>CM069141.1:65133372-66358372 GCA_035221665.1 Okamejei kenojei | reverse complement strand
ATGTTTCGGGTCAGGATCCTCCTTCCGACCTCGGGAGTCAAGGAATCCCAGTGACAAGCCTTCTATCATCCCGAATATTCCTCCTGTTCCTGGACAACTCCAGCTGACCTTCTTCCTTTTTTTTATTCCAGCTGCCGGTGTGACACCAACTGTCTTGAGTTCTTCTCTCCGCTTACCAATTCCAACCTCACTTCATCTGAATGCGCAGCCCTCCGCTCGCTCAGTAACAAGGGAGACACTGTTGTAGTCTGACAGGTTGACCTTCACTGTGCTGAGGCCAAGCGTTCGATTTTGGACACCTCTTCAGACCGATCCTTGACCAAGACCCCCAGGGACGAACACCAGGCCACCAACACCCAGACTGCTTTCTTTCTTGAAGTCTGAA
This sequence comes from Okamejei kenojei, assembly GCA_035221665.1. Lineage (NCBI taxonomy): Eukaryota > Metazoa > Chordata > Chondrichthyes > Rajiformes > Rajidae > Okamejei > Okamejei kenojei. The sequence goes on along the minus strand of CM069141.1, from coordinate 66,357,987 downwards.
GAAGGGCCTCGACCCAAAACGTCACCCACTTCTTCTCTCCAGAGATACTGCCTGTCCCGCTGAGTTACTCCATCATTTTGCGCCTATCTTCGATTTAAACCAGCATCTGCAGTTCTTTCCTACACACTGGTTCCTTTGTTGCCTGGCCCACTGAGTTACTTCAGTCCACTGAGTATTCTTCAAGCTCCCAGCATCTGCAGTTTCTTGTGTCTCCAGGATTAGGTTGATGTAGCGTGAGAGTTTGGCGTGTTGTCCACTTACAGGGACCATTACATTGAATGACATAATGTTGAAACACAACACATCCTACCTTTGCTGACCTAGATATGCTCATCTGCTGTCCAATGCAAATTCTCAGCGTAAGTCCACGTTTTCTCATTCATTTCTACTTTAATTCATCATCCCCTCACTCTCCCCCGTGACTACCTCATCTCCAGTCTCCAGTATTCCTTCTCATCCTGAACACTACCTGTCCACCTTCTATCCACTCTGGATCTTTTTATTTCCAACATCAACCGTGTTGGTTAGATTCCCCCCACACTCTCTCTAATCTATCTCTTGGTGCTTAGATGCACTATTAGAATGAGGCCCAATATACATTTAAGAACAGCACCTTTCTTCCATCTCAATATGTTTCAGCCTTTGGGACTATGAAATGTAACAACTTCAGCTAAGTTGCTCTTTCTGTGTCTGAACTGTCCAGTTTTGCTGTAGGTAATTCTTGCTACAATTAATTATGTTTATTTTCCCTCCAGTAACGCCAGGTATTTATTTTAGTTCTGACCTGTGTTTTACAGTTTTAACGTGGCTTTGTCCCAATAATGTATCAACCACATAGCTTTTATCGATGGTTTATCAAACAGCGATCCTAGCCTCCCCCATTAGAAATATTCCCCGTTCAATTCATCCTTCCTACACAATTCTGCAAATTTAAAGTAAAGGGCCTGTCCCACTTGCATGCGATCGCATGCGTTTGGCGCGACCAAATGAAAGCGGAGCTCGCGCTAAGTTTGTGGTAGGTATGCGGTAAGTACGCGCTAAGTACGCGGTAAGTTCGCGCGTGACGTCATTCGCGTCGTACTCACCAATCAGCTGGGCAGGAGGCAGGCCGACTCAATTTGGGCGTCGCACGGTGTCGGGCGGTGACATCATCGCGCAACGCCACGCGGGGCGGTGACATCATCGCGCAACGCCACACGCTAGGCGTACGCCGTCAAGACGCTGCGTATGATGTTAAGATGCTGCGTACGCCATCAAGACGCTGCATACGTCCTCAATGCGCCTGCGGGCCGACAGGCCGTTGGCGCGCTACATTTTCGGACAGTGCGGGGTTTTCAGAGCCCCACACACCTCCATACACCTCTGCGTTTAAAGTGGGACCGGTCCCGCGCAGCCCGTACGCCTCAAGCGACCACGTTTGGTTGCGCCAGACACATGCAATCGCATGCAAGTGGGACAGGCCCATCACTCGTTTTCTCTCCTACTTGATTTTAATCAAAGGTTTCATAGACTCAGAGTGGCAAAGAACCGAGACAGGCTCCTCAGCCGATCAAGCCCAATTTCACCATCAGGCACCCAGTTATACTACTCCCATCTTCTTCTCCCCACATCCCATCCTCCAGATTCTACCACTCACCCTCAGACCAATAGACAAATAGACAATATGAGCAGGAGTAGGACATTCGGATCAGCCATGATCACTCAATGTGATCATGGCTGATCATCCACAATCAGTACCCCGTTCCTGCCTTCTCCCCATATCCCCTGACTCCGCTATCTTTAAGAGCCCTATCTAGCTCTCTTTTGAAAGTATTCAGAGAACCTGCCTCCACCGCCCTATGAGGCAGAGAATTCCACAGACCCACAACACTCAGTGTGAAAAAGTGTTTCCTCACCTCTGTTCTAAATGGCTTACCCCTTATTCTTAAACTGTGACCCCAGGTTCTGGACTCCCCCAACATCGGGAACATGTTTCCTGCCTCTAGCGTGTCCAAACCCTTAATAATCTTATATGTTGCAATAAGATAGCCTCTCATCCTTCCAAATTCTAGAGCGAGTTTACAACAGCCATTTAACCTACCAAAAAATTAACCTTTCAGGTGTTTTACCCAAAACCTTAATTCTGTTTCTCTTTGCAGATGCTGCCTGATTTTCTAAGTTTTCCAATATTTTCTGCCTTTATTTCAGATTTCCAGCATCTGCAGATTTCCGTTTTCATTGTTGCCTCTTAAAAAAAACTTTGCAGATGTCACTTAACACCTTGCCAGTGCACAGATAACTCACAGTGTTCATACTGCTGACAACAGCAGGTTCTCCTCTTTGCCTTGCGGCTGTGCATTCTTCTCTCGTCACACAGTTTTAATGAGGTAATGTCAGCATTGCCCCAACCTGGCCTTTGCCTAGATACAGCTACTGCTGAATTCATTTTGAATGTGTGTATAAATTTTCACAAATAGAATAGCTGAAAGTGTTCTTATTTCCTCGTCCACCGACTTAAACACTCTATAAATGGCCGAATTGCGCATGGTTAGGGGATGGTAGTCAGATATTTTTACTCCTCATTACTATCCAAGGAACCATTGAAATCAATGAAACCTACACAGAGCAAAGGAAAGAAAAGGCAAGTGAGGTCTTCTCCTGGTTCCCTTCCCACTAAATAAGTCTGCTGGCATTCAACTCCGCATACGACGTGTTTTAATATCCTTATCCCCTTAAGTGCATGTCTTTTTTTATAATGAGAGGGAATGGTAGGAATACATTATCCGTGTTGAGTGTTGTTGGATAGTTTTCCATATTTTAGACGTTAGAAGGAATTGAGAGGAGTTTCTCATTTGTATGACCATATTTCTGCTGTTACGAAAGAACAAAACACCTCAGTGGCTATCCTCTCTGCCACTATCGGATAATGCTGAAGCCACCCTCAGCCCATCCGAGTCTCACCATGATGCAGAGAATTTGACCAGGCTGTGACTTTTTACCAAATGGTGAAAGACTTGGATAGAGTGGATGTGGAGAGGATGTTTCCACTAGTGGGAGAGTCATAGTCTCAGAATTAAAGGACGTTCCTGTAGGAAGGAGATGAGGAGGAATGTCTTTTGGCAGCGGATGGTGAATCTGTGGAATTTTACATCGGAGTCACATGAGTGATTCTGTGAAGAACCCCGCCAGTTCGCATACGCATCAGTTACGTCAGCCGTATTGGCGCAGGCACCAGACTGGCAGGGCAGCGCTCCTGCCGGCGGTAAGTTAAACCTAGAAGGTAAGTTATTTTTACTTACCAGGGTTTTGTTCGAGCAGGAGCCTCTCTTCACAGAGGTTTTCCTGCCAGATTCAGAGCCCGACGAGTGAGCCGGCTATGGACTATGGGGAAACCCCGTTCCGACCGCGGAAGCGGATAACCGGCAAAAGATCGGGTTGTGAGATAAGCAGCCGCTGGCAAGGCAGTCAGTGGCTTCCAGCCTGCGGGGATGCCATGGAGTGGCAAGTAAGTAATGCCAGAGTCGCTGACAGTGCGGTCAGTGGCTCACAGACATTGGTCCCCAGGCAGGGAGTAAAATCAGTGGAAGAAAGGACCCGTTCAGCCCTATTGGACTCGGGTGAGTTGGGCTGCAAGGGTTTTTCCTCTAATAATAAAGTTTGCATGTATGCTATAGTGTTTTTAAAATCAAAGTCAAAAGTTAAAGTCAAAGTCAAAAGTCAAAAGGCTTTATTGTCATGTGTCCCTGAAAGGACAATGAAATTCTTTCTTTGCTTAGCACAAGTTGCTGTGAAGGGTTAAAATTGCTGTAACCCGTCACAGGTGAAGCTCTACACTACAAATTTTAATTACTGAGCCTACACTGTAATAGCACGGGCCTATGGGACAGGCCGTACCAGCAGCGCCTGGGATAGGGCTGCTTCATGTGCAAAAGCGCCGGCCTACGGGAGAGCCGCGCCAGCAGCACCTGGGACAGGGCTGTTTCATTTGTGACATTGCCGGCCTAGGGGAGTGCAGCGCCTAGGACAGGGCTGTTTCATGTCAAAAAGCACCAACCTCTACAAGAGGCAGCGCTGGTAATGCCTGGGACAGGGTTGCTCAAGGTAACACATAAGTCTGCTAGGCCCATGGAGTCAGGGGAAGATTCCCCACCGGGGCTGGATAGCAAAATAATAGGCCCACGGAATAGGGGATGATTCCTCACCGGGGCTGGATAGTGCGTTTGAAACGACTATCCAAATGCAGCAACTATTGTATACAGTGCTACAGCAGGGTACACGCCAGCAGGAGGAGTGTCAGCGTCACCCTGAACAAAAGGTGCCAGCAGCACCTAGTAGCGAGCTGCTTGATAGCACCCTCGTGGATGATGAGGCACGTGCCATGGGTCATCTTAGCTCTGACCCTGACACTGATGGTAAGGTTGAGCAGCGCCAGTTGCCAGAGCTGCTTCAGGTCTCCCTCTTGGAGGCGGAGACCAAGACGGGCCAGTTTCCTGCTGACGCTGAGTCTCAGGGTATGGCCGTGGGGCATACCCCAAAGGATGAAGGGCACGTGTCAGAGGTACCTTTTCCTGACAACAAAGTTGCCATCCCAGCAGAATGTTCCATTCGGGTACAGGTCCAATGGGGTTCATATCAGCATAGGTATCCTGCGGCCTACGGCAGCGCCTGTTAGGGCTGCCTATGAATCGCCCTCTCTGAGGAGGGGAGTGCGAAAGGTCAAGATATAACTGACTCCAGGCTCTAAAGAGGTCGATGCAACATACTGGAGCACATATGTGCCGGCGGTGAACAGCGCCAACAGGGGGATATGAGAGCCAGCCGCCGAATCTGTTATTCAGGTAGGCCTATTCAACAGGGGAGAAAACCTGGCAGACGAATCAATTAAGGCCAACGGCGGACAAAGGTTCATCGTTTCAGAATGAACCCAAGACGCTCATCGGCAGTAGGCGGTTCACTGGAGCTGGGGGCAGCATAACAGCTGGGCAGAAGTTCCATGCACCCTACCAACCCTACTCAACAAAGTGGGTCTGGCACTTCTGAAACATGGGTATGTGCACCACTCACAAGTAATATTTGCTCTTGTTTGTACAACACACAAAGGATAAAAACATCTGCTTAGAGGCACAGTACTAGCATTCCAAGCAAGTTTTGGAGGGTTGTCTTTGAAGATAAGGTTCAGAAATCGGACCAGAGTTCTCATGCAAAGCACCCATGGAATAAGGCAGCAGTGGCCTGTTTATTATGAAAAAAGGAGAGTGTCGGGCATATGAACTTTCCAAATATAAAAACTTATTTTCCTGACTAACAACAGATTCATAAGAGTCTCAAAAATCCGTTTTACTTCGGAGTCACGTGAGTGACTACGTGAAGAAGCCCCGCCTGGCGCTAGAACGGCATTACGTCGACGCTGACGGCAGAAGCAAGAGCTGCAGAGCGCAGCTCCTCGCAGCGGCCGGAAAAGACCCGCAGGTAAGTGCAAGGAAAATAGGGAACGTTCTAAAAAAGACGTTACACTGGTAGAACCTGCAAAAGTGAAAGTAAAATTTTAAATCAGAGTCACGCTGGCGTACTGATTTAGCCAGATAATAAAAATGAAAAATGGAGAAGTCTCAAAGGAAAGTTTCGTGGGTAAAAAGATCATCCCGGGGAGAAGCTAAAGAGTCGGGACAAGAGATTAGTGCGGATCCGGTTCCGATACCGGTGGCCGCTGATTCACCCGTTAGTGAGACTATAATTTCTTCAGAAATGCAAACCACGGAGGAAAATGTTCCTAGAAAAAGTAAAAAGAAATCCGTGAGGCCCGTGGTTTCTGATGATGACTCTGATAATGAAAGTCCTCCGGATAATAAAGCTATATGGCTTAAAATGGAACATATGGAGAAAGTGCTCCAAAATATTATGAGACAAGGGTCACAGTACCCAGAAGTTTCCCAAAATGACCCTGAGGGGTTTGAATATCCAGAATATGGCTATGTGCCAAATTGGGAATTTGAAACTCCAGACCCAGGATTAAGGGTGGAGGAAGTGTCATTGGATATAATTCCAGGTGTATCAGGGCTGCAAAAGTCAGACCCTGCAAGTGGTGATGTGGATTATGAGTGCACACCACAAATAAAAAAAAAAGAGGCCAGATGTGCCTGATGTGGCAAAAGATTTTGCTATACCTGAAGGAAGTGGTGAGGCTATGGAACAAAACATAGCTGCCAGTATTAATTATATGGTATCTCACCAACTTCAAGATTCTGTGATGGTTGAAACAGCAGAATTATATAAAACACCGGAAAATTGCACCTCATTGAAGGTACCTACGGTTAATCGTCTATATGGACGCCTATGACTCCAGGCATGAGAGTACAAGAAATAAGATTTCAAAGAATCCTCAAACTGATTTCAGCTGCCATTACTGCTTTTGGAAGGCAAATGGAAGGGTCGGAAATGGTTAAAATCCCAAAAGATACTTTGGATATATTGTGCAATTCCTTCTATGAAATTAATTGTATGAGGAAAATTGCGATTCGGCCCATATTTCATCCAAGGTTTGCAGGTCTGTGTCGATCAAGTGGTGCTCAAGCTCCTGGTTATCTATTTGGAGAGAACCTGCCTAAACAAATAAGAGAAATGGATGAAGAGGCTAAATCTATTAGCCACATGAGACCTTTCGTCTTTGGACAAAAAAGGTATTTTTCGTCAAGGAGGGGATTTGATTTTGGAAACAGGCAGGAATATGATAAGAAAATATTACCATCCGACACAGCCTAATGTTCACCCGTATACGGGGAGAAGGAGACCACCACGTTCATATGGAGAGGTACAAAAAATTTATTCTATTCTTAAAGAAACTGTGGACAAATCTCCAGTTGGAGGGAGATTACAAATGTTTTATGATGAATGGCTTGCCATCACATCTGATCGGTTTATTTTACAAACAGTTTCAGGAGCTACTATAACATTTTAAAAAAGGTGTTAACTCTCCGGTACACAATAAACCTGCTTATGGTTTCATGTTTTCTGTTATTGAAGCAGAAATCAATGTGGAAATTGACAAATTGTTCAAAAAATGTGTTATTGAAAAAACTGTTGAACATAAACATCAATTTGTGTCAAATATCTTTCCAAGAAGTAAAAAAGATGGTGGTTGCAGAATTATTCTGGACCTTACAAACTTTAATACTTTTGAGTATAAACATTTTAAGATGGAAACGTTCAACACTACACGACATTTGATATCAGCAGGTTGTTATATGGCTACAATTGATTTAAAGGATGCGTACTATTCAGTACCAATACATCAATTTTTTCGAAGGTATTTAAAATTTAATTGGCTGGGACAGCTGTGGCAATTCAAAGTTTTACCAAATGGGTTAAGTTCAGCTCCCAGGCTCTTCACAAAGCTGTTGAAACCAGTTTTAGCACAATTAAGAGCACAAAAGCACATCATTATGGCTTATCTGGATGACATTTTAATTATCAGTAGTAATCAGGAATCAGCTGGAAAATCAGTTTCAGCAACTAAAACTTTATTTGAGAAGTTAGGTTTCTTGATTCATCCAATTAAGTCCCAGCTGCAGCCAGCACAGTCAATTAACTATTTGGGGTTAGTGATTAACTCAGTTACTATGTTAGTAACTTTGCCAACAGATAAGATTGATGAAATTTTAATGACCTGTAGGGGTCACATTCAAAAACCTTATCCTTCCATCCGGGAAGTAGCAAAGGTTATTGGTAAACTAGTAGCAGCATTTCCTGCAGTAGAATTCGGTCCATCACATTACCAAAACCTTCAAACGGACAAAATAAGAGCTCTAAAAAAGAGAGCAGGCCATTTTGATAGGCCTATGCAATTAACAAAATAAGCTTTATTGGAATTGCAATGGTGGATTGAAAATGTCCCACAAGCTGCTAAAAACATTTTAATACAACAGCCTGAAGTATTTTTACAAACAGATGCTAGTGCTCTCGGATGGGGGGCGACAGATTCATTTACCAGTTGTGGGGGCAGATGGACTGTCCAAGAGGAAATGTTTCTCCAAACATATGGTATTAACTATTTAGAGTTATTGGGGGCGTTTTATGGTTTAAACGCCTATTGTTCTACAAAAAAGAATCTGCATGTACTGATACAATTAGACAATAAAACAGCTGATGCATATATTAATCACATGGGTGGAGTCAGATCGGTATCATGTGATTGTCTGGTCAATCAGATATGGCAGTGGTGTATTAAGCACCAAATTTGGATTTCGGCAAATTATATCCCAGGTAAAGACAATGTGGTGGCAGACAATAGATCAAGGGTGTTTAAAGATAACACAGAATGGATGTTGAACCCAGTAATTTTCAGTAAAATTGTGATTCAATATGGGTTACCAGACATTGATCTGTTTGCATCAAGATTAAATCATCAATTGCCTAAATATGTGTCTTGGGAACCAGATCCAGATGCAGTAGCAGTAGATGCTTTTTCACTACATTGGGGGAATATGTTCTTTTATGCTTTTCCGCCATTTGCTCTGGTTCAACAATGTCTGAAGAAAATAGAACAAGATTCTGCCACAGGATTATTGGTGATTCCAAATTGGCCGACACAACCATGGTTCCCATTGATGTTAAACATGATTAAAGAACCATATATGTCAATTCCTAGCAGCAGTGATTTGTTAATAAAACCGGTAACCAAAGAAATTCATCCATTACATGCTTATATGAATTTGTTAATCTGCAGGTTTTGACCAGACCACTACAAGAGCTTGGATTGTCGGATAGAACTATGGATGTTATAGTCGCATCATGGCGAGATAGCACTCAGAGACAATATATGACACATATAAAGAAATGGGAACATTTTTGTAGACAATCAAATATATCCTATCATACTGTGAACATTGCAAACATATTGGAGTTCCTTGCCGAGTTGCATTTTGAGCAGCAGTTAAGTTATAGTGCCATTAATAGTGCACGTAGTGCCTTATCATCTTATTTAGGACAAATCTCTGACCAGAAATCAATTGGATCACATCCATTAATATCCAGATTATGAAAGGAATCTAACAAGAATCCACCCAAACCAAGATATCCAGAAATTTGGGATGTCAGCATTGTACTTGCTTTACTTAGGCAATGGACTCCAATCGAAGTTTTATCATTGGAAAAGTTAACATTTAAATTAGTAATGTTAATGGCTACGTTTAGACTGTATGCATGTGGCTGCAGACAACATTGTGTTTTATGTTTACGATCTGATCAAACAAAGCAGACCAGGGAGAACTGGAGCAAAGGTAATGTTTCAAGCTTACCCTATTGATCCAACGTTGTGTGTAGTTAAACATTTGAATCAATATATAAAAGTTACCAAAACTCTTCGAGGTGATGAAAAAACATTAATGATTACGCATAAGAAACCACACACAAAAGCTTCAGTACAAACAATTTCAAGGTGGTTAAAACAGGTGTTACTTTTAGCAGGAGTAGACACTGATGTGTTCAAATCTCACTCCACCAGGGCAGCAGCTACGTCCGCGGCGAAGTTACAGGACGTACCACTCGAACACATTTTAGAAACCGCAGGGTGGTGTAAAGAAGAAACTTTTTCAAAGTTCTACGATAAACCTGTTCACACAATGACAGGCTTTGGACACGCGGTGTTGGGTTCACTATAATCACCTGCTTTGCTTCACTATCGATTGATATTATCGATTATGTTATCACTTATATCTTTTATCACTTTGTAATGGTTTCCCCAGACGTAAAAAAGGCGGTTATTATATGATCTTTTATCATTAAAAGATTTATGAAAAGAACTAAAACTGATCTGGTAAAAGGTTTTTTACTCATGTATGTGTTGACCTAGCTGGACTGTCGTATGGAATGACTCTACGACATGAAAAACACAGAAGCTTCAAAATCTTCACGTAGTCACTCACGTGACTCCGAAGTAAAATAGTAAGATTAAACGAGAACTTACCAGTTCGAAGTTTGATCGTTATTTTATGAGGAGTAACGATGAGGGATTACGTGCCCACCACTCCCCACCCTCATAAAATAATTGATCATCTGGTAGTTCTAAATCTATGATGAGCCTTACTATCTTACTCCGGCTATTGTGTTCTGTGTTTTTGATGCCGCTGCTTTGAAGTATGCCGTTCTAGTGCCAGGCGGGGCTTCTTCACGTAATCCCTCATCGTTACTCCTCATAAAATAACGATCAAACTTCGAACTGGTAAGTTCTCGTTTAATCTTACTATTCTATGCAGTTCCCATTACAGAGGTTATCAAAGACAATATAACTGTACTAATAACAGTAAAACATTGCGGAATGGGATAAACTATTTGTTGGTCATTGGGATTTACCTTTAACTATTAATTAGCCTATGACTCCGCCCTGTGGCAAGAGATTGGAGTTAATAACAACCTGTTATAAAACTGACTTTTCTATTTCATCAAGAATAATTGGCAATATAGTAGCTGTGTTCAGTTGTGCAAATCAAGGAACTGATATCGTGCAAAGTAGCGACCTCTCAAAGGACATGCAGATCATCATTAACAACCTTATGCTATTATCAGCTGAAGCTACCTCAGTCACAATGATGAACAAACAGTATTCAGCATTACTCCAGTAGTTTGGTCGGTCAAATTCGGTTATTACAAACTGATGCTAAGAGCTCTAAGGTGAGAAGTTCCAAATACCATCTCTAGTTGGAGGTAGTGGAGATTTGCATGAGAGTTACCAATTCTTCAGTTGTTGGTATCAACTAAATATATACACTAGATGCACCCCATGGGTAAAGGGCTATTGAGCGAATATACATAATCTACATGCTCAACTTCAAGTTGCTACACTACGGTGGTGGCATATGTTAGTCACATGGCAATCAAGTAAAAGTATCCTGTAATAATTTACCTAATCTCCTTTGCCACTGGTGTATCATCCAGTTCAGATCGATGACAACACAGAATATGTATTGGATCTCAAAGTATTATGAAAGTATGGTTCAATGGTACATCGAATATTGACATGTTGGTTTCATGTTTATTCACTGATTGCAAAAATATGTGCCAGAACAGTGTGGAGAAATACATTCTCGCTACAAAAAAGGAGGAATGTTCTTTTATGTCTTCCTTCATTTTCCCTCATTGGTCAGGTCTTAAAACAGTCAGCAAGACCTACTTTAGGTTTTTGTACTGTCTGACTGGTTAAGCAGCCATGTTGCCTGCTTTCGTCAGGCATAATAATACAACCGTATACGGTTTTTCTAAAAAACAAAAACGTTGCTGGTTCAAACTGTGGTTCAGGAAACCGGCCACTGCATAATAAAACAATTATTGACTTACACATTCTGAATGGATTGCCTTACGGCTCAGGTTGTCACATCAAGCCATGGATGTGCTCACTACAGAGTGCAGGTATAGTACCCCAAAAAAGCAGTACATTCCTATTGAGGGGATCGGAAGTGGTTTTGTTTAAATGTTAATGTTACATTTAATACGCTACAGATTACTGACGTCTTCCAGTTCATTCTTAAATGGTCTTTGACAATAATTCAGTTATAGAGCCACTACAGCTGCAACAAACGGAAACCACTCTGTCGGGTTCAACCCCGGATATCGAGTTGTAAAAGAGATCTTGACACAAGGTCTCCCACTACAAGAATATACAGTTTGGATATTGAAAATGTGTTAACAATACTTCACCACAGGGTTCCAGCTACATCCTTAGTTATGACACTAATATCAGGACAACGACGGCAAACATTGCAAATGCTGTGGCTAGATAGGATGGAATTGGCTGCAGGTGCCATTACATTTTACATTCTGATCTACACAAGCAGAGCAGACCAGGGGTGGCAGGATTAAAGATCATATTTCGGATACCCCACGGACTCGCGTCTATGTGGGAGGGCAGGCTTGCTATATTATATCAAGGCCACCAGAATCCTAAGAAGTGTGAAATCAGCATTGTTTATTAAGCGCCAAACAACCACACAAGGAAAGGTCGGTTAAGACTATTTCAAGGTGGCTGCATAAGGTTCTGGTTTATGCAGATATTAACGATTGTACATCTCATTCCACCAGGGCAGCATCAACGTCAGCGGCCAGGGCAATGGATGTTCCCATTGACCATACTCTCGCGACAGCAGGATGGTCAACTGAATTGATTTTAAAAATATATATATTTTACCATAGGCCGGTTACTGACTCAGGGTTTTTGCCCATTCTGTTTTGCGTCCACTTTAGCCTCCCCTGAGATTCAGGGGTTGCTATCAATTTATTTATTAACGTAAACCATTAATACATTTGAATCAATGTCATGCTTAATGCATTTTTTGATTATTCACTCATCCTGAGTCAATCGATGCAGTGAGACGCTGAGATTTCGATCTGCGGCATGTAATCACAGGGCTTTGAACCCTTCACGCAATCTCTCACGTGACTCCGAATTAAAATAGTAAGATTAAACGAGAACTTACCAGTTTTAAGTTTGATCTTGATTTTATGAGGAGTTACGTTGGTGATTACGTGCCCTCCATGCCCAACCCTCCCTCATAAAGGTCATCTGGTAGTTCTCAGGTTGCTAATCTTACTGTGTTAACTTCGATTTTTGGTTATCTGTGATTTCATACCGCTGCTTTGAAGATTTACGCGCATGCGAACTGGCGGGGTCTTCACGTAATCTCCAACGTAACTCCTCATAAAATCAAGATCAAACTTCAAACTGTTAAGTTCTCGTTTAATCTTACTATTCTTTGCCACCAAAGGCTGTGTAGGCCAATTCAATGAATATTTTTAATGCAGAGATAGATGGATTCTTGATTAGTATAGGTGTCAGGGGTTATGGGGAAAAGGCAGGAGAATGGGGTTAGGAGAGATAGATCTGCCATGATTGCATGGCGGACTACACTTGATGGGCCGAATAACCTAATTATGCTCCAATCATGTTTGCCCTTTATGAGCTTATATAGACAGAAGTCCCAGCCTTGTAAAGAAAAACTGTCACTACTGATTGGAATTCCCATCCCTTGCAGAAACTAGGTGCCGCCAATTGACATAGCTACAGGAGTCATGTAGCTAATCCAGTATCATCATATGGATGATGGTCTCTTTGGAGAAGTACCAGGTGGAGATCATTGTCATGGAGCTGCCTCCAGCAACAAGTTGAAAAATTATGAAGGGCTTATTGGGGAGTAAATATTGGCTACTCTAATGGACAGTAGCCCTATTCACTAATTGATATGTGTGATGCTTTAATCAATGTTGTGACTGTACTGGAATAGTTTTACAGCTAATTCTGGAGAACAGGTCCTCAGTGGTACAGCTGAGATTTTGTCTTGTCCATAAAATTTGATGCATCCAGTTGCCATCAGGCATTTCCTGATATACAACACAATACACATTTATTTGTCATATGCACCAACTAAGGCACAGTGAAGTGAATTTGTCATGCAATTTGTCATACAATTGAAAAAAAAAACCACACACAATGCACAATAGAATTTAACATAAACATCCACCACAGCATTCTTCACTGTGGTGGAAGGCAATAAAATTTCAGTCAGTCCTCCTCCTCCTTTGTTCATCCGTGGTTGCCGCTACAGATGGCCGGATGTACAGGCCCTGTCGTTGGGATGATCGAAACTCCGACGTCGGAACGGTTGAACACGCTCCGCGGCTTGGAGTACCCGAATCGGCCACTTTCTTACCGGAGACCGTGGCTTAAGGATGTCATAGGCTGCAGGCCGGCGGTCGGACTCTTCTCTGGCGATCCCCGGCAAGGGATCCCAGGCTCCGGATGGTAAGTCCACGCCACGCCCGTGGCTAGAAGCTCGGCAGACCACAGCCCCATGACGCCAAAGTTACCAGGCCAGAGATCGGAGCACTTCTTTCTGGCGACCCCTGGCAAGGGTTCACCCCACTCCATGATGGAAATAGTCCACGCTGCACCCGCAGCTGATGCTCCGGGCCCGACTCCGGGAAAGGCCACTCCAATCCAAGCTGTTAGGCCGCGAGAGGGAAGGCAGAGAAGCGACATGGAAAAAGTCGCTTCACCGAAGACAGGATATGTCTAGGAGAGGTTTGGAGAGATGTGGACCAAATGCAGGCAGGGACATGTTGGCCGGTGTAGGCAAGTTGGGCCAAAGGGCCTTTTTCTACACTGTATCACTCTATGACCATGACTCTATGACAGACTGGGGTTCAATCCTGACCATGGGTTCTGACAGTGTGGAGTTTGCATGTCTTCCCTGTGACCATGTGGATTTCTTTCAGGTGCCTTGGTTTCCTCCAGCATCCCGAGAAGATGCAGGTTGGTAGGTTAATTTGCTTCTGTGCAGTTGTCATGACATCAGGAAGTGGGGTGAAGTGGGTGCTGAGAATGTGGGGAGAAGAGAAAATGGAATTAATGTAGGGTTAGTATAAATTGTATGGATTTGATTAGATGAAGGGTCTGTTTCAATGCAATATCTCTCTATAACTCTATATGATTAAAAATGATCAAGATGATCATTAATGAACTGATCTGAATTCAAAATGTCATACTCAATTTGGTCTATTTTGCTAAGGTATTGTTGAGGTTGTACTGTTCAGTATTAAATTTGTATACATCGGAGCTGCCTCATGTGGCACCCCTTTCCACCGGGAGCGCCGCACGATTGGCTGCCCCGCCAACAGTCTGTTCTTTTTAGTCTTTTTATCTATTTATTTATTTATTTATTTATTTTTGTTTTTAATATGTGTTAAGAGTCTATGTAAATGTTCTCTGGTTTGTTTTGTGTGGGGGGAGGGTGAGGGTTCAGGGGGAATTTTATTCAGTTTCCTTACCTTACCGGAGATGCGATTAAGTTTCGGATCGCATTCCCCGGTCGCTCTGCGGCCTACCACCGATGGAGCTGGAGGCCTCCTCAGACTGACCTTGGGCCCCACCGCGGAGGCGTGGACTTAACATCGGAGTCCATCCCTTGCCTGGGTTCACTCCAACCGCAGCCTGCAGACTTTACATCAGGAGCTTGCAGTCTCGGGAGAGGCCGTGAATGTCGGGAGCTCCAATGTCGCGGAAGGTTCGCCGCACTGGAGCTGACATCCCCCCTATGCAGGTGCTGACCGCTTCGACGCGGAGGGCCTGCCGCCGGCTACGGGAGTCAAGATCATCCCGTCAAAGGAGGGCTCGAGGTCCCCGACCGCAAGATGTCCCCGATCGTCTTCTATCACAGTGAGGAATGTGGAGGAGTCACTGTGGTGGATGTTCATGTTAAAATGTGTTTTGTGTGTTCCGTTGCTTTTTATTTGTATGACTGACGTATGAAATTCCTCGTATGTTGCAAAACATACTTGGCTAATAAAGTATTATTGCGATTGTGATTGTGATTGTGAATGTGATCGTGATTGTGATCAGGTGTACAAGCAATGAAGTTCACTGTGACTAGTCACACGTAACTATAAAGTATTCAATTCCATTCCATTTCATAAATTGAACTCAGTTGTGTAATTAATTTCCTTGTGCATAAATGCCAACGATTCTATGATTCATTGTCCATGGATATTCAGTGGGTTAGGATTTATGTCCAAATGTCGATTGCTCACCTAATGTTATGCAGACCCATGACTAATTTTCCAGCTCCAATAAAAAGGTACATCAGGCACAGACAAAGCTCTCAAACTCACCTTCATTAACAGCACGATGGTGCAGCAGTAGAGTTGCTGCCTTACAGCGCCAGGGACCCAGGTTCGATCATGACCACGTGTGCTCCCTGTGACCTGAGTGGGTTTTCTCCTAGATCTTCGGTTTCCTCCCACCCTCCAAAGTTGCACAGGTTTGTAGGTTAATTGGCTTGGTGTAAATATAAAATTGTCCCTACCGGGTAGGATAATGTTAATGTTCAGGGGTTGCTGGTCAGCACAGATTCAGTGGGCCGAAGGGCCTGTTTCCACGCTGTATCTCTAAACTGAACTAAACAAAACAAAAATTTATCTTCCACCCATGTTGTTAAGATCAGCCGAAAACAACCTGCCTGTAAATTGCCATTTCTTCGTAGAAATATGTTTGATCCAAGGCAAGTAATTACTTGTTTTAAAAATGATCATCTATGTTGGCTGATCCCTCCATGGATTTGTCCCACCGCTAGTCTGCAACCTCTTGCTTAAAACCTTCTGAGACATCTGTCCTTCTCCAAAGATAAGGTTGGAGGTTTCTCAAACATCTTTAGCCAACAGAAATATCTTTATGAAACCCAGCTTCCTCCAAAACTCCCCACAAACAAAATCCATCTTTCAGCTAATTTGAGTTAGTCATAGTCAGAGCGACATACAGCACATACACAGGCCAACTAGTCCACGCTGACCAACATGCCCCATCTATGCTAATCCCAACTGCCTGCGTTTAGCCCACATTTTACTGAACCTTACTATCCATGAACCTATCCAAATTATCCATGTACCTATCCATGTAGCTATGCAAGTAACTCAGCGGGACAAGCTGCATCTTCAGATAGAATGGATGGGTGGCGTTTCGGGTCGAGACCCTTCTTCAATCTGAAGAAGGGTCTCGACCTGAAATTTCACTCATTCCTTCTATCCAGAGATACTGCATTCTATGTCTATCTTCTGAATGCATAGGATCTATTACCCAGAGTAGGGGAATCAAAACGCAGAGGATATAGTTTTAAGGTGAGAGGGGAAAGGTTTACTTGGAACCTAAGGGGCAACTTTTTCACATTGACTGTGGCGGGTATATGGAACAAGCTGCCAGAAGAGATCGTTGATGTAGGCACTATAATGATATTAGAGAGCATTGGATACAGTAAAGGTTTTTAAACCATGAACATGCTGCCTGAAGGACTGTACTTCTGAACCAACATATCTTGCTAATTATCCAAGGCTGACATCTGCATGACAATGTGGCAAATACAAATATATATCTTAGCAATATTAGGCAAGAACATTTCCATGAGTTTGCCAACCGGACAGTAAGCTTGTAATAATCACCAAAGTAATGTTCAGAGCTATGGCTGCATTCATTTTGGAGGCAGTGCAGAGAAGGTTCGCTGGATTGATTCTTGGAATGAAAGGGTTGGCAGATGAAGTAAGGTTGAACAGATTGACGGGAGTTGTTATATTCATTGGAGTTTAGAAGCTGAGCGATGAGTTTATTAAACATATTATATTCCGAAGGGGGGGGGGGTTAGCATTGTTGATACTGAGATACTTTCATGGGATTTCTAGAACTAGGGGGAACGGTTTCAGACTAAGAGATCAACCATTTCATATGGGGATGAGGAGGAGTTCTTCTCCCAGAAGGACATGAAGAGGAATTTCTGATTTAAGGATTCATGAATCTCCGGAATTCATAACTCCAGAGATTTGTGGAGGCAGAATTGTTAACCATATTGTTATTGGTATTGGTTTATCCAATCCAATCATAGTGTACATGAGTAACATGTATACATGTTCAAGGTAGAGATTGGAAGATATTTCAACCACAAGGAAGCCAAGGGATGAGAGGAGAATGGGTGAAAACATTGAATGGTGGTGGGCCGAAGGGTGAACTGGCCTGCTCCTGAGCTTGTGATGTTCTTCCTCATTGTTTTTTTTTACTTCCAGAAGCTATTGGATCAGAACCACAATGATGAATAGTTGAAAATAGTTCAAAGTAGTGAATAAATAAAATAAAATGATTTATATGAATGTTGATTTTTTTTCACTAGGGAAAGACAACTTGGAGGTGACAGCATGAATTTGTTAGTTTGATTTCACGACAACTTAAAAGTATGTGCCTATTTGGAAAAAATGGGTTGCTTTTTAAAGTCAGAATAACAAAGCTCTTGGTTGTCCGAGCACTGGATGGGAAGTGAACACTGGCATAATGTGGGCAGAGAGAATAGTCGGGGACTCAGTGATGGTACGAGTGCAAGCTAGATTTGGCTAATGTTAAGCTAATGGCAGAAAGCTGTGGAGGCCAAGTCAGTGGATAATTTTAAGGCAGAGATGGATGGACACTTGATTAGTACAGGTGTCAGAGGTTATGGGGAGAAGGCAGGAGGATGGGGTTAGGAGGGAGAGATAGATCAGCCATTTAAGAAAGAACTGCGGATGCTGGTAAAATTGAAGGTGGACACAAAATGCTGGAGAAACAGCGGGTGAGGCAGCATCTATGGAGAGAAGGAATTGGCAATGTTTTGGGTTAAGACCCTTCTTCGGCCATGATTGGTGGAGTAGACTTGATGGGCCGAATGGCCTAATTCTACTCCTATTCCTTATGACCTTATGACCTATTGTACGACTTAACTAGAGAGAAATGGCATAAGTGACAGTTCCTAGCTGCTGTGACATTTCTCTGAGGATTCCAACAATCTGCTGCTGGGAAAATCTCACGGACATATTTGTCTTTGGTTGGAATAAACCTCTACAGTGGACAGATCATAGACTGTAATGAGAGGTGTAGATAGTTTGTGAAAGTCCCTCAGGAGATCTGAATGACAAGTCTATTAAATGGAGCTGCTCTAGATAAATGGATATCTTGAACCAAAGCCAGAGCATCGTTAATTTTAGATCAATGGGCATACTGTAAATTCCTCATCATTATACTTAGAATTTGGTTGATTCCTCATTCCATGGCTTCCTAGTTGTTAGACAATTTTTAGAGAGTGTGCTGATGTAACATATGGCCAACAGTTATCCATTGAACATTGGGGTGAGGTGAACAACACAGGATTCCAGAGTTCAGGAGCTAGAGTAACCGGAAGGTACTTGATCCAGTTATCGATCACCTCAACTGGAAAACCGTGCCAAATCCAGGTCTCCTTTCCATTACTGTGATATTGGGCTTGGTTATAATTAAACTGGATAATACATGTCCGGTTTTGTAAACAGGGAAACGGGATTATGGATGTATAATCTGGCCTCCACATCGGGTGGAGTTTAATACTGCAGTGGGAAGTCAAGCTGGTTGTCAGACTTTGTATAACAATGAACTGCAGATGCTGGTTTAGACTGAAGATAGACACAAAATGCTAGAGTAATTCAACAGGTCAGATAGCATCTCTGGAGAAAAGGAATAGGTGACGTTTCAGGTCGAGACCTTTCATCAGATGATGGTGAAGACGAAGGGTCTCAACCTGAAAGGTCATCCATTCCTTTTCTCCAGAGATGCCGTCTGACCCGTTGAGTTACTCCAGCTTTTTGTGTCTATCTTCTGATTGTCAGATTTGTTTCCCTAGTGAGTGGGGAAGTTCCAGAACCAGCTTTAGCTTCCCAATACAATACAATACAATACAATACAATATGGTTTTATTCGTCACATTGCACATAAAGTTGCAAGTGAAATGAATTTGCCTGCAGCGGTACAATGATAAAGAACACACAATACACAATAAAAATAAAAATTTAACACAAACATCCACCACAGCATTCATCACTGTGGTGGAAGGCACAACATTTGGCCAGTCCTCCTCCATTTTCCCCTGATCACGGAGCCTAAAGTCCAAACCCTGATTCTGGACGAGGGCTAGCTGTACTTCTGATTCCCAATTCTGTTGGACCAGAAGGATGATCCCCTATTCCAAAGTTGTCAACCCATAGAATTGATGGTGGCCCAATCCTGATTTTATAATGGATCCCTCATAGAGGAAGTAAAGCTCGGATGTGGGAGACGGGGACGTAGTCCTTCTTATCCAACCAGTGTTGTGAAGGAAATTACCTTCTTCCAGAATATTTCCTTGTCTTACTTCAGCTGCCAGATTTCCCACAAACGGGAAAACACGTCTTCCCAGTTGAGATGGCTCAAAGCAGGTCAAATCAGAGGCTGATCTCATAAATATGCCAAAATTCTCTGATCAAGCGACATAATCACTGGCTCCCCCAAAGCTGAACTGCACAGTAGTGTCGACACCGATCGGTACTTTTGTAACTTTGCCGGCACCAGCATGTTGCGACACTTGAGCTGCCTGGGTTGTGAGGCGGCAGTGGGGCCATGCTGCCAACGGCGGTGAAGTCTCACGGGTCAACCCACGGTCGGCCGTCAATGAGGGTGCGGGGGAACCACCGGGAGGGGGGAGGGGTAGAACAATGGACCCGTGATATGTGACAAAAAGGAATTCCAATAAAGCTTTTCACTGTCAATAAAGTATCATTCATTCATTCACTCACTCACCCACTCATCCACTCACTCACTCACTCACCCACTCACCCACTCACTCACTCAATCACCCACTCACCCACTCACCCACTCACCCACTCACCCACTAGCAATGTTACAACATTTTGAGATTTTAAAAATCAAGTCTGCAATTTATCCCATCAGATAAAGCATAAAAATAAGTTCAATTTGATACCTAATTCACTTTCATATCTTCAGTATTAAAAAAGTTATAGCCATGTTCAAACTCGGAAATTAGCACCTTGTTCCCTATTGCTTTTCCATTGACTTAACTCAAAAGCTGTGATCAAGGACAGTCAAAAGCCCCTAACTTTATTAAAAATTAAGAGAACTGAAGGAAATGTTCAGTTATTATAGATTGAAGCATTTTGAAACAAATATGAAACAATCTTGTTAAAGAAGGAACTGCAGATGCTGGAAAATCGAGGGTTTACACAAAATGCTGGAGAAACTCAGCGGGTGCAGCAGCATCCATGGAGCGAAGGAGATAGGCAACGCTTCGGGCCGAAACCCTTCTTCAGAAATGAAACAATCTTACTTGGATGACCTGAAAGTAAAGCATATAATTAGTTAGTTACCTAATTGTAGCTAATTACAAAATTCAATTACTAGATCTAAATATCTATCCATTTCTTAAGAAAAGGTTAACATTTTTAAATAGCCTAAGTGTCCAAATAACATTCACACAGGGACATGATTTTTAAATCTCATTGTCATGAATTTATAGGCCAAATGGAAGGAATTTAGTGTTTAATTCCCGTAAATGAATGGCCATTTAAATCGTGGGATTTTGTGGAACGCGGTCGTTTGGAACGTTGCATTTGTGTTGCATTTAAACCCCATATCGGCAGGAAAAATACTGCCGGTTCGTATGGGGCCTGTCACCTTTTCGCAACATGAAATTTTGATTAAAGGCATCCTAAGAAGCATGTTTATATGTAAAAATAAACGGCGTACCTTGCTTTGTCCCGTACGTGAGATCCGTCCTGTTGTCGGCATTGACGGCTTTAGAAGACGCCTTTTAATTTACTCCTGCTATTAAATTATCCAGTGTAGTTTAAAAAAAACTTCAGAGAACGTACGTCAGAGTGATTTTTCTTCAGCAACCAAACAGACTGACAAAGATCGATTTGAACAGGCTGGAGAAAATGGCATTTTAAACCCGCCCCCCTCTCAAAGGCGCCAAAGTCGCGCACACGGGCAGTGACAGAACTGCAGCGCCGCTGAAGGTAAGTTTTGTAACATACCTAACTCACTCACTCACTCACTCACTCACTCATTCACTCATTCACTCATTCACTCATTCACTCACTCACTCACTCACTCACTCATATTTTTTCCATCCATCTTGCATCCACCCCTGTCATAGGGAATTATAAACCTCTTCTTCATCAACTAGCCAGTGTTTCTCAAGCTTTCCCTCCCTCAACCTCACCTATCCCAAGCGTTCCTGCCATTCTATCCACCTGCTCCCCTTCAGCCAACTCCAGCTAATGCTCCGGTGCTCTCAGCGATCCCCACCACCTCCCTTTTCTCCGTCACCCATCTCCTAATCCACACCTTGGCACCTTTTCACAAAATGCCATTTAAGGCAACAAATAAAACCTAAATATACACCAACTGCGACTGTTATTAACAGAAGGCGAATGGTGATATTCGGGCATGAAAAGCGACATGTTTTTTTCAGATGCTGGCAGACTTGTAGAGATATACAACCCTTCCATGCTGGCATTGCTGATCTCAAAGGAAAGTAATTTTGTTGTTAACACTGTTAACTAAGCCACCCGTTACCTCATTGATACACCAATGCTCAGCAGGTACCTGTATCGGCAAAGATTACAAGCATTTGCACATGGGGGTGCATTGGATAAAAAATAAGAGCAGTTCTGATGTTCAGTACTGTCCAAACTTCCATGCAGGTGTCCAATTACATTTGGAATCCTGCAGTAGGGTGGTATGGCTTCTCTGCATAGCCTTGTGTAGGAAGGAACTGCAGATGCTGGTTTACACCAAAGACAAACACCAAATGCTGGAGTAACTCAGCGGGATAGGCAGCATCTCTGAATCGAAGGAATGGGCGACGCTTCGGGTCTGAAATAGGGTCTCGACCCAAAGAGTCACCGATTCCTTCTATCCAGAGATGCCTGTCGTGCTGAGTTACTCCAGCATTTTGTGTCTCTCTTCTCCACATAGCCTTGTTCTCCAAGGGCATTACTGTTGCATCATTTCATGGATTGCCAAAGTAATTCTTTTTCATATTATGACGTTCAAGGAGACCCTTTTGGCCCCTTAAGTCTTTGTTATAACCTATTCTCCCCATATTCCCGTCAATTCTACCATAGACACTGCACAAGGGGCTATTTACCAGGAACCAAACAGGAGCACCCAAAGGGAAATATAGGTTGTCACATGGAGATCATGTAGCTTTATGCAGAGAGCAGACCTGAGCTGCTGAAGCTGAGATAGCAACACAAGTAACATTATAGAAACATAGAAAAAAGGTGCAGGAGGAGGCCATTCGGCCCTTCGAGCCTGCACTGCCATTCATTGTCATCATGGCTGATCGTCCCCTATCAATAACCCGTGCCTGCCTTCTCCCCATATCCCTTGACTCCACTAGCCCCTAGAGCTCTATCTAACTCTCTCTTAAATCCATCCAGTGATTTGGCCTCCACTGCCCTCTGTGGCAGGGAATTCCATACATTCACAACTCTCTGGGTGAAAAAGTTTTTTCTCACCTCAGTCTTAAATGACCTCCCCTTTATTCTAAGACTGTGGCCCCTGGTACTGGACTAGCCCAACATTCAGAACATTTTTCCTGCATCTAGTTTGTCCAGTCCTTTTATCATTACATATGTTTCTATAAGATGCCCCCTCATCCTTCTAAACTCCAGTGTGTACAATCCTATGCTACTTATTAATGCTAATCTGTAATTTATTGATTGCTGCTCATTCTGTGCTTCATGGATAGCTTCACAGAGGGATCAGGGGCTGAGGAAAGGCGTTGAATGAGAGTTGAATTTAGATAAGTGCGAGGTGTTAAATTTTGGGAAGTCAAACCAGGGCAGGACTTCACAGCCAACAGTAACCCCTGGCGAGTGTTGCAGGGGAGAGGGATCTAGGAGTTTGTGCATAGTTCCCTGAAGGTGGTGCGCAGATAGACATGGTTTTGGCACATTGACCTTCAACAGTCATGGAACTGAGTAGTGAAGTTGGAACATTATGAAACCGTTGTACAACACTTTGGTGAGGCTGCACTTGAAACAGTGTGTTCAGTTTTAGTCAGCCGACTATGGAATGGATGCCATTAAGCTGGAAAGTGTACAAAAATGATTTACGAGGATGTTGCCAGGACACAAGGGCTTGAGCTGTAGGAAGAGGTTTGGCAGGCTAGATTATAGAAGATTTAAATTTAAATTTAAAATTCATAAGGTCATAAGGAATAGAAGTAGAATTAGCCCATTCGGCCCATCAAGTCTAATCCACCATTCAGTTATGGCTGATCTATATCTCCCTCCAATCTCATAACCAATAGTGTGGGCAACTTTTTTTTTTTTACACAGTGTGGTGGATGTCTGCAACTCATTGCAAAGGGTGGTGGTGCAAGCAGATACAATAGTGACATTTCAGGGTTTTTTCGGTAGACACGTGTATATGCAGGAAATGGAAGGATCACATGCAGGCAGAGGAGATTTATTGAACGGCATCATTTCTGGCACAGATAGTGTGGGGTGAAGAACTTTTTCTTATGCCCTATGCTCTACTTTCTATATTGACTAACTGGCTTTAAATGAGGTCCGGCATGCACTGTCGAAGCAAAGAAACATTGTGAAACGTGCATATAAAGATCACTAGGCTAAGTGGGACCCGTTGGGTCCCATGTTCACATGGGAGGGCAACGCTATATTTCACCTCTCCACTAATTCCAATATTGGTGGCCAGTGGTGGGGGGGGGCTTTCTGGAGCGCTAGTATGGGTGTTGTGGGCCGAAGGGACGGGTTTCCAGAGGGCTAGTATGGACATTTTGGGCTGAATGGATTCTTGGGCTGGCAGCTCAGTCACTCAGGCCTGGTGGGCTGGCAGCTCAGTCACTCAGGCCTGGTGGGTTGGCAGCTCAATCACGCAGGCCTGGTGGGCTGGCAGCTCAGTCACTCAGGCCTGCCTGGGCTGGCAGCTCAGTCACTCTGGCATGGTGGGCTGGCAGCTCAGTCACTCAGGGCTGGTGGGCTGGAGGCTCAGTCACTCAGGACTAGTGGGCTGGCAGCTCAGAAATGGCCAGAAATTTTGCCCAAAACAGGTGAGAGACCGTGTGAGAGAGAAGTGGGAGAGGGTGGAGAATCAATTTTAGACATTTTTCATCTTTTTCTGCAGATCACAGCAATGAAGGAGGAAAGTCCAGCCTGGCCTGGATCTCACAGGGAGCCAATGAAGGGATGGAGAAAAATACTGGGGTGAGGTTTAATACTTGCAGGGGAATAATTACTGATGGGCAAAAGTGACTCCTCCTGGGCTAGTACAGGCCTGAGGGGCCGAAGGGGATCTTAAAAAAATCTGAGTTAAAACCTCTCAGTTTAAAACCTCTGAGTTTTACCTCTCAGTAAAAGGGCTAACAAATCATTTATTGCAACTCGTTAGCCCTTGTTCATTAAGGGCTAACAAATCATTTATTGCAAGTACATGGCAGACTCACAGTTCAGTTGATTCACAGCTTAGAATCACAGTTGTGGCCTCTCCCTCGCGATCTTCCAGAGTGACTGACTCACGTCCAGGCATCCAGGGTTTTATAGTCCTGCCACCACACCCTCCGGGAAAGGGCGTTACCTTCATCATGGTGATTGACAGGCGAGAGGACCAATCGCTGATCTTAAGATTTCTTAAACACTCATAACTTTTATATTTTTCATCTATCGGAAAAATCCTCGGGACTGCCTCAGTGGAGGAGGACTGTGAGTAAGGTGGCCAAAAATCATAGCGATATGGGGTAGCGTTTTTTCTAAAATCAATATACAGCGCAGACAGGAAGTAGTCAAGATGAGACTTTTAGTTGTATAGATGTTATGTGCCTTTTTTAACTCCGTCAGACTAATGCAAGAGCGCAGCATTCCCAAATCTGCAAACTTACTTCCTCTCATCAGTAAATCTGCCTTCAGCGCAGTGCAGCCTCCTAACAATTTGCAGGTACCTAGGCTATGAATTACACATTTCCTCTAACAGTGATCTTCAGTCCACTGATTGCTGTGTCTGATGCACTGAAGTGGGCTAAATCAAAGTGGCACGATGACTTAATAACTATTCTATTCCTCTACTCTGATGTAAACACAATATCACAAAATATTTATCTTTACTGCATTTACCTTACAATATATTTATGGTACAGAAAAATATATAATGGGCTGTTTCATGGGCAATGGATGAACTGATGGTGTTATTTTAAGGGCAGAGCTATGCTGTGTTACTTGGGTATTTCTCCTTTGATGTTGCTGAAAGTTATTTAGATACCCCATTCCCTGAAGAAGTTAGCAGTGCCTGGGCAATTTTTCCAATAATTTATTCCTGTGCTATAACAGTTTTGTGACAAAAATAACATTTTTTTGCTTGGCAAAGAATACAAAGCACAGTTGATGGACTCTGGACCATCTGGATTCCCAAACCATCAGATAGATGCTGAACTAATCGAGTTCCGCGCATACAGCAGGCTGTTAGTACAGTTGCATTTAAAAAATAGATACTCCTTTTCAGAAATGCACAGCAATTTATCCCTACAATTTATCACATAAATCACAGACAAATCTTAAAAGGACGTATTAAAAATAATATGGTCAATATACGATCAATTCACTCAAGTGTGGGGTATAACTTTGACTTCAAAGGGCAAAGTGTTAAAGCAGGAAAGCGTTAAAGTCCTTGCCAACCCTGAGCATATTAAAATGAAGTACTCAGTAACAAAACCCCAGGCTTTGTATACTAATAGAGGAATGACTCAAAAAATGAAAAATACTGCTGAGGTAGCAATTAGTGAACAATATATTATTAAGCAAAAAATGGCTGATTTCTATCAAAGGCATTTAATGTTGCTGCATGAATTTATTTTAAAGTCGTCTGGATATGAATAGTGAGTTAAATCCCAAACATTCAATTTCATTTTCAAATATTTTGACAGATATTGGGAATACATGTAGTTTCCAGTGCAGTTTTGTCAAGTAAATTAAATTATTATTCTACAATAAATTGGAATATGCTTGTGACATTTTGCAGGGTGTATAGCTCGTCCTTAGGGAGTCCAGATCAATCACCAAAAGGGGGAACAACTTTTTTAAGGAACCTGAAACTATGAAAGTTGATGTTATAGCTTATCAAAATGACTCAACGATACTCGTAACAAGTTGTGTTCAGAGCACCAAGAAATGGGTCAAATCTGCCCGCAAGTAATTTCATCTTAAGGTCTCCAGACCTATGTACCCAACGGAACAGCAAAAGCTTTCGACTGATTAGTTTGGATCATATTTGAACACTCGTGGGCCAATAATATGTTAACCTATTTCACAACTCACTTCTTTAAAGTTCTCCGATCACTGAGCTACTGGGCTGCACACTTTATTATGCTCTTCCTACTTCTTTTCCACAGGCAAGGAATGATGAATTCCCCCCTCAACTGTAAGCAAAATATTCGGTTCTTTTTTTTCTCTCACTATGTCTTGACACAGCCCATCATTATGGTGCTGCATTAAAACCCTCTCCAGTCTGCATACTCATTCCTTTAATTCAAGAAGCCTTTGGGCTTTTTTTCCCCCTCTCTTGAACAGCTGCGAAGCTGGTAATTTGACCGTTGCAAACATACTGATTGCCTCCTGAACTGTCGCAGCTGGGTCAAGCATGATTCTTCTCTTTCAAGGTCTCCTTCTCTATCTTCTGAAAGAGTAGGAGGGAGAGCTTGTTTCCCTAAGCGGCACATTATTAAAACACCCCCTCTAGATCAGGGTGTATATGAGACAGGGCTAATGTGAGTCACAAATAATTATGAACACATGGCATGAATTTATCTCTCAGTCTGTGATGGAATTCATTTGCTCAGGAAAATATATATCTTTCCTTTCATGCAACATAAAATGGTCCAGTATACAACCTCATACGATTTTGAAATTATTCTTTATCTAGGATAAATTTCCATACATTTCAAGGTAAATAAATTATGCTGCGACAATTGTTTGACCTGTAACTTCCCATCAGTGCTTTTTATATTTTCTTACTCTGTCTACAGAAAAGCATATCCATAACAGTCAAGTTTGTGAATAAGAGACCAGCTCAAACACTTCACCTTCCTCTTGTTGAACTCTTAACATTTCATGGGGTCTTGGGGGGTGGGGCAAGAAAACTACTTCTTACTAAGGGCTGTGTTAGGAAGTCACAAGGATGGAGCTAATAGAGTTGCCGATTCAGTGCCAGAGGCCCAGGTTCAGCCCTGACCTTTGGAGCTGTCTGTGTGGAGTTTGCCCATTTTCCCTGTGGCCCGCGTGGGTTTCCTACAGGTGTTCCAGTTTCATCTCACATCCCAAAGATGTGTGGATTGTTTTAGTTTTAGTTTAGTTTATTGTCCCGTGTACTGAAGTACAGCAAAAAGCTTTTTGTTGCATGCTATCCAGTCCGCTGAAGAACAATACATGATTACAATCGAGCCATTTACACTTTAGGACAGTACAATAATGGATTGGCGGCTTACCTTGATAATTTAAATTGCCCCAGGTGTAGGTGAATGGTAGAATATAGGAGAGTTGATGAGTATGGTTTAGGTTTAAGTATAGAATTATTATTGTCACATGCACTGATTTCTATCTACAAATGCATTTTTAGATTGCAAGAAATTCACCAGGGGAGTTTTAAGGGTTGATGAGCTGGCAGAAGTGAGGGTCTTTTACTTGGGACTGTTTCCACATTAAGGTGAAAATGGAAGCACAGAGTATTTGTGTCTGGAAAGCTGGCCGGGAATCTCCTCAGCAAAGTCATCACGAAATTGCTTTGAGAAGCAGGGTGGCCAACTTCACTGGAGACCTATCATATTGCTTTTCCTTCCTGAGTGCTCCAGTCTCCTCCCACATACCAAAGACATGCAGAATGGTAGGTTAGTTGGTCTCTGTAAATTACCACTTGTGTATAACTGAAGGGTAGAATCCGAGCAGATTCGATGAGAATGTGGGGAGAATATAAAAACTGGGATTAAAGTTGGAACTGAGTAACTGGTTGGCTGGTGGTCGGCACAGCCAAAGGGCCTGATTCTGAATTAAATGTGTCTATAACTCTATGAGTCTATAAGTGATTGGACCTCATCCACTAACAGCTCAGCCACCCAGAAGCAGCAGCTGTTTGAAAATAGCTGGCACGATCCCTTTAACTTCAAGATAATAGGGCAGGAAATCAAGTTGATATTGAAAGGAGTTATGTTACATTTTAACATATTAACTTATTCAATTGTACATTTCTCTGGAGCATCAGAGACTACGGGACAACTTAAAGCAACTATATTAAATGATGAAAGGTGCAAATGTTAATATTGACCAAATTAAAGACACCATAAAATGGAGGATCCCTGCATTTGTCAGAATTGTTTAACCTTTCTCTGTGGAAATTTACAGGCTGTGGATGGCGCCGACCAGTCTGAGCATCAGATTGATATGTAAGGGTGAAAGATCCAGGTGTTCTCCTCATTTCCCCTGGATTGATAAAACGTATAAAAACTCTGCAAACAAACAAATGCATTAATGTGATTGGATTACTGCAAACTAATTGTAAATAGCATAAATAAAGTTGCGAGACAGTTACCTTGCTGCTTGTTGATTGGTTAAAAGTGTTAAGTGCTGGCAGGTTTGTTTGAATTCCAGGGCAAATTTTGCATTATTCAATTAAGTTAGCTTCCTTCCAGAAGCTTCTCCTAGAAACAATGTATGGGAGACTCTGTAATTGGTTTGGGGAACTGTCAACCATGTACTGATGTAATTCATAATTTTGATTGGATTGTAAAGAGACCACCCCTATGTAGTTCGGTCCCTCAATGTTCGTGGACCTATAAAAGGTGGCTCCATCTTAGATCAAAGTCGATCTTCTGGAAGCTCGCTTGGGACTTTGTGACTTTTTGAAGTGTTTCGGCTTGCACGAGGCTGAAGGGCTTGGCCAGGCAGATACAAGGATCGAACCCGTGGTGGTGTAGGTATTGTATAGGGGAATTTGTTGTTCAATCCAAAATTAAAGTTTAGTTGTTCCAGTGCTTGACTCGGTGGTTTTTGACTGAAGTAGACTGGGGTGTAAGCTTGCGAAGAGCATGTTTACACAGATAGGGTAAATAATTAGAGTCTCTGTCTCAGGATGGAAATGTTAAATACCTTTGTTAAGGTGACAACGGAGATGCTAAAGGAAATGTTTATACCAAGAGTGGTTGGTGACTGGAAATCACTGCCAGGTAAGGCTATAGAAAGAGGTATGATAGTGGCATTTATGAGGCATTTTGACAGATTCATGCACAAGTGGGGAATTGAGGGGCATGGGATTAGTTTAAATAGGCATCATGGCTGATGAGCACGGACACGATGGGCTGAAGGGCCTGTTCCAGTGTTGTACTTCACAAGATCCCCAAAACCTGGCTGAAGGCCAATGTGCCCCAAGACTTAAAAGACAATTAGGTAAGAATGCTATATGGGGAGAGCATTGTACTCTGCATCTGGAAGTCTGACTAAGAATGAATTTCTAGTATTACAAGCAGACCCCACTTAACTACTGATTTTCTCTTCTGCCGTTCAGCTTTCCACGGTCTCTTTGGCTTCCCTTTTTCCAGCCTGGATTACAGCATCCCACCTCATTCAGTGTTTATCAGGTCCCCAAAACAGTTGGTGATCTAATCCTTGAATTATCCAAATTTCGAAATTAAAATGCCAATTGCAGCTTACAGGAAAAATTAAGAAAGATAGACTGAAACCCAGTCAGTCATGAGTCCCAAGCAGTCATGTCAACGGTATAAAATATTTTAACCCCTTTTGTCCAGTTTAAAATTTCTAGTGCCTGTTTCTCTAGGTTTTATGTGGGGGAAACTATTAGAAGAGTTACATCAGTGGAAACAAGCCAACTAGCTCAAAGTTTGGCACTTGAAAGTAAAATTGTCATAGAGAAATTTAGCAAGGAAATTAGGTTCCTCTACGAAAGAGTTAACCATAAAAAGGAATTAATCAAAATCATAGCATCACATTAAGTATTCCTTTCTTGCACTTAATAAAGCTTGGATCACTGAATCCAAATCTGCAGCCTATTCCCTTTCATGTATACACCAGCCTTTTAATGAATTGAGTGTTCTAGATAATTTAATCAAAGATCATAATTGCGATGCAATTAGGAGACTTTTTACTTTGTATCAGAACCAATTAAATCAACCTTGAAGCGTTTCAACAAATCTTTCACAGAAAACTTCTCAGATCAAGTGACAATAGTTTGGGATGTGTTTAAAGGTAATTATGTTGGATGCGTCCACACAATTTTATTTTTTGATTGTTTCCAATCGAGCAACAAGGTTTGAAAATAATAGTGTGTCAAGGTGTAAGCATATATATTTTTAATATACTGCAAGGCACATTGCTCAGCTGGAAGCAGAGAGTTAACATTAATAACAATACCCGAGACCGAAATCAACAGCAGCAGAAAATTTAAGAATAAAAATCCGCCACCTCAGCCTACTTTTGAGAAAAGTGCTTTCCACTCTCCCTGGGAAAATGTGTTTTGAGAGCAAATCAGTCAGAAAGCAGTGCCACTCCTGTTCGGGGTCAGGTTATACTATTTCGCTCATGAACATCATTTTTTATTTCCATCTTTCTCTTTAAAACCAAGCTGAGAGCCAATCTCAACCTGTGATCTCCAGGCTCCCATCCACACTCCAGCTGTTAACCATTGCTTTTACAATCATTCGTATGCCTCCCGGCATCAATAAATTAAACTGTCCAAAATCACAATGATGCTGTCAGCGGTCCCTTTCTTTCCCATTTCAATTTTTTTCTTTTAAAACAGCTTCAGAAAACTCAATGCCAAGCACATCCCCGTTAAAACATGGGCCTTGGGCTCCCACTGGGACCAAGACCTGGAGAACCAATTTATTGGTTTCGTGTCCAGTTCCCGGATAACAGGACGCAAACAAAATTACGTCTGAAGCATCTCAGCTTGGTGCTTATTGATGTATTGTCCTTGACATGCATGACACTGCTCTAAACAAGCTCTTCTGCTCATTTCCAAAGACAAGCACTTTTTCTTTCTATATTACCTTGCAAAGTACATTGCAAGCTCAAGTTCAGTCAATTATTTCAATTAGTTATTTATTTTATACTTAGAAATGCAAAGTGAAGGACAATGAACCCAGATCTTTTTATTTTCCCTATCTTTAATTTCTCATTAAGTTCTCATTATCTCGAATGTAGACCTTGACCACCACTCATTACCTTGGTTAGGTATTCACCCTTTATATGCAAGCCTAGATATTAACTGCTGCCATGTACAAGCATTTGTGTTGCTAGCCTGTTGTGATACCAGTGGCACTTAGTAAAGGTCATAAGCTCATAAGTGATAGGAGCACAATTAGGCCATTCGGCCCAACAAGTCTACCCCGCCATTCAATCTATCTCTCCCTCCGAACCCCATTCTCCTGCCTTCTCCCCATAACCCTCGACACCCTTACTTATCAAGAATCTATTTATTTTTGTCTTAAAAATATCCACTGACTTGGCCTCCACAGCCTTCTGTGGCAAAGAATTCTACCAATTCGCCACCCTCTCATTAGAGATACAAAATGTTATCTAAATAACGTTGGATCCTCTCCTTGTGTCATCGTCTCCCCCCCCCCCGTCCCCCCACCCTCCTCCCCCCCCCCCCCCACACACCGGGTCCCCCTTGGTTCTCAGCAACATGGCCCGTCCACTTTGGCCCAACCGCCGGGACTCTAACCTGGAGAAACATAGAAACATAGAGACATAAGGTCCCCGACTGCCTGAAGTTTGTCTCAAGATATATAGGCTGCCCTTTTTGGATACTGCCCAGTTTTTCATTCATATTGATTCAATAGGTTAAACAAATTGCAAATTCACTACATTTAAATCAAGCCAGGCAGACTCTCCATCCCACATTCCCAATACTATCTTCTCATCGTTACATGGCCTCTATATTCTCTCTCTGTTATCTCTTTCAGCAACACAACCTTCCATCTTATTTCTATTACTCTAATTCTTCCCATTTAAGCATCCCTGATTTATTAGCTCCACACTGGTGGCTGTGCCTTCAGGTGCCAAGAGCCAAAACATTGTAATCCTCCTGCCCCACCACGCTCTACTGCCCCTTCATCCACGAGCATCAATGAAACAGGTCTCATCTATTTCTTGCATGATTTACAGGATGTTAGTGAAGATCAAAAAACCTGCAGATGCTGGAAATGTGAAATAACACCAAAAAACTGGTTAGGGCAGGTTTGGAGGGACATGGACCAAATGCGAGCAGGTGGGACTAGTGTAGCTCGGACATGTTGGCTGGTGTGGGCAAGTTGGGCCGAAGTTTGATACAAACTGTATCACTCTGTGACTCTATGACTCTATGACACTGGAAACACTGGGCAAGGAATAGGTGACGTTTTCGGTCAAGACCCTTCTTCAGACTGAGAGTCAGGGGAAAAGGGAAACAAGAGATATAGATGGTGATATAGAGAGATATAGAACAAATGAATGAAAGATATGAAAAAAAAGTAACGATGATCAGGGAAACAGGCCATTGCTAGCTGTGAGCTAATTGAAAACACAGCTGAGTTGCTGACAATTTGACTCAACAAGACAACTTTGAAGCTAGTATAACTTGCAAGGGTGACTTGAAGTTAGAGAAATCAATATTCACACCACTAGCTTGTAAACTGCCCAAGCTACATATGAGGTGCTGTTCCTCCAATTTGCATTTGGCCTCACCCTGACAATGGAGGAGGCCCAGGACAGAAAGGTCAGTGTGGGAATGGGAAGGGGAATTAAAGTGTTTGGCTACCTGGGAGATCATGTAGGTCCAGACGGACTGAGTGAAGGTGCTCAGCTTCAGGGGTTACTCCAGCAATTTGTTTCTATCTTCGGTTTAAACCAGCATCTGCAGTCCCTTCCTAAACACTGAGCATGTCATGCAACATCTGCGTGAAGGAATCTGGAGGTAAGGTTTCAGGTTGAAAACCTTTCATCAAAACACCAGAATTAAATGTAGTGATGTGGAAACAAGTTGAAGTGAAACAGGCAGCCAGTTCCGTGCCGATGATAGCTGCATTGGATCGTGACACCTCATGATATGTGTACAATCCTGAGCCTTCTGTCACATGTCACGTGAAACTCAACGTCCTCATTCACTCACTTTGATTTAGCTGATCAGAATAAAAGGTTTACTCCAAAGCTTTGTTGCCATTTTGTAACAAAATTTACAACAAAATTGTAAGCAATTTTCCTTGCAGCAGCCTGAAATGTTCATGGAAAATGACAGTACAATTATTGCACTCATTTTATGCAAAGGAACATGGATTTTGAGGTGAGCAACAGGTCTCATTTTTGATCATGATTGTCTCTGATAGTGTCCGTAATTTAAAATCCTAAGCAAATGTTGAGATGTACAATCAAGCATTAAAGCTTCCACAGGTACCAAGCAGAGATGTCCACATCAAACAGGGACCAACAGTGGTTCAACTAGAAAGTCTACAAAGTTAGATACGAGGTAGATACACAAAGTGATAGAGCACACAACAGGCCCTTCAGCCCTTCAGCACACCATGTCGATGCTAGCCTCGAGTGCTCATTGATATTATTCCTACTTGCTGGCGGTTCCCTGTAGCCTGTTGGCAGAGGCGGAATTAATGGACCCAACATACAGTATACTCGAAGATAGGCACAAAATGCTGGAGTAACTCAGCGGGACAAGCAGCATGTCTGGAGAGAAGGAACGGGTGATGTTGACAGTCTGAAGAAGGGTCTCGACCCAAAACGTCATGCATTCCTTCTCTCCAGAGATGCTGACTGTCCCGCTGAGTTACTCCAGCATTTTGTGTTTATCTTCGGGGTAAACCAGCATCTGCAGTTCCTTCCTACACCGACAGTCTACTCATCTTCATTTTCTTACTGATCGCAAGCCCTTCCACACAAGCTGGTCAGACGACACCCAAGACTAGGGTCAGATTAAAAAAATGATAAGAATCTCTACTCTCCGTTTGTGCAGGCCTTCATAAAGGTGATTAAGTAAAGTTACAACCAGCAGTGGCACAATAAGTGCAGCACTTTGGGTCAATAATAGAAATAAAATTACTAAAACAGAAAAGATTGTTTTCCTGATAAATCTGTCGCCTTTAGCCAACTTTGTAGCAAATGGCAAATGCTCAGCAGCAGGATGTTGTTTACAAAGCTCACGGTAAATTCTACAATGACCCCAGCTGGCTCATGCTGAATATCTGCAGAACAGCTGTGTGAAAAACAGTAGTTAATCGATTAAGAGAATCAGGAATGAAGCTGCCTTCACAGAGAGCATTCAGTCCCAACAAACTCACCCTTCTGCCTGACGGAAGCAGACCATCACATGGGATTCATAGTGTTTAACATTAAGGACTCTGCCGTCACAGTTTATTAAATCCCAGAAAACATATATTTACATATTCAGCTACCATACTGATAATTAATTTTGCCGGTCTAATGTGTCTTGGATCTGTGCATTAAGATGGTGACAGTCTATTGTGTTCCTCTATGTTACAATACTCAAAATACAATACATTATCTACGACTAGCTGTGTTAACACCTGGAAAGAATGTAATAAAAGGAGCAGGTTTAGGCTGCTTCGCCCCTCAAACCTGCCCTATCTTTCCATATAACCATATAACAATTACTGCACGGAAACAGGCCATCTCGGCCCTTCTAGTACGTGCCAAACACTTATTCTCATCTAGTCCCATCTACCTGCACTCAGGCCATAACCCTCCATTCCTTTCCCGTCCATATAGCTATATGATGGTAGTTGATCTATTCTATGCTCATCTCCTCTTCTGTGTCTGTTCCAGTCTCCCTCAATTCCCTATTTGTAGAAAGGAGCTGCAGATGCTGGTTTACACAGAAGATGTACACAAAATGCTGGATTAATTTAGCGGAACAGGCAGCAACTCTGGATAGAAGGAATCGGTGACATTTTGGGTCGAGACCGTGTGAAACGTCACCCGTTCGTTTTGCTTGTTCCGCTGAGTGAATCTAGCATTTTGTGTCTATCCCTCAATTCCCTGACAGTTCCAAAATGTATTTGCTTCCTCTTTAAATATCCTCAATGATCCAGCATCCACAACCCTCTGATGTCTACCACCCTCTCTGTATGGAGACCCGCTATTATTTTTCTGTACGAGGGAATGAACTGAGCAATTAGTCACGATTGGCTTATTGATTAGGACAGATAATTAAATGGCCATTTTACTTTCCTGCTGATGATACCTGTAAGAAAGCCACACATGGACAGAATGCAATAATGATGGTCCCTCACTAAACCTGGAACATCAGGAGGGACACAAATTCACCAGAACCTTACATCAAAAAAACCTGGCTAGACACAAAATGCTGGAGTAAATCAGTGGGACAGGCAGCATCTCTGGAGAGAAAGAATGGTTGACGTTTCGGGTCGAGACCCTTCTTCAGACTGAGGAAGGGTCTCGACCCGAAATGGCAACCATTCATTCAATTTAAACCAGCATCTGCAATTCTTTCCGACACATCAAAAAAACTTGCATGTTTTTATCAGAGATCAGGAATATCTTCCCTCATGCCTTGCAGCAGAGATGGTCAATACTGGCTGCTGACTGTATAGCACGCAACAAAAGCTTTTCACTGTACCTCGGTACATGTGACAGTAAACTAAACTGAAAGTGAGACCAACAGCTTCCAAGCTGGGAATCCAAAGGTTGAAGTCCATGAAAATGTCCTGTTTGAACATGGACAGGTAAAGATCTCCAGCCAAAATTCCACATGACTAAGTTATTCAGATTACAGGATACATTCAAGTCAAATTGTGTTTATTGTCATAAAAAGAACTCTGGTAAGATACAGGTATAAAGAAGGGGCGGCATGATGGTGCAGCGGTAGAGTTGCTGCCTTACAGCACCAGAGACTTGGATTAGATCCTGACTACGGGTGCTGTCTATATGGAGTTTGTAATGTTCTCCCCCGACCTGCGTGGGTTTTCTCCAAGATCTTCGGTTTCCTCCCACACACCAAAGACGTACAGGTTTGTAGGTTAATTGACTCTGTATAAATGTAAAATTGTCCCCAGTGTGTGTAGGATAGTGTTAATGTGCGGGGATCGCTGGTCGGTGCGGACTCGCTGGGCCAAGGGGCCTGTTTCTGCGCTGAGTCTAAAGTAAATCTAAAAGAAAATCTCACTTGAAGTAGCATCCCAGACACAAAGACTCAGAGAAGAAGCATTAACAAAAGATACACAAAACTGAGCAAGACGGTGAAAAGGAAAATATAAATAAACATGACACGAGTGCAAAAACACAATTAGAAAACAAATCCATGGTGGGGCAAGAGGCTGCCTGCATCGCTGAGTTCGGATTATTGGTGTGCAGGTCAGTGGGGTGACAACAGAGGGGAGAGTACATGGTTCAGATGGTGGGGATCCTTGAAGATACTAGCTACCATCTTACTGAAGCAGTGTCTCAAGCAGGTGCTCTCAATGCTGGGGTAGGCTGCACCCATACTGAACCATGTTGAATACACTATAGATCAGACTATAGACAAGTGGCATTATCGTGTACCTAAAACATTTTTAAAATATTATTTGTATGTAATATGATTTATAAGAAAATAAATCATAATACATAATACATAATCTTTAATCTGTTCACAGCCAAGTTTTTTTTTTCCACTACGACCTTCACTATACTCGGGGGTGGCACTGAACTGGTCAAAAACATTTATTTATTTTGTGTATTAAATTAATTTACAATCATATATGTTTCCTGTTGAGTTACTTGTTTGCTGAAGTTGCAAGATTTGGGAAATCCTGGCGGCTTCCAGTGTCCCTGCGCACTACATCTGTGGGAGGTGCATCCAGCTCCTAATGCTGCCTAACCCGCCGAGTTACTCCAGCACTTTGGATCTCTCTGCAGTTCCTACAGATCGCGTTATAGAACTGGAGCTGAGGATGGACAACCTCAAGTCTACTCCACCAAAAGGCACTACAGAGGATGTACTTCCTGCGGCAGCTGAGGAAGCACAATCTGCCACAGGCAATGACGGTCATCGTAGAGTCTGTCCTCACCTTCTCCATCATGGTCTGGTTCGGCTCAGCCACCAAGCACGACACCTGGAGGCTGCAGCGAATCGTCCGATCAGCAGGGAAGGTTATTGGCTGCAACCTTCCCTCCATTGATGAACTGTACAATGCAAAGGCCAGGAAGCAAGCGGGCAAGATCATCTCTGACCCCTCTCACCCTGGCCACAAACTCTTTGAATCACTTCCCGCTGGAAGGCGACTCCGGACTGTCAAAGCTGCCACAGCCAGACATAAAAACAGAGTTTTTACACAAGTAGTAGCTCTACTCAATAACCAAAAATCTGAAGCCTCCTTTTGCTCTGGTATTTTATTTAATTCATAATGTTTTATTATTAATGTTTAATGTTTAATGTGTCATTCCTAACTATCACTGTATATCATGTTGTCACTTGCGGGCAGAGCAACAAGGCAAATTCTTTGTATGTGAATACTTGGCCAATAAACTTATTCATTCATTCAACCGTGGCTGATCTATCTCTCCCTCTTAACCCCATTCTCCTACCCCCATAACCCCTGACACCCGAACTAATCAAGAATCTATCTATATCTGCCTTAGGCAGGAGAATGTATCTATCTATCAAGACTCTATCTATCTCTGCCTTAGGCAATGAGAGATAGATCAGCCATGATTGAATGCCGGAATAGACTTGGGATGAATGGCATAATTCTGCTCGATTCACTTACGAACTTATGAAGGGTAGAGTAATTATCAGAAAACTAGAACTAAGTACCAAAGATGCAAACTGGGCAGGTGTGTTATGACTTTCGTATCCTCTATGTGTAACTTTCCTGGATACCATCCTCCCAGACATACCATTCACCCTTCCTGGTATGTAGATATGCATACAGCTCATTCAGACAAATGTTCTGCTTGATTAGTAACTGCACTGAAAACATAGGAGATCCAAAAGACCTTTGCACTAAAGCCACATTTGTTATTGGGCTGATCCGACGAGCTGACATTTAGAAAGCAATTCATACTATAAATCAAAACTATGAGCCAAAACTGTCATCATTTCCCCCTTTTAAAAAAGCATTCAATAGTAACTAGTCTGACATTATATAAACTACTAGCAATTAAACTGATAAATAGATTAAAGGCAGTTCTGATGGTGCCAAAGACATGTTTTGTACCTTTATTATGATACCTTCAGTAATAAATACATGTACACAAACAGCAGCTTCAATATTACATTCAATAGTGTAAAAATCCATCTGTCAAAGCTTCGTTGCTACACGAACAATGAGTTTACTGTCCCGACAAGAACCAAGGAACTCAAAATGTTAACACATTTCTGGGAGAGAAAAAGAGCAAAATAGGTTTTAAAAAAGAGAATCTCTCAACTAAACAAAACTAAACTAAACTAAACTAAACTAAAGAAAGTAGAAGTAAGATTTTGTTCTTTGTTGTAAATGAGGAGATAATGAATTAGAAACCCAGTTTACAGAACTGTCTGAAATAGAAACTGAAGCTCCTGGCATGTGCTAAATGTAGGTTCAGCATTGAGCCTTAGTTAAAGGTTGAGTGGAGCTGAATATCAGAAGTACAGTTACATCTTAGTGGAGCGTCACAACGGCTGGGAGGCAAGTGAAGGCTGCAGCAGAAAGTGTCTCCGGTCGTCTTGGACTCCATGCCACTGGATCCTGACCCAAATCTGTCAAGAACCGTGGGGTGTCTGGCTGTGCACCAGTCTCCCCACGTTAAACAAAGTCACGCACAGGCGTCCTCCATATAGGGAATAGCACTCTGGAGACACCCATGGTCAGCCATGACCGAAGGGGGCCTAAGAAGTTACATCTGCCTACTTCATTACATTACACATTTATAGCACGCAAGAAAGAATGGAATGTCTATTCCCTTATTTGCCTCCACTTACGTACAACCAGAAGGTTTAAGAAGGCTGCCAATTCTGCTCCTTATGTTACTGCCCAAAGATCTATCCCTCAAAAATAAAGGAACCATGAATTAAGTATAAATTATTTTCTACTTTGAAATCTGTGTTGAGTCAACTAATCATTAAACTTTCAAAGTATCTTAACTGTAGGTGAGATCCAGAACAGTGGACATTTTCTAGTGGGAGAGTCATCCCACTTAGCAGAGTAACTACAATAAAAATGGAAACAGGAGAACAGAGGAAATGGCTTGGATCAATGTGCAGTTTTGTAACAGTTTCCAAGAACATGTGGCGGGAAGCCAAACAGTTGGGTCATCCATTCAATGCTTGCCGAGGGAAGCTGTCCAATTGATATCTCACATGGGGAGCGAGCTGCCAATTCAACATCATGTCTGGGGTGGGAAGTGAACCATTTAATATATCTCTATATCTCTCGTTTCCCTGATCCCTGACCTGTCTGAAGAAGGGTCTCGACCCGAAACGTCGCCTATCTCCTTCGCTCCTTAGATGCTGCTGCACCCGCTGAGTTTCTCCAGCTTTTTGTGTAACCCCCCATTTAATATATTATATGGGAAGAAGAGAAGCATTACTAGCAGCGAGGAAGGAGAAGAGAGGACCATCCATTTCATGTATTTTATTGACTTGGGGATAGAGCAGGACTGCCCATTTAATTGAATATTTGTGGGATATCCTATTCCCAATAATGACTGCCTGTCAGGAAGATTTCATAAGACGGGCCCAGAGAATGCAAATAATACAAATGTATGTTTTTCTTCTTTCAGTTATTGATCAATATTCCACTATGATTATTGATTGATTTCTACAGAAAGTATTCCAGCCACTTACTCCTTTGCTAAAATGGGGCACGATAATAGGTATCTCTCGGCAGAAAATACAGTAATTCTCCCATAAAACACAAAGCACGAAACAAAATTATAGAGACAAAAGCTATATGCTTTCAACTTTTTTAATGCGCATGTCCATGACACACTATTAATGCAGAATTAATTACCAACGAGGTGGTTCAATAAGTAAATATATATTTTTCTGGCACTTAATAAGTCACACCAACAGGGTCCTTTAAGTGAATGTCATTAAGTACCAGTGACACTCTGGTGCCTTATGTAAATTATTAATAAATAATAAATTGCTTTTGGGCAGCAGTAAGATGAATGGGTTGCACAGTTACTAAATGCATATAGCAGAATTGTGATAATCATCAATCATTTAAACTTTGCCTATTAATTTTTTCATAACCTGATGTTGTATGCTCATAGGAATTATGCAACAGCAAAACTCAGCTCACTGGTGTGTATGAACAATTATGGATGGCCTTGTGCCCAAACCAATCCTATCATGCATTATTCACCAATAAAGCACATCGGTTTCAATTAACTTGCGCTCGACACTGAATGACTTACTTAAATCAAGAACCTCTGAAGCATCACAACAGTGGAACTTAGGCATTGGGAGTGAAACAATAAGTGTCAAGAGTCAAGAGTGTTGTATTGTCATATGTCCCAGATAGAACAATGACATTCTTACTTACAGCAGCACAGCAGAATATGTAAACATAGTACACTGTAAATATTATAAACGAGAGAGAGAAAAAACAAGTTCAACGTGTGTATATAAACAGTACACATACTCACAAATACACATATACCCTATATATAGATCGTATATATATATGGTCCAGCTTCTAATTTTCACCCAACAAGCAGCTAACAAAGACCTGTTTCCTTTATCATTGTTACTTTTTTGCACTCTTTCATTCATTGTTCTATATCTCTCTACATCATCATCTGTATCTCTCATTTCCCTTTCCCATGACTTTCAGTCTGAAGAAAGGTCTCGACCCGAAACGTCACCCATTCCTTCTCTCCAGAGATGCTGCCTGTCCCCGCTGAGTTACTCCAGCTTTTTGTGTCAATCTTTGGTTTAAACCAGGATCTGCAGTTCCTTCCCACTACACACACACACAATACGTACACACAAAAGCAAACAAATAAAACAATAAAGTGCATTTAGTATGGACTTCACCATTCCAGAGATATACAAGGGCAGTTTTCAGATTGGCTAAATATATATATTAACACAGTTTCAGCTTAATCCACATCAGTTGAAGGCTTGCAAAGAAAATTAATCTCCAAAGCAAAACTTAATCACAATATGATCTCACAATGTTTTTGCTGCCTTTATTGATAATCATATAAGCAGTAGAGAAAATGGAAGTCTCGCTTAGTTGCTGATATAAAAGATAACTTTATTTTACGGAAAGCCCAGGAATGTAACCATGAAATTCAAGCAAAGCCATTGGAAAGAGTTAGGAAATATGCTCTCCCACAGAGCCCTATTGATTCTGGGTTAAGTGAAGCCTTGGAGCATAAGCAGGAAAATACATTTCAGGTGTAAATCATCCAGGATCTGAGTGAAAAGCAGGCTTGAGGGGCTCATCAATCTAATCCTGTTCCCATTGTTTGCACCTAGACCAGTCAGGTGTGTAGGAAGGAACACCAGATGCTGGTTTAAACAGAAGATAGACAGAAAAAGCTGGAGAAACTCAGTAGGTCAGAGAGCATCTCTGGAGAAAAGGAATAGGTGATGTTTTGGGTCAAGACCCTTCTTCAGACTTCTTCCGCTATGCCATCGAGAGTATCCTTACTAACTGTATCACAGTGTGGTATGGCAATGGGGAAGGAGTGTCCGAGGGGGGTGACTGGCAATCACCAAGGTGCAGAGTTAAGTTGGGTAACAGCCACAGGGAAGAAGCTGTTCCTGAACCTGCTGGACCGGGAATGGAGAGACCTGTAGCGCCCCCCAGATGGGAGGAGGGTAAACAGTCTGTGGTTGGGGTGAGAGCAGTCCTTGACGATGCTGCCCGCCCTTCGCAGACATCGCCTGCTCTGGACAGACTCAGTGGGGGGGAGTGAGGAACCGGTGATACGTTGGGAAGTTTTCACCACCCTCTGCAGTGCTTTCCGGTCGGAGACAGAGCAGTTGCCATATCATACTGTGATACAGTTAGTAAGGATACTCTCGATGGCGCAGCAGAAGATGTCTGAAGAAGGGTCTCGACCCGAAACATCACCTATTCCTTTTCTCCGGAGATGCTGCCTGACCCGCTGAGTTACTCCAGCATTTTGATTCTATCTCCTGTCTGGTGTGATGTTTGAAAGTTGTTCAAAAGTGCAGTGGGAAGGCAATACTTAATGGTTGTAATGCCAGCATTGGCCTTTGCGACTTAGGAAGGAGGTAGTTCAGGATAACATGCAGACAGTCTCTAAATAATGGGAAGATTGCCTTGGATGCAACCTACCCTTGCCTCATTGCACAAGGTATCGGTCTTTGGCCTTTGCACTCACCTAGACAGGATGGAGAGCACAAATTTCACCGCTCCACCAGTTCAGTTCAGTTTAGTTTATTGTCACATGTACTGAGGTACAGTGAACACCTTTTGTTGCATGCTATCTGATCCGCAGAAAGACCATACATGATTAAAATCGAGCCATACATTGTATTTACAGTGTAACAGTACATTTACAGTATAGTACAAAGGAATAATGTTTAGAATCATAGAATCATAGAAAATAGGTGCAGGAGTAGGCCATTCGGCCCTTCGAGCCTGCACTGCCATTCAATATGATCATGGCTGATCATCCAACTCAGTATCCTGTACCTGCCTTCTCTCCATACCCCCTGTTCACTTTAGCCACAAGGGCCACATCTAACTCCCTCTTAAATATAGCCAATGAACTGGCCTGAACTACTTTCTATGGCAGAGAATTCTACAGATTCACCACTCTCTGTATGAAAAATGATCTTCTCATCTCGGTCCTAAAAGACTTCCCCCTTATCCTTAAACTGTGACCCCTTGTTCTGGAGTTCCCCAACATCGGGAACAATCTTCCTGCATCTAGCCTGTCGAACCCCTTAAGAATTTTGTAAGTCTCTATAAGATCCCCCCTCATTCTCCTAAATTCCAGCGAGTACAAGCCGAGCCTATCCAGTCTTTCTTCATATGGAAGTCCTGCCATCCCAGGAATCAGTCTGGTGACCCTTCTCGGTACTCCCTCTATGGCAAGAATGTCTTTCCTCAGATTAGGAGACCAAAACTGTGCGCAATACTGTGTAAGTGCAAGTGTGTTTAGTGTGTTACTGTGTTTAGTGCAAGTTAAAGCCAGCAAAGTCCGATCAAGGAAAGTCCAAGGGTCACCAAAGAGGTAGATAGTAGTTCAGCACTGCTCTCTGGATGTGGTAAAATGGATCAGTTGATTCATAACAGCAATGGTTACCAACACCATTAAACAAGTAGACCTCCGACAACAGCTCGATTGTAATCGTGTGTTGTCTTTCCGCTGACTGGAGAGCACGCAACAAAAGCTTTTCACTCTACCCCGATACATGTGACATTAAAGTAAACTAAGAGTTGTAATGAAACACGGTGCTTCCTCTGTGCCAAGTCAGGTGTGGTGAAAAATCAGGAAAGGAATAGGCATCCAACAGGATCCCAGGAATGAGTAGGTTAACGTATGATGAGCGTTTGTCGGAACTGGGCCTGTGCTCACTGGAGTTTAGAAAAATGAGGGCGGACCTCATTGAATCATACAGTACAGTGAAAGGCTCGGAGAGAGTGGATGGGGAGAGGATGTTTCCACAATTAGGAGAGTCTAGGACTAGATGTCATGGCCTCAGAATTAAAGGACATTCTTTTAGGAAGAGATGAGGAGACATTTCTTGAGTCCAAGGGCGGTGAATCTGTGGAATTCTGCCACATAAAGCTGTGGAGGCCAAGTCAGCGGATGTTTTTAAGGAAGAAATAGATGGATTCTTGATTAGTGCAGTGTTCAGAGATTATGGGGAGAAGGCAGGAGAATGGGTTTAGGAGGGAGAGATAGATCAACCATGATTGAATGGCGGAGTAGACTTTATGGGCTGAATGGCCTTATTCCATTCCTATCACTTATGATCTTATGACAATAGACAATAGGCCAATCGGCCTTTCAAGCCATCACCGCCATTCATTGTGATCATGGCTGACCATCCACAATCAGAACCCCGTTCCTGCCTTCTTCCCATATCCCTTGACTCTGCTATCTTTAAGAGCACTATCTAACTCACTTTTGAAAGCATCCAGGGAATCAGCATCCACTGCCGTGAGGCAGAGAATTGCACAGATTCACAACTCTCTGGGTGAAAACGTTTTTCCTCGTCTCCGTTCTAATTGGCCTACCCCTCATTCTTAAACTGTGGCCGCTGGTTTAGCACTCCCCCAACATCGGGAACGTGTTTCCTGCCCCTAGCGTGTCCAATCCCTTAATAATCTTATATGAAATGGTTATGCTCCATTATGCTTCCCAACTGTGTTGATCACTGAAGATTTTCTAATGTTGCAAATAAATTTTGGAGAACATTTGAAGCCCAACTAAGCCAGAGTCATTTGAGGAGAAAGATGGGTGTCATTTCTGAGCTGATGGAGACTAGTTGTGGCGGAACAGTTGACATCA
Source organism: Okamejei kenojei (assembly GCA_035221665.1). Taxonomy (NCBI): domain Eukaryota; kingdom Metazoa; phylum Chordata; class Chondrichthyes; order Rajiformes; family Rajidae; genus Okamejei; species Okamejei kenojei. Next base: position 66,313,137 of record CM069141.1, on the reverse strand, counting down.
AAATAGTGAAAATTACCTGCATCATATTAGCAGTCATTTTAACAATAGCCACTGCTGTCTCATGATCTCACTTCAGGAATGATGGCTATAAAAGGAACAAAATCTCCCATGAAATTCAGCACTGCAGGACAGAGGTTCGCAAACTATGCGGTGTGTCCACTTAAGCCATGCACGTGGGTGGATGGGGATGATGCTAGTCGGGGTTGATGGTAATGGTGGTGCCTGTGGGTGGTGGCGGTGGTTGTAGGTGTGGCAGTGATGTGTTTAAGAGGGGATGGCGAGTGGTAATAATGATAGTGGATGGATGGTTGTAATGAAGGTGTTGATGGTCATACAGGCAGATTGTCAAGAGGATTCAGCCAGCATTTTAGGTCAGTTGATCGAGCAGATGATGGGGTGGAGGACAGTGGAGGGAGGATTCATCGAGTCTGGGTGCGCATCCAACCCCAGAATGTCTGCCCGATCTCTTCCCCAGTTCTCTCGCTAACGTCAAAGCCCTCTTCTCCTTCCAATGCACCACCTCACCCTCACATTGCTATTGCTTACACCCCACGGACATTGAACAAGTCCCTGGTGATACGCTGCAGATTAAAAAACAGATGCTGGACATCGAACAAATCAAATTCCCTTTTGCATACGTGGATTCCACCTTTCATATTTCAGATCCATCCACCAATACTGACATCCACAGTATTGCAACATTTCTCAATCACTGTTCCCCTTACAACCCAAGACCTCGGGTCCTTAGCCTGAAATATTAACTCTACTTCTCTCTTCATAGATACTGCCTGACCTACTGAGTACTTCCAACATGTTCTGGATTTACATCAGTGTGTATTAAATGTAGATACAGTGACAGAAATGTGCAACATGTCGTAATGACTGGGGATCAAGCAGTACATCGCGTGGTACATACAATTTCCAGATCTGGCAAAAGAGTTCAAATCCAGTGCAGTTCAAAGGAATCAGAAGTCCGATCGCAAAAGCAGGGGCCAGGGAAAGTGGGGGAGCGCTGTCTGAAACTCACATCCGTGATGAACAGGAAGGTAAAAGATGGCTGCACAGTGTACGGTAAGTCCTTTAGAGGGCAGAGAGCGGGGAGGGGGGGAGAGAAGGGAAGGGGGGGGGAGAAGGGGGGGCAGAAGGGGGGGGAGAAGGGGGGAGAAGGGGGGGGAGAAGGGGGGGGAGAAGGGGGGGGAGAAGGGGGGGGGAGAAGGGGGGGAGAAGGGGGGGGGGATGCAGTGGAGACACTTTTAAGAAGCCAGATAACTTATAATAAAGTTTAGCGGGCATTTTACCTACCGGTTGGTTTTCCTTGGTCCTGAAAACTCCAATGAGCCAATTATAATGCCCAGTCAGCGAAGGAGATTGCCTACGGCTGCCCTCGACTGCCTATAACAATCTAGCGACACCACCCCACTGCACTATGAGTTCAAAAGAACCATGCCGACCAATATTTACTCGCGGAAAATTTTCAACATGCTGAGAAAACCTCCTTGAACAAACTGAGGCCGCGAGTATGCGGGAACCTCCCTCGAGCATGAAGAAGAGTTCCAGTGACCTCATGGGACCTCGTGGGACCACGTATCGACCATGTTGTGAGTTTGAGTCGAGGGCAAACTCTTCTAAACTCACAGATTATGTCGCCGCAGTGGGAAACCCCTTTAAGGGGCTGTCCCACTGCGGCAACCTAATTGGCGAGTTTAGAAGAGTTTAGGAGAGTTTGAAAAAGTGTCATGTTGAAGACATCCTTCGACTATGTTGAAGACTAGCTTCGACTAGCTTCGGGAAAATTGGACACCGAATAGTGGAGAGTGAAGACGACCTCCTTCGATCTCCTTCGACTATGTTGAAGACTATCTACGACTACCTTCGATTACCTTCGACTACCCTCGGTTACTTACGAATAACATGCCGACCTACTATGACGTACTTCGACTAAACCTACGAGAGAAAATAAAAATCGATTTTTTTCCGTGGCTACCTATTTTTACTCGTGAGCATTTTTCAGCATGTTGAAAAATACGCCGCAACTTAGCTGAGGCCTCGAGTACACGGGGACTACTCTCAAGCATGAAGGAGAGTTACAAAGACCTCCTAGGACCTTGTGTCAACCATGATGCGAGTATGAGTCGAGGGAAAACTCTTCTAAACTCGCCAATTAGGTCGCCGCAGTGGGGCAGGCCCTTAACAGTGATACTCTCAGTGGAGAAACCTGATCCGCAGTTTAGAACAAATCAGCATGAATTAAATCGATTAAAATGACTGGTGGAAGAGGGAAAAAGTCAAGAGTCCCATGTGTTTTATTGTCGAGAGTGTTTTATTGTCATACGTCTCAGGTAGAACAATGAAATTCTTGCAGTAGCACAACAGAATATGTAAACATGCGTAGGAAGGAACTGCAGATGCTGGTTTAAATCGAAGGTAGACACAAAATGCTGAAGTAACTCAGCGGGACAGGCAGTATCTCTGGAGAGAAGGAATGGGTGACGTTTCAGGTCGAGACCTTTTTTCAGACCTACAGAATATGTAAACATAGTACAGAGAAAACAATAAATAAATAAAAAGTTCAGTGTGTGTACAGTATATATACACATACTCACATATACACATATATATAGACAATAAATGTATATATATATATATATATATATATATACACACACGCATGCACACGTGTGTACACATAAAAAACAAACAAACAATAATAGTGCAATCAAAACAATAATAGTTGTTGTAGTTTAATACTTATTTGAGGTTGTTGGATGAATCGCCTAATGGCTGTAGGGAAGAAGCTGCTCCTGAACCTGGACGTTACAGTTTTTCAGGCTTCAAAAAAAGCACACTGGTGCAGTGGGGCCCAAATTTACCTGGTCAAAATGGAAAAGGATAAATGTTTCCAATTTGGCCGCTCTACCACAGACTTCCCACAACATGAGCAGATGTTGGGAGCAGAGATCACTGTGCTTCATTTACAGCCTGCTCTGATCTCCGCTCATTAATTTTAATCTGATAACCTACTGCTCTTTGCCTAATAATTTCCTGATCTTTGATTGTGATCAAACCAAGAATGTTTACATATTTTACTGCAGCAGCAGTTTGCCCAGGGGAAGCACGTGGGCCTGGATTATTGTTTGAAAGGTTAAAAACAGAGATTATTCAAAATTAAGACTAAAATTGGATTTTTGACAGATTGGTTTTCTTGGTTACATCTCAAGGGATAAAATTTTAACCAGTGGAAATGTTTGAGATTAAAAAAATACTTTGAATTCAGACCATATGATCTTAGTAACCAGCGTGTTTGCAATTTTTTGTGAATTTATTTTGAAGGCTGGATCCATTTCACATGTACACAATGGCACATGTGAAAGCATGGCTTAACACCGTCAAAGTTTCAAGGAACAGAGGAAGACATCATTTTTGACATACTTGTCATTGGGTATGTTGCACCCATCAGACAGTAAATTGATGCAAATTGGAGGAACAGCAAATTGGAACAGCATCTCATATTTCACTTCGGCAGCTTATAACCCAGGGGTATGAATTTTGATTTCTCTAACTTCAAGTAACCCCTGCAATCTGTCCCTCTCCATTGCCTCACCCACCCATGTTACACCAGCATTTTGTTCTCACCTAGCACACAGCTAACAATGGCCTGTTTCCTTCATCATTGTTACTTTATTTTTGCATATCTTTCATTAATTTGTTCTGTATCTCTCTATGTCATTGTCTATATCTCCCTCTTCCCTTTCCCGTAACTTTCAGGCTGAAGAAGGGTCTCGACCCGAAACGTCACCCATTCCATCTCTCCAGAGATGCTGCCTGGCCCGCTGAATGTCCAGCATTTTGTGTCTACCTTCCAGAAGACTCAGAAACACTGGTATCATCAATGGTGAGTTAACAAACTCTTCCACCCCACTCCTTCCAAATGATTACCCCCAAACAACAATCATAATTGGGGTTTGCAGGGGACCAGCGGAGACAAATAGCTTTCAACGAGACAAAGCAAAACAAAGGCAGCGCGACAAAAAACGAGTCAGCTTTACTTTGAACAAATGAGTACTTCTTTTATTAAACCTATTACAATGCAGCTCAGAAACCTATGTGGTAATAAATCAATTTTTGTTCTGCAAGATGGCATTATATTCTTTCAACTGCTTGCTCATTAGGTCTCTTGTTAATAGCGAATGTAATATTTTTGAAGGTAATTTGAAATCCCCAAAATAACTATGAGTCACAAGATGTACTTTCTGTGTCCTGGATTTCATTTTTACGGCAATGACGGAGAGCTTTGTTACAAATGATCGTGCAGCATCAGGAGGGTAAAGGAACATACTTTGTGCAACCATTTCAGAAGCATTAATCTGGGTGTACAGGTTACATTGCTCTTTTGGCTGGGGAGAAGGGCTGGGGCAAGGAACTGCATCAAGATGAGGAATGATAATGATGGAGAATAAAACATTTCCCCTCCTTTCACCAGCAGTGGCAGAGCACACTGGTTGATTAGCCTTACTGAAGCTCGAACATAGAGGAGGCAAAACACCCCAGTAAAACATGTCTATTACTTCAGTGTGGTATTTTGTATAGTTTTATTGTGTCTCTGGACCAATTAGTGCTGAATTGTGGACAGTTTTATTATGCGGGCTTGCATCCATTGGGAGCCTGGTTTCAGTCTGCCCAAACTCATTTTACTTAGGACTCTTAACAACCATTAGAAATAGAACAGACCTTATTTGTCTCAGCTAGATTTAAATCCAAGTCCCATAGGTGATAAGACAGCATTCTAATCCACGGAACTGCATAATTCCTCCAGTTTTGATAAAATTGCTTTTGGGCCATAATCAATCACATATTAGACATAAAATATAGAATTGGGAGAGGTCATTCAGTCCTTCACACTCACACTGCCATTCAATAAGATCTTGGCCGTTTTTTTAGTCTCAGTACCACTTTCACGTATTCACCTCATGTACCTTGATCCACGGAATATCTAAAGTTCTATCAGTCTCTGGCTTAAATATATCTAGCTGAATCATCACACCCCTGTTGGATAGAAAATTCCTAAGACTCACTACATCACATTTTTTCAGTCTTGAATGAGTGATCCCTTATTTTGAGTCCAAGACACCAGGGAAACATCAACCATGTTAATTCCCTTCAGATTGTTGTACGATTCAATGAGATGACTTACTCGGAACTCCAAACCGCGAGTGTGTTCCGATCTGTTCTGATGTCAAAGTCCCTTTGTGACGTCAGACTTGAGTCTTCAGATCTCTTCTGAAGAAGGGTCTCAACCTGAAACATCACCCATTCCTTCTATCCAGAGATGCTGCCTGTCCCACTGAGCTACTCCAGCATTCTATGTCTATCTTTGGTGTAAACCAGCATCTGCAGTTCCTTCCTACTCAATCAACACTAATGTATTCCCCTCCCCCCAATCCAATGTTCCCTAATTTTATTTTATAGCCTCTTGTGCAATGCCTTATCCAAATTCCAAATACACATCGATTGGATGGTTCCACTTTATTGTGGATCAATGGTCCCACTTTATTGGTTCTGCTGGTAACAAAAGACTTTTCAAGATTTATCAAAGCTGAGTCACCTTTTATAAATTAATTTAGATTCAGCGTAGTCCTATTAATAGTTTCAAAGTGGCATTATACCGCTTTCTTAAGAATAGAACTCAGCATTTTCCCAACTGATGTCCGGGCAACCTTTTAGTTCCCCATTATCTCTCTTTCCATAAGTACTTTAGAATCTGTGAAAACTATACAAGAATTGGTAGAGACACAAGAGAATGCAGATGCCGGAATCTTAAGCAAAAAAAAAGACTGGAGGAACTCAGCAGGTCAGGCAGCATCTGTAGCGGGTATAGACAGAAGATGTTTCGGGTCGGGGCCCTTCCTCAGACTGATGGAGTGGGGGGGGGAGAAAGCTGGAAAAGAGAAATGGGGAAAAGTCAGGCAATTGATAGGTGGATACAGGTGAGAAGTGTGTGTGTGTGTGTGTGTGTGTGTGTGTGTGTGTGTGTGTGTGTGTGTGTGTGTGTGTGTGTGTGTGTGTGTGCGCGTGTGCGCGTGTGTGCGTGTGCGCGTGTGCGCGTGTGTGCGTGTGCGCGTGTGCGCGTGTGCGTGTGTGTGTGTGTGTGTGTGTGTGTGGCGGGGGGGGGGGTGATTGCCCAATATGTTAAGTAATTAAGATAGGATGTGGAAAAGAGACAAAAGGCAGAGAGATAAGAAAAGAAAGGGGTGAATGAGAATTATGGAATTGTGAATTCAAACATTTATGGAATCATTTTAAATCTATTTAATCATTCTAAAGGTATAAGAGTGAGGATTTATTAGCTTCCAATACAATTCTATGAAAAGTGACATCAAATATTTGATTAATTTCTCTGTTATTTCTTTATTCCCCAATATAATTTCTCCAGTCCCAGTCGCTAAGGGACTCAAATTAACTTTTGCTATATTTTTGTATTTTCGCCTTATGTATAGATAATCTGTTTTCATGTTTTTTTGCTATATTACTCCCTTATTGTTTTTCTTGACTACTCAATTTTATTTAGTTTAATTTAGGTTGAAGATACAGTGTGGAAACAGGCCTTTTGGCCCACCGTGTCCACACCAACCAGCGATCCCCGCATATTAACACTACCCTACGCACACTAGGGACAATTTTACATTTCTACCAAGCCAATTAACCTACAAACCTGTACGTCTTTGAAGTGTGGAGGAAACCGAAGATCTTGGAGAAAACCCACGCAGGTCATGGGGAGAACGTACAAACTCCGTACAGACAGCACCCGTAGTCAGGATTGAACCGGGGTCTCTGGTGCTGTAAGGCAGTAGGTCTACCGCTGTGCCACCGTGCTACCCTCAAAGAAGGGTCTCGACCCGAAACATCATCTATTCCTTTACTCCAGAGATGCTGCCTGACCCGCTGAGTTACTCCAGCATTTTATGCCATCTTGAGCCTATTTCTATGCTATATGGCCATATGATTCTATTGAAGTATATTTTGCTTAGATTTTAGAGGCTAGTTTCACTTTCTCAAAATGATTTTCAATCTTTTACACAGAGTCATTTTCATAACAACATTTTCATAACATTTAAAATACATTTGGTCAAATAACAACATTGAAAACACTTTAAAAGATATTTGGACAGTACACAGATAGACAATAGACAATAGACAACAGGTGCAGGAGTAGTCCATTTGGCCCTTCGAGCCAGCACCGCCATTCAATGTGATCATGGCTGATCATCCCCAATCAGTACCCCGCTCCTGCCTTCTCCCCATATCCCCTGACTCCGCTATCTTTAAGAGCCCTATCAAGCTCTCTCTTGAAAGGTAGGGGAAAGGCATTGTGAGATATGGGTCAAACACAGTCAAATGGGATTAGCATAGATGGCAATCTTGGTCGCTCAGACAAGTTGGACCGAAAGATCTGTTTCCATGCAATGTGATACTATGACATTATGAATAATATTTTTATTATATTTTGAATATAATGTATAACAAAACTGTAACAAACCTATCCATGCAACTATAAAACCATTTTCTTGTATTCATACGTTGCATTTCTTATAATATTTACTCTCAGATAAATAAAAATGCTAAAAAATTCTTTACTTGGAGCATCAAGTATTTCTTCTGGAGAACATGAGGTGAAGATGGTTCCTATTGGGCATTATTCTCATTAGTCTATAAAATTGGATGCAGTTACCTACTTCCACACTCTGTTACCACTATTGATACGTAAACCCCTCATAATGCTAGTCGGTGACATTTGGCACAAAATCAGCAACAGCATCATGTTACAATCCTGAGTTGTGGCTGCTCACCAGTGCAAATATCCATTGACTTGGCCAAGTTGAAATCTAGTCTCGATTACATGCTGCAATTGTTCCACTTCACCCTTTGCAAATTTGGGCCTCTTGGCCAAGAAAACTTGAGTCACATGCTCAGCTAACGTGGTTGCCGCAGCAACGCAAAACATAAATTCAAACTTAGATTCCACTGAGGTCATTCACTTGAAGGTTGGAAAGCAAGAAGAACAGAAGCCCACCCTGTCTTCAAGTAATTGTAATCCCATAATACTTGGCAATGTCAAACCTACATCTAATGCCAAACCGATGGTTATGTTACAAGCAACACTAATGGTGAAACCAAATGGAAAGTATTTCCAACACTGAGCCCGTACACATAATTCAAGGCCTCCACCCATATAGAAAATGCAAAGGGTCTGTTGAATAACTACATAGTTAGAATGAAACAACTCTCTGTAACAGGGTCACAGCCAGCTACATTTCATTCTAAAGCTAAAGTAGAAATTATCTAACAATAACCAATTCTTGTACTTAGATAAAAATAACTTCTCAGGAAATGCAGAGGTGATTGGTTGGAAATCACACACAGTAATGTTTTTTTTAATTCAGACGGGATAGAGTAGATATGGAGAAAACGTTTCCACTTGTGGGAGAGTCTAAGACCAGAGGTCATAGCTTCAGAATTAGAGGAGGTTATTTTAGGAAGGAGATGAAGAGAAATGTCTTTAGTCAGATGGTGGTGAATCTGTGGAATTCATTGCCACAGAAGGGTGTGGAGGCCAAGTCAATGGACATTTGTAAGGCAGAGATAGATAGATTCTTGAATAGTACGGATGCTAAGGGTTATGGGGAGAAGGCAGGAGAATGGGGTTGAGGGAAAGATAGATCAGCCACGATTGAATGGCGAAGTAGATGGGCCGAATGGCCTGATTCCGCTCCTATCACATGAATTTACGAACTTTATGAGCTTTATCCGATTGATGTCTTTGAACAAATAATGAGGACTTTGTGGCCTATTGGGCAGTAAATTCTCGTGTATCTATAAATTTATTTGCCCAAAGTATACTTTGTGATCATGTTTTGAGACACAGAGGTAGGGGAAGGCAATAGTTATCAACTGTGGCGTAAAAAGGAAATTGGGGATTTAGAACAGGAGATTAGTTATTTTAGAACTCTTGCAGTTTGCAGATACAATGTCTGAATGCCCTAAACTGCAGGAATACAGTTCTGAGACAATCATGTTAAAAGCTCGGGATAAAGTATTAATAACCTACTAGAATCAAAATTGAAATGTTCAACCACAAATCGTTACATTTTATGCATGGAATTCACAATTTCATTCGCTGCTGAATCCTTGGGAAAGCTTTCTTCACATTTATCTCTAGAGGTTTATAAAATATAAATTAGACATTAATCCTCTCTCTTTTGGCTGCAGATTAATTAGAATTATATATCCCTTACTAAAAACTGGCTAACTACTGGACTACTGCCTATTCAGTTTCTATCAGAAATTCCTGGAAACCTTTGGGAAGGCACTTTGCCATTTTGTTTAATTTATTTTTCTTCCTGTGATTTGTCAACACTCGCCTCTGTCATAAGGGTGACTACAATTCAAAGTGGTTCACTGAATGAGTTCTGAGAAAGCACTGTGTAACCGATTCCTTCTTGGACATACAGTTGTATAATCATTGAAATATTTGGTTGATCTGATAATCTGGCTATGTTACGATGTTGGATAAGTACATCTCATTACTTCAACTCTAAACTACTTATTTCTTTCCTGAAGTCACTTTGTGGACTTGTCTCTCTCGTCCTCACTATAGGCTATTCCAGCACCAAAAACTATTCTGCCAGTCCTTTCAATATTACGGCACGGTGGCACGGTGGTGCAGCGGTAGAGTTTCTACCTTACAGCGCTTTCACCATCAGAGTCGCGGGTTCGATCCCGACTACGTGTGCGGTCTGTACAGAGTTTGGGCATTCTCCCCCCATGACCGCGTGTGTTTTTTCCAAGATCTTCAGTTTCCTCACACACTCCAAAGACATACATCTTGGTAAAAATTTAAAATTGTACCTCGTGTGTAGAATTAATGTGCGGGGATCGCTGGTCGGTGCGGACTCAGTGGGCCGAAGGGCCTGTTTCCGTGTTGGTGGACAAAAGTGCTGGAGAAACTCATCTATGGAGCGAAGGAAATAGGCAATGTTTCGGACCAAAACCCTTCTTCAGACTGCTGGGCTCCATTGTAGGTCTGGGTGAGTGAGGCCCGAAGTTTCTTGAAATTTAGTTGGATGGGACAGCTGTGGCAATTTAAAGCATTATCCAATGAGTTAATCTCAGTTCCTAGGCTATTCAAGAAATTGTTGAAACCAGTGCTGGCACTACTTTGGGCCCAGAGTCACATGGTAATGGCTTATCTAGATGATATTTCAATCATAATCAACACTCAGGAGACAGCTGAGGAATCGGTTTCAGCAACCAAATACCTGTTTGAAACAGTAGGGTTCCTGGTCCATCCAACCAAATCCAAGTTAGAGCCATCCTAAAAAATTGATTATTTGGGATTTGTCATTGATTCAGTTGATATGCCAGTGACTTTGCCGACAGCCAAGTCTGTGGAGATCAGAGAGGTCTGTACCAGGCTCACTGAAAAACAATATCCCTCCATCCGGGAAGTAGCTACTGTTATTGGTAAATTGGTGGCAGCTTTCTCTGCAGTGCAGTTTATACCACTGCACTATCAAAGTCTGCAACAAGCTAGAGAACTAGCACTTAAAGAACATACAGGTCATTTTGATAGACCTATGCAGTTACCAACCAGAGCCATAGCTCGATTACAATGGTGGATTATCAATATTGTACAAACTACCAAAAACATTTTGGTTCAGCAACCTTCAGTGCTTTTACAGACGTACGTGAGTGCTGCCGGATGGGGAGCTACGGACAGCGAGTCTAGCTGTGGTGGTAGATGGAGTATTCAAGAGGATTGAATCCTGCACAGGCATGGTATAAATTACTTAGAATTGCTGGGTGCATTCTATGGATTAAAAGTTTATTGTTCAACAATGAATAATTTTCATGTTCAACTCCAGATTGATAATACCACGGCTGTGCCATATATCAATCCCATGGCAGGAATAAGGTCAGTATCATGTGATAATCTGGCTAACGTCATGGGGCACTGGTGTATTTCCAGAAACATCTGGGTCTCAGCTATCTACCTACCAGATAGAGACAATGTGGTGGCAGACAACAGATCACAAAAGTTCAATCACTACATAGAATGGATGACTAAATCCTGAAGTTTTAAAATGATTGTCAGCCGCTACCGGTTGCCAGATATTGATCTGTTGCATCCAGGCTAAATCACCAGTTGCCTAAATATGTTTCATGGGAATTAGATCCAGGAGCAGTAGCGGTGGATGTATTCTCGCTACATTGGGGACGTGCATTCTTTTACGTTTCCCCCATTCTGCCTGATTAGGCAATGTCTCACCAAAATAGAGCAGGACTCCGCCTCAGGCATTTTGGTGATTCTGGACTGGACTACACAGCCATGGTTCCCATTGCTGCTCAAAATAATGACTCAGCCATTCATGACTGTCCCCAAATGTAGTAATTTGTTGGTGCATCCGGTAACAGGAGAAAGTCATCTGTTACATGATCATATTAATTTGTTGATCTGCAGGTTCTGACCAGACCGTTCCAAGGCTTTGGACTGTCAAATAGGACCATGGATGTCATAACTGCAGCCTGCAGAGATAGCACTAAGAAACAATATGTGTGTCATATTAAGAAATGGGAGATGTTTTGTTTACAGTCAGATATATTTTATCATACTGCGAGCATACCAGATGTATTGGAGTTCCTTGCTATGTTGCATTTTTGATGAACACTTGAGTTATAGTGCCTTTAATAGTGCTTGGAGTGCTTTGACCTCCTATTTAGGGCAGTTTCAGAACAACAACCTATCGGGTCTCATCCATTAGTGTCCCGATTCATGAGAGGAATTTTGTAACAAAAATCCTCCTAAACCTAGATATACAGAAATCTGGGATATCAGTATAATTCTCACACTGCTTCGGCAATGGGCTCCAATTACATCATTGTCTTTCAGAAGTTAACACTTAAAGTGGTTCTCATGGCGCTAGTATCAGCGCAAAGAGTGCAAACATTGCGACAGCTACGACTAGATAGCATGTATTCTTATGCAAATAACATTACGTTTTATGTATATGGCTTAATCAAACAAAGCAGGCCAGGAATGGCCGGAACCAAAGTAAGTTTTAAAGCATACCCTGTTGACCAAATGTTATGAGTAGTTAAGCACCCGAGTCAATATATCGATGTAACTAAGAGTCCCAGAGGCTCTGAGACAGCAATGCTCATCAGTCACAAAAAACATCATAAAAGGTGTCAGTATAAACTATTTCTAGATGGTAAAACAGGTTTTGGATTCCGCTGAAGTAGACACTTAGGTATTTAAATCACACCAGGGCGGCATCAACATCCGCAGCAAGGCCGCACGATGATCTACGGAATCAACTTTTCTAAAATTATGATAAAGCTGTCCTGACAGTGCCAGGGTTTGGGCATTCTGTTTTTGGGTTCTGTTTGATTTGATTTGCTTTGTCTTTATAAATTTCATTTGTAATTTCCCATGGGATAGAGGGGTTATTACTGTATTGTTATTTTAAAAATGATTATTGGATAATTTGAAGCAATGTTCAATACATTATTTATTCGCTACTGTGTCAACTGAAGCAGTGTGTCGTATGGAGTGGATCCACGGCATGAAATCACAGAGCTTTGAAATCTTCACAGTCACTCACGTACTAAGATTAAACGAGAATTTACCAGTTCGAAGTTTGAACCTTATTTTATGAGGAGTTACGATGAGGGATTACGTGCTCTCCGCTCCCAGCCCACATAATCGAAAGGATCATCTGGTAGTTCTAGTCTTCTAAAGCCTTACTATGTTACTTTGGCTATCATATGCTGTGTTTTCACGCAGCTGCTTTAAAGTATGACGCGCGTGCACTTGGCGGGGCTTCTTCACGTAATCCCTCATCGTAACTCCTCATCAAATAAGAATCAAACTTCGAACTGGTAAGTTCTCGTTTCATCTTACTATTTTTTGCCATTCCTGTCCCATATATTATCTATCGATTTTTGTTACAAATTGATTAACAATAAACAATCACTGGGCTTTGAGGACAATGTCTTTCATCTTCAAGGTTCAAAACAGTCCAGCTACATTTAAACATTTTCCATTTCCACTGATAATATAACAAGCTGACCATTCTCAATTCACTATGAGTTACTGTTATTGAAGTATGTGATCACAAATAAATTTTCAATAACAGCAGCATGTATTGGATAGTAGGGAGGAATTTCAGTCTGAAGAAGGGTCTCGACCCGAATTGTAGTCTGAAGGAGGGTCTCAACCCAAGACATCACCCATTCCTTCTCTCCAGTAATACTGCCTGTTTTGTGTCTATCGAGGAATTTCTTTAATCAGAGGGAGGTGAATCTGTGGAATTATTTTCCACAGAAGGCTGTGGAGGACAAGTCAATGGATATATTTAATGCAGAGATAGATAGGTTCTTGATTAGTACAGGTGTCAGGGGTAATGGGGAGAAGGTAGGAGAATGGGGTTAGTAGGGAGAGATAGATCAGCTATGATTGAATGGTGGAGTAGACTTGATGGGCCGAATGGCCTAATTCTGCTCCAATCACTTATGACATGACCTGAAAAATGTCTCGAGGCATTTCATGAGAATGTTCTTGTGCAAAATTCAGTGTCAAGCTACTTAGCAAGATATCAGAACCAATGATGAATGACTTGTTCAGAAGAGCATGTTTTAAAGAGATTCTTAAATGAGGAGAGAGAGGTGGCGATATGGAGAGGTGTATGTGGAAAAATCTAGAATGAGAGACTTATATAGAGGTATTGAAAACCCTGGAACAAGGCAGTTGAAAGGTTATGGGAATTATTACAATTAATACCTGAAGTAATACCTGAGGTCAAATATTACATATATCTTTACTGCTCGGAAGTCCATAGGAATTGGAAAGAGATCTTGAAACAAATGTGGACATTTTAATACTGGTGCACTATGAGCCAAAGTGTGAATAGTTGTAGATGTGCAAGTTAAGATACAAAGAGAGGAGTTTGGATTAGTTAAGTCTTATGTAGGAAGAATTATGAAGAATAGAACCCAATCAGAAACACTTACTTCTGGAGGTAACACAGACATGGGTCCAGGCCTCAGTAGTAGTTGAGCTGAGTCAAGGTGGGTATCTGACAATGTTAGGGAGGTGGGGATAGTGGTCTTGATATGGGGTGAATATTAGGTAAGAAATTCAACTCAGGATCAAAGGTGTTGACAACTGTCAGGATGAGAGATAGAAATGGAGGCGAGTGTGGCTTCAGTCTATCCAACATTTATTTGATGGTAATAGTTGTTCATTCAAGACTGGATATTATACAGTGTGACAAACCAGATGAGATGGAGGTCCAGAAAGGTGGAGATGTTGTCAGAATGCACTTGGACCTCAATGTTGGGCTTCTGCTTGTTGAAACTAAAGTATCAGTGAGAAGTAAAAGAAAGAATGCATAGAATCTAGGGTTTCTCCAAGATGCCAGACTGGATGGAAAAGTTATTGAGGCAATGTTCTGGCTATGAAATCAAAAAATAAAAGTAGAAGTTGTCAAGGGCAAGGAATGAATAGAATGATGGAGCAGAAGTATTAGCAAAAGATCTATCTTGTATCGGATGTTACCCATCACGTCTAGGCTACATGTCCTACACACTATCCTACACACACTAGAGGCAATTTACATTTATACCAAGCCAATTAGCCTACAAACCTGTACATCTTTGGAGTGTAGGAGGAAACCAGAGCACCTGGGGAAAACCCATTCAGGTCACGGGGAGAAGTACAAACTCCGTACAGACAAGCACCCATAGTCAGGATTGAACCCGGGTCTCTGGTGCTGCAAGGCAGCAACTCTACCTGTGTAGGATAGTGTAAGTGTACGGGGATCGCTGGTCGGTGCGGACACAGTGGGCTGAAGGGCCTGCTTCCGCACTGTATCTTGAAACCAAACTGGACTAAACAACATGAATACAGATTTATTCCTCTTTAGGTAGACACAAAATGCTGGAGTAACTCAGCGGGACAGGCAGCATCTCTGGAGAGAAGGAATGGGTGACATTTCGGGTCGAGATTCTTCTTCAGACTTGAACTGAAACGTCACCCATTCCTTCTCTCCAGAGTCGCTGCCTGTCCTGTTGAGTTATTCCAGCATTTCGTGTCTACCTTCGATTTAAACCAGCATCTGCAGTTCTATCCTACACATTTATTCCTCTTTTGTCCATTCATGACAGAGGTTTGTTGACCTCCAAGGACACGACCAGTAATCATCATCATCATGATCAACATCATTGAAAACATTAATGGGCACGGTGCCTTACAATGCTATGTATGACAGTGATCGCAACTTCTACTGAAGTGTGGATGACCGTTGGCTCGCTAGAAGCCCATCCGCCCTTTGACAGATCTTGTTTTTGGTCCTGCTGGGGTCCACAGCCCCCTCCTCACCTGGCAAACCAGGTGGGGAGACGGTTTAGTCGCCAACTATCCAACCATGGAGCAAGTAGTAAGGGATTACATGGTACCCATGACAGGGGGATAAGACCTATTGAATTCAAAAGTAGATGTACAGGATCAAAATATCTTATATAATAAACAAATTAATTCACAATTAAGCTTAATTTTTCATTATAAATAGGTTGACGTGGGATTCATGTTAAAATGCAAATGCATAAATGAGTTATTATTGCCAAAGATTCATGGATATTCCTTTAAATAAAAGGCAATAATCAATGTTGCAATGAAAATGGGGAAAACTATTTTCCATTCTAAAGAGGCTGTCCCTACTGACCTCCTACGACCTCGTGTCGACCATGCTGCGAGTATGAGTCGAGGGCAAACTTGCCAGAACTTGCGGATAAGGCCGCCCATGTGGGACATGCCCTTCACTGTATAATTTCATAACATCTCAATAATGTAATCATACAATAATGCAAATAATTATAAATATTTAAGTAATGACGTAAGTATTGTTTTCTGCAAGTTTTGTTATTTCACAGTGAGCTGGGATAACTGTGGTAATTTTCTTTAATGAAGCCAGCTTCTATTTTATATTAAAAAAGAGATGAGCTTGAGTCTTGTTTAGTAGATTTCCAATCCTGCTGCAGTTTATTTAGCTGGATACATCGCAATGTTACTAAAATAATTAAAATAAAAAAGATATTTTGTCTTCAATAATCCTGTCATATTTACCGTACCAGTGCCAATTTTCAAAGCACGATCTTCTGAAGTAAACCTGATTATTAATATTGTTTTGATTTTGTAGAAGATCTTGTTCTTAAAGAGATACTGCACATATCCGACAAACTCTCCAAAGCAATGTTTTTTGTTACTGAGATTACCCTGTGGGCAAAGGGGAATTTTTTGAAATTTCTATTGATTTCACAAGACTGGCAAAGGCTAGCCTCACCCTATCACAGGTGTCCATTTATTTTGGCCTATCTATCCCTCCCCAACTTCAACTTAAAACTAACTTGTTTTCTCTCTTAGACACAAAAAGCTGGAGTAACTCAGTGGGACAGGCAGCATCTCTGGAGAGAAGGAATGGGAGACGTTTCGGGTCGAGACCCTTCTTCAGACTTGACCTGAAACGTGAGACTGAGAAACCTGAGACCCTTCCTCAGACAAGTTAGGGATAAGGGAAACGAGAGCTATAGATAATGATGGAGAGGGATAAAGAACAATGAATGAAAAATATGCAATAAAGTAATGATGATGAAGGAAACAGTCGATTCACAGCTATTTGTAGGGTGAAAACGAGAAGCTGGAACGACTTGGGTGGGGGAGGGATAGAGAGAGAGGGAATGCCAGGTCTACCTGAAGTTAGAGAAATCAATATTCATATCACTAAGCTGTAAACTGCCCAAGCGAAATATGAGATGCTGTTCCTATAATTTACATCTAGCCTCACTCTGACAATGGAGGAGTCCTAGGACAGAAAGGGTTTTTGTGGGTTTGGGAAGGAGAATTAAAGTGTCCAGCAACCTGGAGATCTTCTCTCTTTCCCAGTTCAGATCTGAAACACTTACTGTTTCTTCTTCCAGAGATGCACCCTGAGCTGACGGGTATTTCCAGCATTTTCAGTTTCGAGTATTAGTGAAATATTAATTCTGCAGGATTGATACAATAAAAAGGAGAATCGTGACCATTTCCCATAATTACTGTTGGCAGATGAAGGACCCTGTGTGATGGGCAACAATGTGTTGCAAAACACTGAAATGAAGTATTCAGATACAAATTATGTGTTCATATTTTCAATGTGATGTCTTCCCCACCAGAACTAGGCAGCTGAGATTCAAACCAAGACACCAATCAAGATAGACATGCTGGAGTAACTCAGCGGGTCAGGAAGCATCTATGGAAAAATGGAGTAGGTGGCGTTTCAGGTCAAGACCCTTCATCAGATCTGACAACGGCAGAAGCAGCTGTGGCTCCAGCGAGGCGGTGAGGGTCGGTGGCTGTGGAAGTTTTGGTGGTCTAGGCCTGGGATCGGCTGGGAAGGCGGTGAAGATAGGAGAGGCAGTGGATGCTAAATGGTCTCTTGAAGGGTCTCGACCCGAAACGGCGTATTAGGTCCAATAAAGGGACACGACCCAAAACATCATATATTCCTTTTCTCCAGAAATGCCACCTGACCCACTGAGTTGCTCCATCTTTTTGTGTCTATCTTCGGTGAAAACCAGCAACTGCAGTTCCTTCCCACACCGAAAAAATCTGTGGCCCCACAGAATATTTTTGTGCAGAATTTTATTTTTCAGACAATGCACCTGAATAATTCAGAAAACAATGATTAGACATCAAAATAAAAAGTAAATCTTTCATTTGTATTGTATCTTCTATGGCTGCATTCTGTTACTAAGTGTCCTATGACTAATAACGTAGATTCCTTTAGAACCTAGTCAAGACTGTAATGTAAGAAATGTATACACAGCATGGCCCTGCAGACAGCACAAATATAAATGGCGGCAAAATCTATTTATTTGCGCTGCTCATTGACAAAAGGTCAACAGAAAAAATCCTGTGCCTTTTTCATTCAAATTGCACAAGCAGATTTTAATTAGCACCTGAAAGGGCATTTTGAGCTGGAGTTTTGCATGTAGTTTATAGCTGTTAGCCCCTAACAAGGCAACACTCCCTCACCACCCCACTAAAGTAGATTGGAGAAGCCATTGGAATCCCCTTGACATCATGTCCTTCAAACTTGGAAGTGAGTGACCTCTTTAAGGGCCTGTTCCACTGTACGAGGTAATTCAAGAGTTCTCCCGCGCTTTCCCCTGATTTGCACTTGGAGAATGTCCCTAGATGGTCCGTAGGAGTTCGTGGATGTCTTGTAGCGGCTCGTACGAGTAAATACCAATTTTTTTCATCACGAGTATTTTTTTACTTGTGGACATTTTTCACAGTGTTGAAAAAACGTCACGAGTTTACCCGATTTCCCGAGTACCTACCGTTACTCGTACGAGCCGCTACGAGACATCCATGAACTCCTACGGAGCCACTACGAACATTCTCCGAGTTCGAATCAGGGGAAAACTCGGGAGAACTCTTGAATTGCCTCATACAGTGGGACAGGCTCTTTTGCCTAGACTGGCTTAATAAATATCAGTTTTGGCCTGGCCATTTTTCAAGGTGATTATTACTTATGATTTATGTATTGAAGGATTCATTTAGTACCAGTATCAAAACGTTCCCAGTCCCTGCAAAGTTAGAATTTTGGACTACTGGAATAAAAGCAAATTAATGTGATTACATTTGTAGTCATGTTGACCATCACGCCATTTTCACTACACCATTGAGGGCTTGGTCACCAGATGGTGACCATGACTGGTCATCTGCCAATCTCTCAATCAATAGAGAGAAGCACTGAGCATTTCCCAACTGCCTGCACCTATATGCAAATGGATTGTAGGATCCCTAGTATGTAGAATAGTGTTAGTGTGTGGGGATCGCTGGTCGACGCAGACTCGGTGGGCCGAAGGGCCTGTTTCCGTGCTATTTCTCTAAACTAAACTAAACTAATAGGCTAGTTTTTATTACTGCTCTGGCAGGGAATTACTGTTTGGTTGGGTGAAGAAACAACCTCTGTTCTTAACTAAGAGTGTGAAAACTATTGCTAAACATATGGGAAGCACATAGCCTTGGGAAATGCCGTAATAACCTCAACAAAAATAAAAGATAACTGAATGCAAAATGTCATATATGTAGAATGTGCATAGAACAAAGAGCATGGAATAAAACTCAGTCTGAAGAAAGGTCCCGGCCTGAAACTTTGTCTGTCCATTCCAACCACAGATACTGCCTTTGCTTTTTGCTAATGACATTCAGATGATCATCAGAAGTTTATGTTGATCACACCCCCAGTAATTGCAGCTAAGGCTGATTCAGAAAGCGTCTTGAATAAGATTTCATCAAGTGTGGAATGCACATTTTCTACATTGGCAGGATGTGGGATAACTGATATTATGGCATTTACGCCTGTCTCCCTAACTACCATTGAGAAGTTGTTCAAAAACAACATAACTGCACATGGTATAAATCTGAAATTTAAAAAACCTAGAAACTATCTGAAACACTCAGCAGGTCAGGCTGCGTTTGTGGAATGGGAAACAGAGTGAAGGTTTCAGATTTAAGACCCTTCGTCAAAACAGGGAATGAGATAAGACAACTGTTCTGCTGCTGACTGGTTTTCTCTCTTTGCTGGTTCCACAGAAGGGCTGCAGACCAAAAACATTCACTCTGCTTTCCACCCCATGCTGTCTGACCTGCTGAGCATTTCCACCATTTTCTGCTTTCGATTGTGCAATTATTGATGTGCCTCATTAAGCAGATGTTATTAAGTAGAAAGGTTCCAGGATTTTGATGAAGGGACAATTATGTTTCCAAGTTGTGATGCTGTTTGACGTAGAAGGGAACTTTCAGATGATGATGATCCCACAAGCCTGGCGGCTGGGAAGAAAAACTATATGTGAATGGCCAAGATATTAGTTTATTTATTGTCACGTGTACAACAGTATTTCAGCACGCATTTCAAACCATAATAAGCATTGGTTACAATAGATCCTCTTCTGGAATAGCACATAGAGTGTCGCCATGTTACGGTGCCAACTTGAAACTTTAATGTCTCAGAAAGTCACATTTTGCAACAAGGTGATGTGCAATTTCTTATCTTTGGGGCTCGGAATCCTGGTGGGACTGGATCGATGAAGGATGGAGTCAACCTGGCCTGGCACAATGCCCTTAGCTGGTTCCACCATCACTCCATGCTCATCCACTTGGTCACCTAGCTGTTGCAGGGTGGCCTAATTAATAAATATTTTTGAAAGATTGAGAACTTGAGAGTTTCAGCACAGCGGCACGGAAGAGTAGTTGAGGCCAGCCTTGATCAGCCATGATCATGCTGTATTATGGGGCGGACGTGAGGGTCGAGTGGCCTACCAATGCAGGTGAGAGCCTGGACCCCAGGTCATGTTCCTTTAAACTACACTGCAGTGGATGGTATTATGTTATTAATTCTATTGTTGAGTCACCTCTAAAATGGCCAAAGTCATGAACACATGCCAACTAATGCAACTATATTCTCTGAATCGGTTGGAAAACTGATATATCCAACAAATGCATACCACTTCAGCATCAACATTAACCTTCAGATATCACTGCACAGTAGCTGATGCCAAGATCCTATGAGCTGAACATTGTGCAATAAAGCAGCTTGCTCTTGATCACTAATACTTCATCTGTTAAAATAACAACATTTCATAGACACTTGGGCAGCTTCATCGACATGAACAGTTTTGAGAGATCTGGGATAAACGCAAGCAAATGAGACTTCGCCGGTGAATGAGCTTAGATGGGTATTTTGATTGGCATGGGCTGAAGGGCCTGATTCCATGCTGTATGACCTTATGACTCTGAATTTATACCCACTTTCTCAAATATCATCACTGATCCTAGGAAAACAACCACTTCTAATTGAGGCTGTTAAGTAATGAAATAATAGTTCTTTGTGGCTGCTTTGCAATTAGTTTGTGGTGTAGAGTAAGAGAGCACTCAACAAGAACAGCACTCTGTACCACAGAGCAGGGATCGATCGTTGGTTAAGTCAAGGCTCCTCTTGCTCATTTCTTTTCTGGGCTAGGTGAGGACTGGCAATGACAAACATTTGAAAGTGGTTTTATTTCCCATGCTCTTATACTTATCCATGATACAAAGCAGCCAACATTATAAGACAAATGAAACATGCACCGTGAAGAACCAGACCACGTCAGTGATTAGTCTGAGCCAGACTCAGAGTCATAATGTGTTACCGAAGACAGACACAAAAAGCTGGAGTAACTCAGCGGTTCTCCAGTCTGATGAAGGGTCTCGACCGGAAATGTCACCTATTCCTTCTCTCCAGAGATGCTGCCTGTCCCGTTGAGCAACTGCAGCATTTTGTTTCTATCTTTGGTTTAAGCCAGCATGTGCAGTTCCTTCCTACTCATAGACATACGGCAGGGATATAGGCCCTTCGGCCCAACTCCTCCAAGGATAGGGTGGATGTGGAGAGGATGGTTCCACCAGTGGAAGAGTTTAGGACCAGAGATAATAGCCTCAGAATTAAAGGACATTCCTTTAGAAAGAGACGAGGAGAAATTTCTTTAGACAGAGGATGGTGAATCTGCAGAATTCATTGCCACAGAAGGTGGCAATGGACATCTTTTAGGGAGAGATAGATAGATTCCTGATTTGTATGGGGTTTTGGGGAGAATGGGGTTGAGATCAGCCATGAGTAAATGACGGAGTGGACTTGATGGGCCAAATTGCCTAATTCTGCTCCCATCACTTATGAACTTCTGACCTTATGCCAATCAAGACACTCCATCCAGGCTATAGACTGAGAATTAGACTCTGAGGTCCAATGGAGCAAACACATCTTTGCTAAAGAACACAAAAAGTGTAACTAATTATGGGCAAATACAGGGCTGGCCTTAAGCCGATTGGACCGATTTCTCCCAATTGGGCCCCACGCCTAGGGGGGGGGGGGGGGGGGGGCGCGTTAATTTTCCGTAGTTTGTACGGAAATACAAATTCACTTTGCTAAATAAATATTTTTTTAAAACATTTGCCATACGGATTTTTTTACAAAACGAACATGGATAACAACCACTTCACGGCCATCAGACACAAACGATTTGTTAACTACCACTGTAGCACTTATTAACAGCCAGTAGTTAACAAGTAGTTATACAGTGTCATCAATGCATTGATCCACATTCCTCAGTAAATGTAATTGTGTTTTGAACAAGTACTAATGACGCTGCGTTCCTTTGAATACAATTGACGCGGCGTCATTAATACTTGTTCAAAACACAATTACATTTACTGAGGAATGTAGGTCGATGCATTGATGACACATTGAGAATTTCTTAAAACTCACCATCATGATTGAGGGCTTCTTCTTGGTGAGCAGCAGGTTAGTCATTCAATTTACATACTAACCCACGTTGTGTCTCTCTGTCTTTCGCTCTCTCCCTCCCGCTCTCTCTTGCGCGCGCGCTCTCTCTCTCTCTCTCCCACTCCCCATCTCGTCTCTCTCTAGCTCTCTCGGCATTCCCGGAATCATTGACGTTTTGTGGTAGACAAAAATACTGGAGAAACTCAGCGGGTGAGGTAGCATCTATGGAGCAAAGGAAATAGGCAACGTTTCGGGTCGAAACCCTTCTTCAGAGCCGGCCCGAAATGTTGGCTATTTCCTTTGCTCCATAGATGCTGCCTCACCCGCTGAGTTTCTCCAGCATTTTTGTCTACCTTCGATTTTCCAGCATCTGCAGTTCCTTCTTTGTGGTGACGGCTGCATCTGCGGTTTCTTTCTGTTGGGGGGGGAAGAGTCCTGGCCCGTGGTGGCTCCTGATAAGTGATATATTCCCTCTGCCTTGCCTGCTGAGTTCCTCCAGCACTCTGTGTTTTTTGTTTGGCTCTGAAGTTGAAGGTGGACCCCTCTGTGTCTATCTTCAACTCCCTGTCTGTGGTGACTCAGCGGGACGGGCAGGGGCTCTGGGGAAAGGGTTGAGTTTCTGGTCGAGACTCTTCTTCAGACAATCACAAGTACTCTCACCGACGAGAGTTCAGTTCAGTCTGAAGAAGGGTCTTCTCTCCAGAGCCGCACGCTGCCTGTCCTGCTGAGCTACTCCAGCTTTTGTCTAACCTCAATTTCAGAGTTAAATAACATTTCTCATGCGGGGCTTATAGTGTCTAACCCCCCCCCCCCCCCCACCCCTTCCTTCCCAACCTCAGCATCACGGACCTTAGCGTATTCCTAGTTCCTAAAACCCATTTCCATCACTGTTTGCAATATATATGTAACACCACATTGCAGGTTCTACAGAGATTTTGATTATATTGAGTGGATGTTCTAGATTAATTTATGGGAATTAAACATTAAATTCCTTCCATTGGGTATATAAATTCATGATAGTGAGATTTAAAAATCATGTTATATTGTGAATTATTGTGTGAATGGGATTAGTTTGTTATTTGGATACTTAGGTTCTTTTTTAAAATTATCCTTTTCTTAAAAGATGGAATCTACAGGACATTCTTAATGAGAAAGTAGTGGGCTGAAAGGCATGTCATGCGTGGTTTGAAGAGCAAAAGCTTACGATGCCAAAATTGAAGTTGAGGAAAAACAAGGTGTACAGAGTTGTTTATTGGTTACAATCTGAGGAGTATGATGATGCTACTAATTATGGTATGCCAATGTACGAGCTAGCAACTGATATTCTCCATAAAGACCTGGTTTATTGCTAGAAATTGTAATTTATTTACCTATCTGTTAAGGACACAGCATATAATACAATAGTATTAAAGTTCTGATCTTGAGAATATCACATTTTTAAATTTTCAAGGCAGTCTGGGTGTTTATTACTATTTCCGTCACAACGGTCAATTTTGTAATTAGCTACAATTAGGTAAGTAACTAATTATATGCTTTAATTTCAGGTCATCCAAGTAAGATGTTTTATATTTGTTTCAGAATGCTGCAATCTACAATAACTAAAAATTTCATTCAGTTCTCTTAATTTTTAAGAAAGATGGGCTTTTGACTGTCCTCGATCACAGCTTTTGTGTTAAGTCAATGGAAAAGCAATAGGGAACAAGATGCTAATTTCCGAGTATGCAAATGGCCATAACGTTTTTAATACTGAAGATGTGAAAGTGAATTCGGTGTCAAATTAAACTTCTTATTATGCTTTATCTGATGGGATAAATTGCAGACTTGATTTTTTAAATCTCAAAATGGTGTAACATTGTTAGAAAATGTACCTGCATCTTGGAGGCCGAAGGTTAGTTGTTAGCCAAGAAAGATAGACTTCGTTATCCCTCAGTACAGCAACATCAAGAACAATGTTGCTGTACTGAGGTATAGCCAAGTCTATTCCTCATTGCTAGCAGCTGATGGGAAGCGGCTGTAAAGTGGGAAGCGGCTGTAAAAGGACAGCGCCGCTGGGGGGGGGGGGGAGTGTTCCTTTCACAGCGTGTGGGTAGTCTGTTCAGGGGTAAAGTTGCGGGGAGGGCAGGAGCGTTGAGAAGGAGGCGGTCGGAGATAACAGGACAGTGGGCGGTGGAGCTTACTGCATATGTCAGTGCGAGTAACCCCAATTGATCCCTTGTTTGCGCTGACACAGGAGTAAGCTCCAAAGCCCACTGTGATGTTATCCATCGCCCGCTGACCCACTCCGCTCTATGATCTTTGCTCTTAAGCTGGTCCCCTCACTGTTCAGATGGAGAGCACTGCCAGAGGTGAGCGGGCCGGCAGAAGGCGCTGAGAAGGCAGTCGGTTCCGCTGTCCGATGATGGCGGACGCTCGTAGCCACGCGAGCTGCTTCCGTCCCCGGCCACAATGCGGTGATTCCGCGCCCAGAGTGCCGCGACAGCGGTGAGTGGGTGGGTTACTGGCATGAACCCAACCCCCTCCTTATCAACGCTCCCGCTCTCCCCACAACTTTACCCCTGGCTAGACTCCCCACACGCTGTGAAAGGATCTCTCCCCCCAATTGGTCCCGTGAACTAGTATAGTCATTCAATAAGATGACAACTGATTCAAATTGTCCCGGTGTGCTCCCGTTTTTCCCACCATCTTTCCACTTGCCGTCACCCTCCACCCCCCACCCATTCAGTAATTCAGAAAAAAGGAGATCTGGAAGCCTTGGGCAAATTGAATTGTTACTTTATTTATTTTTATTTTTATTTTTACGGAGAACAATCTGCGCAGGCGCAGTTTAAGATTTTTTTAAAGCCGACTGACTGTCATATTACTCACGACACGTAACTCATTTATAATTATTTATTTATATTTCTATGAAAATTGTTCCCAATTGGGCCCCGCACCTCCTAAGGCCGGCTCTGAGCAAATATCAGCTATGCTACAGAAAGCCATCCCCTCTGATGGAAAGGCTGTGCAGAGATGTTTGTAACTGCGTGATGAGTGGGCAGCACTTGGGCCTGTGTTGCATTGGCTCTCACTCTTAGCAGCCTGCGCACATCATTCTGTTGATAACGAATTACTCAGAGGTGAAGAGCCTCACGGATGAACAGAGAAAGTTATTGAAGGATAGACAATCCTTCATGAATCATAAGCCAGTGAGAGTCGCCATCTTAGCACAGGTCGATCAAAGAAAGCAAAATGCTTGAACTACATTGGAGGTGGGAGTTGAGGTCGTGGGTGAGGGTCTGGAATTGATGATATTGGGAAGTGTAAACTCAGACCTGAAGCATGTAAAATATATCATCTTCCAGCATGCGGTAGGCTTGCCTTCATTGAGTCAGGAAGTCATGATGCACCTCTATGAAATTCTGATTAGTTCTATATTTGGAGGATTGGGTGCTGTTCTGGTCTCCCTGTTACATGGAGGATGTGGAGGTTTTTTGGAGAGTGTGCAGTAAATGTTTGCCAGAATGCTGACACAAGGAACTGCAGATGCTGGTTTAAAAAAGAAAACAAAGACATATGGTAAGCTAGTCTGAAGAAGGACCCCGGCCCAAAACGTCACCTACCCATGTTCTCCAGAGACGCTACCTGACACCTTCATTGTGGGTGGGCAGATTGCAACCTTCACGTGGTTCACCCTGTTTTGACAAATGCAAAAATTAAGGGCTTGGACACGCTAGGGGCAGGAAACATGTCCCCGATGTTGGGGGAGTCCAAAACCAGGGGCCACAGTTTAAGAATAAGGAGTAAGCCATTTAGAACAGAGATGAGGAAATACTTTTTCTCACAGAGCGTGGTGAGTCTGTGGAATTCTCTGCTTCAGAGGGCGGTGGAGGCCGGTTCTCTGGATGCTTTCAAGAGAGAGCTAGATAGGGCTCTTAAAAATAGTGGAGTCAGGGGATATGGGGAGAAGGCAGGAACGGGGTACTGATTGGGATGATCAGCCATGATCACATTGAATGGTGGTGCTGGCTCGAAGGGCCGAATGGCCTACTCCTGCACCTATAGTCTATTGTCTATTGTCTATATCAACCTGGCGTGCACAAACAGGAGATCAAACAGAACAAGTTGTCTTACAACTTTAGGCTGTGCACGCCATATGCAAGAAGAAGACCCCCTCATTTACTCCAGCACCTTGTGTCTTTTTTTAGCCAAAACATTGCCTGGATGAGGGGGTGTTTGCCACAAGGAGAGTTGGACAGACATGGGTTGTTTTCTCTGGAGTGCCGGAAATTGAGTCGAGACCTGATAAAATTATCAAAAGCACAGACAGGTAAATAGGCAGAACCCTTTTCCCAGTGGAAATGTCACAGAGAGTGGTGGGTGCCTGGAATGCATTGCCAGGGATGTGGGTGGATATGATAGCGGTGTTTAAGAGGCTGTTAGATAGGTACATGGATATGCAGGGAATTGGGGGATGTAGATCATGTGCGGGGGATGAGACTAGTCTATCTTGGCAATATGTTCGGCACTTACATCGCGGGCTACACCGCCTGTTCCTGTGCTGTGCTGTTTTATGTTCCATGTCCTTTATTATCTACTCGTCCTCAAATTATAAATACAGTCGGAATTTGCAACGTGAGTTGTAACATGCTACATTTATCTACAACACAAAATGAATCAAAGTGAGATAAAACCCTTCTGAGGAGTTCTTACATTGGGAGCCATAAATTATTTAGGTCAGGCTACCCATCGTATTAAAAATAAGAAATCAGATTTACCCAGATCTTGAACCTCATTTGAAGCCCGTACATTTATCACAATATTTAAATAGAAAGTTTTAAGAGATGGTGGCATTGATTTATTTACTTCCACCCTCATTATAACAAGGTCCTTGTGTGCCAAGCAATATGTACATTATAATGAGGAGCATATGATAGCAAAGTGTCCTATATCATACAATGGCCTACATTGTTTAATTCTTGGAATTTCAGTGCACTTCGATGTGGCTTATCTTTAGGTGCCAAGGTTGAAAAGCATTCAAATTGGCTTCAAGCATAAATGACTAGTGAAGGTTGTTGAGTCACACTGTGGTCCAGAAACAATCTCCAGGGAAGTGTGTGTCCATGGGTAAATATTTAGATTAGTGGACTGCATTCAGATTAGTTTAGTGTCATATGCACCAGGGTGCACTGAAATTTCTCATTCGCATGAAGCTCGTTGAGTAATGCCCACAGTAATGATAAATAACAAGGGGGCTCATGTTGTCGACCCCCCCCCCCCTCCCCCACCCGTGGTGAGCCCTGTCAACTGAGCTCAGTCAGGCGAAAGACAACAAGGCAGCGGCAGCCCAAATGCAGCCTCAGTCGCCGCGGCTTGGCGCCAACCCGGAGCATGCGCCCTTTTTAGGGCGTGGGCACCCACGGATGTCGCACCGGACGGCATCACCCGGCTGCAGCTGGATGCGGAAGGCCTAACTGGCTGCAGCGGCTGGAGGGCGCTCAATAACTTTCTGCTGCCTCAAACGCAAGAAGAAGAATGCAACAAGTAATACAGTGACGATTGCAAAAAGCAGAAGGGGGTCAGGATTGAGGTGCAAAATCTGTGTCGTCAAAAGAATATTGACGTATAATAATGAATTTACCAAGTGAGTTAGAGTTAACAGGAGGAGTATGAAGGAAGGCGTGTGAAAGAGGTCATTGGTTCAGGAGTAGTTTAGTTTAGTTTAGAGAAACAGCGTTTTAAACAGGCCCTTAGGCCAACAGAGTCCTCACTGACCTGTGATCCCCACACATTAACACTACCCTACACACATTAGGGGCAAATTATATTTATCCCAAGTCAATTAACCTACTGCCTCAGGCAGCAGTGGATGGGAAGCTGTTCTTAAGTCTGGACGTCTCAGCTTTCAAACTCTTGCATCTTCTCCCAGAAGGGTGAAAAGGGAATGACTGGGGTGGCAGCCATCCTTGACAATACTTCCTGCCTCCCTGAGGCAATGCACCATGAAGATGGGCTGGATAGAAGGACATGACAAGCCTATGATGGACTAGTCCTACTCTCTTTAGATTCAGATGGTCAAGTGCAGAGCTGTGGCCATAGCAAGCTCACATTCATCCTGTCAGAATATTATAGATCCTGGTGAATCTCCTCTGCACTCTCTCTGTTGCTTTCATATCCTTCCTGTAGTTCCTAAAAGACAGAAGAGTCGGCAAACAAAGTCCGGCCATTGTTGCAACATAGCAGAGAACTTACAAATCATGACCTATATTTTTACTCATTTCAATCATATTATAAAAATGGCAGTGAGGGGGCTAGATTTTGAGAATTGCAACAAACCACCCATTGGTGGCACGTACATCTGTTTCTGTCTGCGACCTTCACGGTGAGATTTTGCAGCTTTCTGAAACTTTGGTTCGGAAGCATTTGGAGTATTGCGTTCAGTTCTGGTTCTGGAAGAGTGTGGAGGCTTTGGAGAGGCTCCAGCAGAGTGCTGCCTGGATTAGAGGGTATTGGCTATATGCAGAGATTGGACAAACTTGGATAGACACAAAAACTGGAGTAACTCAGCGGGTTCTGCTGAGTTACTCCAGCTTTTTTGTGTCCATCATCGGTTTAAACCAGAATTTGCAGTTCTTTCCTACACACAATGAGACTCAACAAGATGACTTTGAACCTCACATATCAACTTGGATGGGGGCCTTTGCATATCCTCTCTCTCCATCCTTCCCCCACCCAAGTCTTTGCACAAGGTTTAAAGTCATCTTGTTGAGTCTCATTGTCTGTAACTCATTTTCACCTAGCCCACAGCTGACAATGGCCCGTTTCCTTTATCATCATTACTTTTTTGCATATCTTTCATTCATTTGTTGAATATCTCTCTTCATTACCATCTACAGGTATATCTCTTGTTTCCCTTTCCCTTGACTCTCAGTCTGAAGAAGGGTCTTGACCCAAAACGTCACCTGTTCCTTTGCTCCAGATGCTGTCTGACCCGCTGAGTTACTCGAGCTTTTTGTGTCTATCCACCTATCACTTGCCACATCCCTTTCCCTCATCTCTTTCCTCCAGCTTTCTCCCCTCTTCTCCATCAGTCTGAGGGGAAACTTTAAGGATAAGGGGGAAGTCTTTTAGGACCGAGATGAGAAAATAATTTTTCACACAGAGAGTGGTGAATCTGTGGAATTCTCTGCCACAGAAGATAGTTGAGGCCAGTTTGTTGGCTATATTTAAGAGGGAGTTAGATGTGGCCCTTGTGGCTAAAGGGATCAGGGGGTATGGAGAGAAGGCAGGTACAGGATACTGAGTTGGATGATCAGCCATGATCATATTGAATGGCGGTGCAGGCTCGAAGGGCCGAATGGCCTACTCCTGCACCTATTTTCTATGTTTCTAAACATTGTCTGTCCATTTCTGTCCACAGATGCTGCCTGACCCACTGAGATCATCCAGCACTTTGTTACTTGCTCAGGATTCCAACATCTGCAGTCTCTTGTGTCTCCAAGAACATCATTGCTCACTAAAAATATTAGTTTACTCAGCTTTCTGTGGTTGGTAATTTCTCATTCATGCTGCCCCTTCGTTCCATGGGTTTCAGTTTTGTGAACAGCCTTTTGTTTGCACCATAGTCTGGCATAAAGCAGAATGGATTTCAAAATGATTCACATAAAAGATAAAATGCAACAATGTTACTACTATTGGCATGAAGGTACCAATATCTTTGTACCTGTGTGTAAACAGAAGAGTTTCTTTCATTTGCAAGATAGCCAGATATTGTCAGCTAACAAAACTGCAGGAAAGCAAAAGCTGGTTTGGACAGTAAGTGTGCCCAGCAGTACTATAGGTTAGAGAGTTCCCTGTTCAAATAGTGGAACTGGTTAAGAAATTCACAATACTCACAGTCGTACTTATCAAAAAAAATTCAAGGCCCACAAGTAGTGTTGATGAGGAAGACCATTGTATTCACCACTGGTTATAATTGGAAAGGATTCTATGCCCAATAGCAATAATGGGTCAGAAGGTGGCACACATGTAATCAAAGTCTATGAAAGTTACTGTGAGCAGTAGTGGTATTAACTAGGGACGTTACTGTGCCCAACTGTGTTTTGGGTTAGTAGAGTCAGTAGTAAGATTGTTTAGTAAGGTATTCTTGCCTAATATTGGGTGATTTTCGTTTTAAAAACTGCGTGAGTTGCAAATGTGAATGAAAACAGAAATAGTTGACTGCACTTTGGAAATCAAGCAGCATCGATGGAAAGAGAGATTGGGTCTAGAGTATTTCTCTCTCTGCGGATGGTGCTTGACCCGATGAATTCTGGCAGTGCTTCAATTTTTCCTTTAGGAAGATAGGAAGGCTACTGCACTAAACAATGCCCCTAGTTAAGGAGGTCAATGGTTGAGAAAGTTACTGTACTAAACAGCCATGTAAGCTGGGAAGGTTAATATGACATAGCAAGGAACTGCAGATGCTGGTTTAAAACCCAGATAGCGGGTGTAACTCAGCGGGACAGGCAGCATCTCTGGATAGAAGGAATGGGTGATGTTTCAGGTCAAGACCCTTCTTCAGACTGAATCAGGGGAGAGGGAGATGCAGAGTTAAGGAAGTGTAAGGTGTGAAATTGAGACAAAAGGGGTGGAGATCAAGAAAAATGTAAAATAGATCATTGTTAGCTTGGAGGTAACAACAAAGCAAACAGATAAAATGTAAAAGATGGCAGTCAGACTTGCTGTAGAACTGGAAAGGGGGAGAGATGGAGAGAGAGGAAAGGCAAAGGTTACTTGAAGTTAAAGAAGTCAATGTTCATACTGCTGGGGTATAAGCTGCCCAGGCGAAATATGAGGTGTTGTTCCTCCAATTTGCACTGGCCCTCACTCTGACAATGAAGGAGGCCTAGGACAGAAAGGTCAGTGTGGGAATGAGAGTGAGAGTAAAATGTTTTAGCAGCTGGGAGATCAGGTAGGCTTAGGCAGACTGAGCGGAGGTGTTCAGCAAAATGATCGCCGCGCTTGCACTAGGTCTGGCCGATATATATGAGTCCACACCTGGAAGAGCGGATACAGTAGATGAGGCCGGAGGAGGTACAAGTGAACCTCTGCCTCACTTGAAAAGACTGTCAGGGTCCTTGGACGGAATGGATGGGGGGGGGGGGGGGTGGAGGTAGAGGGACATAGGTTAATATGACAATTGGTGAAAATGGTACTATAGTCAGTGAAGTTGTTGTTTATGAGGTACACTGTTCCCATTAAGATATTAGCTAGGAAGAGTTATTTTTTGGTAATGTTATTAAATCAATAAATGCAACAAGTGTGTAAAAAGGACTTCGAAAGTGTTACTGAACTTGAGAGTAATATAGATTATTAAACATTGCCATTCTTCATCGTGGCAGTGTTTAGGAACAATAAACATTCTTCATAGCAATATACATTCTTACTGTTTTAATATCCTTCTAATCTTGACAGAACAGATTGACGTAGATGAAATATTGATCAACTAACAATATGGCCAGTCATGAGGTGAATAATCGTTCCATGGCTATAGCATGCAAATGCCTTGAAATTCAATTGTCTTTAAATGTTATTTTATTGTAATTAAGATTTATGCCCAATGATATGTGGTAATAGCCATGTTCAGATTGATTTGTGTCACCTAGTATCCACATGTGACTTAATCCTCGGGTCCGATATGTCCCCATTTAAAAATGGGGAGACAACAATTTAAAAAAATCTAAACATTTACTCTCCGAGAATCTTAAGTTTTGGAATTTTCTACCTCATGGGGTGGAGCAAGCAGTCATTAAGCATATTTTAGGTGGAGTTAAATAAATATCTAATAAATAAGGGGTGAGAGGTTACTTGAGGAAGTAGTGAATGTGGATTTCGAGGTACAGAGAGATCAGTCATAGTGTTACTAAATGTTTGAGCAAGCTCCTGCTCATTCTTATGTCTGTATATTTAGGAATAGGAATACATGTGACTAGGCACAGTGAGATTCTTTGCTTTCATACACAATGTATACAAACAGCAGCCACCTACGGCACTGACAAAGTTACAAAGCACGCTGGCTCCCCATTGTGTTCTCCAGCATCCGCGCATCCACCCACAGCGGTTCCCCCACACCGGGTCCCCATTGTCCTTTGCCCCCACCCCCCATTGTCCATTGTTCTTCCCCTCCCTCCCTCCCTCACGGTGGTTCTCCATGCTCTCATCGACTGTCGACCACGGGTCGACCCGCGAGGCATGGCCGCCGCCGCGAGGCTTCACCACCGCCAAGGCCCCATCGTCGCGAGGCTTCACCGTTGCCGGCCGAGGCCTCGCCGTTGTCGACGCCCCACTTAACGACTCCGTGGCCCCAGTCACGGGCTCCACCAGCCGCTTCACCCGACCCTGGCTTATACGCGGCGATCCAGGACGCATCCAGACCGCGGGGCCTCGATAAAGGCCTCCGGTCACATTCCCGGTCCACGGCGGAGGCCCGTCGGGAAGCCTTCTGTGTTCATATTCCCAATCCAACATTCCTTTTGGCACTGTTTGGGGGAAATTGACCAGGCTGTTCCTAGAAGAACTCTGGTTGGCCTCTTTCAGAACGACAAGGCTATTAATCATTCCTGATAATGAATGTCAACTCTGTTTCACTCTCCAAGTGTGATACCCTGACTCGTTGAATATCCCTTCCATTTTCAATTTTACCCTGCCAACTGACATATGCATTTGTTTAATAATCTAGCACCCAATTGGGACTCATTTGCCTCCAGAATCCTTCCTTCCAGTAGAGCGCTAACACTCCACTATCCCAGCCATCACCTATGTTTCTCCAATCCGCATTCACCCAAATTATCCCCCCCTGTCCCAAATAACCAACGCTCCAAAGCTACCTGCTGCCACCCTCCTTACAGCATGTGACTGTTCAGAACTCTGACTCAGCGATATCATACATTCCCATTAGAGGCCCCAGTCTTTACAGCCCCTTACTTTACCACACCTCTGGCCATTCATCTGACTGCTTCCCCCAACCCCAAATCCTAAACCTTCCTAGATATGAGTGAACTATACCCTCAGTAATAGGGATTGTTCGTCCTCCTCTCTAATGACCACCTCATGTTCACATTTGCTTATACTGTATATTATGTAGAGGGAGCACTTTATTTCTCACAACACACACAAAGCTGTGTGTGGCAAGCTAGTAGCAAGCTAGTAGAGTGTGGCAAGCTAGTGGCAAGCTAGTAGAGTTAATGCCTCGTAATGCCTCGCAATGACAGAGTCAATGCCTCGCAATGACAGAGACCTGGGTTCAATCCTGACCTCAGGCACTGTATGTACGCAGTTTACACATTCTCTCCTTGACCGTGTGGATTTCCCTTGGGTTTAGTTTTTTGGTTTAGAGATACAGCGCGGAAACAGGCCCTTCGGCCCACTGAGTCCGCACTGGCCAGCGATCCCTGCACACTAACGCACACTAGAGACAATTTTACATTTATTCCAAGACAATTAATCTACAAACCTGTAGGTTTTTGGATTGTGGAGGGAAACCGAAGATCTCAGAGAAAACCCACACAGGTCACGGGGAGAAAGTACAAACTCCGTACAGACAAGCACCAGTAGTCGGAATCGAACCTGGGTCCCTGGTGCTGTAAAACCCCTGTCTCACGGTGCGAGTCGACCGACGAGTGACCCCGAGTTTTCACTCGCGGTAATCACGTTCAATTAATGTAGCGTGAACGTCGGAACTCGCGTGCGCAACTTAGTGACTCGTGGCGCTAATGGCAGTTACCCGTGAAACTTGATAACTTGAAAAAATTCAAACATGTTTGAGGTTTTCCACGAGTCAAATTTACTGTTCAAGTTAAAAATTGAAACATTTAAACTCGTTGTAATAACGTAGTGGCCCGTGTGTTCACCTTAGTGATTCGTGAGTCTACCGTGGGCACTCTTTAACTCAGCGAGCAGGCAGCATCTCTGGAGAGAAGGAATGGGCGACGGGATGACGTTTCCAAATTTCAGCTGTGTCTTTGTCCTCCATCCCAGATGGTAAAGCTGCAACTTTAAACTGACATATGACAATCTTAACTCTTCACATTTTACAGGATTGGATGCGAAATCAGTGATATTCTCGGCCATTCTCCGTCACACATTGAGAGAGGGACGGGGAGCGGGGAACCATGGTGGATGTCTAAAGGATGTAACTCCAGGGCACTGCCCCACACACTGACCCTTGACTGAAGCCCAGGGACTGCTCAGAACAGACAAGTCCGCCCCCTTTAACCTGACTCACCTCCTTGTCCATTCTGCTGGAGCCCTTCCTCAAATCCCACCGGGAACAGTTGGGCATCACAGTTGAAAGGTGCAGCAGTACAGAGCGGTGTCCAGGGCATTTGGTGCCATCTCTCTGACACACACACATTGACAAGAAAGCGTCAGGGGCACGGGGGTGGTGGTGATGGGCAGACACGGACTGTGGGAAAGTCCCTGTGTGGAGGCTGATCCTGTCTTGATTTAGATTGTGCTGATTGGAACTATTACTGTCACTCTCTGTATTACCCTCTAGATTTCACATTGTTTGTTGCAGCAAGGTTTGGAAAGCTCACAATGTGTTCTGTGCTTCCCGTGATTGTGATTGAACTGTAACATTGCAGTTTCATCAGCTCAATAAACGAGCATCAAAACAAAAAGGATCTTGATGTGAATGAAGTTGTGTGTATGTCTCCCCGCGACCTGCGTGGGCTTTCTCCAAGATCCTCGGCTTCCTCCCACACTCCAAAGATGTTCAGGTTTGCAGGTTAATTGGCTTGTAAAAGTTGTCCCTAGTGTGGGTCGGATGGTGTTAATGTGCAGGGATCGTTGGTCGGCACAGACCCGGTGGGCCAAAGGGCCTGTTTCCGCACTGTATTCTCTAAAGTATTTAAATAGACAAGGCAGGGAAAGGATAAGGACCTAATTTGAGCAAATGCGATTAGTGCGGATGGGTAAAAAGGATGTGAAGGGATGGTTCTGTGCTGTTTGGCTCTGTAATTCTATTATCAGGCAATGACCATCTCCAACAAAAGAGATTGATAACACTTTTCGAATAACATTCACTGACAGTCCCGGGCTCCACCACGGTTGGGAGTCTCTCCCTGCTGCAGCCTTCTTCCACCTTCTCAGCCGCCGGCCAAACACCATCCTCGGCCTGTTCCACTGAGGTCATCTTCTTGGGCCGCGCTTTGTCAGGGACCTCCCCCTCCACCTTCCTGCCATGAGGCCAGCTTACAGGATCTAAGGCACACGCATATGTCTCCACTATAAGGTGGCGACCCTCAGAGAAGTCCCAGCCTCACAAACAACTCAACACAATAAATAATGTAAAGCAGCCTGGGGCAAGGTGGTTTGCCCATGATTTAAATTTTAAACGTCATCCCGTCACCCATTCCTTCTCTCCAGAGATGCTGCCTGCCCGCTGAGTGACCATACTGAGGGAATTCCCACGTATATGAAGAAGAGAGAAACGTGAGTTCTACATGGCTCTGCCCGACTTTTGAGAATGGATTTGGTGGTTTGTACCCACTCCCCCTCCCTGCTCACCCACCCACCCACCCACCAAGCCAGCCAGCCGGACCCCTCCTCGTTACAGCGGCGGAAGTGACATTTCCAAGAGAAT
Source organism: Okamejei kenojei (assembly GCA_035221665.1). Classification (NCBI taxonomy): domain Eukaryota; kingdom Metazoa; phylum Chordata; class Chondrichthyes; order Rajiformes; family Rajidae; genus Okamejei; species Okamejei kenojei. The sequence continues at coordinate 66,277,113 of CM069141.1, read as the reverse complement.
GGGGCAGAGAGCTGGGGCAGCGCTGGGATGGGAGCAGGGCAGATGAGGCGCACCAGAACAAAAAACAAGTTGATGGCTGCAAGGGGCAGGCGGCAGAGGTCTTGTGCCCCAGCGAGGTAGACCGCTCTTCCCCCTGCTAATGCACACAAAGAAAGAGAGAGATAGTTTTTTTAAGTTCTGAAATTGAATAACTTTCAATACTGAATCAGAATATACTTACTGTATGAGATGCTGTCCAGCTCCTCTATTTGATACTTAAAACAGGCTTTCATTCACGGTTGGCTCACTCAGAGTAACTCGGGAGAGGAACTTGGAACATCGCAGAAATGAGCAGTAAACGGCAAACTTAGTCTTACCCGTGGGAATCTGGTTAAATTCTTGATCATACACTTGGAGTCTCGTACACAACCACGAGTCTTTCACTCGGGGTCACTCGTGGGTCAACCCGCACCGTGAGACAGGGCTCTAAGGCAGCAACTCTACCGACATGCCCCCATGACTGTTCCCATCTCTGCCTCGTCCCAAAGACTAACGGCTTAATTGATTACCTGGCTGCTGTTAAAAGAATCACCTTACTGTATGGAGGTGAATGGTGGAATCTGGGGAAAGTTAATGAGAAGGTGATGAGAATAAAAACGGATTGGGATTAATTAGTATTAACTGGTGCCGCCTGGTTGGGCTGAAGGGCCATTTCCACATTGTGTCTCTCTAGGATCTGTGACTACATCAATTGCCTAATGCTCTTTACCTCACCATGACCAAAAGCAAACCCAAGTGAAGTGCAATAACAACCATTTTCGTGTTGGTTCACGTCACTCCAGTGATGGTGCTTTCCCGAGTCCTTTGAATTTGTACATCTTTTGCAATTCCTTCCCATACAGGCATCTTGCAGGTATTCCCCAGCCCACTGATCTGCCTGCCCAACCCGCCTACAAGTGACTTACACCAATCATGATTCCCTCCAACGGCCAAGATCCAAAACTCTGACGTATTCCTCGACTAGCCAAGAACTATGGCTCTGACAGGCAGGGAGAGTTTAATTCATTCCTCCAGCCTCCACAACCTTGTATGACAATAAATTCCACAGATTCACCACACTCTGAATGTGCAAACTACGCACATAAATAAATTCCTCCTCATTTCCTTCCTCAAGGAACGTCCTTTAATTCTGAGGCAATGATCTCTGGTCCTTGACCCTCCCACTAAATTGTATATAATATGCTTGACAGGGCTATGAAGCTGCCCCCATGCCCAGTGATGGCTTAGCCTGGTGGCATTATCTTGCAACTAGGACTTAGCTGTTAAGAGGAAATGGCTTAACTCCAAGCAAGTAAATCCCTGGAATCAGAGAGCTGTGGATGCTCAATGAGTAAATTGGGGTAAATAGAACTTTGTGAACTAAGGGAACTATGGAAGAATGGACAAAGATTGGGGAACTGAAAGCAACTTAAAGATTCATCTGCAATCTATCCCCACACAATAACCACCTTTCAATTGCAATCCTGCCTGTTTTTACCATCTCCCAGCCCTTTTCTTCTAGGCACCGAGGCCCAGGACCCTTAATGTACGAGAAAATATGTTTGGTCTAGCTATACTCCAAACTTCACATGCAATGCCCTGTGTTGGCAACATCCATAATGGGCAGCAAAATCAGTGTCCTGTTCCCCAACTCTAGGACCTGGCTTCAAAACCTGCATTGTCTAACACCGAACACTAATCTTACCACTCACTTGTGGGTCTGCTACAGCAACACCGATGAAAATGTGTTTTCATGTCCATTGGTACTGGTTATCATAGTTTATAGAAAGGGTTATTATGCTTGACAATGTTACTGGTCAGTAACCTTGGTTATGAATACATACACAACCCAGATTGGAGGGAGTGCAGTGCTTGCAACTGATTGAGTGAGGATGGTTACTGAGGCCATTGACGTGGGGGCTGATCTCAGCTGGGGGGGTTTACAAACTCAGACAACTAACTCAGAAATATTCAGAGCCTGTTGAGAAAGTGGAGCTCACCACCACTTGGAAAAAATTGCACCAATTACCGTATGGGGAAGCTTACTAAGTACACGGGGGGGGGGGGGGGGGGGGCAGCAGCAGCCTGAGTTAGGTAAGGAAAATGACTTGTTTAGGAAGGAACGGCAGATGCTGATGCTGGTTTATACCGGAGAGAGACCCAAAAAGCTGGAGTAACTCAATGGGTCAGGCAGCATCTCTGGAGAAAAGGAATAAGCGACGTTCGGGTAGGAACACTTCTTCCGACCTCCGATCCTAAACGTCGCCTATTCCTTCTCTCTGGAGATGCTGGCTGACCGGCTGAGTGACTCCAGCATTTCGCGTCCATCTAAGGAAAATGACTCGTTGACCAAATGGCAACTTGAATACAGTAAGTTTCCGGTCGATCTTTCAATGAATTTGCCAAGCACACTCAAGGGTGAGTGCAAGCTGATAACTTTAAAATGCACATGTCCATTTTTAAAAAGCAGTGGAATGGGACAAATTCCAGACAGATTTGCAAAACTTCACTCACCTCAACATCAGCCGAGATCGAAATCTGGGGAGGCAGTGCTCCGCCAAAAGGATATCTGATACATATGAAAAGATTTTCTACAGAGGACTACAGAAGGAATCGAGTCTCTTTAAAGCCTGCATTTTTTAGTGGAGTCTAACACTCTTAGCCAGCCCCGCTGGGAAAAGCTGGAAATGTAAGGCTTAATTTCAGAGCGCCATGATGAACACCATTCAGAAGAGAGAAGGTCTCTGAGGACCAGTTACCCCAGCTCATCCTGCCCTGGCTACGATGTATTCTCTTGCAAATATGCCCATGAATCTTAACAAACAGGTGAAGTGCATCACCCGTATCTCCACTCGCCTCATTATGAGTAATGAACTTGAATAAAACAAAAAAAGCACAGGGGAAATAAAAAAAAACAAGTCCCCATGTGCTTTTTGTAATGAATTGTTATGGATCCATGAATTTTACGCTCAGAGTATTGCTCCACAATTCGAAGCCCACTGAACAAGCAGTAATTTTTTCATTAAAGCTGTTAATCTTCTCAATACTTATAACATGATCGTTTTTATATAAAAATATATAACGCTGCCCATGGTTTTCACATCTGCAATAGCAGCAATTTTTTTTTATAATTAGTTTTAATTATTGTTGATTCGACTCTGAGTGCTAAACCTCTAGTGACGACTTCTAATTTGTACATGGAAGGCAGGCCAGTAAACTGCTTGTCAGGAGCTGCCCCATCACACGCCACTCGAAGATTGATTGAGACAGTTCATGGAAAATCAAAATGAAACATTTATGTGCTGGGTTTTGGTTCATATTTTTGCAATGGCACAATAATAATAAAAAAAGAATCTTCCGCACGACACCGCATTAACCCATTGAGTGCCCAGTTTTGCTCTCGAGTGGGAGTTAGCGAAAAGGCAATAAGCAAAGATCGTGGGTCCCCTTTGTAGTTCAATTTGAGTGGCCCGGCTGAGGTAAAGGGGGTAAATTTCAATCAGTTTGAACATAATGTTTTTCCTTTCTTTCTTCAGTACAGAATATATTACAGGGACAGAGTCACGTCTTTACTGCGAAAAGGCACAAGAAAGTAGAAGCATATTGCCCATTGCATTCATTGTCTCAAGTTGTGTCTTGACCACAGTACCTCATGGACTGCAGATACTTGGAAAAGCTCACAGTCATAAAATAAGGATCGTGATAACAGCAACACAAAACCAGGAGACAAGATGAGTTATCTTTAGAAGCACATACTTTTGTTCACATTTCACTCGGTTCAGTGACCTAATATTAATGGAATCACTCAATAGTTTCGATCAGAGGAAGCAATATTTTGAAGACTAAATACTGAGCTACTGGAGAAGGAAACTTCCCATAGTGAAGATGGCGGTTTCCTTTGCTTCAGACTCCAACGTTCTTGGTTCTGTACATTCTGGAGTCTATGTGTTTGACCACACAAGCCGCATTTTAACAATCCTTTAGTCCTGCTGGTAAATAATTATTTTGTATCATCTAAATTCAGTGATAGGATTGTCATGTCTGGGAGAGAACTGCAGATGCTGGTTTAAACCGAAGATGGACACAAAAAGCTGGCGTACGTCAGCGGGACAGGCAGCATTCCTGGATTGGACTATTCTGGACATTGCTTTACTCGGCAGGCAATTCTATATTTGGCATAGTACTGATGGATTAATTGCCTGTCAGATCTAGACCCTGGATACTCAATTACAAAGGGTTGACCCTGGGAGGAAAAATTATCTAGTCAAGGCTTATATTGGCCGAAAATGGAAAAATGAAAGTAATCTCATGGAAACCGAGTATTCTTGAAGGACTTGAAGGGATAGATGCTATTAAGGCATGTTCTCAGGATAAGGAATCTTGCACTCAAGGACTTAGAAAAGACGGGTTGAGTACAGAGTAGTGATCCGATTGATGTTAATGTTGTCTCTGAGCACAGCACTCAACGGGATGTTAGAATTTGAATAAGACATTCAACCTACCCTGTCAGACGAATGTAAAATATCCCATGGAATTAGTGAAGATGAGGGGAGTTTTTCCTGATGTTCAGGTTCTTATGTATTTCTCACCAACATCTGAAAGAAAAAGCAATGATATGTTTGCAGACACTGATCAAGCCAAACAGTTACATCTCTGCAGTGACTGCACCACAAAAATATCCCATTTTGGAATATCTTGAGATTGTAACAAAAAGTTGCAAAAATATAAGTTATTTATCTTTTTAAAGTTTTGAACCTATGACAGGATGGATTTTAAACTAGGATCTGAAGAATGGTCTCGACCCGAAACGTCGCCTATCTCCTTCGCTCCATCGATGCTGCTGCACCCGTTAAGTTTCTCCAGCCTCTTGTGTACCCTGGATTTTAAACTAGTTGATTCTAGAATAACACAAACACGAAAGGAACCATTTGATGCATACGTTTGCACTGGTTTACATCACAGCCATCAGGGAAGCCACCTTCTGTAGTTCTTTCCCTTCAGCCCTGCCATTTTTCTTCCCTTCATGTCAGAGGAACAACCTACCATGTGCGTGAATCACCAGAAGCATTCCTTTCTGACCACTCTCCAAGATGTCCAAGATGGAATGCACACTGATGCATGCTGGGCCACATACAATTGCAGCATGCCAACCCAAAAATAATAGCTTTATTTCTACATTATGTTTGCTGTCTATTAAGCAGTCGATGGTCCATGTTAATTAATTAGGATGAATCCTCATGGCTAGGGCTACCAGACTTTGATGGGTTCAGCCATTCCAGCAATGGACTAAAATGTGCCTACAATGTGCCTAGCTGTTACTGAGAAGTAAAACTCTGGTTGAATTAGTACCGTATCCTGAATACAAACAAAAAGAAAAATAAATAACAGAAGAGGAATAAGATACCCTGAAAAATCAAAAGGAATATGTGTGTGATGTGCGGGGGTCGATTCACACTGGGTTGATGCTGGGGAATTTTTTCTGCCTAATACATGCAGGTAAGTCAAAACGGTATTGGCAATGAGCTACAATTTCAGTGACCTTATTGATAACAGGTAAGGTGTAAATCCCTATCCTTAACTCCTGACCCTTGTGGAAGTATTACTTCAATATTCAAAGAGCACAAGGCATAAGCTCATCTGACCACAAGCCCTAACTTCTACCTCAAGTCCATCTAACTACTCTAAAATCCTGGGTATTAAAACTCTATTGATCTCCAACTGACCATTCTACAGTTCCAAGATAAGGGTTCTAAAGATTCACGAAGCTTTGAGAAAACAACCCCATCTTCACTGATCCTATATGTCTACCCCTCTTTCAGAGGTTATGAGTCCTTGCTCTTGATTCTCCAACTGGGGAGACAACATGGCACATCTGAAGAAGGGTTCCAACCCAAATTATCAGCTATCCATGTTCTCCAGAGATGCTTCCTGATCAGATAAGTTGATCCAGCACCTTGTGTCTTTTTTAGGAAAAACATCTTCAACAGGTTGATTAGGAATGTTATATTTTTTTTATTGAGAGCATGCCTTATTCTTCTGGACTCGGTCAATATAGGACTTGGGTAACTCAAGCATTCCTGGTTGGATAAATTTAGTCTGAGATATGCCAACTAAATGTTGCTTGCACTCTCTTTCAGGTGACTATGTCCTTTTCAATTTAAGAAGTACAAAATGTTTCAGTTGTGTGCCATCAAGCTCATATATCAGTGATGAAGACTTCTTTACTCTCATACACCAATCACTTGGGAATAAAGAATAACATCCCTTTTATTCTCCTAACTGCTAGCCACAACTGTATGTCAACTCTGATTTTTGTAAATTGTCTCCCATTTCTCTCTGTATTTCTAAATCTCTCATGTTTTAAACAAATCCCTTTATTCTCATTTTCTTTCCTAAGTGGACAACGTCTTGTATATACCATCCATCGTGTTCACTCAGCCCACACTCACTGTACTTCCTTTCTTCTATACCTTTTTACTGTTACTTTTGCACCTCACTTTGCAAGATCAGTGGACATGGATGCTCTCCACTAATTTCTCTCATTCAAGACATTGAAACTGAAACTAAAGGATTGATTCATGTTGGACCACAAATAGTTACTGCAAGCCTACTAAAAAATAACATGTTTATTTCTACATTTTAATTTCCGTCTACTAATCAGTCTACAGTCCATGTTATTAAGTTCTCTGAATCCTCACAACCAGGGCTACTGGTGTTGAGGCGAGACATTGGTCTGTTCAGCCATTCCAGCAGAACAAAGTGTTAGGCTGCAATGTACCTGGGTTTAAGGCTAGTGGTATCTCACATTCCTACACTTAGCTTAATGGTGGTGGAGCCCAATCATGCTGACTTCCTCATTGTGCAGATGTATCTGCCAGATCTGGCTTGAACCTCATTAGATTTTAATGGATCCTATAAGCCTTCAGGTTAAGGAAAAGGAAAGTTAAATTATTTTATTTTAGTTATTTTTACATGTATTAGTAATTCTGCGTTTAACTAAATTCTTAATATGTTTAGTGTTTTCATTCTTCTTTCACCTTTAATAATTGTTAAACACCTTTGTTTCTGTCAAAGTCCACAAATTCTGTCAGCTCAACTCAATCGCAAGATCATTTTCTGAGTGTGTTCACACTGCATCTCTGATAACGGCTCAGAATACTCTCTTGCACTGATATCCAGTAATCGTTCAAAGTTGCTTGCTTTCCCATCCTCTCCTATCTCAAACAGTTGGAAGTTGTGGCCGGTAAAATTGGATCCAAAAAAATGTGACAAATCTAAAACAAATGACAGCTGTATAAAACTTCCTAATTTTTGACATTTTCGCACTGTAAAAGTCACTCCCAACCACTCAGTTGTAAATTATTAACTAACATTTGTACCTCAGGCTACCGAACGCAAATTTTAAATCAGGGTATGCGTAGGAATGAACTGCAGATGCTGGTTTAAACTGAAGATAGACACAAAAAAGCTGGAGTAAAGGGCATGTCCCACTTTCACGACCTAATTCACGACCTTTTTTTACTCGTGGACATTTTTCATCCTAGAAATACGCCCCGACCTACTTGATGCCACGAGTACCTACGACCAGCATCACGGCCAGCTACGACCTACCTACGACCTCCTACGACCTCCTACAACCTCGTGACAACCATGCTGTGAGTATGAGTCAAGGGCAAACATGGCAGAGGTCGTGAATTAGGTCGTGAAAGTGAGACAGGCCCTTAACTCAGCGGGTCAGACAGCATCTCTGGAGAAAAGGAATAGGTGATGTTTCAGGTCGAGATCCTTCTTCAGTGAGAGCCAGGGGAGAGGGCCTTTCCCCTGACTCTCAGTCTGAAGAAGGGTCTCGACCCGAAACGTCACCTATTCCTTTAAATCAACGTAGACCGCCAACAAACATTAAGTGTCCAGAAATGATTCTGTATTAAGGAACAAATTTGATACTTTGCACACTGGTGCATCAATTATATTTTGTTAAGGGTTATGAATGATTTCATCATGGTGCTAATTGCTTACAGTAAGATGGGTCTATGATCTTGAATGTGCATTTTTCTTGCCTTCTCACATTTGTAGAGCTGTGTACAGATGAAAAGAACAATTGTCCTACTTACAATAACCTGCGCACGGAATTTAATGTGGCCTTTTAGTATCTTACTAATCTTTCTCCACAAAATCTATATTATCTCTAATAAACCACTCGTTCCTAACACAGCATTCAACAAATACAAATAAAATAAATACACCTGAACAAGATAGGCCTCAAATGAGTTAATTATCTAGTGAGTTTTAATTTAATGCTGTGTTTAAAAGGCTTGAAAACACAGATAAAGAATGTTATTGGTTACTAAGCATGTGGCGTCTGACTTTTACTCTTGTGTGAAAATTACCTATTCAGTATGTTGGAGCCAGTCTTAGTCTAATCAATAACGTGTATCACGCCTGGTTAAGTCTTCATTTAAGCCATTTGTGCCAAAAGTAATGCTTCCGTTGATTTTCTTGAAGAAGTGTTTAGAGTAAAAAATACACTGTACACACATAAAATTAGCATTCATGAACAGATGTCCGATGAACAACAATGACATTTTTGGATGGTAGCAACACTACACTAAACTGTGTTGATCAAACAACATTTTTGCAAGAAAACAGAATATTGCCTCAAAAGTACAAAGGATCATAACAGTTTTGCCTTTTAATCAAAGTCTCATTATCTTCTAAAATGAAGAAAGATCGCGGAACTCTGTAGGGGCAGTTTGCCATCATAAATCCAGCAGGAATGTAGAGCAAAATCATTTTGGAATCTTGCACAAGATCCTTGTCACTTTTGAGGAAAGGTAGGCTGGAAATTGGAAAGCAAATTGGAGGAACTGCGTCTCATATTTCGCTTGGAAAGCTTACAACCCAGTGGTATGAATATTGATTTCTCTAACTTCAAGTAACCCTTGCATTCCCCTCCCCCCCACCCCCGCCCCTTCTCCATCCCTTCCCCACCCAAATTGTACCAGCTTCAAAGTCATCTTGTTGAGTCTCATTGTCTCGGTTTCACTTAACTAACAATGGCCTGTTTCCTGTATAATCGTTACTCTTTTAGATATCTTTCAGGCATTTGTTCTATACCTCTCTACATCATCATCTATATCTCTCATTTCCCTTTTCCCTGACTCTGAAGTCTGAAGAAGGGTCTCGACCCGAAACGTCACCTATTCCTTTTCTCCAGAGATGTTGCCTGACCCGCTGAGTGACTCCAGCTTTTTGTTCAATTTTAGGCTGGAAACTCATGGATCTTGAATGCAACTTAAAGACAGGGTAATAGGGAGAAGTATACCTAGCTATCTGTTGATACCTATCATACTTCCATTACCATTGATCTCAATACGAACAGATGTGAAATTGGTTATTGACATACTGTAACTTATTTTAGACTATCAACCCCAAACCCTTGGACTTTTATTGTTACGTTAAGAAAGAAAGACTCTGATGTTAACAGATAGATGCAACGGGGGAGTTGGAGGTGTTAACAGCCCTGTCCCACAGTACGAGTTCATTCCAAGAGATCTCCCGAGTTTGCCCTGATTCGAACTCGGAGATTTACGGTAATGGCCGCTCGTCGGTACTCGGGGCTCTCGTGGACATTTTTCAACATGTTGAAAAATCTTCACGAGTCTTCCCGAGCTTACCTGTCATTAGCGAGTCTTCCCGAGTACCTGCCGTTAGCGTTACGAGCTGCTAAGTGACGTCCCCGAGCTCCGACGTACCCGCTACGTTCATTCTCCGTTCTTACCACGAGTTTGATTTTTTTTAAACTCGGGAGAACTTTTGGAAATAACTCGTACCGTGGGACAGGGCTATTGGAGTTTGAATGGGTGAGAGCAAAAAACTATCTTGTGCTGTCAAAAGGAACTCTCCTGGTCCCCAAGATGTATTGAATTACTATGGAAATGGTAATGCCTCCCTTTTATTGTCAATACTCACCCATTTTCAATGAACCTCTCAATATACAGTGAGATCCTCAGTTAGTTGTGATAATTCGGTATTGTGCCTTTCTTGGCAAGACCCTCAGAGCTTTGGGCACCATGTTATAGGAAAGATGTTGTCAAGCTGGAAACGGTACAGAGAAGATTTATGAGAATAATGCAGGACTTACGGGTCTGGGCTATAGGCAGAGGTTGAGTAGGCTGGGACTCTATTTCTTGAAGCGCAGGAGGATATGGAGTGATCTTATAGAGGGTTATAAAATCTTGTGAGGAATAGATTGGGTAGATGCACAGGGAAAGGATAAGTTTAAGGTGAGGGGGAATAGCTTTAATTAGGAATTTAAGTGGTAACAAATGGTGGTGGGTGTATGGAACGTGCTGCCAGAGGATGTTGGAAGGGACTATTGCAACGTTTAAGAAATAGATGGACAGGTGTATGGATTAGACAGGCTTGGAGGGATTTGGAGCAAACGTAGGCATGTAGGACAGTGTGGTTGGGACCCGAAGGGCCTGTTTCCATGCCGTATGACTCTATGACACAATGTTGGGACTTTTGGCGGGTGAGTTCAATGCATGATTAATCAACTAGAGAAAGTTGGTAGGCCCTCTACCAGTCTGAAGTCTGTGAATCTGAAGAAGGATCTCAACCTGAGGCATCACCTGTCCATTTGCTCCAGAGATGTTGCCTGAGCTGCTGAGTTGTTCCAACATGGTGTCCTTTGCACGGTGATATCTGGAACAAAAAAAAATTGTGCACACTATCAAGATTCAGGCAGTTCTCAGTGTTTCATACCTTTTTAGTTCCTTAAACTATATATCATAAATTGTCTCGCTTTATTCTTGCCAGCTGTATAAAAAGTATCTGCTTCTGTAAAGTTGGAAACATCTATAGATTTGGCTACTAATTGGAGTAAAATACAGATTGTTATGTATTTGTTTCCACCTAACAACAACCACGGCCGGTGGTCATGAAAATAATCCCCGGATCTTTGTATCTTGCTGAGTAAGAAAGAAAACAAATAAAAAAGAGCATTATTTAAAACCTTGCGCCTGCAGTGGCACAGTGGTGGAGTTGCTGCCTTACAGTGCCAGAGACCCAGGTTCCATCCTGAGGATGGGTGCTGTCTGTACGGAGTTTGTACCTTCTCCCCGTGACTGCGTGTGATTTCCCTGGGTAAATTGTCCCTCTGGCATGCAGTGCCAGAGATGTGGGTTAGATCCCGACCACGGGTGCTGTCTGTACGGACTTTATCCGTTCTCGCCATAACCATGTAGGTTTTCTCCGAGATCTTCGGTTTCCTCCCACACTCCAAAGACGTACAGGTTTGTAGGTTAATTGGTTTGGTAAATGTGAAAATTGTCCCCAGTGTGTGTGGAACAGTGTTACTAAGTGGGGATAGCTGGTCGGCGCGGACCCGATGGGCCGAAGGGCATGCTTCCGCACTGTATCTCTAAACTAAACAAAACTAAACTAAACTCTACGTCAAACCATGCAAGAATGGGCAGCACCTTGGCCCAATTAAAGCAATTGCTCGCTCACAGCTCCAGCGACCCAGGTTCTTTCCTGACCTGCAGTGCTATCTCTGTGGAGTTTGCATATTCTTCCAGTGAAAATGTGAGTTTGCCCGTGATGTTCTGGTTTCTTCAAACATCCCAAAGATATGTAGGTTGGTTGCTTACTTGACCACTGTAAATTCCCCCAAGTGTGCCGGTGAATGGTATAATCTGGGAGGTGTTAGGGAAGGATAAAATGGGAACTGCCTAGGATTAAAGTAGCTCGGTGCTTGACTGCAAGCACTGACCAACCAGCTGGTCTGTTTCCATGCTGTGTGATTCTTGGCTCTGAGAAATCAAGTCAGAACTGGTGGGTGAACATGTTCTTAGAACAATACATTTGGGTGTTTTCTGCTGTTCTACTTTTTCTATGGTAAGATCATTTAGAGTTGTCAAACCTCACAACATCTATTTCTGGGAGATTAATCGCATGAACCATAATGCCTCATAGTCCACCCATGTTCCTACCCTAATACTATGCCAACTTCCCATGTCACTTCCGACACTGAGCCCGTCTCTGAGATAAAGCTCCTTGTGATGGAGTGAAGACACTCCGGTTACTCGTAGACCATTGGTTCTGAGGGTACCATCTCATTACATCTCATTACATTGTTCCACTGGTACTGCAACCAGGGAGCAGTCCTGAACTACTATCTATCTACCTTATCGATGACCCTCAGACTATCTTTGAACAGAATGTTCCTTGCACTAAACGTTAATCCCTTATCATGTATCTGTACTCTGTAAATGGTTCGATTGTGATCATGTATTGTCTCTCCACTGACTGGTTAGCATGCAAAAGAAGCTTTTCACTGTATTTCGGTACATGAGACAATAAACTGAACTGAACTGGTAAGAGGCCTTACGAATGTGAAGAGGGATGAGCTGGCATCGGAGACAGAGGCCAAGCGTCAGAGGCAGCATATAGAATCTTACATTTCCTGTGTGTGTAGTTAATCTTCTGAACCCTTGTGTAATGGAAGACAATCATGGCTCCCTCTTCATCCAATAAGAATTGACATTGTCAGGCCATTAGCCACAAGCTGCCCTCAAAGCTAAGATATAATTTCCCTTGTTTCTATATAAAAATAAATGACATTGCACCTGCGATTCAATATTTAGTCAATGTTTTAGACTGAAACTGCTGCTATAGATTATAAAAATGCCATGCTGTGCAATATCCCTTTCTCCTCATTCTTCCACAAACTTTTTTTCTTTGGCTTTTCACATTAAGTAAAAATGTGTTATTCACTGTAAAATTAAATGTAAAATGTAAAACTGTAAAATTACTAATCAGAGAGCCTTTATTTGAGGCAGCATTTACTAAAACTATATATATATATAGTTTTAGTAAATAACATATATATAAAATATATAGTTATATATATAGTTTTAGTATATAACTAAAAGTCTTTGTCTTGTTTGTGTCTGTGTGTGTGTGCCAATCTGGTTAATTCCTATCTTCTGCCAAACGCTAGGCCACAGCCTTCCCATTTTCACGCATCCTATTCACATTTTCCCCTGGTGCTGATAAACATCTTCCTGTCAGATTTCCACCTATATATTTCAGAAATTATTAATCGTTGAAACTTTAAAAACAGCCAAAAATGCCTTCTCGCAGACAGCTTCCAGCCTTCTCACAGCGATGATGTCACAATGCCTCTCACAGTGCACCAATCACAATGGGCTCTCAAGCTGGCTGCCAACTGCCACAATGACATCACAATGGGACGTTGCCAATGGTAATGAGGTTATTGCCCCTACAAATATCTGAAGGGGCTGCTCATCAAGTTCTGGTTGCATTTTGGTCCCATGATCCTGATGTTTGGGCACAAGGCAGGGAGTGGGTAGGGCCGATGGGGGGGTGGGGGGGGGACTCTCATCGCACCCCCCCCCCCCCATCGCCCAAACCATTCATGTGTAGGAATGAACAGCAGATGCTGTTTTAAACTGAGGATAGGCACACAAATCTGGAGTAACTCAGCAGGTCAGACAGCATTTCTGGAGAAAAGGTGTGACAGTTGAGACCCTTCTTCAGACCCTTATTCTCATCCAGACCAACATCCCTAACACTCAGGCACTAGTTACATTCAGACAAGTGCATTGGGCAGCCCTTGTCATTTTCAGCTCTGTGCCTGATTCCAGAAACAGAGACTTTATTCCAAGGTCTCCTGTGGAAAGAGATTATCAGGCACACAGAGTGTGCTCAGAATTGCTTTAAAGGCATGCAACATCCCCACTGACTCGTTGGAATATCTGCCCATGATCATTCTACATGGAGAAGAAACATTGGGGATGGTGTTGCTAATCTCAAGGTGTCTAAGGAGCACACAGATGCCCTGTGTAAGATACTGGCACAGCAGAGACTACACGCCCGCCTCATTTGCAGTTGACATAATTGTCTCATTAGCCCACTCTGAACACCCAAAAATAAGGTGGAAGTAAATTCATAAGTTCCTAAGTGATAGGAACAAAATTAAGCCATTCGGCCTACCAAATCTACTCCAACCTTCAATCATGGCTGATCTAACTCTCCTCATTTTCCTGCCTTCTCCCCATAACCCCTGATACCCATAGTAATCAATAATCTATCTCTCTGCCTTCAAAATATCCATTGACTTGGCCTCCACAGCCTTCCGTGGCAATGAATTCCACAGATTCACCACTGACTAAAGAAATTCCTGCTCATCTCTGCCTTGTTCTGTGTGGAAACATCCTCTCCACATCCACTCTACCCAGGCCTTTCACTATTCGGTAAATTTCAATGAGGCCCTTCCTTATCCTGTCAATCCCAAAGGATTACCTCAGAAGAAGACCTTTTCAGTATGAACGCTGGCCCCATAGCAGAAGCGTCCACGTTGCGGGGCTGGAAACTGGAATTATCCTGAGCTTATTCTGCTACCACCATCATCTATTGTGACAAGTGACGGCTTCATCTGATTGTCGCCATAAGGCTTGCGTCCTTTAAGGACGGACGATGACAGCAAGGCCAACATTTGTAACAAGATGGACACGAAAAGAAGAAGTACAAATGCTGGCAAATTATGATAAACACAACAAACAGTTTTTATTCAGCAAAACTCTACAAACAACTGTGGTAATGATCTGATAATCTGTTTTAACAAAAGTTAGATGTTGGTCTCTATGCACTGTGAATGAAAGGCCAATTCCAGTGGAAATTCCAGTGGCCATTCCAGTAACCATTCCAGTGGCCATTCCAGTGCTTTGAATAATGTTACTGATTCCATTCCATTCATCTGAAGGCACAGACTTATTTTAAAACCTCGACCTAAAGACAAACCTGGAATATTTGCAGAGCCTGAAAATAGCTTCTTGGCTAAGTTTAGCTGCATCAGCGCGACGTTCTGTTTGAACAGGAAGCTCAATAAAACATAAAGGCCCATTAAAGTTATACTCTTGTTGGAATGTCATAAAAAGACAAAATCAGAAAGAAAAGCCTGAAAGCTTGTGATTGCTACAGAATTCAAGAGGTTAAAAAACATTTTTGCTGAAAAATAAATGGCATTTGTTTTTTGTTACATCCTAAAATAATTCTCCTTTATCCAGGTGTAAGATGCAGCTGAAGAAGCTGTACCAGGAATTAAACAAATAAATCATGTTCAAATGCTGACCTGTTTGTTAGATAATTACTCTCTCTTCCAGCAGGGAGTGAGGTATTATCTATGGAATCTATGTCACTGACCTGTCTTCAACAGTTTCTGCCAATTTTATATTCTGCATCTAAAAGAGATAATACAATACAGAGGAAGGAATTAGATCTATGGATTTGTAAATTTCTATCAACTACGATCATCAGAAAAGTATTTATTTCTTGAATTCATGTGATTCTGCCTCCATCCGGGAATATGGTTTTACCCTTCAACAAGCTACTGAGTGAAATGGATGCCTAATTACAATTGGACTTGAAAGAGGAAACAAACTCATCTTTGCGTTTCAGACTTTTGGTACTAAGTCCTCGCACTCAGGATCTGAGATAGAAAAGGGACAATCTTTTATTGGATGGTCTTATTATGAGCAGTAAGTCTACCTCCTCATCCAGGAAGCAGCCTCTGTGACAAATAATGCTGGAGTAACTCAGCGGGACAGGCAGCATCTCTGGATTGAAGGAATGGTTGACCTCAAGAGTCTGAAGATGGATGTCAACCTGAAACATCACCCATTCCTTCTCTCTAGAGATGCTGCCTGTCCCACTGAGTTACTCCAGCCTTTCTTGTGTCTATCTTTAGTTTAATAAAATATTTTGTCCACATGACATTAAACTTAGTGAAAACGGGGTGAGATAAATGAACTACATTCCGAGAGTCACGGGAAGGTTGCAGCTCACAGTGTGCAGAGATGCTTTGCTGCCCATTGTCCTCAAGCAGAATAGTTGCTGATGAAAATAAACTCGGAATCTAAACTAAGAACAGGCAATTCCAGGGATACACAGCAGGTCAGGCAGCATCTGTGGGAAGAGGAACAAAGTTAACATTTCAGGTCAAAGACCCTTCATCGGGACGAGCTCAATTTTGCAGTCAGTTGCTTGTTTGCATGCAGGTTTCAAACGCGAGAAGATTCAGTTCCTCAATGGGCCTCCCCGTCGTGTTAAACAGCATTTTAATAAATCAAATAGGAAGCATTTCTGGAATGGAACTATGCTGGTCACGATGAATTAAATATGGAAAGTTAACAGCTGTTCCATCTGAAGCAAACTTGCTGAGACTTTCTCTTCTCCGACAGTGACAAAGCTGCTTTGTCCTTGTAGCCACTTTCAGCTCCTTACAGCAGAAACTTTGCTACCCTCACTGCTGCAAGCTTACGGACTTGATGCAAAATGATCTGGGTGCTTTGTACTTGACCCCAGTGAGGCCTGATATTCTTCAGTGTGCTACCTTTATTTCTTGTTCTTCATGCATAAATCTCTGTTATGACCTGAAGCTACATTAGTCCCTTTATATAATCCAGGTTGAAGGTTTTCATTTTAATAGTGCTTCACGGAACAAATTAGACCCACACGTTTAAATGCGAAGCAGTTACTTTCAGCCCAGTCACATGTTGGCTCCAATCAACTTGCCTCAGAACAGATTGCTAATGCAGTGTGACAGATCATGACAACATCTTAAGGACTGCTTTTCAAGAGTGAATCGGCGGATTGCAATGGTATCTTCGTAAAGCAATGGCTTCAACAGTAAGGCAATGTCACAGGTGACATGGGTGAGGATTACAAAATGCAGAAAAACATGGATAAAAACAAAATATTTGGATAAATTATGACAAGTACTATTGTTCCAGCTGTCTGCAATTATTCACATTTTTGTCATGTGATCTATCATCAAAGCAGGTGTGAACACAAAAAACTGGAACGTGTCGATATAAAATCTTGTGGAAGCAGCTTATCTGGGAAACATAAAGAGCATTCGATGTTTTGAGTTTCTGTGCTGGCACTGCACAGTGAAGTCACTCTCATCCCGAAACCCATGCAGCTTCTGTTTGGTTCTTGTTTGACTATCATCCAATCTATGTTACCATCATGATTGTGTGGGGGTCATCATCGAATTACTTCTCATCAATGGTAGACATCACCTCCCCTGTGTCTGGTGAGTTTAAGAAGGTTTCAATGCAATCCCGAGCGATTACAAGTCCACCATTAAATTAGCCATCTCCTCTAAAGATGTCACAATGATAAAAGGTGTGAGACCGAAATACCAATTTAGTGCAGCACAGATTATGCTTGTGTTATTGGGACAGGTACATTGAGCAACGAAGACACAGTCCTGCTTGCCACCAACGCTGTAAAGTGGAAAGCATTGGAACAATATAATAGGCCAAGTATCAACATCATGAGAATCAACAAATTGGAAATTTAAAAAGACGAATATGATATTAAAATAGACAGATTCCACCTTGGCATGAAGATAAGACAGGAAGGTGGATGTCCTTGAGAGACGGGATGCAGATGAACAACCTTCAGTGGACCAACATCAGTACACGTGCTGATGTGAGCCTAAATCCAGGTCAGGGCTACATTCCCCACAAAGAAAGTGCAGCCACAAGCAAATATAATTAGTGCCTAAAAAAGTATCTGACTTTGCAACTCAGTCAACAACACATTATAGAGCAAGAGTTCATCACACTCAAGTAGAGATGGAGCAGCCAAGCTTCAGAAAATATTTACGGTCAAACTGGATGTTTCACAAATATAAGGCTCTGTTTCCAACAGAAAGATGTACAGTATATAACTCATACACCATTATTCCAATGAAACAGAGACTCAAATCCACACAGACAGTGATCTCGGGTATTTAGTAACTTAATCCCCATGCAGACACTTAATGATTTGCAGAAATATTTGTTTTACCCTACATTTTTGGTCCTTATCTCCTTCCTAACTATCTTATTCTCATGTCAGATTCTTTCCAAGTTGCAACTACAGGGCTCATTTGTTTCACAGCAGGCAATGTATAAGGTGCAACCATCTCACAAATATGTTTTGAACCAGGCAATAAAATGCTTTGAAAATTTTAACACGATATTTTACTTCATGAGTTAATTCATGTACAAATGCAGATCTTGACCACAAAATGGTGAGCTTCACTTTATAATTACACCACCACATCATTAACACTGTTAAACCAAGGAAAGCATACACTCTCCAGTCTGTCCAACTGTGTCTGTGGAATTCTCTGCCTCAGAGGGCGGCGGAGGCAGGTTCTCTGGATGCTTTCAAGAGAGAGCTAGATAGGGCTGTTAAAAATAGCGGAGTCAGGGGATATGGGGAGAAGGCAGGAACGGGGTACTGATTGGGGATGATCAGCCATGATCACATTGAATGGCGGTGCTGGCTCGAAGGGCCAAATGGTCTACGCCTGCCACTTTTGTCTATTGTCTATTGTCCAGGAGTTGCCATTTCTATTCTTTCATCCATGATCTTCTGAGTAGTACAGATGCCTCCATTGAGTTGATGATATATATAGAGACTCACTCCATATTGTCCTCACGTCAACAACTAGTTGTTGAGATCCTCAGAAGACAAAGACAACATGACTGCAGTTAGCCCACAATAAAATACGTGGCCACAATCACATGTTGTCCACAATTAGTCAGTACATATGACCACCAGGACTCTGTGAAAATCCTTGTATATAGTCTTGAGATATTCAGACTAAAATTCTCGTAGCAATGTCAAGCCTAAGTGTGAACCAGAGTTCTGTTTGATATTGTTACAGACTCTTCGACTGCTTCTAAAAAAGCAGCCGCTATTTTTAAAGGTAGCAGAGCAAAACGCAAAAGAAATGGAATGCGTATCTTATAAATTTACATTTATAACCACCAATATCTCTTTTTCCCTCTTTATGTGCATCTCTAAGTAGCCCATTAACATTGTCTAGGTCTATAATTTACTTCAGGTTTTTTACTCTCAAAAGATAACTCTATTTTCGCGCTGGGACCATATTGACAGAACTCATTACACCTTTTAAGGGGACTAGCAGAGTAACAAATGGGACCTGACTATGCTGGCGTAAGGAAGCAAGAAAAAACAGTTCAGCGAAATAAATTATGAGAAAATCAAACATGGAGGATTATAATAGATGGGTTCGTGTTGCAGGGTAAGCATTACTTGATTGATGTCGTCATGCGACGATAAATAGGTTCCAGGTGAGGGAGATTAACCGAAGTATTAAGATGCCAAGCGCTCCTCCATTTATAGAATAATTGGACAGAATTATCATTGTTGACGGGTGATTTGGTTAATATCTCTCACCTGGAGCCCATTTATCGCTACGCATTCTATGACCATTGAGGAGGTGCTCTCCCAGCAACACTAAGTAGCCTATTAGAGAAAACGCGAGCCAATCAGAGAAAAGCGACAGATTACCCAAGAGAGTACAAAAAAAGTGAATGGAGCTTTTAGTTCGCCCACGATAAGGAAGGCGAGTCAGTTCTCCATGCACTCCCACTAGTGCTTGCCGTTACAATGAAAACCTTGCCTACCGATTGCAATAATTAGGAAGATGAGGGTTTAAAAAAGAGGTCTATTTTGCTGCTTTAGCTATACGGTGCAAGACTGCACAATGCAATCAAATGGAAAAAGCAGCTAAGATGTTACCGGAAACATTTACCCAGAACACACTTTGTGGTGTCACTGCGGACAATTACCCAGAACGCACTGCACGAAGGAGAACCAATGCTATTTCCCAGGTGGCGAATTCCTAATTGGAATGCTCCATTGCACAGAAGGGTCTTCGCAGAAACATAGCTTTACGAGTATATTATTGTAATTTAATGTTAAAAAATGCTTCCCCTTCTCCTTTGAAAGAGCCTGGTTTCATTTTGTTAATAAAATCACATTCAGTGGAAATTTCCATGTTTCAACACTAACGATCTACTCCCTCAATGTTAGCTAGCTTACGTTTTATTTTATGGTGCTCTGATGCACAGCCTGAACAGGCGGATCCTGGTACACAGACCCGATGCTAACTCATCAATATCCTTTTGAGCACTGTTACAGATCGAGGATAAGAGACTTCCATGGTCAGAACCAGCAACAAAATAGAAAGAAAAGTAGATTAAGTAATCAATTTACAAATTTCTGTAAGTGGGAGTGATTTGTGTAAGTAAAAAAAGAATGTCAGATGCAATAGGGAGATTACATGTTTCATTCTAACCTGAATTTTGAGATCAAAATAAAGAGAAAGCATTTCATCATTCTAACCTTTCACTGTTTAAACGACTTTATAAATGCAGAGATTTACACATCTGTGGCCAGCAGAGTTCATTCATGCCAGGTCTTAGAGAGAAGGACGGAGAACCGCATACAGATATTCACCAGTGCCTATGATAAAGCTTTGAACCATGCGGGAGGAAGGAAAGCTTAAATTGAAGGAAGACGCCACTAGAAGTCCATTAGAAGTTTGTGCCTCCAGCACTCCAGTTCACCCTTCCTGGCACCCACCTGCGGGGTGATCTTCAAGTCAAATCAACAACTCTGTAACTCACCCCACAGTTAAAATTATTGCCTGGAAATGGATGGATCTCAGTGAGTGAACTGCCAGGCATGCTTAGCAGAATTATTCAGACAATTCTCTCATTTCCTGTAATTCTCTCATTTTACCGTCCTTTATCAAATGCTTGTACAAAAGCATTATTATTAAATTGAACACCTCAGGTAAGTTTTTAAAATTATTTTGTGTCATAAACCCGAACTTAGGCTGCGTTTAAAGGTAGAGCTTTAACTAATGCACACAATTGAAACATTTTAAAATGTACATGAAACGTACTGCCACTGGGCTTATGTAGAAAACCCAGCTGCAATGTTTAAGCTGTGTACCCTGTTCCATGTATATTTCTCCCAGTACATACATGGGGCATGCGAATCACCAGCAAGCTCAGTATTCATTGCCCATCACTAATTTTCATTGGTAAGGCTGTGGTGTGGCATCTTCTCAAACTGTAGCAGTTCTTGAAGCTTCATCAAGAAGTATAGGGTCAACCTCCTGGTGCTCGTCATCTCCAGTGGTACCTTAGAAGGAATGCTTGACATCTCAGCCTTCCATGGACTTCACTGGCAACCACCATTTCGAACTTGACTGTGCACCAAAGACCATTTGGTATCATCACTGAAATCAGTACAGGGGTGCAACTTACATTATTTGCTAAGTAAAAGTATATAGTACAAACAAGAAGGACCATTCAGTCAGGCATAGACACAAAATGCTGGAGCAACTCAGCGGGACAGGCAGCATCTCTGGAGAGAAGGGTCTCAACCTGAAATGTCACCCATTCCTTCTCTCCAGAGATGCTGCCTGTCCCGCTGAGTTACTCCAGCATTTTGTGTCTAAATTCTTCAGATTAAACCAGCATCTGCAATTCCTCCCTACACATTCAGTCAAGCATCCCTTATAATTGAGAAGGAACTCAACGCTAAACTGCACAACCCTAAAGATAGACACAAAAAGCTGGAGTAACTCAGCGAGACAGGAAACATCTCTGGAGAGAAAGAATGGGTGACATTTCAGGTCGAGACCCTTCTTCAGACTGACCCTTCTCTCCAGAGATGCTGCCTGTCCCGCTGAGTTGCTCCAGCATTTTGTGTCTATACCTGACTGACTAGTCCTTCTCGTTTGTACTATATACGTTTACTTAGCAAATAATGTAAGTTGCACTGAATTAGGTTTGAGCATCTCAAACCTAATCCTACCTCAGCAACTGAAAGCTACAGACCATCGATTGTACTACCATGGAATTGTCTCTATTGTATTTATGCACCAATGTCTTGTTTTTTTCTTTCTTTCTCTTTCACTGACTTATATAATTTATGTTCAATTACACTCTGCGTATGTTTGAGTCTAAGTGCCTGTGACGCTGCTGCAAGTAAGCTCTTTATTCTACCTTTGCCTCATCATACTTGTGCATCTAACAGTAAACTCAATCTGTCTAGACTTGACTAGACCTAACTTGACTTGATTTGAGGATTATGCATCTTGGACTGAGAGATATACGTATATTGAGAGTAAAAGAGGTCACCCTAGCTCGGATTCCTCAAGTGAAGGAAGGGCAAGAACCTCCCCAAGGTTAAAAGGAGCAGAAGAGGTGTCGAGCTACTTCAGTACGTAGCATGTGTAGGAGGGAACTGCAGATGCTGGTTTACACCGAAGATCGACACAAAATGCTGGAATAACTCAGCAGGACAGACAGCATCTCTGGTTAGAAGGAATGGGCGACATTTTGGGTCGAGACCCTTTCTTTCTCTATCACTGTCTTATATAATTTGTTTAATGACACTCTGTGTGTGTTCGAGTCTATGTGCCTGCAATGCTGCTGCAAGTAAGATTTTCATTGTACCTGTAGCTGACGGGTACCTCACAGTACTTGTGCATGTAACAATAAACTCAACCTGTCTTGACCCACAATGTCACCCATTGCTTCTCTTCAGAGATTCCACCTGTCCCGGTGAGTTACTCCAGCATTTTGTGTCTATCTTCAATATGTAGAAATTTGGTGAAATATGGAATAAAAACCTAACCCACTTCGCAGGAAGAACTAATCCTTGGCAGGATTGGGTGCAGACAGTGATGGTAGAGTGTGATATAAATCTTACCCCCCCCACCCTCCCCCCCCCCCCCACCAAACCTGATGTGATTACACATAGAAGGTATTATATATCCCTTATTCTCTGAACCTCCACTCTCCACCAGACTAGTGTAGTGCTTCACGAATGTATGTAACAGGTAGAGCTTATTATGCAATAGCCCCGATTCTCCGACCTATACCAGGCTCAGCTCCTACTTCCAGTTCAGAATGCTGGAACATCGATGGAGCCACAGTCAAAGGTTTTGCAGTTAAAAAAAACACCCTTGGCATTAACTGTTACTTAAACATTATTAGAAATAGTGGTTGAGAGCACTCTTCATGTTGCCAGTGCTTACATCTGCACATTGTGGGTATCGGTCCTTTTTAGATGAACAAATACCATATTGCAAGTCGCCATATTGACATTTGCATTCAAACTTGCTGCGCCAGTAGTCATACTGTTTGTGTGCTCTAGTCACTGTATGGATTTGTGCCCCCACGCTATGAATCCTCCCCCCTAATTCCATTTACACCGTGTGTACACAAGTAATTGTGTATTCACCCACTAGCTTGGGGCAATGCCAGGGGAAATTTATTTGTGCTATATTAATTTCTGTTGTGCTTAATTAAACTGTCAGATCACAATTGGTTGATGTTTAGATTTAACTCTCGCCACTGATTGCTTTGAGGTTATGGGATTATGAAGCACGTATTGTGACTGAAAATTAAAGTTTGCCTGAAACGTACTCAGATGGCTCAGTGAGGAAATCGGGGAACCATCTCCAGAACAACAGCAGCCCAACTAAGGCAATTGCCAGATCCCAAAACGCTGCTTTATAATATAACAAATGCAACGCTCAACCTCCAGTACAGTAGTGGCTGGAATAGCGTTAATCACATCTTATAAATTTATCGGTGAACTATTTAAGTCAGCACAAAACAGGCCCCAGAACAAACACAGTGCTGTTCTAATTCCCTGTCCGCAACATCCCCGAATGCTGTTTACTAAATTCTACACCCCAATTCAGTGATTCCTATCAAGCATTACTATATATTAAAGCGCCATTTAATTCCCTGAGACCAGAATTCTCACCTAACTAATAGCATATATTAATGTACCCCTGCAAATCCCTGTATGCATGATCTCCCAAACACTATTAATCACACAGCTAAAGCATTCCATTCTGAACCTCTTGTAAAGGAGAGCAGTTCCTGGAATACATATCAGAGACGCATTTTAAATCCCTAGTCAACCATTCGTCCACTGCTGATGGCATGCGATGCAGTAAGGCAATTGTTTAAACTCCTGCATATAAGTTCCAGAACCACAAGAAATGATGGATGAGCAAGGGGGAGTTACAGTGCAGTAGCTTCTTCCTATCTATCCATTTTATTTTCCCAACAAGAGTGCTGAAAGTTCTGCTTTATTGATTGGTGATGCATCAGTTGGAAGACTGAGCCCACTAAATTACTCAGGGACATTGTGCCAAATAATTTAAAGTGGAACGCCCATGTTGATTAATTGTGCAGGAAAGCAAATAATAGACTACTACCTTAGTAGACCAAAGAGTGATGGATCTAAGAAAATTGATTCCTTATGGATTCCGTTCAAAATTCTAAGTTAGTCCAAACTAAGAAAGAGGAACATCACACAAAGAAACGGAAGCAGACACAACCCCTTCTCAGAGTTTTTGTTTTACTAAAGGGCCTGCCCCACTTAGGCGATTTTGTCAGCGACTGCCAGCAACTATCACAGTCGTAGCAGATCGCCGAAATACCGGCGACTGGACCCCCCCTACGACAATGGCTATGACAAGCTACGACAACCTACCACCTAGTCAAGCTACTGACAACCGGCGACCCATTAGGACATCCACCTATGACCACACCTACGACAACCTACGACCGCACAGGCGACAACTTACGACAACCAAAGTCAACCTACGTCCACCCGCGACAAGCTACGACAAGCAACGACACTGTCGGCGACAACTGAAGACAATTCAGTCGCCGGTACCTGTCGCCGGTTGACGTAGGTTGACGTAGGTAGTCGCCAATGGAATTCACCGGCGACAACCTATGTCACCTGGCGACAACCTGCGGCATGCACCTACGACAGGAGAAGACAAGCTACGTCAAGCCCACAGTCGCCGAAATGTTTTGAACGTTTCAAAATCCAGTGGCGACCAGAAAAACGTTACGACTCTTTAGGCGACTTGAGGAAACTACTCATGACCATACTGATGTCACCACTATGTGGCGACAGCCTAGTCGCCAGTAGTCGCCGATAAAATCGCCTAAGGGGCTTAAGAATCAACACTGGGCTGGCAAGTTCTATTCCTTGCACAGGAAAGGTCAATGGCTGCCACCAGTTTAGTAGGGTGGAGAATGTGTGCTAAGACTTTGTGATAGGGTGCTTCAAAATAGCCATAAAATGAATGAATGCACTGAGGCACCTGCTGAAAATAAAGGGTCAAGAAGAGAGCCGACCGCCAGAGGTATGGAGGGATTTGAAGGCATACTTTGGTAACAATACGATCGAGATTAATACTGACAAATAAGAAAACCTAATAGGTATACATTTATTTTTGTTACTGCAGGCTAAAAATACTAAAGGCTGTATGTTTAACAGTCTCATCACACAAGTGCCAAAAGAAGCGATTGCTGATCAATTTCCAAATTCTTAAGTGACCTTCCTCAGTAAAACTGGCAACCTGTGTTCTTAACAGACAATGGTGTCTGATTACTGTGGGAGGGTTACATGTAAACAGGGCTGTTTCCCAGGACAGTTTTTTTTTCGAAAGACAGCTTTTTTTCTGCTTGTCAATTTCCAAAACAAATTTCATAAATGGCCTCTGTGTTGAAACCGGCAGCCTGTGTTCTAAGATACAATGTTGCCTGATTGCTGCAGGTCTGGTTTCCCAAAGAAAATCAGTTTAGCCAACGTAAGACAAATCGGCAGTCGTAGGTGCAGTTGTAGTGGGGTCGCCATGTAGTTATGGGTAGTCGAGATAGTCTTAGGTAGTTTTAGTTAATTGCCTTTGCTGACCGGGCATTTTCATTGGCTCATTGGGGAAAAAAAAACATAAGCACGAGTTTTCAGAACGAAGAATACCCGACCGGTAATGTTAAATGCCCGCCGAACTTCACAGCTGTGTATCTCTGGCTTATTAAAAGTTGTCTGGCTTCTTAAAAGTGTCTCCATTCCTTCTCCTCCCTTCTCCCCCCTTTTCCCCCCTTTTCCCCCCTTCATCCCCCTTCCCCCCCCCCCCCTTTTTAAAGGACTTGCGTACACTGTGCTAGCCATCTTAACCTTCCTGTTCATCGCGGTGTGTGTCTGTATCACCTTGGCTTTGCACCGTGTGAATTTCAGACAGCGCTCCCCCGCTTTCCCTGGCCCCCGCCTTTGCGATGTGTTTGTGTGTGTGTTCCACTCTGACAGTCGCCATTCCAGTTCCCGGTTTTTCAGGCGAGTAGAGTCCGCTGAAAAATCGCCTAAGTGGGACAGGCCCTTTACACAGAACCTTGCTTGTCACCTGTGGCCACAGGACCATTTTACGAATTGGGTCAATAATTTGCCTTCAATCTGCTTCAACTTTAGCTAATAGTCTGGTTTCAAAAAACTTCCTGAAATTCACAAAGTATAAATGATAAAAGTGGACAACTGCTATCCTCTGGTCAAAGAAAATAGGTGCCAATTTATCTTTGTAACTTCATATTGGCTCTCTCTGATCCGATGTATATTTTCAACGATGCAGTCTCTCTGTACCTAATTAAGTCTCTAGTGATTTGGCAGGAACAGATGTTACGACAACTGATTTACAAATACCTGTTTTCCCTTTCCCAAATTTCTTAAACAGCTGGTCAACATGCACAATTTCCAATTGAAAGTGACAAACAAGCTTTTTTGTTTCATGCTGTGCCCAAGTACCTATTCAAATACTGCCTAAAGTGCCTGTCCCACTTGGCCGTCATTTACGCGACAGGCCGGTAGTGACTGTCGCGCGCGTCATCACGCATCATCACGTGTCTTCATGCGTCAGCACAGACGTGTGGAGCGCGCGACGTCATTTGAATACCCAGTTTATGATATTTACCCAGTTTATTATATTTATGGTGATTTTCTAAAATGTTCCAGTTTCTTGAGTGGTGCTAGCAATTGGAAAACTACAGATGTAATGCCCCTATTCAAAAAAAGAGGTGAATGAAAAGTAGCAAGCTGCAGACCAAATTAATCTGTGGGAAGGAACTGCAGATGCTGGTTGAAAATGAAGATAGACACAAAATGCAGGAGTAACTCGGCAGGACAGGCAGCATCTCTGGAGAGAAGGAATGGTTGATGTTTCCGTTCGAGACTCTTCTCGACCCGAAACAACACTCAACACGAAACGTCACCGATATCTTCTCTTCAGAGATGCTGCCGGTCCCGCTGAGTTACTCCAGCATTAAGTATCACTTATCTGGTTTGCTCTTCCATTTCTACCAACTGCACCCCTTCTCATATCATTCATTCATCCAGCTGTAGGAGATACAACATTTGTCTTTTTAACCTCTTCCTTACCCACAATCCAGGGACCCAAGTAGTCATTGCAAGTGAAGCATCAATTCACTTTAGCACTTTCCAGTTTAGTGTATTTTGGTGTTCACCACGTAGTTTTCTCTACGAAACTGTGCAAATTTTAAAATCTTGCGCGCTTATATCCATGACGCGTAAAAGGTGGGCTGACTGCATATGGGCGGCACGCGGTGGCGCATGGTTACGCACGGTGATTAATCCAGCGTCGCCACGCACTACACGTACGAGGTCAGGGCGTTGGCGTACGACCGCAATTCACCTGCGTGCGATGGCAATACGATCGCGTGCATATGCAATACGTCACGCGGGAGGCGGGAGAACATTTTGTGCCCTACAAAATCTTGGAGCGCCACGCATAATCGCGAGCAACTCCATACCCCTCCGCGCATCTCCATGCGACCGTCCCGCGCGGCCCACACGCTACCCGTGCGTCTCAACGCGACGACGAGGTCACATAGATGGCTCACACATGACGGTCAAGTGGGACAGGCCCTTAAGTCTCCATTCCTTGCAGCTTTAAAATATACCTTTTACCACGACCTATGGATACAAGTAAATGATACACATGCCAACATCCAACAAATTCCTTTGAATCATCATTATCAGAACTGAAAAAAAAAATGCACATTTGTGAAAAACAATACCAAAAGCTAAATATGTTTTAAATGATTTTGTACAGTTTTAACTTTTCTATCACTGAACACAACAGGTTTACAAACAGCATATAGGAAAGAACTGCAGATGCTGGTTTAAATCAAAGGTAGGCACAAAATGCTGGAGTAACTCAGAGGGACAGGCAGCATCTCTGGAGCGAAGGAATGGGTTACGTTCGGGTCAAGACCCTTCTTCAGACTGACGTCAGGGAGTGGGCAGGACAGAGATAGAATGTAGTCGGAGACAGTAAGACTGGTGGGAGAACAGGTAAGGGGGAGGGGATGGAGAGAGAGGGAAAGCAAGGGCTATCTGAAGTTAGCGAAATCAATGTTCATACCGCTGGGGTGTAAGCTACCCAAGCAAAATATGAGATGCTGTTCCTCCAATTTGTGCTGGACCTCAATTTGACAATGGAGGAGGCCCAGGTCAGTAAGGTCAGATTGGGAATGGGAGGGGGAGTTAAAGTGCTGAGCAACCGGGGAGATCAGGTCGGTTAAGGCGGACTGAGCGGAGGTGTTCAGCAAAACGATCGCCGAGCCTGCGCTTGGTCTCGCCGATGTACAGAAATTGTCACCTGGAACAGCGGATACAATAGATGAGGTTGGAGGAGGTGCAAGTGAACCTCTGCCTCACCTGAAAAGACTGTCGGAGTCCTTGGATGGAGTCGAGGGGGGAGGTAAAGGGACAGGTGTTGCATTTCCTGCGGCTGCAGGGGAAGGTACCAGGGGAGAGAGTGGTTTGGGTGGGAAGGGACGAGTTGACCAGGGAGTTGCGGAGGGAACGATCTCTGCGGAAACAAACAGATTATATTCACTAAAATAATAAGCTGACTAAACTGAATACAGCTCTTGGATGTTCAAGTTAATTTGTTTTCACTTCATGTATACCTGACACAGGTCATTCAATGCAGTAAAAAAATCTAGTGAGATTTGTTTTTGATTAGCAGCTGGCCTTTTAGTTTGACAGATCATCATTTATAAATTGAAGTTCATCTTTTTTTGGTGTGATAAATGAGTAGTGTCACCACCCAATTGGGTGACCCACAAAAAATTAGGAATTTGGTTAAAAAAATGTTAAAAATTAAGCGCGTGCTTTTCCGTCTAAATCACGCGCAAGAACCTGTTTTTTTTGTGTGTTTCTCAATGGTTAATGGCTGCAGAACTCACTATTGTATGTCAATGTCATGCTGACCATTTAGAAGCAGGCCAGATCTTAAAGAGCCCTTGACATGGCAGCCACAGCACTGGAGCCATGGAGGTAGAAGAAAACATGATGTGAAGCAAGTGCCTCTGAGTCACTGCAGGCCCTGAGCTCAGATGCTGAGTCTATGTCAGTGAAATTTGCAGACAAAAGTAGGACGCAGTCTGGCAGAGGCTGGTGGCAAAATACTGATGCTCCAACATGGACTCTTTAACTTGCACCTCTTTGCTTAGAGTTTGCTCCTTATCCTACTGTGAGTAAAAAGATGTGGATTGCAGGTTGACCATTTAATGACCTCTTTCAGTTGTTAAGCATGAAATGAATGGAGACACGAGGACCTGCAGATGTTGGAATCTAGAGCAAAACATGAAATGCCGGAGGAACTCACGAGGTCAGGCAGCATCTATGGAGGGAAATGGACAGGCGGCAACTCAGACTGCAACCCTTCTTTAGTCTGATAGGGGGGGGGAGAAAGCTGTAAGAGAGATGGAGATGAGACAAAGCCTGCCAAGTGATAGCTGGATATAGTAGAATTACTTTGATTGGCCAATGGTTGGACTATGTGACAAAGCTGGAGATTAATCTTTGTCACTTACTGCACCCATCTGCCATTGAACTCCCTTCGCTGGTGTCCACCTGTCACCTGCCACTCTTTGTCCCATCCTTATCTCTCTTACAGCTTTCTCCATCCTACTGCAACCAGTCTGAAGAAACGTCCCGACCCAATACATCGCCTGTCCATTCCTTCCACAGATGCTGCCTGACATGCTGAGTTCTTCCGGCACTTTGTGCTTTATGCATGAAATGAATATTCTGCACCTGACGGTGACATGCATCTGACAGTAGGCCAACGCTAGTTTTGCTGCAGTGAATCATGGCTGCTTGTCCCTGGGTCCAATTTCCTGATAGTCACGACTCAAAACAGCAAAGGCCACTAATCCAATCTAACGTATGCAAACAGGCTTTGGTGCAAAAAATGCTCATTCAAAGTCTGCACAAATGGGCCCAACTTGCAGGCAGATTTTCTCTAATCATTTCAACCCTTTCTCTGACTTATTCAAGCCAGTGAGTTCTCAAACTTAGAAGTCAGTGGGATTTCTTGAGAAAATAGGAACACTTGCCTTGCTGCTATATGATTAGACAAGAAGATAAGCACAAAAGGTTGGAGTAACTCAACAGGTCAGGCGTCAACTCTGAAGAAAAGGAAATTATGGTGATTTGGGTTAAGACTCTTCTTCAGACTGTGACTGAAGGAGGGTCTGAAGAAGGGTCTTGTCCCAAAATGTCATCTATTCCTTTTCTTCAGAAATGCAGCCTGACCCATTGAGTTACTCCAGCTTTTTGTGCCTATCTTCGGTTTAAACCAGCATCAGCAGTTCCTTCCTACACATGATTGTAAAGAGTTTTATTGCTATTTATTACTGCTTGTTGCACAGAAATCAAGTTAAATGTAAGAACTACTGTCGAAAAAATTACATTACTGTCATTTGTTACTTCATGATTTGATAGATCTGACTGACAATTGAAAGCAAGAAGAAAGCCTAGAAGAGGGCCATCGTGTAAGCACACAGCAACTTCAATTCTGATCTAAGCTGGTCATATTCTCCACTCTTGCCCTGGACTTAGTTTATTCTGTGCAAGAGAATAATCCCTGGAATAAAAAATACTGTATAAATACAAACATAGAAACATAGAAATTAGGTGCAGGAGCAGGCCATTCGGCCCTTCGGCCCTTCGAGCCTGCACCGCCATTCAATATGATCATGGCTGATCATCCAACTCAGTATCCTGTACCCGCCTTCTCTCCATACCCCCTGATCCCTTCAGCCACAAGGGCCACATCCAACTCCCTCTTAAATATGGCCAACGAACTGGCCTCAACTACCTTCTGTGGCAGAGAATTCCACAGATTCACCACTCTGTGTGAAAAACGATTTTCTCATCTCAGTCCTAAAAGACTTCCCCCTTATCCTTAAAC
Organism: Okamejei kenojei; assembly: GCA_035221665.1. Taxonomy (NCBI): domain Eukaryota; kingdom Metazoa; phylum Chordata; class Chondrichthyes; order Rajiformes; family Rajidae; genus Okamejei; species Okamejei kenojei. The sequence goes on along the minus strand of CM069141.1, from coordinate 66,246,092 downwards.
TGTGACCCCTTGTCCTGGACTTCCCCAATATCGGGAACAATCTTCCTGCATCTAGCCTGCCCAACCCCTTAAGAATTTTGTAAGTCTCTATGAGATCACCCCTCAATCTTCTAAATTCCAGCGAGTACAAGCCAAGTCTATCCAGTCTTTCTTCATATGGAAGTCCTGCCATCCCAGGAATCAGTCTGGTGAACCTTCTCTGTACTCCCTCTATGGCAAGAATGTCTTTCCTCAGATTTGGAGACCAAAACTGTACGCCAGGTGTGGCCTCACCAAGACTCTGTACAACTGCAGTAGAACCTCCCTGCTCTTGTACTCAAATCCTTTTGCTATGAATGCCAACATACCATTCGCTTTCTGCACAGCCTGCTGCACCTGCATGCCTACTTTCAATGACTGGTGTACCATGACACCCAGGTCTCGCTGCATCTCCCCTTTTCCTAATCGGCCACCATTCAAATAATAGTCTACCTTCCTGTTTTTGCCACCAAAGTGGATAACCTCACATTTATCCACATTATACTGCATCTGCCATGCATTTGCCCACTCACCCGGTCTATCCAAGTCATCCTGCAGCCTCCTAGCATCTTCCTCACAGCTAACACTGCCCCCCAGCTTCGTGTCATCCGCAAACTTGGAGATGTTGCATTCAATTCCCTCGTCCAAATCATTAATGTATATTGTAAATAGCTGGGGTCCCAGCACTGAGCCATGCGGCACCCCACTAGTCACTGTCTGCCATCCTGAAAAGGACCCGTTCACTCCTACTCTTTGCTTCCTGTCTGCCAGCCAGTTCTCTATCCACATCAATACTGAACCACCAATACCGTGTGCTTTAAGTTTGTATACCAATCTCTTGTATGGGACCTTGTCGAAAGCCTTCTGAAAGTCCAGATACAACACGTCCACTGCTTCTCCCTTATCCACTCTACTAGTTACATCCTCAGAAAATTCAATAAGATTTGTCAGACATGATTTACCCTTCGTAAATCCATGCTGACTTTGTCCAATGATTTCACCACTTTCCAAATGTGCTGCTATCCCATCTTTAATAATTGACTCTAGCAGTTTCCCCACTACCGATGTTCCCCACTACAGACTAACTGGTCTGTAATTCCCCGTTTTCTCTCTCCCTCCCTTTTTAAAAAGTGGGGTTACATTAGCTACCCTCCAATCCTCAGGAACTACTCCAGAATCTAAAGAGTTTTGAAATATTATCACTAAGGCATCTGCTATTTCTGGGGCTACTTCCTTAAGTACCCTGGGATGCAGCCTATCTGGCCCTGGGGATTTATCGGCCTTTAATCCATTCAATTTACCCAACACCACTTTCCGGCTAACCTGGATTTCACTCATTTCCTCCATCTCATTTGACCCGCGATCCCCTGCTATTTCCGGCAAATTATTTATGTCTTCCTTTGTGAAGACAGAACCAAAGTAGTTATTCAATTGGTCTGCCATGTCCTTGTTCCCCATGATCAATTCACCCATTTCTGACTGCAAGAGACCTACATTTGTTTTAACTAATCTTTTGCGCTTCACATAATCGATAAAAAACTTTTGCAGTCAGTTTTTATGTTTCCTGCCAGTTTTCTTTCATACTCCATTTTCCCTTTCCTAATTAAGCCCTTTGTCCTGCTCTGTTGGTCTCTGAATTCCTCCCAGTCTCCTGGTAGGCTGCTTTTTCTGGCTAATTTGTACGCTTCATCTTTTTCTTTGATACTATCCTGATTTCCCTCATTATCCATGGATGCGCCACCTTCCCTGATTTATTCTTTTGCCATACTGGGATGAACAATTGTTGTAGTTCATCCATGCAGTCTTTAAATGCCTTCCATTGCATATCCACCGTCAACCCTTCAAGAATCAATTGCCAGTCCATCTTGGCCAATTCACGTCTCATACCCTCAAAGTTACCTTTCTTTAAGTTCTGGACCCGTGTTTCTGAATTAACAATGTCACTCTCCATCCTAATGAAGAACTCAACTATATTAAACATAGAAACATAGAAATTAGGTGCAGGAGTAGGCCATTCAGCCCTTCGAGCCTGCACCGCCATTCAATATGATCATGGCTGATCATCCAACTCAGTATCCCATACCTGCCTTCTCTCCATACCCTCTGATCCCCTTAGCCACAAGGGCCACATCCAACTCACTCTTAAATATAGCCAATGAACTGGCCTCAACTACCCTCTGTGGCAGAGAGTTCCAGAGACTCACCACTCTCTGTGTGAAAAAAGTCTTTCTCATCTCGGTCTTAAAGGATTTCCCCCTTATCCTTAAGCTGTGACACCTTGTCCTGGACTTCCCCAACATCGGGAACAATCTTCCTGCATCTAGCCTGTCCAACCCCTTAAGTTGGTCACCCCATATTATGGTAACTCTTGCCCAAGGGGCCACGTACAACAAGGCTGCTAACTAACCCTTCCTCATTACTCAATATCCAGTCTAGAATAGCCTGCTCTCTCGTTGGTTCCTCCACATGTTGGTTTAGAAAACTATCCCACATACATTCCAAGAAATCCTCTTCCTCAGCACCCCTGCCAATTTGATTTACCCAATCTATATGTAGATTGAAGTCACCCATTATAACAGTTTTACCTTCGTTGCACGCATTTCTAATTTCCTGTTTGATGCCATCCCCAACTCCACTACTACTGTTAGGTGGCCTGTACACAACACCCACTAGCGTTTTCTGCCCCTTAGTGTTTCGCAGCTCCACTCATATCGATTCCACATCCTCCAAGCTAATGTCATTCCTTTCTATTGCGTTAATCTCCTCTCTAACCAGCAACGCTACCCCACCTCCTTTTCCTCTCTGTCTATCCTTCCTGAATATTGAATATCCCTGGATGTTCAGCTCCCAGCCTTGGTCACCCTGGAGCCATGTCTCCGTGATCCCAACTATATCATAATTATTAATAGCTATCTGCACATTCAACATTCATCAACCTCTTGGCCCTTTTACAATTATGTTGAAAAGTGGCCCTTTTAGATTTTTGCCCTGGATTTGTTTTCCTGCCACTTTTCACCTCGCTTCCTATTGCTCCTATCCTCATTTTACACCTCTCTGTCTCTCTGCTCACACATTTAAGAAACCCTCCACTTCTTATTCTCCGTTTGTTATTTTTTTCTTCCTTCCTCCCTACGTGTTGCGTCTGACTGCTTCTCTTCTCTGCCTCCTGCCTCACAAACGGACTACTTGCCTTCTCCATTTGAGTCCCTCCCCCCAACCGATCTAGTTTAAAGTCTCCCCAGTAGCCTTTGCAAATCTCCCCACCAGGATATTGGTTCCCCTCGGGTTCAAGTGCAACCCGTCCTTTTTGTACAGGTCACACCTTCCCCAAAAGAGGTCCCAATGATCCAGAAACTTGAATCTCTGCGCTCTGCACCAGTCCTTTAGCCACGCATTTATCCTCCACCTTGCTCCATTCCTACTCTCGCTGTCGCTTGGCACAGGCAGTAATCCTGAGATTGTTACCTTTGCGGTCCTTCTCCTTAACACTCTTCCTAACTCCCTAAATTCTCCTTTCAGGACCTCCTTTCTTTTTCTACCTATGTCATTGGTACCTATATGTACCACGACCTCTGGCTCCTCTCCCTCCCATTTCAAGATATCTTGGACACGTTCAGTCACATCCCGGACCCTGGCACCAGGGAGGCAAACTACCATCCGGGTCTCCTGACTGCGTCCACAGAATCGCCTATCTGACCCATATATAATATATATAATACATCTAATACATATATAAACATATAATAAACATATATAATACATCTAATACATAAATACATTTGATATATTTTTTAATAAAAACATATGATGAGCATTTGACGGCACTGGGCCTGTTCTCGCTGGAGTTTAGAAGGATGAGGGGACCCCTCATTGAAACTTACCAAATAGTGAAAGGCTTGGATAGCGTGGATGTGAAGAGGACGTTTCCACTAGTGGAAGAGTCTCGGACTAGAGGTCATAGCCTCAGATTTAAAGGACGTTCTGTAGAATCTGTGGAATTCTTTGCCGCAGAGGGCTGTGGAGGCCAAATCAATGGATATTTTTAAGGCAGAGATTGATAGATTCTTGATTAGTACAGGTGTCAGGGGTTATGGGGAGAAGGCGGGAGAGTGGGGTTTGGAGGGAGAGATAGACCAGCCACGATTGAATGGCAGGGAAGATGATAGGCCGAATGGCCTAATTCTGCTCCTATCACTGATGACCTTATAACCTTATAAATATACCCATTAGAACATAATTAATACAACAATAATTGGATCATCTACATTAATTGATTAATGAAGAAATAACCATCATAAAATGCAGGCAGTATAATACTCTCTGAACCTTGCCCCAGTTTCCGTGTGAGAGAGTAGGAAATGAGGGGAGAAGGGAAAGCAACTTGAAAGGTCACAGCTCCAGTAATGTAGGTCGGGCATCAAATTCATGGACAACAATGCAAATTACTTGGATGGATAGAGATTCCGTTTTCTCAAATCTGTTAAAGATAATAATCTGGCATTAGCAACCTTGAAGATGCTGGTGGAACCTTTCATAACAGATTATTTGTATCGCATATTGAAGCTAGCAACTCGTTCTTCATTTCATAGTTCAACTTCAACAATGATTAAACTTTTACTGCAATGGTGCTGTCAAAGTTATTTCTGTTTCACAAGTAATGTACACAGCAACAGTTTGCAGAATCTTGCTGATTCACTCCATTTTATAACTTTCTAAATCCAAGTCATTACCCGTGAGCAGGTGCAAATCTCAACACAATGGAAGTTCCAATCACAATCATACGGGAATTGGACCTTTAGGACATAATGTCATTCACAGCATTTGATATGGAGCATACAACACTGTCCATAAAGCCCATATCACATATCCCTTCTCTCAATCCACACATGCGAAGGAGAAATGGAAAGATACAAATTAAATAACTCAAACACTAGATCTAGCTGCATAGAGTTAACCCACTGATGAGCCCAAACAAGGTTCTTCAGACTCTTGTTTGTCTGTGCCTTGATTCAATCCTGGACCTAAAGTGTATGAAAGTGTTGTGGAAACACTCCTGCAAATCTGTCCTTTCAGAAGCTGTGTTGGGATTCCATGGCAGTGTGAGAAACATTTATATCCCTTTTCAAAAATAATATCCTGCTGGCTTCTACTTTGACCATTAATTGTTAGTGGGGGCATCATTTCTTGACTTCAAATTCTGATTGTATATTTGTAGTGATCACCGACTCAAAATAGCATTGCAGCTTAAGAAATGGCTTAAAGGGTTGAATTTCATTTTTTAACCAGGCGATTTCTGAGAGTATTTTTATGATTATTCACAAACACAATAGTTGGAATATGCAGTTTTGGGGATGGGTTCAACTAGCAAGTCATTAAATACAGAGAAAAACAGGCATTCTCCTGGGGCTTTCGTAATAAATGATATCATTCCCTTTTGATGCTCAAAGATTCCCAGCACTGGTAATGAAGCCTAGGACTTTTACTACTGTGAAGTTCCCTGTTACTCACAGCTGCCATTCCCAGAGCATAAACTCAGATATTTAATGTTGTCCCTGACACTTCACAACATGTGATATTTGTACAAAGCTGATGTAGGAAGACAAGCCTTCTTCAAAATGGTAGAGGAGCAGACAACATGACACTCCCAATGAACGAAGCTCTTCAACAGCCATCTCAGGGGAACAGGAATGACAAGTCTATTGCAGGTTGCTGACAGATCAAGGGGCAACTACCATTCAGTTTAGGAACGGTAATTCAAGTATCATTTCTTTTCAAGAAAGAGACAATATTCCGAGCATACAATATCAGAGGGGAACCCTATCTATCATCTAAGGCCAGCCTCGTTATATGGGTTTTGATACAAATAGACCTCCTGCGGCATCGTTCAAGGTATTGTGGTAGATTGCAAAAGAACTGTAATGCCATCACGTGGTCACAGCCTGAAATGACAGCAATACCAACACGTGTTTGCATAGGAAATTGTCATTATATTAGCTGCACAAATTTCCTCAACGTTAAGTGTTAACAGCAGAAACAGAAGAAGAACATGAGTTGAAGATTGTTGATGGCACCATATGAAGACAATAATATTAGGGAGATGATCTCAATCCATATCCATATGCAGTGATTATTAGCTACCCTTGTCTTGTCAGTGAATGAATACCATAAATGTATACAAAGTGCTGGCTTTTCATGAGTGCTTGGATAATCTAATGTGTGCCTGGATAATGTGAGATAGAAACCAAAAATGGTGGAACCATTCAACGGGTCAGACAGTGTCTTTGGAGCATTACGATTCTTTGAATTTAAGAGTTAAGATTCCTTTGACAAAATGTCCTCATCTTCTTCTTTGACCTGAATCATTAATATTTTCTCTTTCCCCAGATGCTGCCTGACCTGCCGAGTACTTGGATAACGACTAGTTTTTATTTCAGATTTCCAGTGCCTGCTGCTTTTGTTTTAACAGAATTACAACTGTGCATCTGTGGTTTGTGACTTCCTGTTTGTTGAAAATGTTCCGGGCGATTCAGACTGAGCGACCTTGTGCTTTATGATCCCAGTCCAATAGAGTGCTGATACCAAACCTTCACTCCCAAGTGACCTGGATAGGGAACTATCACACTAGAAAGATAACCTGAACATCAATTCTCTTGCCAACTCTGACCTGATTACCTTTTCATTGATCTATCTCACTTACAGTCAAAATTAATAACGCTGTTTAACTGTTCCCAAATCCCTCTGGTTCAAGCTAAGGCAAAAACCAGTTTGAACATCCCTAACACACATTGAAAATTGCTGGAAACCCTGTTTTCTGTTCTTTACAATTGACAAAATGATGCCTGAAGTTTTGTCCTCATTTGCTATTACAGATGGGAAAATATGGCATTCCATTGAATTGCTTAACTCCATTAAAATCCATTGCCCTTTTCACCAGAATGCTGCAAGTATATGTTATTCATCAAAGAACAATTAGAAAATACATTTCTTCAATGATTCTGCAGACTAATTGCAGTGAGTAAATAAACCCACATGAATTTAAAGAATCACCGGTTCAGTGACTGGACAATGGTAAACTCCTCGATCTCAATAAGGAATCTCCAATCTGCCTCTTGGGTTAAGGAGTAGGAAATCAGGCAGGACATGCAGTCCAAATGCCATGCAAATAATCTGCACTGGAGCTTCACAAAAGCTGACGGCAGGCCTTGAGGTGAAGTGGTCTCTGTCCGATCTCCGGCATGCGGAATGGCCTACAGGTCAAGTCATTTGACTTCCAGCTGCAGTCCCAGACAAGACACTCTGGTGTAAAGTAGAAATGAAGGGAGAATTCATATAGCACCTTTAACATCCTCAGTGCAGCTGAAAGCAAAATCAGTTGTGGTGGGTGGAGCTCTCTCAGCCCAATCCCAACTTGTCCCTGCAGTGTCCCAAGCCCAGCTACCTTCAGCTGCTTTTTCAAAAACTTACGTTTATCATAAGGTCAGAGAGGAAATGTTTGATGAAGATTTTTTAATGTTCATTTCCATTTCCTCAGAAAATGAAGCAGCCTGTGCCAGCATATAGCAAGATCCAGATATTATTCGGGCATGTGTAGGAAGGAACTGCAGATGCTTGTATACACTGAAGATAGACTCAAAATGCTGGAGTTACGCAATGGGAGAGGCAGCATCTCTGGAGACGTTCCAAAACTTCACCCATTCCTTCTCACCAGTGAAGCTGTCTCTCCCGTTCAGTTGCTTCAGTATTTTGTGTCTATTATTCAGGCATGGATTGATGTGTCACAAGTGACAGCTATACAATAAAAGCACTTGGCAATTGAACCTCCAACAAGAGAGGCTCCAATCACCTACCCATGTCATTCATTGACATTACCTTTCCAAGATCCCCACCATCAACAACTTGAGAGTCACCATTGTCCAGAAATTCAGCTGGTCTGGCCACTTAGTTGCCTTCACTACAGGAGAAGGTCAAAAAGGCATCACACCCTGTAATGAATAACTTTCAACTATTTTTCAGGCTTAGGTTAGGCTTAATTTAGGAATCCTGTGGTGGCACGGCGTTGCAGGGGGCGCAAGGAGGCGCAGCGGTCGAGTTGCCCCATTACAGCGCCAGAGACCAGGGATTCAATCCTGACTATGGGTGCTGTCTGCACGGAGTTTGTACTTTCTCCCTGTTACCGCGTGGGTTTTCTCTGGGTGCTCCGGTTTCCTCCCACATTCCAAAGACGTACAGGTTTGTATATGAATTGGCGTCGGTAAAAATTGTAAATTGTTCCAAGTGTGTAGAATAGCGCTAGCGTATGGGGTGATCGCTGGTGGCACAGAATCCGTGGGCCAAAGAGCCTGTTTCTGCGCTGTATCTCTAAACTAAACTAAACTAAACAAAACTAAACCAAAATAAATGCGATACTCTTCACTTGCCTGAATGAATGCAGCACTAACAACTCTCACCACCTCGGACAAAGCACCTTATCTCCCAACATAAGCATTCATTCCCTGCACCAATAATGAGCAGTAGCTGCAGTATGTAGCATCTACAATGAACATGGCCATTATTCAAAGGTAGACACAAAATACTGGAGTAACTCAGCGGGACAGGCAGTATCTCTGGATAGAAGGAATGGGTGACGTTTCGGATCGAGACCCTTCATCATTAACTGCCATTATTCTTCTATACTATTGTAACGGCGTCTCCCAGACCTGCAGCCATTAGGACAGTTCGAGTTACTCCGCAGTTTGCACGCTATACTGCTCCATTATCACTAGGTCTAATTTCTGGAACACCCTCTGCAGCAACACTGTGCAGGTGCCTCCATCAGAAAGACTGCAGTGATTCAAGAACATGGCTCAGCACGAGCTATTCACGGGCACAATAAATGCTGGCCCAATCACCAATGTCCAGTTCCTGAATTATAAATCAGTGAAGGAGGCAAGCAAACTCAATCAAGAAATGGTCTGCAGTCAGCAGCTAGACTGGTGCTAGCCTTTGTGTAGGAATGAACTGCAGATGCTGGTGTACACCAAAGATAGACACAAAATGCTGGAGTAACTCAGTGGGATGGGCAGCCTCTCTAGATAGAAGGAATGGGTCATGTTTCCGCTCTGAAGAAGGGTCTTGACCCAAAAGAGCCAGTCCTCACGCCTTCTTTTGTAGCAAGAAGGAAAACTGCCTGAAGATGAGGAAAGATATCAAACACCAGTGCCTTGGATAGACACAAAATGCTGGAGTAATTCAGCGGGTCGGGCAGCATCTCTGGAGAAAAAGGATGGGTGACATTTCGGGTTGGGACCTTTCTTCAGACATTTTCCCCAGAGGTGCTGCCTGACCTGCTGAGTTGCTCCAGCACTTTCGTGTCTTCTTCTGTCGTGTGTCTTTTAGACCTGCAGCTCCATTGAGACGAGCCAGGCCAACGTGACGTCGTCCAGGTCAATCAGACCTCGTTCACCGTTCGGTGGCCGGTGTTTGGGGCAACTGGTGACTATGCGCTGCACTGTCTGTGTTGGGTCCCCACACTCGCAGGAGGCGCTGTCCACGAGGCCCCACCTCTTCATCGCTACTCCATAGCACTTTGTGTCTACCTTCGATATAAACCAGCATTTGCAGTTCCTTTCTACACACTAATGCCTTGGATTTCCAGAACTCTCAGAGCACCACTGGTCGAAACACCGTCACACCTACCCTTACACATTAAATCCCATCATCATTATCCTAATCATTTCCAACTGCTTACCTCCAGAGTAGTGTCATATATTTCACCCCGCTTTAGCACAAATACAAATACCAAACATAGAATGAAAAAATACAGTTCTTTGAAATAAATGAATTCCATCTGCATCTAATAGTGAACAGCATTCATTTTAAAGCATCCACACATAAGCCCTTAGGTATCATCATTTGTGCTTGTACACATTCCATTGTTCATACAAAATATTTTCCCTCAGTGTCTACAGCATGGGAGGTAGAATATTGCTGGACTTGCACTGGAGAGACATTCGATGGCTGCGGCTAAAGGCCTTATTCCTTCGAGTAGGACAGGGGATACTGGCTCAGTTCTCGGGGAAGCACGAACAAGGGAACTGACAGAGTAGGCAGTTAGTGTGACTACAGGCCCGGTGGGAACAGATAGGGTGGCACGGTAGTGCAGCCGTCGAGTTTGCAATGCCGGAGACCCGGGTTTGATCCTGACTATGGGTGCTGTTTGTACGGAGTTTGTACGTTCACCCCGAGACCGCGTGGGTTTTCTCCGAGAACTCCGGTTTCCTCCCACACTCCAAAGATGTACAGGTGTGTAGGTTAATTGGCTTGGTGTATGTGTAAATTGTCTCTAGTGTGCATCGGATAGCGTTAATGGGCGGGGATCGCCGGTCGTTGCAGACTTGGTGGACCCGTTTTGGTGCTGTATCACTAAACCAAACTAAACTAATATAAGTTAGAAACCATCTCTTTTGGATCTGTGTCTCTGTGCAAGGGTGATAGGACTGTCAGAAAGCACTTGTCATTAAACCAAAAGGTAAACTACCGTTTTGTAAATGATAAATGGCATAGTGTTTCCACTTTGAAGGAAATTACCTGAAATTCTGGAAATTCTGGTTGTTTTCGGGTAATTTTAGGGAAATTAAATAATTTTGGAAAATTTCCTGGCCCAATAAGCCTTCCCCAACTGCGCACGTGTGCGACTCCCCCAACTGTGCGCGCGTGGATACCCAGCCCACCGCGCACACGTGGGGAAACGCGAAGGGATTTGGAGAAAAATATGTTTTTTTCGACCATCGCACAGTTGGGGGAGGCACGTCAGCCACGCACAATTGAAAATGACGCCGGTGACACGGTAGGGACGCAAAATGACGGCGTCTCTTTGTGCGTGCGCAGCGGGCCGGGAATCCGCGCAAGCTCAGTTGGGCTGCAATCGCACATGTGCAGTAGGGGATGGCTTAAATTTCAGGCTAGGCCATCAGATTCCAGGAAATTTGGGAGTCTATTTCAGGAAAAAAAATGTTGAGGTGTGGAAGCACTGAAGTGGCAGCAGTGTTAGGTATCAAGAGAGTTATTGGAGCTGTTTACCAATGCAATTGTGCAGAAATGACCATAATACACTACTTAGTCCATGGTATGTATCATGGATGATTGCTCTGCACACGTTGTGCCTCAAACCTTCCAAATAAATCATGGCAGATCATCCACTACAAATCCACCTTCCCAGGTTTCTCAGCTCCATTAATTCCCTCTATTGATCTGTCATCAACTGACCTTTGGGAACTCAGAAGAATGATTAAGTTTCCCAACACTGCGAGTGAAGAATTTCTCCTCATCTCTATTCCAAATGGTGATCCCCTTTATCTCAATGATCTCCTGAATGTCACTTCTCAGCGAATCATGTAGACAACCAGGTCCACTCGATCACCTTTCAAGTACTCATGGTTAAAAAATACTCCGTTTTTAATCAAAATGGAGCACATCACACTTTGGGCAGCGCAGTGGTGCTGCGGTAGAGCTAATGCCTCACAGTGCCATAGTCCCGGGTCCGATCCTGACTACCGGTGCTGACCATTCAGAAATTGTATGTTCTTCCCTTGACCCGTGTGGGCTTTCTCCGAGATCTTCAGTTTCCTCCCATACTACAAAGACATACAGGTTTGTAGGTTAATTGGCTTTTGATAAATGTAAAATTGTTCCCAGTGTGTGTAGGATAGTGTTAGTGTGCCGGGATCGCTGGTCGGTGTGGACTCAGTGGACCGAAGGGCCTGTTTCTGAGCCCTATCTCTGAACTATGCTAAACTAAACATTTCCACGTTATATTATATTTGCCATCTCCTAGCCCATTCACTCAGCATTCTAGAGCTCTCCCACACCCCCCACCACAAAGCCATCTGAATGCTCCCACAGCCCACACATCTGCCTTGCTTTGCATACCGAGGTATAAAATGCGCAACCAAGTTAGGGCAGATGAAATATGTAGGAAGGAACTACAAATGCTGTTTTACTCCGAAGATAGACACAAAATGCTGGAGTAACTCAGCGGGACAGACAGCATCCCTGGAGAGAAGGAATGGGTGACGTTTCGGGTCGAGATCTGAAAAGTTACTCCAGCATTCTGTGTCCATCTACCATGTTAGGGCAGTTCGGGTGACAGAAATTCACCATCACAGATTTCACAAATCACCACCAAAAATATGAGTTATGGAAATAAAAATTCCCTCTTACAGAAATGTGAAAGAAATAACTAAATAAACACCAAATCTCAAAGAAACAACAAACGTAGTCAATTTTTGTCAAGAGTTCACTTTTATGGAAAATCTGATTACGGGTTGTTTTTTGGTAGGCAACTCTGCCATTACGTGAGGTTTGTATTGCATTAACCTCCTATAAATCGGTTGTGAACTACTCCAGCACTAATACCCATCTCAATCGCAGCCTCCTGAACATGCCCAGTTTCCTCCTACCCTGAAGCCCAAACCTGTAAGGAAAATGTTTGCATTAAACCTGAGATTTGGTTCTTGCAGCAGTAACTGGATGCTGGTTGTCAGCAATTGAATCACGAAGGAAGTGAAAGTAATTTTATATCTTGGCTTTCAGGAAGCCTTCCGCTCACTGCCAGCTTCATGCAGCAGTTTGACAATGGACACCTTTGGCCCCTGCTAACGACCAGTTTTAATCCAGTGAGACACTGTTGCTCAATGCGGTATGACTGAGCTCCCCTGAACCAGGGCTTTTCACTTTGCTGAAACAATTATTGTGTGAAAATGGCCCGAGAAAAGCAGATTTAATGTTGTTGTCTGAATTTCATGTTTTTACCAGAATGAACACAGTTTTGGTTTATCTTAATCTTTCCAAAGAATATTACAAATCAACCAATAAATCAAGTAGCAACATATTTGTAAAAAAACCCCATTGAGTCTGAGTATGGCCTGATTTCAGGAACATTAAAAATGTTTAATTTCTCCTTAGCTTCGAGTTACCAGCAAAACCTTGGCCTATTCCCACTCATCAATTCAACGTCAGGCCAAAAATCCCAATATATCTCCAAATAAAGTTTAATTTTAACTGAGGCTATACATCCTCCAGAGGTTTGGATAGCAACCCTTGTATAATAGCTCATAAATCTAATACAGCTTTCACACGATCAACCAGCTTAAATACTACACTTTATAAAGAAAGATATTTAGTTTAGTTTAGAGATACAGCGCGGAAACAGGCCCTTCAGCCCGCCAAGACCGCACCAACCAGCGATTCCCATACAGTAACACTATCATACACATACTAGGGACAATTTAAGTGGCTGCCCTGCTGCGGCGACCTAATCCGCAAGTTTAGAAGAGTTTGCCCTCGACTCATACTCGCAGCTTGGTCGACACGAGGTCCTAGAAAGTCTTTGTAACGCCCCCTCATACTCGAGAGTAGTCCCCACGTACTCGTGGCCTCAGCTAGGTCGCGGCGTATTTTCCAACATGTTGAAAAATGCCCGCGAGTAAAAAAGGATTGCCATGGAAAAATCGATACTTTTTTTACTCGTAGGTTTAGTCGTAGTAGGTCATAGTAGGTCGGCATGTTAGTCGTAGGTAATCGAGGGTAGTCAAAGGTAATCAAAGGTATTCGAAGGTAGTCGTAGATAGTCTTCAACATAGTCGAAGGGAGGTCGAAGGGAGGTCGAAGGAGATCGAAAAAGGTCGTCTTCACTCTCCACTATTCGGTGTCCAATTTTTCCAAAGCTAGTCGAAGCTAATCTTCAACATAGTCGAAGGAGGTCGAAGGAGGTCTTCAACATGACATTTTTCCAAACTAACCTAAGCTCTCCTAATTTGCCAATTAGGTTGCCGCAGGGGACAGCCCATTTACATTTATAGCAAGCCAACCAACCGACAAACCTGTACGGTACAACCAACCTACAAACCTGTACGCTTTTGGGGTGTGGGAGGAAACTGAAGATCTTGGAGAAAACCCACGCAGGTCACGGGGGGAAGGTACAATCTCCGTACAGGCAGCGGCCGTAGCTGGGATCGAACCCTGGCCTCTGGCACTGCAACTCTACTGCCGTGCCACCATGAGGAAATCCACAATCCTGATCAGTGTTGATTCAGGCTGCCATAAAGAATCCATGTGGGCATCATATTCAACAGGGCAATACACAGAAGTACATTTCGGCATTGATATATAAAACGCCCCAGCTATTATCCTTGTCGCATTGGCAATTGAACTCATACTGGCATCACTGAGGCTTTGGCATCAAATGTTGCCAGCTACATTGGCACCATTGCATACTATCAACAGAATCCCCATGGTACGACAAACCTCACCCACTGGCAGCCTTCTGAACTTTACACTGCATGACTATAGTTGCAGTGTCATTGTATGTGTACAGACATGCGTCTCCTCTCAGTCACAATCTTATAATATACAGATTAATATCAGATACCATGTCACTGTGTTGATTAACATAACTGCTTGTGCATTAATATCAGAGATTGAATGATCAGATTGCAGTAATATATGCATTGATAATAAACACTGACCAGTCACCATGTCACTGTAGATGTGTTATAGTGTTACAGTGCAGACGTGCAGATTGTCACCTTGTCGTGGTGGAGAAGCTTGTGTGGTCCTGAGATCCTGAGAGTGATGCCGTCTGGAAGGGCCACGCATAGCGGTAAGGTCGAGGGGGAGGTCTCTGACAAAGAGCATTCCAACCAAGACCTCAACGGTGGAACAGGCGGAGGACGATGGCTGACTTTAGTGGAGCATCACAACTGCTGGGAAGGCGGATGAAGGCTGCAGCAGAAAAGGGTCCCCGGTCGTCTTGGACTCCATGCCACTGGACCCTGACCCAGATCTGTCAAGGACCATGTGGTGGCTGTCTGTGCACCAGTCTCCCCATGTTAAACAAAGTCACGCACTGGCGTCCTCCCAAAAAGTGGACAGTCATACTCGTTTCGAGTGACTGCCGATGAGATGTGTTAGCATTAGTATTAGATTTTGGGCAATTGGATTGCTATTGTGTTTGGACAGATATGGGACAATTGCACTACTATGGTATTTTTGTGTTACCGTGGGATATTTATTTGTATCAGATGCAGGACAGTTGCTTTGTGACTGTATTTGTATTGGTATCGGACACTGGGCAATCACATTGACATTGCAGAGCCACCGATCTTCTTATTCTTTTGAGGTGCTCCCTCGGAATCAAGGATGACTTGCTTCCACTTCATTTCTGTGGCTTCTGAGTTGACACAGCTATAGTCTGAAGAAGGTTCTTGACCTGAAATGTCACCTATTCCTTCTCTCCAGAGATGCCGCCTGTCCCGCTGAGTTACTCCAGCATTTAGTGTCTATCTTTGGTGTAAGCCAGCATCTGCAGTTCCTTCCTGCACAGCTTTAGTGGAGCTGCAGACTCCAACATAGATGTGACAGGGTTTTTAATACGCCTGATAGTCACCAGTCAGCACACCAGAAACAGAATTTACTTCACATCCCTGTGTATTAGGAATACTGCAGAAATTAACCTATGATAAGCTCAAAAGTGATAGGAGAAGAATTAGGCCATTCAGCCCATCAAGCTTACTCATCCTTTCAATTATGGCTGATCTAACCTCCCCCTCAATCCCATTCTCCTGCCTTCTCCCCATAACCCCTGACACTCGTACTAATCAAGAATCTATCTATCTCTGCCTTAAAAATATGTTGACTTGGCCTCCACAGCCTTCTGTGGCAATTAATTCCACAGATTCAATATCCTCTGACTAAAGAAATTCCTCCTTATCTCCTTCCTAAAGGAACGTGCTTTTATTCTGAGGCTATGAGCTTTGGTCCTAGACTCTCTCTCTGGTGGAAACATCCTCTCCACAGCCACTCTATCCAGGCCTTTCACTATTCGGTAAGTTTCAATGAGGACCCCCTCATCCTTCAAAACTCCAACGAGTAGGTGTGCCATCAGATTGAAAAACCCGATGGAGCAATGTTACCTCTCATTGATCCAATTGAGAACCCACCCCCACTCCCAAACTCTCCATCACAGCCATGGGGGTATTCATAACATTGACCGCGATACGGAGCCCTGTGGATGGCATAGTGCAGAGATGAACAGGCACTGTTAAAGCGCTGCTGAAGAAAACCAAGACAATCCACTTCCTCAACAGTCAGATAAAGAATAAATTCACGATAATGAGCCGTTGTGACGGTGTAAAGATAACAAGGGAAAAAAATTAATGAGCAGCCAAATGTGTGACTGCATTTTGATTTTAACTTAACACACAATTTTAAGTTGTGTCTTAAAATTGATGTTTTAAAGACACAACAATAACAATTTACTGATATTGTTGCCTTAATAATTCTCCAGCACCATGAACTGCTAAACCCGCCTAGATTATTGAAGTATGCCTTTTGGATTCCTCCAGCAGTTTGTGAACATATAATGATTGTTTATGGCATCTCTTGCAAGGTATTTGTATTAAAATACATTGTTATGTTGAGTGCTCTGGTGTGTGCTCAGTGACATACAGCAATTTACCCTCTGTACACCAGGGGCCGAGACTATCCCTTAATCATGGTGGATAATAGTTCCCACCTAGCCCTAAATCATTCATTAGTGTAAATTCTGCAGGGGAACAATCGTTTTATGAAGTAATAAGGTTGTTATGGCAGGACTGCACACTGTGCTGTTTGTAATCAGGTTAATGATAAAACTTTGTATATTTCTGCTTCTATTAACTCATTCACCACCCTCCGTACAAAAGCATTGTTGCCAATAAAATCTCCAACTCCTTTGGACTTTCATTTTATCTGTTTTCCTTCTTTTCCTGTGAAGGCGTTAATTTATTTTGGCGTACAATTCCACAAAAGACAATTTTCCGGTATCGAAGCTATTTATTCATATGCAAACTGAATCTAGCCAAGCTGCTCCATTACAAAAGGCAACAGTATTCTCACCTAGATGCCTCTTACAGTCGTACTCACACTCAATGTGTAGCAGAGATCTGAAGATGCTAGTTTCAACCGAAGATAGACACAAAAATTTGGAGGAACTCAGCGGGACAGGCAGCAACTCTGGAGAGAAGGAATGGGTGACGTTTCGGGCCGAGATCCTTCTTCAGACCCATCTTCAGTCCCATTTTTCAGAAGGGTCTCGACCCGAAACGTCACCCATTCCTTCTCTCCAGAGATGCTGCCTGTTCCGCTGAGTTACTCCAGCTGTTTGTGTCTATCTTCACATTCACGTTCATATGCACGTATGTACGCATAATGGGTTTCAATTTGGAATCATTCAATAAGAATTAGCAGCAGGATTATTTGTTTTATTTTTCAAAGTAGTGATGTAGGTGGCAGAGCTGCTCTCTCACAGTGCCAGGAACCTGGGTTTGATCCTAACCTCATGTGCTGCTGTGTAGTGTTTGCACTTTCTCCCTGTGAACACACGAGTTTTCTCTGGGTGCTCCATTTCCTCCCAAATCCCAAAGATATGTGGGTTTGTATGTTGAAGATAGACACAAAATGCTGGAGTAACTCAGTGGGACAGGCAGCATCTCTGGAGAGAAGGAATGGGTGACGTTTCAGGTCGGACCCACTTCGATTTAAACCAACATCTGCAGTTCTTTCGTACATATTGGGTTTGAATGTTCATTGACTTCTGTAAATTGCCCCAAGTGTATAGTTTTTTGAGTTTAGTTTATTCTAAGGTGGACTGAGGTACAGTCAAAAGATTTTGTTGTTAACCAGTCACCACAAAGACAATCTGAAGAAGGGTCTCGACCCGAAAGGTCACCCATTCCTTCTCTCCAGAGATGTTGCCTGACCCGCTGAGTTACTCCAGCATTTTGTGTCTACCGGATAGACAACACTTGATTACAATCAACCCATCCACAGTGTACAAATACATGATAAAGGTAGTAACATGAATGACTTTTAGTGGGGGATAGTAGCTCACCACTGCTCTCTAGTTGTTGGTTGGATGGTTGTTGCCTGATAACAGCTGGGAAGAGTGTGGGGTGGATGCGAATGTGAGATAAAATAGAACTTGTGTGAATGGGTGATCCATTGCATAACCTGGTATCATTATTTGAATTTGTATAATTATTTGACCTCCCAAAATGCAACGAGTCCAGGATTTCCGAATTAAACTCCAACTCACAGAGGGCTTCAAAATGATTTGAATTTAAGCTTCAAGGTCATCTCGTTGAGTCTCATTGTATCTAACTCATTTTTACCTTGGCCACAGCTAACTATAGCCTGACTCCTTTAACATTGTTGCTTTTGTGCATATCTTTCATTCATTTTTTCTATATCTCTCTATATCATAATCATAATCAAAATCTTAATCATAGTCTTTATAGTACTTTCTTAGCCAAGTATATTTTGCACCATCTATACCTCTTGTTTCCCTTTCTGTCTGAAGAAGGGTCTCGACACGAAATGTCACCCATTCCTTGTCTCCAGAGATGCTGCCTGTCCTGCTTCTTCTTCTTGCGTCTGGCATGCACAGCCTAAAGTTGTAAGACAACTTGTTCTGTTTGATCTTCTGTTTGTGCACGCCAGGTTGATTGCATTCATCGAAACAGGGTGGACCACGTGAAGGTTGCCATCTCCCACCCCTCTAACCTGCTGAGTTACTCCAGCATTTTGTGTCTATCTTCAGAATTGAAGAGTGCCGGCGTTATTAGGACAGGGCAGGAGCCAATGCAAGATCATTGGGTGACCAGGGAAGGGATCTCGGTATAGTTAGGGCTCTGGCAGGAGAGACTAGGATGAGATGAAGTTAATGGAGTGTGATTATGGTTGGCCCCTAACATGCTCAGGTTAGTTAAAGACAGGCAGCCAATAATGTCATCCACAGTCAGAGAACAAATTTTTGTGGATCCCGCTGTGAGTAAGATGTGCTTTGAAATTGACCACTGCCCTGAAGAAACTGGGTCACAGCAGGATCCGAGGGGATAATTGAAGTCTTGAACCACTGAAACTCTGCTGTGTGAAGATAATTCCAATGTAAGCTGTTCCATTTTATTTGGTTTTTAATGCAGAATGTATGTCTGTGTAAGCAACATTAAGTTAAAACAGTTGAATGAGGATATGATTGAAAAATAATAATATACCTATGACAATTAATTTTGAGTAACTTGCCAAAGAGCACTTTTGCAAATGTTGGCATGTAGGAAACATGCCTGTGTTCCAAACATGAGGTCCTGTTGAAAGATCATAAAGCTGAAGTGTTGACTCTTATTCTCTCTCCGTAGATGCAGCCTAACCCAGCATTTTCTATTTTCTTTTCAAAAGTTCAAGTTCAAGTTCAAGTGAGTTTATTGTCATGTGTCCGTGATACGACAATGAAATTCTTGCTTTGCATCAGCACACAGAACATAGAAGGCATTTACTACAAAACAGATCAGCGTGTCCATATACCATATATAAATATATACACACATGAATAAATAAACTAATAAAGTGCAAATAACAGTTAATGGGTTATTAGTTATCAGAGTTTTGTCCGAGCCAGATTTAATAGCCTGATGGCTGTGGGGAAGTAGCTATTCCTGAACCTGGTCGTTGCAGTCTTCAGGCTCCTGTACCTTCTACCTGAAGGTAGCAGGGAGATGAGTGTGTGGCCAGGATGGTGCGGGTCTTTGATGATACTGCCAGCTTTTTTGAGGCAGCGACTACGGAAGGAAGGTCAGAGCCGATGATGGACTGGGCAGTGTTTACTACTTTCTGTAGTCTTTTCCTCTCCTGAGCGTTCAAGTTGCCGAACCAAACCACGATGCAACCGGTCAGCAAGCTCTCTACTGTGCACCTGTAGACGTTAGAGAGAGTCTTCCTTGACAAACCGACTCTCCATAATCTTCTCAGGAAGTAGAGGCGCTGGTGAGCTTTCTTGATAATTGCATCAGTGTTCTCGGACCAGGAAAGATCTTCAGAGATGTGCACGCCCAGGAATTTGAAGCTCTTGACCCTTTCAACCATCGACCCATTGATATAAACGGGACTGTGGGTCCCCATCCTACTCCTTCCAAAGTCCACAATCAGTTCCTTGGTTTTGCTGGTGTTGAGGGCCAGGTTATTGTGCTGGCACCATATGGACAGTTGCTCGATCTCTCTTCTGTACTCCGACTATGGTGCCAAGTTATGGGAACATCAGTGATACGTCCCACAACAGTGGTGTCGTCAGCGAACTTGATGATGGAGTTCGCACTGTGACTGTCTACGCAGTAATGAGTATAGAGTGAGTACAGCAGGGGGCTGAGCATGCAGCCTTGAGGTGCTCCCGTGCTGATTGTTATCGAGTCTGACATATTTCCACCAATGTGAACAGACTGTGGTCTGTGAATGAGGAAGTCGAGGATCCAATTGCAGAGGGATGCGCAGAGACCCAGTTCTGCGAGTTTGGTAACCAGCTTGGAGGGGATGATAGTATTAAATGCCGAGCTGTAATCGATGAATAACAGCCTGACATATGAGTTTTTGTTGTCCAAGTGGTCCAGAGTGGAGTGGAGAGCCAGCGAGATCCACCGTTGATCTGTTGTGACGGTAAACGAATTGTAGTGGGTCCAGGTTTTTGTCGAGGTAGGAGTTGATTTGCGCCATGATCAACCTCTCAAAGCACTTCATCACCACAGACGTTAGTGCCACAGGTCAATAGTCATTGAGGCACGTCACCTTGCTCTTCTTGGGCACTGGTATAATTGATGCCTTTTTGAAGCAGGTGGGAACCTCAGACCTCTGAAGTGAGAGGTTAGAGATTCCTTCTTAATCCCCAAAACAAAGCATGCAATATGGTGCCAGGTTATGGGAACATGAGAGCATCCCTCTGTAAATGGCACATCATTCTGATGCGGACAATATATTGCCATTGCTTCATCATCACTTGTTCAAAATCTCCATAATCTCCACCTAATTGGATTGCAAAAGTCCCATCACCGAAGATGTGTGGTGGATGTAGAAATCCCTCCTGCATCTCTCAAAGCTCCTGTTGGCCAATGTCAACATCAACCACATTACTAGATTTTGGAAAAATTGAACTACGTGTGAAATTTGCAATATCATTTTCTCACCCAAAATCTTAAAAATACCAGTAAATACCAGAGGTAGGCCTCTGGGTAGTGTTGTAGAGCAGAGGGATCTAGGAGTACAAGTGCATGGTTCCTTGAAGGTCGAGTCGCAGGTAGATAAGATGGTCAAAAAGGCTTTTGGCACTTTGGCCTTCATCAGTCAGAGTATTGAGTATAGAAGTTGGGAGGTAATGTTGCAGTTGTATAAGATGTTGGTGAGACCGCATTTAGAAAACTGTGTTCAGTTCTGGGCACCATGTTATAGGAAATATATTGTCAAGCTTGAAAGGGTTCAGAAAAGATTTACGAGAATGTTGCCAGGACTAGAGGGTGTGAATTATAGGGAGAGGTTGAGTAGGCTGGGCCTCTATTCCATGAAGCACAGGAGGATGAGGGGAGATCTTATAGAGGTATAAAAAATCATGAGAGGAATAGATCGTAGATGCACAGAGTATTTTGCCCAGAGTAGGGGAATCGAGGACCTGAGAACATAGGTTCAAGGTTAAGGGGAAAAGATTTAATAGGAATTCGAGGGGTAACTTTTTCACACAAAGGGTGGTAGGTGAATGGAACAAGCTGCCAGAGGAGGTAGTTGGAGCTGGGACTATCCCATCATTTAAGAAATATAGTTAGACAGGTACATGGATAGGACAGGTTTGGAGGGATATGGACCAAGCACAGGCAGGTGGGACATGTTGGCCGGTGAGGGCGAGTTGGGCTTAAGGCCCTGTTTCCACACTGTATCACTCTATGACTCTAACTGTTGAAAATAGTCCCTTCACCCCATGCAAAATGGACCCATGTGAAGCACCTAGAAGTCTCTATTTCAAATCTGTCACAAAATCTGAGGATCACATACATTAGTAGATCTTTTATTCCATGGGAAAGGCAAAAAAAAAAATCATATGAAATGCAAATGAGTGTGGGAATGACTCAGAACGCAAAAGATTATTATTGACTTCAAGAGAGTTAAGGAGACAAAAAGACCATTCACTTCCTATACATCTTGATGTTCAAGTCTGTGGTGATTATTCAATTATGCATTATCTGTTGACCCCTCCACTTCAAGGTACACGACGGCAATGTTACTTTTCTCTGCAAGCTTTAGAAAAGGTTGTGGTAATAGCAATATCTTGATAATTAATTTAAGGATCCCTGGATGAAAACTCTGGCTCTATAATTTGGTATATATTTCTGGAAATTGACTGGTCTTTAAAAAAACGATGGGTCTGAGGTCATTAAAGGTGGATAGGCTGATAGAGATCAATAGTTTGGGGTGAAATTAAATGCAGGATTGAAGAGCGGGGCAAGGCAAATAGATATATTATTTTTAATCTGCAGATGCTGGAAGTCTCCACAGAATGCTGCCTAATCTCATGGGTATTCTCAACATTCCCTTCTTTAAGTCAAGGTAGATATCAGAAGCCCACTAAAAAACCCATGGGCTCCCACAGCTACATTTACAGACCTTCCTCCCAATCTGCCTCTTGTAAGAACTCCATTTGATACTTGCAGTTTCTCCGTCCTCATTCTAATTATGCTCCCTTACACATCACTGCTTCCAATCTGTACTGAATCTGTACTGTTTCCCTGTACTGAATGAAGAATTCCTTTTAGCCATTGTAACCAGGCCATCAATTGTGTCCATTCTATTTTCTGCTCCCCATCCTTGGAATTGCACTCCGTCAAACTAGGCCCTTTGATTCCTGGTAATATAAGCAAATGGTCAGAGTACATTTACATCACATTCATATCCACTAATTTGACTGTTGAACCTTTGATGTCAAGAGCTAGAAGGAGACAATTAAACTCATTGCCCTATAATAACATTTTCCCCAGCAATGCACATTTAACCCATTGCTACAGTCTTCCCTCCAGAGTTGTATATCATTGTCTGTTTCAACCATTTGGTCACCTGACTCACAGAGGACTGAATTTTGCCATAACGTGTGTTTTATCATTTTATGCGTTAGCAAAGACTCTAAAATAAAGTCAAAGATGAAAGTCCTTGGGATCCATCTTGGTAAAGGTGTTTACACAGGAAAACATCAGCCAGGTCAGTGCAGTGGCACAGCGATAGAGTTGCTGCCTTACAGCATTTGCAGCACCAGAAACCCGAGTTCGATCCCAACTACGGGTGCTGTCTGTACAGAGTTTGTACGTTCTCCCCGTGACCGCATTGGGTTTTCTCCGAGATCTTCACTTTCCTCCAACACTCCAAAGATGTACAGGTTTGTAGGTTAATTGGCTTGGTATAAATGTAAAATTGTCCCTCGTGTTTGTAGGTTAGTGTTAATGTGCGGGGATCGCTGGTTGGTGTGGACCTGGTGGGCTGAAGGGCCTGTTTCCATCCTGTATCTCAACGCTAGACTAAATTAACACACAGAGCATAGGTTGCGACACACACCTGCCACATTTTACATCAGCTTTGCACAGCAGAAAGCAACCCATAAACAAATGATGGATAAACTCTTCCTTTTCAGCCATGTTATTCAAAGGATCAAGCCATACTTATGAGTTGCAATGTTTCATCTGCTGAGAGTGGAAATTTCCTATATCGGACAAAGGATCGATCATTGCAGTGCGGTGCTGAGGAGGTGCATTGTATGTCATATAACACAATTATAGCTCATCCTGCATGCTAATCTGGCCTCATCCTGAAGAATCTATAAGAATCCAGGTACTCGTGGCATCAAGTAGGTCGGGGAGTTTTTTTCAAGCCTGATGAACAATGTCCACGAGTAAAAAAGATTGTGAATTAGGTTGTGAAAGTGAGACAGGCCCTTAACTCTCTTCCTCTTTCCACAAATGTTACTTGACCTGCTGAGTTTTTACCTGCACCCTCTGGATTTTAAATGCTGGAGCTAATTTTATTAGCACGAGGCAAAAGATGAAATGACTTCTATATGTCAGGAGAGATGGGGCAGAATAGGGGCACATCTAGTTTGACTAGTCTACAACAAAGACATAACGTTAAATATACGTATGAGTTTTAGAACTGGAAGGAGGTAGGGTGGGGCTCCATCTCCCACAGAGGTTTGAATGCAGCACCAAAGATTGTCTTTGGGGGTGGCACAGCGGCGCAGTGGTAGATTTGCTACCTTACGGTGCTTGCAGCTCCAGAGATCCTGACTACAGGTGCTGCCTGTAAGGGGTTTGTATGTTCTCCCCGTGCTTTGCATGGGTTTTCTCAGAGATCTTCAGTTTCCTCCCACATTCCATAGACGTACAGGTATGTAAGTTAATTGTCTTGGTATAAGTGTAAATTGTGCCTAGCGTGTGTGTTACTGTGCGGGGATCGTTGGCCGGTGCAGTCTTGGTGGGCCGATGGGCCTGTTTCCGCACTGTATCTCTCTATAGACAATAGACAATAGACAATAGACAACAGGTGCAGGAGTAGACCATTTGGCCCTTCGAGCCAGCACCGCCATTCAATGTGATCATGGCTGATCATCCCCAATCAGTACCCCGTTCCTGCCTTCTCCCCATATCCCCTGATTCCGCTATTTTTAAGAGCCCTATCTAGCTCTCTCTTGAAAGCATCCAGAGAACCTGCCTCCACCGACCTCTGAGGTAGAGAATTCCACAGGCCATGTCAAGTATAAAGAGTATGCTTGATAAGCTAATAATAAAGAAGGGGATAGAGACATACTGATACATGGTCTTATGGATTTGCTGGGTTGATTTAACTGTCTGCATGATTGCAGGCAAAAGCAACCAACTGCATTGGTGCCACTTTCCTGCAACCTCTCTTAGCAACACTACGGTTAGTGTTGAGCTGGATCAGTGCCCTGCAACAAGCTCGCAACCCCAGAGCAACACTGCTTGGACCAGAAGAAATCCATTGATAGATACTGATGAACAAGCAGAATTCAATGCCAGGGAAGGAGAATCAGAGGTGTTTCTGTGGGATTTTGGAAAGGAGAAATATTCATCTTAATTTTTCCTTCAAAATATCAGCAAGTGTTCTTTTCGGTCAGTCTTGGAGCAACTTTGTTTTGTTTTTTTAACAGACTTGGGAACGATTAAGTACTTCATCATTTTTTTCATTCCTAACCACCTAAGAACCGTCTGCACTTGAATGGAATTTCAAAATGTGAACAAAATGATGTAGGATGTTTTCCAGTCCATCATGGCAAACTGCAGACAGGTTCCAAATCCTGTCTTTGCTTTCATATGTGTCATATTTCAGGCATGAGACAGGAAAATAGTGAAAAAAAGGAAGAGAGATAGGGGTCCAAGTGGCAATGCTCCTGGCGGGGGCAAAAGGGGGCAGTGCCCCCTTTATGCAGAACATTTTTGATAATTGTATCTTGAAATTCGTTTTCTTGACTGTTTATCGTTAATTTATAATCTAATTTTTTTTTAATTGTACCTTAAAATAACACATTTTACTTGCCGGTCACTTCTTAATTTGCACAGAAAATTTGTGATTATCCGTGCTCCCCGCCCCAATCCCGGTATGGTAGTCCTATGGGACAGAGGGGAACCGCTACTCTACATGTACGGAGCTGAGCGCTAGCCATAGAGATGCGCATGCAAAGACGGTCGGCCCACACCCGCATACACGATTCCCGCTAAAGTCAATGCCGCGGATTTCCACGCACTCAACCATCAGCGCAGTGGCTCACTGTCTCGCGGAAAGTCATTTATAGGGGAGATTTAGACAGATTGTTTGTACCGAATTTCAAAATCCGCGGATCCGCGGAAAAATTTCATGCCTGGATTTCATTTTTTTTGCTCAAATTTCCTGAAAAACAGATGGAGGTCATATGGGCCATCAAGTTAATGCTGATGTTCTTCATACTCCCTTCATTCCAATTGACATCCTATTTCCCTGTATCCTGTTTTCCCCACAGGCCCATCAACCACCCTCTGATTCTACCACTTCACCTTCCCTACTGTGGTAACTGACAGTGGCCAATTAACCTACCAACTCACACATCCTTGGGATGTGGGAAAAAAACATGAGTACCTGGAGGAACACATGCAGTCACAGGGAGAACAGGCAAATGCCACACAGGCAGCATTGTAGGTTAGAATAGAGCATGGATCACTGGTTTTGACCTGAAATGTTGCTTATTTCCTTCGCTCCACTGATGCTGCCTCACCCGCTGAGTTTCTCCAGCATTTTTGTCTACCATGGATCACTGGAGCTGTGCTAATTATCAGGCAATTATCACTTATCGGGCAACTGAATCATTCTACCATAACATAGTGCTGAACTACTATCTACCTCATTGGTGACCCTCGGATTATCCTTGATCAGACTTTGCTGGCTTTACCTTGCACTAAATGTTATTCCCTTATCGCGTATCTATGCACTGTAAATGGCTCAAGTGTAATTGTGTATTGTTTTACTACTGATCGGCTTGCACGCAAAGAAGCTTTTCACTGTACCTCGGTACACATGACAATGAACTTATTACATTATCGTTTAAGAAAGAACTGCAGATGCTGGAAAAATCGAAGGTTGCCAAAAAATGCTGGAGAAACTCAGCAGGTGAGGCAGCATCTATGGAGAGAAGGAATTGGAGACGTTTCGGGTCCAGACCCTTCTTCATTAAGGTCCTGTCCTATTTACAAGACTGATCTTAGCATTCAAAACAATGATATTGATCAGCCTGAATAAGTCAGCTTTGTTTCTGGTTCCAGTTCAAGTGATCCCACTGTGCCCTTCAGGCAAGCACTGACCTGAGCACAGAGCTGAGAAGGAAGTGGTATATATGGCAAAGACCTCTGAAATAGTTCCCTTCATACCTCTGTCACTTCCATGAAGCACAAGGCAATAAAATCCATATAACATTCTTAAGGGACTGGACAGGCAAGATGCAGGAAAAATGTTCCCGATATTGGGGGAGTCCAGAACCTGGGGGTCAGAGTTGAAGAATAAGGGATAGGCCATTTAGGACTGAGATGAGGAAAAGTTTTTTCACCTAGAGAGTTGTGAATCTGTGGAATTCTCTGTCACAGAAGGCAGTGGAGGCCATTTCGCTGGATGTTTTCAAGAGAGAGTTAGATATAGCTCTTCGGGTTAACGGAATTAAGGATTATGGAGATAATGCAGGAATGGAGCACTGATTTTGAATGATCAGCCGTGATCATATTGAATGGCGGTGCTGGTTTGAAGGACCAAATGGCCTCCTCCTGCACCTATTTCTATGTTTTGTGCAATTTTTCCTGTGCAATATTTTCTCCGAGCACTGAAGATTACACTTTTTAATTCCATCAAGATAAGTAATTGTCACAGGCACGATCTTGAAGAGATGATCCTGAGAACATTGCCACTGACTGAATATTTCAGTGAAGATAGACACAAAAAGCTGGAGCAACTCAGCGAGTCAGACAGCATCTCTGGATAGAAGGAATGGGTGACGGTTCGGGTCAAAACCCTTCTTCAGACTATATTCTTTCGAATATTTCAGAGGATTCAAGAATCAAGAGAGCTTATTGTCATGTGTCCCAGATAGGACAATTAAATTCTTGCTTTGCTTCAGCACAACAGGATATTGTTGGCATAAATAAATACAGAACAGATCAGTGTGTCCATATACCATTGAATATATATACACACATAAATAAGCAGATCAAGTGCAATAGGCTATTATAGTTCAGATTTTTGTTTGAGTTGAGTTTAATAGCCTGATGGCTGTGGGGAAGTAGCTATTCCTGAACCTGGATGTTGCGGTCCTCAAGCGCATGTACCTTCTACCTGTAGGCAGCGGAGAGATGAATGTGTGGCCAGGATGGTATGGGTCCTTGATGATACTGCCAGCCTTTTTAAGGCAGCGACTGTGATAGGTCCCCTCGATGGTAGGGAGGTCAGAGCTGATGATGGACTGGGCAGTGTTTACAACTTTTTGCAGTCTTTTCCGCTCCTGGGCGCATAAGTTGCTGAACCCAGCCATGATGCAACCGGTCAGCATGTTCTCTACTGTGCACCTGTAGAAGTTCGAGAGAGACCTCCTTGACATACCGACTCTCCCTAATCTTTTCAGGAAGTAGAGGCGCTGATGTGCTTTCTTTATAATTGCATCAGTGTTCTGGGACCCGAAGAGATCTTCAGAGATGTGCATGCCCAGGAATTTGAAGCTCTTGACCCTTTCCACCATTGACCCGTTGATGTAAACAGGACTGTGGGTCCCCATCCTACCCCTTTCAAAGTCCTCAATCAGTTCCTTGGTTTTGCTGGTGTTGAGAGCCAGGTTATTGTCCTGGCACCATTTGGTCAATCGGTCGGTCTCACTTGACTCGGCTCCATCAGTGATACGTCCCACAACAGGTGTCGTCAGCAAACTTGATGATGGAGTTCGCACTATGACCGGCTACGCACTCATGAGTATAGAGTGAGTACAGCAGAGGACTGAGTACGCAGCCTTGAGACACTCCTGTGCTGATTGTTATCGGGGCTGACACATCTCCACCAATACGAACAGACTGTGGCCTGTGAATGAGGAAGTCGAGGATCCAATTGCAGAGGGATGTGCAGAGACCCAGTTCTGTGAGTTTGGTAACCAGCTTGGAGGGGATGATTGTATTAAATGCCGAGCTGTAATCAATGAATAACAGCCTGACATATGAGTTTTTGTTGTCCAAGTGGTCCAGAGCGGAGAGCCAGCGAGATCGCGTCCACCGTTGATCTGTTGTGGCGGTAAGCAGTGGGTCCAGGTTTTTGTCGAGGTATGAGTTGATTTGCGCCATGATCAGCCTCTTGAAGCACTTCATCACCACAGGCGTTAGTGCCACTGTACGATAGTCATTGATGCACATCACCTTACTCTTGTTGGGCACTGGTATTATTAATGCTCTTTTAAAGCAGGTGGGAACCTCAGGACTCAGAAGTGAGAGGTTGAAAATGTCTGTTAAAAACTCCAGCCAGTTGGTCTGCACAGGTTTTTAGAACAGGACCGGGTATATCATCAGGTCCAGGCGCTTTCGAAGGGTTCACCCCTCTGAAGGATTTTTTGATGTTGACCTCTGTGACTGTGACCAAAATACCATCACGGTGAATGGGGGCTCGGGAAAGCACGTCAGTGTTCTCCCAATCAAAGCGTGCATAAAACGCATTGAGCTTGTCAGGGAGTGATGCTTCACCGACATTTGAGCTGCCTCCGGATTTCGCCTTGTAGGAGGTGATTGCATTCAGGCCCTGCCACATCTGCCGAACATCTGTCTCATCCTCCAGCTTGGAGCAGGTCCGTTTTAGCCTTTTTGATGGCCTTACCAAGGTTGTATCTGGACTTCTTGTAGACCATCGTATCATCAGACATGAATGCCGGTGTCTGATCTTCAGAAGAGTGCGGATCTCATAGTTCATCCAAGGCTTCTTATTGGGAAACACTTGGAAGGTTTTTGTTGGGATGCAGTCCTCCACACATTTCTTTATGAAGTCTGTAGCGTATTTGTTCAGGTCCGTTGTCGAGTCCCTGAACATTACCCAGTCTACAGACTCCAAACAGGATAGTTAAGTCATCTCTACTGCTATTGCCCTGGAGTTACACTTAGACCAGACATGGTAAAGAAGATATTAGTGAATCGGATGTGTTTTTATAATATCCCTAAGGTCAGAATTTCACTGATATACAGTGGCTTGCAAATGTTTTCATACCCCTTGAACGTTTCCACATTTTGTCACGTTAAAACCACAAACGTAAATGTATTTTATTGGGATTTTATGTGATAGACCAACACAAAGTGGTGCATACTTGTGAAGTAGAAGGAAAATGATACATGATTTTCAAATTTTTTTACAAATAAAAAACTGAAAAGCGTGGCGTGCAAAAGGATTCAGCCCCCTTTACTCTGATACCCCTAAATAAAATCCAGTGCAACCAATTGCCTTCAGAAGTCACCTAATTAGTAAATAGAGTCCACTTGTGTGTAATCTAATCTCAGAATAAATACAGCTGTTCTGTGAAGGCCTTAGAGGTTTGTTAGAGAACATTAGTGAACAAACAGCATCATGAAGCCCAAGGAACACACCAGACAGATCTGGGATAAAGTTGTGGAGAAGTTTAAAGCAGGGTTAGGTTATAAGAAAAATATCCCAAGCTTTGAACATCTCACGGAGCACTGTTCAATCCATCATCCGAAAATGGAAAGAGTATGGCACAACTGCAAACCTACCAAGACATGGCCATCCACCTAAACTGACAGGCCGGGCAAGGAGAGCATTGATCAGAGAAGCAGCCAAGAGGCTCATGTTAACTCTGGAGGAGCTGCAGAGATCCAAAGCTCAGGTGGGAGAATCTGTCCACAGGACAACTATTAGTCGTGCACTCCACAAATCGGGCCTTTATGGAAGAGTGGCAAGAAGAAAGCCATTGTTGAAACAAAGCCATAAGAAGTCCCATTTGCAGTTTGCCACAAGCCATGTGGGGGACACAGCAAACATGTGGAGGAAGGTGCTCTGGTCTGATTAGACCAAAATGGAAGTTTTTGGCCTAAAAGCAAAACGCTATGTGTGGCGGAAAACTAACACTGCACATCACCCTGAACACACCATCCCCACTGTGAATCATGGTGGTGGCAGCATCATGCTGTGGGGATGCTTTTCTTCAGCAAGGAAGCTGGTCAGAGTTGATGGGAAGATGGATGGAGCCAAATACAGGGCAATCTTGGAAGAAAACCTGTTAGAGTCTGCAAAAGACTTGAGACTGGGGCAGAGGTTCACCTTCTAGCAGCACAACAACCCTAAACATACAGCCAGAGCTACAATGGAATGGTTTAGATCAAAGCATATTCATGTGTTAGAATGGCCCAGTCAAAGTCCAGACCTAAATCCAATTGAGAATCTCTGGCAAGACTTGAAAATTGCTGTTCACAGACGCTTTCCATCCAATCTGACTGAGCTTGAGCTATTTTGCAAAGAAGAATGGGCAAAATTTTCAGTCTCTAGATGTGCAAAGCTGGTAGAGACATACCCCAAAAGACTCGCAGCTGTAATTGCAACGAAAGGTGGTTCTACAAATTATTGACTCAGGGGGGCTGAATACTTTTGCACGCCACACTTTTCAGTTTTATATTTGTAATTAAATTTGGAAACCATGTATTATTTTCCTTCCACTTCACAATTACGCACCACTTTGTGTTGGTCTATCACATAAAATCCCAATAAAATACATTTACATTTGTGGTTGTAACGTGACAAAATGTGGAAAAGTTCAAGAGGTATGAAAACCTTTGCAAGCCGCTGTGTATATACATATATATATCAGTAATTGCAGGTGAATGGTATAATCTGAATTTAACTTCCAATTGGCAATGATGGAATTTGAATCATATCTCTGAATCATTGTTAAGTGCTTGGATTATTAGCTACTCAGCATGGCTGTGTGCTCCACTAATGTCCATGAAGTAGGGAGCAATATGACTAGTTGCAACATGGCCTGGTTCAGCAACTTGAGTGCCCAGGAGCAAAGAAGACTGCAAAAAGTTGTGAACACTGCCCAGTCCATCACACAGGCTCTGACCTCCCCACCATCAAAGTGATTTACAGGAGTCACTGCTTCAAAAAGGCAGCCAGCGTCATCAGTGACCTACACCATACTAATTTCACCCCTGCCATCGGGAAGAAGGTACAGGAGCCTGAAAACGTCCAGGTTCAGGAACAGCTTCTTCCCTACAGCCATCAATCTTATATTGTTTACAGTGTGCTACGTCTACATATTCTGTTGTGCTGCTGCAAGTAAAAAAATCATTGTTCTATCTGGGACATATGACAATAAAACACTCTTAACTCTTGAGCATCTCACTGACACTAAACAACTAACTTGCTCCATACAGCTATGCAACACTTATTGCTTGGACTCATAAATAAACAATGCAGTTTAGTGAAATATCAGGCAGATGCACAGAATGTTTGTTATCCTTTTTGAATTGGCATGCAGGATGTTAAGCCAAAACCCTGAGTACCCACTTGGGAAAATGGAAAATATTCCATCGCATTATCCAGTGAAAGCTCAGCCACATTTGATTAAATCATCCACGTTAGTAGGTGAAAACTCATTTTAAAATGCTTCATTGAGTATAGAGTGCTTTATTATATCCTGGGTGAAGAAAATAATTATATAATGAAAGTTCATTCTTTCAGGGAAAAAAAGCATAAAACACAGAACAAAATATTAATTGTGCAGGAAGGAAATGCAGATTTTACACCGAAAATAAACACAAAATGCTGGAGTAACTCAGCGAGATAGGCAGCATGTCTGGATAGAAGGAATGGGTGACGTTTTGGGTCAAGTTTGAAGAAGGGTCTCGACCCAAAACGGCACCCATTCCTTCTATCCAGCGATGCTGCCTGAGTTACTCCAGCATTTTGTGTCTATAAAATATTAATTGTTCAGTCAGAAATTTCCATTTGCCACAGTTGGCAAATGCAAGGAGCATTCGTAATAAGGTGGACAAGTTGAATGTGCAGATAGCTATTAATGACTATGCTATAGTCGGGATCACGGAGACATGGCTCCAGGGGGACCAAGGCTGGGAGCTGAATATCCAGGGATATTCAATATTCAGGAGGAATAGACAGAAAGGGAAGGGAGGTGGGGTAGTGTTGCTGGTGAGAGAGATTAATGCAATAGAAAGGAAGGACATTAGCTTGGAGGGTGTGGAATCGATATGGGTAGAGCTGTGAAACGCTAGTGGGAGTTGTGTACAGGCCACCTAACAGTAGTAGTGGAGTTGGAGATGGCATCAAACAGGAAATTAGAAATGCGTGCAACAAGGGTAAAACAAATATAATGGGTGACTTCAATCTACATGTAGATTGAGTGAATCAAATGGGCAGGGGTGCTGAGGAAGAGGATTTCTTGGAATGTATGCGGGATAGTTTTCTAAACCAACATGTAGAGGAACCTACATGTCTAGAACATACATGTCTAGAACATGGCTGTTCTAGACTGGGTATTGAGTAATGAGGAAGGGTTAGTTAGCAGTCTTGTTGTGCGTGGCCCCTTGGGCAAGAGTGACCATAATATGGTTGAGTTCTTCATTAGGATGCAGAGTGACATAATTAAGTCAGAAACAAAGGTTCGGAACTTAAACAAAGGTAACTTTGAAGGTATGAGACGTGAATTGGCCAAGATAGACTGGCAAGTGGTTCTTAAAGGGTTGACAGTGGATGTGCAATGGAAGGTATTTAAAGACTGCATGGATGAACTACAACAATTGTTCATTCCAGTTTGGCAAAAGAACTGGCTGGCAGACAGGAAGCAAAGGGTAGGAGTAAACGGGTCCTTTTCAGAATGGCAGGCAGTGACTAGTGGGGTACCGCAAGGCTCAGTGCTGGGACCCCAGCTATTTACAATATATATTAATGATTTGGACGAGGGAATTGAATGCAACATCTCCAAGTTTGCGGATGACACTAAGCTGGGGGGTAGTGTTAGGTGTGAGGAGGATGCTCGGAGGCTGCAAGGTGACTTGGATAGGCTGGGTGAGTGGGAAAATGCATGGCAGATGCAGTATAATGTGGATAAATGTGAGGTTATCCACTTTGGAGGCAAAAACAGGAGGGTAGACTATTATCTGAATGGTAGCAAATTAGGAAAAGGGGAGATGCAATGAGACCTAGGTGTCATGGTACACCAATCATTGAAAGTAGGCATGCAGGTGCAGCAGGCAGTGAAGAAAGCAAATGGTATATTAGCATTCATTGCAAAAGGATTTGAGTATAGGAGCAGGGAAGTCCTACTGCAGTTGTACAGGGTTTTGGTGAGACCACATCTGGAGTATTGCATACAGTTTTGGTCTCCAAATCTGAGAAAATACAGGCTTGCCATAGAGGGGGTACAGAGAAGGTTCACCAGACTGATTCCTGGGATGTCAGGACTTTCATATGAGGAAAGACTGGATAGACTTGGCTTGTACTCACTAGAATTTAGAAGACTGAGGGGGGATCTTATAGAAACTTACAAAATTCTTAAGGGGTTGGATAGGCTAGATGCAGGAAGATTGTTCCCGATGTTGGGGAGGTCCAGAACAAGGGGTCACAGACTAAGGATAATGGGAAATTCATTTTGGACCGAGATGAGGAAAACATTTTTCACACAGAGAGTGGTGAGTCTCTGGAATTCTCTGCCACATAATATAGAACATAGAAATGTACAGCATGGGAACAGGTCCTTTGGCCCACAATGTCTGTGCCAAACACGATGTCAATACAATAGGGAGATTAAATGAGAACTTACCAGTTTGAAGTTTGATCTTTATTTTATGAGGCGTTACCATGAGCGATTACATGAAGAACCCCGCCAGTCCGCATGGGCGTCAATCTTCAAAGCAGCGGTGTGAAATCACAGAAGAACAATAATTGAATTAATATAGTAAGATTATAAACCTAGAACTGCCAGATGAGTTTTGTGATATGAAGGTTGGGAGCGGTGGGCACGTAATCGCTCATCGTAACTCCTCATAAAATAAAGATCAAACTTCAAACTGGTAAGTTCTAATTTAATCTAAGGCCCCTGTCCCATTTAGGAAACCTGAACGGAAACCTCTGGAGACCGTGTGCCCCACCCAAGGTTTCCGTGAGGTTCCCAGAGGTTCCCGTGAGGTTCCCAGAGGTTCCCGGGTGTTCCGGTCACTCTCCATGAGTCACCAGAGGTTCTGGTCAATTACCTGGAAAGCCTCAACCGAACTATAGGATCTTTGCTACCAACCGCACACACACACACACACACACACACACACACACACACACACGCACACACGCAAACACACAAACACACAAACACATCGCGAAGGTGGGGGCCAGGGACAGCGGAGGAGCATTTTCTGCGCGTGAAAAGGAAAGTAAACGGCTGCACAGAGCACGGTAAGTCCTTTCGAGAGCATGGGGGGGGGGGGGGGGGGGGGAGAGGGAGAGAAGGACAGAGAAAGGGAGAGAGAAGGGTGAGAGAAGGGGAGTGGGAAGGGGAGAGAAGGGGAGAGAGAAGGGGAGAGAGAAGGGGAGAGAAAAGTGGAGAAGAAGGGAGAGAAGGAGTGGAGACAGTTTTAGGAAGTTTAATAAAGTTAGCAGGCATTTTACCTTCCGGCAGATCTTCTAGGTCCTGAAAACCAAAGAAGATTTATTTGCTAAAAACTCCAATGAGCCAATCAGAATGGCCGGTGTGAAGGCCTTCGACTGGCTGTAAGTAAAAATGCAACCCCACCCCTGGCTTCGACAAAACGGCAACCTATTTTAAGTCCCGGCCAGTTTTGGGTTTTTTGAAATAATTGCAGGAACATAGCAGAAGCCACGATTACGCGGAAACCACTTTCCACCATTAGGGAGAGTGACCGGAACCTCCAGGAACCTCCGGGAACCTCATGGAAACCTTGGGTGGGGCACATGGTCTCCAGAGGTTTCCGTTCAGGTTTCCTAGGTGGGACAGGAGCTTAACTATTTTACTTCGGAGTCACGTGAGTGATTCCGTGAAGATTTCAAAGGTCTGTGATTTCACGCCGATCCAAATCCAGGCGTCTCACACTGCATCAGTTGACTCAGGAGGAGTGAATAATGAGCAATACATTGAAACATGGTACAGATTAACATGTTGATGCTTTAATTCACTAAATAAACAAAAGAAACACAATAGCGACTCCTCTCTCCCAGGAAGAAGCTATGAAACAGAACTTAAAACAGAATGGGCGAACACTCCGGGTTCAATAAGTGGTTTATTATAAAACCTCTGAAAAGATAATTCATTTGACCATCCTGCAGCTGCGACGATATGGTCTAGAGGGACGTCCATTGCCCTCGCTGCTGACGTTGATGCCGCCCTGGTGGATTGAGATTTAAAATTGTCAGTATTAACTCCTGCACAACCCAGCACTTGTTTCAGCCATCGTGAAATGGTCTGAGCTGACACTTTCATATGTGGCTTTTTGTGGCTAATAAACAATGCTACCTCGGAGCCTCTGAGGCTCTTCGTGACCTCGATATAGCGCCGCAAGTGCGCCACTACACACAGCCGTAAATCCGTGGGATAAGCTGACAGTACAAGCTTGAATCCTGACACCCCTGGTCTGCTTTGTTTAATTAGGTCATAGATGTAAAATTAACGTAATTCCCTGATGACACCATCCTGTCCAGACGCAGTTTGTACAAGGTCTGAACCCTTTGTGCTGATACCAGCGCCATGAGCATGACCAACTTTCTGGTAATCTTTGGCAAGGACAATGATGTGGCTGTACCCCACTAATGAAGCAGCATCAGTACCATTCTCACATCCCAGATTTCAGAGTACCTAGGCCTGGGGGGATTAGAATTAAAAACACCCTTCATAAATCTGGATATTAACGGATGAGATCCTACAGACTGAAGTTCTGACCCCTGGCATAGGTACGGTGACAGGGCACACCTGGCACTGTTGATGGCACTATAGCTCAACCCTTCATTGAAATGTAACTTGGACAGAAATTCAAGCACATCTGGGATGGAGGCTGTGTGGTGTGTAATGTTCCCATGTAAACAAAATTCCTCCCATTTCCTGACATGAGAGATGTACTGCTTTTTCGTACTATCCCTCCAGGACGATGTGATGACATCCACGGTCCGATTGGATAGTCCCAGACCCAGGTATAGCCTTCTTAAAATCTGCAAATGAACAAATTAACATTATCATATAACAGGTGTTGATCTCCAGTCACAGGGTGCACCAATAGATTATGACGTTTTGGAACCACCATAATAGGCTGTGTAATAATGTCCAAAATGAGAGGGAACCATGGCTGTGTAGGCCGGTCGGCTACCACCAAAACTCCTGGAGCGGAGTCCTGCTTGATCTTTGTCAAGCACCGACTGATGAGGCAGAAGGGGGGAAATGCATATAAAAACATTCCGCCCCAGTGTAGCGAGAACGCATCCACCGTGACTGCCCCTGGATCTGGTTCCCATGAAACATACTTCGGTCCTGGTGATTGAGTCTGGATGCAAACAAATTGATATCTGGTTTCCCATACCGAAGAACGATTTCATTAAATACATCATGATTCAACTTCCACTCTGTGTTGTCATTGATTTTGCATGACCTGGTGTCTGCTACCATATTGAATCTGCCTGGCAAGTAGACAGCTGAAATCCAAATGTTCTTTTTAATGCACCAGTGCCAAATAAGGTTAGCCAATCTGTCACAAGATTCCACCCATGTGAATAACATACGCCACTGCCGTGGTGTTGTCAATCTGAAGCTGAACATGTAAGTGATGCTTAGTGATACAGTAAGCCTTGAGCCCATAAAATGACCCTAAAAGCTCTAAATAATGAATTCCATGTGATTGGAGAATAAATGCCTCATGCATATACCATCTGCCTCCACGGCTAGACCTAGTATCAGTAGCACCCCAACCTAGGGCACTAACATCAGTCTGCTGGGGCACCCCAACCTAGGGCACTAACATCAATCACTGAAGGTGTTTCCATCAGAAATTTGCTAGAACAATTTGAAATGTTTCTAATCCACCACTGTACTTCCGCAATGGCTTCATATGGTAATTGCATGGGCCGGTTGAAATGACCTACATGTATTTTGAGTGCCTGTACCTTTGCCCTCTGTAAGTGTTGGTAATGCAAAGGTCCATATTGCACAGCTGGAAAGGCAGCTACCAATTTGCCAATTAAGCTGGCCACGTGTTTAATTGAAGGTGATTGTTCCCCAAGAGCTTGATACAGCCTTCAATCAAATCTAATCTCTTGCCCTTGGGCAGAGTCACAGACATGTGAGTTGAATTAACTGTGTATCCCAAATAGTCAATTATGTTAACCGGCACCAATTTCAATTTAGCTGGGTGGATAATAAACTCCAACCTCTCAACTATGAGTTTAACAGCTGAAACTGATAACTCGGCTGCCACAAGGGTTTTTTTCCAATTATTAAGATGTCATCCAAATAGGCCATTACACTATGGCCCTGTGCCCAGAGTAACACCAGTACTGGTTTTAGCAGCTTTATAAATAATCTAGGGGCTGAGGTTAACCCATTAGGCAGTGCTCTAAATTGCCATTAATGTCCCATCCAGCTAAATTTTAAATATCTCTGATACTCTTTATGAACAGGCACTGAGTAATATGCATCCTGAAGATCTATACATGCCATATAACACCCTCTGGAAATCGATTGCTTGGCAGTAGCAAATGTTTCCATTTTTAAATGATTATATTGCGCAAACGGATTAAGTCCTGTCAGGTCCAAAATAATCCGATACCCACCATTTTTCTTTGGTCTAGGAAAAATATTAGATATGAATTGACGAGTTTGATGAACTGTCTTCTCAATTACAACTTTAAAATATAATTTTGCTATTTCAGCTTGAATCTCCAAATTCTCTTTTTGTGAGGAAATGAGTGCTGGGTGGGTGGAACAGGTTGGGAATAAAAATTCAATTTGAAACCCTTGTATACTCTGCAGTATAAACACGTTTTTTTATTTTATATGTTATTTTATACCATTCTTTCAGAAACCAGTGTAACCTCCCCCCAACTGGTAGGTAATTCTCACTCAATATGTTTTGACAAGAACCAGACCCACCTACCTCCATGGTTACCGGTGGAGTTCTTTGTCCCCTGGTTCTGGAAGGAAAAGGCATGTTTGCCCGTGCTCTTGCTGGAGTGCGCCAGCTGCGCACATTGAATGGCCGGCTTAGTCCTTGCCCGGACCCAGTTTCAGCAAACCGCTTGTAGGGGTACTGCTTCCGAAGGGTTCTGCTGGTTACTGGCGCCTTCATGAGCCCGATGGTTTTTGCCTCGTCATCTAGCTCCTTCACCTGCTTTCCGTAGTCTTCCCTGAACAATAGTTTTGGTGGCTGGATGTTGCTGGGTTTACAGAGGGCAGTGAACCTCGGGTTAATGATAGGGTGGATGGCGCTCTTTCTAAGGCAGTTTATCTCAAAGTTCACATTGCACATGAGAGCCAGGGCATCCTGCTGAACTTAAGTCAGGTGCCCACCATCCACCAACCTACCGAAAGCCGTAATGCCCGATGCGAGCAGCTTCAGCACCCTTTGCAGTTTTATCTCCTGCGCCCGGATGCCTACTCCCACATGGCCCCAGATGGCATGGTTTACGGCTGGTACTTTAAGCAGGATACAATTCGTCGGGGTTTCATACTTTTTGGCCGTTGTATCCATGGCTCCTGAAGCTGGTGTGAGGCCAAGTAATTTATACTGGCAGCCAGCTCTTCCCCCAGCGGCTCTCCAGAGTCTATTGGGATGGCAAACCTCGCCGCCAGGAATGGGACCTCTGGCTCGTGCCCGTCATCCCTAAGCCCACAGATTCGGCGTCAGAATCGTACTGACCCATTATGCTCTCCTCCTCCAAGAGGGAGACACTAGGCAGCCCTGTAGGTGCTGCCGGTGCGGGCTCTTGGAGAGGCCGGCGCTCTTAATGGAACAACCTCTCCAATAGGAGCTCCATCCTGGATATCCGTGCTACGGTATTCATTCTCGAGGGAGAACCCACCCGGCCGGACCCGTCCGAGTCTATCGGCCGTGCAGACTTTCTGGTTGCCTTACGCCGCTCCGGCACAGCCACGGTGCCCTCAGACACCAAGTCTGTAGTCGCTGGTCTCATTACTAGCGACTCAGTAGATGAGCTAGGTGGCCGCCCGCTACCCGCACTCCCGCGTTATTTAGATAGTTTTGCTACGGCTCGCCTTGCTGTTAACAATTTCTTCATGCTTGGACTTGCCCTCCTGTAACAGGATTTAACAAGCGCAGAAACGACCTCCAACAAGTTTAACACTTACCTGAGGCTTTTTAAACTTACCGCTGGAGGAGCGCTGCTCCTCCAAGCCGGTCGCTGAGCCATGCGTCAGACGTAATGACGTGCATGTGGACTGGCGGGGTTCTTCACGGAATCACTCACGTGACTCCAAGGTAAAATCAACTCTTATCTGCCTGCACACGATCCTTATACCTCTATTCCCTGCATAACCATTGCCAATCAAAAGGCCGTTTACCCCGAATATTTCTTTTAAACTTTGTCCCTTTCTCCTTAAAGCTGTGCCCTCTGGTCCTTACATTTCCATCCTGACAAAAAGTGCATAAGTATAGGATAGGAGCAGAATCAGGCCATTCAGCCCACCAAGCCTACTCCGCTATTCAACCAAGGCTGATCCATCTCTACCTCCTAACCTCATTCTCGTGCCCTCCCTCCATAACCCCTGGCATCCGTACTAATCAAGAATCTATCTATCTCTGCCTTAATCTATCCATTGACTTGGCCTCCATTGCCTTCTGTGGCAATGAATTCCACCCCCCCCCCCCGATTGACCACCCTATCTATGCCTCTCATAATTTTATATACTTCTATCAGGTCTTCCCTCAACCTTTGACATCCCAGAAAATATAATCCACAGTTAATACCCTCTAAGCCATGCAGCAGCATCCTAGCAAACATCTTCTCCATCCTATTCAATGCTTCCACATCCTTCCTGTAATGCGACAACCTGAAATGCACACAATTATCCAAATGTGGATCAACCAAAGAACTCTATAAAGTAAAGTATAAAATATTATCATAGTTTGAATGAAGTTAAATACCTCGCAGTCATAACAGAGAATAAAATAACAGAACACACAATGAACACAGTTTAACATCCACCACAGTGAGCCTACCAGGCACCTCCTCACTGTGATGGAAGGCAAAAGTCTTAAAGTCCTTGTCTCTTCCTTCCTTGTTCTCCCTCTGCGTTGAGGCGATCCAGGCTTTCGATGTTAGGCCCCCCGCCGGGTGATGGTAAGTCCCACGGCCGAATCCGAGCTCCGCGAACGGGCCGGTTCAAACTCTGCGGCCCGGGGCGGACGAAGCTGCCACCCTCCTGTCCAATACAATACAATACAATTTATTTGTTGTCATTTCAACCTTATTGAAGTTCAAATGAAATTTAGTTTCTGCAGTCATACAACAAGAAAAGAACCAAGACACAACACAATCTACACAAACATCCATCACAGCGAATCTTCTCCTCATTGTGATGGAAGGCAAAGTCTTATCTCTCCCCTGCTCTCCCCATTCTCCTCCCGATGTCAAAGTCAAAGCCCCCGGCGGGCGATGGTAAATAAGTCCCGCGGCCATTAAGGCCGTGCCGGGCGATGCAAGGCCGCGCTCCGGGTCTTGATGTTGGAGCCCCCGGCGGGCACTAGCAAGTCCCATGGACATTAAAGTCGCTCCGGGCGTTGTTAGGCCCCGCTCCAGGTCATTTTCAACCCCGCAACCGGGGCGGGAGAAGTTGCCGCTGCGGAAGCTCCGACCAGGGACCCGCGAGCTACCGGTGTTACCGTCCACCGGGCCTGCGGCTGGAGCCTCCGAAGCTCCTGGGGTTGGGCCGCGGCAGCGAGCCACCACAGCTCTCCACTCTCCAAACTCGGCCGGCCCCACGATGGTAAGTAAGTCCGCAGGCTCCGCGAATGGAGCCCCAGGTCGTTCCGGTTGGAGGCCACACCACGGTGCTAGGCCCCAACGACAACGGAGACCCGGGAAAGGGAACAGATTTTACAGTACAGGGAAAAGATTTTAAAGGTTCCACCCCCCACCCTCCACCCCTCCCCCCACACATACCCAGTTAAAAAAACACTATAACACTGTAAACTACACACAACGGGAGAAGAAAAGGAGTTGTCACAAGCATAACAAAATAAGAATGACACCACAAGGAGTTGGATTTGGATTACCTCCCTGCTTCACATTATTCTGATCTACAAACTCAATGGATTTGAACATTTTCTTTGACTTTGTAAACTGAATTCTGTCAGGGATATCTCTCACCTTTGTGTGTGCTTTTGAGTTAGGGGAGG
Organism: Okamejei kenojei; assembly: GCA_035221665.1. Taxonomy (NCBI): domain Eukaryota; kingdom Metazoa; phylum Chordata; class Chondrichthyes; order Rajiformes; family Rajidae; genus Okamejei; species Okamejei kenojei. The sequence continues at coordinate 66,204,279 of CM069141.1, read as the reverse complement.
CATAGAAGAAAGATTATTAGTTATTTACTTAGTACCTACTGAAAAGTGCTAAATTGGTGCTTGTGTAAGAGTTTCCAAGTGATGCCAGGACAGGACTCTGATTAAGATGAACACAAAAAGACCTGAAAAATATTATGCTCAGCATAAAATGCTGGAAGTACCCAGCAGGTCTGGCAGCTGGAGATGCAGAGGTACAAACCAAGTTAACCTTTAAGATCAATGACCTTTTATGGGTTTCTGCTGAATTCAATAGAAGCAGATTTGAAAAGCAAAGCACATTATGGTATGTATGCTCACATAGTTCAAGCCACAAGTATTTATACCTTCCCAACATCTGGGACAATGGTACACTGTTTAGTTGCCTCCTTTCCCATATCTATATACTCACTGCAAAAAACTCCTGTTTAAAGGACTATTATAGTTGTTTGTAAACTGGTAAATAGATCAGTAATTTTGGTTTAGTTTGGAGATACAGCACAGAAACAGGCCCTTCAGCCCACCAAATCCGTGCCAACCAGCGATCCCCGCACACTAACACTATCCCCTACACACACTAAGGACAATTTGGATTGATACCAAGCCAATTAACTAACAAACCTGTATGTCTTTGGCGTGTGGGATGAAAGGGAAGATCTTGGGGAAAACTCACACGGGGTCACGGGGAGAACGTACAAACTCCATACAGACAGTGCCCGTAGTCAAGATCAAACACAGGTCTCTGGTGCTGTAAGCGCTGTCAGACAACAACTCTACCACTGCACCACCGTGGCTGCCCGGTCTGCAAAGCATTGTAAGTTTTCACCTCCAGCTCCCAATAATTCAAGGCTAAATTCTCCTCTTTTAAGTTTTTTTTTGCATTGGAAATCATATGCGGTGCTTGATGTGTGACACAGGATAATATCAATGGAATATCGTGCTGAGAATAAGGGTAATCTACAAGCTATTCAATTGGCAACAAGATTGCTGGATGCAACCAACTACAGTTTCACAATGTACTGATATGTTGCTCCTGAGCATGGTAATTTGGGAAGGGCATTCATCACAATTAGCGGCACAGTGTCACAGTGGCACAGCCAGCAGAGTTCCAACTGTTCAATCCTGATGTAGGAAAGAACTGCAGATGGTGGTTTAAATCGAAGGCAGACACAAAATGCTGGAGTAACTCAGCAGGACAAGCAGCATCTCTGGAGAGACGGAATGGGTGACGTTTTGGGTCAAGGGTATGTCTGAAGAAGGGTCTCACCCATTGCTTCTCTCCAGAGATGCTGCCTGTCCCGCTGAGTTGCTCCAGCATTTTGTGTCTATCTATTTCAATCCAGATGCTGGGTGTGTGGAGTCTGTGTGGAGTTTGCACTTTCTCCCTCTGGCTGCATGAGTTTACTCCAGTCTCTTCCCAGGTTAATAGTAAGATTAAACGAGAACTTACCAGTTTGAAGTTTGATCTTTATTTTATGAGGAGTCGAGTTGAGGGACTACGTGAATAGAAGCCCGTACAGCCGTTGGTGCGTCAATCTTCAAAGCAGCGGAATGAATTCACAGCTAACAATGACCGAAGTATAACGGTAAGATGATAAAACTAGAACTACCAGATGAGATCTATGAGGGTGGGAGCGGAGGGCACGTAGTCCCTCAACTCGACTCCTCATAAAATAAAGATCAAACTTCAAACTGGTAAGTTCTCGTTTAATCTTACTATTTTACTTCGGAGTCACGTGAGTGACTACGTGAAGACTTCAAAGCACTGTGAATTCACGCCGCAGACTCAAATCCGACGTTCACACTGCCTGGATTGACTCAAAAGTCGTTAACAATCAATCATGCATCAGTAATACATTTGTTAAATGGAATAACAGTTTTATTTACAAACAGATCATAACAAACCCCTCTAACTCAGGGGAAAAATGTAACAGTACTGACACCAGAATCAGCAAACACCCCGAGCCTTGAAATCGGCTTGTGACAAAACCTCTGAAAATTAGCTCACTGGACCATCCTGCGGCCGCGAGGACCTTGCAATCGTTTGCACCGACACCTTACTGTGTGGTTTTTTGTGACTAATAAACAAAGCCAACTCTGTTCCTCTCAGAGGTTTTAGTAATCTCAATGTAAAGAGATAAATGTGAGACTATACAGAAGCGATCATCTGCGGGGTATGCTGAAAACACCATCTTACATCCTGTCATGCCTCTTTTATTATGTTTAAGCAAATCATAGATATAAAATATAATGGCATCAGCCGACACATGCATTCTATCTAGCCGTAGCTTTTGCAATGTTTGTACACGTTGGGCTGAAACCAACACCATAAGCATGACCACCTTCATAGTTACTTTGGCTATAGATAGGCTTGTAACCGGAGCCCACTGGCGAAGAAGCATAAAAACCTCACTCACATTGCAAATACCGGCATACCTGAGTTTAGGAGGATTAGAATTGAAACTCCCTTCATGAATCGTGAACTAACGGATGTGTCCCTACTGTATGCAATTCTGCATTCATAGGTAAATAAGAAGACAGAGCACTTCTGGCTGAATTAATTGCACTGTAACTTAATTTTTTGGTCAAAATAAAGAGTTGACAAACTCCAATACATCCGTGATCCCTGACGTGTGGTATACAATATCCTGCTGTAGGCAGAATTGCTCCCACTTCCTTATATAGGTGATATATTGCTGCTGTGTACTATCCCTGCAGGCTGACGTGAGAACATCCACCGTCCGATGAGACAGTCCTCTCCCCAGGTATGGCCTCCTTATAATCTGCAAATTAACAGATCAATACGATCCTATAAAGGATGTTGATCCCCAGTGACTGGATTTACCAGTAGATTTTTATTCTTGGGCATAAGCATGTAAGGCTCCCTAGCCATTTGTAATACAACGGGAAACCATGCTCGTGTAGGCCAATCTGGCACTACCAATACCCCTGAAGCGGAGTCCTCCTTGATCTTTTGCAAACATCTGCTGATGAGACAGAATGAAGGAAATACATACACAAACATTCCTCCCCCAATGCAGCGAAAATGCATCCACTGCTACTGCCCCAGTATCTGGTTACCATGAAACATATCTAGGTAACTGATGATTTAATCGAGATGCAAACAAGTCAATATCTGGCGATGCATACTGATCAATCATTTGGTTAAACACATCCTGATTTAACATCCATTCAATGTTGTCATTAACTGACGTGACCTCTTCCTGGCAAATAAAGTGCTGAAAGCCAGATATTTTGGTCAATACACCAGCTCCAAATCTGGTTAGCCAGTCTATCACAAGACTGTGACTTAACTCCACCCATGTGGTTTACATATGCCACTGCTGTGGTGTTGTCAATCTGACCTGCACATGCAGATCCCTCCTTGTAGAACAATAAGCTTTGAGCCCATACCAGGTGCCCAACAACTCTAAATAATCAGTCCCTCTTAATTGAGGAAGCGATGTCTCATCCACATTCCATCTGCCTCCACAACTAGAAGACATATCTGTTGCACCCCAACCCAGTGCACTCACATCAGTCTGTAATATCAGTGATGGTGATTCCACGAAAACCTTCCTTAAATTTTTTGAAACATGTACTATCCACCATTGTATGTCAGCAATCGCCCCAGCTGACAACTGCATAGGCCTATCAAAAATAGCCCCTTTGTATTCTCAGTGCCTGTTCCTTTGATGGTTGTAATTGTTGATAATGCAGAGGACAATACTGCACAGCTGGAAAAGCTGCAACAACTTCCCAATAAAACTGGCTACTTGTCTAATCAAAGGCCGTTGTTCTCCAACGAGATTAACACAGTCCTCAATTAACTGATTCAATTTATCCCTGGGCAAAGTTACCAACATGTGATTGGAATTAATGGTAAATCCCAGATAATCAATAATTTGGGACTGGTGATAATTTAGATTTACCTGGGTGAATAACAAATCCCATTTGTTCAAAAATGATTTTAACAACTGAAACTGATGATTGAGTTTCAGCATGAGTCTTTCCAACAATCAGAAATCATCTAAATAGGCCATTACCACATGCCCCTGAGCTCTAAGCAATGCTAACACAGGTTTTACCAATTTAGTAAATAATCTAGGAGCTGAAGTTAATCCATTCGGCAATGTCCTGAATTGCCACAGCTCAGTCATCCAAATAAATTTCAAATATCTTCTATCATCACCATGAATAGACACTGCGTAATATGCATTCTTTAAATCAATGGTTGCCATATAATACCCTTTGGACACTAGATGTTTGCCCGTGGTAAAGTTCTCCATTTTGAAATGCCTATAACAAACAAATTTGGTCAAATTCGATAAATCCAGAATAATTCTACATCCCCCAGTCTTTTTAGATCTGGGAAATATACTTGACAGAAATTGTTGACTTTGATAGACAGAAGGCTCAATTACCCCTTCTCATGTAACGACTAAATCTCTGCTTGAATAAGCACATTTTCCTCATCTGAAAATAAGTTTACTACTAGGAAAATGTTGACTAGGTAGACTGTCCTTATAGTAAAATCCAATTTTTCACCCCTTCAATACACTAAGTATGAACAAATCTGATGTCAACTGCTGCCATTGTTTGAGAAACAATTTTTACCTTCCCCAATTTGAACAGGAACATCAGTTAATTCATTGTCTGTCAATGGTATATTCCTTACCAGCATCTTTCCTTGCGGCCTTGTTGTCCTCGACTTCTTGTAGAGAACCTTTTTTGCCTTGCTTCCAGCTGGCTTAATGAGAGCCATGGTTATAACAACCTCATAACAGTCTTTGACCCTTTTTGCAAAATTACCACCAAACAACAGATTTCGTGGTGGTACACTGGTTTCAAAATGCATTACAAAGGAGTTCCAGTTCATCCTGCTGTGCTTCAACCATATCATTTGTATCAATAACTTTCACCACAGCTGTAATACCTGCTGACAACAGTTTAAGCACTTTTTAAACTTCATCTCCTGGGCCCTAGCAGGTAAACCCATCTATGACCAAATTTGGTGACTAACCACCGGTACCTTCAGGAGATCTCAATTAACAGGAGCTTTATAGTTTTTTTGCTACTTCATCCATAGCTAGCTCCTGTAACTGGTGGGAGAGCATATACTGAATGGCTTCAGCCAATTCTACATCAATCGCCTTTCGTGCCTCTCTACACTCAGCAAACTTCCCAGCAATGTTCGGAATTACCTCCCACCGAACACCTTTACTGCTCTCCCCCAGCAAACTGCCCTGATAGAACATCCTCCTCCACAGGCAGGATAGTTCTGCAGCCCTGAAACAGGTGCTGCTAGCACAAGCTCTCCATCAGCCTGGCTTGGGCATCACTCCTCCTCACGGAGCTGGAACATCCTCCTCACAGGCAGGATAGTTCTGCAGCCCTGAAACAGGTGCTGCTAGCACAAGCTCTCCATCAGCCTGGCTTGGGCACCACTCCTCCCCACGGAGCTGGTCCCTGTCGAGCATTCTTTTGAAATAGAATCTCGACGTGGGAGAGCCGTGAGCAAACGGACTCTCCTATGGAGGGTAATAACCTCCAGGCCCGACTCATCTACGGGCCACAGAGACTTGCCAGCGGCCCCCTACTGACAAGCCTCCACTGCCCCCGGCAGTGGGTCCGCAACCACTGGCTGTGTAGCCAGCACCGGACCAGGTGTACCAGACGGGCCTCCATCCTCAACACTCTCCTGGCCACTTTACCTTTCTACCCCCGGAGCGCCTCGCCGACACCTTCTTCACTTTCTGCAACATATCTACAAAAACTCCCAACCGTCGCAGAAAAAGACCTGTGGTAAAGTATTTCAACAAACCTTACCTCGTTTCAACTTGTTAACGAAAACTGCAGATGCTGGAGAATGGAGGGTGAAGTCTGAAGAAGGGTCTCGACCCGAAACGTCGCCCATCTCCTTCGCTCCTTAGATGCCGCTGCACTCGCTGAATTCTCCAGCTTTCCATGTAACCCGCGGTTTAAACTTACCGCTCGGAGGAGCGCTGCTGCTCCCCCCGCCCGACTGCACCAGCGTCTGACGTCATGACGCACCAACGGCTGTACGGGCTTCTATTCACGTAGTCACTCACGTGACTCCGAAGTAAAATAGATGTGTGTGTAGGAAGGCAAATTGGCTGCAATATATCGTCATGCCTCTGATGCTGCTGCAAGCAAGGATGTACCGTACTTGTGTATATAACAATAAACTCAACTAAACTTGACTCAACTGTAAACTGTTCCTCATGTGCGGATGTGTGACAAATACACTGGCAATGAAAGATAGTGGGAATGAGGGAGGGGAGATCAAAATGATTAGTGCAACTATGAGTGGTGGATGGTTCGTGGGGACTTGGTGGGCCGTAGGGACAGTTTCTATGCTGTACCGATGATTATGACTCTACCAGAGTTTGAAACTTTAATCATGGATTGGTCACCCTTTTTAGAAACCACTTCTTTTAATTTCCGCTGTTTATAAATATCAAGCTGGGGAACTCCCCGCTCAGTGAGGGGGGTCTTCATATATCCAAGCTTTGGGTCTCAGCTGAGATGCATCTTCCCTAAATATCACATAGAATTTAACCATAAAAGTGCTGGAGTAACTCAGCAGGTCAGATAGCGTCTCTGGAGAAAATGGTTGGGCGACGTTTTGGGTCGGGACCCTTCTTCGGACAGTCCTGACCCGAAACGCAACCCATCCGTTTTCTCCATAGATGCTGTCTGGCCCGCTGAGTTACTGCAACACTGTGTGTCCATCTTTGGTATAAGCCAGCATCTGTAGTTCTGTGTTTCTACATAATTCGCAGGGTGCTTGAATCTAAACCAGGAAAGACTGCAGGGTCTGGTCGCAGGAATGCAATGGCCATGATTTCTATAAACCCCAATCACAAGTATAGCAAGTGCTTTAGGTCAGGAAATATATGGATATAACTTAAGGCCCTGTCCCACTTACGTGTCCTTGGCACGCAAATTACGAGACCTCGTCGTCGCGTTGAGGCGCACGGGCATCGTGTGGCCGCGTGAGGCTGGTCCCACTGAGAAACGTGGAGGGGTATGGAATTGTGTACGATATCGCGCGGCGCTCTGAAATTTAGTAGCGAACAAAATCTTTGCGCGCCACCGGCCTGTTGCGTAACTGACAGCCAAAGTGGAACAGGCCCAAGACCTTGGCGCAATGCAATGTCTCACTGACAACAGCAGCAGAAGCAGGCAAACGCGTCAAACTCAGCCTGGGGCTCACGGCCGTTGCAGTCTGGATCCACCCCCACTTCTACTCCCAGAGCGGTGCCAAGAAAATTGAAGATAGACACAAAATGCAGGAGTTTGTGGGACCGGCAGCATCTCTGGACAGAAGGAATGGATGACGATTCAGGTCAAGACCCTTCTTTCAGACTGAAGAAGGGTCTCGACCCGAAACTTCACTCATTGCTTCTCTCCAGAGATGCTGCCGGTCCTGCTGAGTTACTCCTGCATTTTGTGTCCATCTTGAAACAACATCACGTGTTCCAGACTGCTGTGCGGGCGCATGATGACGCGCGCGACCTTCACGGGACCGTCGCGCCTCAACGCGACCACGAGGTCGCATAATTAGCGTGCCAAGGCCACGTAAGTGGGACAGGGGCTTTAATCTTCACCAGTGACACAAATTCAGACAGTATCACAAAGACTGCCCTTCATACAACGAGTTAAGGACTGACAAATACAGGCTTGAAGTGCAGGAAATTTAGAGCTTTTTATGCTCAATTATCTGTTTCAACTAATCTTCTTGGAGCAGCCTATAATTAGTTCTATGTGGATTAAGGGCTTCTGGATAAATTAACCAATAACTCCAACTTTTCAATGCTCATGATTTCTAATCAGTTAATCCTCAAGTTAGCATAACAAAGTATACCAGATTGATGATCTAATACCTGGGTTAACAATCCAGAAAATCTGCGTGTAATTTCCAACACAATAACTCAATTTAAAAATATCTGACAGTGAATTTAAGTTTTGAGTCTGGTATCAAAATCCATCCGAACAACCCAGTTTGTTATTCCATTCCCACATCAACACATCGACTGTTATGGTTCTCTGTGGCAGATCCTAGATGGGCAGACAATAAACACCAACCTTACCAACATCCAATGTATGCTTATAATAAGAGTTCACATCCAATGTATGCTTATAATAAAATGGCCATAAAGCAATAGCTGGGCATTAGAACCTATTCCATTATGTTCCCTGTACACAAAATTGGAATGATCCTCAGAGGTCCAGTGATCCAGGTGGGATTCTGATGCTAGACACAAAAAGCTGGAGTAACTCAGAGGCAGGCACCATGTCTGGAGAGAAGGAATGGGTGATGTTTCGGGTTGAGACCCTTCTTCAGACCATGTGGAGTTTTGCATGGTCTCTCTGTGACCATCTAAGTTCACCCCCATTTCTCTAATTTCCAACCACATCTAAACATATGCTAGAGGGCTAATAGCTAATGTAAAGAGCAATGAGTGGAGATGGATGGTAGGCAAATCAAAAGTGCACTGATGGACGTGTGAGGGGGAATAGTATACAAAATGAATTGGATTGTTCTGAAAGTCATCTTAGAATTAATGGGTTGAATAAAGAGTACAAAAAATATGAAGGTTGGAGTCAGACATTTTACTTACAATAAGGTCAGAAGGTCATAAGGAATAGGAGTAGCATTAAGCTATTCGGCCCATCAAATCTACTCTGGCATTCAATCATGGCTGATCTATCTCTCCCTCCCAACACCATTAGAAACATAGAAACATAGAAATTAGGTGCAGGAGTAGGCCATTCGGCCCTTCGAGCCTGCACCGCCATTCAATGTGATCATGGCTGATCATCCAACTCAGTATCCCGTACCTGCCTTCTCTCCATACCCTCTGATCCCCTTAGCCACAAGGGCCACATCTAACTCCCTCTTAAATATAGCCAATGAACTGGCCTCAACTACCCTCTGTGGCAGAGAGTTCCAGAGACTCACCACTCTCTGTGTGAAAAAAGTCTTTCTCATCTCGGTCTTAAAGGATTTCCCCCTTATCCTTAAGCTGTGACCCCTTGTCCTGGACTTCCCCAATATCGGGAACAATCGTCCTGCATCTAGCCTGTCCAACCCCTTAAGAATTTTGTAAGTTTCTATAAGATCCCCTCTCAATCTCCTAAATTCTAGAGAGTATAAACCGAGTCTATCCAGTCTTTTTTCATAAGACAGTCCTGACATCCCAGGAATCAGTCTGTTGAACCTTCTCTGCACTCCCTCTATGGCAATAATGTCCTTCCTCAGATTTGGAGACCAAAACTGTATGCAATACTCCAGGTGTGGTCTCACCAAGACCCTGTACAACTGAACTAGAACCTCCCTGCTCCTATACTCAAATCCTTTTGCTATGAAAGCAAACATACCATTCGCTTTTTTCACTGCCTGCTGCACCTGCATGCCTACTTTCAATGACTGGTGTACCATGACACCTAGGTCTCGCTGCATCTCCCTTTTTCCTAATCGGCCACCATTTAAATAATAGTCTGCTTTCCTGTTTTTGCCACCAAAGTGGATAACCTCACATTTATCCACATTATACTGCATCTGCCAAACATTTGCCCACTCACCCAGCCTATCCAAGTCACCTTGCAGTCTCCTAGCATCATCCTCACAGCTAACACTGCCCCCCAGCTTAGTGTCATCCGCAAACTTGGAGATATTGCCTTCAATTCCCTCATCCAGATCATTAATATTCATCCAGATCATTCTCCTGCCTTCTCCCCATAACCTACGACACATGTACTAATCAAGAATCTATCTATTTCTGCATTAAAAATGTCCACTGACTTGGCATCCAGAGCCTTCTGTGGCAAAGAATTCCACAGATTCACCACCCTCTGACTAAATACATTTTTCCTAAAATACATCTCCTTCCTAAAAGAAAAAAAAAACATCCTTTAATTTTTAGTAGTCTTATAAACTTAAATACTTAACCTCAAGCCAAATGTGATAATATTTTACCTTTAGAAAGGATATGAGGAGGAATTTATTTTACTCAGAAGGTGGTGAATTTGTAAAAATTCATTGCCACAGATGACCGTGGAGACCAAATCTTTGGGTATTTTTAAGGCACAAGTTGACAGATTCTTGATTAGTAGGAGTGTCAGAGGTTATGGGGAAAAGGCAGCAGCGTGGGGTTGAGCAGGAATGATAGATCAGCCATGATTGAATGGCGGTGTAGACTTGTTGATGGGCCAAAAAGACCTAATTCTGCTCCTATAACTTATGAACATGATAATATGCATTTATGTTTTGAGCAAAAGTGAAAACAATACTGGCACATATTGGCAAAAAAAAATGGGGACCCAATGATCAGGAAAATTTGCTCAACTTTGTCCCACACTTCATAGCACAAACATGTTTTACCCCATGCTGGAATAGCAAGAGAATATGGGATGTCTGGTACCTCGACATGCAATGGTCTATGTAAAATAAAAAATCCTGCAGATTCCAGAAATCTGAAATAAAACATAAAGATAGTGCTCTAAATATTCATGTAGGGCAGCATCTCTGAAGAAAGGTGGCACAGTGACACGGCGGTAGAATTGCTGCCTTACAGCACTTGCAGTGCCTGAGACCCGGGTTCGATCCTGACTCCGGGTGCTGTCTGTACAGAGTTTGAACGTTCTCTCCATGAGCGCGTGGGTTTTCTCCGCGAGCTTCGGTTCCCTCCCACACTCCAAAGACATACAGCTATGTAGGTTAATTGGCTTGGTGTATGTGTAAATTCTCCCTAGTGTGTGTAGGATAGCGGGGAGAATGTGCGGGGATCGCTGGTCGGCGCGGACCCCGTGGGCCGAAGAGCCTGTTTCCGCGCTGTATCTCTAAACTAAACTAAACTAAATCAAAGAAGCAGCTAATATTTAAGGTTGATTACTTAAATCCCAAAACCAAATGTATTTCAGAAAGAATGAGAAGAACGTAGGCTGAATTAGAGTCAAATATGCCAGGAAAAGTGACATGGAATGGGGGAAAGAAATACTCGATTAAGAAAAAAAGAAAAATTAGACCATTTGAAAAGATGCACAACTTTAATGAAATAATACTCTACCTATATTGTACTAACTGAGGCAGTAAATGCAACCAAAATTTAGATTTCTTATTTTCTAGTGCTTGCCTGCAAGAACATAATGTTCTTCACAGCAAGGGTTTTATGCGACCATGAAACAACCATGATTTTACGACATGCTCAAATTATTTGGGGTGCCGCAAAGCTCGGTAATCGTTATATTAATGATTTGGACGAGGGAATTAAATGTAACATCTCCAAGTTTGCAGATGACACAAAGCTGAGTGGCAGCGTTAGGAGGATGCTCAGAGGCTGCAGGGTGACTTGGATAGGTTCGGTGAGTGGGCAGATGCATGGCAGATGCAGTATAATGTGGATAAATGTGAGGTTATCCAAATTGGTGGTAAGAACAGGAAGGCAGATTATTATCAGAATGGTATCAGATTAGGAGAAGGGGAGGTGCAACGAGATCCGAGTGTCCTTGCACATCAGTCACTGAAAATAAGCATGCAGTGACAGCAGGCAGTGAAGAAATCTAATGGCATGTTGGCCTTCATTGCAAGAGGTTTTGAGTTTAGGAGCAAGTAGGTCCTATTGCATTTGTACAGGGCTCTGGTGAGACTACATCTGGAGTATTGTGTGCAGTTTTGGTCTCCTAACTTGAGGGAGGACATTATTGCTATTGAGGGAGTGCAGCATAGGTTAATTCCCGGGATGGCGGGACTGACATATGATGAAAGAATGGGTCGACTGGGCTTAACTGGAATTTAGAAGGATGAGAGGGGATCATAGAAACATATAAAATTCTTAAAGCATTGGACAGGCGAGACGCAAGAAAAATGTTCCCCATGTTGGGGGAGTCCAGAACCAGGGGTCGCAGTTTAAGAATAAGGGGTAGGCCATTTAGGACTGAGATGAAGAAAAACCTTTTCACCCAGAGAGTTGTGAATCTGTGGAATTCTCTGCCACAGAATGCAGTGGAGGCCAAGACAGAGTTAGATTTAGCTCTTAGGACTAAAGGAATCAAGGGATATGGGGGAAAAGCAGGAACGGGGTACCGATTTTGGATGATCAGCCATGATCATATTGAATGGCGGTGCAGGCTCGAAGGGCCAAATGGCCTACTCCTGCACCTACTTTCTATGTTTCTATGTTTCTAAACTAATTGCAATCAGTACACAAATAACGCAATCACATGGTGAGGTTGAGGATGAGCTGTTGTTTCGGTCAGGTTACCGGTGGGGCAAAACGACTATCCTGTAGCTCCACGATTCACCGGGTGCTGTGGTTCTGCTTGAAGCATTGATCCAGTAACATGAGTTTGAACCCCACACAGCAGGAGCGGGTAAAGAGGAATGGATGACGTTTCGGGCCGAGACCCTTCTTCAGTCTGAAAAAGAGTCTTAAGAAAATGTCTCGACCCGAAACGTCACCCATTCTTTCTATGTGGGGTTCAAATTCATGTTTCTGGATGAGTGGGACAGCTCAGTGGGACAGGCAGCATCTCTGGATAGAAGGAACGGATGACATTTTGGGTTGAGTCCCTTCTTCAGTCTGACGAAGAGTCTGATGGGTCTCGACCTGAAACATCACCCGTTCCTTCTATCCAGAGATGCTGCCTGCCCCTACTGAGTTGCTCCAGCATTTTGTGTCTATCTTCGGTGTAAACCAGCAACTGCAGTTCCTTCCGATACAGTTTGAATCCCATCGCAGCTAGTGGGGAGTCAGAATTTTTGCAATGAAATAACTCAGAAATTCTAAAAACGGCAGAGTTGTTGTAAAGTCCATTACTGGGGGGGGGGGGGAGATCTGCTGCCCTTGCCCAGTCTGGCTTTTGCGTGAGCATAGGCCCAACCAGCCTGACACTTCACTGCCACTGCAGTACATGGGCAGTAGGCCCAGACAATAAGTGTTGGATTATCAACAACAACATCCTGTGAACAAATAAATGTAAAGGGCCGAAGGGCCTGTTTCCATGCTATGTGACTGTGACTCAATAAAATAAAAACCTCTTCCTCACCAGGATAATTTACAAGTTAATAACAGCACGTCTATTAAACCTTGTGACATTATCAGCAAACCTGGGTCCCCCATGACTTTTAATAATTACATGCAATGACACCAGGGTGATTTACTTGAAAAATGTGTGCAGAGAGGAATGACACATACATATTAAGAATCTTTTTCATTATATTAGCAAAAGCATAACAGACTATTGGTCCTGCCAATCACTGCTGCATTAATCAATTAATTGTTCTCCTTATTGTTTTATTATGGGTTACTGAGACATATTATTTTGAATTGATATGACAATAAATATCAAATCTGAGAACCACAGCCGGCTGTGAAACATGCACTCATCTCTATTTGCATCCCATTTAAAGGCTGGCATGGAAGTGCGGTGGCTGAAGCTCCTGCCTCACAGCTCTAGGGACCCTGGTTCAATAGTGGCCTCGCGTGCTCTCTGTGTGGAGTTTGCATGTTCTCCCTGTGACCACATGGGTCTCCCGTGTGCCATGCTTTCCTTGGCATTCCACGTGTGAACGTGTGAACGTGTAGGTTAGTTAGCAGCTGCAAGATTTCCCTATTGTGTAGCTGAGTGGTTGAATCAGGAGGAAGTACATTGGAATGTGAGCAGAATAAAATGGGATTAGAGTCGGATTAATGTAATTATGCGGCACAGCGGTAGAGTTACGGCCTTACAGCGCCAGAGACCCGGGTTCGATTCTGACTAGGGGTGAGCGTGTGGGTTTTCTCCGAGATCTTTGGTTTCCTCCCACACTCCAAAGACATACAAGTATGTAGGTTAATTGGCTTGGTGTAAATGTAAATTGTCCCTAGTGTGTGTAGGATAGCAATAGTGTGCGGGATCGCTGGTCGGTGCGGACTCGGTGGCATGAAGGGCCTGTTTTTGCGCTGTATCTCTAAACTAAACTCAACTAATGGTTAGCATGGGCTTGGTGGAAGATAAGACCTGTTCCTGTGCTCTGTTACTCCGTTCCGCTTTTTCTCACTGAAAGCTTTGAATCTTGCTGTCTCCATTTCCTCTCCCACATACATTAATCTTCCAATGCCTCTCTATGTTTGTATATATTTCTTCCCCGTCTAAATGTGCACCCCGTCACTTCACTGCCTTGCCCTCACTGCATATTGAGGGCCTTCGGCAGGATAGATGTGGATAGAATCTCTACGTGTGGAAGAATCTTAAGTTGGGCACACTTTAAAAATATTGAGTCACCCATTTAAGACAGCATTGAGACAAATGTCTTTGTTTCACAGGATCAAGTTAGTTTGGAAATCTCTTCCGCAAACGTCCATAGAAGTGATGTCTGTGAATATATTTTAGATATAGATACTTGAGAAGCAAGAGGCCAAGGATTACTAGGGTTAGGCAGGAGTGAGATTAGCAACAGTTTACCAATGTAATGAAATGACAACACAGACTCAAATGTCCAGATGACCTACTCTTGCTTTTAATTCATATCTTTGAACATATGTACATGTGGACCTCAGAATTTCTCTCCCAAACATTTGAGACTATTTCTATCAATCCTCTCCTCCACTGTCAGCGAGAACTGTGTATCTTGTGATCTGAACGAGGTGGATTCTCTGATCTGCATTGCATGGCTCGAGAGAACTGTGAAGAACAGAATTGCTCGTATTCTCAATTGCCACTGAATTATTCAAACAACCTTCTCCCTTTCATTTTGCTTCATGCACTCGGTATCGGGGAAGTTTGTCAGCTCTGTAGCAGTCGATGCCGTGCATCAGGCATGCCTGCGCAACTGAGTGACTGATTACCATAAGTGAGCTTTATAGAGTAATTCGAGGAAGATTCTGGCTACAGGCAGCTTGAGCAACCATTGACATTCCTACAGAGAGACTGGAGCAGATGGTGATTTCAACAGCCTCAATGCAAAGGGCTGATGTAGCATCCAAAAAGTCACTCTTCAAAAAAGGTAACAGGTGCGCATGCACATTATTCTCTCTCTCGCACGTTTATTTGCTAGCAACTTGTATTAATGGCATTTCAATACCTCTGGGCCCTTTATATTTTAAGCTGCTATAGAGCGACTGGAATATTCTTCTCAAATTCTCTTTGCTTTGAATATTCTAACTATTCATGTCGATAATTGGCTTTTAATTGTTGGAAGACCTAATTTGAAACAATTCACTCGTTCAGCATTGTGTCGAGAATACAACCGAGACAATCCAAAAATGGATTACCTTAAGATCCACATAGTCCACTTAGTGATTTCCCAATGTGCCTTAAAAAATAGAAAATCCTGGAATTGCACAGGAGAGAATGCACAGGTCTCACAAAAAGCAGGGAGGATGGGGCTGGGGAGGCGATGAGAAGGTTAGACCAGCAGAAACTCTTTGCCACCATTGACTCAAGGAGGGAGAAGATTGGACTTTATTATCTTCCATCACAGTAAGGAGTGTGGGTACCCGCTGTGGTGGATTTTATCTTAACTTTTATTTTATGTGGTTGTGTGCCTTGTTGCTTTTCGCTTAAGGGCCCACTTGGTCGTCATTTGCGCCTCATTTACGCGTTATGTGTAAATTAGGTTGACGCGTCGTGACACGTGGGGTGCGCATGCGTTGCGCATGGTGAAGCGTGGAATCGTATACGCGTTATCGCGCGGCGCTCCGGGATTGAGTACAGGAACAAAATCCTCGCGTGCCACCTGCGTGGCGTATCGCGTATGCACGCTGACGCATTGGGTACGCACGCTGACGCAGTGACGTCGCGTGGTTACGTCACCGTCCTTACATCCTTGCGTCAATGTCCTGCCGCGTGCCGCAGGGTATTCTAATGACGTCACACGCACCAAACGGCTGTGCTGACGCGTGAATTCCGCGCAACGTCGCACATCACGACGCATCGACCTATTTTACATATGACACGTAAATGAGGCGCAAATGACGGCCATGGGGGACAGGCCCTTTAGTATGTCTGTATGGTAACTCAAATTTCACTGTACCTTAATTGGTACATGTGAGTTGTGACAATAAACTGACCGTGGAACCTTGAGATTTGCACATTCTGCACATCTTTATTACTCGCTGGTAGGCCTGCAGTGGACTTCCAGTATTTTCAGCGTAGGAAGGAACTGTAGATGCTGGTTTAATTCAAAGATAGACACAAAATGCTGGAGTAACTCAACGAGACAGGCAGCATCTCTGGAGAGAAGAAATGGGTGACCTGAAGAAGGGTTTCAACCCAAAGCGTCACTAATCCCTTTTCTCCAAAGATGATGCCTGTCTTGCTGAGTTTCCCCAGCATTTTGTCTCTATCTTCAGCTTTTCATTGTACCTTGGTACATGTGACAATAAACTAAACTGAACTGATAGGTCCCGACCTGAAACATCGTCTGTCCATTCTCCTTCACAGATGCTGCCTGGCCAAGTGTGCCCCCCAGTAGTTTGTTTGTTGTTCCAATTTACAGCATCTGCAGTCTCATATGTTTCCTTGATGCCTTGACCTTGAAAGTAAGACTGAGTTACCTAGGTTTCCTTGCTCCACTTGTGCCTCAATGTCCATGTGCTTTTCAGGAGAGATTCCCAGATTCCAGCTGCCTCATTCACAATGCAGAAGAATGGGCTCACCCTAAGAAGGGTCCCGACCTGAAACATGCTCTCCAGGGATGCCACCCGGCCCATTGAGTTACGCCACCATTTGTGTCTTTCCTCGCTCTAGCTTCAAGCTTATCTCCCTTGTTGGGAACCTCTTCCAAAAGATAAAATACATCATCCCTTTTGTCTAAAAAAAAGCCTTTGGTAGAAAATAAGAATTCCAAAATAATGAAAATGCTGCCCTCATTACCGGCAAGTAATATAGCCTGTAATCAGATTCTCATGCCTCTGCTAAATGCTAATGGAATCTGAAAGGGGCGCACTTTCAAACCATTATAAGTTGTTAACTGGATCCACATACTAACAGCAATAGCTTGGGTTTTGCTTGTTATCATTCACAACTGAAAACACATGTAAACCTTCAAGCTCTCCCACTCCAGTGAGATATCTGCTAAACTCTCAGATTTATGGAAGATTTCCAGGAATAGACATGGGAACACAGGCACTAATGTGTGCATTTGCCGATCTGTGGCCTTGCACAGAGTGAGTCACAGGATGCACTCTTTATAAAAGGGGGTTATAATACAAAATCTATTATTGAACCATAAATAAGTTAAATTATTTTTTGTTAATAGTAGGTTGTTATTTTGACTGTTGTTTTGGGATCAAGATCTGTCGATCTTTTAATAAATAGAAACTAAATGGGTGTGTAATTATCTGCTCCGTTATTTAACTTTTTTCTAAATCTCAATGTAAGGATGTTTGTCAATGCTGGTGAATTAAACACTTTCTATTTGAAACGTCCACTCCTGGATATAAAGCGGTCCGTGCATATACAGATCTCACACACAGAAACAAAGGCTATAATAGTAAGATGTACTGTATGTCATGTGTAACACATGGAATTCTTATTCTTATCGAGTCCACACACAAGACTAGAGGTTGTTCAGCCAGAGCTGAACACACTTCTCGGCGTCTGCACACAATGTTGTCCGTCTTGTCGTTTCTTGTGCTTTTTGTGCGTGGCGGTGGAAAGGTTGGTGGAAACAGGGCCGCGACGTGAACGCTCTTTCCTTGACACCAACTCATGGGATCATGGACTGTGGCGTGTGTAGCCATTTAGTTTGGTTTAGAGATACAGTGTGGAAACAGGCTCCTCGGCCCACCGAGACCACACCGACCACACATTAACAGTATCCTACACACACTGGAGGCAATTTGCACTTATACCAAGCCAATCAACCTACAAAGTGTACATCTTTGGAATGTGGGTGGAAACCGAAGATCTTGGAGCAAACCCACGCAGTCACGGGGAGAACGTACAAACTTTGTTCAAACAGCAACCGTAGTCGGGATTGAACCTGGGTCTCTGGCGCTGCAAGCGCTGTAAGGCAGCAACTCTACCATGCAAACTTTGCACACATTGTCACATTATTAGAACTGAATGGGCTCGAACTGGTTGCCTGCATGATAGCAGACACACAGCAGTAAATGCTTTATCTCTGGAGGAGGATTTAATGGTCTTGAGATCTGTGACAAATGGAGGTCACTCTGAACACGAGAGTAGACAGAGAGAGGGACATTGGATGATGAAAAATGTGGAAAGAGATCTCTCCAAATATAGTGACTTTTGATCAATTATTTGGAAAACATGCGCCTGAGTGGTTTCACACGTGAACAACAGTCATAGACACAAATGTCACAAAGACAAAAAAATGGGATCTGCCCGAGAAGACAGCTTTTCCGAGTACTCTGGAATATTATATACACAGAAACGACAGCTCTTCTGAGTAGTTTGTAAACAGAGGGGCAGCAAGTCATTCCTATGATTACTTTAGAGATACAGCATGGAAACAGGCTCTTTGGTCCACCAAGTCCACACCAACCAGCGACCACCCCGTACACTAACACTATCCTACACACTAGGAACAATTTACAATTATACGGAAAGCAATTAACCTACAAACTGAATTAACCTTCAGTCTGAAGAAGGGTCTCGACCTGAAACATCATCCATCCCTTCTCTCCAGAGATGCTGCCTGCCCCCACTCAGTTACTCCAGCATTTTGTGTCTATCTTCAGTTTAACCTAGCATCTGCAGTTCCTTCCTGCGCATTGTCTTTCCACTGACCGGATAGCACGCATCGAAAGCTTTTCACTGTACACGTGACAATAAACGGAACTGAGTTTACGGTCTCAAATGAGGGATTGGCCATTTAGGGCAGAGATGAGAAGTGCTTCTTCAGCTGAGAAAAGTGAATCTTTGGAATTCTCTACCCGAGAAGTCTGCAGAGGTTCAGTCAATTTCAATTTCAAATTCAAGATCATGAACTATTACAGTAAGTGAATCAAGGGTTAGGAGTGATTAGTGTAGGGAAGTGTTGCTGGGGTAAAAGATCAGCTATGATACTCCAGAATAGTCGAACACAAACAAAGGGCCAAATGTACTACTCACACTTTTATTTCTTAGGACGAAAGTAGAGAATCCATTTTGTGTGGAAGAAAACATTTATCATTCTGCCAAGAAATTGTTACAAGGCTTAGGGAGCACAAATTATACAATATATCCTCTGACTTCCCATATCTATCATTCAAACATATGGTTAGCTTCATATGAAAATAAACCAAGTGACTGCAGGGCCAAGTGGCTTAAATTCAATACATCAAATTTGATAAATGTTAATATAATGCTATTACTCTAAGTGCAGAGGACAATCGGATTGATAAAGAAAAATATATCTAAGTGCTATGCAAGATAAACAACATGTGGAGTTAATGTGCTTCATAAACTTAAGATGCTTTATATATCAATATTTCTGCTTCATAACTGAAACTCTCTGCTTCAATCTCAAGCTCATTGAAATGATTTAAGTTCCATAATGTGCCAGCAAAAACTCTGAGTGCCTCTCGACAGTAACTGACAAGTCTACTAATCCCTGCAAAGTACTTCTCTTTTTATATATTGAGGCCTTGAAAGTTGGATAATCGCATCCAAATGCTTAATGAGTTTGCCTGGAACTCCTTCCTCTGCTATTTTAGTGAAAATGTTAATCTGTTTATTTAGAGCTGATAAAATTCCAACTCAAATAGTGGGGGAGAGAGATATTTAATATACACATCATGGATTTGCATTGTTTTACCTGTAAGTGTAATCTTAAGGTTTGTTACTTGTTTTCCCCTCTCTTCTTCATATCTGCTTGCTCCTCTCTCTAAAGCCAATTGTGAGTTATTTTTGAACATGTGTTTTGTACACTTTGCTTAGTTGTACAAAATCTCGCCATCCGCCAGTTTAAAGGGGACGGCACAGTCAGCAAACCTTTCCACAATCATCTGAAAAAAATAACTAAATTCCAAGGAAATTAAATACTGTTACAGCAAAGTTGTAGGTTCCTTCAAGTGAAGCCTGCCAACAACAACTTATATTAGACAACAACTTTCCCCACTATTATATAGCCAGCACTGGCTGGTATATCTATGTTCATCTGTAGAAAATACCACAGTGAAATGTATGACCCTATCTTCAGAGAAATGCACTAGGATCCTGAAATGAAAAGCAAAACATTGCAGCAGTGCAGCACTTACAATGGAAATAACAAAGGTTGGCCATACTCAGCAGTCTGGTCAGAATCTGTGGAAAGAGGAACAGCGCTAATGTTTCAGGCTGGTAACCTCCACAAGTCTATATTGCACAATTTCATCGTTACCAGCCACTTTCCTTCTGTTTGCCAACCGCGCCTTTTCCAATCACAGTCTCTCCTTCCTCACCATGCAGGAACTCCAACTGCACTCCCAGGTCAATAGTCAATAGTCAATAGTCAATTTTATTCGTCACATACACCCGAAGATGCAGTGAAATGAATTTGCCAGCAGCTGTACAATTAAAAAAGAACACACAATAAGGTTTAACACAAACATCCACCACAGCATTCTTCACTGTGGTGGAAGGCACAAAGTTCAGTCAGTCCTCCTCCTTGTTCACCCGTGGTCGGGGCCATAAAACCCTCTGTAGTCGCCGTTACGGGCGGCCGGATGTACTGGCCCTCTCGTCGGGACGGTCGAACACACTCCGCAGCTTGGAGGTCCCGAATCGGCACTTTCTTACGGTTCCAGGATGTTGGACATAGGTTTAAGGTGAAGGGGAGAGGATTTAATAGAAATCTGAGGGAACCTTTTCACACAAAGTGTGGTGGGTGTATGGAACAAACTGCCAGTGGAGGTAGTTGAGGCAGGGACTATCGCAACATTTAAGAAACAGTTAAGACAGGTACATGGATCAGACAGGTTTGGAGGGATATGGACCAAAAACTGGCGTGTGGGTCATGTTGGCAGGTATGGGCAAGTTGTGCCGAAGGGCCTGTTTTCACGCTGTATCACTCTTTGCCTCCATGTCCCACTTTAGTGTCATCTCCAAACTTACTAATCATGCCTTTAACATTCTCATCCAAAGCATTCTCATCCAATCCATGTGCCCAGCACCGATCACTGAGGCACACCACTTGTCACAGGCCATCTGATAAACAACCTTCCACCATCACCCTCTGCTTTATTCCATGAAGCCAATTCTCTATCCAGTCAACTGGCTCTGCCTGGATCTCATGCGATCTAACCTTCCAGAGCAGTCCATGAGGTGGAACCTCATCTAATCCTTTGCTGACATCCATATAGAAATCTGTGGTTTTGCCCTCATCAATCTTTTTGGTTATTTCTAGTGATTAACAGTTTCAGATAATACTGCATCCCATTTATGTTGGAACTGGTAAGTTCTGATGTAAGGTCGTCCACATGTAACTGTATCTCCACTGATGTCCACATTCTGATGATTTCCATTTGCTGCATTGTGTATCTCACAGTTCCAGCACTGTTCTCCTTTCTCTCTCTTTTACCTTAATTCATCTCTCTCCACTTACACATACCCAAGATGTGATCAACAAGCATTCACCTCCCGCTCTCAGGTGGCATCAACAGTATTTGTGTTACATAGACCACCTAGGTCTAAACTCCATCACAGGCGTCCCCTTTGTCCTTTCCATCCCTCTTGCTCCCTGCAACCTAATAACATGTTTTCCAATTTTGATGATAGGTTGTCAGCCTGAATACATTAACCTCCCCACAGATGCTGAGCTCCAGTATTTCCTGTATTTATTTATGCATTCACATGTTTAAATTTTGCACAATTCTCGTCGATGAGATAGGTGATGTTACAAATGAAAACCTCTAGTTGCGCGCCAGTTGCTGGACTGCTCTCTCCCTGGAAATCAAGGTCACCTCAACTCCCATCTTCCTCACAACAGGATCATTCCAAATGGCAGCAGCTCTACCTCATCCCCCATCTGCTGCTCACCACAGCATCAATGAGGTAAACCCTGACACTTCCACACAGAGATGATGTTCATCTATTTATATTTCAGTGATGTACAGGTGGTATCTCGGCATGAGTTTCCTATTACTGCAGGCAGTTCTTGTGGCCCATAAAAGGTCCAGGTTTGCCATGGGAACCTATCATGCATAGAAGAGGTTCGCCGGTTGATATGGATCGCAAGAAGAACTCTTTCCTCATGGAAAATGCTAAGTGTCTGGGACGATAGTATGACCCTTTCATCCAGAGGGAATCTGCTCTGCCAGACATTCACAATGACCAGTAATGTCTCAATGGATGGAACCCGGGCTTCTCCTCCCCTTGTCGGAAGGAACTGCAGATGCTGGTTTAAACCGACGATAGACACAAAAAGCTGGAGTAACTCAGCGGGTCAGGCAGCATTTCTGGAGAGAAGGAATGGGTGATGTTTCGGGTTGAGGCCCTTTTCAGACATTCAGGAGTCCCCTCACACCAGTGCTTTCCCGACAACCACAGCCCTCAAGACTGGCACAAGAGCTTTGAAATTCTGGAATCGGAATGGAAAGTGCCAATCGTGTCCTCGAGATGCCTGACAAAGTTAATGGAGTATTTGAGCGTGCCTCACCCAGAGTGGATGGGTGAAGCCAGTAGCTGCATTGTATTTGGATTTCCCAAAGGCATTAGATGTTGGTAAATGTCCCTCCTCTCACCTTAAATCTGTCACCTCCAGTTCTAGCCTTCACTGTCACAAAAAAAAAATTGACTATTTATCTTACCTGAGATATGATGCCCATTTGCTGGGCTGTGACTTGGCAATCATAATTTTATAAACCTCCATAAAGTGATCCTTCAACCTAATTTTCAATGAGAATAATCCCAGTTTATGCAATCTTTTTTCATAACTGCAGCCCATCTGCCATGCTCCGCTCCACTTTCTCGATTATCCATGAGGTATTATATCCTTAGATAACCTACTTTGCTATCCATAACCCCACCAATATTTGTGTCATCTGTAAACTTACTAATCAGATCAAATGCATTATCACCCAACAAAGGGTTCCAGCACCAATCCTGGTGGTAGACCACTTTTTACAGACTTCCAAACACTAGAACGTCCAACCACCTGTGTCCTCAGTTTCCCATCACCAGGTCCATTTTGGATCCAAGTAGCATTAAGGTTATGGACCAGCCTTTAATGTGGAATTGTGGCAAAAAACTTAACAAGTCCACATAAACCACATCTAGCGCAGTGCAATTATCAGTTTTCTTGGTTATCTTTTCAAACTCCATCAGATATGTGAGAATTTTTGCTCCCAGCGCATGGAATGATGTATTGTCCCCAACACGGGATTAAATTACAAATCCCTGCACAAAGAGTGAATTATTTTGCGGCACAGGGAGAGATTTTCAGTCCTCAGCGGTTGTGAGTAAGTTACTCTTCCCAGGACAGGCAATGAGTTTACTGTTCCCAGCAGAGGAGAGGAATCAAAGTCCCAGCAGAGAGAGCATGTCACTGATGCAACACTGGACTTGAATTACAGTCACACGTAAAGGGGTGATTTAATTCCCAGCAGAGGGACTAAGTTACTTTTCTCAGGATGAGGAATGAAGGAATGTTTCTCGCAACGGGAGTAAATTACTGTTCCCTACAAAGGGAATGCTTGATCTGCTGAGTTCCTCCAGCACTTTGCTTTTAGCTCAAGATTCCAGCATCCGCAGTCTCTTATATCTCTCACCATTTCACAGGGAACTAAAGACTTTTTGTCAGCGCTGGATAAAATTCTGATTCCTGGTGGAGAATGTCGATTCACTGTTGCCACAGGTAGCTGTCGGTCCCATCCTAACCTGATTAGGGCTCTGTGACAATTGACTGGGTACAACTTTAGCTCACACACTGGGGATCATTTCATTACCATTTCTTAAGCAAGATCATCATTATTAAAAACTTCAAAATTGGATCGATTAGTGTCTCCATTTTAATGCCCTATTTGTGCAATGAATTGATTTAACCCATCTACTTCCAGAAGAAATTGCAACCATAGTGAAAATGAACTGCTACTTGCTGCTGGTTGTGGCCGACCAGATGGTTTCAGGCATCAGGCACATGGTCACCAATTATGCAAGCCCAGTCTTACCAAGACTGTTTAGAGTTCCAATGTGCAATCCACAGCCATTAAGGAACAAACAGCATAGCACACTACCTTTCTTGCTTTTTACAATTATTTGTGAGGATACCACTGAGTGGTGCCACACGATGGCAGCCTCGCCAACAGTCTGTCTGTCTTTTCGTCTTGTTTTTGCTATTTTTAGTGTGTTTTAAAAGTATGTGTTAATGTTCTCTGGTTTGCTTTATGTGGGAGGTGAGCGGGGGGGAAGATCGGGGAAAACTTCATCAATTTGTTACCTTGCCGGAGATGTGATTGTTTTCTAGGTCGTATCTCCAGTCGCTCTGCGGCCTAACATCATGGAGCAGGAGGCCTTGCTTGGGACTGACTTTGAGCCCCACCGCGGGGACGTGGACTTACCATCGGAGCCGAGCCCTTGCCTGAGCCTGCGAATTTCACCATCGAAGAGCTCACAGTCTCGGGTGGAGACCGATGGCGGGAAGCTCCAAATGACGCAGAAGGTTTCGACCAGCCCTGACCCGGGGTCAGATCGCCCGGCGCGGTGGAGCTGAGAACCCCCCGATGCAGGAGCTTGATCACCCCGACGTGGAGGCCCCCGACCACCGGCTGCAGGAGCCAAGATCGCCCTGTCAACGGAAGGCTCGAGGCCCCCGATCGCGGGAGAACAAAGAAGGGTTGAACTTTTTTTCGGGGGTTACACAAAATGCTGGAGAAACTCAACGGGTGCAGCAGCATCTAACGAGCGAAGGAGATAGGCGACGTTTCGGGTCGAGACCCTTCTTCAGACTGGTCAGGGATCAGGGAGCCTTCCATCACAGTGAGAAATGTGGAGTCACTGTGGTGGATGTTTATGTTAAAATGTTTTTTTTTGTGTTTTGTTGCTTGTTATTGGTATGACTGTATGGCAAATCAAATTCCTCGTATGTTGCAAAACATACTTGGCTAATAAAGTATGATTATGATTATGATTATGGTACCTACCACAACCAGCGAGCAGTGCTGAACAACTATCTACCTTTGTGATTACCCTTGGACTATCCTTGATTGGACTTTGCTGGCTTTACCTTGCACTAAACGTAATTCCCTTATCATGTATCTATATACTGTAAATGGACCGATTATAACCATGTATTGTCTTTCCACTGACTGGTTAGCACGCAACAAAAGCTTTTCACTTTATCTCGGTACACATGACGAAACTAAACTAAACTAAACTGAGGGACTTGACTGAGAAATTTTGAAAATTATAGAAAGCTATTAGGACACTTTCAGAAATCCACAGAGTGCTCCATATCTAACGTCTTCGTGGCAATGCAGCAGCACAGGTGGCAATGAGCAGATCTACTGCCATTCAAACCAAAGATAGGTCAGAGATTATAAGGAAACATTGACAGTGAACATACCTGGAAGATTGGGGATCATGTAGTTCTCTTGGGATCTCTTGAGATGGTTTATGGCCCAGGGCTTACACGAGCTGTTCGGTGCAGAATAGTTTCCTCAACACCTGCCAGGTCTTGCTTTCCCAAGGATATCCTCCCTTGTGCAGGTGACCTCCTGCCTATTATTTGCTGATTTTGCCTGAACGAAGGAAAGGAAGGACACTGAGTAAAACACAAATGCTGGAGCAATTCAGAAAGTCAGGCAGCATCTGCGGTAGGAATGGGCAGATGACGTTCCAGGTTGAAAGCCTTCTCCAGACTGATGGAGTAGTAATAAGCTGAATATGCAAGGTGGGAGTGGGGGAAAGCCTAGCAAGTGCCTCTGCTGAGAACGGTTTGTTCAGAATTGGAGAGGGTGCTGTCAGGGGGGTGGTGAACACCGGGCAGGCGATGAGGCTGGGGTCAGACACAGGATCTAAGGAGGGCAAAAGGGGAGTTCCATGGAGTGAGGAGGAAGGCCCAGAGGAGGTAGGGGCGTGCAGGGTTGTGTAGTAATGGGGAGGAGATGAAGTGGAGTGTTTGGTATCGGTGGAAGGCAGGAGGACCCAGAGGTGTCGCTGTAACTGGTCCTGGCTTGGAGGCAGCTGGGCAGCAGCGGGACTAAGGAGGTTCAATGGCCCCTGCCTGAGGGGGAGAGGGAAACAGCTTGAGCTGGTAGCATCAATGACCCTGGTGTGGACGCGGCTGGGACAGCTATCAAATCCAGCAAAGTCGGCGACCCCGGTTTACAGGCGGCCAAGAAGCAAGTGGAACAGCACAGTCAGTGGTCCTGGCCTGGGGGCAGCCAGGGAAGGCAGCAAAGTATTGGGGAACTATGTTTGGACGATGTGGAGGGGTGATCACTAGAGGTGATGAGATTGGTGACAATTTAGGAGATGTTGGCCTGGGGTTCACCAATGGTGTTGGTCAAGGATTCAGGAAGTGTCCGAGAGCTAACGCCTGGCCTCGGCACACAGAAACACTCGTTCATTGCTGTCACTTGGTAGTCTGGAGACTTATGTTGATAATGCTGTGGATAGAACGTCAGTGGCAAGGTGAGGGCGTGGGTTATTGCAGCAGAAGGTGGCTTTTCCGCGTATTGTGAATGAAGCAAATGTTTCGTGAATGACAGTGTGTGCCTTTGTATGAGAGGGACAGGGAGCGTTAGCAGCAGGAACAGCATTCCTATTCATCTAGATCTCACCTCGGTATAATTAGTAAGGTCACAGGATTTCTTCTGGCTTTGCTTAATATTTCGGCCATTCTTATTCCTGGCCGACAATATCCCTGTCACCTACTGCCAGGTTATTCCAATAGTCAGAAGACTCAGAGTGCTGGAGTAGTGCATGGGGTGAGGCAGCATCTCGGGAGAACATGGATAGGTGACTATTTCCAACAGTCACCATGTACTTAGCCCCATCCCCCTGCCAAACAGGACACCCCTCATTGCCTATATATCCTGCACCACGACTTCACTCTCACTTAGAATTAATCGATGAGTTGCCTCCCTCATGCACACAGCTTCTGCCTCATCCCATGGCAGTCACAGTGTGTGATGCTGCTGTCAGGCTACCAAGGGGACTGACACCTTTAAAAGGGACAGTACAATGCCCCAACTGGTAGACCTGCTTCATCATAACACCAGCAACCCAGAACCTGTCCGCAAATGCTCTCTTCCGTAAAGTTTAAGAAAGAGCTGCAGATGCTGGAAAGATCGAAGGTAGACAAAAATGCTGGAGAAACTCAGCAGGTGAGGCAGCATCCATGGAGCGAAGGAATTGGTGACGTTTCAGGTCGAGACCCTTCTTCAGACTGATGTGGGGGTGGGGGCAGGAATAAGAAAGGAAGAGGCGGAGAGAGTGGGCTGAGGGAGAGCTGGGAAGGGAAGGGGAAGGAGGGAGAAAGCAAGGACTACCTGAAATTGGAGAAGTCAATGCTCATGCCGCTGGGGTGTAAACTACCCAAGCGAAATATGAGGTGCTGCTCCTCCAATTTACGGTGGGACTCATTTTGGCCATGGAGGAGGCCCAGGACAGAAAGGTCGGATTCGGAATGGGAGGGGAACCCCGTTCCCTAAGGAATGAGGACATCTCCGATGCTCTCGTTTGGAACACCTCCTCCTGGGTGCAGATGCAGCGTAGACGGAGGAATTCGGAGAAGGGGATAGAGCCCTTACAGGAAGCAGGGTGGGAAGAAGTGTAGTCCAGATAGCCATGGCAGTCAGTGGGTTTATAGTAGATGTCGGTCAGCATCAGAGATGTCCTCATTCTTTAGGGAACTGGGATCTTCAACTATAGATGAGGCTCTCACCAGGGTCTCCTCTATATCCCGTAGCTCCACTCTCACTCCCCATCCCCCCACTCGTAAAAAGGACAGAGTCCCCCATGTCCTCACCTTCCACCTTACCAGCCGTCATGTACGTCAGATAATCCTCCGACATTTTTCGCCACCTCCAACGGTATCCCACCACTGGCCACATCTTCCCATCTCCTCCCCTTTCGACTTTCCGCAGAGACCACTCCCTCTGTAACTCCCTGGTCAATTCATCCCTCCCCACCCCCTCCCCTGGAACTTCCCCTTGCAACCGCAGGAAATGCTACTCTTGTTGCATTACCTCCCCCCTCGACTGCATCCAAGGACCCAAGCAGTCTTTCCACGTGAAGCAGAGGTTCACCTGCACCTCCTCCAACCTCATCTATTGCATCCGCTGTTTTAGGTGTCAACTGCTTTACATCGGTGAGACCAAGCGCAGGCTCAGCGATCGCTTCACCCAACACCGCTGCTCAGTTCGCATTAACCAATATGATCTCCCAGTGGCTCAGCACTTCAACTCCCCCTCCCATTCCGAATCCAACCTTTCTGTCCTGGGCCTCCTCCATGGCCAGAGTGAGTCCCACCACAAATTGGAGGAGCAACACCTCATATTTTGCTTGGGTAGTTTACACCCCAGCGGTGTGAACAATTACTTCTCCAATTTCAGAGAGTCCTTTCTTTCTCCCTTATTCCCCTCCCCTTCCCAGCTCTCCCACAAGCCTACTGTCTCCTTTCTTCCTTTCTTCTTCCCGCCCCCCTCCCCACCTCCACATCAGTCTGAAGAAGGGTCTCGACCCAAAACGTCACCTATTCCTTCGCTCCATAGATGCTGCCTCACCCGCTGAGTTTCTCCAGCATTTTTGTCTATCTTCAGTAAAGTTTGCTCGATTTCCCTGTGACCACATGGCTTCCTTCAGATACTCAGGTTTCCTCACACATCCAAAAGATCTCCAGGTCTGTAAGTTAATTGACAACTGTACATTTTTCCTCATGTGCAAGTTGAGAGGGGAAAGAGTTAAAAGGGACTTGTTTTTTGTCAGAGGATGGGAGTATATGGAACATGCTACCCAGAGGAATTGGTGAAGGCGGGTACAATTGCAACGTTTAAAAGATTCTTGGACAGGTAAATTGATGGGAAAGGTTTGAAGGCATATGGGCAGAACTCGACAAGTAGGACTAGCTCAGTCAGGCAACTTTGGCAACAGTTGTAGAGTTGCTGCCATACAGCGATTACAGCACCGGAGACCCGGGTTCAATCCTGACTACGGGTGCTGTCTGTACGGAGTTTGTACGTCCTCCCCATGACCTGCGTGGGTTTTCTCCGAGACCTTCAGTTTCCTCCCACGGGTACGTAGGTTAATTGGCCTGGTAAATGTAAAAATTGTCCCTAGTGTGTGCCGGATAGTGTTAATGTGCGGGGATCGCTGGTCGGCACGGACCCAGCGGGCCGAAGGGCCTGTTTCCGTGCAGTATCTCTGAAGTAAACTTATGCACATACAGTATATGAGTGGGGCAGAAGGACCTGTTTCCCTGCTTGGTAATTCTATGACTCCAAAGAAGTGGTAGATTCTGGAATGGGGATGGGGGAGTGGGTTGTTGATGTGAATATAGTGAGAATAAAATTGTGTACATTGTTTTTTGATGGTCAATGCTAATTCGATGGGCTGAAAGGGCCTTTGTCTATGTGCTGCGCCTCTATAATTCTACCTTTATTACACTGCCGCACTGCAAAGTGTGGGAATTGCACCAGAGGTGACCTCCTTTCTACAACCAAGACGATCTGTTTAACATATATTTCTGGCTGTAAACTGCCTAATGCAAGTTTACATGATATTTTCATGTTTGCAGGGACCTGAATGGGTGTCAACATGAAACATAGTGACAGTTCAGTACACCCAAAACTGGCCTCAAATCTATCTTCGAGATCTCTGTGCTTCCTGACGTAAAAAAAAATCTGCTCCTCCTGTGATCTTTGCTCGGTCTAGCAATTAAAGATAAGTTTCCACTATTTACGCCAGGTCACACTTCACATCTTATCTCGATGTCCCTCCTCAAAAGGGTTTCAGCGTTGCAGAACTCCAAACATTTGTGAATAAATGAGTTACACTTGGAATCAGTTCTCCCAAGTCCCAATGCGTGCTGCCGGCAAATGCAGAAAATTAAAAAATAAATAAACGAGTCACAATGACCTGTATAATTACATAAATGTTGTGCACAACATGGTTGAATGTCAAGGGTTTTTCTTCCCTTTTAGTGTTGGCGCTTTGGTTGCCGTCTCAGTCTTGACCTAGATCGTAACACACGGAATGTGTGTTCTTTTATAGACCTGATTCTGTGTGACAGGTGAGCAATCAGGACAGAGGTTTTAATGTTTGGCCTGAAGGCACAATCCAATTTTCAACTGTTTCAAATCCACTGTGTCAGAGTTTATTTGCACAGGATAAGTAATGTCATTTGCAATCAAGCTGTGCTGAGAGTGGAGCAGTCTGCCCCCTGGTGCTGTGTTCGCAAAATACAAAACAAAGGGAGATCAATGTGAGAGGAAGGTTGTCGTATCTGGGTCTGGTCAAAGTTCCTGGATCTATGTAGGGTCTCCCTTCCACTTCTCTTTGCAGTAAGTACTTGCATCTATGTGGTACTGTTAGGACTGGAGAAATGTTCTCACAACAGCACCCTGGAATAAAATCTGACAAAGAAGTGTATTGAGGTACTGGGGCAGGAGCCAAATGATCAGTTGAATTGTTTGGTATTAAGCAGCACAGCAAGGAATGAATAACAGGTAGAGTTTGTAAAGGGTTTGGGAAGGGAATTTCTGAGTTTGAGGCCAAGACAGCAGATGATGTGGCCAAGTCAAGTTCATTCGTCACATACACATACAGGATGTGCAGTGAAATGAAAGTGGCAATGCCTGCGATGAGATGCATTTGTTTTTCCCTGCTTGCAAGAGGATGGTAGCACTCTCAACTTTACTTTTTTTGTATAGGAAGGAACTGCAGATGCTGGTTTAAACCGGAGATAGACACAAAAAGCTGGAGTAACTCAGCGGGTCAGGCAGCATCTCTGGAGAAAAGGAATAGGTGATGTTTCAGGTTGAGACCCTTCTGAAGACGGGTCTTGACCCAAATAATCATCTATCTATTCCTTTTCTCCAGAGATGCTGTCTGACCCACTGAATTATTCCAACCTTTTGTTACTTCTTTATTCTTTCCAAATTCAAAATGTGACACTTCATGCTCCCTGCGTTTCGATGTGTTGGAATCAAATGTCATTGCTCTAACCCATACCTTTTCTGGACTACAAACCAATGAGAAATGTGCCTTTATTAAACTTTCCTTCTTCCCATATCCTCAAGCTTGGCATCACCTAGTGATGATTTGATGATTGATCTCCCCTCCTCTTCTAGTTTGTTCAGCTTTTAATGATGCTTAAACAAAAACAGATTAAATAGAATCTCATGACCACCACAGCCCAGAGAAACAAAAAAAACATAGCAATCACATTAAATAACCTTCCCTCACATTAAAATACTCATTGACATGGAAATAAATAAATTTTCATCTTTTGAAGAAGATTCTTTCCACTGGAATCTGTGTCATGCATTTTGTCTAAAGTGTTGTTATTTCACAATATTCAAAGTAGGCAGTACTAAGTAGTCTGGAATAAAACACAAAGTTCTGGGGGAACTCAACGGGTCAGGCAGCATCTGTAGAAGGAATGGATAGACTGAAGAAGGGTCCTGATACAAAACGTTGTCTCTCCATTCTGCCCACGGATGCTGCCTGACACGCTGGTTTCCTCCAGCACTTTGTGCTTTGCTCAAGATTGCAGCATCTGCAGTTCCTTGTGTTTCTATGTAATCTGGAGGTATCCATATGTCCTGGTGGGATGGAGTCCTATGGTCTCTCCTCGATTGCATAGGTAAAGTGAAAAGTCATACGTCATTGAAATGCTAATGTATACATGATTGGAAACTGAGGAATTTCAACAAACAACTGGTAAGAGGAGGTTGAGGAAAATAATGTAGACTCTGTTGGGTTGGGATAGATTAGCTGTGGCTGTTTAAAGTTGTTCCGAGCTACATGGAATAAAATGCAATTTCCAGTACATATGGCTCAATTGATTGATTCTGGTGCTTAATTCTTTATACAAACTCTACCTTCCCTTCTTCTAAATCAGGGTCTGCTGTACCAGCTTTTCTTTTCTCCCTCAGGTATCAACCAGGATTCCCCCTCATAACACTCACTTTGGTGACTCCATTTGATGGTAAAAGTTCCAAGTTCTAACCGACCAATTAGTCCAGAATTCTAATGGCACCTTCTGCTAATGGTGCCTAGATTTATTAAATCCCAAAACTTTTAAGTGGTTCAATCAGATCATCTCTCAATTCTTTCTTTTGTAGGGGAGGGAGACCTAGACTGGTGAGTCATGCCTGACAGCCACAATAGTAGAGATGGAAGCTGCAGGGAAGGGTTAACGTCAGTTGATTGATCCCATTAACATTAACGAGATTAATCCCTGGGATGGCGGGACTGTCCTATGAGTAAAGATTGAAAAGACTAGGCTTGTATTCACTGGTGTTTAGAAGGATGAGGGGGGGATCTTATAGAAACATATAAAATTATAAAAGGACTGGACAAGCTAGATGCAGGAAACATTTTCTCAATGTTGGGCGGGTCCGGAACCAGGGGCCACAGTCTTAGAATAAAGGGGAAGCCATTTAAGACTGAGGTGAGAAAAAACGTTTTCACCCAGAGAGTTGTGAATTTGTGGAATTCCCTACCACAGAGGGCAGTGGAAGCCAAATCACTGGTTGGATTTAAGAGAGAGTTAGATAGAGCTCCAGGGGCTAGTGGAATCAAGGGATACGGGGAGAAGGCAGGCATGGGTTATTGATTGGGGACGATCAGCCATGACCACAATGGATGGCGGTGCTGGCTCGAAGGGCCGAATGGCCTCCTCCTGCACCTATTTGCTATGTTTGTATGTTTCTATGTTTCAATGTTTCTAATATTTAGTGGTGGTCCAAATGACAAAATTCACCTTTGTCACGTTCTAGGAGGAAGCTTGTCAATGAGGAATCTCGCCACAAGTACTCATCTAACACAAATATAACAAGATTGACAATTAATTTAATAACCTTTTAAAATATATTTTATTTACTTGTGTATTTTATTTCCCTTGTGGTAAACACAAATGGCATCAGTGAGACCATCAGCTGAAACAGTCTAAAGAAGGATCCTAACCCAGAAACATCAGCTATCCATTTCCTCCAGAGATGCTGCATGGATTGTCTTTCCGCTGACTGGTTAGCACGCAACAAAAGCTTTTCACTGTACCTCGGTACACGTGATAATAAATAAACTAAACTGACCCGCTGAGTCTATGATCCAGCATTTTGTGTTTGGCTTTAAGGACTCATTGAGTTTAAGGGAGAACGGAAACTGAATTAACCAAAGCAGCTGGAATAGCAAAAAATCTCAGAGGACCCCAAGTCGGTGGTGGAAATAGCAGATGTTAACTTCTCTCCTTCACATTGTCAGGTTCAATAATTCATTCAAGCCACTCTCTTGCTGATGGCATCAGCATTCAATGTTGAAACAATAACATTCAAGGAAAGAAAGAGAGCAAAAATAAACAGGAGAATGTTAAAGTTAATTGTTGCTTTTCCAATGTGGTTCAGATGGCCCCTTTCCCTCCTGAACTCATTAATGTTGCAATTTAATCCCGGGTTTTTTAACAATTACACGGCAGGATGCCTGTTCTTAAGTAACAAATACCAACCAGCCCAATTGCATTAACGTGTCAGAAGTTGAATCAATGTTGAATTTCTCTTACAAAATGGATGTTTCCACTTAGACTTTTCTCTCGTATCCAAAAGGGAAGAGACCAGTTCTTGCTAACGTACAGCGTCGGAAAGAACTGCAGATGCTGGTTTAAGCCGAAGATAGACGCAAAATGCTGGAGTAACTCAGTGCAACAGGCAGCATCTCTGGAAAGAAGGAATGGGTGACGTTTTGGGTCAGTCTGAAGAAGAGTCTCGACCTGAAACATCATCCATTCCTTCTCTCCAGAGATGCTCTGTACTCCGATAACATTTTGGTGAATGGTGGTGGAAAAACAGGCTACTGGCTCTAGGTGGAAGCTCCTGGCGGAAGGACGGCATAGTGGTACAGCAGTAGAGTTGCTGCCTTACAGCACTTGCTGCGTCAGAGACCCGGGTTCAATCCCGACTACGGGTGCTGTCTGTACAAAGTTTGTACATTCTCCCTGTGACCACCTGGGTTTTCTCCAAAATCTTCAGTTTCCGCTCACGCTCCAAAGACATACAAGTTTTGGCTTAGCATCAATGTAAAATTGTCCCTAATGTCTGTTAATGTGCGGGGATCGCTGGTCAGTGTGGACTCAGTGGGCTGAAGGGCCCGTTTCCACACTGTATTTCTAACCTAAACTAAGCTTTGTGCACATCCCATTGTCTTCATGATGAAGGTAAAACTTAATATTTGCAAATGGACCAAGTACTAACCATCTTCGTCTGTTTCTAACATTTTCACTGTCAGAAATAACAATGCTTGCACAATTTCTTGCTTTCAATTTAAGCTTAAAGGGCCTGCCCCACTTTCCCGAGTTATTCACAAATTCTCCAGAGTTTTCAGAATGTTCGTAACGAGTCCATAGGAGGCCGTAGGAGTCCGTGGATATATCGTAGCGGCTCGTTGCGCCAGTCGTAGGTACTCGGGGCTATTTCTTTACTCGTGGACATTTTTCATCAGGCCGAAAAAACACCCCGACTTACCTGATGCCCCGAGTATCTACGGCTGGCATAACGAGCCGCTACGATATATCTACGGACTCCTACGGACTCGTTACGAACATTCTGCGAGTTTGACAACCCGGGAGAATTCGTGAATAACTCAGGAGAATTTGTGAATAACTCGGGCAAGTGGGACAGGCCCTTAAGGTGTAGCTGATTACATCAAGTACAACAAATGTTGAACATCTCGCTGCCTCAATGATCCTTGCATCAAACCAATAATGTGGAAAGTTGACCCCATATCTGCTGCAAAGAGCAAGAAAGCTTCACCCCAGCCTCCTGCCAAACACCAACAAGGTGATGGGAGGAGATATCATAAGTGTCTTCTGCTAGTCACTCACTTCGTGGATTGTCACCTTGTCATGGTGGAGAAGTTTGTGTAGACCTGAGGTCCTGAGAGCGATGCCGTCCGGAGTTATGCTCCTGGTAGGGCCACCCATGGCGGTAAGTTCGAGGGAGAGGTCTCTGACAAAGAGCAATCCAACCAAGACCTCAACAGTGGAACAGGCGGAGGATGATGGCTGACTTTAGTGGAGCGTCACAACGGCTGGGAGGCAGATGAAGGCTGCAGCAGAAAAGGGTCCCCGATCGTCTTTCGACTCCAAGATGCCACTGGATCCTGACCCAGATCTGTCACGCACAGGCTTCCTCCAAAAAGAGGACAGTCATACCCGTTTTGAGTGACCACAGATGATGACTCACTCACTCCATGACATATTCACTGATGCTCAACCATGGTTCTACAAAACCATTTATCTTCCTGATGGAACCTTTGATGGAGACCCGGAAACAAGAACTAGAACTGCTGAAGGAACTACCTACACTCCAAAGAGGTGACTTCTGGTAAATTGCAGGTTAATCAGTGACTGTTTCCATACTGCATCTCTAAATTTGTAAATTGGACGTAGAGTGCAACAGAGTGTCTCATTCGTGACCACTGACACAATAGATAAAATGGTCAGCCTACCTTCATTTGTTCAAGGCATCACTCCCAACCAGAAGGTGTTCCTGATCCTAACAATCCTGCCTTCAAATTCATTTTGTCTACCTCTGATACCCTTCTCCCCTTTCATGGCCTCTCTGCTTCCATTACTAGGGACTAACTATCCACTGACAGCCTTTCTCTCACTACTCCCGTCATCCTGTTCCCTTCCCCCACTGCTTACATTTATCACACACCCCTCCTTACTCCGTTCCCCATTATTACCCTATCTCCCCCCCCCCCCCCCCCCCCCGACCCCCGCACCATCCCCTCCCATGTCCCCTTCCTCCTATCTCTCTCTCTCTAGCTTTTACATTTTTTCCATCCATATATACACATTTTGGTCTCAATTTAGCCTCTAGCCTTTGTCACTATCTCCACCCATCTGCCAATAAGCCCTAATCACCTATAACCATGATTACTTGCAAGTTCTTTCCCCACATCTCGACACCAGCTATCTCCCCCCTACTCCATCAATGTGAAGAAGGGTCCCAAACCGAAACATGATCTGTCCGTTTCACTCCTCTGATGCTGTCTGACTCACCGAGTCCCTCCAGCACTTTGTTTCGTGCTCCTGATCCCTTGTCGTCTTTTAAAGATACATAAAGAGCAGTCATTTATGGAAATGTAAGGAATTGGGAGGTAGATGAATACAGATTTCAAGAAGACCGAATGGGGAAATGGAAAGATCTGTGGAAGTGGAAATCTAATGAATGAGATGTGAAATGATGCATTTTGGAAAGAACATTGAGGAAAGGCACCTAAACGTCCCTCAGTAGATATCTGATGCCCCGCCACTCAAGAAATACAGCCGATGCTGGCTGTGGCAAAGTGTCCAAAACTCATTGGAATGTTAAGAGAACCAATTTCAGTGTCCTCTCCCAGCCCTCGTTACTTTTAGTCAACCAGAATGCCAGGTTACGTTTTCCCATGCTCAGCACCAAATTTCCAATTGTTCCAAACCCATGGCTATTCAAGGTAGAGAAGAACCTTGAGGCCATGCATAAGGGCCGAATGAAGGAGAAGGAGTCCCATCAGCTCACAAACTACCTTACCTGTCAAGCACATCATGATCCGACTGAGGAAGAGTCTGCGGTTGCAACAAAGGCCTCAAGAGCCAACTCAGAATGCACAAAACCAGAGTGGGGAAGGATCATCCTTGATCTCAATGGGCTGCCTCAAGAAAAAAAATGATGAAGAACTGCAGGAATAGAAAAGCATCAGTGTTCACACTCATGCCTATAACAATGACAGGACTGCCAAATGAGTCTGTTTACAAATATATATAGATATATATATACACACATACACATACACACACACACACACATATATATATATATATATATACACACACACACACAATTATATATATGTTTACAAATATATATAGATACATATATACGCACACACGCACACAATTACATTTGTGTGTGTGTATATATATACATATGTATATATATGTATGTATTTAGAATTACATTGTGTTCTATTTATAGTGTTATATTTAGAATATATATATACATATGTATATATATATATATATATATATATATATGTGTTCTATTTAGAATTACAAGAGCAAAGAAGCTATGCTAACAGCTTAAGGTTACTAGTTAAGCCCCCTGTGTGTAGTTCTGGATACTTCACATCAGACAAGGAGCAGTGCAGATTTACCAGAATGATAATAAGGACAAATGCAGTGATGTCCACATTTGAGAAGCCGGGAGTCTTCTCTTTATAGAAGTTTGCAATAATTATGGGGACTTTCAGTGAATAATGAGAAACTGATTTTGGTGACAGGGAGATCACTAGACACAGATTTAAGATAATTGATAAAATATGCCATGGGGAAATTGGAAGATGCTCCTTTACACAGCAAAACATAATGAACTTCATTAACCCACATTAGGGCAGTGCCCTTGCTTCAAAGGTAACAACATGATCCAAGAGCTTTCTTCTTTTGTTGCCTGGGAGGATGGTGAGGCAGATTCAACATTAACTTTCAAGTGGTATTAGATATGCACTTGAAAAGCAAGTTACAGTGTATCAGGGACTAATTAGATTTTTTTTTTGGAAAACTGCAGAATTGTGCCTATTGGGGTCTCTCATAGTCCCAGGTCTTCCTAAGCTGTGGAATTTACCACATTAAAACAGCGAGCTGATGTCAGAGAGAACAGATTGTTATTGTGTACATTTGGCTACAACCTCTGGTAAAAGTGATCAACTTCAACACTGGAGGCAAACTGTAAAAATTAGGCTCATACAGGCAGAAGCCAAGAACAATAATTAACGGACAGTTTTCCCAATGGCACCCGTTGGCCCTTGCAAGCTGGCAATCCTCTCCCCTGTCACACACCCAGAGCATTCACCATCATTTATCCGCACTATGACTGTCTTATCATCTGACATGTTAAAGTACTTCACACAGTTTTGGGCCACCAAGTATTCCCAAGTGAACAATCTGTGGCTCTTGTTTTGCCGTGGAGACTTCCCAGAACCAATAACTTGAGTAAACCAATGTTTACATAGTGCTGATGGAAAAGTGAATATTGGCCAGGCACCAGGTAATTGCTGGACTTCCACCAGCAGTGATGTGGCATTCTTAACATCTTTAGGAACAACTAGAATAAACAGTTTGCAGATTAATTTAATGTGTCTTCATAAAGACAATTGAGAATTCCAAATTGCAGCCTCTTCACTGATGCATTGGGGTGACTATATTTGATTTGATTTGATTTAATTTATTGTCATTATCTTCAATTAAGAGACAACAAAATTATTTTTCCCTTAGTCATACAAATAATTAAAAAAACACAAAAACACAAAACACAGTAGTCCACAACACAAACATCCCCACAGCAGCACCAAAGTTCCCCACTGTGAGGGAAGGAACCAAAGTCCGGTCAACCTCCTCACTGATGTTCCCCAATGTTCACCCGTGGTCGGGGCTTCTTGAGCTACGGGCGGCCAATGTTCAGGCCCTCTCGCCGGGAATGATGGAACCCCGACATCGAACGGGAGAACATCCTCAGTGGCTTGGACCTCTGAATCGGCCACCTTCCACCAGAGTCCGTGGCTCCCGATGTCCACAGGCCGCGCTGGGCGGAGATTCGCGCTGGGGACCCCCGGCAAAGGGTTCCAGGACTCCGCGATGTTGAGGTCAGCGCCGCCCGTGTTGGGAGCTCCGCACCCACACCTCCGCGATGTTGGAGCAGCGACCTAACACTTCGGAGCGCCAAGCGGCGATCCCAGGTAAGGCCTCGTCCGCTCCGCGATGTTCCCAGCGCCTCGCCGCCGCTGCTGAAGCTCTGGTCCGGTCCGGCAGGAAAGGCCAAACCAATCCAGTTAGTAGGCCGCGAGGGGGGGGGGGGAGGTGGGGGGCGAGGGCGTGACTCAGATAACAGTCGCATTCTCATCAGGAAGTGACTGAAGGATGGTTCCCCGCTTACCATACCCTCTTCCCCCCACATAAAATACTGAAATAACTAAAAAAAACCATACTTTAAACTAGTAGAGTGGATAAGGGAGAACCAGTGGATGCGTTATATCTGGACTTTCAGAAGGCTTTCGACAAGGTCCCACATAAGAGATTAGTATACAAACTTAAAGCACACGGTATTGGGGGTTCAGTATTGATGTGGATAGAGAACTGGCTGGCAAACAGGAAGCAAAGGGTAGGAGTAAACTGGTCCTTTTCAGAATGGCAGGCAGTGACTAGTGGGGTACCGCAAGGCTCAGTGCTGGGACCCCAGCTATTTACAATATATATTAATGATTTGGACGAGGGAATTGAATGCAACATCTCCAAGTTTGCCAATGACACGAAGCTGGGGGGCAGTGTTAGGTGTGAGGAGGATGCTAGGAGGCTGCAAGGGGAC
Organism: Okamejei kenojei; assembly: GCA_035221665.1. Lineage (NCBI taxonomy): Eukaryota > Metazoa > Chordata > Chondrichthyes > Rajiformes > Rajidae > Okamejei > Okamejei kenojei. The sequence goes on along the minus strand of CM069141.1, from coordinate 66,164,803 downwards.
TTGGAAGGGTGGGTGAGTGCGCAAATGCATGTCAGATGCAGTATAATGTGGATAAATGTGAGGTTATCCACTTTGGTGGCAAAAACCGGAGGGTAGACTATTATCTGAATGGTGGCCGATTAGGAAAAGGGGAGATGCAACGAGACCTGGGTGTCATGGTACACCAGTCATTGAAAGTAGGCATGCAGGTGCAGCAGGCAGTGAAGAAAGCAAATGGTATATTAGCATTCATAGCAGCAAAAGGATTTGAGTATAGGAGCAGGGAGGTTCTTCTGCAGTTGTACAGGGTTTTAGTGAGACCACACCTGGAGTATTGTGTACAATTTTGGTCTCCAAATCTGAAGAAAGACATTCTTGCCATAGAGGGGGTACAGAGAAGGTTTACCAGACTGATTCATGGGATGTCAGGACTTTCATTTGAGGAAAGACTGGATAGACTCAGCTTGTACTCGCTAGAATTTAGAAGATTGAGGGGGGATCTTACAGAAACGTACAAAATTCTTAAGGGATTGGACAGGCTAGATGCAGGAAGATTGTTCCCGATGTTGGTGAACTCCAGAACAAGGGGTCACAGTTTAAGGATAAGGAAGTCTTTTAGGACCGAGATGAGAAAAACATTTTTCACACAGAGAGTGGTGAGTCTCTGGAATTCTCTGCCACAAAAGGTAGTTGAGGCCAGTTCATTGGCTATATTTAAGAGGGAGTTAGATGTGGCCCTTGTGGCTAAAGGGATCACGGGGTATGGAGAGAAGGCAGGTACAGGATACTGAGTTGGATGATCAGCCATGATCATAATGAATGGCGGTGCAGGCTCGAAGGGCCGAATGGCCTACTCCTGCACCTATTTTCTATGTTTCTATGTAACAAAAAAAAACAAAAGACAACCAGATTGTGGGCTGTGGCAGCTATCAACAGCGCCACCGGATTAACCCCTTATAACGAGGAGTGTTTCATCTTAACATAGAGTTTGTATCTGAACTTTCTGACAGGTGTGACTGCTACATCTGTGCCAAGGTGACATCCTTGCTGATGAAATCAGACCTCCCATTAACAGTTACAGAGCCATATAAAGAACATATAGTCTCAATTAACAACCACACGTTCTTCTGTCGGGAATAAATGGAAGTGCATTTGGTCCAAATGGTCATCTGCAGTACAACAAATCCATGGTATTATGTTTTTCTGGAGACCCGCCCAGAACAAAGTTTTAAACCAAACATAGGTCTTTATTCTTTGGAGCGCAGAAGGTTAAGGGGGGACTTGATTGAGGTCTTTAAAATGATGAAAGGGATAGACAGAGTTGACGTGGATAAGCTTTTCCCATTGAGGGTAGGGAAGATTCAAACAAGAGGGCATGACATGAGAATTAAGGGACAGAAGTTTAGGGGTAACGTGAGGGGGAACTTCTTTACTCAGAGGGTGGTGGCTGTGTGGAATGAGCTTCCAGCAGAGGTGGTGGAGGCAGGATCGATTTTAACATTTAAAAGTAGTGGATAGGTATATGGACGTGAAGGGAATGGAGGGGTATGGTCTGAGTGCAGGTAGATGGGACTAGGGGAAAACAAATGGTCGGCACGGACTGGAAGGGCCGAGAGGGCCTGTTTCCGTGCTGTAATTGTTATATGGTTATATGGTTATATAAACAAAATTAGGGGCCTCCAAAGACCCGGCTGGGGAAAAGACCCTCTGGTGCAAAAGCTAGGAAAAAAAGTGAATTGTGTTTCCTATTGCGCCTCACAAAACTGAAGATTCCAAAATGACTTCTATTACAAAGGGGCATTCGGTGAGTTTACTGCGCCCAGAAAGATGCCACAAACACTGAAGGTGTTGGCACGAATAGGCAGCTACACTGGTTTTGATTGAAAAAGGAACGAGGACCATAGAAGTCTTTGTTAATTGTCATGGGTTATTTAGAGTTTAACTGAATGAATGGACTGATTAGTAAGGTCACAGGGTGGATTCTGTGGAGAGTTCCTTCCTTATGCCCAAATATTCATGGACTAGCCTACCATGTCTTGTTCTAGTGAACCCTCTGGAAAAGATAAGCCTGTGGAAACTTGAGAAAAGTATTGGGTTTATCCGCGTTACCCATCTACACCTACACTGTCCTTTTTGGAGGGGCTCTCCTCCATTTGTTCCACTTCTATCTGATCTTTTGTTGCCAATCCATCCCCAGCAATGATTGATTTCCTTGCCCCACAAAATCAACCCTGTTTCTGAAAGATGTACACTGCATCCTGTTGCTTTTCTTATCTAAATGTTCGATGGTGCATTTCGTCGAACAATCTTTGTTCGAGGTGCACCGTGGCCCTATCCCCGAACTCTACCTCCGCTACATCGACGACTGCATTGGAGCTACCACCTGCACCCGCACACAACTCACAGATTTCATCCATTTCACCACTAACTTCCATCCGGCACTCAAATACACCTGGACCATTTTCAACATTTCCCTACCATTTTTTGACTTCACTATCTCCATAGCAGGTGATAGACTACTGACCGACATCCATTATAAACCCACTGACTCCCATGGCTATCTGGACTACACTTCTTCCCACCCTGCTTCCTGTAAGGACTCCATACCCTACTCCCAATTCCTCCGTCTACGCTGCATCTGCACCCAAGATGAGATGTTCCACACCAGGGCATCGGAGATGTCCTCATTCTTTAGGGAACGGGGGTTCCCCTCTTCTACTATAGATGAGGCTCTCACCAGGGTCTCTTCTATACCCAGTTACTCTGCTCTCACTCCCCATCCCCCCACTCGTAACAAGGGCAGAGTCCCCCTAGTCCTCACATTCCACCCTACCAGCCGTCACGTACAACAAATAATTCTCTGACATTTTCGCCACCTCCAACGTGATCCCACATCTTCCCATTTCCTCCCCTGTCTGCTTTCCGCAAAGACCGCTCCCTCCGTAACTCCCTGGTCAATTCGTCCATTCCCACCCGAACCACCCCCTTTCCGGGCACTTTCCCTTGCAACCGCAGGAAATGCTAAACTTGTCACTTTACCTCCCCCCTTGACTCCATTCAAGGGCACCCAAGCAGTTTTTCTAGGTGCAGCAGAGGTTCACCTGCACCTCCTCCAACCTCATCTATTGCATCCGCTGCTCTAGATGTCAGCTGCTCTAGATTGGTGAGACCAAGCGTAGGCTTGGCGATCCCTTCGCCCAACACCTTCGCTGGGTTTGCACGAACCAACCCAATCTCCCGGTGGCTCAGCACTTCAACTCCCCCTCCCATTCCGAATCCGACCTTTCTGTCCTGGACCTCCTCCATGGCCAGAGTGACGACCACCGTAAATTGGAGGAGCAGCACCTCATATTTCGCTTGGGCAGTTTACACCCTAGCGGTATGAACATTGACTTCTCTAATTTCAGGTAGTCCCTACTTTCTCCTCCCCTTCTCAGCTCTCCCTCAGCCCACTGTCTCCACCTCTTCCTTTCTTCTTCCCTACCCCCCCCCTCCCACCCTCACATCAGTCTGAAGAAGGGTCTCGACCCGAAACGTCGCCTATTTCCTTCGCTCCATAGATGCTGCCTCACCTGCTGTGTTTCTCCAGCATTTTTGTCTACCTTTGATTTTCCAGCATCTGCAGTTCCTTCTTAAACATCAAAATACAGGTGGATAGGGTCAAGTATGGTGATGACACCCAACATGGTGACCACCACTTTCAACCACTCCATGATCTTATAGGTGTCCAACCTACCTGCCAGCCACCGAACCAAACATAAATAACAATTTCCTCCAGTTTCCTCCAGGCATCAAGTCTGCTCCTTTGACATCCATTCAATTGATCTCTTAACTCAAAGCTTCTGCTGACAAACTGACTACTGCCTCTGAACTGTGTCAAATCGATATGTGTAGGAAAGAACTGCAGATGCTGGTTTAAATCGAAGGTAGACACTAAATGCTGGAGTAACTCAGCGGGACAGGCAGCATCTCTGGAGAGAAGGAACGGGTGACCCCTTCATCACCCCTATAACACCACCTACAGTGCCCCTGCCTCACCCCTTTTGTGCTGGACCACCCTCCACACTTTCCCACCTCCGGTCTCCACAAAGCCAGCTTCACTCCCACTGTAACAGAAATGACTACATGCAACCCATTTTACATCAATCATCACCCGTCCTTACAGTTTCAGTCCCCTCCATGTGTGTAACACTCTCCAGCACAATGGACGCCCGGAACATCTGCGTTCTTTTAGCGTATATTTTTTGTGTGTTCCTTCCACACTTGCCTCCACCATTACAGGCCACACCTCCAGCTGTTGAGACTCCGAAACTCCCTCCCTCCATCCATTTCACTTTACACCCTCCCTATAAAGGTACAGAAGTGTGAAAACGCACATCTTCAGATTCAAGGACAGTTTCTGCCCAGTTGTTATCAGGCAACTGAACCATCCTACCACAACCAGAGAGCAGTGCTGAACTACGATCTACCTCATTGGCGACCCTCGGACTATCCTTGATCGGACTTTGCTGGCTTTACCTTGCACTAAACGTCATTCACTTATCATGAATCTATACACTGTAAATGGCTCGATTGTAATCATGTATTGTCTTTCCGCTGACTGGATAGCACGCAACAAAAGCTTTTCACTGTACCCCGGTAGATGTGACAATAAAATAAACTAAAAAAACGAAACAAAAACTTAAAAGCTAAAACTAAAATGTAATCTCAATCTTTTTGGCCAATTGTTAGCTCCCCTTTTGGCTGAATGGCGTATATTTCCCTAGTTTAGTTTAGAGATACAGCATGGAAACAGGCCCTCCGAGTCAGCGCCAACCAGCGATCCCCGCACACTAGCACTATCCTATACATACTAGGGGCAATTTTACACTCATACCAAGCCAATTAGCCTACAAACCTGCACGTCTTTGGAGTGTGGGAGGAAACCGAAGATCATGGAGAAAACCCACGCGGTCACGGGGAGAACGTACAAACTCCGTACAGGCAGCACCCGGAATAGAACCCGGGTCTCTAGCGCTGTAAGGCAGCAACTCTACCACTGCGCCACCTTGCCGCCCCAAATTGCTACGTTAAAACTACCAGCAAAATGACAATGGTTCATGTTTAGAAAGATTTTATGTATCATGGCTGACATTCCAAAGATAATGCCTTTCAGAAGAGGCTTTAACTTGAGATTCCTTTCTGCCCCATCAGGGGAACATACTGTAAGAGACTCCTTGCCACTCTTTTTTGAAGAACAAGGGGATTCCCTCTGGTGTCTAGTCCAAGATTTATTTTCCAAACAACATAATTAAAACAGATCTATCATTATCTTTTTGCTCTTTGTGGGATCTTGCTGTGCAAGTCTCAGCAGTTGTATTTCCTACTCGACAATCGTGACTGCGGATTTTTTAGAAAAAACTTTGAGAAAACCTGCCATCGTGAAAGGTTTAATATAAGAACATTTTTTTTCTTCCTTTTACTCAACCTGTAGTAATTAGGCTAGTGTATTCCGAAATCTTCTCTAAGTCAGTGGATGACCGTGAAATTGTACACCCAAAGTTTTGGAAAGGGGAAGTCAGAAGGTTGATATGGAGCAAAATAAAAGCTCTGAATATTTGGAAGGCAGGGAAAGGTTGTAATTCTGTCCGGTTTTATCCAAAGACAAGCAGCCTGCAGAACATTTCCAGCACCAGTAATGAGCGAAATATGCTGTTTCAGGAGAACTCCTGCTAATGACATGAATAAAGAATATCCTGTTTTCACAACCTCTTCTTGCTCAACCCCTCCACTTTTCTCAGACGTTTTATCTGAATGATGTTCCTACCAAACATCTCAGCTACAGATTTTCTCCTTGTGACAGCCCTTCAAACAACAGCTGAAATTCATTTGCCTTCCACCACATCCTGTTTTAAGAAACTTCAGCAATGTTCTAATATGATTGGCCCGTGATTGTAAGATTAACCATTTCAGATCTTCAACAAAGTGTGAGCCTTGACTCCCTGAGCACCATAAAACATTAAAACATAAACGACAGAATTGCATTATTGATGCAAGATATTATTATTACTTTGTCTGGTATGAAATGGTCACCGTTTATTTTGTATTTCCGTCTTTTTGCTTTGAATTAAAATTTCTATGAGCTGAAGATGTGATGAAAGGCAAGATTTAAACAGGGTCTCAGACTTAACGTGTGTATTACATCATTGATTTTTCTAAGCCAACTCATTAGCTACTTTTTGGAATGGCAGTCCCAAATTATGGTCTTAAAAGAGACACATTTCCTCTCTCTCCACTGGTAGATGCAACATGTGATGATCACCAGTCATGAAGAGGGTGGAGACTGCAAGTTTGACCACCAGTCTGTACTCTATAGAATGGGAGAAATGGCTTGGAAAGTGGTCATAGTGACTCCAAGCCTGGTTCCCAGCTCCTGATTCTTGTCTACATTTCTGCTGTGGGAAAATATATAGCCCAGTGGCCTTTAGATTTAACGGCATGTCATTCGCACAGTTGCCTCATAGCTCCAAAGTCCTGGGTTCGATACTGACCTTGAGTAGATTTTTTACGTTTTTCCTGCAATGTTGTGGGTTTCTCCCTTGTGCTCCAATTTCCTCCCACATCCCAAAGATGGCTAATTGGAGTCAAGGCGCACATATTGTTGAAGAACTGAAATGGTCAATTAGTCATTGCACACCACTCCTTGGTGTGGGGTTTTGATAGAAAGAAGCAAAGGGGATTTTATGGGCATGTGTGAGAAAGAGATTAATTTGCAGAAATACTGGGAAATAAGAAAGGGCAGAATGAGACTGATGGATAGCTGTGCTGCGGGCTAACATGGACCCAGTGGGCAGAATGGCCTCTTTCTGTATCATTGTATTAGGCATTGAGTATGTTGTGATGTTTCCTGTTGTCAAATAGCCGGATGTCACTCATCATGAAGAAAATAACCACCTGATGATGATCTCAGAGGTTAGAAAGTTTGTGTAGTAAGAACCATAGGCAAGGGTCAGAATGAGAGAGAAGAAAATAGGCTGCTGGAAAGATGAAAGGTGAAGGAGAAGGGTAAAATAGAGCCAGCACATCAGATGTTAATGAGCACAGTGTTGTTTCCCATAGTTAGAAATAAAATAGCTGGGAACAAAATGTCAGAGAGTGGTTTCCTGCAAAATGCATTACAAAGCCAAAAAATTAATTTGTGGATTACAACAAATGCACTATCATGTAAAAATTCATGTGAAAATTCCAGCAGAGGTTCTAAATGAGCTGGCAAACTGCACATATTGAGAAAACTGCCAGCATTAAAGGGTGGATGGCTGCCAGAAAATGAATTCATTTTTAAATTCTCCTAATCAAGAGCATGCCTCTCAAGTATTTAACATGACTCGCATAAATCACGCCAACCGTACCCTCTTCAATGCAGCGTTGAAAACCATTGGCGGGCCCCACATAATGGATAAGGCCACCCCCTTGGACTGGTGCTGAGCAAGGAGGCCTCAGCTTTGCCCTTACTTCCGTGCTAGGTCAGCTGATCTTTGGAGATGGCCCACCATATTTGAGCCTAATATTGCCAGACTGCAAAAGATAAATCTTCTGGAATTTTTTGAAGATGTAACTAGGAAAATGGACAATGGAGAGCCAGTGGATGTAGTGTTACAGAAGGAACTGCAGATGCTGGAAAATCAAGGGTACACAAAATGCTGGAGAAACTCAGCGGGTGCAGCAGCACCTATGGAGCGAAGGAGATAGGCAACGTTTCGGGCCGAAACCCTTCTTCAGACTGATGGGGGGGTGGGGGGAGGCAGGGGAAAGAAAGGAAAAAGGAAGAGGAGGAGCCCGAGGGCTGAGGGAGAGGTAGAAAGGGGAGGAGACAAAAAGGGTTAACAGAATTGAGAGCATTCGATGTTCATGCCAAGAGGATGCAGGCTCCCCAAGCAGAATATGAGGTGCGATGTAGTGTACCTGGATATTCAGAAAACATTTGATAAGGTCCCACATAGGAGATAAGTGGGCAAAATTAGGGCACATGGTATTGGGGGTAGAGTGCTGACATGGATAGAGAAGTGGTTGGCAGACAGGAAACAAAGAGTAGGGATTAAACGGGTCCCGTTCAGAATGGCAGGCAGTGACTAGTGGGGTACCGCAAGGCTCAGTGCTAGGACTGCAGCTATTTACAATATACATCAATGATTTAGATGAAGGGATTCAAAGTAACATTAGCAAATTTGCAGATTACACAATGCTGGGTGGCAGTGTGAACTGTGAGGAGGATGCTATGAGGACGCAGGGTGACATTGGACACGTTGGGTGAGTGGGCAGATGCATGACAGATGCAGTTTAATGTGGATAAATGTGAAGTTATCCACTTTGGTAGCAAAAACAGGAAGGCAGATTATTATCTAAATGGTGTCAAGTTGGGAAAAGGGGAAGTACAAAGGGATCTGTGGATCCTTGTTCATCAGTCAATGAAAGTAAGCAGGGGGTACACAAAATGCTGGAGAAACTCAGCGGGTGCAGCAGCATCTATGGAGCGAAGGGGATAGGCAATGCTTCTTCAGATGGGTTTCATGAAAGTAAGCATGCAGGTACAGTAGGCAGTGAAGAAAGCGAATGGCATGTTGGCCTTCATAACAAGAGGAGTTGAGTATAGGAGCAAAGAGGTCCTCCTGCAGTTGTTCAGGGCCCTAGTGAGAACACACCTGGAGTGTTGTGTGCAGTTTTGGTCTCCAAATTTGAGGAAGGACATTCTTGCTATTGAGGGATAATTCCCGGGATGGTGGGACTGTCATAACCTGATGGAATGGAGCGGCTGGGCTTGTATACTCTGGAATTTAGAAGGTTGAGAGGGGATCTTATTGAAACATATAAGATTATTAAGGGTTTGGACACTCTGGAGGCAGGAAACATGTTCCCGATGTTGGGGGAGTCCAGAACCAGGGGCCACAGTTTAAGAATATGGGGCAAGCCATTTAGAACGGTGATGAGGGAACACTTTTTCACAGAGTGTTGTGAGTCTGTGGAATTCTCTGGATACTTTCAAGCGAGAGCTAGATAGGGCTCTTGAAGATAACGGTGTCAGGCGATATGGTGACAGGATCACAGTGAATGGCGGCACTGGCTTATAGGGCTATTATCTATTGTCTATTATCTATTGAGAAACATCAAAGCAGTTTCTATGCTGCCGAGCTGTTAGATGACCTGTGGTAAAAGGTGATCATATGCAGGGAACAGCTGAGGAAGGCACCAGCCTACGAGCCATTCAATAGAATCACGTGGTGGCACAGCAGAAGAGTTGCAGCGAATGCAGCGCCGGAGACCCGGGTTCAGATCCCGGTTACGGAGTTTGCACGTTCTCCCCGTGACCTCTGTGGGTTTTCTCCGAGAGCTTCTCATTTCCACCCGCACTCCAAAGACGTACAGGTATGTAGGTTAATTGGTAAATGTAAAAATTGTCCCTAGTGGGTGTAGGATAGTGTTAATATGTGGGGGTCACTGGTCGGCGTGGATCCAATGGGCTTGTTTCCGCAGTGTATCTCTAAACTAAACTAAACTAAACTTACTTCAACTCCAGGCCTCAACTCCATAACTGGCCAACCCAGGCCTTTTAAAAATGAATCGACTTTCACCTTAAATACTCCTGGTGACCTGGTTTACACAACCCTTCATGATAGAAAATTTGCTTTGAGTAACCACAAAGAAGGCACACAGTGCCTCGACTTCCTTAAAAGTTTAAAGTTGCTCAACATGTCACTGAATCCACGAACTAACCCATGGGCTGGTTTTGGCAATTTCAACATACACGTACGCAAGAAACTACAGAGAGTGGTCTGTCCATCATGGGCACAGTCCTTCCCACCATTGAAAGCATCTACACAACAGTACCTCAAGGAGGAGCCATGTACCATCATGGATCCCCACCATCAGGGCTATATTTTCTTCTCGTGGATACCATTCGGCAGGAGAATCCTTGAGATCATGCTCATAGTGCCAAGTTGCCCACCCCGGCTTCTATTTTCTTTTGTTTTTCCTAACCAGCACAATGCACTTAAATTCCTGAAGAACAGAAGTTTAAGGGTGCTTCTGTATTCAGTTTCTAAAGTATCCTAGATCCCCTGCTGGAGAAGTTTTGTTTAATAAAAATACCGAATGCCGATCGTACACCATCCTCGGAAAGAGAAACAGAGTTAATATTTCAGCTCAATGATCTTTCATTAAACTGGGAAATTTTGGAAATGTGGTGTATTTTAAGTTGCAGAGAAGGGTGGGAGGACAATTTGGATGCTTGGGACAGGGTGGAGAGCAGAGGGAATGAAATAACACGAGAGGAGGTGATGCTGGCTGAGAAAGGATGGTGAAGCCATGTTCTTCAAAGATTATTTGGCTGGGTGTGATGTAAATGGAAGAAGAGAAGAGACAAAAAACAAAGCTGGGACTGTAATAAAGTTGCTGGAGACGTAAAATGTAGTCATTGCTGACAATGCGGAATAAAAAAGGACTCTGGGCCGTTTCTGAGACAAGCTGGGAGGGCTGGTTATGTGAACTGGTTGAGTTCAATTTTGAGTCCCAAGGGACGCAGTATTCCTGGTTAGAAGGTAAGTTGCTCTTAGATTTTCAGTAGAAATGCGAAACAGTATAAAAGTAAAATAGTGTGAAGAAGGGTCTTGACCTGAATCGCCACCCATTCCTTCTCTTCAGAGATGCTGCCTGTCTGGCTGAGTTACTCCAGTAGTTTGTGTCTGTCTTCGGTGTAAAGCAGCATCTGCATTTTCATCCTGCACACAAAAGTGGAGTGGTCGTATTGAGAGCTAGGACGGATGATTGAAGCGACAGTGAAACTCAGGAGCTCCCATGTGGATGTTTTCTGCAAAGCGGCACCCAACCGGGCCTTGTTTTCTTCAGTATACCACATCACAAGCACTGAGTTCAGTCACTGTTTCACCAGAAGGAATGTTCAGGCCCCAGGATGCTGGGCAGGGAATAGGCAACGGGGAAGTAAGTAGCATTGAAGTTTTGAAAACTTTCCTTCGGATTGTTTGGGAGATATCTCGCCTCCGACTGATAAACCCAAATAGAGTGGTATATCTGCTTCAAAGAGAGTCTGATGAGCATTTAAATGTGTTGCAGTCATAGATTGCTCCCATTTCCTTGCCATTCTCACATGACTCGCAGTGATCTTTTGCCCAATAGAGTGAAAGCAGTCACTGTCACGATTTGACCTGGCTGACCTCTTCACTGTTTTCTGCCTTGCACGCCTGGCGTACGTGGTTCCAACTCAGGAAGAGAGTATGGGAAACTGAACCACAAACTAACACTCTTACATTGCTCCACACAGAAATGGCTTTGCAATAACACTAAAGCAGCACTGGATGCAGATGTGTGGAAGCAGCCTTCACATCATTAGTCTGAAGGTATTTCAGTTGCATAAGGCAGAGGTCCCACTTTGGAAATAAGAATCCCACCATAATGTGGTCTTATTTTGTTTCTATTATTCATTGTTGTTCTAATAAATCATTATGTAGCACTTCGAGCAAATGCTTCAGTTACCAGAATGTATCGCTCATCCTGCTGCTATTTTTCACTCTTATTTTCGGATGTTTTTATTGGCTTATGTTATCATTCCAAGCTCTCATTTTCCCAAGCCAGATCGACTCCTACACATGGCTGACACCGTGAATCTCTGCAGTTAGAACGAACTAACTTCGGCAGTTTCCTGTGTTTAAATAGGAATATAGTTATTGGCCCCGCAGATTGAGCCATTATTTGCATTTGCTTGCTCACAAACAAAACACATTTTAGCATTTTAATGCATAACACATTTTCATATTTTAATAATTAACAACTTGGTTGTCATTTGCACGTCAAGAAACAAAACCAAATATCAGATTAAGGGGGTCATCACCATTGTTGGGATCCTGCTATCCCAAAATTGTTGCAATTTTCCAAAGCCGTGACCACAATGTATTGCTATCAATGATCGTGAAACACTTTGAAAGGCAAGCAGTTTCCTTTTAACTGTATTAGTCTTCCGTTCATGTTTTTAAGTACCAAATTACTCAAAGTCAAAATGATAAAATAAATTATGCTACAATCTGATGGAGACTCATTAAAATCTTTCTCATTATGCCATGCCAAAGATAAATCGGGTGGTATATGTTAAGTGGGTGTAGAGGAGGTTACAGTGAGTAGTCCAATGAGGCAATTGGTTCAATGGAGAAGGAGACTTACCAACTTTAACCAGCCTGGTCTACAGGTGGCTCCAGTCCCCTACTGAAGTCGGTGACACGTAACTGTCATGTGAAGTAGCCTGTGACCATTGAATAGCATGCATCACGTAAGGAATAGTGGAAACAGTGCAAGGCTTCCCATCAATGCAAAATACCAAAGTCACATGCGACACAGGCACACTCAGGATAAAATAGTGTATCGGCCAAGAAATTACGGCATATGAGAAGGTCTGTGTTACAATCACAGCAAACTTCTTTTATATGGATCTCCCAGTGTATTCCATAGTTACCACGTTTTATTTCGATATTCTCTTGCAACTTTTAGCATTTGGACATTTACTTGAATAGGAAAGGAATGGAGGGGTATGAGCCAAATACAGGAAAATTGAATTAGTTTAGACAGGCATCTCAGTCGGCAAGGCTGAGGGTCAGTTTCAATGCTATACGACTCGATGACTCTAACCCAGAGTCCTTGGTCCTAAAAGCTACTGGAGCTCAGACTGTTGGAATGCTTGTGAAAGCTGCCACTTAAGGTTGCACCCTGGATTCTGACAGTGGCCCTAATGAAAGTATTGCAGGACAACAGGAGAACCTGGATCAACTTTTAAATCTTTCCCTTAGAGTCAAGTGAGACATCTGCTTTCCATTCCTGGGAAGATTGCACAGCTATGTGTTGTATCATATTGCTACATTTTCTGTATTTTTGTTTTATTCATTGCTTTGCCAGTTATTCTCTCTCATCTCATCACTTCTGCATTGTTAGATTTTTTTAGTGCTAAAGGTTCAGATTACTCCGTTGCCATAGCTTTGTGATTCTAAATATTACATTTAAAAAGTGAAGGAACTACAATAAATCATGTGTGGTATTACAGAAGAATGGGCGATGACTCGATCCAGCAAGGTTCAGTTCAAAGGTTTCAAAGGTCTTTTATTGTCTATGTCTGAACCTTTAAAGATCTAGGGAATATGGAAGGCTTCTAGCCTGGAGTTAGTGTTTACTGTTTGAGATATTCCAATGCGAGCAGGTCGGTTTGCAAAACGGAACTGCTAAGTTTAACTCACTTTGTTTACTTATTTAAAGCTTTACTAGTGGTTGTTGACCTACTGCCCTACATTTCCTCGCAGTGAATGCTATATAGTGCAGTTGCTATGGTGATGTTAGTCTGGACATTGTAAGGTGTGTGAGATAATAACCAAAAAATATGAAGCACTTGAAAACATGTACCTTGATCTCTCTGTAATTCTACAATTTTTGATATAAGGATATGTGATAGGAGTAGAATTAGGCCATTCAGCCCATCAAGTCTACTCCCCCATTTAATAGTAAGATTAAACGAGAACTTACCAGTTTGAAGTTTGATCTTTATTTTATGAGGAGTTACGTTGGTGATTACGTGAAGAACCCCACCAGTTCACATGCGCGTCAATATTCATAGCAGTGGTATGAAATCACAGATAACAATAATCAAAGTAACACAGTAAGATCAGCAACTTGAGAACTACCAGATGACCTTTATGAGAGAGGGTTGGGCGTGGAGGGCATGCAATCACTCATCATAACTCCTCATAAAATAAAGATCAAACTTCAAACTGGTAAGTTCTCGTTTAATATTACTATTTTACTTCAGAGTCATGTGAGTGATTCCCTGAAGGGTTCAAAGCCTTGTGATTTCATGCCGCAGATTCATATCCCAGCGTCTCACAGCATTGATTGACTCAGGATGAGTGAATAATCAACAATGCATTAACCATGACTGATTCAAATGTATTAATGGTTTATGTTAATAAATAAATCAATAGCAATCCCTCTATCTCAGGGGAGGCTAAATCCTGCCACCCCTGGTCTGCTCTGCTTGCGTAGATCTGAAATGTAAAACGTAATGGCATCTGCAGCCATTTCCATCCTATCTAGCCGCAGCGTTTGCAATGTTTGCCCTCGTTGTGCTGATACTAGTGCCATGACTAAGGATGTAGCTGGAACCCCCTGGTGAAGTATTGGTAACAGTATTGTAGTGGGAAAACCTGTGTCAAGATCTCTTTTACAACTCGATATCTGGGGTTGAACCCGACAGAGTGGTTTCCGTTTGCTTCAGTGGCTCTATAACTGAATTATTGTCAAAGACCATTTAAGAATGAACTGGAAGACATCAGTAATCTGTACCGTATTAATGTAATATTAACATTAAACAAACCGCTTCCGATCCCCTCAATAGGAAATGTACTGCTTTTTTGGTGCTACCCCTGCACTCTGCAGTGAGCACATCCATGGATTGATGTGACAACCTGAACTATAAGGCAGTCCATTCAGAATGTGTAAGCCAATAATTGTTTTATTATGCAGAGGCCGGTTTCCTGAACCACAGTTTGAACCAGCAAAGTTTTCGTTTTTTAGAATAACCGTATACGGTTGTATTAATATGCCTGACGAAAGCAGGAAACATGGCTGCTTAGCCAGTCAGACAGTACGAAAACCTAAAGCGAGATCTTGCTGACTTATTTCAAGACCCGACTAATGAGGCAAAATGGAGGAAGACAAAAAAGAACATTCCTCCTTTTTGTAGCGAGAATGTATCTCTCCGCACTGTTCTGCCACATATTTTTGCAATCAGTGAATAAATATGAAACCAACATGTCGATATTCAATGCACTACCCTCCTCAGAGAGGGCGATTTGTAGGCAGCCCTAAACAGGTGCTGCCGCAGGTCCCTGAGGATACCTGCGACGATACGGCCCCCAATGGACCTATACCTGGATGGAACATTCTGTTGGGCTGGCAAACTTTGTTGTCAGGAATGGTACCTCTGACACATGCCCTTCTTCCCTTGGGCTATGCTCCACAGCTACACCCTCAGCCTTCTCCCAGTGGCTCTCCTGACTGACGGGACAGCGAATCGTGCTGCCAGAGATGGGACATCTGGCAGCTGCCGTGCTTCACTTGGATCAACCTCACCGTCAGGGCCGGGGTCAGAACTCAGCTGACCCATTGCACGCGCCCCATTAATGAGGGTGTTATCGAGCAGCTCTCTACTGGGTGCTGCTGGCGCGGCCCCTTCTCCAGCCTGGCGCCGACAATTCATCGTGGAGGCCAGCTCTTCCCCCCAGTGGCTCTCCTGACTCTGACGGGACAGCGAATTGTGCTGCCAGCGATGGGACATCTGGCAGCTGCCGTGCTTCGCTTGGATTGACCTCACCGCCAGAGTCAGGGTCAGAACTCATCTGACCCATTGCACGTGCCTTTGCTAGGTGCTGCTGGCGTGGCCTCTTCTCCAGACTGGCGCCGACACCACTCCTCCTCATGGAATGTGCCCTGCTGCCCTGTGTAACAGGTGCTCCATTTGGGATAACCGTTGAAAACCGGTATCCAGCCCCGGAGGGGAATCCTCTCGGACCGACTCCCCCGACGATTGTTCTATGACTTTACCACATGCCTGGGGAGCACTATAACGATGATATGTCTGTAAGCCGCTGACTCAGGCGGTAATGCCACGTTCCTGCTTGATTTGCCCTTCCACGGGCATTGCAGCAGGCTGGAAGCCACTGACTGCCTTGTCAGTGGCTGCTTATCGTGAAACCCGATCTTTACCGGCTGTCCGCTTCCGCGGTTAGAACCGGGGTCTCCCCACAGCCCATAGCCGGCTTCACTCGCCGGACTCCGCAATAAATCTAGCAGGAAACCTCTGTGAAGAGAGGCTCCTGCTTGAAGCAGCAAAACCTGGTAAGTAAAAGAAACTTACCTTCTAGGTTTAAACATACCGCCGGCAGGAGCGATGCCCTGCCAGTCCAGTGCTTCGCCAATGCGAACGACGATATGACGCGCATGCGAACTGGCGGAGATCTTCACGGAATCACTCATGTGACTCCGAAGTAAAATCATGGTTGATCTATCTCTCCCTCCTAACCCCATTCTCCTGCCTTCTCCCTGACACCTGTACTAATCAAAAATCTATCTATGTCTGCCTTAAAAATATCCATTGACTTGGCCTCTGCAGCGTCTGTGGCAAAGAATTCCACAGATTCACCACCCTCTGACTAAATAATGTCCTTTAATTCAGAGGCTATGACCTCTATTCCTAGACTCGCCCATTAGTGAAAGCATCCTCTCCACATCCACTCAATCCAAACCCTTCGCTATCTTGTATGTTTCAATAAGGTCCCCTCTCGTTCTTCTAAACCCCAGTGAGTACAGGCCCAGTGTCAACAAACACTCATCTAACACTCATAACCTACTAATTCCTGATATAAAATAACATATCAAAAATAGTGAAACGTATTTCTTGATTTTCATGTTCATTATTCTCACAATTTGAATGGTGGCATGTTGTCATTTAATTGATAGCTAATGCTTCTATTTTGTCAACATTTGGAAGCTTCAGTACTTCCACCACTCAGCTGGGAATTGTGGTTTGAAGCAAATATTCAATCCCGACTTGAGGTACAACTAAATTTATTCCAATAGATTTATCAAGCAAAAATATTTTAATATTTTGTGAGACCCAAGTGTGTTCATCCTTAACACCAATTATGACCAAAAACTATTTAATTCATTAGAGCCTCAGTCCAATCAGCTGAAGTCTTTTTCAGGCTGAATCCCATAAAAGAACTCTCAGGTTCCCACGCCACACTGAATAAGGTTAGTGTATCATAAATAACTAAGTGTTTTCCCTAGTCCTCCTTTCACTCATTCCACCACTTTTTTTCATATTTACTCTCTAGACCTCCATCCGCCTGTGTTTCCTGATCTCATTTTTTCATGGGTCGTAGGAGGGGGAGTGACCCATTTAGCATGTTCCACTGTTCACTATTTGCGCTCTGTCGATGCCATAGCTCCATGTGCCCACTCTTTTGCTGCATCATTTAATCCCTGTGACTGGCTAAGATCTATTAATCTCGTCTGAAAAATAACAGTTGACTTGGCATCAATTACAGCAAATTACGACTAGTGGTTCCAAGTTTTTGTCAGTTATTGCATGTAAAGTGTATGTTCCAACTTCATTCTTGGAGGGAATTGGTCCAATTGTTAAATTGTTCCTTTACGATTATTCCACATTCAGCAGAAATAGTTTCCCTCTCTTCTTGATATATTGAAACTTCAATAAAAAATTATCCAATAAATAAATGTCATATTCTGAGGGAGTTTTTGCAATCTCCTCCATCTTTTAACCTTGGAGTTCAGGTGTCATAGTAAATAGATACTGCCCTGTCTCCAAAAGCAATATATCCTTCCTAAAAGGTGCTACCCTGAAAGAAGGGTCTCGACCCAAAACGGGGTCACCTATTCCTTTTCTCCAGAGATGCTGTCTGTCCCGCTGAGTTACTCCAACTTTTTATGCCTATCTATGGTTTAAACCAGCATCTGCAGTTCCTTCCTACACCCAGAAATGCGTGCAGTTCTCAGGCCTGGTGTAAGCGGGGTCATGAACATTGTGGCATATCGAACAAGGGGAAGGCAAGAGAGTACATCAGATTGTAAAGCATGGATTTTGGGAAGTGCAGAACTCGTTGTTCGAGCTCTTACTCTCTGCAATTGGTATCAAATGCAATCAGTCAGGAGGAACCGAAGCATAATTGGTATTAAGGATCTTTAAAATTAAATATATTTATTTTCGGGATGCCAATGCTTTGATAATTCACATTTGAAGGTCTTTGCAGTTGAAGACTGTCCAAACTAGATCTAGCCAGCCCTGCACCACTATCATTTGCAAAGATTTATGCAGCTTTGTCTATTGTGTGAAATGTGTCTATTCTTGGAGCAAAGTGGTCAAAACATCGTCGAAGAAGAAATGAAGATTATTGTTGTCAATCAATCAACACGTCAGGATAGAGTAATTAGTCCACTCAACATATTTACAACTCACTTCACCCGACAACATTTCAAGTTCAGACATAACTAGGATAAGTGAAGACAGACACAAAATGCTGGAGTAACATTTTGTTACTTTCTTCTGAAAGGTCTCGACCCAAAACTTCACCCATTCCTCTTTCTACCCATGCGCTTCATGATGCCTGTCCCACTGAGTTACTCCAGCATTTTGTGTAAACCAGCATCTGCAGCTCCCTCCTACACTGGGATGTGATCAGAGAAACATAGAAACATAGAAAATAGGTGCAGGAGTAGGCCATTCGGCCCTTCGAGCCTGCACTGCCATTCAATATGATCATGGCTGATCATCCAACCTGCCTTCTCTCCATACCCCCTGATCCCTTTAGCCACAAGGGCCACATCTAACTCTATCTTAAATATAGCCAATGAACTGGCCTCAACTACGTTCTGTGGCAGAGAATTCCTCAGACTCACCACTCTCTGTGTGAAAAAAGATCTTCTCATCTCGGTCCTAACAGACTTCCCCCTTATCCTTAAACTGTGACCCCTTGTTCTGGAGTTCCCCAACATCGGGAACAATCTTCCTGCATCTAGCCTGTCCAACCCCATAAGAATTTTGTAAGTCTCTATAAGATCCCCCCTCAATCTCCTAAATTCCAGCGAGTACAAGCCTAGTTTATCCAGTCTTTCTTCATATGGAAGTCATGCCATCCCAGGAATCAGTCTGGTGAACCTTCTCTGTACTCCCTCCATGGCAAGAATGTCTTTCCTCAGATTAGGAGACCAAAACTGTACGCAATACTCCAGGTGTAGCCTCACCAAGACCCTGTACAACTGCAGTAGAACCTCCCTGCTCTTGTACTCAAATCCTTTTGCTAGAATGCCAACATACCATTCGCTTTCTTCGCAGCCTGCTGCACCTGCATGCCTACTTTCAATGACTGGTGTACCATGGAACCCAGGTCTCGTTGCATCTCCCCTTTTCCTAATCGGCCACCATTCAGATAATAGTCTACCCACCTGTTTTTGCTGCCAAAGTGGATAACCTCACATTTATCCACATTATACTGCATCTGACATGCATTTGCCCACTCACCCAACCTATCCAAGTCACCTTGCAGCCTCCTAGCATCCTCCTCACAGCTAACACTGCCCCCCAGCTTCGTGTCATCCGCAAACTTGGAGATGTTGCATTCAATTCCCTCATCCAGATCATTAATATATATTGTCAATAGCTGGGGTCCCAGCACTGAGCCTTGCGGTACCCCACTAGTCACTGCCTGCCATTCTGAAAATGATCCATTTACTCCTACTCTTTGCTTCCTGTCTGCCAGCCAGTTCTCTATCCACATCAACACTGAACCCCCAATACCATGTGCTTTAAGTTTGAATGCTAATCTCTTATGTGGGACATTGTCGAAAGCCTTCTGAAAGTCCAGATATAACACATCCACAGGTTCTCGCTTATCCACTCTACTAGTTACATCCTCTAAAAATTCTATAAGATTCGTCAGACATGATTTACCTTTCATAAATCCATGCTGACTTTGTCCATGCTGACTTTGTCCACTTGATGCTGTCCTGTTTTCAGTGTCAGGAGCCACTATATTCTGAAGATATCTCCATCCTGGTAAAGTAATTTGTTATCAAAGCAGGGACAATGGAAACCGTTCAGAAGGCAAAGAGAGGGCAGGCACAGAGCTCGAAGGGATGAGTTGCATTTCATGTAGAGTTCACAATCTTTAGAGTCAAATGAACAAAGCCCCAGTTAGCAACAGCAACAAAAACTATTTCCACTACCCATGTTAATGGAGTAAATGTTTAAGAAGGAACTGCAGACGCTGGAAAATCGAAGGTAGACAAAAATGCTGGAGAAACTCAGCGGGTGAGGCAGCATCTATGGAGCGAAGGAAATAGGCAACGTTTCAGTTCAAACTCTTCAGTCTACCTTCAATGTAGTAAATCTCAATCTATTGTCAATGGAGGGTGAATTATTGCTCTCGTGTAAAGTAAAAGTAAAGGAGCATTGATGGCTCTGAAAGTAGAAATTGGTAATGAGTTGCCAGGATAAGGAAGAGGAAACAAGCTACTCTAGATCATAGAACAGAACAGTACAGCACAGGAATGGCCCTTTGGTCCTCAATGTTTGTGCCAAACGTGATGCCAAGTTAAATGATCTTATCTGCCTGTATAAGATCCAGATCCTTCTATTCCCTGCACTTCCATGTGTCTGTCTAAAAGCATCTGTAACACCACTATCATGTCTGCCTTCACCACCACCCCTGAGATCCAGCCCCCCACTGCTCTCTGTGTAAAATACTTGCCCCGCATATTTCCACTAAACTTTCCCCCCTCTCACCTTATAGCTGTAATCTCTAGTGTTGGACATTTCCACCCTGGGAAAATTTTTCTGATTGTCTACCCTATCTAAGTCTCTCATTTTATATATTTCTGTCAAGTTTCACCTTAACCTCCGCCATTCCAGAGAATCGAGTTTCCTCTCAACCTCTGATGTGCAGGAGAAAGGCTTTCCAAAACAGCAGTACTAGCAGAAAAACCTTGTGCACATTTGGCCATCAGGTTACGATTGGGTTGGACGCCACACTGTATGGTCTACTTGCTGCCTACCTAGATTGTTACACTGCAAAAAGTTAAGGGCTGTCCCACTGCAGCGACCTAATCCGTGAGTTAAGAAGAGTGTCTTCGACCTTACACACACACACACACACACACACACACACACACACACACACACACACACACACACACACACACACACACACACACACACACACACACAAACATCGCAAAGGCGGGGGCCAGGGAAAGTGGGGGGAGCGCTGTCTGAAATTCAGACCCGCAATGAACAGGAAGGTAAAAGACGGCTGCACAGTGTACGGTAAGTCATTTAGAGAGTACGGAGAGGGGTGGGGGGGGGGGGGGGGGGGGGGGGGGAGGGGGGGAGAAAGGGAGAGAAGGGGAGGGGGGGAGAAGCGGTGAAGGCACTTTTAAGATGTATAATAAAATTTAGCGGGCATTTTACCTACCGGTCGGTTTTCCTGGGTCCTGAAAACTCCAATGAGCCAATCAAAATGCCCGGTCAGCGAAGGAGATTGCCTACGACTGCCCTCGACTGCCTGTAACTAAATAGCGACCCCACTCCACTGCACTACGAGTTAAAAAGAACCGTGCAGACATACCGAAAAAAATTTCCACGACCCAGCTGAGGCCGCGAGTATTCGAGAACTTCCCTCGAGCATGAAGGAGAGTCCAAGTAATCTCATAGGACCTCCTAGGACCATGTGTCGCCCATGCTGCAAGTTTGAGTCGAGGGCAAACTCGTCTAAACTTGCGGATTAGGCCGCCGCAGTTGGACAGCCCCTTTACTGAGGGCAGATTGATACTGGTTTACCAGGGAGGATGTTAACACCTTTGGGAGAGGACAGCTTGGGGGAAGACTGCAGTGAATTCACTGTTATATCAAAGGAGGCTGGTGATCAGGAACGAGTGTAAGTCAAACTTTCCCTGAAATTTAAGCAGAAAAGCACCACCGACCTTTGCAAAGCTCCACATTTGATTTATTTTGTTAGCACAATGGAAAGCTGGATTGAAGCCAAAAGAGGGGGGGGGGGGGGGGGGGGGAAGCGGGGCTTTTTTTTTCTCCCCCCTCTGCATTACTTAGTTGGCCTGGATTTCATGGGAGGTAATTTGCTCAGCTTTACCAGACAGGCCAAAACAAACAAAAGAGTGACAAGGAATAATACTTGGGTTATTTTCCGAGCTTTATCCTGCATCCTATGTTCTGTAAGGCCTATCTTTAACAGATGTACGAAAAGCATTTAGCGCAGTAGAGATACAAGCTCTACTGCTTAAACAGAGGTGGGTCGCACAAATGTTTTACTGATCAATGAACAGCCCTGATAAAGGGTGAGTAATACCTGGATCGCCAGACCCTTGAACAATTACTGCCTACAAGGTTTGATCTATTCTGGTAAAGGTTTTATGATTTACAAATTCAGGCACAGTTTCAACCCTTGAGCGTCATGTTTGGCTCAGACAGTTGGAAACCAAATCGCTGATCCTGGACCTGATAGATCATCTCGGCTGACACTTAGATGCTTCATTGGAAGTGCCGTTTCTCAAATGATAAACTGAGCCTCCCCCTCCTTCTTTGAACGGATGTGAAGGATCTCACTGCACTTTTTTGAAGAACAGGAAGTTCTCCCAGGACCCTGGCCAACAGTGAACCTTCAATCAACATTAGCAAAGATAAATAAACTGGCCGTTCATCTCAGCGCTGTTTCTGAAACCATGCTCTTGTACAAATTGGCTGTTGTGCCGTATAAACAATGACTGTGCTTACAAAATGTTTGCATTGGCCCAGAAGTGCTTCGGGATCTTTTGAGGATATGAAAGGCATTATATAAATATATCCTTCTTTCCTTCAATACTGCACCCTGAGATGGGAAGGGATATTGAATGGGCTGCGATCAGGTTCACAATGAAGAACAGATGCTGATTGGCACACCCAAAAAAAGACCCATGCATGGGTAAAAATCAAAGCCATCTTGCCAAGAAGGGAATTTAAAAGAGAGCGGTCCTGAGCTACTATCTACAGCATTGAAGACCCTTTAATCGGACTTTACTAGGCTTTATCTTGCCCAATCATTATTACCTTTATCATGTATCTGTACACTGTGGATGGCTCAATTGAAATCATGTATAGTCTGTCTGCTGACTGGTTAGCACAGAACAAAAAGCTTTTCACTGTACCTCGGTACATGTGACAAAAAAGTAAACTAAAGTACACTGAACTAAACTGAACTAAAATGGACAGTGTATCTCTGCAGGTTGTGACATTCTATTTGTTAATTGTGCAGCATTTTAGGCCTGTAAAATTAAAAAAAAAGTTGGAAAGATTTTAAGAAGGGAGTAAGGGAATTCTCCAAATCTCCTGGGCATCATTCATTGTTCAACAGATATTGAATTGAATTGAATTAAAACAGGCCCTTCGACCCATTGACACCACACTAGTTCTATGTTGCCTCATCCACTACCTACTCCTCAGGGCTGATTAACCTACAAATCTGCACGTCTTTGGGATACAGGAGGAAACCAGAGCTCTCGGAGGAAACCCTCGTGACTGCAGGGAGAACGTGCAAAATCCACAATGACAGCACCTGAGGTCAGGATCGAACCCGGGTCTCTGGCGCTCTGGGGCAGCACCTCGACCAGCTGCGCCACAATGCTGCCCGTGTTGTGGAACCAGGCTGCTTGATCACTTACCCCGTTGCTGATCATGACAGCTTGATGCATGGCTACCAGTTGTGTGATGACAATCCAGAAATATGTTATCGAACCCGAGGTTGCGAAATATATAACAATTCAGATATTCCCCCCTTCTATATCTTGCCTTTTGCACTAAAGCAATACCTCGGTTAGCCTTTTCTGTGGAGCACCAATGTTTCACAAACCTGAGGGAGGTATGTTCTACTCACACTGAAGGTACGAACGTGAACGTGAATTGTGGTTTTAAGGAAGGCTTCATTACAGAACCGCCTCCATCGTGTGTAATCTGTTGCTCTCCAACATGAGAAGGGAAATGCCCAGAGTCACAGGGACAGAGCATCAGAGCAGGACAGATCATTCTTCAAACAAGGTGGGGTGGTAGATGGATGGGCTCTCGCTCTGAACAGGATTTAGTTTAGTTTATTGTCACGTGTACGGAGATACAGTGATAAGCTTTTTGTTGCCTGCTAACCAGTCAGCAGAAAGACAATACATGATTACAATCGATCCATTTACAGTGTATAGATACGTGATAAGGGAAGAATGTTCAGTGCAAGGTAAAGCCAGCAAAGTCCGATCAAGGATAGTCTGCAGGTCATCAAAGAAGTAGATACCCCCGAGTCTGGTGGTGTGTGTTTTGAGACCTTGATTACTAAGTATGTGATACCAGTTATACAGTACGTCAATGGACGTACTGACATGCTCACACATTAAGGATCTGGAGTGAATCACATTTGTCCAAAGCTTTCCTTGGCAGAAATGCTTGAAGTTGCTCTGAGCTGCTCCGGGTCTCTCAAGTACTTTATAAAACTGTGATTTATTTCAGGCCATCAAGCAGAAATACAATAATTCTGGGAAGGTGCATCTGCAGTCAGCATTAGAGGTTTTCAGCTTCAGTATGAGTCTACTCTTAACATTCCACTCCTCGGATACAGCCTATACACAGATTCCTCTGACTGCTAGTTTTTACCTAATTAGCCCCAGGCACATATTCAGAGTAAGACCGGCCAAATTAATTTCTTGCCTTCACAGACGCAGTCCCTTGTCCTCCTGTCCCCATTAGAGTGGCACAGTGGCGCAGGAGTAGAGTTGCTACCTTCCAGCGCCAGAGATCCAGGTTCGATCCTAACTACAGGTTCTGTCTGTACAAAGATTGTACATTCTCCCTGTCACGGTGTGGGTTTTCTCCGGGTGCTCCAGATTCAATCCACACTCTAAAGACGTAGGTTAAATGGTTTTGCAAAATGTAAATAGTCCCTAGTGTGCATGATAGTGCTACTTTAGAGGGCGATCGCTGGTCGGGCACAGAATCGGTGGGCTGAATGGCCTGCTTCCACGCTGTATCGCTGAAGATATATGGGGCTGCATGGTGGCGCATCAGTAGAATTGCTGCCTTTCAGCACTTGCAGTGCCAGTGACCTGGGTTCGATCCCGAATACGGGTGCTGTGTGTACGGAGTTTGTTCGTTCCCCCCATGGCCTGTGTGTGCTTTCTCCAAGATCTTTGGTTTCCTCCCACACTTCAAAGCCGTCCTGATTTGTAGGTTAATTGGCTTGGTATAAATGTAAATTGTCCCTAGTGTGTGTGGAGGACAGTGTTAGTGTGCAGGGATCGCTGGTCGGTGCAGACTCGGTGGGCCAAAGGGCCTGTTTCCGCGCTGTATCTCTAAACTAAAAAACTAAAGTAAAGTGCCATCTGATAGCAATGTTGAGAACATCTCCAATCATTTTGCTGATGATTAAGTGTAGACTCTGCAGTCAAACTAAATAGACAATAGACAATAGGTGCAGGAGTAGGCCATTCGGCCCTTCGAGTCAGCACCGCCATTCAATGTGATCATGGCTGATCATCCCCAATCAGTACCCAGTACAGCCTCTCTCAGACCCTGCGGATTCTGCCATACAGATTTATCCCTGTAATTCGCTCCTGAAATCTGGCCAATTTTGCCTTTTGAGGCAAACCTACCCTGTGAGGGTGAATTCTGACTAAAAGCAGAATTGACCTCAGTGATAAATTAACTTGTTTTAATGCCGCTAAATCGAGATGGATACTGGTCAGAGTACTGGTGAGTACTGGTTCATCAACTGCAGTGCCAGCTGAGTGTGCACAGTGGACTTTGCTTGTAACCTCAACAATGCAGTGCCGTAAACTCCCAGCACAGCTCTCTGGAGTAGCTCAAGCCCACTCTATTCTGACGAGTTGGTCATTCTCCCACTAAGCAGAGTCACTTCGCCACCACTCTGGGCTACAATTAAGGTCAATGTTTAGTTTAGATTAATAGTCTAGTATAGGTTAGTGATACAGCCCCTTGGCCCACCGAGTCCACACCGACCAGCGATCCCTGCACATTAACACTACATATAGGGACAATTTTTACATTTCCACCGAGCCAATTAACTTACAATCCTGTATGTCTTTGGAGTGTGGGAGGAAACCAAAATTCTCGGAGAAAACCCACGCCGGTCGCGGAGAGAACCAACGAGAATGTCTCATCCCATTTCCACCACCAGCCAGTCCTTTGTTTCTGTTCCTCCGACAAAGATTTCCAGGCCAGGGCTCCTGGACAGCGATCAAGATGTTTTCATGTGCGATGTGATTAGATTCTCATGGATTCTGGATGTGCACCTGATGCAGCCACAGACAGTCGGAACATTATGTCATCCACATCTGCCATAAAATATAACCCTGCCAAAAAGCAATCAGGTGGAACAAACACTCAAACAGAAAAAATATTACTCATCTACCACAAATGATTAGCTAGCACGCCCTGAACAGTTCAGTCAGACTTCATTATATTAATCATCTCATTTTTGACAAACTGCAGCATTTAGAATGGGAGGATATTATGTTGCTACAAATATTTGGCATATAACTTAATCACCATTGGACTGGGCATAACGTGAAGGTCTATGCGCAAAGGCTTAGTCTCACCAGCCTCTCAAGTGCTGGGACTATTTGCCATCTGTTATAAAGTCATCTCAAGCAAACATATAAAGGAGTACGTTATGAAGTTAAATTGTCGCTGATGGCTCGAAAGCAACCACGTTTAAATAATTCAGCACCTAGTGTGGGAGCGAGCAGCGAGTCTCAACTCACCCAGGCTACTGAGAACAGAGCAAGAGGCCTTTGATATAAAGTGATCTGCCTCCCCACCCTGCTGTCTCTGACCACTTTCGGAACTCCTGACTGTAGTATAGTATCAGAGACAGGCTAGAGCATTAAATGCCAATGTGAATGTGGGTTCTATTACATCAACAGCACTCTTGTTGCAATTTAAGCTTGATAATAAGCAACACCTTTGTCAGCACTAAATGAAATCAGGTCAGCCCTGTTACTTTATTTAATTAAACAGGGAGACATCCTGGAAGTCTACAACTAAAAGGGATAGGTTTAAGTGAGTGGGGGAAATATCTAAAATAGACCCGAAGGGCAATGTTTTCACACAGAGGAACATGTTGACGGGAGAATTGACTGAGATGGGTAAATTACGACAATTAAGAGACATATGTACAGCTATGTGGATAACAAATGTTTGGAGGGATATGAACCAGGAGCAGGCAAATGGGACTAGCTTGGTTAGGCAACTTGGTTGGCATTGAAATGTTGAGCCAAAGGGCTGGTGCCTGTTCTGCATGGCTCTATGATTCTGTTGCTAGTCCATTCCTAGTTATTCTTGGTAGGGTGGCGGTGAAGAGGCCCTCAAAATGATAGAAAACAGCAGGATATCGGCCTGGTGAAAATGAAGAGGCACCAATGTGCATCCAAGTCCTGATCATATCCATCATATCCCTACCACTCCCCCTGATCCAAATCCAAATCCCTACCTGATTCAAACCCTCCTCGCCTAGTTTGCCTCTCACTTGCTAACTCTTGGCCCACCTCTTCCCCTTACCTCTTTCTAGCAGCTATCCCTCATCTACTCCATCAATTTGATGAAGGATCCCGACACAAAACATCGTACGTCCATTTCCTTCCACAGATGCTGCCTGACCCCATGCAGATTATGTTATTTTTTGCTCTAGAGTCCAGTATCTGCAGTTTCTTGTGATTCCAGACTCTTATATATCCTCTGTGCCTATCCCTCCCAACAATAGTAGGCTTGATCGAAAGAGGAAAGGGTACCTGTGTGTGTTGTCTGGGCTTGCATTATCTACTGGGGAAAGTCAGCTGTCTGTGGGTCACACAGGTCAACAAGTCTGTGCTGCAGAGGCATGTTCCATTAGGACTGAATATCAGACAGGTGTTGTGATAGATTGTATTAGGTTGTAAAATCATCTGGTTCAACATGGCTTAGGTTAAGCAGCAATCACTCATTGTACACTTTAAGAAAATTAATAATGAAACTTGAAAGGAGAAATTAATAATCACATTCCCCACAGGTCTATTTTGTAACCATGTACCATGCAAAGGCTTGTATTAAGCAGGGCTCAATGAGTGGAGCAGGTCAATATGAAACTAGCCTACAGGTCATTCATTCAAACTTATCACATTTAACATCAATATTCTGTGATACATAAAACAACTGTGACACAACAGATTGTCACTCACGGCGCTGGGATTTAAAAGCCAGTGATCTGTGCGGCCTGCCAGCTATCTGGAATTCTAATTTTAATGGTGTCCTCATTCCACATCTGCGTAAAGTTTTGACTAGCTGCTTCATGGTGAATTATCACACTCGGTTTAAAGTCCATTTAGAAACTGTGTATATTAACAGCTTTGACCGTTTCATATTCTCTAACAGTAATTAATTTTTACTTACAGATCAGTGAATAGAGCACAGAAGATAATTGGATTAATGAATTTAAACCTGTGTGTATGATCTGAGTTCCTTATATCGCACTATGACAGTGCAAATAACATTATCCATCCACGTGACAATAAACTAAACTGACTTCACTGAAACTGACTTATCTTCCTTATTCTCTCCCTGCTCAGTATCATTTTCACACTTATTTTTTAATTTTTATCTCTTTTTATAAGCAACTTCTCTTTCATGGTCCATAAACTATTCTTCCCCACTTTTTTCCCACTATTCTTCCCAATGCTTCTTAGTCCTTCTCCCTGTCTTTCCCTATCACTTCAGTTGCTAAGTGGACAGCACAGTAGCCAATGCAAGGTGCCAATGGACAGGTAATTTGCCATAGACATTGATTAACATGTAAAAGTTGCTCAAGGCACAGAAGTACTTCCCCTTAAAATAGCATTGCAGGATTTATCTGCATCCAGAGAAGAAAGTCAGGGACTTGTTTTAATACCTCATTCAAAGGGGGGGGGGGGGCATGACAGTGCGGCATCTCTTCAGTAATTCAATGAAAGCCGAGGATTTGGCACACAACCTTCCAACTCAGAAGTGACATTGAGATATCCGAACCAGAACAAAGCGCTGATATTTCTAAAATTGATCCCGGGATCAGCATTTCAAAGTTGAATTAAAACATTGCACTGCCATATTAAATTCTGCATGCAGGCAATTCCAATTTCATGGCTAAAGGGGAGATGGAAAACAATGACAGTTTTGACTGGATTTAAGGAATGGGAGCAGGAATAGGCCAGTCAGTACCAGGAGCCTCCTCAATCATTCAATAAGATTTTATTTATCTTTACAATATAGGGGGGGGGGTCATTCAGCCCATCAAATCAATGCTGGCTATCAGAGCAATTGAATTAATCTCATTAAACCCAATTCATGAAACCCTTTCTTTCTTGCATGCCAATTAACTACCAACCCACCCAAGTTCCCTCCCCCCTTGCCTTCCCTCCTCTCACCCTCCCCACACCGACTCTGGAGATCATTTACAAATAATCTGCCAAGTGACTCATCTTTGCATTTGGGAGGAAACCAATGTACCTGGGGAAAACGACAGCGCTATCCTGTCCTGCTCACAATCACTACCCTTTGATTCCCTCATAGGTTAAATCTCTGCCTACATGTTCATTGAACATGTTCAATGACTTTGCTTCCACAGATCCCGAGAGAAGAAATTCCTCCTTGCCTCTGTCCGGAAATGCCGACCCCCTTATTCAGAAGCAATGCGCCACAGTTTGAGATACCCCTGTTCGAGGCATCATCCTCTCAGCATCCAGCACGTCAATCCCCCACAGAGTCTTTCAACAAGATTGCTTCGCATTCTTCTCTTCCCTTCTCGAGCGCAGGCACATTCTGCTCAACCTATCTTTACAGTCATCCGCATCACCCCGGGCGTTAGCCTTGTGAACATACACTGCATGGCCTCCAATGCAAGCACATCCCTCCTCAATGTGGAAACCAAAACTGTACACAGTGTTCCAGGAGTGGTCTCAGCAGCATCCCGTTCAGTTGCATTAAAACATCCCTATTTTTGTCTTTCATATTTCAACATTCCATTAGCTTTCCCAACTGCTTGCTGTTATCAGCATGCCAAGTGTATTTGCGCCATGTACAAGGACATGGTCCCTTTGTGCTTTGTTTAAATATTGGCTTTTCCATTGTTCTTTCCAAAGTGACTAACCTCACATTTCCCCACATTACACTCCGTCTGCCAACTTTCAACCCACTCACCAATCCTATCTAGATCCTTTTCCAGACTTTTTATGTCTGCATAGCTTGCCTACCCACCCAACCTTCTTTAGATTATGGTCAAGTTTGGCCACTGTACACTTGGTCCCTTCATGCAAGCCATGAATAGAAACTGTAAATAGTTGAGGCCCCAGCACTGACTGCTGTGGTACCCACCCGTTATTGAGTGCCAACCCAACAATGACCCATTTGTAGACTGCCTCGGCCTATCTGAACTCCCGGTTGCTAAACGTTTCAACTCCCCTCCCATTCCCACACTGACCTTTCTGTCCAGGGCCTCCACCATTGTCAGAGTGAGGCCCAGCACAAATTGGAGGAACAGCACCTCATATTTTGCTTGGGCAGCTCACAACCCAGCAATTTGAATATTGATTTCTCCAATTTCAAGTAACTCTTGCTTTCCCTCTCTCTCTGTCCCTCCCCCACCCTATATAACCATATAACCATATAACAATTACAGCACGGAAACAGGCCCTCTTGGCCCTTCCAGTCCGTGCCGATCATTTGTTTTCCCCTAGTCCCATCTACCTGCACTCAGACCATACCCCTCCATTCCCTTCCCGTCCATATACCTATCCACTTTACTTTTAAATATTAAAATCGATCCTGCCTCCACCACCAATTCTGCTGGAAGCTCATTCCACACAGCCACCACCCTCTGAGTAAAGAAGTTCCCCCTCACGTTACCCCTAAACTTCCGTCCCTTAATTCGCATGTCATGCCCTCTTTGTTTGAATCTTCCCTACCCTTAATGGGAAAAGCTTATCCACGTCAACTCTGTCTATCCGCTTTCATCATTTTAAAGACCTCAATCAAGTCCCCCCTTAACCTTCTGCGCTCCAAAGAATAAAGACCTAACTTGTTCAACCTTTCTCTGTAACATAGTTGCTGGATCCCAGGCAACATTCTAGTAAATCTCCTCTGTACTCTCTCTATTTTGTTGACATCCTTCCTATAATTAGGCGACCAAAATTGTACACCATACTCCAGAATTGGTCTCACCAATGCCTTGTACAATTTTAACATTACTTCCCTGCTCCTATATTGCAATGCTCTGATTTATAAAGGCCAGCACACCAAAGGCTTTCTTTACCTACCCCATCTACGTGCGATTCCACCTTCAGGGAACTATGCACAGTTATTCCTAGATCTCTCTGTTCCACAACATTCCTCAATTCCCTACCATTTACCATGTACGTCCTATTTTGATTTGTCCTGCCAAGATGTAGCACTTCACACTTATCAGCATTAAACTCCATCTGCCATCTTTCAGCCCACTTTTCCATATGGCCCAAATCTCTCTGTAGACTTTGAAAATCTACTTCATTATCCACAACACCACCTATCTTAGTATCATCTGCATACTTCTTATCCAATTTTCCACCCCATCATCCAGATCATTGATGTACATGACAAACAACAGTGGACCCAACACAGATCCCTGAGGCACCCCACTGGTCACTGGCTTCCAACCTGACAAACAGCCATCCACCATTACTCTCTGACATCTCCCCTTCAGCCACTGTTGAATCCATCTTGCTACTCCGCCATTAACACCCAAAGATTGAACCTTCTTAACCAACCTTCCATGGGGAACCTTGTCAAAGGCCTTACTGAAATCCATATAGACAACATCCACTGCTTTACCCTCATCAATTTCCCTAGTAACCGCTTCAAAAAATTCAAGAAGGTTTGTCAAACATGACCTTCCAGAACCCTAGTTCTCCGACTAGTTTCACTGTCCTTCTGATTAAATTTACTGATTGTATGCCTCTTAAAATTCATAAAAGATTGGACAGGCTAGATGCAGGGAAAATGTTCCCGATGTTGGGGGAGTCCAGAACCAGGGGTCACAATTTATGAAAAAGGGTTAAGAAAAAGAAAAAGGAAAAACATTTTCACCCAGAGAGTTGTGAATCTGTGGAATTCTCTGCCACAGAAGGCGGTGGAGGCCAATTCACTGGATATTTTCAAGAGCGAATTAGATTTAACTCTTAGGGTTAAAGGAATTATGGGATATGGGGAAAATGCAGGAAAGGGGTACTGAATTTAGATGATCATCCATGAGCATAATGATCTCTTGTTTTCACACCTTACCCCTCCATATCCCTGGACTCCTTCTTCCCTGACTGTCAGTCAGAAGAAGGGTCTTGACCTGAAATGTCACCCATTCCTTCTCTCCAGAGATGATGCCTGTCCTGCTGAGTTATTCCAGCATTTTATGTCTATCTTTGGTGTAAACCAGCATCTGCAGTTCCTTCCTACACATTAACCCATTTATTCCTGCTGCTTTCTGTTCGTTTGCCACTTCCCATGTCATAGACATTCCTATTTATATGTCCCTCCTTTTGATTCCCGGTTTAGAAGTTGTTGACTGGGGGGAGGGGGGGGGGGGGAACAAGTAGGTACATTGGTTGCATTGGTGTGATAGGAAGATAATATTTGAGGCACAAGAGACGGCAGATACTGGAATTTGAGCACATAAAAAAGCTGGAAGAATCTCAGCGAAAAACAACATCTGTGGTTGATGTTTCAGGTTGACACTCTGCATCAGGTCCAGTGCTGATGCATGGTCTCAACCGAAACAAGGACCATACCTTTGTCTCCACAGTTGTGGCTTTATCAGATGATTATGGGACCATGCATTAAAAGAAGAACATTTATCAACCTCATAAAATATTAAACATGTTTAATGTTTTATGTATCATTCTTAACTGTCACTGTATGTCATGTTGTCACCTGCGGACGGAGCACCACGGCAAATTCCTTGTATGTGAATACTTGGCCAATAAA
Organism: Okamejei kenojei; assembly: GCA_035221665.1. Lineage (NCBI taxonomy): Eukaryota > Metazoa > Chordata > Chondrichthyes > Rajiformes > Rajidae > Okamejei > Okamejei kenojei. The sequence goes on along the minus strand of CM069141.1, from coordinate 66,132,162 downwards.
CTTAATAATTAATTCATTCATTGATTCAAGTACTTGTGGTACTCTGTAGAGGGATGGCATCCCTGGTCTCGGCATAGTTCTGAGTGAGCTGATTTCATCTGGAGCTGCAGGAGGACTACAGCCTTCCTGTCTCAAGGCCATGGGAGTGTAAATTAGATAGGGCTTCCTTCTCTTGGCTGTTTTGGAATGATCCCTGATGAGAAGTCCATGAAGTTGGATGGGAGTTGGATCAGTTGTAGTGAATCTGAGATTCAATCCCATCAAGATGGTAGTAAAAGGAAATATGCATGTGGCATATAGACACAAAAAGCTGGAGTAACTCAGTGGGATGGGCAGCATCTCCAGAGAGAACGAATGGTGGACCGTTTCTTGTTGAGACCCTTCTTCAGACCATCCAGTCTGAAGGATGAGTCTGAAGAAGGGTCTCGAACCGAAATGTCGCCTATTCCTTTCCTCCAGAGATACTGCCAGAGTTACTCCAGCATTTTGAGTCTATTTTCAGTTTAAATCAGCATCTGCTGTTCCTTCCCACACATGCATGTGGCAGAATAGTGTATCTAATTTTTCAATAAACCCGGGTGAAAATAACTTACATTTTAAAAAATGCAGTTGTATCACTAATATTACTGATTTAACCAACTAGAATTGTTTTTCTTAATGCTACGCTATCAAGGCATGTACTCATTTACTTTTATCCCTGTTAGTGAATAAGTTTGCTTTGTTTTATTCCAGGTAATAAACTAGCAAATAATACATAATGGTTTCCTTACTTTCAGCCACAAGCAAATTTGAGGAACAACACCTTATATTTTGCTTATGTTTACCACCCCAGCGGTATGAACATTGAATTCCCTCATTTGAAGTAACTTCCATTTACCAGTCATCACACCTTCCCAAGCCAACAATGCGATTACCAGGCACCGCCCTGTCTAACATCATTTGTGGCCAGCCCCGATTAGTCCTGGTCTTTTCTCGCCTCCAGCACTTCACCCCCACCCCCACTTCCTAATCTCAGTCTGTAGAAGGGACCTGACCCGAAATGTGAAACGTCACCTATCCTTTTTCTCCAGAGATGCTGCCAGACCCACTGAGTTACTCCAGTACTTTGTGTCTATCTTTAATATTTGTCATTCTATTGTAATCGGGTATCATTGAGAATGCAAAATGGTGAGATGGACCATAGTAGGGCTGATTGACTAATTCAGAGAGCCAACGTTGATACCATGGGCAAACAACTTATATTGCTTTGAGCAAAACCACAAAGTGCTGTGGGAACTCATCAGGCCGGGTAGCAACTGAACATCTTCTTCAAACTGGGGAAGACTGAATCTGAAGAAAGGTCCAAAACATCATCTGTCCATTTCCCTCCACAGATTCTGCTTGACCTGCTGAGTTGCTCCAGCAGTATATATGTTTGCGTGAGGTTCCAGCATCTGCTGTCTCTTGAGCTTCTTTTGGTTGGTTTTGCTCTCTGAACTGTTGCCATGGAGTATTTTTCTTATGTTTGTTTCTCTCAGAAAGCTTGACTCGTGAATGGGTTGGCACCAGCCCAGGTGGGCACCTGTGAGTCCACCTGAGAATGGGACACAGCCGGAAGACATCAGTGCAAAATCCGTCCATGTTCCCACTTGGCTTTAGCACAGACACAGTTTACGTCAGGATCACGGAAGCATCCATCGATGGAAATACATTCAGTCATGGAGCTATACAGCATGGGAACAGGCCGATCGGCCCAACTTGTCCGTGCCGACCAAGTCGCCCAACCAAGCTAGTCCCATTTGCCTGCACCTGACCCATTCCACTGAATATTTCCTATCCATTCACAAGGGGCTTTTAAATGCTGTAATTGTACAAACCACTCCCTCTAGAATAGTGTTCCATATACCTATCACCCTTTGTGTTGCCCTCACATCCATTGTAAATCTTTCCCCTCTCACCTTAAACCTGCGTTCTAATTTAAGACTCCCTGCTCTGGGGAAAGGTCTATTCGCCCTTCAGCTTCTCCATGCCCCTCGACAATAACACAGCAGCTTCCCACACTCTGGGGAAAAAACGTCTATCTCATCCACCCTCTCCTTATAACTCAAACTATCCAGACCCACTAACATCCTTATTAATCCCTTTTGCACCCTTTTGTCTAACAAAATTGCAAATGTAGTTTCTGTGATTTTTATTTCCTACTAGACCAAGTGGGACCCATTGGGTTCCTGTCACATGGGGGGGGGGGGCTGGTCATCGAACGCAACATTCCACCACTCACCCATAGCCCCCAACTGCGCAGGCGCAGCTGACGGATTCCCGTTGTGACGCGAGTCACAGCAATCCATCCCTCTTCCTACCATATCCTCCTCCATTCCCCATCATCCCCAGCACATCCTCCCCCTCCGCTTCACCCTCCCTCTTCTTTCCCCTCCTCTTCCCCTCCCCCACTCAATCACCTCTCCCTCCTTCTCCTTTCCCCTACCCTCATTCACTCCCTCCATAATCCCTCTCCCTTCCCTACATCATTGTGAGGTGAAAGCTGCTGTGTTTTTTAAAACTGATTTTTAAAATGTAAATCAGATCCCATTGTGATGTCATTGTGGGGAGGAACACTGCTGACGGGCAGTTTATGTAAATGAGATCCCATTGTGATATCATACGCTGCTAACTGCCAGTGCAGATGGAAGAGATTTTTGTCAGTGGTTTTTATACAGTTTAAAATGTGAATAACTTGTATAATATACCATCAATCTGAACAAAACATGACATACCACACCACAGGACAATGGTGAATAAGAAAAATTGTAGTGCGATTGTGTACTGTTTTGGCATAATTTCAGGATCACACTCCGGACAGACAGACAGACAGATAGACAGAATCACAGACATAATAACAAACAAGATGAGAGTTTCAGTAATATATAGATGTTTATTGTTTTTTTTTTAAAGTACAATTGTACCCAGGCACCTGACTGCTGCTTTTGTCATCAAGATTTCCTGTCAATAGATTCCAGGAAAAGATATACTGAGGAAGAAACTCTCTTTGCCACACCCCCCACTAATTCAAAGGTACTGAGACCACTTGCAGTGCCAAGGCAGCAGTAGCTAAAACCAGCAAACTCGCTCCTGCAGAGCCTTTAAACAGTCACAGAGAGAGGCTTAGCTTTCGCTGTACAACGTAATAATTCTTGGTTCAGGCATTTGGTGCCACCTAGTGTCTACAAACTGCTCTCTGCTTCTATCAGAGGTGCAGCCTATTCGGGAATGTAACATGTGTAGGAAGGAACTGCAGATGCTGGTTTAAAGCGGAGATAGACAGAAAATGCTGGAGTAACTCAGCGGGACAGGCAACATCTCTGGAGAGAAGGTATGGGTGATGTTTCGGGTCCAGGTCCTTCAATGTAACGTGCATGTTACAGATCTCTCTAGAAAAACGAAGGAACACTGTTCACCTGCTCTCTGGTATGGAGATAGGCCATACGGGAGGGAGAAGCAGAAAGAAGATCAGATTTGTAGTATTTTTTGGTCTAGGGCAGCGGTGAGACCACATTTGAAAGCATGTACATAGCAGTTGGAAAGATGTTTGGAGAAGATACGATACCAAAAGATACGATGGAACTTTATTTATCCCAGGAGGGAAATTGATCTGCCAACAACCATAAAACACAAGAATGCTTGAAACATACAGGAGACTAATACTCCTAGAATGAATTGGTTGCCAATGTGAAAAGATAAGAGCAGGCTAGGCTTGTATCAGCTGGGATTTGGAAGAGGGGAAGGGGCCTTGATTGAAATGTACAAGATTCTCAGAGAGAGCAAAGATTTCTGGAAGAATTCAGCAGGCGAATAAGATCAGCGGGAGGGAAGGAGAGGCAAGGTTTTGACCCGCACCCAGCTCAGAGCAAAGTGAATGTAATTTTAAAGCGCCTGCAGACAGCAGAATGTCAGAACTCAAGGAATTTGTGGAATTATTGTAGATGTTTCCTCACCAGTCTGTCAACGTTGCTGTGCGCACTGCAGAAACTGTCGCAAACAGGTGGAACTGGTCTCCATAGTTTGAAGAGACAAAGCATACTCTAACTTTTGAGTAGCAAGTTGAGTTTAGTTTAGTTTAGTTTAGAGATACAGCACGGAAACAGGCCCTTCGGCCCACCGAGTCCACACCGACCAGTGTTCCCCGCACATTAACACTAACGGGACAAGTTTTACATTTACACCAAAGCAAGTAACTTACAATTCTTGACGTCTTTGGAGCGTGGGAGGAAACCAAAGTTCTCGGAGAAAACCCACGCCAGTCACGGGGAGAACGAAGGAGAATGTCTCATCCCGTTTCCCCCACCTTCCCCAACCCCCCACCCAATCTTCCCCCCACCACCCAGCCCTTTGTTTCTGTCCCTCCGACAAAGATTTCCAGGCCACGGCTCCTGGACAGCGATGTGATTCTCAAGGATTCTGGACGTGCACCTGATGCAGCCACAGACAGTCGGAACATGATGTCATCCACATCTGCCATAAAATATACCCCTGCCAAAAAGCAATCAGCCGTTCGGCCCATCGAGTCCGCACCGACCAGCGATCCCCCACACATTATCACTAGCCCTCACACACTAGGGACAACTTACAATTATGCCAAGCCAAGTTACCTACATACCTGGGAGTGTGGGAGGAAACCAAAGATCTCGGAGAAAACCCACGTGGTCACGGGGAGAACATACAAACTCCATTAAGATAGCACCCGTAGTTGGGATTGAACCCGGGTCTCTGGTGCTACAAGTACTGTAAGGCAGCAACTCTACCACTGTGCCGCTCATAAAGTGGCTTGAACGCTAGATTTCAGGGAAGCCTTCTGGACTTGCTTGTGCTGCACTCCCTTGGTGGATTTGCCACACATGTCCTTCATTTCCTTCAGGTAGAGCACACCGCTCATATTCACTTCCAGAACCACGACACGAAGTAACTAAAATCATACTCAAATTGGGGAATAAAGTCATAATCGTTGGAGTCAAGAAATGGCACAAATATTTATATGGTCAAACATTTCACTTGCTGACAAATCACAAGCTTCTCTTGATCATACCAAGGCCAAATCCAGCAGCTCTGATTAAGCAGCATGGAGAGTGCAGTGCTGGGTCTTTACCTTCTCGGCCTTTAACTACGGAATTAAGAGCAGATGTTCTCAGGACCTTGCAGGTTCTGATGTGTGCTCTCAAAAACCACACCGCAAGATGACACAAGAGTATTTCATATATCTTGTATTTTTATTTTTATTTATTTATTTAACCTTTATTTAACCAGGAGAAGTCTCATTGAGATTAAAAATCTCTTTTACAAGAGAGTCCTGACCAAGACAGGCAGCAGCACAGTTCCCCAGTTACAGACAATAATTTAAAAACAACAGAGAACATATAAATAGAGTCACAGTCATAACATCATCAAACAAAGCATGTACAGACAGAAGAGCCCGCTTCAATATCATTAAGAAGAGATTTAAATCTGTTTATAGAAACCAGCTCCTTAAGTTTCAGTTCATTTTGCAGCTGGTTCCATGCGAAGGGAGCAGCATAACTGTATTGTGGGTCCTGCCTGGTCACTAGATGATATTGCACATTAACAAAATGGGATTCAGCCCTTTTTCGCAATTGACCCTGATGGACTGGGCCAACCTGCGGTGAGACATACCCCAGTGTCACTTCTTAGCTACAACACTTTACAGTACAGTTTAGTTTATTGTCACGTGTACCGAGGCACAGGGAAAAGCTTTTGTTGCGTGCTATCCAACAAATTGGCCATCTCTAAATACCAGTCCATAACTCAAGTTCGCTGGAGTGTGGAGGATAAGGGGAGGAGTTTGTGAATTTATAAAAGGCATAGGTAGGATCGATAGTTATGGGAAGACCTATCAAAGACTAGAGGACATAACCTTAAGGTCAGGGAGAGGAAAGTTTAAAGGAGACGTGTGGGGCAAGTGCTTTACACAGGTATAAAGGCTGCACTCAGTTAACAACTGCTATCTGTTGGTACAGATTACAAATTGGTACTTCATCAACTCTTGTTCTCTAATGGGTTGCTGTTCATTTGGGCCTGCCCAAGCAGCACTCCAAACTTCAAGCCAAGGGGGTTCCTGCCTTACCAGCCAGCAGAACACATTATTGAATACACTATCATATCAGATGTAGCAAAGGCAGAACCACTGTACCTGATGCACCTTGTGTCTCTTGCTTTTGGATTCAAGGTTGCAATTATTGTAAAGAAATATGGAGGTAGACACAAAATGCTGGAGTAAGTCAACGGGACAGGCGGCATGTGTGGAGAAAAGGAATTGATGACATTTTGGGTCGAGACCCTTCTTCAGATTGAGAGTCAGGGGAAAGGGAAACAAGGGATATAGATGGTGATGTAGAGAGATCAAGAACTAATAAATGAAAGATATGCAAAAAACTAACGATGATAAAGGAAGCTGTGGGCTAGGTGAAAACGTGTTGCAGACAATGAGACACACCAAGACAACATTGACAATGACTAGGGTAGGGGAGGGACGGAGAGAGAGGGGATACAAGGGTGACTTGAAGGTAGAGAAATCAATACACATACCGCTGGGTTGTAAGCTATCCAAGCGAAATATGAGGCATTTCTCCTGGAATTTGTGCACTGTTTGAAAATCCATTACCTTGGGGTTACTGAAAATATTAGTTGGTGATGCTGACATGGCATGTAGGTAAACAGTAGATTTCAGAAGAAGATATGAGTAAGTGAGGTAAGGTATGGTCTGAGGTCTTGAAAAAAATACTAATCTTGGAAGATAGTAAAATGAAAATTGTGGCAGATTGCATGAGAAATTTCAGAGGAACTATGGAAAGTGGCGAGGTAATGTTTGATGCTGTAACCCACAAAAAGGGCATCGGACTGAAAACGGTTGCTACAGATTGGGAATGTAGAGGGGCAGAGAATTTGATATCATACAGAACGGAAACAGGCCCTTCAGCCGAACACATTCATGCTGGCCATCAAGTACCTCCATCATTTATATTTCTCCAAATATTTCTCCAAACAATTCCTCCCACATTGGCCCACAATGTCCGTGCCCAACATGATCATAAGATAGGGGCAGAATTAGGCCGTTCGGCCCACCAAGTCTACTCCGCCATTCAATCGTAGCTGATCTATCTCTCCCTCCAAACCCCATTCTCCTGCCTTCTCCCCATAACCCCAGACACACGTACTAATCAAGAATAAATGATGCCCAGTTAAACTAATCTCTTTGACCTGCATGTTATCAATACCCCTGCATTCCCTGCATATCCATGTGCCGATCTAATAGCCTCTTAAACACCGTTTGTCACTGCCACCGCCACCGAGAGATGCCAGCAAACAAGGTTGTGCTGTGGGAACCCACCCATGGAAGACGTGACCCGGGACGGGCACTCAAGACGACGCTGAAGATGTGGAGAGACAAAAGAGGAGCTTGCCAGCTGCACGGAGGACAGAGATGTGTGGTGCGTCCGTCACCGTGCCCATCGGAAACCAGCGATGATGTTGTGACTCCACCCCCAACACAGCTGGCAGCGAGTTCCAGATACCCATGACCATCGGTGTAACCTGCAGAACTCAAACCCAGGTTTGTCCAACCTCTCTTTTTTAGTATTTAAGAGGCTTTTACCCTCTAGATTAGAATACCCTCTAATCGAGGCAGCATTCTGGTAAACATCTTCTGCCATCTCCCTAAAGCCTCCACATTCCTGTAATGTGCCGACCAGCACTGCACACAATGCTTAGGTGGCCAAATGAGTGCAAACTAAATTCCTTTAAAGGTGCAATATGACTTCCTGACTTATACTCAATGCCCCAACCAATGATGCCAAACATAACATACATCTTTGATCCACCCAATCTATCTACTTGTGTTGCCACTTGCATAGAGCTGTGAACTTAAACCCCTAGATCCTTATGTACTTCCATGCAGTTAAGGGTCTTTCCATGAACTATATACTCTCCCATAACATTCAACCTCTATAAATTAACTTCATTAGAAATACCCGTGGTACCATGCAGTGTGACAATCTAATTTGAGAGGAATTAAAGCAAACTTGGGCCATGCGTGTCTGAACGTCAGAGGAATTAATTTGAGTGAAAATTATACAGAATGGGAACAGAAATAATGAGATCCTAAATAATCTGAAAATTGGAGGATATCTAGTGTTTAGATTAGTTTAGAGATACAGCGTACAAACAGGCCCTTCGGCCCACCGAATGCAGACCGACCAGCGAGCCCCGCACATTAGTACTATCTTACACACACTAGGGAAAATTTACATTTTATACATAGCCAGTTAACCTACAAACCTGCACGACTTTGGAGGGGTTTAAGAACTAACCAATCAAAAAAGTGGACTGTAAGTTTTTGTAGAAGGCCGTGCACGGGTTAGATGTTTACAAAAGCCAGTCGCTGACTGAAGTACAGATATTGGCGAAAGTAGCCAACTGAATTAATAAAGCAAAATGGAAGCAAGTCCAAAAGTGCAGGAAACATTATAAAAAGATTACCATTCCCCAAAAACTACAGCTCTGATCTTGGATTGGGGAAGCTTGTAAGGTGATGTGAAGTTTAAGTGTCAGTAAGGTTTCCACAGTGTGTAGTTTAGATAATGATAAAGTTTTATGCAGAGGTGGCATAACAAGAGCAATAGAAGAGTGAAAGTGATAAGTCTGGATACTTTTGCCTTGGTAAATAAAGGACTGTGTTGGTAGGGACAGAATATTATTGGAGCTGCATGTTGGCTCAGCGGTAGAATTGCTGCCTTACAGTGCTTGCTGTGCCAGAGACCCAGTTTGAACCTGACGTCGTGTGCTGTTTGTATGGAGTTTGTACGCTTTTGAAAACCGATTGGGTTTTCTCCGAGATCTTCGGTTTCCTTCCACACTCCAAAAATGTACAGGTTTGTACATTGGATTGGTATAAAATGTAAATTGTCCCTAGTGTGTGTAGGACAGTGTTAATGTGCGGTGATCGCTGATCGGTGCGGACACGGAGGGCCTAAGGGCCTGTTTCCATGCTGTACTTAACTAAACTAAGCTAAATTGGTGGAAGAAGTAATAGTTCTGGTGAGTCTGAGCTAAATTTAAAGTCTATAGATTTGATTTTGACCGTGAAAGATCACGTCTCGGGTGAGTGATCAAGGTGAGAAGGGTGAGTAAGACAGAAGAGAAATTCAGTGAGCTGTGAGGTAGCCACAGGACATGGAAGATGGGCGACTAAAGGGAGGCACAAAGAGCAGCAGGATGCTTGACCGAACATGACTACTCTTCACCTTCAACCCAGAGGTACCTAACACGCCACTGACCTCCCAGCATGAGTGATGGGGCAATGAAATAGATGGGAAGGCAATAAGTGAGATATAATTGTAATGATAAAACATATTTTAAACACCACAAAAGTAACGTGATGCACATAAAATTAAATACCATGTTAACACAATATGTTTAACAAGTTCAACATTTTTTTATAAAATGTGTCTCCATTTCCTGAATCTTGTGATATGGTTTCAAGATCAGTTTCTCATGCCTTATTAAAATTGTAATTCTTCATATGTGAGCATTGACACTGAGTTCCCACCCCCCAACCCCCCCGCCAGCTTTTCAACTGTACAATGCATTCAAAACGTTCCCAAACCCTTGCCACATGATGTCCGCAAAAATGGGCTTTCCGCTAGGAGTCACTGGCTCAGAAATGTGAACTCTGAGCTTTTTCCTTTTTAGCTCAGACTAAAATGTAGTCTCTCTGGTTTCACATCAGCTCACCCTGCACAGACCAGGGACCATGCCTGGGAAATCCTTGTCTAAAACTCAATCTAACCATCAAAATGCGGGGTAGTCTAGCTTTTACGATAAATTGATATCCATGGGCATCTGTGGAAAGAGGTTCAGGGGAAAACTGCTGCAGCCCAGCATTCCTGAACCACCCTCTCAGAGTCTCTGCAAAACTGGCTCTTTAAGAACACAAACACAAAGCTCCAGGCAAAATTTGAGGAAGGCAGTTTTACAGTTTGAGAGAAATTCAATACTGCAGTTTAGAATTCTAAAAGCATTATGATATTTAATCTTTCGAGAGTTTGGTTGCGGTGTTGCCACTTTGTATTTAAAAATAATCCAGTTAGGTTTAAATTGAACAAATTTAGCTCTATGAATGTGGATTGCAGCCAGTCGCAAAAGAAGATTAATTGCAAACTCTTTTCGATGGCATCCTTCCAAATGAAAGCTGCAAATTGCATTTCCAAGCTCTAATTTTTGTAGGATGTTGAAATTAGTAGAGGTAAATCAACTGAATACATTCCACGCTGTTTTAATAGCAGCAACACAAGACAAAATAAGCAGTTCATTGATTTAGTTTTCTTCCAGTCTCTTCCCGAGTCTTAATGGCTCATGCTACAAAGCTAGTGCAGGATCATCAAAGGTTATGTCCAGTGAATGTCCAATCCAAATTTTCTCACAACACCATACAAAGAAATGCATTTGATTTCTCATAAATTTGGCCAAAATTCCTCACTCAATCAACACCAGTTGAAAGCCCAGAAAAGAACACTGATTCTCTTCACTGCAAACTTCCTGTCTGCAAAAGAGTATTGGCCTTTATCACATAGCAACATATTCAATTCAATTCAATTGTCCTTTATTGTCATTCAAACAAGCAAGGTTTGAACAAAATTTTGTTCCTGCAGTCATGACAGCAAAAAAAAGACCAAAACACACAATTAACACAATTCCACATAAACATCCATCACAGTGTATCTCCAAACACCTCCTCACTGTGATGGAAGGCAAAAGTCTTATCTCTTCCCTGTCCTTTGTTCTTCTCCCACGGTCAGGCAGCCAAACTGCAACGTCGAGGTGACCGGGACTACCGATGTTAAAGCCCCTGGCGGGCGATAGTAAGTCCCGCCGCCGATTAGGTCGTGCCGGTCGATGTAAGGCTCTGCTCCGGACCGATTCAAACCCTCGATTTGGGCGGGAGAAGTTTCCGTTGCGGGAGCTCCGAAAATCGGTCTCCCACCAGGGACCCGACTCCACCGTCCACAGGGCCTGCGGCCAAAGCTCTGAAGCTCCAAAGTCAGGTCGCAGCAGCAACCGCAGCGCTGCCACAGCTCCGCGATGGTGAGTCCACAGGCTCTACGGCTGGAGCCCTCATGTCGATCCCGGTTGGAGGCCGCCAGCTCCGCGATGTTAGGCCACAAGGACAACACAGACACAACATGGGAAAAGTCGCGTCCCCATTCAGGAAAGAGATTAATATGTTTCCCCCGCCTCCCCACATATACACAGCTAAAATAAAACCCAAATCCTAACAAGACAAAAGAAAGAAAAACAGACAGACGGACTGCAGGGAGCCGCTGCCACAACGCGCCGCCACTTCTCGTCTATGTCCGTAAGTTCTGAATTTTCACCAAATTAATGTAAGTCTTGATGAAAAGGACATCACTGGAGCCACTGGCTTACAGTCAGACACCTGGGTTCAATCCTGACTTCCGGTTTCGTCCCACGCTCCAATGCCTTACAGGTTTGTAGGTTAATTGGCTTGGTATGTGTAAATTGTCCTTTGTCCATAGACATCGAACAAAGAAAACATAGAAAATAGGTGTAGGAGGAGGCCATTTGGCCCTTCAAGCCAGCACCACCATTCATTGTGATCATGGCTGATCATCCACAATTAGCAACCTGCACCTGCCTTCTCCCCATATCCCTGATTTCTAACTCTCTTTTAAATTCATCCAGTGAATTGGCCTCTACTGACTTCTGTGGCAGAGAATTCCACAAATTCACAACTCTTGGTGAAAATGTTTCTTCTCGTCTCTGTTTTAATTGGCCTCTCCTTTATTCTTGGACTGTAGCCCCTGGTTCTGGACTCTCCCAACATTGGGAACATTTTTCTTGCATTTTATAATTTTATACATTTCTATAAGGTCTCCTCTCATCCATCTAAATTCCAGTGAATACAAGCCCAGTCTTTCCAATCTTTCCTCATATCCCAGGGATTAACCTCGTGAACCCACGCTGCACTGCCTCAATAGCAAGGATGTCCTTCCTCAAATTATTAGACCAAAACTGCACACAATACACCTGATGAAGTCTGAAGACGGGTTTCGACCCGAAACGTTGCCTATTTCCTTCGCTCCACAGATGCTGCCTCACCCGCTGAGTTTTTCCAGCATTTTTGTCTACCTACAATACTCCAGATGTGTTCTCATCAGGGCCCTGTACAACTGCAGAAGTACCTCTGTGCGTGGGATAATGTAAGAGTGTGAGTGTAAGAGAACCTCTGTGCGTAGGATAGTGTAAGAGTGTGAGGATCGCTGGCCGACACGGACTTGGTGGGTTGAAGGGCAGCATCTCTAAACAAAATAACCCAAATTCTGCCCCTAAATTTTTGGATTCGCTGAATATGTTTTAAACAAATTGATTAGTGTTAGGTTTTAACCTTTACTATGCTTGCCATTAGGCACACTTAGAAATACATACATCTGGATGTGTAAGCAGTAATGTTCGGAGTGTATAGTTGTAAAGTTGATTATGTAGTAGCAGGTGATGAGTGATCACATTGCCTGGCATTTTAATGATACAGCAAAAGGATTTACCCTTTGCACCATACAAGAATCAAAATACTGTGATTGTTTGATTCTGTTTGCCAAACAATCAAATGTGGCATGTAGTAGCAGAAATTGAACATTTTGACTGAAATTAAAGGAGGGTGACTTCTAATTTGGCTCCAGTTTCCCAAGTTAGATGCCCCCTTAAGTTTAAAACTCTTGCCTAAAAACATCTAACAATCTCGGTTTTGACATTTGTGATTGATGCATGGCCCACAGTTTTTTGGGGGTAGAGTTTTATTCTTCCATATATGAAGAAATATTTCCCTACATTATTTTTGAATATCCTGGGTTCAATATTAAGGTCAACGTTAAGATAGTTCATATTCATGGAAGGTAGCCAAGTTAACTCAAAGCTCCCCCTTGATTTAAAGATTTTAATTGTGACAAAATAACTGTACATCTTTTGAGACCAATGCAAACCAAATGACAGAGGCTGGGAAGTGATGTGGGGATGATAAGGGTTGCAGATAATGGAATATGATAGGAAAGAAAGAGTGGAACTTAATAAGTTTAATGAAACCTCTTGGCCGCTCCAAGAGGTCGCGCACGTGGACTGGACACTGCCTAGAGAGGTGGAGTACACCACAGCTACGCCCGGCTAGGCCAACCCTGCAATGCCATCAGGACAACTGGCCTACATGGCCAGATCAAGATCTCTGCACATACAACAGCTGGGGCCAAACTGGTGACTCTGTACACTGTCTCAGTGCACTGCTGATATGCACTTGTGTTGCATCAAAGATGCTAATCTAAAATGTATCTAAAGTACTTCTGTGTGATGATACAAAACGAATTTCACTGTACCTCGGTACACGTGACAAATAAAGTGCCATACCGAGGGAGGGGTGATGGGCAGGTGGGAACGGTAAGGGGAGGGGAAAAGAGACATACAGGGAGGAGGATGTGGGTGATGAGCAGATGGAATTAGTGGGAAAGGGGAAATAATCTGAGTGATAAGGGTAAGAGGGGACTGGAGGATTTAGGAAAGGAGGACATGCGTGAGAGGACCAGGGTAAATCGCAAGATTTCCAGGTAGAAATGTGTGGTTCCTTTAGTTTACATGTGGCCTCATCCTGGCAGTGGAGAAAGCTGAGCATAGACAGGTTGCAGAGAGGGTCTGAAGAAGGGTCTCAACCCGAAACGTCACCCATTCCTTCTATCCAGAGATGCTGTCTGTCCGGCTGAGTTACTCCTGTATTTTGTGTCTATCATAGACAGGTTGGTAGTTGAAACCAGGGGGTTGGAAGTGAAACCAGGACCTGTAGCTAAACATCCATCCCTTTGTATTCCTACCCTTTTAAAGCAAAGATCACTATTCTATTTGCTTTTAATTTCCATTGTCCAGTACCATCATGCATCTATTCATTAGTTTAACAAGAAGTACTTTGGGACAAACAATGGAACAATTGTCAGGTCACAATATACTAAACAATGATTAAAAAGAGCATCAGAAGAGTGGTAGAGTTGCTGCCTCACAGCGCCAGAGACCCAGGTTCGATCCTGACTACAGGTGCTTGCCTGTACGGAGTTCGTACATTCTACCTGTGACCTGCATGGTTTTTCGTCGAGATCTTCGGTTTCCTCCAACACTCCAAAGACGTACAGGTTTGTAGGTTAATTGGCTTGGTATAAAATGTAAAAATTGCCCCTAGTGTGTGTGAGGGTAGTTTTAATGTGCGGGGATCGCTGGTCGGTGAGGACTCGGTGGGCCGAAGGGCCTGCTTTTGCGTTATATCTCTAAACCAAACTAAACTGAACTAAAGATCAAGAGGGGATTTGAGGAAGAAGATTAAAATCTGAAATGCCATTGTACAGGGCCCTGGTGTGACCACACCTGGAGTATTGTGTGCAGTTTTGGTCTCCAAATTTGAGGAAGGACATTCTTGCTATTGAGGGAGTGCTGTGTTGGTTCACAATGTTAATTCCCGGGATGGCGGGACTGTCATATGTTGAAAGAATGGAGCAACTGGGTTGTATACACTGGAATTTAGAAGGATGAGAGGGGATCTGGTTAAACATATAAGATTATTAAGGGTTTGGACATGCTAGAGGTAGGAAACATGTTCCCGATGTTGCAGGAGTCCAGAACCAGGGGCGACAGTTTAAGAATAAGGGATAGGCCATGTAGAACGGAGACGAGGAAACACTTTTACACCCAGAGTTGAGAATCTGTGGAATTCTCTGCCTCAGAAGGCAGTGGAGGTTGATTCTCTGGATGCTTTCAAGAGAGAGAGAGATAGAGCTCTCAAAGATAGTGTTTGCCAGCATAGCAAAAACATTGTTGCTTGTGTCATGTGGCATTGGCTTGGGGGTGTATTACTGAGGCCCTTGTGTCTGCTGGTGAGACTGAGGAAGCCCACCGTATGCTACCTGCTGGCACTGTGCAGACTCCATGGACAACACCTCTGTTGGATCAAGATGATGGACCAGTCCCTTGGCCTCCTCACAGACATGGTCCAACATCGGTTTAATATCACAGGTGGGGCTAAAAGTTGAATCCTCCTGCGACAATATCACAGGTGATACTAAAAGCTGAATCCTCCCCGTTTCTGGAACGATTCTTCTCAGAAACAGCAGACAAACAACAGACATCATAAGCAGCGCACCAACATCACAGCAGCGCTCCAGACACTGCAGGGCAACAATGTTGTCAGCGGAGCTTCTCTCTCCTCTTGGCATTGACAGTGTAATCTGAAACTTTTCATTGCCTTGTTCTGTGGAAGTAATTTACAGTATTCGGTGCAGCCTGGCTTTTGATCGATTCAAATTCCATTGGGCCCAAAATAGTGAGGAATGAAGCAGGGTCTCGACCCGAAACGTCACCCATTCCTTCTCTCCATAGATGCTGCCTGCTCTGCTGGGTTACTCCAGCTTTTTGTGTCTATCTTCGGTTTAAACCAGCTTCTGCAGTTCCTTCCTACACAATGTAAATGCCCGTTACTCATTTGTATTTTCGCTAACCACTATACAGCATTCGGGATGTTCTGAATAACAACCAGAGTATTTTCTTGATCCCTCAAATCTTGCCTAAATGTTGCCAAAATATTGCTCCCCGACTTGTTTTACCCTGACTGGTTGAACTGCTGGAGGGATTCAAGAAGTCAGGCAGCATCTATGGCGGAGGGATGATCACGTTTCAGGCTGAGCCTCTGCATCAAGTTGAGAGCGTAGAGGGGAGGTAGTCAATGGAAAGAGGTGAGAGAGTGGTGTGGGGCGGGGGGCTAGCACATGATAGCTGGAACCAGGGGTACAATGGACAGGTGGAACACAGTGGGGTTAGAGTTAGGAGACGGTGGCTGGTAAGTGCTAGATAAGGAGAGGTCAAAAAGCGGGGTCAGATGGAGCCTGGTGGGGGAGGAGGGGGTAGGGATTGTGGGGAGGTGGGGTGAAGGGTGAGGATACAAACAGAGGCTGCAACATGACAGATAAGGAATGTGAAAAATGGAACCAGGGAGGGAGGGATGATGGGTGCATGGAACTAAAAACCAACACCATAGCAACTCAAGACAGCCAGACGCACCAACAGCAGAACTCGATGTACTAACCAGAGATCTTTATCAGAGAAGTGACAGGAACATCACAACAACTATGGTTTTATTGAAAGCTGCACAGTTCCTTGACCCTGAACTTACTTTGCCAAACTTCCCATCTGGTTCCTATGATCATAATTTGATCATTATTCACAGATGAAAGATCAAGAAGGTTTATTCGATAATACAAGAGGTGCATGTTCAATTTCAGTCATCCTCGTAAGGGCCTGTCCCACGGACCCGCTACAGACATTCTCCGAGTTCGAATCAGGGGGAAACTCGGAAGAACTCTTGAATTACCTCGTATAGTGGAACAGGCCCTTAAGCATGACACACTGGTCAACCTGAGGAGTATCTTCACCAACAGACTGGTCCCATCACAGAACGCCACAGGAGATCCTTCTTCCCTGTGGCTATCAAACTGTACAACACCTCCCCCTTCTGTCATGGGATAGACTGACTCACCCCCTCACCCCACCACCAAATCTTTGCACATCTGTGATCCTCTCCACTCGTCACTTTAATTTCATGTTTGATGCATTTTGTGTTTTATGACAGTTGGTAGATCAATTTCCCTCCTGGGATAAATAATGTTCTATCGTGTCGTATCGTATGAAGCAAGGAACAGAATGCAGGCAGGACGTCACAAAGAAGCCAGATCAAATTGCAATCTCTTGCACACTCCCCGTCCCACGGATAAAGGCCAATGACTAACCTGACTGGCCTTCCCAGCTGAAGAATGATGCACAGCAGAGGACAATGGAACACATCCCAGAGAAAAGAAAATGTCTTAAAATTAGGAAAGCTCCCAAATGTAGTCCAGGTTCTGAACTCTAAAGATGTCTACAATGCAGCAAGTTCCATTTATATCAATCCCTTATAAAAACTAAGATAGATACAAAATGCTGTGGTAACTCAAGGAGTCAGACAGCATCTCTGGAGAAAATGAACAGGTCACTTTTCGGGTTGGGACCCTTCTTCAGACTTTAATACAACAAAATGTTCCACATTGTTTCCAAAGAGGATTATCATATTTATATTTCCATATGATGCAGAATCATAGATTCATAGAATCATAGAAAATAGGTCAGGAGTAGGCCATTTGGTCCTTCGAGCCTGCACCGCCATTCAATGTGATCATCCAATTCAGTATCCTGTACCTGCCTTCTCTCCATACCCCCTGATCCCTTTAGCCACAAAGGCCACATCTAACTCCATCTTAAATATAGCCAATGAACTGGCCTCAACTACCTTCTATGGCAGAGAATTCCACAGACTCACCACTCTCTGTGTGAAAAATGATCTTCTCATCTCGGTCCTAAAAGACTTCCCCCTTATCCTTAAACTGTGACCCCTTGTTCTGGAGTTCCCCAACATCGGGAACAATCTTCCTGCATCTAGCCTGTCCAACCCCTTAAGAATTTTGTAAGTCTCCATAAGATCCCCCCTCAATCTCCTAAATTCCAGCGAGTACAAGCCGAGCCTATCCAGTCTTTCTTCATATGGAAGTCAGAAGGAGGCCATTAAGCCAATTATGGCAATATTGACTCTAAGAGCAGCTCCATCAATCCAATTCCTTTTAGTTCCCTCTCGTGCATGCCCTTCAACTTCTCCTGGTTAAAGAAATACAAAGATCTGGAGGAACTCAGCAGGTGAGGCAGCATTTCTGAAGAGAAATGGACAGTCAACATTGTGGCTTCAGACCATTCTTCACTTGTCCATCATCTCCCTCTTCAGCTGGTTCCACCTATGGTCTCCGTGAATATTTCAACATGTTGGAAAATTAACGGCGACTAGAATGAAGCTGCAATGGAGAGTAGCGAAAATTCTCGAGCCGTAGGTGTAGTCGCCAGGAGGTCCTAATGGGTTGCCAGGAGGTCGAAGGTTCTCGGAGGTTCTCGTAGGTTGTAGCCGGTGGTGATCGGTGAATTTCATTGGCTCATTGGAAATAAAAAGGTAAGCAGTAGTTTTCAGAACCAAGGATAACCGACTGGTAATGTTAAATATCCGCCGAGCTTCACAGTCGTGTTAAAAGCTGGCTTCTTAAAAGTTGTCTCCACTCCTTCTTCCCCCTTCAACACCCTCCCCCTCCCCTCTCCCCCCCCCCTCTTTTTAAGGACTTACCATACACTGTGCTTTAGATGTCTTTTTACAGCGCCAACTTTCCTGTTCATCGTGGTGTGTGTCTGTATCACATTGGTTTTGCACCGTGTGAATTTCACTCAGACAACGCAACCCCCGCTAGCCCCGTCCCCGCCTGCATAATGGGCTGATGAAGGAAGCGATGTCTTTGTGTGTGTGTTCCACTCTGACAGTCGCCGTTCCAGTTGTCGGTTTTTCAGGTGACTGCCGGCAACTTGACAGTCACTGGCAGTCTGCTGAAAAATCACCTAAGTGGGACAGGCCCATACAGCTGGCGAAAAATGTGTCCCGACCTAAAATGTCAACTGTCCATTTCCCTCCAGAGATGCTGCCTGGCCCACTGAGATCCTATCAGGTTTATTATTGTCACTTGTGGTACAGTGAAAAGCTTTGTTTGTATGCCATCCAAACAGATCAGATATACGATACATATGTCAAACTCGGGTACAATAGACAAAGGGGAAGATACAGAGTGTAGAATATAATTCTCAGCATTGTAGCACATCAAGGATAGATACAGAATGCTGGAGTAACTCAGCGGAACAGGCAGCATCTCTAGATAGAAGGAATGGGTGACGTTTAGGTCTGAAGAAAGGTCTCGACCCGAAACATCACCCATTCCTTCTATCCACAGATGCTGCCTGTTCCGCTGAGTTACTCCAGCATTTTGTGTCTATCTTCAGTGTAAAATAGCATTTGCTGTTCCTTCCTCCACATTGTAGCACAATCAGTTCCATAGATGAAGTCCAATTTCCACGATGGAGAGAAGGTGAATACCCATCTTCTAGAGGGTTCATGCACAATCCTGATAACACTGGGAAAGTAGCAGAGGGGAGAGGAAAGAGATGCATTATTCCAGAACCCAGCACTTATGAAAGTGAAACTGTGGAACGAACATGGCGAAATGCAAGAATTCAGAGAGTCTATGCAGACCATAACTGGAGTGCCAAGCCTGTGGCGTGGTTTTGGGCTGGAGAAGATACAGGGGCAGATTTTTAATATAAAAAAATAATGAAAATGCTCTGATATCACCAGGTACTTGACTCAAAGGTAATAGCTGTAGCTAATAACCAGAAAATGTATCATTTGTACACCGTTTATGCAGAAATCATTCATGCCTTTACCAGTAAAAGAAACGGAGGAACTGTTCGCAGTCTCTCTGAGATAATTAGTGGTTGGCACGCATTGCATTGAAAATCATCAGCATTGAAAGCTGATTCACACAACACATGATAACACCATGAAAATAAATTAGTGTGAAGAATCAAAACAGAGAGATGTTCTTTTTTTTATTCATAGACAGCGACTGGGTGTCACTGGCAGGCAGAATATTATTGCATAGGAAGGAACTGCAGATGCTGGTTTAAACTGAAGACAGACACAAAATGCTGGAGTAACTCAGCAGGACAGGCAGCATCTATGGAGAAAAGGAATATGTGACGTTTCGGGTCGAGACCCTTCTTCAGACGGAGAGTTGGGGAAAAGGGACACAAGAGATATAGACGGTGATGGAGGGAGATATAGAACAAATGAATGAAAGATGTGCAAAAAGTTACTATGATAAAGAAGACAGGCCATTGTTAGCTGTGGGCTACATTGAAATCTAGTCGTACTAGTTTCAATGTCGTCCTGGTGTGTTTCATTGTCTGTAACTCGTTTTCAGTGAGAAGGCGGTGGTGAACCACTGCAGTTCTTTACATCTTCCTCAACATGTCTACCTTTAGCACTGGAAATATTTTGTAGCCCCATAATGGTGAAGCCAGTACACAGACAACTTGACATAAATATGATAAACACAAAATGCTGGATTTACTCAGCGGGACAGGTAGCATCTCTGGAGAAAAGGAATGGGTGTTGTTTTGTGTAGAGACCCTAGTGGTCCTCACTCTTAACAACTTCTTCTTTGACTCCTCAGAAAAAGTTCCAGAAGTCCATCTCACACCTGCCAGCCACTGCCCCACCCATCTCACTCACTCTTTACATTGACTTCCTCCCCTCTACACACTCAGTCCTGATGCAGGGTCTCGATCCGAAACGATGACCATCATCTTCCTTCATTAAGGCCGGCAAAAAAAGTGACCACTGTCAACTGTCCATTTCCCTCCAGAGATGCTGCCTGGCCCACTGAGATCCTATCAGGTTTATTATTGTCACTTGTACCGAGGTCCAGAGAAAAGCTTTGTTTGCATGCTTTCCAAACAGATCAGATAAACTATGCATACAAGTAAATCTCAGGTACAATAGACAGAACAAAGGGGAAGATGCGTAGAATATAATTCTCAAACATTGTAGCACACCAAGGATAGACACAGAATGCTGGAGTAACTCAGCGGAACTGGATAAAAAGGAATGGATGACGTTTCGGGTTGAGACCCGAGTCTGAAGAAGGGATTCGACCCAAAACGTCACCCATTCCTTCTATCCACAGATGCTGCCTGTTCCACTGAGTTACTCCAGCATTTTGTGTCTATCTTCAGTGTAAAATAGCATCTGCTGTTGCTCCCTCCACATTGTAGCACAATCAGTTCCATAGATAAAGTCCAATTTCCACAATGGTGAGAAGGTGAATACTCTAGCTTGTAGAAGGATCATTCACAATCCTGATAACACAGGGGAAGTAGCAGAGGGGAGAGGAAAGAGATGGATTACCAGATAATTCCAGAAACCAGCTCTTATGAAAGTGAAACTGTGGACGAACATGGCGAAATAGAGGAATTCAGAGAGTCATAGCAGACCTTAACTGGAGTGCCGAGCCTGTGACGTGGCTGTGGGCTGGAGAGGATACAGGGGCAGATTTTTCCAATAAGAAATAATGAAAATGCTCTGATGTCACCACGTACTTGACTCAAAGGTCATAGCTGTAGCTAATAACCAGAAAATGTATCCTTTGTACACCATTTATGCAGAAATCATTCATGCCTTTACCAGTAAAAGAAACGGAGGAATTGTTCGCAGTCTCTCTGAGATAATTAGTGGTTGGCACGCATTGCATTGAAAATCATCAGCATTGAAAGCTGATTCACACAACACATGATAACACCATGAAAATAAATTAGTGTGAAGAATCAAAACAGAGATTTTTTTTTAATTCATAGACAGCGACTGGGTGTCACTGGCAGGTAGAGCATTATTGCATCGGAAAGGAACTGCAGATGCTGGTTTAAACACAAAGTTCTGGAGTAATTCAGCGGGACAGGCAGCATCTCTGGAGAAAAGGAATAGGTGACTTTTCGGGTCGAGACCCTTCTTCAGACTGAGAGTCGGGGAAAGGGAAACGAGAGATATAGATGGTGATGGAGGGAGTTATAGAACAAATTAATGAAAGATGTGCAAAAAGTAACTATGATAAAGGAAATAGGCCATTGTTAGGTGTGGGCTACGTAAAAATCTAGTCGTACTAGTTTCAATGTCGTCCTGGTGTGTTTCATTGTCTGTAACTCGTTTTCGGTGAGAAGGTGGTGGTGAACCACTGCAGTTCTTTTCATCTCCCTCAACATGACTACCTTTAAGGGCCTGTCCCACTGACACGACCTTTCAGCGACTGTCTTCGGCCTTCAAGCTCGAGGGCACTCGCCTGAAAAACCTCGAGCTGGATCGACCGTCAGCGATGAAACTGCGAGCTGGATCGTCCGACTGCACACACACACAAACACATCGCAAAGGTGGGGGCCAGGGAAAGCGGGGGAGCACTGTCTGAAATTCACACCCACGATGAAAAAGAAGGTAAAAGTCGACTGCGCAGTGTGCGGTAAGACCTTTAGAGAGTGCGGGAGGGGGGGGGGGAGAGGGGGGGAGAGAAGAGGAGAGAAGGGGGAGAGAAGGGGGGAGAAGGGGGGAGAAGGAGTGGAAGCCAGACAACTTATAATAAAGTTTAGCGGGCATTTAACATTACCGGTCGGTTTTCCTTGGTCCTGAAAATTCCAATGAGCCAATTAAAATGCCCGGTCAGTGAAGGAGATTGCCTACGGCTGCCCTCGACTGCCTATAACTACCTAGCGACCCCACTCCACTGCACCACGAGTTCAAAAGAACCATGCCGACCAATTTTTACTCGCGGAAAACTTTTCAACATGCTGAACAATTTTCCGCGACCTAGCTGGGGCCGCGAGTATGCGGGAACTTCCCTCGAGCATGAAGGAGAATTCCAGTGACCTCATAGGACCTTCTCGGACCACGTGTTGACCATGCTGCGAGTTTGAGTCGAGAGCAAACTCTTCTAAACTTGCAGATTAAGTCCCCGCAGTGGGACAGCCCTTTTAATCTGGCTAACAAACCAGACTGACTTTCTTTGTGTAAAGAATGTTCTCAACCATTGGAGAAACTTCCCCTTGATGAACATTGGCCTCAGTTTAAACAGGGATCTTTGTTGCCGTACTCAGACCAACATTACCTTGATGCCTTCATCTCTGCAATGTAGTGGTTTGGGCCAGGTTTGGACCAAGTCTGTTTAGTTTAAAGATACAGCATGGAAACAGGTCCTTCGGTCCACCAAGTCCACACCAACCAGCAATCACCTGTACACTAGTTCTATCCTATTCCTACTCAGGGACAATTTATAGAAGTCAATTAATCTACACATCTGTACGTCTTGGGAATGTGGGAGGAAACTGGAGAACGTGGAGTCACAGGGAAAATGCGCAAACTGTGTACAGACAACACCAACACCATCCTGGCCACACACTCATCTCACCACTGCCATTGGGAAGAAGGAACAGGAGCCTGAGAACTGTGAAGTTCAGGTTCAGGAACAGCTTCTTCCCTACAGCCATCAGGCTATTAAACACTACAACCTCATAAGCTTTGAAGTATAATAGTCTATTATTATTATTATTATTATTATTATTATTATTATTATTATTATTATTATTATTATTGTTTGTTCTTTATTTTCCTTTTTTTCCCGAGTTTTTGTTATAATATCTATTATGATTACATATTCTGTTGTGCTGCAGCAAGTAAGAATTTCATTGTTCTATCCGGGACATATGACAATAAAACACTCTTGTCTCTTGACCCAGAGTCAGGATCGAACACTGGTCTCTGGCACTGGAAGACAGCGATTCTACCGCTGCGCCACCGTGCCATCCTGCAATGAGGTATGATGAGGTCACTCACAAGGACATTTTGGAGAATTTGATTTCCCTTTAAGCACTGACGAGGAACCAGCAACCAGAAATGCACCAGAACCTTAAGCTACAAATGCAATTGGGCATTCCTTGAGCATATACCTCTTTAAGTTGCTTTGTTGTTAAGCTCCTTCTGCAGTTGTACAGAGCCCTAGTAAGACCACACCTGGAGTATTGTGTGCAGTTTTGGTCCCCTAATTTGAGGAAGGACATTCTTGCTATTGAGGGAGTGCAGCGTATGTTTACAAGGTTAATTCCTAGGTGGGGCTGTCATATATTGAGAGAATGGAGCAGCTGGGCTTGTACACTCTGGAGTTTAGAAGGATGAGAGGGGATCTTATGGAAACATATAAGATTGTTAAGGGTTTGGACACGCAGGAGGCAGGAAACATGTTCCCGATGTTGGGGGAGTCCAGAACCAGGGGCCACAGTTTAAGAATAAGTGGTAAGCCATTTAGAACAGAGACGAAGAAACACTTTTTCTCACTGAGAGTGGTGAGTCTGTGGAATTCTCTGCCGTAGAGGGCGGTGGAGGCAGGTTCTCCGGATGCTTTCAAGAGAGAGGTAGAAAGGGCTCTTAAAGACAGCGGAGTCAGGGGATATGGGGAAAAGGCAGGAACGGGGTACTGATTGGAGATGATCAGCCATGATCACATTGAATGGCGGTGCTGGCTCGGAGGGCTGAATGGCCTACTCCTGCACCTATTGTCTATTGTTTAGTTATTTTTTGCTTTTCTCTTATTTTAGTATTAGACTGGTGCATTTTGGAAAGCACACAAATTCAGCTTTGAGCTGCCTGGGATACACGATGGTGATCAACAGACTGGGCCACATCATGCAGAGCTGAGAGTTCGGGGGAAATGGCACAGAAGAGGAGATGAGTCCAACATTTATTGGCCATGATCATGTTAAATGGCAGCGCAGCTTGGAGGACCAAATGGCCTACTCCTGCTCCTATTGTGATCAATGAAGTCCGTGCATATGTTAACCAGGCAGTGAATTCTCGTCTACCCGGTTTACATTTTCCAAGAAGCAAACAGTGACGCAGTGGTGAAGCTTGGCAAGCCGACGCCTCGCAGCTTCAGAAACCCAGGTTCAATCCTGACTCCAGTTTCTGTCCTCATTACACAGGCCTACAGGCTGTTAGGTTCATTGGCCATTATAAATTTCCCCCAGTAGTACAGATGAATGGGAGAATCTGGTGGAGAGTTGATAGGAATGTGGGGACAATGAAAAATGGGATTAGTGCAAATGGATGCTTGGCGGTGTGGACACGTTGGGCTGAAGGATCTGAAGTGCTGAAGACTCTATCAGCCAGGCAGTGCAGGAAAAGTCCCTGCATTGTCTCTGTGGTGACCCTACAGTTATCTTTTTCTATGCATTTTTTTTCATCACACCTGCCATAGCTCCTTCACAGTCACCTTTGTTCCCTCGAACATGGTAAGCTCAGGTTTATTATGAGCAACATCACAGAAGGTCTAGTGCATGTCATTTTTGTTCATTAATTTTGTTCTTTGTACCTCTTCGTATCTCTAGTTTACCTCACCCCTGACTCTCGGTCTGTAAAAGGGTCTCAGCACAAAACATCACCTGTTCCTTTTCTCCAGAGATGTTGCCTGACCCGTTGGGTTACTCCAGCCTTTTGTGCCTACCTTCAATATAAACCCGCATCTGCAGTTCCTTCCGACACACTAATGCTGCTTGCCTGTGTTTGAGGCACTGCTGCTTGCGAGTGTGATCTTTGAGCTCACAGATATGCTTCAGTTCACCTCGTATCACTAAGTTGAAAATGTACCAGCCAGACCATACTCTGTACAAGTGTCAATTAATGTTTCCAATTATAAAACTGGAAGGGATATTTAAATTTACAAAGTTCCCACTAAGCTTCGTGACCTTAATGAGTTTACGCATCAGTGACAGAAAAATACATTGTGCATTCCAAGATGTGAACTTACTGCTGTTATTTTAAAGGCTTCAAAATATATGAACATATAAATTAGGACCAGGAGGAAGTCACTCAGGCTGCCAGTGCTGCTCTACCATTGAATAAGATCACGGCTAATCAATCTGTAACCTCCACTCGTTCTTGTCTGCCCATATTTCCCTTACACCCTCTTGCTTATTAAAACCTCTATACTTCTTCCTTAAAAATATTTAAACACTCTGCTTCAATCTCCCCAAGGAAATAAGTTGTAAAGAAAGTGGGCAACCACTTTTTAAACAAGTCGGGTCGCGCTTATCATCATATGCACAGGTACGGTGAGGTGCAGGTACAATAAAGATTTTGCTTACAGCAGCATCACTGGTACATACACTCAGACAAAATCATAGTGTAATGGCAATTTCAATCTTTTCCAATGTCCAACTTTCCGTTGCCATTATTACACACGCAGGCAGGAGTGATCGTACGCAGACGATAAAAAGAAACGGATCCTCCAGTCATTATTTCCAGTTTTAATTGGTTCTTTATTGAAGTAGTTGTACAGACAAAGACGTGAACAAACCAGATCCTCTTTATTCGTAGCTTTCCGTTCTTACTATCTGATCTGCTAAGAACTGTATTCCCTCTCCCGTGCCTGCTCATCTGATCTGGCCACACCCTCCCCTGGTATGATATATGTAACGTTCATCTACATATCAAAAGCCCACCCCCAAGCATTCAAAATAATACTGCTAGAAATATCCAGACAAAATAATATACGAAGCTAACAGTGACTAGCCTAAGTATGAATGGCTCCTGCACACCAGTCCCTAATTGTTCTACATATATAACAAAACTATTACCAATAAACATTAAAAGGCGATAAAAAAGCTTAACATATTATCAAAAACAAAAGGTATGCATTATGTGTTGGCATTTAATCTTGTATAATGATTCTTCAATCTTCTTCTTTGGCTTCTTGGAGCAGACCTATCTTAGTTATCGGTCCTACCAAGATGTTGTTCTTAGTGTGAAGTCGTACTGTACGCACAAGACCTTGTGCATCTGGTATGATCTCCAGTATTCTGCCCATGGCTAAGAGAAGGTTTGCGTTATGCTCTCATCCCATCCGAGTCTTTCTTTACAGAACTCCTGCATAATCAGCTTGGCTGGCAATGGTGCAAGAAATCCTACAGGATTGTATATAGAGTCAACTACGGACAAGATGCCCCATCGGGTGTATGGTCGCTCCTGTACCGCAATTCTGAACTTGAACACATCTGCAATCCCAGTGCCCTTTTTCATAGGCAGATTGTCTTTGTCCAAGTCCAATTTCCTGATCTCCTTGGCTCTGTTTTCTTGTGGAATGGATGTCAATACAGCACGGCTGTTGCTGATCCACTTTGACAGCATGAATCCTTCCATTTGTCGCAGGGAAGTCAGGTGTGTTGCCATTTGAATTGCTTCCTGTTCCGAAGGCATGTACTTTAAACAATCACCTACGTAGAAGTTGTTCTTTACTGTGTTAGTCACCTCTGCTGGGAAATGAGCTTTCGTTGTCTTCAGCAGTCTTCCTTAATGCAAAGTTGGCACGACTTGGTGATGACACTGCTCCAAAAAGATGTACCTTCATCCGGTATTCAACAAGATCTTGCTGTGCATCATCCTCAGGCCACCACAGGAACTGCAAATAGTCAATATGCTTTTCTGATACCTTGACCTGATGAAACATTGCTTTGATATCAGCCATCAAAGCAACCGGTTCTTGTCTGAATCCGATGTGAATTCCAATGAGTGAGTTGGTAAGGTCTGGACCCTGCAGCAGTTGGCAGTTAAGTGATGTTCCTTTGAAGACTGCCCCACAGTCAAAGACCGCCCTCAAGGTTCCTTTCCTTGAGTGATACACCCCATGGTGTGGGATGTGCCAGAGCTCTCCACCACTTCGATTCAGCTGGTCCACTGGCACCAGCATAACCATTATCAATCATTTCTGTGAGGAAAGATGTATATTTATCATGACATTTCTTATTCTTGCCAAACCTATGTTTCAGGCTCTGGATCTGCTGTGCTGCACTGCAATGCAACGGTTATTCAAGCAAACTAATGCTTTCTTGTTTGAAAGGTAAGTTTAGACAATAGTGTCCATCTATCATCTTTACTGAGTGATTCATAATATTCCAAGAACTTCACCTCTTCTCTGGACATTTCCTCTGCTTCCTTGCTGGTTCTTTCACTGAAGTCGTGATTGTATTGGTTGACCAGTAGCTCCTCTAAGTTTACAGTGGATATTCATTTGACAGCAGCAACAGGGCAGCCATTTTCATCCCCGTTTTCGTTGTCTCTTCTCAGGGGACCATAGATGACCCATCCGAGTAGGGTCCTCACAGCAAATGGTCCATCCCCTTGGCTGGTGGCCTGCACCCAAGGTTCCAATCCCTTTGGAGCATTTGTCCCCATGAGTAGGTTGATGCCAGAGTCTATTTTAGGAATCTTGATATCCTTCAGGTAAGGCCATTGCTTCAGCTCTTCCATGCTGGGAATGTTTAGATGAGAAACAGGCATGGCCTTATGTGTGAACACATCAGATTGTTGTATTAAATTGTCTTTGTCCAGTCTAGATATTTCCAAACCTGAGAAGTCACAGGCTTCTCTTCATTTACGTCTTCCTTAGTGAAGACGGAACCAAAGTAGTTATTCATTTGGTCCACTATATCCTTGCTCCCCATGATCAACTCACCTGTTTCTGACTGCAAGGGACCTACATTTGTTTTAACTAATCTCTTTCTCTTCACATATCTATAAAAACATTTGCAGTCAATTTTTATGTTCCCTGCCAGTTTTCTTTCATAATCTATTTTTCCTTTCCTAATTAAGCCCTTTGTCCTCTGCTGGTCTCTGAATTTCTCCCAGTCCTCTGGTATGCTGCTTTTTCTGGCTACTTTGTACGCATCATCCTTTGCTTTGATACTATCCCTGATTTCCCTTGTTATCCATGGATGCACTACCTTCCCCGATTTATTCTTTTGCCAAACTGGGATGAATAATTTTTGTAGTTCATCCATGCAGTCTTTAAATGTCTTCCATTGCATATCCACCGTCAATCCTTTTAGAATTAATTGCCAGTCAATCTTGGCCAATTCACGTCTCATACCCTCAAAGTTACCTTTCTTTAAGTTCAGGACCATTGTTTCTGAATTAACAATGTCACTTTCCATCCTAATGAAGAACTCAACCATATTATGGCCACTCTTGCCCAAGGGGGCACGCACAACAAGACTGCTAACTAACCCTTCCTCATTACTCAATACCCAGTCTAAAATAGCCTGCTCTCTCGTTGGTTCCTCTACATGTTGATTTAGATAACTATCCCGCATACATTCCAAAAATTCCTCTTCCTCAGCACCCCTGCCAATTTGATTCACCCAATCTATATGTAGATTGAAGTCACCCATTATAACTGTTTTGCCTTTGTCGCACGCATTTCTAATTTCCTGTTTGATACTATCCCCAACTTCACTACTACTGTTAGGTGGCCTGTACACAACACCCACCAGAGTTTTCTGCCCTTAGTGTTTTGCAGCTCTACCCATACTGATTCCACATCCTCCAAGCTAATGTCCTTTCTTTCCATTGCGTTAATCTCCTCTCTAACCAGCAACGCTACCCCACCTCCTTTTCCTTTCTCTTTATCCCTGCTGAATATTGAATACCCTTGGATGTTCAGCTCCCAGCCTTTGTCACCCTGGAGCCATGTCTCCGTGATCCCAACTATATCATAATCATTAATAGCTATCTGCACGTTCAACTCATCCACCTTATTACGAATACTCCTTGCATTGAGACACAAAGCCTTCAGGCTTGTTTTTACAACGCTCTTACCCCTTATACAATTATGTTGAAAAGTGGCCCTTTTTGATTTTTGCCCTGGTTTTTTGTCTGCCTGCCACTTTTACTTTTCACCTTGCTCCCTATTGCTTCTACCCTCATTTTACACCCACCTGCCTCTCTGCTCTTGTACCCATCCCCCTGCCACATTAGTTTAAATCCTCCCCGACAGCACTAGCAAACACTCCCCCAAGGACATTGGTTCCATTCCAGCCCAGGTGCAGACTGTCCTGTTTGTACTGGTCCCACCTCTCCCAGAAATGGTTCCAGTGCCCTAAAAATTTGAATCCCTCCCCCTTGCACCATTTTTCAAGCCATGTATTCATCTGCAATATCCTCCTATTTCTACTCTGACTGGCCCGTGGTACTGGTAGTAATCCAGAGATTATTACCTTTGAGGTCCTACTTTTAAGTTTATCTCCTAGCTCCCTGAATTCACCTTGTAGGACCTCATCCCTTTTTTTACCTATATCGTTGGTGCCAATATGCACCACGACAACTGGCTGTTCACCCTCCCCCTCCAGAATGTTCTGCAGCCGTTCAGTGACATCCCTGACCCTTGCACCAGGGAGGCAACATACCATCCTGGAGTCTTGTTTGCGGCCGCAGAAACGACTATCTATTCCCCTGACAATTGAATCCCCTATTACTATTACCCTTCCCCTCTTTTTTCCCCCCTTATGTGCTGCAGAGCCACCCATGGTGCCATGAACTTGGCTGCTGCTGCTTTCCCCTGGTAAGCCTTCTCCCTCAACAGTATCCAAAATGGTATACCTGTTTAGGAGGGAGATGACCGCATAAGTCAAAAGACTCTTGCAGTCTTTGACCATGTGTCCTTTCTTCTTGATCAGTGGACACCGCTGCAATGTGTGACCACTTCTTCTTGATCTCTTGGCTTCAAGCATATTGATCCTTGCATTGGCTACTGCCAGCTCCATCTCTAGTTCCAACTGTTCCAACTCTCTTTTAAAATATTTCTCTTGTGCCTCAAGTTCAAGCTCAAGCTTGGCATCGGTTGCTGCCTATGATGCACATGATGAAGAACTACATTTGTGACCTGATCTTCGTCTTGAGACATTTGAAATACTGTTTTCAGGTCCTCCTCCTGATTCTACAACACTCTGTTGTAAGGCATCTTCAACTATGGAGTGCGCAGTTTGCTATCCAACTCCAGATAACCACCTCTCCACATCTTGTATAAAATCATGAAAAGATTCCATTCTTTTTTGAAACCTCTGTTCTTGCCTTTCACGCTCCTTTTCAGGCAATGGTATTTCTAGCAATGACTCGTGGTGTTTTCCGATTTCATTGCAGAGCTCAGTTAATTGAACCAGGTTAGGTTGTACTTCATCCACCTTTTCATCTGATTTCATGAGGTCCTTCAGCTTTTTAATTAACTTGTCGGCTTGTTTGCATACCGTGTTACCTGCTTCTGACATCTTTGCATGAACAATGCCTGGTCTTTGTCAGTGAGTTTAATGGTTCTTCTTTCTTTTGCAGAATCCTGTTCCACTTCGCCCTCTTTTTGCGGCTGAGCTATAGACATACTGGCTCACTATCCCTTTAAGATGTGTTGACGTAATTCCGCATGCTTCCAGATCCGTCCCTGTGCATTGGGTTCCCCGAAGTTTCCAATCGTCTTAGCCCAGGAGTCAACCTTGTCGAGTTGACGGCGTCAGGCAGATCCTTTGTTCCCAGGTTTTCACAAACTCCAGTTTCACTCATAGAGATCAGTTCTTACTTTAATGTAATGCCAAATTCAAACTTTCCCAATGTCCAACTTTCCATTGCCATTACTACACACGCAGGTAGGAGTGATCGTACGCAGACGATAAAAAGAAACGGATCCTCCAGTCGTTATTTCCAGTTTAATTGATTCTTTATTGAAGTAGTTGTACAGACAAAAAAGTCAACATACCAGTATATTTCATATACAAATAGTAGCTTTCCGTTCTTACTATCTGATCTGGACAAGAACTGTATTCTCTCTCCCATGCCTGCTCGTCTGATCTGCCCACACCCTCCCCGGTATGATATATGTAACGTTCATCTACATATCAAAAGCCCACCCCCAAGCATTCAAATTAATACTGCTAGAATGATCTAGACAAAATAATATAAGATGCTAGCAGTAACTAGCCTAAGCATGCATGGCTCCAATACATAGATAATACATAAATCGCAATAATACATAAATCGCACATAAAATTTGCAAGACAGTGAAAATAAAACATAAATTTCTATAACACATGATTTCTTGGAAACACAACTAACCTGTAATGGATGAACTACCTGTACAACCAATACAAGGACATAGATAGTCACAAAATGCTGGTGTAACTCAACAGGTCAAGCAGCATCTCTGGAGAAAATGGATTGGTGACGTTTCGGGTCAGGACCCTTCTTCAGACTGATACATATCATATTTGGACTGATATTTAATACGAGGTAATCTTCATCTACTAACAAACCTAAAACATTATGTGTTCAGCTGCAAAAACAGTTTTCAATAAAATAATTTAAAATCTATGAATTATATAACCCTCGCTATTTTTTTACAATAAATTGCTTCCTTGACATAGTTGCTCTTCAACTTAACAAATCAAGATAAAAAATTAAAGCAAAAGCAATTAAGATGCCAATTAATTTTTGATTGTCAAGCAAAAATCATCGCTTGGCCATCCAAAATAAATACAATGAAAAACATGGTAAAATCGAAATATAAAATATTGCTTATGCTGGAATCTTTCTATGAATATAAAAGTTGCTCAGCATTTCAGGCAGCTTCAGGGAAAAGAAAGGAACAAACAAATTGCTGGAGGAACCCAATTATTCAAGCAGCATCTGTGAAAAAAATTGGATGGTCACATTTCGACTGAAAATCCTGCATCAGGATTCAATCTCAGCCCGTAAAGTCAAAAAGCCCTTTGCCTCCACAGATGTTGTTTAAACCACTGTGTTCCTCTGGCTACTGGTTTTTGTGGAAAAAAGATTATATTTGCAAAAGGAGGAGAAGAGGAGAAAATAAAAAAAGGAAAATCTCTATTAGGAAGGAGAGAGGCTGAATGAAGCAAGTTGGAGTGCAGGCCGAGTGGCAATTTTAAAAGCTGATCAATAATAAAAGGTGATAGACACAAAATGCTGGAGTAACTCAGCGGAACATGCAACATCTCTGTAGAGAAGGAATGGGTGACAGTTCGAGTCGAGATCCTTCTTCAGACTGAAGTAGTGTCTCGACCCAAAATGTCACCCATTCCTTCTCTCCAGCGATGCTGCCTGTCCCACTGAGTTACTCCAGCATTTTGTGTCCATCATCGGTGTAAACCAACATCTGCAGTTCCTTCCTACACAATAACAAAAGGTTAACTCGAACCTTTCCCTATTCTGATGATAGGTTATCAATCTCAAACATTATCAGTTTCTCTCCCCACAGGTGCTGCCTGTCCTCCTGAGTACCAGCAGTTCCTGTGTTTTCACTTTATGCTGTGACACCACTGTTCTTATAAAAGTCCACAATCTCACCAATTAAAGATTCTGGGAAGAATTGTCCTCACTCCACCACTGGGTCTGTATTGAAAGATGTTCTCCAAACTAAAGGATCCTCATCCAATTGACGAATACCAGCCAGCCAGAATCTACCATACCAGGGAGAAATGATTGTGGTAGTCAGTCTGTGCAGGAGGTTTCTCTCTAGGAGTGGCTAGGACTCTGCGAGAAGAGGAGGCCGAGAGGAATAGGCAAGAATGTACAACACCACCCTAAAATCCAAGTTTACTCAGACCAAAGTTTGCTTATTACCCATTTTCATACATGGATTACCCAGTCCCTTCCATTTCACCCACATTACCTGTACATTTCCATTCAGAATTCCTTCACTAAAATCAATTTTTAAATGGAATTAGCTCCAACTAAAATCAAGCAAAAAATTGGACAGCTGATCACATTATCAATGCAATGAATGCTGTTGAATTTATTAGAATTTTGTAAAACAATAAGAGCAACTCCGCACTTTGCTACACCATAGTCCATCTGCCACTTAATCTGCCCACTCTCCCAACCTGTCCAAATCCTTCGGCAGAGTCCCTGCTTTCTCTACACTACCTGCCCCTCCATCTAATTTCATATCATCCGCAAACTTGGCCACAAAGCCTGCAATCCCCTCATCGAAATCATTAATAGACAACGAGAAGAGCTGCGGCCCCAGCACCGATCCTTGCGGAACTCTGCTAGTCACTGGCAGCCAACCAGAAAAAGCCCCCTTTATTGCCATTCTTTGCCTTCTGCCATCCAGCCAACCTTATATCCATGCTAGTATTTGCCCTTTAATACCATTGGCTCTCATCTTCCTTAGCAGCCTCCCATGTGGCACCTTATCAAAGACTTTCTGAAAATCTAGGCAAACAACATCTACCGACTCCTTTATCTGTCCTGCTATTTACTTCTTCAAAGAATTCCAGCAAATTTGTCAGGCACGACCTCACATTCACAAAGCCATGCTGACTTTGGCCTATTTTATCGTGAACTTCTAAGTACTCCGTAAGCTCATCCTTTATAATCTCTATACCTATAAAACTCTTGGATGTGGATGTATTATTTGTGTGTGTATTTGTGTGTGTGTGTATTTGTTCGTCTGTGTTACCCATCTCCTTGAAAACACGACGCGCTAACGGTGAAATGTTTACATATTCCGATAGAGATTTACGCCATGATGTCAAAAATCGCCTCATCTGAAAATTTGATGCATTATTTCCCGAGTTATTTATGAAAATGTTCAAACATTTCAAATAAATTGGTAGGTAAGCGAGATGGTCTTGCTGAAGACGTCACAATGGCTCTGCCTGTTTGCCTCTGCGCGCGCTGCGAGTGATATCACCCCTGTTCTGTCTTCTGTATTTCTTGGCTTCTTAACTTTCACTTCTTTAAATTAGTCACTTAGCGTTTTTAAACTGCTGCTCAGGTCATGCTTGCGCTCCGCTGGGCTCCTTTAAGCTCTAGGACTGCGGCAGCGGCCGTTATCGCCACGCGGGCGTGGGTGAGGGTGCGGGGCAGCGTGGTGGGAAGGTGGCCATGGCGGCCATTACTCCCTCTGGGAGAGGCCGTCTATGGAAACCTGGGATTCCTCCATCAATCGTAGGGACTCGGGGAATTGTGACGCCTTCTCCTCGCTGGTGATCCTGATCACAGCTGGCAGTCACCAGGGATGACTTCCTCACTGCCTCCCCCACCCCATCATCTGTCATGCGGGTGGGTGGGCTTCCCCTCGTGGAAGCCACGATAAGCCGGCCCTCCGCTGCTTTTGACCGTCCTCAGATCGCTCCGGGCCTCGCTCGGGTCCACGCCGGGCGCAGCCTAACTCGGGCCCGGAGCCTGGTGGGGAGTCTGTTGCTCTATGACCTGGCTAGGTGCTGCCTCTACCCTCTCCCCCTCCCTCTCTACCACCTCCCTGGGGAAGAGAAAGAGAGAGAGGGGGGCAGGGAGAGGGGGGGATAGAGAGGGGGTGGAGGGGAGGGGGAGAGATGGTAGAGAGGGGGGGTGGAGGGGGGATGGAGAGGGAGGGAGGCGAGGGGGAGGAGAGGGGAGGGAGGAGAAGGGAGGAGAGGGGAGAAGAGGGGAGGAGAGGGGAGGGAGAAGGGGATGAGGGGGGAGAGGGGGAGGAGAGGGAGGGGGAGGGGTTGGGGGTGGGGGGTGGAGAGGCTGCTGCTCTATGATCTGGGTAGGTGCTGCCTCTAACCCCTCCCTCTTTGTCCCTTCCCTTTCTCCACCCCACCCCCCCCCCCCCCCCCCCCCCCCCCCCCCCCACCCCCTCTAGGGAGTGTGAATATTGGGACCTATGGGTGAGTGTGAAATATTTTCGGGAACCAGCCCACCCCCACCACCCCCCCCCCCCCCCCCCCCAGCCGTGCATGCGCAGTTGGGGGTTATGCATGAGTGGATAGGGGTAAAAGGAGCAAATGATTAATATTAATATAATATCAAGGGGGTGGTTAGTGTGTGTGTGTGATGCTGCAGGCCGCCCCCCTCCCCCATCAACCGCGCGTTGAGGGGACGGGACCCAAAGGGTCCTCCTCGGTCTAGTGAACTCTAAAATCTTACCAACCACAGAATTTCCCACTATTCTGCTTTGCTCCCTTCTTGTGCAGTGGGATAACATTGGCAATTCTCCAATCATCTGGAACCACTCCTGACTAGTGATTCTTGAAATATCACTGTCAATGCCTCCACATTCTCTAAATAATAATAATTTTTCAAAACTCTTTAGATTCTGGAGTAGTTCCTGAGGAATGGAGGGTAACTAATGTAACCCCACTTTTAAAAAAGGGAGGGAGAGAGAAAACAGGGAATTACAGACCAGTTAGTGGGGAAAATGCTATTCAGTTATTAAAGATGGGATAGCAGCACATTTGGAAAGTGGTGAAGTCATTGGACAAAGTCAGCATGGATTTATGAAAGGTAAATCAAGTCTGATGAATCTTATAGAATTTTTCGAGGATGTAACTACGAGTGGATAAGGGAGAACCTGTGGATGTGTTACGTCTGGACTTTCAGAAGGCTTTCGACAACGCCCCACATAAGAGATTAGTATACAAACTTAAAGCACACAGTATTGGGGGTTCAGTATTGATGTGGATAGAGAACTGGCTGGAAGACAGGAAGCAAAGGGTAGGAGTAAACGGGTCATTTTCAGAATGGCAGGCAGTGACTAGTGGGGTACCGCAAGGCTCAGTGCTGGGACCCCAGCTATTTACAATATATTAATGATCTGGATGAGGGAATTGAATGCAACATCTCCAAGTTTGCGGATGACAAGAAGCTGGAAGGCAGTGTTAGCTGTGAGGACGATGCTAGGAGGCTGCAAGGTGACTTTGATAGGTTGGGTGAGTGGGCAAATGTTTGACAGATGCAGTATAATGGGGATAAATGTGAGGTTATCCACTTTGGTGGCAAGAACAGGAAAGTAGACTATTATCTGAATAGTGGCCGATTAGGAAAGGGGGAGATGCAACGAGACTTGGGTGTCATGGTACACCAGTCATTGAAAGTAGGCATGCAGGTTCAGAAGGCAGTGAAGAAAGCGAATGGTATGTTGGCATTCATAGCAAAAGGATTTGAGTACAAGAGCTGGGAGGTTCTACTGCAGTTGTATAGGGTCTTGGTGAGGCCACACCTGGAGTATTGCATACAGTTTTGGTCTCGTAATCTGAGGAAAGACATTCTTGCCATTGAGGGAGTACAGAGAAGGTTCACCAGACTGATTCCTGGGATGTCAGGACTTTCATATGAAGAAAGACTGGATAGACTCGACTACTCGCTAGAATTTAGAAGATTGAGGGGGGGCCTTATAGAGACTTACAAAATTCTTAAGGGGTTGGACAGGCTAGATGCAGGAAGATTGTTCCCGATATTGGGGGAAATCGGCACGGAGAAGGTAATTGTTATATGGGTCACAGTTTAAGGATAAGAGGGAAGTCTTTTAGGACCGAGATGAGAAAATTATTTTTCACACAGAGAGTGGTGAATCTGTGGAATTCTCTGCCACAGAAGGTAGTTGAGGCCAGTTCATTGGCTATATTTAAGAGGGAGTTAGATGTGGCCCTTGTGGTTAAAGGGATCAGGGGGTATGGGGAGAAGGCAGGTACAGGATACTGAGTTGGATGATCAGCCATGATCATATTGAATGGCGGTGCAGGCTCGAAGGGCCGAATGGCCTACTCCTGCACCTATTTTCTATGTTTCTATGTTTCTATGTAAAGCTCTTTCAGAACACTAGGGTGCAGTCCATCCGGCTTCCCAAGCATCTTCTCCCTAGTAATAGCCCCTCCACTAACATCCACCCACTGACTCTCTTGAATTCAGGCACGTTGCTGGTGTCATCCACTGTGAAGACTGATGCAAACAAGTTATTCAACTCCTCTGCCATTTCTTTATTTCCAGTGGTCTAACATCCACTCTTTATATGTCTTTATTACTTTTTATATAACTGAAGAAACTCTTGGAGACTGCCTTGAGGGAGGGGGAAGGGGAGAAGAACAAAGGGGGAAGTGGGGGGGGGGGGGGGATTTATAAGGTTGTTAGAACAGTAATTTACTATAATAGTTCAATGAAAAGTTGAAATAATCCTAACTTTCTTGAGTTTAGGACCACCAGCAGTCCACAGGGGTTTCCCAGGAAACCCAAACTCCTTGAAAAGGAAAGACGCTGGATGTCTCTGTTTTTTGCAAGTGTGAGCAAATAGGACTGTTCTGCTCGAACATATGATAGATTCGACCCATGTCAGTCATTTTACAAGGCACACTTTTTAATATAAGTATAATAAAAGAGAATGGAAGTTGGATTTTTAGCACTGTTGCAACCTAGCTCTGACAGACCACAACATAGATATGTGCAGGTTACAGTGAATAGTGTTCTTGTCCTTACCACACATAGATGAGAAGGCAGGAACGGGGTACTGATTGTAGCGATGTTACAATATTTACCTTCAGCGGCGCTGCAGTTCTGCCACTGGCCGTGTGCGCGACTTGGCGCATTTGGGGGGGGGGGGGCGGGATTAAAATGCCGTTTTCTCCTGCCTGTCCGAGATGGATTTCCTCAGGCTGCCAGCTGTTGCAGAAAATCGTTCCGACATCAGTTCTCTGAGGTTTTTTTTTTTAAATCGCGGGACAATTTAATCGCTGGAGTAAAATAAAAAAGCTACTTCTAAAGCCGTCAACGCCTACAATGGGATGTATCTCACGTTGGGGACAAAACACGGGCTAAGTCGTTTATTTTACATATAAACTTGCTTCTTAGGATGACTTTAATCAAAATTTCCTTGACGAAAATGTGATTTTGGCCCCCAGTGTTTTTCCTGCCGATATGGGGTTCAAATTCACCGCAACCGCAACATTCCAATTGATCGTGTTCCACAAAAACCCACTCGCAAGATTATTTAAATGCCCATTAATATACGGGAATTTAACATTAAATTCCTTCCATTTGGCCTATAAATTAATGACAATGAGATTTAAAAGTCATGTTATATTGTGAATTATTGTGTGAATGTTATTTGGACACTTAGGCTATTTAAAAATGTTAACCTTTTCTTAAGAAATGCATAGATGTTTAGATCTAGTAATTGCATTTTGTAACCAGCTACAATTAGGTAACTAATTATATGCTTTAATTTCAGGTCATCCATGTAAGATTGTTTCAGAATGCTTCAATCCATAATAACTGAAATTTTCATTCAGTTTTCTTAATTTTTAAGGAAGTTATGGGCTTTTGACTGTCCTCGATCACAGCTTTTGTGTTAAGTCAATGGAAATGCAATAGGGAACAAGATGCTAATTTTCGAGTATGAAAATGGCCATAACCTTTTTAATACTGAAGATATGAAAGTGAATTAGGTGCCAAATTAAACTTCTTTTTATGCTTAATCTGATGGGATAAATTGCAGACTTGATTTTTAAAATCTCAAAATGTTGTAACATTGCTACTGATTGTAGATGATCATCCATGATCACATTGAATAGCGGTGCTGGCTTGAAGGGCCAAATGGCCTACTCCTGCACCTATTGTCTATTGTAGATCATTTTGCGTGCACAGAGAGGTAATACATTTTACTTATTGCAAACTCAGTGGAATGCACACTACATTGAAGCAGCGACGGGACAGTGGAAATGACATTGATTGAGAACTGCGTTGGGGTATTGTGATTTTTTCACAGCAGAAAAGACTCTCAGATGATTCACAGGAGAGTACCACAAAGAAATTACTCCTCAGCCGTTAAACTGAATTATAATGAAATTAGAAGCCCACTGTATATTATTTTAAAAAATTGCTGCAATCAAACTGGGTTTCCCTTGTCGGTCATTTTAGACGATTTAATTTTGACTCTTCATGAAAAGATAATTATCTGAAATTTGAACTCAGCTTTTTGTTTCTATTAATCTACCACTTCATTGAATTTCGCTGGTTATCGGTACAGCTGCTGTTTGAGAACAAAAGCCAGAAGTTGACACAGGGAATGGCTATTTTGAAGATGGGTCTCCTGAACCCTGCGCACAATAAGTGACGTGCATTCAACCCCCCCCCCCCCCACGGTTGTACGGGTAAATGCAGCAGGAGTTTTAGACCTGTGAGGCATCGAGTTCCATCCCAGGTCACAGTGGAGTTAACTGCTTCGATGTGGACATGCTTTACTGAATTTACTCCTGCTGCTGTTAGCTAGGGTAGAGATGAAATGCTTTTTTAAGCCACATGCTCCATTAGATCAAAAACAGGTGTCAACCATCCACTCTGCCCCAGGCTGACCACCTTTGAATGAAATTGTGGCTGCTCCCTGTCATAGCCCCATCGATCCACTTCCACTCCATTTCCGTCGCATTCCTATCCATTAAAAAACTATCAGTCATGGAGTTAAAATTAACTCAATTTTTGTGTGGGAGAGAGTTCCACATTTCTACCATTCTTTGTGAATGTTTCCTTTCTGCTCCCCTGAAGGAGAAGGCTCTGATTGAAAGGTGTATCCAATTTCCCTAGATTGCAATGCTTCATGCATGACCCACCTACATACCACCATCACCAGTCTACCAATACCTTTTCAAATCCAAAAGTGTAAATCAAAGCACTCCTTGGCCTTTTATATTCCAGGATGGTTTATGTAACCTATCCACCTAATCTAACCCTTGGGGCCAGATAACTTTCTGCTACATCTGTGTTTTCTAACGCTTTCGTAGACCTGGTCCCCAGTACTCCAAATGTGCAAATCAGTGAATCTCACTGGTAGGAGAATACCAGTGAGTGCAGCATCTTCTGAACCACATATCTCCCACAGGATGGATTATTTTGTTGAATCTTGCCTTGTGAGAAAGATTGAGCTGTGACAACCGAGGGAGTTGCATAGGAGGTGAGTTAACACATTTTGTAAAAGCGTATCCAAAATGTGTACCGAGATTGTAAACTCTTCATTACTGCATGACTTCAAATGATTCTCAATGCTCATGTCATTCTCAACTAATGTCATTTGTGTCCTTGGTTTGCCTGCAAGAATAGCTGGGCTGGAAATAGATGTTTGATCTTCATTTTCAACATCGGATGATAAGTAATGACAGCTGGTTGCTTTAATGGAACACTTTCTGCTTCATGTCAAGGCACGCAAGAGATGGGCTCAGCATAAAATATATGCCTTCCTCTGGAACACAGATTTAATGATTGGGTTGCCAAATAAACTAATCTAGATTCATCAGTCAGCCTGCTTCATGTTCTCTTCTGGGAATGTACTCTCTCTTGTTCTGAAGATATTGACCATTTCTAGGGCACAGCAACCCTCCATAACCTTCCCTGCTGGGTCATTTCCATTGATGACTCAGAAAGCTATGCATTGCCTCGCTGAAATTTAAAAGAGGTGGGTAATGGCAGAGATCCAGCTCATTGTGAGTTCCTGCAAATAAGTAATTTGTTTCTTTTCCGTAAGGATAACTAGGCATTGAAATAAACTGCTGAATGATCTCGTGAGTCAGGCAGCATCATTGAAGTGGACAGATAAAGGGCCCTGAAACAAAATATTGACCATCCATTTCCTTCCACAGATACTCCTGATGCACTGAGTTCCTCCAACATGTTGTGTTTTGCTCCATATTCCAGCATTTGCTATCTTTTGTGTCTTTATACTACAATACGTTCTTTCTTTGATCCTCTGGACTCAGGTGTGACCTTAACTGGAAGGAACAATTCATATCTAGCTTTCCTGTGACATTTGAGTCTTGGTTAAATAATATTTTATTGTCACATTAACCTAGGCACATGTACATGGTACAGGTACATAGACAAGCACATGTCCATGGATTTCTACCATGTATTTAAACAATAGACAATAGACAATAGGTGCAGGATAGGCCATTTGGCCCTATGAGCCAGCACCGTCATTCTATGTGATCATGGCTGATCATCCACAATCAGTACCACGATCCTGCCTTCTCCCCATATCCCTTGACTCCACTATCTTTAAGAGCTCTATCTAACTCTCTCTTGAAAGCACCCAGAGAATCGGCCTCCACTGCCTTCTGAGGCAGCGAATTCCACAGACTCACAAATCTTTGTAGGCAAAACATGCCTTCTTCATGCACTGGTCCTGAGCCATGTGAATATCAGAGGTCTATCCTCAGAAAGCTCTAGGAGGATTGAAAATACAATAGAAAGATTCAATCCATCGTACCAATTTTTTTCTCAAATCCATCTGCTGTTTATTCAGTAAAGCAAAATAGTTTAGAAAAACGTTCTGATCAAAGATACAGAATGAGTGTCCACACCTTCAATCCATCACTACTGTATGTGTATAAAATATTTCAATCCAAACTCTCTCCTGACATATCACAGAACATTACATTATCACAATCACAATTCCTATTATTTGCAATTGTATTCCCAATCCAAACATTTATTTAGTAATGATCAGCAGTTAAATCAACAACAAATATTAATTCATGGTTGGTTGGTTCTGAGAATTAAGACTCCATTAAATAGCAGGCAGCATAAGAATTCTAACCAATGCAGGCCACTGGGTAACTCGTTCCTAATATATCTAGGAACAGAAATTCAATGTGCTTTGACAAAAGTTCAACACGAGTATATTCGGGTATGATCCACTAATTTGTTAGATTTGCATGATATTTATGTGACATTTGGCCCACTTGGAACTGCCTCAGCAGAAATATTGCTTAATATTTGTCTAGTCTCCTATCTTACTGCATCAGCTTTGACTTGCTGCTGAGAGATGAATTGGAGAGAGAGGAATGCATGAGAGATGGGTAAGTATTTATAGTCCTTGAGGAAGGTCAACAAGTCACCCATGACTCTTGTACAGACAGATGGATTGTCCAGTCTTTTACATCTTTGGAAAAGAGTCTCTAAAGCCCCTGTCCCACTTTCACAACCTAATTGGTGACCTCCGTCGAGTTTGCCCTTGACTCATACTCGCAGCATGGTCGCCACAAGGTCATAGGAGGTCTTCGTAACTCTTCCTCATGCTCGTGAGTGGTCTCCGCGTACTCGTGGCCTCAAGTAGGTCGCGGAGGTTTTGCCAGCCTGATAAAAAATGTCCACGAGTAAAGAAAAGGTCGGCATGGAAAAAATTGATACTTTTTACTCTAAGGTAGGTCGTGGTAGGTTGTGATGGTAGTCGTAGAGAGTTGTAGGCAGTCGTAGGTAGTCATAGGTCGGTAACTGGCCTGAGAAAAAAAAAGCAAACATGACATAATTTTATCACGTGATCATTTGCCACTCGTAGCTAGTCGTAGTTGGTCTTAGGTGTGGAAGACTGAGGTCGGGGGGGGGTCGTAGGAGTCTTGGGTCTTCTAAACCCATGGATTAGGTTGCCCAAGTGGGACAGGCCCTTTAGCACTGACAATGTGCAGCCAAAATTGTCCTAATACTGTCTAATCAGGAATAATGATGGAGGCAGACTTCATGAGAAATTTTACAAAAGAAATTTAGAAATAATTTTAAAAGAATATCAGTAGGCTTTGGCTAATGCCAGAGCAAACACTCATTAACAGTTGAAGATGAGTTTCAATGACATTAGGACAAAGTTGGGGATGATAGTTGCTGCATTAACCATTTGAACATTAACCAGGAAGATAAATGCTTTGAACAGAAACATGACTGAAAGGGAAGACAAATTATGGCAGAGGTTAGTGATCAGATGCAGACTTATTTTAGAATTTGCACGATATTTTAGAATCCAAGTTTTGAGAAAGATAAAGGATTCCTTAGTTATACGGTCCAGGAGAAGAACAAATTCACGTTGGACTCTCTTCCACAAGGCGTTTGATGCAATGAAACCGTGAGAAGGAAGGCAAGTGTTTAGCATGGCAAGACACATTTAAGGCTGCTCCATGTGATAACTGGGAATAAAGTGAGAGAACATTGCTCTGTCAGCCCTGCCATCTCTATCAATCTTGATGAAGAGGTGTTTGAAAATATTGCATTTTTACAAAAATAGGAGAGTCTGGCGCAGTATCTGTCAACATGTGTTTCCTCCGGTGACAAATATTGTACGGCTTGTCAATCCACCAAAGCTGTGTCCATGCTCCATATTGTGACAACAAATGCTCATAATAAGATTCAACCTTGATAAGAATCCGCATTGATTTGTTAGGTCTGACACCCACGCTACGACGACAGATGTTTAGTCCACAACTACATGGAGCTTCGAGCAACTGGCATCACTCAATCTCAGGATGCGAAGATGCATCTCTGTTCTGTGAGACTGCACCAATCGCTTAACTAAAACAAATAGAAAATAATAATTACTGGTTTACTATAGTAATTGCCCTTGCGTGAAATCTTGTTTGCTTTTGTACATTAAACTACAATTGTAGTGAAGTTTTTTTCTGGGTGATGTAAATGCTGTGTGTGTGTGTGCACCATCTGTGATAACAGGCAGGCATGTTAATAACGCTGTTAAACTGATAGAATTTGCTGTCGGCAGGTATAATTCTATCAACCTGTCACCATTTTGTGTCGTGAAAAGAAGCGTGTTTCAGGACAGTTAACAGATCGTACGTGTCTGGAAATGACTCTCAACCTGTTGTTAAGGTTACAACATATGTCAGAATCAGGAGTGTCACTGAGGCAAACATATTTGCCTTCTTCAGATTCTCACCTCT
Organism: Okamejei kenojei; assembly: GCA_035221665.1. Taxonomy (NCBI): domain Eukaryota; kingdom Metazoa; phylum Chordata; class Chondrichthyes; order Rajiformes; family Rajidae; genus Okamejei; species Okamejei kenojei. The sequence continues at coordinate 66,088,293 of CM069141.1, read as the reverse complement.
GAACTAAGTACATGCTTCCTCATTAACTGGTGTATAGGAAGCAACTGCAGATGCTGGTTTACACTGAAGATAGACACAAAGTGCTGGAGTAAGTCAACGGGACAGGCAGCAATGGGTGATGTCTGGGGTCGAGGCCCTTCTTCAGACTTCTGAAGATGAAGATGCTGCCTGTCCCGCTGAGTTGCTTCAGCATTTTGCGCCTATCCTCATTAATACCCATGAATATTAAAATACAGCAACACTTTTTGCCTAGTTGTCCCGCATGCCCTCTTCAAGCCTTTCACCAATTGTTAAGGAAGATGATAAGTATGACTAATCCTACTCCTACCCACAACAGTTTAACTACAAGATATGATTACCTCCAAGCCTAGTCAAGAAGTGTTTCCATTCAAATAGATTTTACAAATGTCTCCGAATACGTCCAAGCATCCACTGCAAAAACCATGGAATCTTAGGTTTTATCAGACAAAATTAGGAAATAAAAACATTTGTATTCTTCGAACACCTTTGCTTACTGCATCGGTAGAGTCACTACAGTTATAGAGGCCATAGTTCTGAAAGTGCACATCATGACCCAAAGTGGAGCACTAACACCAATTTGTAGATCATGGAGGTAGGAACAGACCTGCCCTGTAGGCACTGCTAATCTCACCAGTGATTGGGCAAATATCAGGTTATTCAGCCCAAAGATAGATGCAAAATGCTGAGTAACTCAGTGGGACAGGTAGCGTCTATGGAGAGAAGGAATGGATGACGTTTCGGGTTGAGACCCTTCTTCAGCCCACCATTTCCATGCCTTTCATCAAGGACCCATCGCCCGTCTACACTAAGTCCTTTTACCAGCAGTCTCCTCTGCCCTGTGATTCAAGTGTTCAAATGATCACTTTGCCACATCAGGACTACAAGTAGAATCATCTTTATGTCCAGCATTTCTCATACAACAGAGGGACACCACAGCCTGTTAACACCTTCCTGGGAGGCATGATGGCACAGCAGTAGAGTTGCTGCCTTACAGCGCCAGAGACCCAGCTGCGATCCTGACTACGGGTGCTGTCTGTACGGAATTTATACGCTCTCCCCGTGACAGTGTGGGTTTTCCCTGAGTGCTCCCACACTCCAAAGATATACAGGTTTGTAGGTTAATTGGCTTCTGTAAAATTATACATTGTCCCTAGTGTGTGTAGGATAATGCTAGTGTACGGGGATCTCTGGTCGGCAGGAACTCATTGGGCCAAAGGGCCGGATTCCACACTGTATCTCTAAACTAAACTAAACTTAACTGAATCTGGTGGCAATTGAAGAGGAATTGGAGCTCCTGACTGCTTCCTCATTAAGGAAATGATGTGGGATTTATGCTGAACAACAAGCCTCAGGTTGTGTGAGTGGTGGGACCGGGCATGGGTGGGAGACAGTCAAAGAGTGATCTTAATCCACGATGTATTAAGTGATCAGAAAACAGGGAGGTGGGGGAGTGCAGAGACTGGTGGGAATTGGGGTGATGGTAGGACTGCAGATTAGGTAGTGGGAGAGTAGATTGAGAGAGGGAAGAGGGAAGAGAGAGTTAGGATGATAGCAGGATGGGGTCGCGAGAGGAATAAGAGTAAGAGGAAGGAGACTGAGGAAGGGGGTAAGGGTAAAACACAGATCTGTGTGCAGGTGATCAGAGTGTGTCCCACACAGGGACATCTACACCATCGGCCTGAAACTCAATTTCATGGTCCAGAGATTTCCAGTCCAGCCTTTTGCAAAACACAATGTCCGTAGGTTTTCAGTCTCACAATGTTAACTGAATCCTGAACTACGTGTCTGATAATGGATCGTGTTATCAATGCATTTACTGGTATAAAATCATTGACATTTTAAGGTCAACCAGCAGACACACTTAGTGTAAAAGAAGGAACTGCAGATGCTGGAGAATCGAGGGTATCGTGAGAGGGTACCTAAGAGCGAATGAGATAGGCGACGTTTCAGGTCTCGACCCGAAACGTCGCCTATCTCCTTCGCTCCTTAGATGCTGCTGCACCCGCTGAGTTTCTCCAGCCTTTTGTGTACCCCAGCAGACACACTTGTTCACCTGCAGCAGGTGGACTCGAAACCAAGAACAAAACCATGAGCAAATCTTCAAGAGGGTTTGGGAAGACAGGGACCCATTGCTTCTGGATCCTAACAAAGAATAGTTTAAGATGTAAAAGAATATGGTAGTGGCAACATCTTAAATTCAAGACTGGGAGGGTATGAAAGGGAAAATACCACTGAAATAGGATCAGGCCAATATAGAAATATACTGCCTTTATAATCATTCATGAACTGTCTGATTCTAGACTACCCAAGCAGAATATGAAAAGAAGTGCATGTTGGCAGCATAGCACCTCATATTCAACCTGGGCAGCCTACAACCCGAATCTCCCAGGTTAACTCCTTTCCCTCCACACACCCTGCACCAACATGTGCTGTTAGTGACTTTAATATGATGGATGTTCCAAGATGCTTTGTTGGTAAATGTAATTTTAAAAAAAAGACACAACAGAGATATTTGGGGAATTGACATAGCTGTATGAATATCGATATATCTAAATTCAAGTACCCTTTGCATCTCTTCTCTCTCCATCCCTCCCCCACCCTAGTTGTTGTAATAGTTTCACTATTGTCCTGGTGAGTTTCAGTTTGTATAACTTGTTTTCAGCTGGCCCACAGCTAACAATGGACCATTTCCTTTATCATTGTTACTTTTTTGCATGTCTTTCATTCATTTTTCTGTATCTCCCTATATTTCTTGTTTCCCTGTCCCCTGACTCTCAGTCTGAAGAAGGGTCTCATAGAAACATAGAAAATAGGTGCAGGAGTAGGCCATTCGGCCCTTCGAGCCTGCACCGCCATTCAATATGATCATGGCTGATCATCCAACTCAGTATCCTGTACCTGCCTTCTCTCCCTACCCTCTGATCCCTTAGCCACAAGGGCCACATCTAACTCTCTCTTAAATATAGCCAATGAACTGGCCTCAACTACCTTCTGTGGCAGAGAATTCCACAGATTCACCACTCTGTGTGAAAAATGATTTTCTCATCTCGGTCCTAAAAGACTTCACTCTTATCCTTAAACTGTGACCCCTTGTCCTGGACTTCCCCAACTTCGGGAACAATCTTCCTGCATATAGCCTGTCCAACCCCTTAAGAATTTTGTAAGTCTCTATGAGATCCCCCCTCAATCTTCTAAATTCCAGTGAGTACAAGCCGAGTCTATCCAGTCTTTCTTCATATGGAAGCCCTGCCATCCCAGGAATCAGTCTGGTGAACCTTCTCTGTACTCCCTCTATGGCAAGAATGTCTTTCCTCAGATTAGGAGACCAAAACTGTACGCAATACTCCAGGTGTGGCCTCACCAAGACCCTGTACAACTGCTGTAGAACCTCCCTGCTCTTGTACTCAAATCCTTTTGCTATGAATGCCAACATACTATTCGCTTTCTTCACAGCCTGCTGCACCTGCAGGACTATTTTCAATGACTGGTGTACCATGACACCCAGGTCTCGTTGCATCTCCACTTTTCCTAATCCGTCACCATTCAAATAATAGTCTACTTTCCTGTTTTTGCCACCAAAGTGGATAACCTCACATTTATCCACATTATACTGCATCTGCCATGCATTTGCCCACTCACCCAGCCTATCCAAATCACCTTGCAGCCTCCTAGCATCCTCCTCACAGCTAACACTGCCCCCCAGCTTTCTGTCATCCGCAAACTTCGAGATGTTGCATTTAATTCCCTCGTCCAAATTATTATTATATATTCTAAATAGCTGGGGTCCCAGCACTGAGCCTTGCGGCACCCCACTAGTCACTGCCAGTCATTCTGAAAAGGACCCGTTCACTCCTTCTCTTTGCTTCCTCCCTCCTACTCTTTGCTTCCTCAAGCTGCGTCTCAACCTGAAACGGCACCGATTCTTTTTCCCCAGAGATGCTGCAGCTTTTTGTGTCTATCTTCAGCTTGAAGAAGAAAAGAAAGATAGAGAGGCAAAGAGGATTAAAGCAGGAATTCCTGAGCACCGGGCCTGGTATTTTCAGTCACGCGTGGTGCTTCCATCAATGGCAGAGCTTCATGTGTAAATTCAAGATTACTGACACATCTGGAAGCATCTTCACCCAGATGTACCAAGCAGATCTCCTGAGACCTCCCACCATCACAGACACATGTATTACTGCAGCTTACATCAAGGAGTGATTGAGCGAACAGCAAGTCAAGAGTCAAGAGTGTTTAATTGTTACTTGCACCAGGAACAATGAAATTCTAACTTGTTGCCGTTTTATAAGCACATTGACTCAATAACACTTACAACCCAGCAGGATGAATATTGTCCCATTGAGCACCTTTGCTCAGTCTGCCTGAACCTACCTGATCTCCCGGTTGCTAAACACTTTAATTCCCCTTCTCATTCCACTCCTTCTCAATGGGGGCACTGTCAAGTATGGCTGCCCAGCCCGCAGCTGTCCATCCTTTCACCCATTTTTTAAATTTTTACTATGTTAAAAAGTTTTGTTTTGGAGGTCTAATCTTTTTTATGTGGGGGGTGGTGGGGAGGGGGAAACTGTTTTTCTCAGTCCTTACCTGGTCGGAGATGCGACCTTTCTCCGAGTCGCAACTTCGCCCCTTCCTCACGGTATTAAATCATTGACATTTTAAGGTCAACCAGCAGACACACTTGTTCACCTGCAGCAGGACCAGAAACCAAGAACAAAACCATGAGCAAATCTTCAAGAGGGTTTGGGAAGACAGGGACCCATTGCTTCTGGGTGCTAACATAGAATAGTTTAAGATGTAAAAGAATATGGTAGTGGCAACATCTTAAATTCAAGAATGGGAGGGTATGAAAGGGAAAATACCACAGAAATAGGATCAGGCCAATATAGAAATTTGTTTTGGCGGTCTAATCTTTTTTATATGGGGGGTGGAGGGGGGAGGGAGAGAGGGAGAAACTGTCTTTCTCAGTCCCTACCTGGTCGGAGATGCATCTTTTCTCCGAGTCGCATCTTCGCCCCTTCCTCGCGGCCTACCAACAGGACTGGAGCGGCGTTTCCTGCCGGGACCGGCCAGAACCTCAGCTTCAGCGGCGGCACAGCGGTGAAGCACCATCGCGGAGCGGGCCATGCCTTACCCGGGTCGCCGTGTGGTAAGCTCCGGAGTGCTGACACCGCCGACTCCAACATCGCGGAGTTGTGGGGTCTGCGGAGCGTCCAGCTGCAGCGGCGCTGACTTTGAACACCGCGGTGCCTGGGATCTCTCGCCGAGATCGCCAATGTCAGAGCTCCGACCAGCGCGGCCAGTGGACTTCGGGAGCCGCGGTTTCCGGGGAGGAAGCGACCGTTCCAGACACTCCGGGCCCTGAAGAGTGTTCTCCCGCCGCCGGAGCTCCATCAGAATGTAGCGAGAGGGCCTGAAACATCAGGCCGCCGTTGTGGCAACTGCGGAGGCCTCAAATAGGCCCCGACTACAGGGTGAACATAGAGGGAGAGGACTGACTTTGCTGGCTTCCCAAACAGTGGGAACCATTATGGGGGGATGTTATTATGTTTTACGTTAAATTCTTTAACGTTGTGTTTTATATTTTATTGATGTGCTGCAAATGGCAACTCAAATTTCACTGCACCAGAAATGGTGTATGTGACACTAAATGTCCTTTGTCCTTTGTCATTCCCACACTGACCTTTCAGTCCTAGGTCTCCTCCATTGTCAGAATTAGGCTAAATGCAAAAAGGAGGAACACCATCTCATATTTCACTTGGGCAGTGGTATGAATATTGATTTCTCTAACTTCAAGTAATCCCGGCATTCCCTCTCTCTCTATACCTCCCCCACTAAAGTCCCACCACCCTTCTCGTTTTCACCCAACAAACAACAATAGCCTGTTTCCTTTATCATCGTTACTTTTTTGCATATCTTTCATTCTTTGTTCTTTATCTCTCTACATCTTCGTCTATATCTCTCGTTTTCCTTATCCCTAACCAGTCTGAAGAAAGGTTTTGACCCGAAACATCACCCATTCCTTCTCTTCAGAGATGCTGCCTGTCCCGCTGAGTTACTCCAGCTTTTTGTGTCTATCTTTGGGATGAAATATTGGTTTCACTAGCTTCAAGTAATCCGTGCTTTCCCTCTCTCTCTGCCCCTCCCCCACTGTCCTCCTGATTAATTTTACTGCTTGTATGCTTCGTTGTCACTTTCCCTCAGCCAACAATGAACATTTCTACATTTCCTTGATTGTCTGCTTTGATCTGTCATTTTCACACCTTACTTTCTTTACGTACCCTTCCATATCTCCAGTTTCCCCCTCCCCTGACTCCAAGTCTGAAGAAGGGTCTCGACCCGAAACTTCACCCATTACTCCTCTCCAGAGTTGCTGCCTGTCCCTCTGAGTTACTCCAGTATTTTCGGTGTAAACCAGCATCTGCAGTTTCTTCCTAAACATGATAAGTATATGTATAATAAACAATAATGCAATAAATTATCCGTAATACAAGGTAACCAGAGCTTAAAGATAAAAACCATGGACAATTATGCACCAAAGGTTATGAGTCAGGTTGTAAGATGGTAACCCAGGTTCTAAAACTAGCTGGCCCCCCACCAGCCTGTGTCTGTCCAACTTCAATGTGGAAACCTTCCCTTGCAGTCTCTCAGCAGATGGCCAGATTCCACTATCAAGACTAGCATATGGAGATGGAATGTAGCATTATATATTATAATTGGTGCTCCCTAGAATCCAGGTTCAGGCATGAGTTAGTGCTCTTGTGAAAGAAGAAACTAGAATGATAAAAGTAATTATTATTAATGGGAATCCATTTGAGGATTTTTTTATTGCAGTGCTGGCCTTCCTGTTATCCATTTTCGTGAAAGGGATCTTCTATCTACTTCCCAATACCCTGAAAGGTTAGTGTCAGTGCAAAGTATCTGAAGCAAGATGAATTACATGTTTTAAAAGTACACCATACTAAACTGAAACCAGATGTTCATAGAAAGATTTGGATTCCTTCCTCGAAGAGGTCAATTTACTGGCCATCATTTTTTGCACTCAGGAATGAAATTTATGACACACTTTGAATGATAAATATTCCGTGTGCTGCTTTTCGTTCCTAAATGAGGCCCAAAGCCTCATGAAATTTCCACGGAATTTTATCTCCATTGTAAGTTGGGAGTCAAAGGTTTTACCTGAGAAGGATTCAATGCAACAAATGAAATCTGTTCATCTATTTTATCCTGAAAAATGCAACATACAATTTTCATAAGAGTTCCCACTTGACCAGGGAACAACTGCCAATATTTGATTTGTAAATGTTAATTACAATGCCATTGATCATGCGGTTTTCATGTGTCTGATGTACAGATCTACTTCCACTACAATGAATTGCACACTGCTCTCCACAATTAGAAATATACTGTCCCATAATACATATCACCTAGCCTTTTAAATTTACAAAATCTTGCTCAACAAACTGTTCTTATCCAGGTTTTCAGCGATTTCATAAGTCAAGGAATGGTTGTAAAGGTGTGAAGATCAACTTTCATTGTCGGACAGGGTCCTAGGGATCCTACATATGAAAGGCCACCATTGGGAAAGGGAAAGGTTCGCATTGATCTGATCCTGGGAATGTAGAGGACTCAGGATGAGTCCATCTCAAAACATCTGATTCCCTTTAACCACCACTCATCACCCTCCTACTTGCTGTCCCACTGAACAATCTGCAATCATCCATCAAGCCAACTTTGCTACCACCACTTTAACACCCAAACCTGCCCCAGATACCATGACCACTAGCTACAGCACACAAATCACATACAAGCCAATGGAGATATTTCATATTCCTTAATGCCTTCTACTTGTCCAACATGGTGTGGGAGCCAGAGGGGAGATATCTAGATGACCCTGTTCGAGGGAGAAAGGAGTTTCGTGATTATGATCAGAAATGTCCCGGACACGGTGAAGCAAATGCAGGTTCAGCTCTCAGCAAAGCCCACCATGGCATGGTAAGCAATCACCTGTTTTAGATTGAAGATAGTCACAAGATGCTGGAGTAACTCAGCAGGACAGGCAAGCATCCTCATCCATCTCGACCGTAACGTCATCCATTCCATCTATCCAGAGATGCTGCCCGCCCCACTGAGTTACTCCAGCATTTTGTGTCTGTCTTCGGTGTTAACCAGCATCTGCGCTTCCTTCCTACCTATTTTAGATTCTTCTATTTATTAAGGATAAGATACACAAGGTTATAAGTCAAACACATTGGGGTTTCCTTCAAGAGGATCAGGACAAAACAGAGAATATGAGAGGCCCCTGACTGGCAATCGGGACTGTATACCTGGCAAACATTTTACAGTTTGTTAAATGCATGTTAACTAAGTTTGTGCAACACCATGGTTACCCCACATTTGGGAGTAGAATGAGCTGAGCTGATCATATTTTTTAAAGGACATAGAAACAGTGGAGAAGGTGCAATAAACAATTTACTGGAATGATTTCAGACCCACGAGATTCTACCTTGTTGGATAAAGATTGAAAAGGCAGTAAATTGGGACTGATCTGATGAAGAGGTTTAAATCTGCGAGAGGAATAAATCGGGCAGACGAAGGGAAGGAGGTTTTATTTGTGGCGGAGACTGCAACCAGAAGCTACAAATTGAGGAAAGCAACCATAAATTCAATAGGTTACATTGGAGCGGTGAAAAGGTGGATCTGGCTGTCAAAGGAACTGGCTGAGGCATTGAAAAGAAAACTAAACTAGTACATTTGGATAGAAGTAACGGAAAGGTGATCCGGCAGAGTTGGAACAAGAAGTATTGTGAGGTGAAAGATGTCTCGTCACTGGGCGGTATGGTGGCAGCAGTACAGTTGCTGTCTTACAGCGCCAGAGACTCGGGTTTGATCCTGACTAGGGGTGCTGTCTGTATGGAATTTGTCAATTCTACCCGTGACCTGCGTGGGTTTTCCCTGGATGCTCCGGTTACCTCCCACACTCCAAAGATAGACAGTAGACAATAGACAATAGGTGCAGGAGTAGGCAATTTGGCCCTTCACGCCAGCACCGCCATTCAATGTGATCATGGCTGATCATCCCCAATCAGTATCTCGTTCCTGCCTTCTCCCCATATCCTCTGACTCGGCTATTTTTAAGAGCCCTATCCAGCTCCCTCTTGAAAGCATCCAGTGAACCTGCCTCCACCTCCCTCTGAGGCAGGGAATTCCACAGACTCACCACTCTCTGTGATAAAAAGTGTTTTGTCGTCTCCATTGTAAATGGCTTACTCCTTATTCTTAAACTGTAGCCCCTGGTTCTGGACTCCCCCAACATCAGGAACATGTTTCCTGCCTCTAGCGTGTCCAAGCCCTAAACAACAGATGAACAGGTTTGTAGGTTTATTGGCTTGGTAAAATTGTGATTAGTCTCTCGTGTGTGTAGGATACTGTTAATGTGCGGGGATCGTTGGTCGGTGTGGACTCGTTGGGCCGAAGGACCTGTATCTCTAAACTAAACTTAACTAAAACTAAACCTGTTGGACCAAAAAACAAATTACTGTGCTTCTAATGCTATGCCTGTTGTAATCCCATGATGCTATCCTGCTGCGGCTATCCTATGCTTTTTTGATGCCACCACAATTTACTTGCTCTTATAAGATTTAAGGGTCTGTCCCACTTAAGGGCCTGGCCCACTTAGGTGATTTTTTAGGTGACTGTCATAGTCGTTGCAGGTCGCTGAAAAACCGGCGACTGGACCCCTCTACGACAATGTCTGAGACAATGTCTACGACAAGCTACACCAATCGGCGACCCACTAGGGCATCCACCTACGAGCACACCTAGGACAAACTACGACCTCACAGGTCACCACCGAAGTCAACCTACGTCCACCCGCGGCAAGCTACGAACACCAACGACCCTGTCGGCGACAACTGAAGGCAATTCAGTCGCCGGTGCCTGTCGCCGGCTGCCGTAGGTAGTCGCCAGTGGAATTCACTGAAGTCAGCGCCCAGCATCAACCTACGTCACTTGGCAACAACCTATGACAGGACCTACGTCAGGAGAAGTCAAGCTACGCTCATTGGCGTCAACCCACAGACCCAATGTTGAAAATTCAGCGGTCACCAGAAAGACGTTACGACTCTTTGGGCGACTGAGGAGACTACTCACGACCATTACAGGCGACACCTCGGTGACTATGTGGCGACAGCCTAGTCGCCTGTAGTTGCCTAAAAAATAGCGTAAGTGGGACATGCCCTTAAGTTCAAATTTAGTTGAGAGTGTGTGATTGCATTTATGTATAGTATTATCTGATTTAATTGGATAGCATGCAAATCAAAGCTTTTCACAGTAACTTGGTAATAAATGAACCCAAACCTAAACGTAAGCACCATTAAACTTGACAGTGAAAACAGTTTAACTGATTGGCTATAATTTTGATCATCCTTTCAGTATTTTGAACAGTAACACTGAACGACAATTTGCGCTTTCACAATTTGTGTAAAGGTAGACGGTTAAATGAGACCCAGCAGTTGACAGAAGTCTGAGCAGCGTGTACACACAATTGTCACAACATGTGATTCACGTCACATACTGTGGGTACAAGACACGCAAAAACAATTGAGGACATTCTCATATCTCCTTGGACAGGCACAAACAATATGAGGAATAATACATGGGCAATTTCTCCCTGCCATCGGAAGGCAATTGCAGAGAGAAAATTCACTCCCGTTGATATAGATTTGGAGTAACTTTTATCATTCGGAAGAAAGGTTAGACACACCCCATCTGGTTCAGGGTCTACTCTGCCATATTACCATCATCTTTCTTACCTTTGTGCCCGAGTGCAATGAATGAATCCAAGTTACTTTATCTAGTAACTTCCTGCATCTTATCCAAGGAGCAATTCATCAGATCTGGCAGCATCCGAGGAAGGAATGCACAGGCAACATTTTGGGTTGGGACCATTCTTCAGACTAATGGGAGTAGGGGGGGGGGAGGAGGAGAAAGCTAGGACAGAGAGGTGTGGGTGGGACAAAGCCTGGCGATTTATAGATGGATGTAGGTGAGGGGGGTTTTGATTAGCAGATGGGGAGAGTGAGTGACGAAAGCTAAAGGTGAAAAGGAGCTAAACAGGTATCAGATAAGGAGAGAAGAGGAATGTAATGTAAAGAATGATACGGGTGGAAAGAGATGAGGGAGGGAAAAAAGGGGGGATTAGAAGGGAGATGGGGGGGGGGGGGCTTGGCAAGGGGAGGTGAATGCATGAAGGAGTGGAAAGTAGTGGGGTGACTGTAGAGGGGAGGAAGAATTTGGAAGATGGTGGGAGAAATGGTTGTGGAAGGAACATTACGCGAAAGCGGAGAATTCAGTATTCACGGAAACACAAGGAACTGCAGACGACGTCAGAGGAGGATTCGCCTTGTGGGTGCACTTGGCATTGGTGTGGGGAATCGCAGGACTACAGAGGGCATCAAGGGTGTGCTCCTTCATTCCTCTCCCCAACTGGAAGGCCCTGGAGCAATCATCAGGATTGAAAAGTCTGGCGGATTATTTGCTATTAGTCAAACTGCATTTCAACTAACACGGTCATTATTTGGTCTAATATTCCAATTTCCCTGTGGAAGATATTTTAAATTAAGCCATAAAGTCTGATAAACGTGAGAATGTCTGGTTTAGGGGCAGCACAGCGGTAGAGTTGCCACCTTACAGCAACAGAGACCCGGGTTTGATCCTGTCTACGGGTGCCGACAGTACAGAGTTTGTACGTTCTCCCAGTGACTGCGTGGGTTTTCTCTTGGTGCTCCGGCTTCCACAATCTAAAAATGTAAAGGCGTGTAGGTTGATTGGCTTCGGTGAGTTGTAAAACTGTCCCTAGTGTGTGTAGGTTAGTGTACGGGATGATCGCTGGTTGGCGTAGACTCCGTGAGCCGAAGGGCCTGTTTCCGCACTGTATCTCCAAAGTTTTAATTGTGAGGTAAAATTTAAAAATAGTGAAATCTGATGTATAAAAATAAGAGGTTTGTTTAAAAATGTAAGTAATTATAAATTTTGCATCATGTATTTCTCTCTGACTCTATACCATCAATTCAGTACAGGTATTCCTCAGGTTACATAAGTGTTCTGTTGCTGAAAAATCACCTAAGTGGGCCGGGCCTGTTTCTTTGTAGTTTAGTGTTAAAGAAGGAACTGCAGATGCTGGAGAATCGAGGGTACACAAAAGGCTGGAGAAACTCAGCGGGTGCAGCAGCATCTAAGGAGCGAAGGAGATAGGTGACGTTTCGGGTCGAGACCCTTCTTCAGACCCATCTTTGTAGTTTAGTTTAGTTTAGAGATAGAGCGCGGAATCAGGCCCTTCGGCCCACTGATTCCACACCGACCAACGATCCCCGCACACTAACACTATCCAACACACACTGGGGACAATTTACATCTTTTGCACCAAGCCAATTAACCTATAAACCTGTATAGGTCTTTGGGGTGTGGGAAGAAACCGAAGATCTCGGAGAAAACCCACGCAGTCACAGGGAGAAAGTCCAGCACCCGTAGTCGGGATCGAACCCGGGTGTCTGACTCTGTGAGTGCTGTATAGCAGCAACTCTACCTGCAGTGCCACTGTGCCACCCCTGTAACTCAGAAACTTCTGCTTTTTATGATAAACCTAAGCATATTTCGGCACGGACTGGAAGGGCCGAGAGGGCCTGTTTCCGTGCTGTAATTGTTATATGGTTATTGCTGTTCACATACTTACTATAATTCTTTCATTTTGTTAAAAATTCACACAAACACCACCCATAATTAAAGAAAAAAAATATATACTGTTGGATCATCAACTAATATCACAAAACACATTATTACTACTTTGAAAAAAGCTTTAAAATTATGTGGGAGAATTTACGGTAAGTTGGATTTCAGTGATCAGTGGGGGAGTGGGGGGGCTGTACATTCCTCACAATGTATCCACACTACTTGTTTCTTCCTGAAATCCTGCACCCACAAAGTGTTTGAGAGGGTGTTGCACAAGACCCAGCCCCTCAGTCACCAGTGATGTCAGTGCTCCTTCCCCACATAGCCTTCACACTGGCTTCAGTGCATCCCTCAACATGCATTCCTGCAACTAGTTTACCAATACCTTTCAGGACGGTGGCGGAAGGGTCAGATGGCATAGGAAACACTGCTGGCGAGCGGGCTGGGTTGGCAGCAGGAGACACCCCAGGGCACGGAGGCTAAGCGATGGTCGACGGAGGCAATGGCCGGCCCATTCACAGGTAGAGCGATCGCATGGGTGGAGTTGCCTGCTGGTGCACCAGAAAGAGCCTGGGGCTCCGCTGGGGACCGGGCGTCGCTCCAAGAGGCCGAGCGCATGGATCAGACACGGCCTGCAGTGGCATGGAGTGGCGGAGCACCATAGAGGACATTGACATATCGCCTGTAGGTTTCATGAGATTAACTCTCATTTGCCAAAGGCAATTTAGGACCCACTGCCGCCATCAGGACAATGGGCTGTTTTATGGCCAAGTTGAAGCTCCAACAATTTTTTTAAACTTAGGACTTGAAAGGTACAAGATGGTGCCTGAAACTTGATGACTCTGGTGAACTGACTCAGTGTGGTCCACTGCCTTACACTCTTGTACTTAGTACAAGTGCCGAATGTATAGGAAGATCGTTATTGAACTGTATGCAGAGAAAAAAATGTCACTGTACTTACAGTAGGTAGACGTCCTGTTGAACCACCATTGAACCATTATTTCACAGAGAGGAATCTGTCACTCCTATCTCAGCCTAACCTATCTGTGGCTCCTAATGCCTTCGAGGCAGCAAGACTAGGTAATTGTCACCCACAACTCAGGAACACCATTTTTTTTAAAACTAGGTTAGCATTTGGTTTTCCATTTGAAGATTCCACCTATTTCATTCCCTTGTTTAAGCATCTGTTGTTTGTTTTACATGTGCCAGTCATCAAAGTCTACACTGCAGCACTCTAAAGCCTGTGACACAGACAGACTTTACCTGCTTCTTTGTAAAGAACTCCTGAGACACACTGCTGCAGATATTCCTCTAGTTCTTTTCAAGCCTTCCATTCGAGTTACATTCCCAGTCAGTCACGACCAATAGCAGCTGTCAGCTTATTCCAGCGATTAAACAAAAAACTACATCAAACTACATCTTTTGACTGGAAGGCTGTGTCAGCTAGTTGAAATTTTAACGCAGATTGTGCATAGATGCATGAGAATCTGTATGAGGATAACACATTTTCTCCCCAGAAAGAAAGGAAACTTTTCTGTTAATTTGAAATAAATTTGGATGCTTGCAATATTACCCGTTTTGGAGAATTTTCAAACCATTTTACAAAGAAATCTAAGTATTACTCTTGGGTAATCTGATCACAAACGAACAGACAATGTAGCTCAGGGCTCATAGAAACCAATGCCCCTGTGGTTATTGTTGAACAAGGGACTAAAAATATTGTTTAACTGAGCTTTATATATTTTCTAATAAACTTGGTTTATTAGGACTGGAAATTAAAGTTGTCAGAGTGGCATCGGGTTTCCCACCCAGAAGTCATCAAGACCTTGCATAAAATATTAATATGGGCAAATATTAGAACCCCAGAAGTATCTCATATTTTATCCCTGATTTGCAGTGTTTCTTGATCTCAGTTGGGATACTGTTAAGGACTGTCAACAAAACTTAAAAATTCAAAGAAACAAATTCGACTGAGGTAGTGTTCTTAATCACTGGGTGAGCTCTGGTGTGTGTGTGTGTGTGTGTGTGTGTGTGTGTGTGTGTGTGTGTGTGTGTGTGTTTGTGAATATGTGTGTGTGTGTGTGTGTGTGTGTGCGTGTGTGTTTGTTTGTGTATGTGTGTGTCTGTTTGTGTGGGTGTCCAGGTGTGTGTGTCCGTGAACAAGTGTGTGTGTGTGTGTGTGTGTGTGTGTCCATGTGCATGTGCCTGTGTGTGTGTGTGTCCATGTGTGTGCCTGTGTGTGTCCATGTGAGTGTGTGTCCCCGTGTGTGTGTGTGCCCATGTGTGTGTGTGTGTCCGTGTGTGTGTCCCTGTCTGAGTGTGTGTATGTCCGTGTGTGTGTGTCCGTGTGGATGCATGTGTGTGTGTGTCCTTGTGTGTGTGTCCGTGTGTGTGTGTCCGTGTGTGTGTGTGTCCGTGTATGAGTTTGTGTATAGTGTGTGTATTTGTGTATGTGTATAGTGTGTGGATAGCATTACACTCAGCCATGATGCCTCCTGCAGTCAGCTGATTAACTGGTACTATCTTTGACCATTTCAAGACTAATTACCAGGGTGTGAAATCATTGAAATCACCATCAAATAGTTACAATCAGTAAAATGGTAAATTTGTTTGAGGATCCTTCATTTCCACCCATTTAAATTTCGCAGCAACTTGGTCTACATATATAAAGCCAATGACAAGGTCTAATCACCAGGAAATTCATTCCAGTGCATCTAATTTCTGTCTCAATTTGGATTGCTTAATTATAATGTTTAATTCATTGATTTGCATTTAGCATTAGAAAACAATCAGATTTATGCTTGCCATGTTTATCAAAGTGTGCATCTAGCACTAGTTAAGGAACATGCAGTGAAAAATGTGAAATAATGCATAATTGAATCAATGTCAAGAAGATGTAATTTTCTAGCTGAGCTCTTCACTGCTTCGTCAAATTGTCAGTCAGTAATGTTTCATCTGCAAACTCCTAATAAAGGAGCATTTTATCATATAAGCTCTTAATATGAAAGCATTTGCTGCATAATACAGGCATAAACAAGTGTCATTAGAGCTGCAGTGTCCTGCAGTAATTGAAAAATTGTTTTACATTTTTCTTCTTTTCCCTCTATAACATATTAGCTCACACTTAACTGGGTTCCAAAGGATGCTGACTGAGCTGTGTATTCTAAGATGGATTTCTGTTCCTCAGTAGACTATTTGACGACAAAATGGCGTACTTTTTGCTGTTCTCACCTGGCATTCACAAGCACAATTTAGTATGCTCACAGGATACAACATGAGCATGAATAATAGTAAATTAGCAGAAACATAATCCTGGATCTCCCAATCCCTTTATCTCAAGAGCACCTGGGACACATGTAATACTTCAGATGTTGCAGTTAATCCAGTACAAATCAGCAGCCATATCTCAGCCTTTCTGGAGTACGGAGCTGAATAATAAATTTCACAGTTACAGTTGTTTCATTTATCTCATCAGAGTGCTTGGAAACACAAACAGACTTAGAGAAATTGCTTTGTGACATCGCTGAGTAAGTCACAGCTTTTCCAGTACAAATACTTGCCTAGCTCAGCTGGTTTACCTCCAACTGAAGCTTAATACACCAGGGACAGGTCTCCAGCTAATGACATTGTAAGGGACAAAGTCAATAGCCTGTGGTCCTCCTGCACAGGGTGCTTGGACTGATATAGAATGAAGTGCTTAAGTGAGGGTGCATTAAAAATGATTTAAGCAGAATTAATATCTCATGTTACTTGACATACTGGCGCATGAGCAGTCTAACACTGATACCTAATCTTGGAAAGGGCTTCTGACATGAAATCAGCATTCAACCAGTCATCAGCTTCATGAAGCTTTAGGTCAGACATTCATATGCTCTGAAGAAGTCATCAGCTACAACCAATCCATTTGAAGTCAATGAAGTCAATGTCCAGAACTATTGACTTCACATCCAACGTATTGACAACGGGAACGCTTGGTCTCAAGAGATAGCAACCTTCAGGATGCCTTTCATTACTCCATCCTAACACCACTCATCTCTTCCATGCTATAGGCCTGGATGAATCGCGCAGGTGCCACTGCTGTGTAGGCACTATGATCGTTCATTTCCCAGCTCACCAACTTGCCATTGTCATGGATAAATATGGCAGTGGGCAGGGGAGCATATGCTGCTTTAAATGAAAGATTTGAAGCCTTAGAATATTGAGTGATGGTTGAGAGATGGTTCCCCCAAGGTTCAATTCTTTGATTCCTGACCCTCGGCTCGTCCAAGGTTGCTGCCTTGCATTTGGGCCTGATTAGTATAATAGGAAGCAACAGCCCATTGAGAACTTTCCCCACAGTTATTAACGTGTGCACTCCGAGAATGAGTGGCAGCAGATTCTTCAAGCACACGAAGGGCTGGACTGGAAGCAGAGGGACAGGTGGTGAAAATCGTCACAAGTTGGACCAGTCCTCAGCCAATGAGCCCAAACACCTCGAGGCATTTGACCACCGGAGTCACTGAATCATCAACTAGAGCTTCCTTGCCACCAGAGAACAGGATTTACTCCTGTGAAACATCATGGTCGGCTGCGGGAGGCGTCCCTGGGCGACATCAAGGAGAACGATGTCAGTTGCTGGTCGACCGGGAAAGGTGATGGCTGGAGGCCCAACAGCAGCCCGGGGCTTTGCTGAATCAGGCACCACTCATAACAACTGGTGCGTGGTCTGGACTTAGGAAATGGTGCCAAAACAATGCACCTCTTACATACGGGCTCCCGAGACTATATCTGTACAATTGCTATTCAGAGATGGTTTAGCGATATTCTACTGGACTGCTGGTAAGAAAGGAAATTTCACTGTGTGTTTGCATTTTGCACGTGTCAATAAAGCACCGTTGATTGAGCGTTGATATTCAACACCCATTTAGAAACTTTGCAATATCTGAAGAGGGTCAAAAGGCAGCATTGCCTGATGTAATGCATCCTTAAAAAAGCCTTCTGTACTCCGAAAACTAAACAGTCGACAGATGAAATTTTAAACATTATTTTTAAAATGTACTCCTGCATATGACCACCCAATTGTAAATTCCATTACTGAATATATTCCACTCATGAGAAAAGCCTTTCAGAAGACTATCATGGCTCTGTGTCAATTGTGAGTGATCAGGTTCAGTATCCTACTGTGTACCCTCTCCTGAATCTCTAATACAGCAAATTCATGTTAATGAAAATGGTTTCCTTTGGCAAATTAGAGTTCCTCTTATGAAACCTACTTAGATTTCTGCTGTCTAGAGATCCTTAACATGAATCTTTCATGGCTTCAGAACAAAACAGGGTGATGGGCCCATTAAAGAGGCAGCTGTTTCTTTAAATGAGACTATTCCTGAATGTCAATGTCTGATATTTCTAGCCAGGCAAGGAAAATAAAAATCTGAATGCAGCAAAGTTGAGTACAAGTAATATCAAAACACGATTATGTTGCAGGAAGGAATTGCAGATGCTGGTTTAAACCGAAGATAGACACAAAATGCTGGAGTAACTCAGCGGGGCAGGATATAAGGAATGGGTGATGTTTCGGGTTGACATCCTTCTTCAGACTGAGTCTGGTGAGCGGGAGATACAGAGATAAGGAAATGTGAGGTGGGCAGATCAAGGAAAATGTAGAATAGATCATTGTTGGCTAGGAGAAGGTGACAAGCTAAACAAACAGAGATAAAATGCAAATGAGAACAGTCAGACTAGTCAGAGAACTGGGAATGAGGAGGAATGGAGAGAAAGGGAAAGCAAAGGTTACTTGAAGTTAGAGAAGTCAATATTCATTACCGCTGGGGTGTAAGCTGCGCAAACGAAATATGAGGTGTTGTTCCTCCAATTTGCACTGGACCTCACCTGGAGGCCCAGGACAGAAAGGTGAGTGTGGGAATGTGTTTAGCAACCGGGAGATTGCAATTACACAACAATTATGGTTGAATTAATCTCAATCTTTCAGTTTTGGTTCCAGTTTAGTCTATTGTCATGTGTACCGAGGTACAGTGAAAAGTTTTTGCTGCATGCTTTCCTGTCAGCAGAAAATCTATATATGTTTACAATCGAGTCATTTATACTGTTTAAATATATGATAAGGGAACAACGTTTAGTGCAAGGTTAAGCCAGCTAAGTCCGATCAAGGATAGTCCAAGGGTCACCAATGAGGTAGGTAGTAGTTCAATGCTGTTCTCTGGTTGTGCTAAGATGATTCAATTGCCTGATCGGTAGGCCGCGGGTCTCGGCGATCGCGCTAGGCCTCGCTGGTCGGGTCCTCGCCGCACCAGGAGGCCATGTGGTTGGTCTTCGGCCTTGAGTCAAAGTAAGGCCAGATCTGAAATGAGTTTAAAAATATCATAGGTTCTCCTATAGCAACATAAGAAATATTACTGTCGGAGTGGAGATTTAAGAGTGAGGAGCGATAGTAATATGTGATTGTTTCTGTGGCTAGCCCGTAAATAGTCATCTGGGTTGGGCGCCATCTTGGAAACAGGTAACAATCTTGTTACCCGAGTTGATCAAAACAAGAACATGATATTTTAAAATGCTTGTGGCGCACCTGGTGGCAAGCCACAGGCATAACGAACCCTCGGCTCTGGAGGGTGGCTTCTCGGTGTGGGAGGCGCTAGTCACGTAGTTTCTACCTGCGTTGGTATTTAAGGCCGGGCAACGCCCGTGACCAGTGAGGAGTAGGGAGTTGTATCGTAGACAATAAAACACGTCTCGTGCACACAACGTGTCCGCTTGGTTTTCGGCTGGACTCCAGCGAGTCCCCATTACACTGGTGACCCCGACGTGATATGTAGTGGAACCCCAAAGCGGACAATCCAAGTTACCACGAGGGCACGAGGGCACGAGGGCACGACTGGGTTGAAGTGTCCATGAGCGGGATGGCCTCCGGCCACCACGTAAAACGGTCCACCACCATAAGCAGGTGCAAAACACCCAGGGGCGGAGGCTGTGGCCCCACGATGTCCATGGCCCTGTGGACATGGCCCTGTGAAGTCATGCAAGGGCGCTCGGACGTGTCGCACCTTCGATGTCTGACACTGGATGCACGCCTGGGCCCAGCAACCGACCTGCTTCCGAAGTCCGTGCCACATAAACCTTCCGCCACGAGGGCGACCGTGGCCCGGATGGATGGGTGGGCCAGCTCATGGATCATCTCAAACGCGCGATGGTGCCAGGCCGCCTGAACGATTGGCTTCGGCTGACCCGTGGATGCGCCACAGAGGACGTAACCCGAGGGACCCAACGGCACATCCTCAAGCACCAGGCCAGAGATCGCGGTGCGATACGCCGGCATCTCATCATTTGCCAGCTGGGCCTCCACCAAGGCGGAGTAATCTATTCCCGAGGCCGGGTTAAGCACAGCTGCTATTGCCGGATGGGACAAGGCGTCCAACACTAGGCCGCATTTCCCGGCGATGTGTCGGACGTCCGTCGTATACTCTGAAAGAGCCGCCAGCTGGCCCTGCTGGCGGGTGGACCAAGGATCCGAAACGTTACCAAAAGCAAATGTGAGGGGCTTGTGGTCCGTGAAGGCTACAAAGGAACGGCGCTCCAGGAAGTACTGGAAGTGCCGCAGGGCTCAGATGACAGCTAAAGAAGTAGAGAGACCGCCAACGGCCGTTAAACGCCTGTTCCAAACCGAGCAAGCCCCCGGGACGTGTGGTGGTATCTACGCGTTCTGGCCGCCTCGTTCGGCGTCCCGTCCGGTTCGGCACCTCTGGTTCTGGGGGTGGGGAGGGTCATGCAGCGGCACCTGGTGGCATGCCATTGGCATAACGAACCCTCGGCGCTGGTGGGCGGTGTCTCGGTGTGGGAGGCGCTAGTCACTGGGTTTTTACCTGAGTGGGTATTTAAGGCCAGGGAATGCCCATGACCAGTGAGGAGTAGGGAGCTGTATCATACAGAATAAACACGTTTTGTGCACACAACTTGTGGCCACTTAGATTTCGGCTGGACTCCTGCGAGTCCCCACTACACGCTAAAATATTCTATAATTTCCCAGTCATATCTCATTTCATTTCCCAAATGCATTATGTAATTATGCGACTCAGATTCATAATTGTACACAAGTATTTCTTGAATGTTTTTGAATGACCCGTGTCAATGATTATGCAAGAAACATTGCAGATGAAGTTCAATCTTTATTATTACCTCATTATTACCTGAAATCCTCATTGTTACCTGAAGCATGCACTTTATGGACATTGTCAATAGATAGCACTTGAAAGCAAAAAACCTGGTTTTATATATGTTTCCATTTGTAACCTAGAGCAGTAAGTCCAATTGTAGATGTGAGATTGTGCATCCCTATGACACATTATTTCAAGTCCACTTGAAATAGGGGTAATATCTGGGGACTTTGATTAGTCATAGTGTCATAGTCATAGTGTAATACAGTGTGGAAACAGGTCCTTCGGCCCAACTTTCCCACACCGGCCAACAATGTCCTAGCTGCCCTAGTCCCACTTGTCGCCGCTTGCTCCATAACCCTCTAAACCGGTCCTATCCATGTACCTGTCCAACTGTTTCGTAAACGATGGGATAGTCCCAGCCTCAACTACCTCCTCTGGCAGCTTGACCCAGATTCCTATTAAATCTTTTCCCCCTTCACCCTAAACCTATGTCATCTGGTCCTCGATTCCCCGACTCTGGGTAAAAGACTCTGTGCATCTACCCAATCTATTCCTCTCATGATTTTGTATACTTCTATACTGGGAGCTGAGAACAGAATCTCAATCCCATTAGGAATTCTACATTATACTGGGAAGAACAACAATAAGGTACAAGGGATAGAAACTCATGGACAAATGTAAACGGGATCAATGCGTCCGAGAACACAATGGTAGATTCTGTAGCCACTCTCCGTCTGTGTGGCACTTCATAGATGGCACGGGTGACAGTGATGATATCAATCGATGTGCAAAGTAAGCTGCTGCCTCACAGCGCTAGAGGCCTTGGTTCGACCTGACCTTAGGTGTTGTCTGTGTGGAGAATGCACGTGACTTGTGACCATGTGGTTCTCCTGCGGGTGCTCTGGTTTCCTCCCACCTCCCAAAAAAGTGTGGGCTTGCAGGTTAAGTGGCCTCTGTAAATTGTCTCTTGTGTGTAGGGAGTGGATGCGAAAGAGGGATAACGTAGAATGATGTGAATGGGTAATCGATAGTCAGCATTGGCTCTGTGGGCTGAAGGGCCTCTTTATATGTTGTATGTTTCAATCAATCAATCAGTTGCACAGTTGAAATATGCATCCATTGGTAAGCTGTTGTGACATTCAGCTTGCAATTGATTGATGATTGAAAAATACCGGAATACTAGAATGAGGAATGTAGCGTTACAGCATTATTGTTACAGTTACAGAGAAAGCACAGATAGAATAAGTACAACGGCCATACTGAGCAAAGCTGGGAGATTGAGACTGTACCTTTAGCTTATAAGAGGACCATTCAGTAATCTGATAACAGCAAGGAAACAGCTGTTCCTGAATCAAGCAAGAATTTGTGCTTGCAGTAGGTTGAGTACCAACACCATTGGAATTCACCAAGGGGAAGGTTGTGGAAGATAATGGGATCAGTGTTGGGTATCCTCATGTAATCGTTTTTTGAAATTAAGAAGGAATTGGTTAGACAGTGTACAGACAACATAAATTGGTGGAGTTCCAGGCAGTGCTGAAGCTTTCAAAGGATACAGAAGGATAAAGGTCAGTTTCAGATACGCAGAAAAATGGGAGTTCAGTTTAAGCTGGGCAAGTGTAAGGTGTTGCAATTTGGAAGGTCAAGTGTAATAGGAAAGTCAACTTCCGTGATGTACTGAGGAATCTTGTGGACCAAGTCCACAGCTCGCAGAAAGTAGCAGCATAAGTAAATAGAGTGATAAAGAAGGTATATGATGTGCTTGCCTCCAATGGTTAGGGCATTGAATGTAAGAGTCAGGAAGTCACAGTGCAGTTTTATAAAACTTTGGTTAGCCCACATTTAGAGTACTATGTGCATTTCAGGTCACCCCATTACAGGGAGGACGTGGAAGCTTTGGGGTAGGTGCAGAAGATATTTATCATAACATTGCCTGGGTTAGAAAATATTAGCTATAAGGTGAGGTTGACCAAACTTGGCTGAAGCTAGTGAAGATTAGTAGGCACATGCATTTACAGGGAATGGAGGGATATGGAGTACATGCAGACAGAGGGAATAGTTTAATTTGGCATCATAGATATTGTAGTAAGTAAGTACGTAAATGTTATTTATATATTTTATTTATATACTGTGGGCTGATGGACCTGTTCCTGAGCTGTTCTATGTTCTATTTCATAACTTTAACAAAAAACTGCATAACTGAACACTAAGACAGAAGCAACAGCAAAAATATAAAAATCACTAGCGAGTTTGCGCAAAGCCTTTTAGAATAAAGTGTAGGTTATCGTCTTATTTCTCAAGCATGTTCTTCCTTCAATGTCAGAAAGAGATAAGAAAGTGTGGTGCAAGACTTAGAAAGGGAAAATGGAAGACTGCATTGAAATGTTCTGGAATTATCAAATTCCCCGACTGGTTTTCCTCAGTTTTCCCTTCATTATTCAACCAGGCTAAAGATGCTATTTGCTCCTAATGTCTTCAAAAAAAGCTCATAGTTGGATCAGCACTTTTTAATACTTTATCAAAGCTTCAACAGTTTTGTAGAAAAGTGCATGCCAGCTCCTGACATGGCTCATCAGTAAAAAGCTAAATAGTTTCTGAAATATCTGATTGCCAAATGGTGCTCCTTTTCAGGCATCTCTTTATCCATGGATGGCTTCATTGAATGTGCAACTGTAAGTGAGTTGAGTCTCTAGGGGGGAAGACTCGCGGTGAGTTAAGTGCTGTCTCTTGTCAACTCGTATTTTTGTACAGATAGACACGCTTGCCATTGTGAATCTCTCTCTGTCTATAGGATTACTCCAATGGGACTCCACATCAACCTTATACATTTCTGCATATGACTTCTATCAAAAATCGATGCTTTGCAGGCTCTGCAAAACACCATTCCCGAAGCAATCAAGAACAGATTATTTCCCTCCGTTGACCTCGTGAGGTTTTATGTGTCTTTTCCTTGAAAGGAGTTGATCTAATTGTTTGCAGGCAATCTAAATTGTGATAATCAGCTCTGCACAACAATATAACAATACTGTCATCTTTGAAAACAAAGCTAAAAATTAATTGCAAACTAGACTAAACACACACACACACGCACGCACGCACACATGCACACACAAATGCACACACACACACACACACAAACACACACACATGCTTATACAAACACACATACATACATGTACATAGGCAGAGAGGCAGAGTTATGTATTTGACCCTCACTTGTCGACTTTTCAAATTTAATTTGGACATCGCATAATGAAATAAAATTACTTATAAGTCGTTCTCTGTCAATAAATGTCAATTCCTGTGATTGCTTGGTTTTCCACATGAGATATCCATTGATCCAAACGAAACCTGTTCTTTTTTTTTTCTTAAGCCGCTCCCCTTCCATTTCCAAGATCTATGAACTACAGAGCTGGAAAACATTGTATTGAGTTGCTTCAAATTGTTTCATAAAGTTCCTGAATTATACCCTCTATTCTCAGAAGTTTAAGCAAGATCAGTCATCTTCACACTTCTGCTCAATCAGCTGAACACCATATACACGGGTGTGCTTACATTAACTGGACATGATTGCTTAGCTTTCACTACGTACCACTTTTTTCAGAACTCAGCTCCATTACCTGAATTATTTAACGTTCTTTTGGAGAACTTCGTTCATTTTTTAATCACTTTGTTCGCTGTTTAATGGTTTAATATTTATTCACTGCAGGAGTGGGTGTACCATGATCCTTGATTACCATTAAATATGTTTTCCTTTCATGGAGAAAACTTTTAAGAATTGCTTTCAGGATTGACAAAAAAAAAAGAACACTTCAGCCATGGGCTCAGGACACAGGTAGAAACAGTTAGTCACTCAGCAATCACAGTACCAGCTTTAGACCATTTCTCGAAGATAGACACAATAAACTGGAGTAAAGGGCCTGTCCCACTTGGGGGACCTAATCCATGAGTTCTGGCGAGTTTGCCCTCGACTCATACTCACTCTCCTTCATGCTCGAGAGTTTGCCCTTGACTCATACTCACTCTCCTTCATGCCCTGTACTCGAGGCCTCAGCTAGGTCACGGCATATTTTTCAACATGTTGAAAAATGCCTGCAAGTAAAAAAAGGTCGCCATGGATAAATGTGATACTTTTTTTACTCGTAGGTTTAGTCGTAGTAGGTCATAGTTGGTCGTAGTAGGTCAGCATGTTAGTCGTAGGTAATCAAGGGTAGTTGAAGGTGGTCGTAGATAGTCTTCATCATAGTCGAAGGGAGGTCGAAGGGATGTCGAAGGAGGTCGTTTTCACTTTCCACTATTCGGTGTCCAATTTTACCGAAATTAGTCGTAGCTAGTCGAAGCTGGTCTTCAATATAATCGAAGGAGGTCAAAGAAGGTCTTCTACATAGTCGAAGGAGGTCTTCAACATGTCAATTGTTCAAACTCTTCTAAACTCGTCAATTAGATCGTCCAAGTGGGACAGCCCCTTACTCAGCGGGACAGGCAGCATCTCTGGACAGAAGGAACAGGTGACGTTTTGAGTCGAGACCATTTCTTCAGACCATCTCTCCCCTGGTTTTAGCATAGAACCTTGAACAGTACAGCACAGGAACAGGCCCTTCCCCCACACTTTCAACTTCAACAAATCTCCTCTGCTTGAACATCATTTTTATCCCTACATTTCCTGCATATCCACGGTCCTAACTATAAGCCTTAAATCTTAAATTAAGGTTTTATTGCCTAAGATTAAAAAAAAACGTATCCAGTCTGTTGAGAACTTTGAAAATTAGAACAAACCGATGTTGAAAATCAAACAGAAATAGAAAATATTGGAAATACTCAGTGATACGAGAAAGTGAGTTAACCTTTCAGGTTGAGAACTATTCATCACCACTGGCCTGATATTCAGTGGTGTGGTCTTGGTCCAGAGGGAGATACGACGATGTGTATGAGACTTGACATTTGCCCTCAGCAAGAAAGAAGTTGTTTTGTAAGACCACAATATCCTTGCAGGAAAGTTTGATGATGATATCAGGATTAGAGCCGTAGAGTCATAGAGCTATACAGCACGGAAACTGGCCACTTCGGCTCAACTTGTCCAGGACAGCCAAGGTTCTATCTGAACTAATCTGGTTTGTCTGCATTAGGGCCATATCTCTCTCAACCATTCCGATTCAGGCACCTGTCCAAATGTCTTGTAATGGTACCTGCTACCAGGGGCGGAAGACCCGGGGGGGGCCAGAGGGAACACACCCCCCCCCCATGTTTTGAGAGGTCGGGGTCATCCCCCTCACGTTTTTGTCATGTGGATTTTAAAATAACCGCTTTCCGTGAGACAGTGGAGGTGGGACTGCTGATTGAGGGCGCCGATTGGACGGGAGACACGTCGGTCAGCAGGCAATGGGGGCGGGGCGATGATTCAGCGCGAAGATTGGAGGAGGGAGGAGTGGGGGGGTGGGACTGAGGATAGAGTACTGTGATTGGAGGAGGGAGACGTGGCACAGACCTGCGCCTCATCCGCAGCCAGGATCGATCCCGGCCGGGTCTCCGGCGCTGTCCCGTCCCCACCCGAGTGCCCCCCCCCACCCCCCCCACGGGTAGCCAGAGAGGTCGGGAGTCAGACGCGAGCTGTACCCCCAGGCCCACTGCCAGCACAGAGAAGCAGCGCTAAACCCAGCTCAACTGCCAGATTAACCTGCCTGGGTTTGCTGGAAATATAGCCAGCGCGGAGAAGCAGCACTGGTGTCCTGTCAGGGCTGGTAGTTAACCCGGCGAGACAGGCAGAGTTGAGCTGCATTTAGCGCTGGATTGAGCCTCCGAACCTCGCGCATGCGTGTGTGATTGTGCACCGCCGCCAAAAAATTGTGTCCCCCCTGTCCCCCGGTCCCCTCCATATTTTCATAGCAAATTCCGTGCCTGCCTGCATCAACAACTTCCCCTGACAGTTCGTTCCATACACCCACCGCTCTCCAGGTGAAAAAGTTGCTCTTCAGAATCCGTGTACACCTTTTCCCATTTCAACTTAGTTTTAGAGTTTCTTGTCTACTTTATATTGCATTATTTTGCCCTTATGATTTTGCATACCTCTATAAGACCCCCCCCCTCCTCCCCCGCACCCAGCCTCCTAGATCCTATGGAAAACAGCCCTAGCTTATCTGTCATCCAATTTTGGTAAGATAATTGTGAATCTTTTCTGGAACCTCTTCAGCTTAATGACATATTTCCTATAGCTAGGCACCCAAATCTGTGCACAATACTCCAAGTGTAAACTCACCAATGACCCAACTCAGTGCCATGAAGCTTCAATTCATGAGCTCAAGTCTGACTGGAGTAATCCATGAATTCTTGCCAAACGCTTCATCACCACCCGGTCGACCTGTGTCACAACGTTCAGGGAACAATGTCTTTGTTCCTCTAATATCCCTTCTACAACACTCTCCAGAGCCCTGCCATTTTATGGTGTAACTCCTGCCTTGGTTTAGCTTCCCCAAATAAATCCCTTTGCACTTGCCCTAGTTGAATTCTATCTGCCATTCCTTTGCCCACTTTCCCAGTTGAGCTAGATTCCGTTGTAATGTTAGAAAAACTTCATCACTGTCCATTATGCCAACAATTTGGGTTTCATCTGCAAACTCACTGACCATGCCACTCATGTCCATATCCAATTTATTAATTTAGATCAGTGCTCTTAAAACTGGTGAATGGTTCACCCAAGGGTGAATGAAATTATTTTGGGTTGAATTAACTAGTGGGGTGAATGAAGGGTGAATGACTTAACTTATTCAGTTATTTATATATTTCTTTCCATACTTAAAAAAGAAATTGGCATTAAAGTGGTTAGTAAGCTCTTATTGGTTTTAATGGCAGTGGAGCTGGAAATCTGATGTGTTTTTTTCTCTCTACCTATGGTTTTCTAATTTCAAAGTAGCACGATATTTCCCAAATTTACACTTTTTGCAACCATTTAGACACAATAGACACTTTCTGCAATCATTTAGACCCAATACACATTTTCTGAAACCTTTTAGAACCAATAGACACTCTCTGAAACCTTTTAGAACCAATAGACACTTTTTGCAACCAGTTAGAATCAATAGACATTTTTTGCAGCCATTCAGAACCAATAGACACTTTTTGCAACCTTTTAGAACCAATAGACACTTTTTGCAACCATTTAGAACAAATAGACACTTTTTGCAACCATTTAGAACCAATAGACACTTTTTCCAACCATTTAGAAACAATGCACACTTTTTGCAACCATTTTAGAACCAAGAGACACTTTCTGCAAGCATTTTACAACCAAGACACACTTTCTGCAAGCATTTTAGAACCAAGAGACACTATTTGCAAGCATTTTAGAACCAATTGAGACATTTTCTGCAAGCATTTTAGAACCAATAGAGACTTTCTGCAAGCATTTTAGACCCAATAGGCACACATTCTACAAGCATTTTAGACCCAACAGGCACTCTCTCTGCAAGCATTTTAGAACCAATAGGCACTCTTTCTGCAAGCATTCTAGAACCAATAGACATTCTTTCTGCAAGCATTTTAGAACCAACAGAGACACTTTTTGCAAGCATTTTAGAACCAGTAGACACACTTTTTGCAAACATTTTAGGACCAATAGACAATCTTTCTGCAAGCACTTTAGAACCAATAGACACTCTTTCTGCAAGCAGTTTAGACCCAATAGAGACACTTTTTGCAACTATTTTAGTCCCATTAGACACACTTGTGGCGTCAGCCATATATGCTCGAACCCTCGTCAGGAGATACGAGGGCGGGCACGTGACGTCATGGGCTAGAGGGAGTGTCCTGGTACTTAAGGTCTCTTACCTCGAGACCTAGGAGAGTCAACAGGTAGCTGAGCCCGAGAGGACAACCTCGCTCAGCTACAGCAACTTTGTAATATAGTTAGCGCACCCACCTAACGTGCCATTAATGAATAAACAACCGTTTGAACCGACCTGATGTCTCACCTTTATTCACCACGTATGGTGCCGCTACATTGGTGACCCCCGACTGTCCGAATTGAAATTTGGACTCACCTGAAGCACGCAGCCTCGGGAGACCTGATGTCTGCAGCCGGTTGCCCAGCCCTGCAGAACTACGCTGCCGCCAACCAGGCCCAGCAGTGAGGTATGCCGCGTCTTCCCCACCAGCTGCTGCTCACCGGAGATGAGAAGCCGCGGCTGCCGCCGCCCTCCCTCTCCCGGCAACGGCGCAGGCCCCGCTTCCAACCCCCACACCGCTCCAGGCCTTGTGTGACGGCCGCCGAGCTCCTCCGCATGACCTGCACGGAGCCCACCACCGGAGCGGAGAGGTTGCACACACTTTGTGCAACCATTTTAGACCCAATAGAGACACCTTTTGCAACCAATTTAGACCCAATCGAGACATGTTTTGCAAGCCTTTTAGACCCAATAGAGACACTTTTTGCAAGCATTTTAGATCCAATAGAGACACTTTCTGTGAGCATAATAGACCCAATAGACACTTTTTGGAAATATTTTAGAACCAACAGACACTTTTTGCAACCATTTTAGAACCAGCAGACACTTTTTGCAACCATTTAGAACCAACAGACACTTTTTGAAACCATTTAGAATCAACAGACACTTTTTGTAAGCATTTTAGAACCATTAGACACGTTTTCAAGCATTTTAGAACCAATAACTTTTTGCATTTTAGAACCAATAGACACTTTTTGCAAGAAATTTAGAACCAATACACACTTTCTGCAAGCATTTTAGAACCAATAGAGACACTTTCTGCAAGCATTTTAGAACCAATGGAGACACTTTCTGCAAGCATTTTAGAACCAATAGAGACACTTTCTGCAAGTGTTTTAGAACCAAGAGACACTTTCTGCAAGCATTTTAGAAACAATATAGACACTTTCTGCAAGCATTTTAGAACCAATAGAGACTTTTTGCAAGCATTTTAGATCCAATAGAGATACATTTTGCAAACATTTTAGAACCAATAGAGGCACTTTTTGGAACCATTTTAGAACCAATAGAGATACTTTTTGCAAGCATTTTAGAATCAATAGAGATACTTTTTGCAAGCAATTTAGAACCAATAGACACTTTTTGCAAGCATTTTAGAACCAATAACTTTTTGCATTTTAGAACCAATAGACACTTTTTGCAAGAATTTTAGAACCAATATACACTTTCCGCAATCATGTTAGAACCAATAGACACTTTCTGCAAGCATTTTAGAACCAATAGAGACACTTTCTGCAAGCATTTTAGAACCAATGGATACACTTCCTGCAAGCATTTTAGAACCAAGAGATACTTTCTGCAAGCATTTTAGAAACAATATAGACACTTTCTGCAAGCACTTTAGAACCAAAAGACACTCTTTCTGCAAGCATTTTAGACCCAATAGAGACACTTTCTGCGAGCATAATAGACCCAGTAGACACTTTTTGCAATCATTTTAGAACCAACAGACACTTTTTGCAACCATTTTAGAACCAACAGACACTTTTTGCAACTATTTAGAACCAACAGACACTTTTTGCAACCATTTAGAACCAACAGACACTTTTTGCAAGCATTTTAGATCCATTAGACACTTTTTGCAAGCATTTTAGAACCAATAACGTTTTGCATTTTAGAACCAATAGACACTTTTTGCAAGCATTTTAGAACAAATACACACTTTCCGCAATCATGTTAGAACCAATAGGCACTTTCTGCAAGCATTTTAGAACCAATAGAGGCACTTTCTGCAAGCATTTTAGAACCAATAGAGACTCTTTCTGCAAGCATTTTAGAACCAATGGAGACACTTTCTGCAAGCATTTTAGAACCAATAGAGACTCTTTCTGCAAGCATTTTAGATCCAATAGAGACACTTTTTGCAAGCATTTTAGGACCAATAGAGGCACTTTTTGGTACCATTTTAGAACCAATAGAAATACCAATAGAGATACTTTTTGCAAGCAATTTAGAACCAATAGACACACTTTTTGCAAGCATTTTAGAACCAATAGACACATTTTTTGAAAGCATTTTAGAACCAATAGACACACTTTTTGGAGGCATTTTAGAACCAATAGAGACACTTTTTGCAAGCATTTTAGAACCAACAGAGACACTTTTTGCAAGCATTTTAAAACCAACAGAGACACTTTTTGCAAGCATTTTAGAACCAATAGAGACACGTTTTGCAAGCATTTTAGTACCTTTCGACACTTTCTGCAAACATTTTAGAACCAATAGACACACTTTTTGCAAGCATTTTAGAACCAACAGAGACACTTTTTGCAAGCATTTTAGAACCAAGAGACACTTTTTGCAAGCATTTATAGAACCACATTAAGGACACTCAGAGTGGAGTAGACATGTGTTCAGTGCTATTCAGAGCCCAGAGAGACGTGACCATCTGGCTTGCTCCATCTTGCAGAGACTGAGTGAGGCACACCACTTCCTGGTTTTATAGTCCCTCCCCCTTCCTCCAGCAGGGGCAGCAGAGAGAATGGGGAATTGTTTTAAACATTAATATATCTATGATTTTTCATCAATGGGAAAAATCCTCTGGTCCCGGAAGGCGGAGGGGGGCTCTGAGCGAGCTGGCCAAAAATGACGGCCGTAGGTGGCGGCGTTCTCTCAGAAATCACAGCACAGCGAGCCAAAAGCGGTCATGATCAGACTTTTAGTAATATAGATATTAGTTGGATACCAATATGTTAAGTCACATTCTCCGTGGTTTTTTGAGTTAGTTTACTGAGGAAAAAAACTGCAGTAATCAAAGCCCGAAAGGGTAGGATGATGCTAAAGCCCAGTGTTTAGATGTTGGAAAGGTTTTTTATCATTCTAATAGAATGATTTTCCAACTTCTTTAATTAAACTTTAATCACCCCTAGTTTTCTTTACATATTTTTGGGATGTTCAAAAAATTGAATAATATAAACCCATAAGAAATTAGTTAATTTATGTTTTTTGCTCATGTGACAAAATAAATTATATATAAAATTATACACAAGGGAGAATAAGATGAAAATTACCATAAACATAAGAAAATTTAGTCGAGGGTGAATGAAATGTTGTGACTCAAGGGTGATTGACACAAAAATAGTTTAAGAACCACTGATTGAGATGACAATCAAACAAGGGACCCAGCACCGATCACTCTGACACTTCACTGTTCACAGAACTATAATCTGAAAAAGAACTATCCTTTGATTCCTACCACCAACCTAATTTTGTTCCCAACTGGCTAGTTAACTCTGGATCCCAATCGATCTAGTCTTCTGGATGAGCCGGTCATGAGGGCCGTATACAAGACTTGTTAAAATCCATATAGACAATGTCTCTCACCCTGCCCACGTCAAACATCTTGGTCACCTCTTGAAAAATGTTATATGAAACACTTTCACATGCCATTCTGCCTATGTTTAATCAGTCTTTGCCTCTCAGAATGCCTGGAGTGCCTTAGCTTGTCTTTGCAGATCTTCTTAATTAAAGGCATAACGTTAGCCACCCTCCAATCCTCTGGTACCTCATCCATGGCTAATGAAGATACACTTGTCTCTGCCAGGACCCCAGCAATTTCTTCGCTGCTCCCCCCCATCAGTATCCTAAGGTACACTTAGTCGGACCCCATAATTTATCTACTTTTATGGCTTTACGAGCACCAGTACCTCCTCTAAAGCTGCCTGTCTAGGACAACGGCACCACCATATGTATAGGCAGCCTACTGCCACAGTCGCCAGGTCTGCCTCCTTACAGTTACTGCATAACTGTTCTATATATGGATCCTGCAGCAGCCAATTTCAACTGCACCTTTCATCAGGAAATGATTCAGCAAACTGACTCGGTTTCTGAGGGACTTCCTGTTTGAATGCCTTGTTGTTGTATAATATAACATATTTAACATATATAATTTATGTAAGGGAGGCACGGTGATGCAGTGGTAGAGTTGCTGCCTTACAACGCTTACAGCTCCATAGACCCGGGTTCAATCCTGACTATGGGTGCTGTCTGTATGGAGTTTGTACGTTCGCCCCGTGGCCTGCGTGGGTTTACTCCAAGAACTTTGGTTTCTTCCACACTACAAAGAAGTACAGGTTTGTAGGTTAATTGGTTTGGTATAAATGTAAAAATTGCCCCTAGTGTAGGATTGTGTTGATGTGCAGGGATCACCGGTCAGTGTAGACTCAGTGGGCTGAAGGGCCTTTTTCAAAGCTGTATCTCTAAAGCAAGCTAAACTAAATATGACAGGGCTGATCACTGGGTTCTTCCAATCTTCTATCTATCAA
This sequence comes from Okamejei kenojei, assembly GCA_035221665.1. NCBI lineage: Eukaryota > Metazoa > Chordata > Chondrichthyes > Rajiformes > Rajidae > Okamejei > Okamejei kenojei. Next base: position 66,055,140 of record CM069141.1, on the reverse strand, counting down.
TCTATATATTATTAAAACTGCGTGTGTGTGTGTGTGTGTGTGTGTGTGTGTGTGTGTGTGTGTGTGTGTGTGTGTGTGTGTGTGTGTGTGTGTGTGTGTGTGTGTGTGTGTGTGTGTCTGCTGACCGGGTGTGTGTCAGATTTGCCCTTTGATTTCATGGTTCGCCAAAACCACACTTTCAAACCCCGAGATATTTTCCATTTTGCTCCGCATAACACTTTTACATTCACCCATTCACTCCTCATTCCATTTAGACAATTTTATGTACACTTTTTAAAATACAATCCTTCACCCCCCTCCCCACACCCCTCCCCACCACCACCACACACACACACTCACTCATTTTGTGGCCTCCTGCTGGCCAGACACCATAACAGCCCACTCTCCTCCGAAAACGCCACCATTTTTTTTCCCCGTGGCCGATTTTCGCGACTGAAGCACGTTCGGGGACCAGACCCAACGGGTCTGCACTTGGTCTAGTATAATTTTAAAACTCTGTGTGTTTGTGTGTTTATGTCTGTCAGATTTGGCCTTTGATTTCATGGTTCGCCAAAACCACACACTCAAACTCCGAGAATTTTTCCATTTCGCTAGAAATTACACTTTTACATTCACAGATCCACTCCTCAGTACCTTTAGACATTTAATGTACACATTTTTAATAAAATCCTTCCCCCCCCCCAAAATTTCAAAATGTTTAAAAAATCAAACAGCTCTCCCCCATAGAATGTTGGTGAACGTTCCATCGTGTGATGTCACAATGCCATCCCTCACAGATGTCCAATTGGAATGGATCTCATTTACATATACATTTGCACCAGCCCCAGCCACCCCCCTCCTCCCCCCGCAGCCTGTGTCGAAGTGCGTGATCACGTGTGTTGGAATTGAGAAAGAGGATTGGGGTGATACGGAGTGGGACTGCCCCTACCCCTCCCCCTCCCACTCTACCTGCCCACTCTTTCCCTCTCCCTCCCCTCTCCCTCCCCACCCCTCTCCACCTCACTCTTTCCCTCCCTCCCCTACCCCATCTCCCTCCTCCCCTCCCTCCCCATCCCCATCCCTATCTCCTCCCCCCTCTCCATCTCCCTCTCCTCACCCCTCTCCCTCTCCTCCCCCTCCTCCTCCCACCCCATCCCTCTCTCCCCCCACCCCACTTCCCTCTCCCCCACCCCCCTTCCCTCTCTCCCCCCTCCCCCTTCCCCCTCCCCACTCTTCCCCCTCCCTCCACACTCTTCCCACTCTCTCCCCTACACCATCTCCCACCACCTCCCCTCCCCCCCCCTCCCCCACACCTCTCTCCTCCTCCCCTCTCTCCTCCCCATCCCCCACCCCTCTCTACTCCTCCCTCCCCCTCTCACTCACCCCTCTCCCTCTCCTCCCCCTCCTCCTCCCACCCCCATCCCTCCCTCCCCCACCCCCTTCCCTCCCTCCCTCACCCCCTTCCCTCCCTCCCCCCACCCCCTTCCCTCTCTCCCCCACCCCGTTCCCTCTCTCCCACCCCTTCCCCCCTACCCCTCTGTTCCTCTTCCACCACTCCCCCTACCCCTCTCCCCCTCCTTCCCCACTCTTCCACTTCTCTCAACCGAACCGTCTCTCACCCCCTCCCCCCACCCCCTCTCCTCCTCCCCTTCCCCCCTCTCTCCCCCCTCCATCTCCCTCGCTCCTCACTCGTCTCCCTCCTCCCCTCCAACCCCCTCTCTCCCTCTCCCCCACCCCATCTCCCTCTCCCCCACCCCATCTCCCCCCATCCCTTCCCCCTAGCACCACTCCCTGCTACCCCTCTCCCCCTCTCCCCCCTCTCTCCCCACTCTTCCCCTCCCTCCCCCACCTCTCCTCCCTCCCCCCACCCCCCTCTCCCCCCCCTCCCCTTCCCCCTACCCCTCTCTCTCCTTCCCCTCACCCCTCTCTCCACTTTCCCACCCCTCCAACATCCCCTCCCCCCTCTCCCCCCTTCTCGCCCTCTCTGCTCTCCTCCCACTCCCCACTCTCCTCCCCCTCCCCATCCCTCTCTATCTCCCCCTTCCCCCCTCTCCCCCTCTATCCCTCTTTCCCCCCCTCCTCTCCATCTCCAATCTCACCCCTTTCCTCCTTTCCCCCTCCCCACCCTCCCCTCTCCCCATCCATCCTCCCTCTCCCTCTCCCCCCTCCCCCCGCCTTTGTGTTTGGGGGGTGGTTAATGTAAGTGTGATGCCGCAGCCCCCCCCCCCCCCCCCAACCGCAATCGATCGGGGAACAGACCCAACGGGCCTGCACTTGGTCTAGTAATTACCAAAATTGAATATGAGGAACTAATAATAAAGCAATTTACCCGCATGGAGATGTCAGTTAAATTAATCCAATGTTTTGTATCAGTCTTCGCTATGGAGGATACAACCTCCTCCGCACCCTCTTCAATCCCAGCACATCCCTCTTCTGATATGGGCCCCAAAACTGCTCACAATACTCCAAATGCAATCTAACCCTGGGTCTCATAAAGCCTCAACATTACATCCCTGTTTTGATATTCTAGTCCTCTCGAATGCTAACATTGCATTTGCCTTCCTTCCTACCCATTCAACTTGAAAATTAACCTTTTGGGAATCCTATACCAGCATTCCCAAGTCTCTTTGCATCCCTGATTTCTGAATCCTCTCCTCATTTAGAAAATAGTTTATGCCTTTATTCCTGCTACCAAAGTACATGACCATCACTTTGCAGTGCTGTATTCCATCTGCCACTTCTTTGCCCACTCTCCCAATGTTGATTTTTAAAACTCTCCCAACCTGTCCAAGTCCTTCTACAGACTCCCTGCTTCCTCCACACTACCTTCTACTCAACCTATCTTCATATCATCTGCAAACTTGGCCACAAAGCCATTAATTCCATCATCCAATTAATTGATAGACAACGAGATGAGTAGCAGCCCCAACATTGACCCCTTTGGAACACCACTAGTCACTGAGAGCCAACCAGAAAAAGCCTCAGTTTATTCCCATACTTTGTTTTATCATTCAGCCTACCTATTATCCATGCTAGTATCTTCCCACTAATACCACGGGCTTTCATCTTGTTTAGCAGCCTCACATGTGGCACCTTATCAAAGGCAATAGACAATAGACAATAGGTGCATGAGTAGGCCATTTGGCCCTTCGAGCCAGCACCGCCATTCAATGTGATCATGGCTGATCATCCCCAATCAGAACCCCGTTCCTGCTTTCTCCCCATATCCCCTGACTCCACTATCTTTAAGAGCCCTATCTAGCTTGCTCTTAAAAGCATCAAGAGAACCTGCCTCCACCGCCGTCTGAAGCAGAGAATTTTGAAAATCCAGGCAAACAATATCCACTGACTCCCCTTTGTTTGTCCTGCTGTTTACTTCGTCAGGGATTCCAAAAGATTTGTCAGGCAAGTTCTCTCCTTCACAAAACCATGCTGACCTTGGCCTATTTTATGATTTGCTTCTTGGGACTCGGAAACCTCATCCTTAATAATGGAAAATGCCAGTGTTAAATGATTCAAGACACTGCCCCAGGAGTTATAGTAGGAACACCCTACATGACGCAGGCAGGCACTGTTGTGCCCAACCATACTTCAACTTGGGATTTCCTTATTGTGGAAAATCTAGAGGCCAGTGACAAAATATTTGCTGAAAACCCCATGTGTTTTGTTGAATGACTTTCGCATTCTGCCGATGCTATTTAAAGCACGCATCCCTTTCTACCACCAGAAGTCTACAGGTAGCTCTCAAAGTTTGTGATTAATGAGCATTGACATTTAAATTTTTCATTTTGCCTCAGACAAAAGTATTAATCCACATAATACTGCGATAACATTAGGTTTAGCTTATCGTAAGAAATCTCCCTTGTCTTCACTCAGAGTTTGTTCTGCATTCTGGGCTATCAGCCCAAAATTAGTCTTCATGAATATATGTTGTAATAAGGTATTCACTGGAAGGATTGTTTGCACAATCTCAAATATTACTTTCCATTGCAAGATCTTTTTTTTTGTTGCAACATCTATGCTGCTCTTTTCTATTCCTTCCTCGTACTTAGAACAAACACAAGATGTACGTGATCCATTCAGCAATAACCGTATCTACAAGTCAGGGGCTGAATCCCACAGCTCAAGGAAGTGGTAAGACAAGCTTCTCTCTCAGACCTGTGGAGAAACCTCTGTTCTCACAGCGGCTGCATGAAGTAGTCCTTTGTCCTCTTACTAATCTCTTAGGGTGAAGAAACTCAGTGGGAGTTTGAATATGAATAACACAACTTGCCCAGTGCCAACTGAGTATGATTAGTGCCTTAATACAGTGAATGCTGGCATAGGAGCAGACATCAGTTTGCTTATACTTCAAATGGGTTTAGAAGGTTTTGCAGAAACAGCATTGGTAATAAATTTAAAGAGTGCTGCTCTATAGTCCGCTGTAGCGAGTTTGTCTTAGAAGTGTACGGGTGGGCAGGGATCATTGTTAACTATAAGCTTGGTGCTGGATTTGAAGTCTTTATAGTCCAATATTCTCATCAAAATTAAGGGTAAGTGGGCTAAGGAATGGCCAATGGAGTTTAATTAATGTTGATAAGTGTGGTGTTACATTTTGGGGTGTCAAACCAGGCTAGGTCCTTCACAGTAAAGGTAGGGCACAGGGGAGTGTTGTAGAGCAGAGGGATCTCAGAGCACAGGTGCAGAGTTACCTGAAAGTGTTGTCACAGGCAGATAGGGTGGTAAAGAAAGCTTTTGGTGCATTGGTCAGGCAACTGCTATATAAAATCACGAGGGGGATAAATATGGTGAATGCAGTCTTTTACCCGGAGTAGGGGAATCAAGAACCAGAGGACATTGGCTTTAGGTGAGAGATATGGGCCAAATGCAGGCAAATGGGACTACCTTAGATTGGGCATCTTGTTCGGTAGAGACAAGGTAGGCTAGGCCTGTGGGACTCTTTGACTCTATGCATCAGATCCCAAATGCTGAGTTGCATTTTAATGCTGGGTTGGAATTTCACCCTCAAAATCTCGCTTCAGTGGGAGGTTGCTCCTGTAATCTAGGAAGTGGGTCTACATGTTCCAGGGTCTCATCTTTGAGCTGCATTGCAAAGGAGTGGTGTTGTGCAGCAATGATAGGTTGGTGGAGGGTCTTTATGCTGCAAATGTTCTCAAAGCCTACTTGAAAAATTATGATGTCCTCACTGGCTAATAGGAATCCTTGGCCCAACACCACTCAAAGTGGAACTCAGCGGGTCAGGCAACATTTGTGGAGGAACGTGTGGATGACGTTCCCAGGACGGGACTCTTCTTTACTCAGGTCTGAAATCTGAAGAAGGGTCCAGATCCAAAATATCATCTGCCCATTCACTCCACAGATTCTACTTGACCCACTGAGCTCCTCCAGCACTTTGTTTTGCTTATGATTCCAGCAACTGCAGTTTATTATGTCGCCACTCAAAGTGGAGAACAAGGGTCTAGGATGGCATTGAGAATGTCGAGTCTCTTCAGCAAGAACATAGAAAGAACACACAGAATCCCACTGGAGGAGCACACCACATACCAACAATAATCAGCAGCCACCCAGTCAAGCGCTTCTACCTGTGGCAATATCTGTGGGTCCACGTCTCGGCTTCATCAAGCACCTCAGAACTCACCAAACTGGTGCGTAGGGAAGTCAGTCTTGAGCTTGAGGGACTGCAGAGGAAGGGAAAATGAAGCAGCCAATGTGCAATTCAGATTGACAAAAATAGCAAAAAAGTGTTAATGTTAAGGTTATACTCAGTGAAAATTGCATTCATTCATATATTTAAAATGAAAAAGCACTGTTGGTTCGACACCGCTTGCCAGCTGTGACTCTGTGCTAAGGTTGAGGTGAATGCAATCCTGATGGAGCACTGTATTGTCAGAAATACCGGCTTTCTACAGACATGTTAAATGTTTAACTTCTACAGGTACACAGTCAAGAGCATGCTGACCGGTTTCATCATGGCTTGGTTCGGCAACTTGAGAGCCCTGGAGCGGAAAAGATTACAAAATGTAGTAAACACTGCCCAGTCCATCATCGGCTCTGACCTCCCGTCCATCGAGGGGATCTATCGCAGTCGCTGCCTCAAAAAGGCTGGCAGTAGCACCAAGGACCCACACCACCCTGGCCACACACTCATCTCCCCACTACCTCCAGGTAGAAGGTACAGAAGCCTGAAGACTGCAAAGACCAGGTTTAGGAATAGCTACTTCCCCACAGCCATCAGGCTATTAAACTTAGCTTGGACAAAACTCTGAACATTAATAACCCATTATCTGTTTATTTGCACTTTATAAGTTTATTTATTCATGTGTGTATATATTTATATAAGGGTATATGGACACACTGAGCTGTTCTGTAGTCAATATTAACGAAGGAACTATGGAGAATCGAGGGTACACAAAAAGCTGGAGAAAATCAGCGGGTGCAGCAGCCTAGGAAGCGAAGGAGATAGGCGACGTTTGGGTCGAGTTTAGGTGGGGACGGAGGGGGACAAAGGTAAGACCTTCTCTGAGGACAGACCGTCGATGTCTGATAGTCTACTATGCTACATACAGCCTACTATGGTCTGTTGTGCTGTAGCAAAGCAATAATTTAATTGTCCTATCAGGGACACATGACAATAAACTCTCTTGAATCTCTTGAATCTTGAATTTTGAATCTTGAATCAAGGCTTTGTCTACCCCCAAGTGGTCATACAAGGGATAGACACAAAATGCTAAAGTAACTCAACCGGAAAGGCAGCATCTCTGGAGAGAAGGAATGGGTGACGTTTTGGGTCGAGACCCTTCCTCAGACTGAGAATAAGGGGAGAGGGAGACACAGGATAAGGAAGTGTAAGGTGTGAAAATGAAACATCAAAGGGGTGAAGCTCCAAAGAAAATGTACAATAGATCATTATTAGCTGGGAGAAGTTGACAACAAAGCATACAGAGATAAAATGTAATCAGGGAGACAATCAGACTGGCCAGAAAACCAGGAAGGGGGAGGGATGGAGAGAGAGAGAGAAAAGCAAGAGTTTTTTTAACTTTGTCAATATTCACCACATCAGGCTCGGTCCGCAATAACCAACCCGACCTCCCGGTGGCTCAGCACTTCAACTCCCCCTCCCATTCCGTATCCGACCTCTCAGTCCTGGGCCTCCTCCACGGCCCGAGTGAGCAACACCGCAAGTTGGAGGAACAGCACCTCATATTCCGCTTGGGGAGTCTGCATCCTCTGGGCTTGAACATTGAATTTTCTCAATTCTGTTAACCCTTGCTGTCTCCTCCCCTTCTCACCTCTCCCTCAGCACTCGGGCCCTGGCATTCCCTCTATCTCTATCTCCCTCCCCCACCCTAGTCGCACTAGCTTCTCATTTTCACACCACAAACAGCTTACAATGGCTTGGTCCCTTTATCATTGATACTTTTTTGCATATCTTTCATTCATTGTTCTTTATCTCTCCACATCACCGTCTATATCTCTCGTTTCCCTGATCCCTGACCAGTCTGAAGAAGGGTCTCGACCCGAAACGTCGCCTATCTCCTTCGCTCCTTAGATGCTGCTGCACCCGCTGAGTTTCTCCAGCCTTTTGAGTAACCCCCCCCCCCCCCCTTCACTACATCACTGTTCAAAAGGTAGCTGGCAATTCTCCCCACTATCAAGGCTAACATCTATCCATTGATCAATACCCCAAATGGCTGTTCCCTGACCATTTAATTCAATGTGATCTATTGGAGCTGCCTGGTGCGTTTGTAGTGCAAGGATACAGTGGGGGAGCAGGGGTTAAATTGACACAGTAATATTCCAGCAGCCTGAACTAGCAGTGACCCAAGTTCAAATCCTATCACAGCAGCTGCAGAATTTAAATTCAGATTAATGAGTTGGAAACAACTAGTCATCAACAATATCCACAAAATGCTGGAATAACTCAGCAGGTCAGGCCACATCTCTGAAAAAAACGAATAGGTGACATTTCATGTCGGAACCCTTCTTCAGGATCTGAAGAAGGATTTCGACCCGAAACGTCACCCATTCCTCTCTCCAGAGATGCTGCCTGTCCCGCCGAGTTGCTCCAGTATTTTGTGGCTATCTTCGAGTCATCAACAATGATGGCCGCAACATCCACTGGATTTTTGTTGTAAACATTTAGTTCATAAGCATCTTTCTGGAGAGGAAATCTTGCTACCTGTCATTCTTCATTATTTTAGTCTGGAAGTGATCTTCCACGTCTGGTTGACTTTTCTAAATGCCCTTTGAAATAGTTTAGCAAGCCAGCCTGTGGTATCATGTGATTCAAGGAAAATTAGGTCAATTCATGTTGGTATTGTCAGCAACGGCAAGAGCAAGGTTGTTGTCCTGACACCGTTTGCTCAGTCTGACGATCTCCCTCCTATACACTGACTCATCGCCATCTGTAATTCGTCCAACAACGATGGTGTCGTGGGGGAATTTGAAGATAGAGTTGGGACTGTGTTCTGCTATACAGTCATGAGTATAGAGTGAGTAGAACAAGGGGCTGAGCACGCAGCCTAGAGGTGCTCCCTGATTTCACCTTGTGAAGACGTGCAAGCCCAGACACAGCTGCCGAATGGCCACCTCATCCTCCACCTCATCCTCCAGTCCCTTTTCGCTTTTGTGCTTGATCGTCTCTAAAATTCTTGTATGACTGCATCGCCAGACTTGAATGCCCAAGATCTGGTCCTCAGAAGTATACGGATCTCCTGTTTCATCCAAGGCTTGGGGAACACAGATTTTTTCTTTTGTGGCGAACACACTCCTCCACACATTTCCTAATGAGTTCGGTAATAACTGCGACCGATTCATTCAGGTCCGTTGGCAAGTATTTGAACATCGCTCGGTCTACCAAGCAAGCAATCCTGGAGTCGTTCCTCTGCCTTCCCTGACCAGCTCTGTGCAGTCCTCACCACTGGGGATATGATCTGCAGTCTTTACCTTGTGCTTGGCCAAAGAAAGAAGTTTAGATGGGCTATCAGTCGGAATGTTTTGACCCAGGGGATGGTTGAAGTTTGGAATGCAGTGCCTGAAAGGGTGAAGGAGGCAGAGATACTAACATCTTTTAAGAAATAGATAGATGAGCACATAAACCTGTCCAGGCTTAGAAAGCTACATACCAAATGCTGGTAAATGTGGTTAGTATTGATCGGTACTTGAAGGTCAACAAGGACAAGGTGAGCAGAAGAGAATGGAAACTTGGCCGTGAAAGGAGACAGGATATTGCCTATAGGAGTGCTGGGCTGTGAACAGGGATTGGGTGCTCAAAGAGCTGAGAGCAACCGGCAGGACCTCGGCATGGGGAAACAGTGTAAGTTTGCTTACAGTCTAGATGCTGTAAGTTACACCAGTAGGGTTGTCTATTTTGTGCAGTTCAGAGTGAAAGTCATGGTTGATCACAGGTAGCATATCAGGACATTATCCCTATTACTATGAGATAAATAAACACCATTAAGAACAAACTGCTGGAGGAACTCAGTCGGTTTCTACAGATGGAGACACGAGGAAGTGCAGATGCTGTGTCTCGACAGTTCCTCCAGCAGTTTGTTTTTTTGTTCTTGATTACAACATCTGTTGTCTCTTGAGTCTTCAAATAAAGACCATTAACTGTTATCATTGTGGTAAGTTAGCAATTAATTATCTGTGAATATATATAGTGTATGCAAATGTATGGCACATGCATGCATTACATACACACCATATTGACCCGTCTTTTAATGTCACAGTGAATTCAACCAAATATTACACAAACTCTTTAATCCCAAACAGTCAGAAATTGTGAAGATCTAAAATTTGGTATTAGGAAACAGAAGGAAATAGAAGTAGATGAGCGTCAGTGAGTGCTTCATCACATTGAAGGAACACAGAATGCTGGGATTACTCAGCAGGTTAAAGTCCTACCCATGAGAAGAAAAACCAAGTTGACATTTCAGAGAAAGGACCCTTCATCACAACTGGAAGAGAGTGAAGACGTGCATTTTGAGTTGCAGAGAGGTGAACCAATGCATCAATCTGGCAGTGCAAGTGAATTGTTGCTTCACCTGAAAAGACAGATTAAATCCCTGAATGGTGGAGAAGGAAGAGATTAAAGGGCCTGTCCCACTTGGGCGTCATTTGCGTGTCTTTTACGCGACAGGCGGCCATCGCACGAAAATCATCTAGCCGTACGACAGTCGTGCGCCAAGTGCTCTTGAGGGCCCTGCTTCTATTGGGAGACATTTGCGCTGTTGTTTGTACTTAGGCCGATCTCTGTGGCAAGGATTTTCCCAGCGAAAAATGTTCAAAACTACGCGCGGTTTATACCTGGGTGGTCACGCGCGGTTTATACCTGGGTGGTCACGCGCGGTTTATACCCGGGTGGTCACGTGGTGCGGTGCTCAAATGGTGCGCCAACGGCATATGGGCGGCGCATGATTACAAACGTTGATGCACGGTGAGGCATAATAAATTAGCATGGGCAATGTTCGTGCGTCACCGTGCGTAACCATGCATCACCACGCGCTACTCGTACGCCATCAGTACGTCAGCGTGCGCAAGGGATACGTCACGCAGGTGGCGCGGGAGGATTTCGAGCATTCCAAATCCCTGGGGCGCCGCTTATTACCGCGCAGCACTGCATACGCCACCACGCCTCACCACGCGCCAATCAAATTTTGGGATGTTGCGTAAATGATGCACAAATGATGCCCAAGTGGGACAGGCCCTTAAAGGGCAGTAGCTGCAGCATCCACGCTGTGAAAATCCTCCAAGGAACATAAATAGTAAATGGGGAAGAGTGTACCGGGGGGGGGGGGGGGAGGGGAGAGGAACAGTCATTCTCAAATACTGAAGGGAAAGGGGATTTTTTCGGCAGTAAATCCCTTTGAAAGTAGAAGAAGGTTCAATGGTGGTTCAATTATACTTGATTGCCACATGTACTTAAAGCCATGTCTCACGATGCGAGTCCAACCACGAGTGACCCCAAGTGAAGACAAAAAACAGACTCATGGTTATGTACGAGATTCCAAGTTTATGTTCAAGTGTTTAACCGAGATCCCACAGGTATGTCATTTCTGCAATGTTCCAAGTTTCTCTCACGAGTTACCAAGCTCCTTCTCCGTTACTCTTGAGCCAACCATGAATGAAGGTATGTTTTAATAAGCAACAGTGTTAAAGAAGACATCTCCATCCTGTGGCTTTGAGTTAAAGATCGAATTCAGCACGGCCACATCTATTGATATGACTAACAAAGGGAAAATGCGCACCCTCCAGTGCCAGAGCAGTTATACTTATGATTTGTTTGAAACACACATCACGTAGTTAGAAGACCAGCGGGCGGAGGTTTGCTATATTTTAATTGAATTTACTGCCAGGTCTACACACTGCGGGGAGACGGGAGATGGAATCTTTGAATGTGGATGGATGTCTCCGCGCCTGCTCGTTCTAAGCGGAATATATTTTTAGTTGCCTTTCAAGCCGGGCTTTGGTTTTATTCCTTGTTTTTGTTTATTTGCACACACTTTTCGTGTGTGAGGGTGTGAGAAGTCCATGCCGGGTGCCGGCCGGCCGCAGCTGCTGTTCTTTCACATCAGTTGCACATCAGATTGTTGGGAGACGGAGCTCAGGGTTCACCTCCTGAGCTGCTTTGGTGCCCAGGCGTGAGTTGAGGTGGAGGGAGGTTGGGGGGGGGGGGGGGGGGGGGGGGGGGGTTGCGCGGGCCTCATTAATCTGTCTGGGGTGACAAGGCTCTTGGGTTAGGCTGGGATCATTCTCTGCGGGATGATCTTAGTGCGGGAGACAAGTGTAGGAGAGGTGTACTGACTGTGTGGGCAGACACTTTGGTAGTGACTGCCCACCAGTCTCAAAAGCCGCTGTGTCGCCCTGTCCCTGGGATAGCAGGGGGCGATCAAACAGCACAATACCCCCCTCCCCCTCCACGCCAACACAAAGGGCAACGATCCCAAGACTTTAGCGTCAGAAACAGCGGGCAGGCGACAATCACCCGCCATAACGCTTCTGGTCTGCAGTGTGCAAGTCACCAGAATACTGCATCTTTAGAAAGGAAAAATACAAAATATGTCAATCCCACTGGATAGGCCTTAGTCATGGTGCAGTACAATGACACGGAAACAGGTCCTTCAGCCCAGCTTGGCCATGCTGTCCAATTTGGTGTCTTGGGGTAGCTCTATTTGCCTGCATGTGGCCCATAGCCCTCTAAACCCTTCCCATCCATTTATCTGTCATTAATAACCTCAAGAAAATCCCTGCTTCAGTTTTCTGGGTCCAACTCAGAGAGAAGACTCCCCCCTTTCCAGGGTTAATCGCTCCACTGTTTATAATGCTCTCTGCATTATGAAGTCCTCAACAGTGAACCCCGTGGGCAATCACTGCCAAAGTGTCTGCTCACACAGTCAGTACACTTGTCTCCCGTACTAAGTCCTCCCTCTCTCCTCCTCCCCCCTTCCCCACCTCCTTCCCCACCCCCCCCCACTTTTCCCTCGCAACTCCAGTCCCATCCCAACCCCATGGGAAACTGAAGGGAGCGACAATCTACTGCCACGGATACAAATAATGTCATACACAAGAAAGGGCAGATGCTGGTTGACAAAACGTGAACACACGGTGCTGGAGTTACACAAAGACGCTGCAGAAATTTGGAAATGTCATCCCGTCACCCATTCCTTCTCTCCAGAGATGCTGCCTGCCCGCTGAGTTAAAGAGTGCCCACGGTAGACTCACGAGTCATTAAGGTAAACTCACGGGCCACTACGTTATTACAGCGAGTTTAAATGTTTCAATTTTTAACTTGAACAGTAACTTTGACTCGTGGAAAACCTCAAGCATGTTTGAAATTTTTCAAGAGTTACCAAGTTTCACGGGTACCTGCCGTTAGCGCCACGAGTCGCTAAGTTGAGCGCGTGAGTTCCGACGTTCCCGCTACGTTAATTGTACGTGATTACCGCGAGTGAAAACTCGGGGTCACTCATCGGTCGACTCGCACCGTGAGACAGGGCTTTAAGATACAGTTCAGTAAAAGCGTTACTATACACAGGCTCAATCATACTGAAGGACAAGAGTGTAAGAATTATAGATTACACTGAGGCAGTACAGTAAGAATCAACAGTTTTCCAGTGCCACTTGGTTTGCTGTGCCTTCAAGTTCAATGTTGTTAATAATGTTAAGAGTCTTAACTTGGCAATAACGGCCCAAATTAAGTAAAACAGAAAATGCTAGAAACACTCAAATCAGGCAGGATCTGTGGGAGGAGAAACAATTAATGTTTCAGGTCTGGGACAATTCATCAAAGGTAGGGTCATGATCCAATGGAAGGTATGAGGGGGCAAACAACATCAGAGGTTAGAATCAAACCTGGCTCACATACAAACACTCGGCAGAATGTGAATGAGTTAATAATATTAAATGCTTAATTTGAAGCTAATTTCCCCAAAGGCTTGAATCATTCTTGAGGCTTTTCCTCTATTTACCTGGTGACCTCTTCCCATGACAGAGCACACAATCCAGAGCACACAAGCTTAATGCATGAAGATAGAAATCCGCCTTGATTTGTACGCAGATGATCTTGTGCTCCAATAATGATCACTAATCACTTGAAAAGGAAGGCCTTGAAATTTCTTTCGCCTTCCATCACAGTGAGGAATGTGTAGGAGTTACTGTGGTGGATGTTCATGTTAAAATCTGTTTTTGAGTCTTGTTGATTTTAATTGTATGACTGACTTGGCCAGTTAAATTTCTTGTATGTTGCAAAACATACTTGGCGAATAAAATCTGATTCTGATTCTGATTCTGATTCTGACTAATGAAGCTCCACTCCACCATGGACTACATGCTACAACCTACGCAAGACTGTGCAATCAAGGTGATGCATCCATCGACACAAGCACCAAAGAAGAAAATCTTTGAATATTTAAAGCCCTCAGGCCATAAAAACACAGAGTGCAGCTCATAAGAAGCAACTGTACATTCATTCAGGAAGCAGTTTGTCTTTGTCTAAATGTGGAAGCAAATGGATGTAGTCAATCCGTGAGAAAATGAATGCGTTTGTGAAGGCAAGGCGATCGTGAGATCAATGCGAGCTTACTTCTGTGCTTGGCGTGGTATGATAATATGCTGCATTTTCACCGGATCTTGCAATAGTAATGGACACCTACTTACATTGTCCAGGTGAAATAGTCTACCAGAGGGATCAGTGTGAATTGCCAAAAAAGCTCGAAAGAAACAAGCATTATAAAAGTGCTCAAGCTTAATAAAAGACATTGATGGGCTAATTTGAATTTGTTCAACTACAGAGCAAAGCAACTTTGAACTTCTTCCAGCTCATAAGTAGATGGTGGAGGTGAAGCTCTTGGGACAGAAATGAATTATGACTCAATTGGACATAATCCAAACAACATGATTGAGTTCACATGTTAACGCTACCTGAGCATTTGTAAATGGATGTTGTCGTGTCGGTTGAAGAATGTGGTACAGAGATGGCTTGTGAAAATAGGAGATCAAATCAGATGTGTTCCAAGACAACTTAACTTCTGCAACAGATTTAAAAGAGAATAACAAAGAGTTAAGGGCCTATCCCACTGTACGAGCTAATTCAAGAGTTCTCCCGAGTTTCCCGATTCGAACAGAGAATTACGGTAATAGTGGGTACTCGGGGCTCTCGTGGACATTTTTCAACATGTTGAAAAATCTTCACAAGTCTTCCCGAGCTTACCGTGTTTCCCGAGTACCTGCCGTTAGAGTAACGAGCCGCTAAGAGATGTCTCGAGCTCCGACGTACCCGCTACGTACATTCTACGTGTTTACCACGAGTTTGATTTTTTTTTAAACTTGGGAGAGCTCTTGAATTACCTCGTACAGTGGGACAGACCCTTTAAGCAATTATCTGTATTCCAGAAATGACATGATTCTACTGAATGGAGCGAAGAAGTGATATCTTCCTAGAGTTAAGAAATAAAAACAATATTGAGAGAAGATCAATGGCACATAGAAAACCTCTGAGTAGGTTATAAATAGCTCCTTCTTCCTCTTTTTACGCAGTCCCTCATGATTGAGTATGGTGTGGTTACCATCCGTTTCTGTGGGTTCTGGGGTGACTGATCAGATCAACATAGAAACACAAGCTTTTACACAGATGGGAAAGGTGCGCAAGGGAATTATGTTTTGAGGAGTGCAACCCTTCAGCCATTTACACAAGGTTGATGTGTATCTTGATTCTTGAATTCAAAGTCCTTAGCACCATCCCGAATGGTTCTTCTCCGTTGGACAGTCATGGGCGAAAGATTCCAAGGAGTGATTGGGATGTTGTATTTCTTCTGAGGCTTTGAGCATTCTCGAGGCTTTTTCTCTCTCTCTCTGCCTGGTGACCTTTCCCCACAGCGGAGCAAATAATCCGCAAGTAATTCCCTCTTGCAAGCCATTCCTTTCTCCTCCCCCTGCCCTGAATTTTCATCCTGTCCTTTTCGTGGGTTGCATCCTGGTGGCATGATATCTCAGACAACTCCAGGAGATTCAACCTTTATAATTTCAACAGAATGATACCTGACCATAGCGGCCAGGGTGGTACGGTGGGATGCAGCGGTAGCGTTGCTGCCTTGCATCGATTGCAGCGCCGGAGAGCCGGGTACAATCCCAACTACAGGTGCTGTCTGTATGGAGTTTGTACGTTCTCCCTGTGACCGCATGGGTTTTCTCCAAAATTTTTGGCTTCCTCCCACACTCCAAAAACGTATAGGTTTGTAGGTTAATTGGGCTTAGTATAAGTGTAAATTGTCCCTAGTGCATGTGGGATAGTGTTACTGTGCGGGGATCGCTGGACGGTGCAGACTCAGTGGGCCGAAGGTCCTGTTTCCTCGCTGTATCTCTAAAACTAAAACAATAGTATATGTAACACGGCCAGCTGTGACAGCTTCATGGAAATCGAGCCAACCGTGCCAGGCACCAAAACCAAACAACAGATGGCACCAGGACACCACCTGCCTTACACCACCTGGAAAGGCCTAAACCACCTCCGCACCTGAGTGGGACGTTGCGGACTCCGCCTGGAGAAGTGGGGCTTCTTGGACTCTGACAAGTGCAACTGTGGAGAGGTACAAACAACGGCAGAGAGACATGCACTGCGGACGATCTCCGCAGAGGCACAGATGTGGCACTGGCTGTGGCAAAGCGATGGCAGAACACGAGCGAGCGGACGGCCAGCCAACACATGATCAGGCATCGTGTGGTGAGAGCCTCCTGTGATCAAACGCGAGGGAACATCTCTACTGAACTTAACAGCACAGCTAAGGGCGTGCGAACAACAAGTCATCAAATTCCAAATTGGCTGCTGTTCGTAAAGCAGGAAGACTAGAGATTGAAGAAACGAATAGCAGGGAGAGGAAGACATGGAAGATTCTCTGCTAGAAAGGCAGAGATATAAGCGGCATGGTGGCGCAGCAGTAGAATTGCTGCCTTACAGAGCCAGAGTCTCGGGTTCGATCCTGACTACGGATGCTGTCTGTACAGAGTTTGCACGTTCACCCCGTGACCTGCGTGGACTTTCTCCATGTGGTTTGGTTTCCTCCCACACTCCAAAGACAAACAGGTCTGTAGGTTAATTGGCTCCTGTAAAAAAAATTTGAAAATTGTCCCTAGTGTATAGGATAGTGCAGGTGTGCGGGGATCGCTGATCGGAGCGAGGCTTGGTAGGGTGAAGGCCTGTTTACGCACTGTATCTCTGAACTAAAAATAAAGTGAAAAACTAAAGATAAACAAACATTGTGCAAACATATGAATTAGGGGCAGAAGTAGGTGATTAGGCCCCTCAGACCTGGTCCATCATGTCACAAAATCATAGCTAACCAGATTATAGCCTCAACTTTGCATTCCTACCGACCCCTTTAACCCTTAACCCCTTGCTTATTAGTAATCTAACGCCAGAGTTAAGAGAGGACGTGGCAGGAAGATAGGTGCAGGAGTAGGAGGTAGCCTGAGGCTTGTTCACCTCGATGTTCACCTTGAACAAGCAGGCAGGAGGAGGGTTTACTGAGCCACGTGAACAGAGGAGCTGGGCTGAGCTTCCACCTTGGCCGCAGCTCTGATCCCCCCCAGCCGCTCTGTGCCCTCTGAGCATTACTGGCTGCACATACTTCCCATCAGCAGGAGAGAACTCAATTAAAATGCTCTCCACTCCTGCTCTCTATTGCAACCCGGCACAGCCACTCCAAGCCGTAACAGTTTAGTAATACTATTCTGATTCATTCCCAGAGCGTTCAGGAAAAAGTAGCTCCTAGCACATTTGTAAACAACAGTTTGGTGTTGATTTGATAATAATTTTCTTTAACGGAAAAACTCTCTGATCCAAGTGTCTTGTTATTAATGATGGAAAGCCTCTGCAATAACTGCTTTCCAGCTCCACTTCATTTGTCATCTGTCCATTTACCCAGCATAAACACAGTAGGGCGGCAGTGTAGACAAGGGACGCCCACGGCTATCGATTGCTAAGAAAATAACTCACAAGATCACGCGTCTCCCAGCTGAAGCAAATTGCGAGGGAATCTGCATCGGCACTGCACTTTTGGACTCTTCTTTCTGACACAGAGGTTGATTTGGTCACGGGTATGCTGAGATGGCTATTTCAAACCTTACTCCCTGTGGATTCTACAACGCATGGGCAGGACAGGCTGCTCCAACCTTGCACAGAGATGGACCATTTGGATCAGGTGAACAGAAGATATCAGGTGCCTGAGTAACCCTAGCACAGCAACCTGCAACCTTCAAAAAGCACTCGAACTCTGAGGGGACTGCATTTTAAGCAGCTGATCGAAGCATAAAAACGATTTATCAAATTGACACAAAGGTACATCGTGAAAATCTTTTACAAAATGATTCGGAAGAAACAATTTTAATTAGCCAAGGCCTGAACTCGAGTAAAAACAAAACACTTCTTTGCATCCACACATTGTACTTTCTTTCCACTGGTTAAATGGAAACATCAATAATGAACGATACAGAGAGAATGGAGAAATGCCAGCATCATGTTGCGGAGCCTTGCAGAGGAACCACTGAGGAGACACAAACTGAACCCTTTCTCGTTGGACAATGACAAATTGTCCTTTCTCCTCCAGTATATTTCATACCAGAGCTGTCAACACTGCCTAAATTATATAGGATCTTCATTGGTTATTTAAGGGAAGAGTTAACACTGACTTCACAGTTAATACATTTGAACAATCATTCTGCCTCACTGAAGCTGCTGAATGTGTTACTAACCTTGACATTGAACTATGACTGCCCCCTCGCCCCTCCCCCATCATGCAGTATGTATATATATTACGCAGTGCCAGTATAATGTTAGGTAATTTTGAGCAACCCTAATAATATAGACTGTGAGGGCTTATAATAATATAGGTGGTAAGTGGTATATAATATAAGTGGTATATAATAATATAATATGTTAAATGCAGCAATTTAAACAAGAAAAGCCAAACAGTCCACAGTGAGTCAGCTGATCACAACATAAGCAGTGGTTGGAATAGTCCAATGAGCCTCAGTGCCAGGGACTGACAAGAAATCAGGCAAAAATGATTACTTCTGAAGCTACCACATTCGTATCTCTTGGATATTCATCTGGACGATTCTTCCTGTGTATATGTGATGTCTGTTTTCTCAATATCCAGACTTACACACACCGCTCAGTACAGGGTGCTGTACAGAATGAACACATTCAATAGGTTTTTGAATGGTTCAGTGCCTCTGTCATCTGGTTTGGCCAGTGTCCCATGCCTACAATGAGTTTGAATGGTCCATGATCAGTATAACAGGGCGGCGGTAGAGTTGCTGCTTGCAGCACCAGAGACCCGGGTTTGACCGTGACTACGGATATGTATGCTTTCCCTATGAATGTGCGGGTTTTCTCCAGGTGCACCAGCTTAGTTCCACATTACAAGGGTGTGCGGGTTTGTAGGTTAATTGGTTTCAGTAAATTGACCCCAGTGTGCAGGATAGAGCTAGTCGCTGGTCGGCACGGACTCGGTGAGCCGAAATACCTCTTCATATGCTGTATGTTCCAGTTACTCAGCTCCTTGCCCATGTGAAGATGTGGGGGAGGTGGATTAAATAGGAGAACTTCGGACCATACTGTTCCTGGGTCTCCCCAAGGAATGGGTGACGTTTCGGGTCGAGACCCTTCTTCAGACTGAATTAGTCACCCATTCTTTCTCTCCAGAGATGCTGCCTGTCCCGCTGAGTTACTCCAGTTTTTTGTGTTTATTTTCTATACTCAATTCCCAGACCAATGTGCCAAAAGCCCTCTCCATCACCCTAACATTCTGCAATGTCACTTTCAGGGAACTATGTACTCCTGGATCCCTCTGTTCTACAACACATCCCAGGGCCCTCCCGTTCCTGTGAAGGATGCAACACCTCACACTTATATGAATTAAATTCCATAAGCCAATTCCTTCACACACTTGCCCAGCCGATCTCGATCCTACTGTAATTCTTGTTAACCATCTTTACTGTCTGTGATTGCACCTATTTTAATGCCAAGATACTCAGCTAAAAGACTAATAATGGAAAAGCTCATAATTATTTTGGGAAATTGGTGGAAGCGGATTTACCCATGTCTTTCTGAGAGGAGTCTGATTGTACCTGAAGGGAACAGTCTGTAGAGCATAGGAGACGAGTTGAGAAATATACCTGCGTCAGGAAGCCAGCACGGGATCAATGGACCAAGCTCATCTTTCTCGGTTGTAATGGTCCTACGATTCTACCTGTCAGCAGGAATAAGATTCCAGCATAAGTATGATCCTCCTGGTGCTACTTCTCCTTCAAAGACCTTGTTTCTGATTTCCAGTAGGCAAGATAATGACACCTGATGTGCAAACACCAAATGACGCCTTTATAAAAAGGCCTTCGAGTTTGAATGAAGCCAAATGGGTCTTGAACGTGGCGCTTGCGGGAATAGTGCCAATTAGAAAATGCCGTCTGTCTTATAGGTCCTTTCCATAAGGAAAGAGATGTGCAGGCACAACACATCATAAGAGTCTGGCCCAGTACCTATCTACATTGATTTTGCAAGTGTCTGTTACAGCATCTTAAGTCCTCCGTTTGTTTCAAGCAGTCTGACCTTGCTGGTGAATTCCTGTCTCCTGTCCATCATCTTAATTGAAACAAATTAACTCCATTGTTGTGTCTTCACTGTTCGTAATAAAGTTAGTAATATCCAAAACACATGGGATATCTGTTCCGAAGAAGGGCCTCGACCCAAAACGTCACCTATTCCTTTTCTCCAGAGATGCTGCCTGACCTGCTGAGTTACTCCAGCTTTGTGTGTCAATCTCCCATATGTGCTCATTCAGATACTGGTGGCTGTGATATTTCTCTTCAGCAGTTTTATTCCTAATGATGTTTTGGTTAACATTTCCACATACTGCATGGCAAATTTTAATTGTCCTCTTGCAGAACCTGTAACATTTCACTCCCTTGTACTTGATCTTGTGAGAATAATTGCATGTATCAAGTCCATTATGTCAAGGATGGCACGTTGGTCTGAGTTGTCTAAACCTCATCAGCCCACATCTTGCATTTTCTCAACGTCATTGCATAACAATACCTTTTAATAATGAGTGAGGTTGTCATTTTAACTGAATTCATGTAATCCATTCTGCTGTCTACCCTCTGGCAATGGAAATCAAAATGTTATTTAATTTTTAATGTTGCTCCATTATACAGCCATTGTTTGATGGGAAATTTGCATTTTCATGAATGTGCTCGCTAAAAGTCGCAGAGACCGTAACCAAAATTAGATCCTGTTCCCATTCCTCATTTACCTTTTCTTGTGCGAATCTCGAATGCTGAAAGTTTTAGCCTCAACCACTAACTCTTAAAAAATACATTTCCCAATCTCTATTTTAAAAGAGTCACATTTGTTTAACCTTGTATCTTTAACTCTCATTCCAGGCCATTCAAATATCCACAGGGCTCCATATACAGTATTCGTATTACCTATAATCTGTGATCTCTGAACTAAAAATCTGCAACCTTTCGCATCCTTATGCATATTTCCTGGCAGCTTTCAGCGTCTTTTATATTCACAGGACTGAACATGTTTCCAGGAAGTGTGAAGCCTTGTAATGTGCACAGCATACAGTATATACAACAGGGTGGCACAGCAATACGGTTGCTGCCTTACAGCGCCAGAGACCCGGGTTCCACCCTGACCAGCGACCCCTGCACACACTAATGCTATCCTAAACACACTAGGGACAATCTTCAATTATACTAAGCCAATTAACCTACAAATCTGCACATCTTTGGAGTGTGGGAAGAAACCGGAGATCCCGGAGAAAACCCACGCAAGGCAGGTGGAGAACGTACAAACTCCATATACACAGCACCCATGGTCAGAATCGAACCTGGTTCTCTGGCGCTGTAAGGCAGCAACTCTACTGCTGTGCCACAATGCAGTGTTCTTAAGAGGCAATGGTGTCAATTCACTTGTGAGAGATTATTTTGTGACACTTTTATCCCCAGACTTTTTTTTTGCAAGACAGCTTGTTTTCTACTTCTTAACTTCCAAAGTAACTTTTAAGTAGTTCTCTAGTTCCCTCCAGTTGCTTCTCCAACTGTGTAGTTTTCATTAATGATCTCAATGAGTGGTAGAAGTCTATTCTTCTGTTCATATTTAGCTGCGGCAATCTAACATCTATTTTCTGGCGCAGAATGGCGACTGCAGTGAAATGAAAGTCATAGAGTCAAATGGCATGGAAATAGGCCCTTCAACCAACTCATTCATGCCAACAAAGATGCTCATCTAGTAAAGTTCAATATGCCCATATTTGACCCAGATCCCTCCAAACCTTTCTGATCCATATGCCTGACAAAATGTCTTTAAAATGTTGTATTGTAGGTGCCTTAACTACTTCCTCTAGCACATCAAGCCATAAGCATATCCCAATCCATCATACCAACTAGCCTCCCCACCGTCAACTCCATTTACAGTTCACGCAGCCTCGAAAAAGCAGCCAACATAATCAAAGACCTTTTTCACCGTCATTCTCACTCCCATCTCTTATCAGGCAGAAGATACTGTACAAAAGCATGAAACCATGTATCACCAAATCCATCAACAACCTCTTCCTTGCTCGTATCAGACTACTGAATGACCCTCCCATAAGCTGGGGTGTAGGCCTGATCTGCCAACCTACCACTGTAAATAGCTCATTCTAAGCTTCCGCCCAGTCTAGTTTCAGTCAAAAATCACTGAGTCAGGCACTTGTGCAACTAATCTTCATTTTGACAAAACAGAATTACAGTTCCCACGACTGTACCTAACCACTGTGGGTTCGATCCTCGTGTCTGCCTGATTAAGCCCTCTTGGCCTCAGTCAAACAGAGACACTCCAGAAGGTCACGCAGTCCTGAGCGCTCTCCCAGAAGATCGACACAGGACCTTGTGGGAGCGGAATTTTATTGGTTCCCGAACCGCGATGGGCTGAACCACATGGGGGTGGTCCTTTACAATCCAATTACAGATATAGATTAACCCCATACATGACAGACATTTCCCTAACCCAATAATACAGTATCTAAAACATTGTATTCAAACAGTGATTCTCAGAGGAAATGAACATCGCAACATGTGCCCCGACATGCAAGAAAACCAGACAAGGCTCAATACTTAATCCAATAAACATCCAGCAAAGTAAAGCTTTGCAACATTATTTACAATGTGTATGTCTGGTTTGCATTCATCCAATCCATTCTATGCATTTTGCACCTAATTGTCAGGGTCTGCAGATGATCCCCTTCTCTACCTGCAGCTCTGATCTAGGTTCTAGACAAACTGGCACCACTCTGCAGCTTGTCCCATTTCTACAGAGAGCACTTTTAAATTGATCAAATGGCCGAGCAGCCCAGAAGCCTTTACTCAATTTTAGGGTCCTGGCCTCCCCAATTTGATCAGGATTAACACCACATTGGGGATCTCGGACTTTTTCACTACAACTGTAACAATATAATGCTGTAAAACTATATTTTGTACTCCAGTATTTTTACCTTTGCATTTCCTGTTGCCCTTGTGTCTGGCTTCATTGAACTTACAGTACATATGGCATGATTTGACTGGATAGCACACAAACAAATCTTTTGTAAATACCTCCGTACACACAATTATAAACCAATAACAATAAATCTTTTCCCTCTCACCTTAAACCAAGGTTTTAATTAGCAACCCTGGGAAAAGGAGCGTGTGCATTAACATTATCATGTCCCTCAAGGACTCTATAAGATTATAAGATCATCCCACAGCCTCTTGCACTCAAAGGAATAACATTCTAGCCTGCCTAACCCCTCCCTATAGTTCAGTTCCTGGAGTCTTGGCACTCTTTCCAGCTCAATTTCATCTTTCTTGTGGTAGGATAACCAAAACTGAACACAATACTCCAAGTACAGCCTCACGTACATCATGTCCAATTCCAACATAATGTCCCAACTTCTATACTCAATGTCCTTGCTGATGAAGGCCAGAAATAATGGGGAGAAATCATAGCTTAACTATATCTCCCCTACGGGGAAGGCCTGTTTCCGTGCTGCATCTCTAAGCTAAACGGAAAAATAACTAAGCAATGAGACACAGGTTAATGCTCACTTTTTTGCACACTGTATCACTCACTCGCCATAATGTTGGTGACTGTTCAGCTCATTGGGTCTACACCAGATCTACCCAACAAACCCATCAGTCCCATTACCCTCTCCTTATTACCCTGTAGACTGTAACTTACTCCCTCATTCAAACGCCCATCAACACCCCTTTCATTTTTGCCCCATATCTCCACCTAGCGATTGTTGACAGGTGCCAATTGGCCTTTCAACATATTGTTAGGATGTTGGAGAAAAGCAGAGGACCCATTGGAAACTGGCAGGGTTACAGGGTGAACATGCAAACTCCACTGCAGCAGCACCAAGTTCAGGATCAAACTTGAGGACCTATACCGGTGAGGCAGCAGCACCAAAGGTAGCACCACAGTGCTGCCCTTAAATTAAAGTGGAAAATGTTGGTATGGAATGAAATTTGATGACCACTGCACATGAAGTGAAAGGCAGAATTATAAGAGGCCACATATTAGTTGGCCAATTAACCACCACTCTAGGAGATGTCTGAGGATTTGACTGCATACGATCATGGTGAAGACATGAAAAAGACTGGAAAAATAACTGTTCCACCAGATACAGAAGGGAAATGCATGGATGCAACATTGTCTGCCCATTACATGTGTATCTTTCTTCAGTTCTGGCAGAAAACCTTGACAACTTTGTTTCCTCAGATGATTCTCATAATTGAAACATATTCTTGCTGAGTTAAAGAAACTTTAGGATGGTACAAGAGCAGAGAAAATAGATGCTCATAGAACACTTACATGTCCATCTCCTCTTTAAATTCACATTAGCTAGAAGGAGATCCTCAAATCAACAAATTTGAGCGAACATTTTTTCTACTTGAGCTGGGAAGAAGGTACAGGAGCCTGAAAATTGTAACGTCCAGGTTCAGGAACAGCTTCTTCCATACAGCCATCAGGCTACAACACTACAACCTCAAATAAGCTCTGAACATGGATTAATATTGTTAGTACTGCATTATTATCTCCATTATTTTTTTATGTGCACATATGTGTGCTTGTGTGTGTATGTATATATATGTATGCAGATATGTATATATATACAGTGGCTTGCAAAAGTATTCATACCCCTTGAACTTTTCCACATTTTGTCACGTTACAACCACAAATGTAAATGTATTTTATTATGATTTTACGTGATAGACCGTGGTGCATAATTGTGAAGTGGAAGGAAAATGATACATGGTTTCCAAATTTTATTACAAATATAAAACTGAAAAGTGTGGCGTGCAAAAGTATTCAGCCCCCCTGAATCAATACTTTATAAACCACCTTTCACTGCAATTACAGCTGCAAGTCTTTTGGGGTATGTCTCTACCAGCTTTGCACATCTAGAGACTGAAATTTTTGCCCATTCATCTTTACAAAATAGCTCAAACTCTGTCAGATTGGATGGAGAGCGTCTGTGAACAGCAATTTTCAAGTCTTGCCAGAGATTCTCAATTGGATTTAGGTCTGGACTTTGACTGGGCCATTCTAACACATGAATATGCTTTGATCTAAACCATTCCATTGTAGTTCTGGTTGTATGTTTAGGGTCGTTGTCCTGCTGGAAAGTGAACCTCGCCCCAGTCTCAAGTCTTTTACAGGTTTTCTTCCAAGATTGCCCTGTATTTGGCTCCATCCATCTTCCCATCAACTCTGACCAGCTTCCCTGTCCCTGCTGAAGAAAAGCATCCCCACAGCATGATGCTGCCACCACCATGTTTCACAGTGCGGATGGTGTGTTCAGGGTGATGTGCAGTGCTAGTTTTCAGCCACACATAGCATTTTGCATTTAGGCCACAAACTTCAATTTTGGTCTCGTCAGACCAGAGCACCTTCCTCCACATGTTTGCTGTGTCCCCCACATGGCTTGTGGCAAACTGCAAACGGGACTTCTTATGGCTTTGTTTCAACAATGGCTTTCTTCTTGCAACTCTTCCATAAAGTCCCGATTTGTGGAGTGCACGACTAATAGTTGTCCTGTGGACAGATTCTCCCACCTGAGCTGTGGATCTCTGCAGCTCCTCCAGAGTTAGCATGGGCCTCTTGACTGCTTCTCTGATCAATGCTCTTCTTGCCCGGCCTGTCAATTTAGGTGGACGGCCATGTCTTGGTAGGTTTGCAGTTGTGCCATACTCTTTCCATTTTCGGATGATGAATTGAACAGTGCTCCGTGAGATGTTCAAAGCTTGGGATATTTTTTTATAACCCAACCCTGCTTTAAACTTCTCCACAACTTTATCCCTGACCTGTCTGGTGTGTTCCTTGGGCTTCATGATGCTGTTTGTTCACTAATGTTCTCTAACAAACCTCTGAGGCCTTCACAGAACAGCTGTATTTATACTGAGATTAATGAGTGGACTATTTACTAATTAGGTGACTTCTGCAGGCAATTTGTTGCTCTGGATTTTATTTAAGGGTATCAGAGTAAAGGGGGCTGAATACTTTTGCACACCACACTTTTCAGTTTTTTATTTGAAAAAAAAATTTGAAAACCATGTATCATTTTCCTTCCACTTCACAATTATGCGCCACTTTGTGTTGGTCTATCACATAAAATCCCAATAAAATACATTTACGTTTGTGGTTGTAACGTGACAAAATGTGGAGAGATTCAAGGGGTATGAAAACTTTTGCAAGCCACTGTGTAACATATATGTGAGTATCTGTATATATACACACACTGAACTTACTTTTCTCATTTATTGTATTGTTTACAATGTATAATTTTTATAAATTCTGTTGTGCTACTACAAGTAAGAATTACATTATAGTATCTGGGACATACATATATGACAATAACACTCTCTTGACTCCTTCTTGTATTATGGATTAAGGTAATGAGAAAACATTCATTTAAATTTGCCACACAACTGCTGCAGTCATAAAGAATGAGTGATATATAAGTGATTGCAATGCATTCATAGGTGCCATAATTGAAATAATTACATAACAATTTTTGTGGATGATAGAAAGAGTAATTGATAGCCCTTCACCACATGCAATACTTGGGGAGAAAATTATATAGGATTATGTTAACAGAGCTCAAGGCATGAATTAGTGGAGAAATTCCTTTATTAATCAAAGTTGGAATTGGATTTCTTCTACACATGAATTATGAAGCAAAATGAGGAATTTGTTTGCTTAATGCAGACAGTATGTTAAGTATTGGTAACTTTAATCTGTAAATATAGTCAATATAGTTAATTACAGTAATATGATAGATGGGAAATGGTTTAATGGGAACATGTTATAAATGTTTGTAATGATGACATGTATGATGTCATTGAAGGGCCCTGGAGCCGGCTCAAATCCAGCATCCTTGATACCTGTGAGAACATCCTTGGGTGCAAGTCCAGAAAACACCAGGACTGGTTTGATGAGAATGACACAGAGATAGAACAGTTCGTCCCTGGCAAAATGATGCAACCTGCAAGGCCAAAAGAACGGCTCACTGCAGAGCCAAGGCGGACGTCCTGAGCCGGGTGAGGGAGCTTAAGAACTCTTGGAGGACAGATAAGGCTTTGGAAATCCAGAGACTGGCAGACTCGGGTGACACAAGAGGCTTCTTCAGCACTACTAAGGCCGTCTATGGTCCAAGCTACCGCGGCTTAAACCCTCTGTGTTCAAAAGACGGACAAGAACTGTTGAAGGACAATTAGTCCATTAACACCCGATGGAAAGAGCACTTCCAGGAACTCTTCAACCATGACAGCACAACTGAACCAGACATTACCCACCGCATCCCCCAGAGTCCCATCAGAGAAGGCATGGAAGAACCTCCCACTATGACAGAGGTTCAAGATGCCATCAAGAGCCTTAAGAACAACAAGGCCACCGGTCCTGATGGGATCCCAGCTGAGATCTTAAAGTAAGGTGGACCGGAGCTCCTGTACCACATCCACGCCCTACTCCTGAAGGTCTGGGAAAAAGAAGAACATCCCTCAGAACTCAAATTCCTTGCTCGTGTCTTCGCAAACCGACTTCTACCTCTGCCTGCGGAGGTACTCCCAGGATCACAGTGTGGCTTCCTCCCATCCCGAGGTATAGCAGATGTGATATTCACAGCACGCCAACTCCAGGAAAAATGCTGTGAACAAAGGCAGCCTTTGTACATGGCCATCATAGATCTGACAAAGGCTTTTGACTCGGTAGACCTCCAGGCTCTTTGGAGCAAACTATCAAGGTATGGTTGCCACGACAAGTACATCAGAATATTACATGATAGCATGTTGGTCACAGTGCTCAGCAAATGCGGCTCTGAATCCGAGCCCTTCACTGTGGAAACGGGGGGCAAACAGGGATGCATCATCGCACCCACCCTGTTTGTCATCTTCATTGCTGCGATACTTCACCTCATTGAGAAGACAAAGCGATAGCGTAAGGAGAGAGGAAGGTGGCTTGACGACTACCAACCGCCGCCAGTCTCCACTGTCCACGTTGTGCCAAGGTGTGTGGATCGCGGAGCGGCCTCTACAGACATCTGCAGACCCACAAGTAGACGACCCTATGGAGAGGAGAGGACAGCCATACGTTTTGAGTGACCACCGATAAATGTAATATTTCTGACAATTAGAGTTAAAAATGAATAATGTTCTGTGCTATGTTAGAGGATGGAACCAACTTTTACAAAAGGCTGTATTTTTAAAATAAATTGATGGCTTCTGATCAGCAGTACTGTGATTTAATCTATTTAAGTGTGTGTATTAGGTTTATATACATGTCAGAATTACTTTTCTGATACACTTATCACTGATTTTAAACTCACCATGTGTAAGGTGTCAATAGGTCCTAAATACAATGGGAATTTCTCCTCATTCCAACTGTATTCAGCCAGGGGTGCCATGTACGATGCAGCTAGGCTTCCGCTTAGATCCTCACCATCACAGATGCCAGTGTTCACTGATCCATGTTCATAAGACATAGAAGCGGAATTAGGCCATTTGGCCCATCAAGTCTGCTCTGCCATCTATTTTTCCATCTAAATGCTGTTCTCCTGTTTTCCCCTATAACCTTTCACACCCTTACTAATCAATAATCCATCAATCCCCTCTCTAAAAAATACCCAATGATATGGCCTCCATAGCAAAGAACTCCACAGATTCACCACACTCTGGCAAAATAAATTCCTCCTCATCTCCATTCTAAAGGCACATCCTTTAATTCTGAGGGTGAGCCCTCTGGTCCTTGACTCTCCCTCTGCACATGATATCAAGTAATAGCTGAAACCACAGCTACTGCATATGCTGTGGGACCAGACAACCTTCCAGCTGAGATAGTAAAAATCACTCCAGAAATGGCTGTGCCTCCAGTCAAGCTATTCTGTTTCAACATGGACATAGCTGTTCAGTTATAACAAAGGCATCTACCCAACAATGCAGAGCTTTGCCCAGATGTGTCCTATTTGCAGCACAACTCCATTGACTGCACAGTCTACACTTAATCATCAGCAAAATGTTCAGAGATGTCCTCAACATTGCTCTCAGATGGCACTTTAATTCTGGTTTTTAGTTTAGAGATACAGCGCGGAAACCGGCCCATCGGTCCAGCACCGACCAAAAACAATCCCCGTACACTAACACTATCCGACGCACACTAGGAACAATTTACATTTATACCAAGCCAATTAACCTACAAACCTGCATGTCTTTGGAGTGTGGAAGGAAACCGAAGATTTCGGAGAAACCTAAGCATATCACAGGGAGAACGTACAAACTACGGACAGACGAGCACCCTTAGACAGGATTGAACCCGGTCTCTGGTGATATAAGGCAGTAGCTCTACTGCTGTGCCACTGTACTAAGACATTGAACAATAATCTACTCAATTATGTCCTGCTAGGTTTTTACCAGGAACTCTCAGCTCCACATCCCATCAGAGCCTTGGTCTCAGTAAAACCAGTGAGTTGAATTGCTGTAGTGGCATGCAGGCAACATTTGATCATGTGTGATATCAAACAGCTCAGATCACCCTCTAAGTTAAACACCACTCTGGCAAGAAAATATATTGTATTCCTTCAATGTTACCTAAACTGCTACTCAGCAGCAGTTAAAAGAATCTTCTTTAGAAGGACTGCAACAGTTCAGGAAGGCAGCTCACCATCTACTTATCAAGGTTAATTATGGATGGATAATAAATGCAGGCCTTGCCAGAACTGTCCATAAGATAAATAAATCAAAATAAACAGTGACTTATATGCTGACCATCAAGTTTTTTTTCAACGACTGCAGCAAAGTGAACTTTTGTTCCAATCTTTGGGATGTAGTGATCTCATTCAATCTACTGAGGCAGCATTCTCAGCTCAACATCACAGTCTGAAGAAGGGTCTCGACCCGAAACGTCACCCATCCCTTCTCTCCAGAGACGCTGCCTGTCCCGCTCAGTTCCTCCAGCACGTTGTGTCTATCTGTAACGTCACTGGTGTCCTGTGGATGCAATTTGTTTTCAAAAATCACTTCAAGGGATATAAGGAGATAATAAAATAGTCTGTTGAGGATCAAGCAGTGCAGGTTGATGCAAAAATGGAACAAAATGGACAGACAGAACATACACAGATCAAAATTTACGTATAATAGTGACTAAATTAGTGAAAGCAAGGAAGAGATGAACCGTGAGAATTCTCTTTGAGAATTCTCCACAGAAT
The DNA here is from genome assembly GCA_035221665.1 of Okamejei kenojei. Classification (NCBI taxonomy): domain Eukaryota; kingdom Metazoa; phylum Chordata; class Chondrichthyes; order Rajiformes; family Rajidae; genus Okamejei; species Okamejei kenojei. Next base: position 66,024,880 of record CM069141.1, on the reverse strand, counting down.
GCGTGAAATTCCAGCAACATTCAGTTTTGGTCACACTGTTTTAGGAAAGATGTTAAGCTGGAAAGGGTGCAGAGAAGATTTACAAGGATATTGCTAAGACTCGAAGGCCTGAGCTATGGGGAGAGGTTGAGCAGGCTAGGACTTCGTTCCTTGGAGGATAGGATGAGGAGTGATCTTATAGAGATGGAGAAGGTCATGAGAGGAATAGATAGGGTACATGCACAGAGTAGGGGAGTCAAGAACCAGAGGACATAGGTTTAAGATAAGGGGGGAAAGATTTAATAGGAATCTGAGGGGCAATATTTTTTATACAAAGGGTGGTAGGTACTGTATATGGAACAAGCTGCCGGAGGAGGTAGTTGAGGTAGGTACTATCATGATGAATTAAAAGCATTTGGGCAGGTACATAGGTAGGATAGGTTTAGAGAGATATTGGTCAAACACAGGCAGGTGGGACTAGTGTAGATGGTATATATTGGTAAGCATGGGCAAGTTGGGCCGAAGGACCTGTTTCTGTGCTGTATGACTCTATGACTCTAAGATATGATAGGGAATGAAATAACGAGTGATCCTCTTGGCTCTCAGTCCCTTGTTACTTACACCAAGGCAAAACATTCAGATTGAGCTACAAGATACCATAACACAGGACTGCATTGAATTGGGCCATGTACATTCAGCCCAAACATCACAGTAATTTGCTGGCATGCTATCTGATATTTCTTATCATTATTTTATCATTATTACAAACTATCACTACTCACTGAAGGGCAACCAAGGGAGAAATGGAAACAATGCCTTGAAGTCATGCTTTATTTAAATCCCAGTTACATCTGGATATTGGCCATTATGGCTTTTGAGTGAACTGGTTCCCTCCCTTACTCTCAGCGCAGCCTCTAAACATCGTTCGTTAGAAAAGTGGAATTGATATTTTGAAATGTTAATTCTATCTCTGCTTATTCTGGCTTAAGTTCATCGTTAGGGCATTGTTCTCCAGTGTAACCACGGCTGTAATAATTCACCTGCTGAAGGATCGAACTTTCGCTCTGCACCTCACACTGGCAACGCAGCTGAGATTCACCCCCTTACTGTGCACAATGTTTGGAACAGATGTTAGAAATTGAAAGGCATGAATAAAAGTCTCGGAGGGTGTTCCAGCCACAATTTATTACCTCAGTGTATTTGCGGTATTTTACTTTGCACAGGAAGGGAACCGGGAATTATGACATTTTTGACACATCAAGAGCAAGAGCATGACAAACGAAAACTAAATTTATGGCGACGTATTAGTCACCCCCAAAGAAAATAAAATTGGCAATGTTGTTAGAAATAACAAGGAGACCAAAGGATGAATTCAGTGAACTTACACTCCCTACAGGGATGGTACTCGATAGGAGAATAGGAGAAGGAGAAGCCACAATGCAAAGTTACCATTCCAAATCTCCAGCAGCTGATAAGGATGCTGCAGACTTGTCGAATTAACGCTTAAAAATTTAAAAACAGCTTAATTCCAGAATTTGAACGATGTTGGACGGTTCTGAGCTTCGTTAGTTCTGCCCCTTACTCCTGACGTGGCAGGATGGCACAGCGGTAGAGTTGCTGCCTTACAGCCCCAGAGACCCAGGTTCAATCCTGGCTTCAGGTGCTGTCTTACGGAGTTGGTACGTTCTCCCTGTGACCTGCTTTGATTTTCTTTGCTGAGCTCCTGTTTCCTCCCACACTCCGAAGACGTACAGATTTTCAGGCTAATTGACTCGGTAAAATTGTAAATTGCCCCGAGTGTGTGGTGTAGGGTAGTGTTACTGTGCGGAGATTGCTGGTTGGCGCAGACATGGTGGGCCGAAGGGCCTGTTTCCACACTTCATCTCTAAAATAAACTAAACTAACACACCCTTCAGCCACGGCACCATGAATTATACTCCATAGACACTCTTCACCAACAATCTCAATACAACACTTATGAATTCTATTCCCCACAGACTCCCTAACACAACATTCCTATTCTACTCTACACAATCCCTCGACCATAACTTTGCCACAACACTCCTTAGTGCGGGTACTGAATAAGGATCTCCACTTCCCATACTTGCTATTATGCGCAATTCAAATGTGGAGTTCCCAAATGAGACAGTCTTTGGAACATCACGATGAAGGCAATAAATCTATGCTACACTCATACTAATTCCCCCAACCCTACCCAGCACTTATACTGTATAGATCCACCTGCTCTATACAACATTCTGTAACCAAGCGAGAGAAAGAAAAGTACTGTCTTCTTACATCATCACAATAACTAGACATTGTAAGATATTTTAATACTTATCAAGTGGTTTGAGGCACTGTCAAAAGAGACAGAAGTCAGGCAGGGGAGACGTCATTGTTATGCTGATTTCAAGAACGTTGAATAACTAAAGATGGACCACGCAGGGTCGAGAACCATGAAGCATCTCTTTGACTTCCCAATGCCATGGTGGGAAGCACCCGAGGAAAACATTGAGGTTCTTCATTCCCAAAGGTGTTCAGAATGGAAGACAGGGTCAGAAGGAATGATGCCAACTGCAGACAGACTTGCAGCAACTTCTTTCTGAATTTGAAGGGGTTGAACACCAAGAGTTGAAACACCAGCAATTCACACTCTTTACCACAGAAACTTCCAAGATCATCTTCAGATCCAGAGTCCGATCCATGGAGCAGTATAAATCATGCTTATGCTTCATGTTCCAAAAGATTCACAAGGGGAGCTCAGTGATTCACAGCATTAAGGAAGAGGGCGGCTCCGTAATATCCTCACAGACGAATGTATTGAAGATCTGCAGATTCTTCTTTGCCGGTCTGTATGACAGAAAGTCCACAGACAGCACAGCCTCCTAGAACTTCCAGTCCACTATTACAGAGGTCTTAGAAGATAGCAAGCAGGAGGGTTTTGACCAACCACTGACCCTGGAGGAGCTGACTGGTTCCATCCATTCCTTTGATTTGAATTAAACTCCCGGAAGTGATGGCTCACTGGCTGAATTATAATGACGGAAGTGATGGCTCTGTGGGACTGGGTGGGCCCGGGCCTGATGGAAGTGTACAACGCTCTATTCCTGGTATCAACCTTGACTCCATGAGGAAAGGCATCATCACCCTCACCTTCAAGCAGAAGCAGAGAAGGATAACATCAGGAACTGTAGATCCATTTCACTGCTAAATGTGGACCGTAAGGACATGTCCAAGGCCTTTGCCAACCGGGTCAAGTCTACACTGCAACAGGTGGTCACCTGTGCTGCACCTGGCAGGAAGATCTCCAGAAGCCTTGCACTGCTTAGGAATACCATCGACTATGTACAGGACACCTGTCTGGTCAGCTTGGACCAGGATCTGGCCTTCGACAAGATATTCCACATATACATAATGGATGTGTGCTTTAAAATTGGAAAGGACATCAAGAGATTCCAGATTCAAGATTCAAGAGAGTTTATTGTCATGTGTCCCAGATAGGACAATGAAATTCTTGCTTTGCTTCAGCACCACAGAATATTGTAGGCATAAATAAATACAGAACAGAGCAGTGTGACAATATACCATTTTGCAGTCTTTTCCGCTCATGGGCGCTCAAGTTGCCGAACCAAGCCACGATGCAACTGGTTAGCATGCTCTCTACTGTGCACCTGTAGAAGTTCGAGAGAGTCTTCCTTGACATACTGACTCTCCGTAATCTTCTCAGGAAGTAGAGGCGCTGATGAGCTTTCTTTATAATCAGTGTTCTCGGACCAGGAGAGATCTTCAGAGATGTGCAAGCGCAGGAATTTGAAGCTCTTGACCTTTTCCACCATCGACCCGTTGATATAAACAGGACTGTGGGTCCCCATCCTACTCCTTCCAAAGTCCACAATCAGTTCCTTGGTTTTGCTGGTGTTGAGAGCCAGGTTATTGTGCTGGCACCATTTGGTCAATCGGTCGATCTCACTTTTATACTCTGACTCATCTCCACCACTGGGTGGTGTGGTGGCGCCTAATGGCAGCGGCTCGACTGCAGTCCGTCTGTCTTTTTTAAATTTTAGTCTCGTTAAATGTATGTTTTGATTTGTTTTATTATTTTTTTAATATATGTGTATATGTGGGGGGTGGGGGGTGGGGGAAACCGTTTAATCTCTCCCCTGTTCGGGACCCAACTTTTTCCTTGTCGGGTCTCCGATGTCGTTGGGCCTAACCTCGTGGAGCCGGCGGCGGCCTCCGGCTGGAACCAACCTGAGGGCTCCAGTCACGGAGCTTGCGGACCTGCCATCATGGAGCTGGCCGACTTTGGAACGGGAAGAGCTGTGGTGACGAGTGGCTGTGGGAGCTTCGGAGGTTCCGGCCGCAGGTCCTGTGTACGGTAACATTGGGAGCTCGCAGATCCCTGGAGGAAGACCGCTTTTCGGAGCTCCCACAATGGCAACTTCTACCGCCGGAATCGCGGGGTGAAATGACTTGGAGCGGGGCCTAACATTGCCCCACGCAGCTTAAATGGCCGCTGGACTTACCATCGCCCGCCAGGGGTTTTAACATCGGGAGCCCCAGTTCGCCTCGACGTTGCAGTTGGACTGCTGGACCGCGGGAGAAGAACAAAGGGAAGCGATAAAACGTTGCCTTCGATCACAGTGAGAAGGTTTTGGAGATTCACTGTGATGGACGTTTGTGTAAATTGTGTTAAGTGCGGGTCTTGTTTTTATTTGTAATAGTTTTGTAGAAAATGCAATTTTGTTCAGACCAAGCTGTTTGAATGACAATAAAAAGCATTCTGTTTTATTCTATTCTTCTATTCAATTCTATCAGTGATACGTCCCACAACAGTGGTACGTCCCACAATAGTCGGCGAACTTGATGATTGAGTTCGCACCATGACCGGCTACACAGTCATGAGTATAGAGTGAGTACAGCAGGTGGCTAAGCACGCAGCCTTGAGGTGCGCCCGTGCTGATTGTTATTGAGGCTGACACATCTTCACCAATACGAACAGGCTGTGGTTTGTGAATGAGGAAGTTGAGGATCCAATTGCAAAGGGATACGCAGAGACCCAGTTCTGAGAGCTTGGTAACCAGCTTGGAGGGGATGATTGTATTAAATGCTGAGCTGTAGTCAATGAATAACAGCCTGACATATGAGTTTTTGTTGTCCAAGTGGTCCAGAGCGGGGTGGAGAGCCAGTGAGATCGCATCCACCGTTGATCTGTTGTGGCGGTAATCGAACTGCAGTGGGTCCAGGTTTTTGTCGAGGTAGGAGTTGATTTGCGCCATGATCAGCCTCTCAAAGCACTTCATCACCACAGGCGTTAGTGCCACTGGTCGATAGTCATTGAGGCACGTCACCTTACTCTTCTTGGGCACCGGTATTATTGATGCCCTTTTAAAGCAGGTGGGAACCTCAGACCTCAGAACTGGATCCCACTGTTCTACACATATTTCTGTTGTGCAGTCCAAAATAATGGGTGGTAAATGGATCGCCTCCCAATCAGGTGTGGAGTCAGGCAGGGTTGTCCACTCTCTGATGTCTTGTTTGTGTGCTGTATAGAACTCTTGGCTGATCCATCAGGAAGATTGAGAGCATCAGAGGGGTGACATTGTCAGGCAGTGAAGCACTGAGATCAAAATTTCCCTGTACGTTGATGATGTTGCTGCCTTCTTCTCAGATCCTGCAAGGTGACCTGGATAGGTTGGGTGAGTGGGCAAATGCATGGCAGATGCAGTATAGTGGATAAATGTGAGGTTACCCCCTTTGGTGGCAAAAACAGGAGGGTAGACTATTATCTGAATGGTGACCGATTAGGAAAAGGGGAGAAGCAACGAGACCTGGGTGTCATGGTACACCAGTCATTAAAAGTAGGCATGCAGGTGCAGCAGGCTGTGAAGAGAGCGGATGGTATGTTGGCATTCATAGAAAAAGGAATTGAGTACAAGAGCAGTTGTACAGGGTCTTGGTGAGGCCACACCTGGAGTATTGTGTACAGTTTTGGTCTCCTAATCTGAGGAAAGACATTCTTGCCATAGAGGGGGTACAGAGAAGGTTCACCAGACTGATTCCTGGGATGGCAGGACTTCCATATGAAAAAAGACTGGATAGACTCGGCTTGTACTCGCTGGAATTTAGAAGACTGAGGGGGGATCTTATAGAGACTTACAAAATTCTTAAGGGGTTGGACAGGCTAGATGCAGGAAGATTGTTCCCGATGTTGGGGAACTCCAGAACAAGGGGTCACAGTTTAAGGATAAGGGGGAAGTCTTTTAGGACTGAGATGAGAAAATCATTTTTCACACAGAGAGTGGCGAATCTGTGGAATTCTCTGCCACAGAAGGTAGTTGAGGCCAGTTCATTAGATATATTTAAGAGGGAGTTAGATGTAGCCCTTGTGACTAAAGGGATCAGGGGGTATGGAGAGAAGGCAGGTACAGGATACTGAGTTGGATGATCAGCCATGATCATATTGAATTGCAGTGCAGGCTCGAAGGGCCGAATGGCCTACTCCTGCACCTATTTTCTATGTTTCTATGTTTCGATCCACGGTCGGTCCACAGATAGATCAGTAATTGCGAACAAAGATAGACACAAAAAGCTGGAGTAATTTAGTGGGTCAGACAGGGTCTATGGAGAATAGGAATAGGTGACGCTTCAGGTTGATACCCTTCTTCAGACGTCTCGACCCGAAAAGTCACCTATTCCTTTTCTCCAGAGATGCCATCTGACCTGCTGAGTTACTCCAGTTTTTTGTGTCAATCTTTGGTTTAAACGAGCACCTGCAGTTCCTTCCTACAGTATGTGTGAGTAGTTTGAGCTGGCATCCAGAGCCAGAATCAACCACAGCAAGAGTGAGATCATGCTCTTTGACTACTGGCCCGACTGATCTTCCATCCCCTTCACCATCAGGTCGATCTACCCAAAGTTGCTGGGATTCTGGTTCAGAGGGGCTGAGGTTTGCAACATAAATGGTTGGAGTGGATAGCCAAGGTCAAGCAGAAATTTGGACTGTGCAAGCAGCGATCCCACTCAATAAAAAAAATTGGGAAAAACTTGATCATCAGGTGTGAGGAGCTCTTGGGGTGTGGCCTGCTTCCCTATCTCAGCCATCACACGGGCCATCCTCCAGTTCATCTGGGGATCAAAGATGGAGCGGGTCTGGCTGGGTCACGATGCACAGATTCACAGACAATGGGGCAAGGGCATGCCCAACGTCACCTTAATCCTCATTGTCACCTTTGTGTGTGGCTACATCAGGCTGTGCTGAAATATGTGGGCACCTAGTGTGGCATCTGCTGAGGTTCAACCTGCTCGAAGGATGAGCCTGGTGCCAATCCTGTGTCATGTGCAAAGTCAGCTGATCATTGGTACACCGCCTGTCCTTTGTGGAAATGTTCTTCCAGACCAACATCTTTGACCACAAGTCCACCAGGCAGTGGTCAGCAGGGAATATTCTGCCGGCACGGCAGGAGAAGGACTCCATGGATCCTGTTGTGTGGTTCCCAGAACAAACTGCCCAGTTTGTTTGTCAAAATGCCTCATCGTCAGAACTCACCAACAATCACCAAGATCTTGCTTGCCTGACGGTGAGAGGGGTCCTCCAAGTCAGATACTTCCTACACCGTCGGAATCTTACAACCGATGCATGTTGACCTAGGGATGGCCACTATGGAAAGGAATCAGTTGGTCACATTTTCGGAGAGTGTGGATTGAAGAAGAGGGTGTAGAGAAGGATGCATGCGTCCTTGTCACGGTTCATCCTGAACAGCTTCCTGACAGAGGAGTCTCTGATTTACAGGGTGTCACAATTGGAGGCAGATATCAAGTGCTGCTAGAAGACCATCAACTTGGCGAAAAACACTCTTTGCTCTGTCTAACCAGTTGATCCTCCAGCACAGCGAGATATCAATCAAGGAATGTTGCTGACTGGCCCATTCCAGTCCGCAGCAGACTGTGTTGAGCAACGCACCAAAGCTTTGTGGGGGTGGACCACAGTCTAGGACAGGGGTGGGGAACCTTTTCAGGTCGGAAGGCCGGATTAAGTTAGCTGTAATCTAATAAGGCCGCATCCAATAAACTTCAATTAGATGTATTTCAAAATGTACATTATTTTGTTAAAATAGCCCTCATGACTTACTAATGTTTTAATTGTGGCCGTCAGTCGGGGAGGATTATTTTGTTGAATCTTCTTTTACTCTTTGGTGTTTTGAATATTAAAATAAAAATAATAAAAGATGAACAAAAACATATTAATAAAAATAAAAGGATTTGTTCTACAAAAATTGGATTCGTTCAAAAGGCCGCACTTAATGGCCCAGAAGGCCGCAGGTTCCCCACTCCTGCTCTAGGATCATTCCACTCCTGAGGGGTAGTGTCCGCTGGGGACACACCTCAAACAAGAGAATGGATATCACCCCAGGAGGCCACATGTGTGGCTAGGGTGTTTTGTGCAAAGATACGTGAAAACACTATTGAGTATCACGCTATGAATGTGTACAAAGGGAGAATGTATGATGTTTTTGCCCAGTTTTTGTCTTGTATATTATTTTATTCCGAATAAAGTTTATGTTTAAAATACAAAAAAAGAATCACCTCCAATGCGAAGACCTTGGTTGGGAGGAGCACAGTCTAGGGTCCTTCTGGAGCGGGACATTGAGGGACAGGGTCGAATGGAGACACCACTCAAACTAGGGAACGGATATCATCCGTGGGGATCACATGTGTGGAAAGGGTGTTATGTTTAAAGACTGGTGCAAGCACTGCTAAGTATGACACAATTGAATGGATCGCCACGAAGAGTATTTGCACAGTTTCTGTTTTTGTATACATGTTTTGTTCTGAATAAAGTTTATTTTGGAAATTAAAAAATAATCGTCTCCATCCCACCCAAAATAACGCCGAAAAGTTGCAGGATGCAAGGCCATTTAAGTCAAGTAATTTGTAAGAAGGAACTGCTGATGCTGGTTTAAACCGAAGCTAAGACACAAAAAGCTGGAGTAACTCAACGGGACAGACAGCGTCTCTGGAGAGAAGGAATGGGTGACGTTTCAGGTTGAGACCCTTCTTCAGAAGAATCTGAAGAAGGGTCTCGACCCGAAACGTCACTCATTCCTTCTCTCCAGAGATGCTGCGTGTCCCGCTGAGATACTCCAGCTTTTTGTGTGTACCTTTAATCAGGTAATTAAATGGTCGGTAACATATTCCTGCTCACACTTACTTTAAAATTGGACTTTCGCAGCTTAACATAAGATTTCAACAAATATTTTATTTTACTACACTGGAACTCCTGTAAATAATCTAAATTAACATTTCAGTGAAGTACTGAGAAAGCACTCCAATGTCAGAGGTGCAATGAATAAAGGAAACATGAAATGAATTCAGATGATTCAGGTAGACATTATATCCTTTGACTGTGTGAAGAACAATGTCTTTCCAACATCCTTGCCATTGTTCCCTGCTTAACTAATAATAATACTAATAATACTCCATCCGAAGAAATACTGTTAGCGCAAAAATTGCTATCCTATTACCTATTTATTGTAATTTCCAAATGGATATATTATGCAAAATTCTCTGAGAGTTCAACATAGTGACACATCAGAGCATTTTTTTGAAAATACAATAGTAGGAAAAAGCATATCAGAATTGACAGTATTTTTTTATCCACCAATTTAAAAAGACGGGAAATCACAATGTATTTTCAAGGTGCAAAAATGGAAAACTTCCCAGTCTAAACATCCAAGGGCAAACAATTATTCAATCTATTCCTGGATTTACAAATATCATCTGAGAATACACATCACAAATCCCTCGTGAAGGTTCTGTTCGCATAGCTGCATGAGGAACATTGGAATAACAGATAAGTTCATTGAGTTCATTTACCCTTTCAAAGAGTGTAATCAGGCATCTTATCAATGTATTCCCACTTGTTTACAGCTCAGTTTGCCCCGGTTCTTCACACCCAGCACGGAACCATGCTTGAAGATAATATGAGTCACAAACTGCTGGGAGATTGATTTTCACAACACTGTGCAACTTAAAATGAGTGAAGCATTTTCAGGTTTTGTTGCATCACTCAGAAAATTCCACCAAGCCCCTCCTGTCACCTCCGATATGTTTTCCACATTAGAACTGTTCAGGATTCATGTAGTATTCCCTGGAGTGCAGGAGGACATCCTGGATTGGATCTACAGGGGATCTGAAACTGGGCACTCCTGGGACGTGCGATCTTACCTCTTGCGTTTGGCCGCGTTTGTGTGCAGTTCTGGTCACCCCATTACAGGAAGGACATCGAAGCTTTAGAGAGGGTGCACAGGTGGATCACCAGAATGTTACCCGGATTAGAGAGTTTTAGCTGCAAGGAGAGGTTGGATAAACTTGGATTGTTTTCTCTGGAATGTCGGAGGTTGAGGTGCGACTTGATAGAAGAATGTGAAATTATGACAGGCATAGAGAGGGTAGACAGTCAGAACGTTTTTCCCCAGTGTGGAAATGTCCAAAACTGGAGGGCACAGCTATAAGGTAAGAGAGGGAAAGTTTTATGGAGATGTGCGGGCAAAGTGTTTCATACACAGAGAGTGGCAATGTCCAGGAGCGCACTGCCAGAGGTGGTGATGGAGGCAGACGCAGTAATGGAGTTTTAGAGGCTTTTAGTCAGCCACGTGGCAGTGCAACGATGATAGGGATATGGATTATGTACAAGCAGATGAGATCAGTTAAACTTGCCATCATGTTCGACACTATGCTTTGCTGACTCCCCTACCATCCTACCACAACTTTCCACTCCCTTAGGCCAGAGAGGTTGGTGAACAAACCCCTGAATCCATTCTCAGGAGAGGTGGCACAAGGAGTCAGAAAGCAACCAAAAGCAACCAAAAAGATCATTTTTGCCCCAACGTGTGGTTTTCCAGTAAATCCTTGCATGCTCCCATTCAACGGTGTAAGTTCCCTTATGACAAGGTTTTGCTGATGTCACTCCCTGCTGGCAAGTGCTTCAAAGTTGCCTTTGAAGGTGGCCGTGCCGTGCACAATGTCTACATGACTCATTTTATGATTTGCTGCCTTTTATCACTAGGCCTTTATAAGTCAATGATTATAAAACGTTGGTATCATTTATAAAATTGAAGCGCATGCATGCGTCCATCCAGTTAAGTAAATTGCTTGTTCTTTATTTTCATTTAATTGAGTTCTATTGAAACACACATCAGGAGGATTCGACAATGGGGACAATAGCAATACATTACTAAGTTACTGCCCAAGCTGATAGCTCATTCATGTTATTTTCCATATAGTTAATGGGTAGCTCTGCATTCACAATCTTATTCTTCTACCTCTTTGTATGTATCTATAGTTCTACACATTCTCTTATCTTTATATGTCAGTTTAATCTTCCTCCAGTTATAAACTACATATCCCTTGGCTCCGAAAACAGTCCTTGCCTCCCATAAACTAGTGTATTGAGTGTTAATCATTCATCTGCCGCAATAACATTTTTAACTCAAAAGAACCAGCTGCCTTAACATGTCTCTTCCAGATCCACTCTCATTTTGGATTCTCCTTTAACTTTAGCTTGTAACGTTTTCCTGCATTGTCAATGTCTCTTGTCCAGAACTTAGACTGTATTGCAATCTATGGGTTTCAGTTTCCTTTCTGAATTTTATTTTTAGAGAAAGAGCAAGGAAGCAAGCCGTTTGGCCCACCGAGTTCCTGCAACCATCGATCACCCGTTCACATTAATTCAATGTTATCCCACTTTCTCATCCATTCCCTGCACGATAGGGGGAGTTTTTCAGGGGCAAATTAACCTACAAACCCACACGACTTTGGGAGGAAACCAGAACATCCAGGGGAAACTCAAAAGGTCACAGGGAGAACTTGCAAACTCCACACAGACAGCACCAGAACTCAGGATCTAAATAGGGTCTTTGGCGCCATGAGAGCCGCTCCCGCAGCTGCGCCACTGTGCTGCTCTTTGTTATTTGCTCGGCATACGCATCCTTCAAGTTGTTCCCCCAAGTAAAATTTGAAACAATACTTGACTCGATGCTTCTCTTAGTGTACAATCTGTACTTCCACTGTGTCATTCTTTACAAAAGCAAATAAACAGAAGTAGACTAATAAATGGAACATCCTTTATGGAAAAGAGTAACTCAACTAAGCTGCAGTATCCAAGTTCAACAGTGTTTCACACAATGTTAAATAATGGTGTAAATATCTTATTTATAAACCACCCAGATTAAATTGGTTGCTATGCCTGAGTGCAAAAAACAGTGAGCATAATGCCACAATTAATTCATTCCAGTTGTAAAATAGTAAAATAGCATATTAAGCATCTCACCTGTTTAAGAAAAATCCATGTTTTTTGCTAATTTTTCTTAAAATCAACAAAACATAATTTTCCAGTGGGGTTTGGTGTGGAAACTTGGCCTGCACACAGCACTATAAAGGGGTGGGGGATTGCAATCTTCACGTGGTCCACCCTGTTTCAACAAATGTAATCCACCTGGCGTGCACAATCAAATAAGATCAAATAGAACAAGTTGCCCTACAACTTTAGGCTGTGCATGTCATGCGTAAGAAGGAGCACCATAAAGCTCTGTTTCCCATTCTCTATCATTGTAACATGCATCAAGCCATTCTGCTGATCTCATTGCATCTACTGTACCATGATCTGACCAGTTGGTAGTTCAGCTATAATATGTGTTTCCATGACATAAATTTAATATTTCTTCGGTGATGAATAAGGGAACACTATTTGCATTACTTGGGCTGTATTCATTATAACATGATTTTGATCAGTCACTGGAGAATCGCTTAAATGTTACTTTGGAAATTGACATACAGACATACGTAGAGGGGGGGGGGGGGGGGAGAGAGTGGAGGGGGAGGGGGAAGGGGGGAGAGGGGGGAGGGGGGAGGGGGGGAGGGAAGGGGATGGAAGGGGAGGGAGAGAGGGGAGGGGGAGGGGAGGGGAGAGGGGAGGGGGAGTTCTGGAGCAGCAGATGCAGTAGATGAGGTTGGAGGAGGTGCAGGTAAACCTCTGTCGGACCTGGAAGGACTGCTTGGGTCCCTGAAAGGAGTGGAGGGGGGAGGTGAAGGGACAAGTGTAGCATTTCTTGCGGTTCCAAGGGAAAGTGCCCGGGGAACAGATGCCAGATGATCTATATCGGTGAGACCAAGCGGAGGCTTGGCGATCGTTTCGCTGAACACCTCCGCTCGGTCCGCAAAAACCAAGCCGACCTCCCGGTGGTTCAGCACTTCAACTCCCCCTCCCATTCCGTATCCGATCGCTCGGTCCTGGGCCTCCTCCACGGCCAGAGTGAGCAACACCGCAAGTTGGAGGAACAGCACCTCATATTCCGCTTGGGGAGTCTGCATCCTTTGGGCTTGAACATTGAATTTTCTCAATTCTGTTAACCCTTGCTGTCTCCTCCCCTTCCCACCTCTCCCTCAGCCCTCGGGCCCTGGCATTCCCTCTCTCTCTATCTCTCTCCCCCACCCTAGTCGCACTAGCTTCTCATTTTCACACCACAAACAGCTTACAATGGCTTGTTCCCTTTATCATCGATACTTTTTTGCATATCTTTCATTCATTGATCTTTATCTCTCCACATCACCTTCTATATCTCTCGTTTCCCTGATCCCTGACCAGTCTGAAGAAGGGTCTCGACCCGAAACGTCGCCTATCTCCTTCGCTCCTTAGATGCTGCTGCACCCGCTGAGCTTCTCCAGCCTTATGTGTACCCTCGATTCTCCAGTATGTGCAGTTCCTTCTTTAAAACATTATTTACAGTATTTACAACCCTTCTGCAGCCGGCCAATCCTGATAATGCATCTGCAACACCTCTGAGCATCTTTGCAAAGTCCTCATACATTTTAACAATCGGGAGGACATCTGGACCTCACCTTATCTGATATTTCAATCTCGGACCTAGACTTTCTGGCACCGGCTCACAGCTTGTGGTTTTACACAGAAATTGACCCTGCAGATGCAAAGATCCTCCATTTTATAATAGCTCTATTTTGGCCAATATTAACATTCCTCCATTTTATCATAATGATAACCCATCATTAAAGATAACCGAAGTACAACAGTGGCGGCTTTATTCTAACAGATATCTTAACAAAAAGATGCTGATGTATTTTCCCAGAATTTCACCAAGCTTCCCAAGTTTGCGTGGGCGTAGCTTCATCACATCCGTCTGATGAGTCTTCACCTCCCGAGTTTTCCTGGGTGAAAATACTCTTACAGTGGTGGAGATGTACCTATGCATTCCTTCCTTCTATCTTCAACAAAGGGCCTCTCACTATATGCTGCTCCTACTCTACAACATAACTCTCTCAATACTAAAGTCAAGGCTGGAATGTAGTCAGGCAACTCCGCAGTCAAATGATGGAGATTGATTATTTTCATTACATTTTGATTCTATGGTCTGGTAATTCTTGAGGGTCTATCATAATGATTTCAGCTGGGTTCAGTCCAGATTTCCATACAGGCATGACTCCTATTTAAAACAAACTATGGGAAGTAATTTTAATCAAACCAATTTCAGTCTTGCCTCTAATTTAGTTAATTTTAGTTTTAAGGGTTTGATCTGACCTTTCTACAAATCCAGCAGCCTGTGGTCGATACTCACAATACAATTGCTGCTGGATCCCCAGCTGTTCGCATAATTTCTATTAATTTATTCTGATATGACGTGGATCATTATTTAAACTAAGTCGAATAAGGATGCCAAATCTAGGGATAACTTTTCTCTAATTCCTTGATAACAGTAGCTAAGTAATAACAGTTTGATAACAGTTGATAACAGTTAGCCAAGTTATGATCCACCGGCTGAATGCATCGACTTTGACAACAAATACCTACAACCCTGGCACCTCCTCTAATTTGATATAATCCTTCTATAATATTTTGAACAGGCTCATAGACAATAATAGTTCTTTCTTACCATTAGTCTCCTTCTGCAACGGAGTAACTTCCTGGATGGTTAGCATCGACGTCTCCGAGGTGGACTTGTTATTTAACTTTATGTCTATCTCATCATTTTTATTCCCAGGGTATTTTACTGTCAGATTAGCACTGCAATTCCTGACATCTGTTAGGCTCTGTCCTCTCCTTGATGATCACTAAACGGTCTTGTCCTATTTCTGACTGTTTTCATAGAGGTGAGACAAGAAAAGATACTAGGTTAATTTAGATACAGTGCCTATATCAACATTTTCAATTATTTCTGAAATAAATTCCATGCCATCCTGGTAGGCCATAGTTAAGTGTTAGGTTTTAAAGTCATTCCAATAGTACTGTCATGGACATGAATCATGTGTTACAGGGCCCCATAGCAGAAGCGTCCACGTTGCGGGGCTGGAAACTGGAAGTATCGGGAGCTAATTCTGCTACCACCATCGTCTATTGCGACAAGTGATGGCTTCCACTGATTGTCGCCGGAAGCTTGCGTCCTTTTCAGGACGGACGATGACAGCGATGTCAACATTTGTAACAAGATGGACACGAAAAGAGGAGATGTCTTACATGACGACGCCGGAGTTCCAGCTTTCCGGCAAGGGGGCCTGAAAACATCGGACTGGCTGCGGAGGCCAAAATGGGCCCCGACCTCGGGTGTTTCACAGAGGAGGAGGACTTCACTTTTCGATGCCTTTCCCCACAGGGGAAAATTTTGATTCGGTTGTGGGGGGACGTTCATGTTGAATTCTATAATGTGTTATGTCATTTTTCTTATTTTTAATTTTTCTATGGATCTACGGAAACTTTATTATTTATTTTATTATTTATTTTATGTAAAGCACTTTGGTTTCAACGCGAGTTGATTTAAACGTGCTATATAAATAAAATGTACTTACTTACTTACAATTTCCTGAAAGGGCGTAGTTACATTTGGGTGCAGAGTGGGTGTCCCTGGTTACAGAGCAATGTCTATTCCCATATATTTTAGACTTGAATTGGTCCATTCAGACAAAATAGTGCAGTAGAGCCAGAAGGGACTGCTGTAGAATAATCGTTTCAAAGTTGGAGCCTGCCTTGTTGATCTCTTTTAATTTCGGGAGGCATCCTGTACCTTTTTAATTTACTGAGACTCAATTCATCTTCTTTGCTGCTGGTATGAAGTGTTGGGTTAGTTAAGATGTTAGCAGGGTTTGGCACTAGTGTATGTATGGAGCAGCTTTTCAACTGAGTTAATTGCTGTTAAATTTTGTACCAGTTTATATTGATTTTCCTCTTTCAGTTTCGGAGCTACAAGAGTAGGGACGTTACTGTGAGGAGCAATTCTTATAGTTTGTGTAGATAGTTTTATTTTTGGCATTTCTTGAATTGGTCTGTTAATGCTGTTGGTGGCCTATGATCTTCTTGGAAAAGTGATACCACTTTCTGGGGAGCTACTTGGATGGGATTGATGCTCACACATCCTACCTGAGCTGTGTCTTCTGCCCGTTCTTAAGGGTTCACATACTCATACACCTCACTCCCAAGATGATGACGTAGGTAGGTAACACTGTCCTGGAGGCCAAATAAAACTCAACAACATTTTTAGTTAGATTCATTTGCTTTAATTGTTCAGGTCTGCATAATGATTGCTCCTCTTCACTATTGCTCCTAAGTCTCTTGCTTCTGCTGGTTCTTACTGGTACCTCAGTGTATCCTACAGCTCCCTCCTCTTCTCTCAACTAGTGCCAAATCCTATTCCCATCAAGTTCCTTCACATCCCCAATAGTTACTTTGTCTCCCTTCTTAATTTCTTTATTACTTTGTGATTCCTTTTACACTCTGCTCTATTTTGTCTTTTTGCTGGGCATACCTTGCTCCAATGCCCTAATTGGTTATGAGTATAATAAGCTCCCATGATTACAATGTTCTTTGGTCTGTGGGTTGGTCTGTGAAAAAGGTGTTTGTCTTTTTGGTCCCTGATTCTCTGGCCAGCCTTCTCTTTGCTCTCTTGGATCTCTGAAATCTCCTGGATTTAAAAACCTCCTATAATTTCTAGGATCTTGGATATTTCTGTCTCCTCTAGTGCCCCTTTGATCCTGAACGTTCTCTCTCTCTCTGACCCCTTCCTTCCATTAATTCCCTTGTCGGACATGCTCGACTCCAATGTCCTATCCCACCACAAGTATAGCATTGATTGGGTCTAATTATTTGATGTCTTCTACCACATGGTCCCAGTAAAATTGGTTCCAAGATAGATGCGTTATTGCAATAATGGTCTGGATAGTCTGGGACTCTAATTTCTCCCATTCCATTCTTCCTTAACATTTGAGGACTCCATGGTCCTAATTCAGAGCTTGGTGCCACCGTTTTAACCACATATTCGGTTTCTGATTTTACTGCAGGATGACTTCCCTGCCCTCTACCATCTTTCCAATGGTATCTCACAGCTCTGGCCATCTGACTGGCAAGGTTTTCCGACCAGTCCCTATTATTAGTTCTGATTGATTCAGCCACATTGGTAGGAAGACAGTTTAACAATAACAGTATTGCGGAGAATTTGCCCCGCTCCGAAAATTCAGGTCGACTGATTGATCCAGGTACAATTCTTAAAATCGTTCCAAGAATTCATCTGCTCCCTCTCCCTTTTTTGGTTTTATATCTAAGATCCTGGCTAAGTCAAATGGTTTCTGAAGAGTATTCGTAACGGCAGTTAAAACTGCCTCTTCTCTCACATCATTGTCGCCTATTACATTTGCTAAAGCTTCATGTGTTGGATGTCCCAAAGCTGTTAGAAATCTGATGTGTTCTGTTGGAGTAATGATTTGTTGTATTGTAGCCCATATATCTCGGGGGTCTGCGTGATACACACGCATTGTAATTCTTAAGTATTCTACAAAGGAAGCAGGTGATTTCTTTCTATCAGGGATCTCGCTTAACACTGCCATCATCTCGTTGGGCTTCCATGGGGTATGGACATCTATTATGCGGGGGTTATTTGCACTCACTGCACTGGACAGATTAAAAGAAGGATTAGGCACGATGGGGAACTGCCTACGAGTTACTTGTTTTGCTTTGTAATTTTCTGTCATATTGGGATCTATCTCGGTATATTTAACCATTGTCTCACTCCCAGATATAACTTCCTCTTCACTAGGGTATTCACAGTACCTTCTGAATGACTCCCTCCTATCTCACGCTACTTGTCTAATTCGTCTAGGTTTAGGCTCGCAAAAATATTCTGGTGGCTGTACTATTTATCTGATAACCTCTTTCTCTTTGAATGCTGGGGCTAACATCTTCATTCTGCTCCTGGTACCGTGAGCCACTGGACTATCTGTCAATAGTGAAGTGGATGAAGTCAAAGAATCTTGTGCTCTGATTGCTGCTGCTTGTGAAGCAGACTCTAATATGGAATGTGCAGGTGGCAATAAAGGCACTGCAGGCTCTGGATGTCTATTGTGTGCACAAGTTATACAAGTTATAGGTGGAGCCTGGGGAAGGCAAGAGGAACATGGTGGCAGCTAGAAACTTCTTTACTTTTAACACTTTCACAATCTTCCAAATATTCGACATATCCCCCTTCAAGGTCAATGCCAACCATCCTTAAAGTCCCTAAACTAAATTTATCGGTGCCAGTTTAAGAGAGAGTTGGATAGAGCTCTAGGGGCTAGTGGAGTCAAGGGATATGGGGAGAAGGCAGGCACAGGTTATTGATAGCGGACGATCAGCCATGATCACAATGAATGGCGGTGCAGGCCCGAAGGGCCGAATGGCCTCCTCCTGCACCTATTTTCTATGTTTCCCTTCAGGAGATGTATCTCCTTCCTGTTCTATATGCTTTCTTATATCTCCGCACCCTTCTCTCCTGGTGCCTGGAGGTCAATTTACTTCATAATTTTAAAGTTTTATTCCAAGTTTTGAAATTGCTTTTTCCCAATCTGCCATTCTCATGACTTCTCTATTCGCCTTCCGTTCCTCATAATATTTTCTCCATAATCCTATTAACTCCTTCGCTACCTCATTATTATTATATTGCCAAATAATTCTCTCTATATACTTTATTCCCTTCAATGTTCTAACGCCACACTTCGGCCATAGTTTTTCCCCTAATTTCTTATTCAATGCCCCAAAAAAGTCTCTCAATCTTTCAGTTCTTTGTGGAAATACACTGCATATTAATTGCAATGGACTTTCGGAGTCTTCAATCATATCCTGCTCCACGTGGTTTCTCATGTTTGCAGACAATGGAAACAAACTCCTAAACAACTCACATCTCCTTAACAATTCACACTTCCCTCACAATCTCCGAGGCTATCAAACTCACCCCCGAACAATGGCCAAAATGTTCCATAGAGTGTCAACAGTCTCGCACTTCTCACAACACCCAATCGGCCAATCAATCCTTTCAATCAGGTACACAAATTCCTCTTTCAGTCTCCCACAAATCCACACAATCTCAACTTCAATAATTTTAACAATCCTCAAAGTTAAGGTGCTCCTCCAGTGAACAATCAAACAGTCAAACACAATCAAACACGCTTCCGCGGCCAGTTTCCTATACCCAGAGCGTCCTCAATCTAAACACATGCAAATGAGCTCCAAACACACGAGCAAAATCGTACACAGACAAGAGAATATACCACTTATTACTATCATACAAAACCACACTCCCATATAAAATACAAGCATTCGTCTAATATTGCATTCGTTAACTGTACAGTTCCAAAAGCAAATCACAATATATTTTAATCCCTCCTCATGGTGTTTTCAACCAACGGAAGAATTCCCTCGATTCAGCAATCGGAAGGATCTGAACCCCTGGCTGAATAGCCACGGATCGGACTCCAATTATAACAGCAATCTTAATCAAACTATGTTCTCATACAGTCAATTCGAACCAACAGTATATCGAAGATTCAAAATTTAAATCAAAGGCAGTACACAGTAAATACAATGCGACAACGGCAAATCTTAAATACACTTTAAACTACAGCTTCAAAAATTTTATTATACACAGGTTAACCTAGAAGAAAATATATACACTTTACAACATCCAGCTCTCAATATGGGAACCTGGAATAAGAACTAGCCAGCACCTCAATATGAGGTCCTATATTTGGTAAATTTGGATTGCAAATTTTTCAACTCGTTATTTTTTTTATCCAATTATCTTTTTAGTACGCAAGTTCAAATTCAAATTTTTAAGCAAATGTCTTTATGATTATGGAATTCTTAGGATTGGTTAAAAGTGTTTTCTGCCAATTTATTCTTTAACCACTGAGTTCCCGGTACCTTTGCGAGACTCCTCCCCCGTCTTTTCAGAGATCCAGATATTTACCACACACGCGGGGCCTCGAACCCTCATAGGCTCACCCTTATGGGCTTCTTCCTTTCCACCTGCTTGGTACTGGGTGTCAGCGCGCATTCTCCCAGGGAGTATAAACAATTCAAACAAGGCTTCACACTTCAGCCAATCGTCAAACAGTAACACTAAAAGGCATTCTATTCTATTTTTTATCCAATTATCTTTTTAGTACGCAAGTTACAATGTTATTAACAGTATTTACAACCCTTCTGCAGCCGGCCAATCCTGATAATGCATCTGCAACACCTCTGAGCTTCTATGCAGTCCTAATACATTTTAACAATAGGGAGAACATCTGGACTTCACCTTATCTGATATTTCAATCTAGGACCTACACTTTCTGGTATCGGCTCACAGCTTGTAGCTTTACATAGAAATTGACCAAGCAGGCCCTGCAGAAGCAAAGATCCTCCATTTTATTATAGCTCTATTTTGGCCAATGTTAACATTATCACCCCTTTCACAGCCAACAATGGACTATTGTGGGCTCCACCTTTCCTTCGTCATTGGAGCTGGCTCAGATTTGTACTAAACCTTTTTATACTTCTAGTTTACCTCACCCCCGACTCTCAGTCTGAAAAGGCGTCTTGACCCGAAACGTCACCTGTTCGTTTTCTCTGGAGATGCTGCCTGAAATGCTGAGATGTGTCTATCATTTGACATTTCACTTTGTTGACTGACAGATGGGTGGAGTATAACCATATAATCATATAACAATTACAGCACGGAAACAAGCCATCTCGGCCCTTCTAGTCCGTGCCGAACACTTACTCTCACCTAGTCCCATCTACCTGCACTCAGACCATAACCCTCCATTCCTTTCCCGTCCATATACCTATCCAATTTATTTTTAAATGCTAAAATCGAAACTGCCTCTACCACTTCCACTGGAAGCTCATTCCACACAGCTACCACTCTCTGAAAAAAGAAGTTCCCCCTCATGTTATCCATAAACTTCTGTCCCTTAATTCTCAAATCATGTCCTCTTGTTTGAATCTTCCCTACTCTCAATGGAAAAAGCTTATCCACGTCAACTCTATCCCTCTCATAATTTTAAAGACCTCTATCAAGTCCCGCCTTAACCTTCTGCACTCCAAAGAATAAAGACCTAACTTGTTCAACCTTTCTCTGTAACTTAGGTGGTGAAACCCAGGCAACATTCTAGTGAATCTCCTCTGTACTCTCTCTATTTTGTTGACATCTTTTCTATAAATTGGCAACCAGAATTGTACACCATATTCCAGAATTGGCCTCACCAATGCCTTGTACAATTTTAACATTACATCCCAACTTCTAAGTGAGTAAGTGACAAAGGCAATAGATTAAAAGGAGATACCGTAAAAGGATGTCAGATAAGGAAAGAAATAAAGTGAAATATCATGAAATGCTGCCTGACCCACTGAGTTCCCCACCAACTTCATTTTTTGCTCAACACTCCTCCATCTGCAGTTTCTTGTGTCTCTTATTTACCACATGCATCTCACACAAAGCAGATGAAACCATTCCAATGAATATTTAACCATGTGAAAGTCCATCCACATAATAATAAAATGCAATTTCTGTAAATGGTCAATAATTCGGCATTTGCTTTCCGGTACCAACAAAAAAGACACGGTGGTTCAACGGCAGAGTTGCTGCCATACGGCTCCAGTGACCTGGATTTGATCCTGACTACGGGTGCTATCTGTACGGTGTTTGTACGTTTTTGCCGAGACTTGCATGTATCTTATCCAGGATCCCCAGTTTCCTCCCCACACTCCAAAGACATACAGGTTTATAGGTTATTTGGCTTGGTTTAATTGTAAATTTCCCTAATGTGTGTAGGAAAGTATTAGTGAACAGGGATCGCTCGTCGGCGCGGACCCGGTGAACCAAATGGCCTGTTTCCGCATCTCTAAACTAAACTAAACTAAACAGAAGGTAGACACAAAAAGCTGGAGTAACTCAGCGGGGTAGGCATTATCTCTGGAGAGAAGGAATGAGTGACGTTTTGGGTCGAGATCCTTCTTCAGACTAAGAATCAGGGGGGAGGGAAAAATAGAGATGTGGAAGGGTGAGGTGTGAAAATGAGAGATCAAAGGGGACGAACCCCAAGCTGCCAGTTAATTGTAGTCTAGCAGCCTGTGAACAAAATTCTCTGCAGTTTTCAATTAACTTGTTTTCTCTCTTTCCAAGTTTGTATAAAAGCTCTTCCACCAGCAATATGAACTACAGATGCTGCCTAATCTGCTGAGTATTATTTTGATGCATAAAATAATTAATTTGTTCACAGCTGTTAGATTTAATGTATATACTAACTATATTAGTGTGGAATTACAGTTTGTTTTTATCTTTCTCACTTCCCTGTTGTATGTTTGTAATCTCTCACGATTCACCCAATAACTCATTTTCTAGGTGTGAATTTAAACAGTAATTAGCAGGCTAGCTACTCTGACACAATAAACATATCAAATGAGTGTGAGATAAAAACAGAAAATGGTGGAAAGCTCAGTGTAAAGAGTACAGGCATACACAGATGAATCTTTACTACTACTTTATTAAACATACACACACATCGCTGCCCTAGCTGTATGTGGTCTGTCACGGGCACTAGAGAGAGAGCTAAGGGTGGGAAGGTCACAATTATACTGGCTGGTGGGGGAGTGGTTAGCAAGGGCTTCGTCACTACTATTAAAGATGTACATTCATATCATCTACACTCAGCAGGTCACATAATGGCTGGGTAAAGCAAAAACCCATTCACGATTTCAAGGCACAGACCCTTCATTAGAATTGTGATGGAGAGAAGTGATTCAGTCTGCATAGCTGAGAATGTGTAGGAAGGAACTGCAGATGCTGGTTTACACCGAAGATAGACACAAAATGCTGGAGTAACTCAGCAGGCCAGGCAGCATCCCTGGAGAGAAGGATTGGGTGACATTTCGGGTCGAGACCCTTCTTCAGACTGAGAGTCAGGAGAGAGGGAAACTAGAGATACGGAATGGAAAGGCTAAGGGTAAGGTTTGATCCTTCTCGAGACCCTTCTCGACCTGCAATGTCACCCATTCCTTCTCTCCAGAGATGTTGCCTGTCCTGCTCATCTGAGATGGTGGGGAAGAGCGATGAGTGAAACAAAGGATTCTGTTTTTTGAATGGGTAAATAATATGGCTGATAAGGGGCAGTTAATGCTGGAGTAAGTCAACCTTTCGTGTAAACCAGCATCTGCAGTTCCTTCCTTTGTCTATTTGCTCTGTTGCTAATATTGAATTGTCCACTCTTTCTTTCCTACACTGCACCCCTCCCCAACCCCACCCCCTCTTCCTGCCATTCCCTTAGACTAGCCCTTTCTCTGGATCAACGTTTCGATCCCCAGCTTCCTTCCTTATCAGATTCCACATCTGCCCCCTCTTCCACCCTAGGTTACCATCTCCAATCAAACCACCTTACCCCCCCCCCCCCCCTCTTCCCATACCTATCACTTGCCGGTTCTCAGCCCACACCTTCTCCTCACCTCTATTTATCAGCTTTCTCCCCTCCACGTTGTCACTTTGGACCACACCGACCACACCGTCTCTGCTGCCCAACCTAACTTGCATTTTCTGACAAAGGATCGCAGACCTAAAATGTTGTATGGTTGCCTTTCCACAAATGCTGCCTGACCAACAGATGACTCTCAGTCTGAAGAAGGGTCTCGACCATCATCCAAGGACGTACACACCATTAAGGATAAATGGGGATACTGTGGATAGGGTGAGCTGTTTTAAGTACCTGGGAGTCCACATCTCTGAGGATGTGACATGGACATCGCACGCTGCAGCACTCGTGAGTAAGGCAAGGCAGCGCCTTTACCACCTCAGGCAATTGAGGAAATTCAGAGTGTCTCCGAGGATCCTCCAGTGCTTCTACTCAGCAGCTGTGGAAAGCATATTGTCTGGAAATATTAAAATTTGGTTTGGGAATTGCTCTGCCCAGGGCAGGAAGGCTCTGCAGAGAGTAGTGTGTTCGGCCGAACGCACTACGGGAACTTCTCTCGCCCCTCTGCAGGAACTATACACCAGGAGGTGCAACTCCAGAGCCAATAAGATAATGGGAGACCCCTTCCACCCCTGCAACGGACTGTTCCAGCTGCTACGGTCAGGCAAACGCCTCCGTTGCCATGCTGTGAGAGCGGAGAGGATGAGAAGGAGTTTCTTCCCAGAGGCCATTCGGACTGTAAGCTCCTATCTCACCAGGGACTAACTCTACTAACTTACTGTACCACAATACCGCCCACAATATTTAATATGGAAAAGAACATGTGATTCTGTTCCATTCCGTTTGTAGTTTGTTGGTTGTTTGTTTGTTTTTTTGCACAAAGTCCGCAGACACTGCCATTTTCATTTCACTGCACATCCTGTATGTGTATGTGACGAATAAACTCGACTTGACTTGACTTGACCAAAAACGTCACCCATTCCTTCTCTCCAGAGATGCTGCATGATCTGCTGAGTTACTCCAACGTTTTGTTTAA
This sequence comes from Okamejei kenojei, assembly GCA_035221665.1. Taxonomy (NCBI): domain Eukaryota; kingdom Metazoa; phylum Chordata; class Chondrichthyes; order Rajiformes; family Rajidae; genus Okamejei; species Okamejei kenojei. Next base: position 66,000,108 of record CM069141.1, on the reverse strand, counting down.
ATGTAAACCAGCATCTGCAGATCCTTCCTGTACAGCTATTTTCGCTGCTATTTCAGATTTGCAGGGTTTTGTTTTACAATTGAGTCTAATCTGTCCCACTCAATCTTATGTCCCTGAGGTGAGTAGCAGGGGCCTTTGTATGTTCCAGAGCAGGACATCCACTCTTATCACTTCAAGGGTCAATACAATTAGGTTGATTTTAGTGCCCCTGGCTAAAACCCCATATTAAATGATATAATAGCCATGTCATTTCCTGCCCTGTACCACTTAAAGCTGCAGCAGATTTTGATTATTCACCAAAACATCTGATTAAAGATCAGCATGTAATTGCTTTGACCAGCCAAGTGGGGCAAAACATAATTCTCAACTGTTTTGGGAGCAGTCAGCTTTAAGGCTCCCTGGATAAGCCACAGAAACCTTGTCCAACTACAGCTGATAACTGCACAGGCCGAATATTGTCAAACAAATCTACCATCAGAAGGAAAGCACCAAATAAGATCAACCACAATCCTGGCCTCTGGTGTTGTCTATTTGGAGTTTGCATTTTCTTCCTGCGACCTATTTGGAATTTGCATTTTCTTCCTGAGGAGTTTGGTCTCCTCCCACATCCAAACAACATGTGGTTTGGCAGGTTAATTAGGCATTGTAAATTGCCCCTAGTGTATAGGCGAGGACTAGAATCTGGGTGACGTCGATGGGAATGAGGGGAACATTAAATTGGAATTACAATCTCTATACTTATAAAACTCTGAACATGGATGTGGATGTGTTTGTTCGTGTGTTTATTTGTTTGTGTATAATCACATCTTCTCGAAAAAACGACGCGCTAACGGTAACATTTTTACATATTCCAGTAGAGATTTTGCCCCTGGAGTCCAAAATTGCTTTATCTAAAAAATTCATGCTTTATTTCTAGAGTTATTAATGAAAATGTTCACAAATCTGACAAAACGTTGAAAAAAAGCCGACTGTTTTTTGCTGATGACGTCACAATGGATCTGTGTGCCTGCCGTCTTCCACGCGCAGGGAGTGACGTCCCCCCCTCCTCTCCCCCCTCCTCTCTTCCCACCCTCCTCTCTTCCCCCCTCCTCTCCCCACCCCTCCCCCCTCCTCTCCCCCCCTCCTCTCCCCCTGTTCTCTACCCGCCTCCTCTCCCTCTCGCCTCCTCCTCTCCCTCTCCCCCCCCTCCCTCTCCCCCCCCTCCCTCTCCCCACTCCTCTCCCTCTACCCCCCTCCTCTCCCCCCTCCTCTCCCCCCTCCCTCTCCCCTCCTCTCCCCTCCTCTCCCTCTCCCCCCCTCCCCTCCCTCTCCCCCCCTCCCTCTACCACCCACCTCTCCCTCCTCCCCACCATTATTCAAAAGATGCTCGGGGGCATTCTCTCGGACGTCGCTGTCTCTCCGTGCTTTCTCTCAACTCCTCAGTTAGCTCCTCTCTCGCACCCCCTAGCCTCTCTCTCCCCCCGGCTTCTCTTCTCCCCGTCTTTCTCCCACCCAGCCAATTTTCCACCCCCCTTCTCCCCCGCTTCCCCCCTTTCCTCCCCCTCCCCCCCACCACTCCCCCTCCTTCCCCCCCTTCTATACCCCTCACCCCATCTGCTCCTCCCCCTCCCCCAACCTCCCCCCTTCCTACCCCCTATTCTCCCTCCCCTTCTCCTCTCTCTCCACCCCCTCCTCTCGCTCCCCCCTCCTCGCTCTCCCCCCTCCTCTCTCTGCCCTCTCTCTCTCCCCCACCCCCTCCCCCCTCCCCCTCCACCCCCTCCCTTTCCGCCCCTCTCTCTCTCTGCCACTCTCTCTCTGCCTTTTCCCCCTCTCTCCCTGCCCCCTCTCTCTACCTCTCCCTTTCTAGATGCGCCTACGAGGTGGGAGTTATGCGTGAGTGGATAGGGCGGGGATGGGTTAAAAGGAGCGAATTAATAATATTAATATAATATCAAGGGGAGTGGTTATTGTGTGTGTGTGAGGGGCTGGTTAGAGTGTGTGTGTGTGTGTGGGGGGGGTGGTTAGTATGTGTGTGATGCCGCATGCCGCCCTTCCCCCCGCAACCGCGCGTTAAGGGGACGGGACCCAACAGGTCCCACTTGGTCTAGTAAACTATAAATGAGTGATTGGCATAAACTCAGTGGGCCGAAGGGCCTGCTTTCATTCTCTCTAACTCTGTGACAGATCAGTTTTAATGGGAGCTTCATTGTAAACATCTTTTTTTAATCCTAGATGGAACTCTTAAAGATAGCGGAGTTTAGGGATATGGGGAGAAGGCAGGAACGGGGTACTGATTGTGAATGATCAGCCATGATCACATTGAATGGCGATGCTGCCTCGGAGGGCCGGATGGCCTACTCCTGCACCTATTGTATATTGTCTATTGTCTATTGATTTATTTAATTATCAGAATTAAAATGACAGGAACTGTTTTCTCTGGATCAATATTTTATTCCTGCACATATTAGTAAAACAATATATGTATTCTGCTACTTACCACAGATTAGACATTTCTGGAATTAACTTTTGTCTGGACATAATTTTTCTTGTCACTCGCTCCCAGGATGAATTAATAAATTGAATTCACACTGGTTTCTAATCTAGGTTGACCTCAGAGGATAATACCTGATAAATTGCTTTTGTTGGAAAATTCTCTTTTCCTGGAGCATTAACTTATAAAGTGACCCCGGCCTTCAAGTAGCCGAAGCCTGGGAATTAAAATGTTGGGATGAATATTTTTATTTTTTTAAACCTGCAATAATAGTTCTCACATGTTAGTGCTCCTGGCAAAGAGCTTTATCCAAAAGAGTTGACAAAGTGTTAAATTTTTTAATTTTTATTTTACAGGAAGCAGGGTGGGAGGAAGAGTAGTCCAGGTAGGTCTCCATCCCCTATTCCCAATTCCTCCGTCTACGCCGCATCTGCTCCCAGGATGAGGTGTTCCACACCAGGTCATCACAAATGGCCTCATTCTTCAGAGAACGGGGATTCCCCTCCCCCACTATTGATGAGGCTCGCACCAGGGTCTCCTCCATACCCCGCAACACTGCCCTCTCTCCCCATTCCCCCACTCGCAAACAGGGCAGAGTCCCCCTGGTCCTCACCTTTCACCCCACCAGCCGGCAAATACAACACATAGTCCTCCACCAGTTTCGCCACCTCCAACGTGACCCCTCCACCCGCCACATCTTCCCATCTCCCCCCCTGTCTACCTTCCGCAAAGACCGCTCCCTCCGCAACTCCCTTGTCAATTCTTCCCTCCCCTCCCACTCTACCCCTTCCCCGGGCACTTTCCCTTGCAACCGCAAGAAATGCAACACTTGTCCCTTCACCTCCCCCCTCCACTCCTTTCAGGGACCCAAGCAGTCCTTCCAGGTCCGACAGAGGTTCACCTGCACCTCCTCCAACCTCATCTACTGCATCCGCTGCTCCAGATGCCAGATGATCTATATCGGTGAGACCAAGCGGAGGCTTGGCGATCGTTTCGCCGAACACCTCCGCTCGGTCCGCAAAAACCAACCCGACCTCCCGTTGGCTCAGCACTTCAATTCCCCCTCCCATTCCGTATCCGACCTCTCGGTCCTGGGGCTCCTCCACGGCCAGAGTGAGCAACACCGCAAGTTGGAGGAACAGCACCTCATATTCCGCTTGGGGAGTCTGCATCCTTTTGGCTTGAACATTGAATTTTCTCAATTCTGTTAACCTTTGCTGTCTCCTCCCCTTCCCACCTCTCCCTCAGCCCTCGGGCCCTGGCATTCCCTCTATCTCTATCTCCCTCCCCCATCCTAGTCGCACTAGCTTCTCATTTTCACACCACAAACTCAGTTTACAATGGCTTGTTTCCTTTATCATCGATACTTTTTTGCATATCTTTCATTCATTGTTCCTTATCTCTCCACATCACCGTCTATATCTCTCGTTTCCCTGATCCCTGACCAGTCTGAAGAAGGGTCTCGACCCGAAACGTCGCCTATCTCCTTCGCTCCTTAGATGCTGCTGCACCCGCTGAGTTTCTCCAGCTTTTTGTGTAACCCTCCAAAAGAGTTGTGTTGCTTTCAAGGGTTCAAAAGAAGTATCATTAATTACAATATTTTAATTCCTAAGCTTTGGGTACACAAAGGCTAAGCATACATTGGTTTTATTAAGCAGAACATAGACTGTAAGACCAGGGAAGTTATGGTGTTTAAGAAGGAACTGCAGATGCTGGAAAATCGAAGGTAGACAAAATTGCTGGAGAAACTCAGCGGGTGCAACAGCATCTATGGAGCAAAGGAAATAGGCAATGTTTCGGGCCGAAACCCTTCTTCAGACTGATGGAGGGTGGGGGGGGGGGGGGTGGGGAGGCGGGGAGAAGAAAGGAAAAAGGAGGAGGAGGAGCCCGAGGGCTGAGGGAGAGCTAGGAAGGGGAGGAGAATGCAAGGGCTAACAGAATTGGGAGAATTCAATGTTTAAGCCACTAGGATGCAGACTGCCCAAGCGGAATATAAGGTGCTGTTCCTCCAATTTCCGGTTATGGTTATGGTTAGGGACCAACTTTATAAAACGCTGGTTGGACCACAACTGGATTGCTGTGTACAGTTCTGGGTCAGCACAATGGGAAAGGTGTGATCACACTGGAGAGGATGTAGAGGGGATTCACCAGGATGGGGTCTGGGATAGAGTATTTCAGTTGTGGGGAGAGACTGGAGAGGGTGTGGTTGTTTTCCTTAGTGTGGAGGAAATCAATGGGGCCCTGATAAAATATTCAGTACAGGCTGGCCCTGGGTTATGCACGGATGTTCATGCCAAAGAACAGCAGGACTGTTCCTTATCTCACTTTTTCTCTCACTTCCTCCATTTTTAGTCATTGATTTTTCTTATCCATCTTCTGGGCCTTTGATGCCATTTGTTACAATGATGAAGGACCGGAGAGCAGAGCAACGGCTCGGTGGTGAACCGTAGGAGGGGGAGAGGTGGACGGGCCGGGATCGGGCCGCGGAGAGGCGGTCGAGCCATTGCGAATGGAGAGGGACCCGGCAGGGGGGGAGGGGAGGCATCGAGAACAGAGGGACCCAACAGGGGGTGCCGCGTAGAACAAAGGGGGACCACTGGGACTCAAATTAGCTCTTTTGTGACTTTATCGGCACCAGATATTCGGCGACTCTTCGCGTACTTTGTGTATTATATGCAAAAACAAAGAACTTCACTGTACCTAGGTACATTTGACGATAAAATATCATCAAATCATTGAATCGTCGAGCAGTCATACTTTTCCCTTGCTCCCCTCTTGTTTTTAATGTACGTGTAAACAGCTTTGGGATTTTCTTTAATCAAACTCACCAGTTTTCTCCAATATCCCAAAGATGTGCTGGTGGATTAATTGACCACTGTGAATTATCCCTCCTTGCTTGTGGGAACAAGGAGAATCAGGGGGATTCGGTTGGCTGCAGGGGAATACGTGGGGGAATACGACTGGTGAGATTGCTCGGAAACCCAGAGTTAATCGATCGAATGGCCTGTGTAAGAGGAGGACATAATCAACATTCCTGTCATGACATAATTACGATCATTCACAAGTACTTGAATGGTGAAGGCTTTTCACATAGTAAGTGGAGATTTTACAGGGAGATCCTATAAAGGCTCTGTACCACTTAGGCGATTTTTTTCGGCGACTGTCACCGCTGCAGCAGGTCGCCGAAAAAGCGGCGACTGCACTCCCCCGACGACAATGTCTACGACAACCTACCACCTAGTCGATGTCAAGCTACGGCAAGCTACCGACAACCGGCGACCCATTAGGACGTCCACCTACGACCACACCTACGACCATCTACGTCCACCGGTGACAAGCTACGACCCTGTCGGCAACAACCGAAGACAACTGAAGACCATTCAGTCGCCGGTATTTGCCGCCGGTTGACGTAGGTTGAACCCTTCTTCAGATCACACATTAGAATGTGTACAAACTGTTAAAAGGTGTAGGCAGATCAGTGTACAGTAGAGAGACATGACAGAATTAGATCCACATGCAGTTTGAAGGGTGTTGTATCAAAGGGATTGTCGGGGTTTCAGAGGGTGGAGGTGTGCCAATTCAAGTAAAAGAAAACTATGGCAAAGATTTAGGTTACCATAAGATCTAGGAGTGGAGACACAAGAGACTGCAGGAGTGGCAGAGGGTTGAATTTCAGTTCAGGATTGCGAAACTCAAAACCAGAAGCAGACAGAGGCTGAAGGAAGCTGAAGAACCAGTCAAACCTGTTCCCCAGCCACAAGCGCAGCAGCAGCACCTTTATGGTGATTCAGCTTGATGACAGGCTGAGTATCTAATTTCCTTGTAGTAACATTCGCTGTAGTGTCTCTCAGCTAAGGAGGCCGCAATAATCCAATAACATTTTTGTAAACCAGCATCTGCAGTTCCTTGTGTCTACAGGACGGAGGAAATTGGAGCAGTCACTGGAAGTGTCTTGAGAGCAGTCAGGGTTACTGTCGAAGAAGTACTGAAGGTATTGTGGTGTTTGAAGGTAGACAAATCTCCAGGGCCTGATCTGATATATCCGAGGACATTGTGGGAAACTAGAGAGGAAATTGCGGGAGCACTGGTTGAAATTTACGAGTTGTCCTTAAATACGGGAGAGGTGCCGGAAGACTGGAAGGTGGCAAATGTTGTACCTTTTCAAGAAGGGCTGTAGGCGTGTGAGCTTAACATCTGTAGTTGTTAAGTTACTGGAGAGTCTTCTGAGGGATAGGACATACAGGTATTTGGATGGGCAAGGGCTGATTAGAGACAGTCAGCATGGTTTTGTATGTAGGAGGTCGTGTCTCACAAATCTGATTGATTATTTTGAAGACGTGACCAAAAAAGGTTGATGAGGGCAGAGTTGTAGATGTTGTGTACATGGATTTTAGTAAGGCGTTCGTGAAGGTGCCACATGGTAGGCTGCTCTGGAAGGTTAGATCTCATGGGATCCAAGGAGAGCTATCTGAATGGATAGCAAATTGGCTCCATGGAAGGAAGCAGAGGGTGATAGTGGAAGGTTGCTTCTCACACTGGATGCCTGTGACTAGCGGTGTGCCTCAGGGTTCATTGCTGGGCCCGTTACTGTTTGTCATCAACATCAATAATTTGGATGAGAACATACAGGGCAAGATTAGCAAGTTTGCTGATGATACAAAAGTTAGTAGTTTTGCAGATAGTGAAGATGGTTGTGAACAATTGCAGCAGGATCTGGATCGATTGGCTAGGTGGGCAGACGAATGGTTGATGGAATTTAATACAAAGTGTGAGGTGTTGCAATTTGGAACGTCGAACAAGGGCAGGACCTACAGAGTAAAGGTAGGCCTCTGGTTAGTGTTGTAGAGCAGAGGGATCCAGGAGTACAGGTGCAATGTTCCTTGAAGGTCAAGTCGCAGGTAGATAAGGTGGTCAAAAAGGCCTTTGTCACTTTGGCCTTCATCAGTCAGAGTATTGGGTATGGAAGTTGGGAGGTCATGTTGCAGTTGTATAAGACATTGGTGAGACCACATTTAGAATATTGTGTTCAGTTCTGGGCACCATGTTATAGGAAAGATATTGTCAAGCTTGAAAGGGTTCAGAAAAGATTTACGAGGGTGTTGCCAGGACTAGAGGATGTGAGCTATAGGGAGAGGTTGAGTAGGCTGGGTCTCTATTCCACGGGGCGTAGGAGTATGAGGGGAGATCTTATAGAGGTATACAAAATTGTGAGAGGAATAGATCGGGTAGATCCACAGAGTCTTTTGCCCAGACCAGGAGAATCGAGGACCAGAGGACATAGGTTCAAGGTGAAGGGGAAAAGATTTAATAGAAATCTGAGGGGTAACTTTTTTCACAAAAAGGGTGATGGGTGTATGGAACAAGCTGCCAGAGGAGGTAGTTGAGGCTGGGACTATTCCATCGTTTAAGAAACAGTTAAACAAGTACATGGATAGGACAGGTTTGGAGGGATATGGACCAAGTGGAACTAGTGTAACTGGGACATTGTCGGCCGGTGTGGGCGAATTGGGCCGAAGGGCCTGTTTCCACACTGTATCATTCCATGACTCTATTCTTACTGCATTGTCATGAGTGTTTTACTGTCATGTGTCCCAGACAGAATGTCACCCATCCCTTCCCTCCAGAGATGTTGAGTTACTCCAGCATTTTGTATCTGTCTTCAGGGTAAACCAGCATCTGCAGTTCCTTCCTACAATATATTATATATATATATATATATATATATATATATATATATATATATATACTAAACTAAGTGGGACCCGTTGGGTCCCATGTTCACATGGGAGCGCTGGTCCCCAACGCAGTATTCCACCTCCACCAATTCCAATATTGGTAGCGAGTGTGGGGAGGGCTCTCTGGAGCGCTAGCATGGGTGTTGTGGGCTGAAGGGACTGGGTACCAGAGGGCTCAATGTTCATACCAATGTATGAACATTGTGGGCCGAATGGATTCTTGGGCTGGCAGCTCAGTCACTCAGGCCTGGCAGCTCAGTAACTCAGGCCTGGCAGGCTGGCAGCTCAGAAACTGCCAGAGCTTCTGCTGAAAAAAGGTGAGAGACTGTAGGGGGAGAGGGTGAACAATCAATTTTAGACATTTTCATCTTTTTGTACAGTTGCAAAAGGCACACAGTTGCAAAAGGCACACCGTTGCAAAAAGTACACAGTTGCAATGGCTACACTGTTGCAAAAGGCACAGTTTAAAAACACATAAAAGGCACTCACAGGTCAGTATTCTCAGTGTTCTATAGATTTCCAGCTCAGACTGAGAGTTGTGACCCTCTCCCTCCCTCATATTGCAGATACTGAGCCACGCCCACACTTCCCGGTTTTATAGCCCCTCCCCCTCCCACCGGAAGAGGCTTGGCCTTCACGGCGTGATTGACAGGAGAGAGAATCTCAACATTTTTTAAACATTAATAAGTCTTTTATTTTTCATCGATGGGAAAAATCCTCTGGCCATGACAGTTGGAGGGGGACTCTGAGTAAGGTGGCCAAAACTCACAGCCGTACATGGTCGCGTTTTTTCTAAAATCAATATACAGTGCAAACAGGAAGTGGTCAAGTTTAGACTTTTTATTATATAGATATACTAGACTAAGTGGGACCCGTTGGGTCCCAGTATCACACGGGGGGGCTGGTCCCCCAATGCAATATTCCATCTCTCCTCCAATTCCAATATTGTTGGCCAATGGGGGGGGGGGGGCTTTCTGGAGCACTAGTATGGGTGTTGTGGGCTGAAGGGACTGGTTTCCAGTAGGTTAGTAAGGACATTGTGGGCCGATTCGTGAATTGGCGGCTCAGTCACTCAAGCCTGTTGTGCGCACGGCTCAGTCACTCAAGTCTGTTGTGCTGGCAACTCACTCACTCACGGCTGGTGGGCTGGCAGTTGACTCGGCTATTCCTTCAAATTCCATTTCAAGCCGGGTGCAAGGCCACCAAATTCAAGTGCAGTTTCTTACCACTACAAGCAGGGTGCAAGGCCACCAAATTCAAGTGCAGTTTCATACCATTTCAAGCAGGGTGCAAGGCCACTAAAGACAGCGAGTCGTGACCTCTCCCTCCTCCATCTTGCAGAGACTGAGCCATGCCCACACTTCTGGGTTTTATAGTGCCTCCCCCTCCCACCAGAAGGGGCATGGCCTTCATGGCGTGATTGACAGGAAAGAGAATCTCAACATTTTTTAAACACTAATAACTCTTTTATTTTTCATTGATATGAAAAATCCTCGGCACCTGATGAGCGGAGGGGGACTCTGAATAAGATGCCCAAAAATCATAGCCGTACGTGGTAGCGTTTTTTATAAAATCAATATAAAGCGCAAACAGGAAGTGGTCAAGATTAGACTTTTCATTATATAGAAGGCAGGGCAACTTTACTTCGGCAAGGCAACTTTAATTAGGCAAGGCAACTTTAATTAGGCAAGGCAACTTTAATTAGGCAAGGCAACTTTAGCATTTCCAAACCATAGGCAACACAGCTTTAGCATTTCCAAACTAAAGGCAACACAGCTTTAGCATTTCCAAACGAAAGGCAACACAGCTTTAGCATTTCCAAACTATATTTTCAAACCACATTAAGGGCACTGACAGGTCAGTAAAACCACTCACAGTTTAGCAGACATGTGTTCAGTGTTATTCACAGCTCAGACTGAGAGACGTGACCCTCTCGCTCCCCCATCTTGCAGAGACTGACTGAGGCACTCAACACTTCCAGGTTTTATCGTCCCTCCAGAAGGGGCGTGGCCTTCAGGAGAGAGAATCTCAAAAAAATTTAAACACCATTAACTCTTTTATTTTTCATCGATGGGAAAAATCCTCTTGTCCTGCGCAGCAGAGGGGGACTGAGTAAGATGGCCAAAAATCACTGCCGTAAGTGGCAGCATTTTTTCTAAAATCAATATACAGAACAGGAAGTGGTCAAGATCAGACTTTAAGTAATATAGATATTTGTATATGTACTCGCACACACATACATACAGACACATAAACAAACACACACATATATACTACATACTGTATAATAAACACACACACACAGACATATATATATATATATATATATATATATATATATATATATATATATATATATATATATATAAATATTCATACATAAGCACACACATACACACATTTCTTGCTGATGTCTATAAGTGTGGGGTAGAAAAAAATAAAACTAGGAGAAAAAAAGAATTCCTTGCTGATGTCTATAAGTGTGGGGTAGAAAAACATAAAACTAGGAGAAAAAAAGAATTCTGGAGCCTTAAACAGAAATAGAAGATGCTGGATGAACTCAAGCAGCATCTATGGAAATAAAAAGCAGTTAATGTTTCAGCTATGGTTCGGATTGATTGAGGGTTATTTGATCAGGAAAGAATAATTAACAGCATATGATATCAAATTGACAAGGAGTACAAAAGGAGGAGGTGCAGCAATAATTGCCGATCATAAATCCGTCAACTGTACAAATCCTGTGATTATTTTTTAAGCTTCCTGCTACCACCTCCTTGATAATAGATTTTAACACATTATCACTGATGTCAGGCTAACTGGCCTGGAGCTGCCTGCTTTCTTTCTCTCTCCTTTCTGGGATATTGTGATTATCTTAGCTTCTTTTTAATGCATGAGAATCATACAGAAATCAATGGAATTTTGGAAGACAACCAGAACATTAATTCTCTCCACAACCACTGCCTTTAAAAGCTTAGAGTACAGGTCATCTGTATTGATGATTTATCAACTTCCAGTATCAGAAGAACTTAAATTAGAGCACGGGAAGTCTATTCCACCCTTTTAGCTTACTCTGCCATTCATTAAGAACTTCTTCAATAAATTTGTTTTAACTATTGCTAATTTCACACTTTTGTATCCTGTATAAAAATACAAAACTTCTGGACGGAAATATTCAATACTATTTCTAAAACACTTAAAACTCCATTGGAGCCAGATCCAAAGCTAATAATATTAGGAATGTCAAGAGGGCTGCCCCAATCTAACGATATTTCAAAGACGCTTCCTTGACTACGGTTTAATAACTGTGAAGAAACTTATACTTAAATTCTGGAAAAATATAACAGTCTCCACAGTGAAGATGTGGATCGCAGAAATGACCGAGACACTACATCTAGAAAAAATAAGGTTCGCCTTGACTGACAAACCAGATAAATTTTCAAAAATATGGTCTCCTTTTATTGAATTTCTTCAACAACATAATGGTTGAACACAAACACAAAACCGATGGCAGGACTGGGTAAGCGGGCATACGGAAGGGTAGTTTGATATATCTCCGCCTCTTTTTCGCCTTTTCTAGTTCTGCTTTTATTTTCTTTGCCTTTTTTTGCTCTTCTTTCTTTCCCTTTTTCTTTTTTTTTCCCCTATTTAGTTAATAGTTTATAAAATGGTAAAACTGAAGCTGTACGAAAATTGTATAACTGCTATGTCGATCATTTATTTTGTACAATTGCTTCTTACAATTTTTTTAAAAATAAATAAACTATTGCTCATTTCTTTCAGTTCTGCATTCACTCTAGTTTAGTTTAGTTTAGTTGAGTTCAGTTTAGAGATGCAGCGCGGAAACAGGCCCTTCAGCCCACCGAGTTCGCACTGACTAGTGATCCCCATACACGAACACTATCCTACGCAGACAAGGGACAATTTACAATTTTACCAAGCCAATTAGCCTACAGACCATTATATGTTTGGAGAGTGGAAGGAAACCGGAGCATCCGAAGAAAACCCACGCAGTTCACAGGGAGAATGTGCAAACTCCATACAGACAGCACCAGTGGCCAGGATCGAACCCAGGTCTCTGGAGCTGTAAGGCAGCAACTCCACCTCTGCACCACTGCGCTGCGCTAGATCTTTGGTTCTGCACTATTTCCGAGCTATTGTTCCACTCCACTCTACCTACTACGTCTGTGTCACACTAACTTAAACCCTCCTGTAGATTGGTTACTTTCAGCATGTTACCAGCAGCCCCGAATACCCCCAGTCCAACGGCCTCGCGGAGCGTGCTGTCAGGAGCGCAAAGCAGCGAATGGAACATTCACATCTTGCCAAATCCAATGTCTACCTAGATCTGAAAGAATTAAAGAAAGAATACCCCTAGAGTCTGCGAGAGCGGGGGCGGAAGATAACAATTGATGGATAACACGGCTATAGACCTAGGAACGGAAATGACCATGAGCAATACATGCACTCAACAAGAACCATGCGCACAATCATCATCCGAGAAGAGGCTTCAGGTCTGCTCCTGCGGCTGGATGAAAATAACATCTTCAAAGGGCCTGAAAATACATCAAGGTAAGAAAGGGTGCTTGAGAGAGGGAAAACAGGGACCTCGCATTGATAAGTACTTCCTGAGAAGTCAATCAAATAAGTTGAATGAAGTCCAGCGACTGGAGACTCACCAAAGTTCGCAGGGCATCGGCCCCCCTGATGAAGGAAACTCAAGCACAATTACGCAGGCAGAGGAAGACACGGAGCCCATCCAGCCAAGAAAACCAGCAATGGAGAAAAAGATCAGCGGAAGAAAACCTCGCATCAAATGGCCTGGAGCCTCGGAGAAGAAAGAATGGGAGACCATAAATGTAGACCTGACCCGTATCTTACAGGGTCTAAGGGGTACAGTTGAAAGAAAGCTTGATAAGATGGGGGACATCATCTATGGCTATGGAGCAGAATGACATGGAATAAGGGAGAAAAAGGAAAAGGCACCAGCTTTGGAAGAAAATAAGTCCAGACGGCAAAAGGAGATGGAATGCCTAATCCGGGAGAGAAGGCAGCTCAAAAAGCAGTGGAGGAAGGCATCTGATAGTGAGAAGGAGGGCAACAACTTTCTCCAGGGAAACATAATCAAGTGCTCAAATGCCTGGCAGCGTCTCTGGAACGCAGGAGAACAGCCAACAATGCCTTGCCGCCCAGAACAACCAACTCAGTTAAGACAATTGCCTTTGTTGGGGGGGGCGGGGGGGGGGGGGGGGAACAAAGGCAATGGAAAATTCCACCAAGGCCAGGCTTGGACAGCTGGAGGCAGCCCGGGATTGGCAGATGCTGGTGGATGTGGACCAACGGCTTACAGTTCCATCAGAGATAGCCATCACCAACTTGAGGCCTGATCTTGTGCTCTGGTCGAACTGTCAGCACATGGTGTACTTTGTGGAGCTCACAGTCCCTTGGGAGGATGCTGTGTAGGAAGCCTTCGAAAGAAAGAAACTGCGATATACAGAGCTTGCAGCGGAGGCAGAACAGCGGGGCTGGAGAGCTAAGATCTGCCCGGTAGAAGTTGGATGTCGAGGATTTGTGGCAACATCTACTTTAATACTGATGAAGGACCTGGGGATCAGCGGACAAGCCCTACGCCAGGCCTCAAAGAACATCATGGGTAGCAGAGTGGAGTAGCCAGTGGCTCTGGCTGAAGAGGAAAGACCCCATTTGGTCTCCCAAATAATCGACTAGACGGATGCAGAGGATGCAGAGGGGGGTGGTTCTGGGACGCCAGAATGCACCGCTGAGCCTACTGGAGACGTCGTGGGTTCAAACAGCGAAACGTTGATGAAAGTAGGTGCCCACTTGATAACCCCAATGATGTGTCTGCCTAGCCTTTCTCAACATCGGAGGAGCATAGGTGAGTGCAGAAGGCTCCCATCACCATCGGGAGTAAATTGATATTTGGCACCTTGGATTTTTAACATCTACTCCTGTGTATTTGCAAACATGTTAAACCTAAGAAACATCTCCAGGGATTGTGTCCTGGGCTCTCCCGCCCAGTACCTGATGTCTTGCACAACAGGGCCCCAGCTCCCCATTGCCCAGCAACAGCTGCAGACACAGGTTCTCAAACCAGCTGCAAATCCAGAAGCGTATTCAGGAAAAACATGATGTCCAGAAGCGCTCCTATGACAAGTCGAGCAAACCACTTAAACCGTTGCTGCAAGGCCAAGTGGTACGTCCGCAGACGGCCGTTGGACATACCAGACTGGGTTTCATTGAGGGACTATCCAAGGAACCTCGTTCCTACCTTGTCAACGTCGATGGTGCTCTGTAACGACGCAGCCGTCAACATCTTCTGCCCGTGACTGAGCCGCTCCTCCCGGTCCTCATGTCCCGCCGTTGGTTTTCAAGACGCCTGCTGCTGTTGTCCATCCACGACCCCCTGACCTTAGCATGCATTCCCCGCAACGTTCGGTTCCCTCATCCCCCAGTGCCCCTGGTCCTGCATGCTCGCCCTGCCGCTCATCTCCAGCTCCCCGTTCCCCGGCTGCGTTCTCATTCTCGGGTTCTCCACCACCCAGCCCTGCTAAATCTTCCAGAACGGAGAGGGAGGGGTTTGTCCGCATGTGTTCGGGTCGGGTTAGTAGACGAGTATGTTTAACCGCACGTATTTTTACAACTGCTTAACAACTCTTTCCTCTACGGGGAAGGATGTAGATTGGTTATTGCATGTGAACCAATCAGAGTAATGTACTACCACTAACTCCACCCTATTGAACACTTCATATTATCACTCCCTTCCTATATTACGTAGTCGCACTAGTGGTAGAGTGGAACGAACATGTATTGTACTGTGACACTATGACTGATGATTAAAGCTGACTTAAACACCATACAGTGTCTGTACACTTGTTTACCTCCTAAATAACAGAAGCAAATTCCCCAGCAAAGACGTATAGAAAGCCATCTCTTTGCACGCCATATATTCATACTTCACACTTTTACTGCTCATTTGTTTAGTATAGACTACATATAGAACATACATGATTTTTTTTTTAATTTCAAATTAGACTTTATTCAGATTATAAATATATACAATACATGAACGGTGCAAAAACAATTCACCCAACATTTTCGGAGGCTATACAAACGTTCAATACTGTTTACATACATTGCTCAAATTTCACAAATTTATCCCCCACGCTGGCCACTCATGTAGCCCACTGGCGTGGAATCCATTCCCTTATTTTGAGGGGTGTCTCCACCACACCCAGCCCCCCATGTCCAGCAGCAGAAGGGCCTTAGGCTGTGGCCCTCCCCCACCGAGCCTCGGCGTTGGCTGCACCGAGCGTACGTCCCTCAGTGCGTCCCTCAGCATGTACTCCTGCAGTCTGCAGCGGGCCAGTCGGCAACATTCCCCGCCGGCATCTCGCTCTGCTGGGTGGTCAACAACGCTCGGGCAGACCAAAGAGTATCTTTCACTGAGTTGATGACCTTCCAGCAGCACTCAATGTCACTCTCTGAATGCGTCCTCTGTGACGAAACATAGAACATAGATTTAAAGAACAGGACGGTATAGGAACAGGCCCTGTCTGCTGTGACCATAATCCAATCCGACCGTTCCAATCTACCTTCACATTGAATGCAAATTGTCAGTAGGGGGAGGAGGGAGGGAGGAACAATAGCAGTAAACCATCAGGTAGAGAGACTGAGGAGAAAGTAGAGGTTTGTTCAAGTAAGGCTAATATGGAGAATAGGGTCTTCTGGATCTGAGGAAGAGTCTCGACCCGAAACATCACATACATTTTATTCTCCAGACATGCTGCCTGATCCGCTGAGTTACTCCAGCTTTTTGTATCGATCATTGGAGAACAGACAGGCCAATAATTGTATTGACAATCTGAAGTGTATTTATTTTAATGTAAGAAGTATCAAAAGGGAAGAGATTGAACGTTTTTTTCGCCTTCCATCACACTGAGGAATGTGGAGTCACCGTGGTGGATGTTTATGTTAAAATGTATTTGGTGTGTTTTGTTGCTTTTTAT
The DNA here is from genome assembly GCA_035221665.1 of Okamejei kenojei. NCBI lineage: Eukaryota > Metazoa > Chordata > Chondrichthyes > Rajiformes > Rajidae > Okamejei > Okamejei kenojei. Next base: position 65,983,879 of record CM069141.1, on the reverse strand, counting down.
TGGTATGACTGTATGGCAAATCAAATTCCTTGTATGTTGCAAAACATACTTGGCCAATAAAGTATGATTATGATTATGATTACAGTTGAGGCAGGTGAAGTTCGAGCATGGATTAGTATGTGGAACTGCAATGTTGTGGTATGAGAGAGGGTGAGAACAGGCAACTCAACATTCCATGGTTAGATGTTTCAGATGTGATAGGGAGCTGTAAATAAGGTGTGGGAGTTTCATTATTGGCCCTTCCAGTTTAGACAACACCCATTCATTTTGTACAGATTCCATCTGCCCTGGAAAAAATCAAATGGTCCAAGTATCTCATGTCTACAGTCAAGTCATCCAAAGTACTAAAGCGTTTTTCATGAGGCGGGACTGATGCAGCGTTGCAGTAGAATTGCTGCTTTACAGCACTAGAGACACGGGTTTGATCTTGTCTATGGGGCTGTCTGTATGGAGTTTGTAAGCATATGGGTTTTCTCCGGGTGTTCCAGATTCCTCCCACATTACAAAGATGTAAACTTGTCCAGCTTAATTGGCTTTGGTACAATTGTAAAATGTCCCGTGTGTAGGATAATGTTAGTGTACAGGGTGATTGATGTTCAGCGCAGACTCAGTGGGCCAAAGGGCCTGTTTCCTCACTGTATCTCTAAAGTCTAAACCAAAGTATGTAGTACAACTTAAGTATAGTCCATATTAGATCTCTAAGTTTGTGGATGACACAATAACATCTCCAAGTTTTCAGATGACACAAAACCGGGTGGCAGTGTGAGCTGCGAGGAAGATGCTATGAGGCTGCAGGATGAGATGGATATGTTGGGTGAGTGGGCAGATGCAGTATAATGTGGATAAATGTGAGGTTATCCACTTTGGTGGCAAGAACAGGAAGGCATTTTATTATGTGAATGTTGTCAGATTAGAAAAAGTGGATGTGCAACGAGACCTGGGTGTGCTTGTACATCAGTCACTGAAGGTAAGTATGCAGGTACAGCAGGCAGTGAAGAAAGGTCTTCATTGGGAGAGGATTTGAGTTTAGGAGCAAGGAAGTCCTACTACAGTTGTACAGTGCCCTGGTGAGACCGCACAGATAGCGTAGGTTACCAGGTTAATTCCTGGGATGGTGGGACTGACATATGATGAAAGAATGGATTGACTGGGCTTTAGAAGGATGAGAGGGGATCTTATAGAAACATATAAAAGTCTATATTGGACAGGCTAGATGCAGGAAAAATGTTCCCGATATTGGAGAAGTTCAGAACCATGGAGTCACCGTTTAAGAACAAGAGGTAGGCCATGTAGGACGGAGATGAGGAAACACTTTTTCACCCAGAGACTTGTGAATCTGTGGAATTCTCTGCCACAGAATGCAATGGAGGCCAATTCACTGGATGTTTTCAAGAGAGTTAGATTTAGCTCTTAGGGCTAAAGGAATCAAGGGATTTTGGGAAAAAGCAGGAATGGGGTACTGATTTTAGATGATCAGCCTTGATCATATTGAATGGCGGTGCAGGCTTGAAGGGCTGAATGGCCTACTCTTGCACCTATTTTTCTATGTTTCTATGTTTGGTGAAGTAGAATTGTGGTAAAATTTGGGCAGTGAGGTCAGGAACCTGATGGTTGATGGAAAGAAGCTGTTCTTGAACCTGGAACTCATAGTTCTCAGGCTCCTTACCTTCTTCCCGATGGCACCCATGATGGACTTGGCAATGTCCACGACTTTCAGCAGCCTTCTTTGCTCTTGGGCATTTTAGTTACTGAACCAGGCCGTGATGCAATCAGTCAGTGTGCTCAATACTGTACACCTGCAGCATTTCAATAAAATATTCAGCGACATGTCAAAGCTCTTCGAACTTCTGACGAAGATGAGGCATTGGTGAGTTTTCCATAAGATTGCATCAATGTGCTAGGCCCAAGACATACCTGCAGTGATATGCATGCCCAGGATCTTGAAGCTATGGACTAATGTTTAGAGGCCTGTACAATTCCTACCTATGTTTACTGTCACTACCTGAATGACATCTCCACCAAAACATATTCTACTTCTTGATTTTCTGAACTAAAATTCAACCTCTCTCCCTTCGATAATTTATCCAATTATTTAATACTAAGGCTACATGATTGTGGGTACAAAATCATGCAAGGAACAGGTCGGGTAGATGCACAGAGTCTCTTGCCTACAGTAGGGGAATCGAGGACCAGAAGACATCGTGTTCAAGGTGAAGGGGAAAAGATTTAATAGGAATCCGAGAGGTAACTTTTTCACACAAAGGGTGGTGGGTGTAGGGAACAAGCTGACAGTTGTGGCTGGGACTATCCCATAGTTTAAGAAACAGTTAGACAGGTACATAGGTAGGACAGGTTTGGGGGGATATGGACCAAGCGCAGGCAAGTGAGACTAATGTAGCTGGGACATTGTTGGCTGGTGTGGGCAAGTTGGGCCGAAGGGCCTGTTTGCACACTGTATCACACTTTGACTCTATGACTCTATGATTACCTGAACTCTTACTGCATTTTGCCTATTTCTTCCAAAAGTAGTATCCTGCAGTATTTAATTTCCAAGTTAGGTCATATTGTTTCTATGCCTGTGTATTGGTTACGAGATGGTTCCCATTCATTTCCATCTGTGGTACTAAACAGTTCAAAAGCTGCTTACATTCAGGTAAATAACTTTCAATTTATTTTTAACTCATTTTCACTGCTGACTCTAAATTGCAGTTATATTCTTATGTCTGCCTGCTCTGTCCCTTCCTGATAACTCTTGTTTATATTATCCTTTCCTCTCTCCTGCACTACCATTTTGCCCTTCCTCTTTAACTGCCTCATTTTTCGACTCACCAGATTCTTTCTCGACTGAGTAATTTAAAACCTTATCCACAGCTGGAGACACAAGGAAGTGGGGATGCTGGAGACTTCAGTAAACATGAAGTGCTGGAGTAACACAACAGGTCAGGCAGCATCTCTGGAGGCCTGGACTGCTGATGCTTTGCGTCGGGATCCTTATCCTAATTATTCCATTTCAAATGAAGCCAGTTCCAATTGAACATCTCCCTTTTCCCACAGTCTCACGAACTGAAGCCCTTTTCTCCAAAATCAACCTTTCAACAACACATTCCGTTCCCTGCTCATTTTGAACCTCTGCTTATCTGCACACGGTGATCTCTTTGTGGTTCTGCTTTTATAATTAGGACCTTGACTTCTCAGTCTTTTGGCAAAAACCTTATCCTTTGTCCTGTCTATGTCATGGGTTACCACATAGACCACGATAACAGGATCTACCCCCATGCAATACAGCCTCCCCCCCACCCAACCCCCAATTCCACTGCAATTCCTCTCCAGTCCCAAAGAGATATCCTTTATCCTGGTTCTGCACGGGGAACATAGCTTTCAGTGCTCACTCTCATGGATGCAGAGAACATCCCTCCAACAGTATGTCCAAAGTCGTCTTACTGAACCCCCTTTTTCATGGATGCTTGCTCATCATCCCTACAGTCCCTGCTCTAATCCACACAGGCTGCACGTGCAAGGGCTGAGGTTACGACCACACTACTTCTGGATCCCTTCTAGTCACACTTCCCTGTCCCTCTTGTCCGATCAGTTCAAAAGTAGTCCATCTAAGGAATGTGATTGCTTGCTGCAACAAAGGGCAGCATGGCGGCGCAGCGGTAGACAGCGCCAGAGACCTGGGTTCGATCCTGACTACGGATGCTGTCTGTATCGGGTTTGTAGGTTCTCCCTGTGACAGCATGGGTTTTTTCCGGGTAGTACAGTTTCCTCCCACATTCCAAAGATGTACAGGTTTGTAGGTTAATTTGGCTTCAGTAAAAATTGTAAATTGTCCCTGGTGTGTGGGATAGTGGTAGTTTACGGGGATCGCCAGTCGGCGGGGACTCAGTGGGCCTGTTTCCAAACTAAACTAAACTAAAAAAGCATGGGTGTGTAGGAAGGAACTGCAGATGTTGGTTTAAACCGAAGAGAGATAAGTATCAGGGTCAGTTTGCCCCGCTCCCTGTTGCATTGCAGTATGCAAATCTCAGAATTTGGCTCACAAAATGAAGTTGCTCAAGCTGCAGACTCTGCAAGAGAGGTAGCCGTGGATTCCAACTCCCATCAGCTTCCACATACTACAGCTGCAACACACACCAGGCATATGCCTGTCCTGGAATAATTGTTTATTGTAATTTCATTATTTCATCCTGTCACCATCTCCCATCTTTCAGCTCACTATGTTATCAGCCAGGTCCACATTCCATTAACACTGCACTCAAGGAACGCATTATAAACATCCCCTGTGAGTTTAGCTGATCTCACAAATATAGCTTCTTAGTGCCCCGTCACCTGATACCATTCAACCTGTTCTTGCTGTTTATTCAAATACCTGGGGGACTAAAGGCTATTTGTTTACACTTTATACCACGTCAGGTTTTCTCCAGGGCTCCCCAGTGCTTTTCCAAGTTTTTGAATGGTGAATGCAGAAAACACTGGTTAGGTAAGGGCAGGTACAAATGGTTCTAACAGATTTAAGAGGGTTTGTTATGGTGTACAGGTCAGATCGGAGAGAATTTCCCCCGCCACGGGTACCATGTAATCCCGTGCTACCTGCTCCATGGTCGGATAGTCAGCGACTGGTTTGCCAGGTGAGGAGGGGGCTGTGGATCGCCAGCAGGACCAAAAACAAGACCTGTCAAAGGGCAGATGGGTTTCTAGCGAGCCAACGGCCATCCACACTTCAGTAGAAATTGTGATCACTGTCGTACATGGCATTGTAAGGAATTATGATAAAGCGTACACACCAAAATCCTATACTTCCAGCGGCGGAAATCCGCAGGAACTGGAGGACAGAGATGCGAGGTGCGTCCGTCACCGTTCCCGTTGGAAACCAGCACCACTGTGTATCTAATGCTTTCAACGATGATGAATGTATTAATGACGTTTTGGTGACATTGAACATTTCTTTCCAGATACACAGACTTGAAAACACATATCGCCAGATTCAAGAAAAATGTCTTCCCTTTTCTTATCACCAGATTCAAGAGTATAGCCCTGATCTCCCAACCCACCTCAATACGAACCTTGCACTTTTCTTCTCTGCATTTTCTCAGTAACTGTAATGCTATAATGCAGTAACACAATATTCTGCAAATGTGGTATTTTTCTACCTTGGTCTACCTGTTGAATGTATGAATGGCTTGACTGAACTCATGATTTGACTGGAAAACACACAAGGTTTTTCACTGTATCTCAATACACATGATGATTATAAACAAACATAAAATCAAGTCAGTTTGGCTTTTCAAATTAATATATTGTGCTGGCCCATAGGTCCACATATGTGACCTCAACAAAATGCCCTCTATCCTTTTGCCCGGTCTATGTGCAGTCTTACAGCTTTGGTTGAAAAACTTAATTGCTTGTATCTCTGTTTCTTACTTTATCATATGTAGGGAAGGCCAGCTAAATGCTCAGGGCCATTGTATTCCCAAAATGTTATCTAAAATGTGTTTACCGATACCGGGCGAAGCCACCAAATTACCTATTGCTCACAGCTGTTTTGGAAACAACGTCATTTTAAGTTGTGTAAGAAGGAACTGCTGATGCTGGTTTAAACTGAAGACAGAAACAAAAAGCTGGAGTAACTCAGCGGGACAGGCAGCATCTCTGGAGAGAGGGAATGGGTGACATTTTCAGTTGAGACCCTTCTTCGGACCAATGGGTGACGTTTCGGTTCAGGACCAGACCATAAATATGTCTTTCATTTTAAGTTGTTTGGGCAAAGAATCAGTGGTGATATGAGGACACACTTGTTTTTACAGAGCATATTGTTATAATTTGGAACCTACTGCCTTAAAGTTGGTAGAAGCCATTCAAAGGCACAGTGGATGAATAGTTGAAATGAATGAAAGTTACAGGGATTTGTATCTTCAGCAGAGCTGTGGGATTCATTGTACATCTCTGACCTCAGCACTAACCCATACCAACATGAAGGTTCTATGACTTTCTTTCTTCAAGTAAGAATCAATCAGCACAGAAACAGGCTTTTGGCCTCAAATCATCCCTGCTGATAAAATGCCCACCTAAGTTTGTCACATTTGTCTGCATTTGACCCATATACTTCAACATCTAAATAGCCATGATCCTGTCCAAATGTTCTCATACCTCCCTCAATCACTTTCTCCGGCAGCTCATTTTATGTACATATATCACCCTCCATGTGAAAAAGTTGTCCCTCGAGTTCCTATTCAATCATTCCCCTCCCATCTATACCCTTTCACTGAAGAAGGATTTCGGCCCGAAATGTTGCCTATTTCCTTTGCTCCATAGATGCAGCCTCACCTGCTGAGTTTCTCCAGCACTTTTGTCTACCTTAAACCTATGCCCTCTAGTTCTTGATTCCTGTACCCTGGGAAAAAGTCTCTACATTCATTCCATCTGTGCCCTCATTATTTTGTACACCTCTATGGATATTGAGTAACACTCCCCCTCTTTTCCCCTCTCTTTCCTGTGCACCAGTTTCTCTCATATCTTGCCCCCCTTTCACTGCCCCCCCCCCCCGTTCTCTGACGACCCCCCCCCCCCCTTCTCCTCACCCCTCCTCTCTCATCTTCCCCTCCTATCTCCTCCCTCTCTACTCCCCCTTCTCTCTCCTCTCCGTCTCCTCCCCCCCCCCCCCCCCCCCCCCCGGCATTACATTTAGTCATTTAGTTGTCACCCTTTCATCTTTTTATCTCCGACCTTTGTCCACCCCTCTGCCGATCGAAACCCCTCACATATCTACTGATGACTTGTATGGGAAGGAACTGCAGATGCTGCTTTAGGCCAAAAATAGACACAAAAAGCTGCAGTAACACAGCAGGACAGGCAGCATCTCTGGAATGATGGGATGTTTTGTGTCGAGACCGAGCTCGCGTCCCTAACTCGCCGGGGAGGTGGTGCGAGCTGAGGGTGGCATGGCAGCTGGGGCTGTAGTCTATTATAACCAAAATCTGTTACTAAGATGTCCTTTAAAATGAGGGTTTACTGTATCTGATCAGGCTTCTACACTCATACAGACATCCAGGTAGTCACAGCATGGAAACAGGCCATTCAGCTCAAATTATCCGTGCAAACTAACATTTTGGGTTGCCTGCATCAGATCCAAATCCCTCTAACTCCAAAGACAGACACAAAAAACTGGAGTAACTGAATCTGAATGGGAGAGGTCGAGACCTTTCGTCAGATGATAATTCGTTCCTGCTCCTACAGCTCATTCTCAATGGCTACTCCCTGGCTAGTCAAAATCAGGTAGACACACTGTTGAAGCAAAGAAAGGTTATTAAGCTGTCCAAGGCCACAGATGAAAACTGCAGAAGTTTCATGGGCTTAACCAAAGAAAAGTGTAGGTTGTATTTGATCTGTGCGGTCAACATCTCCATACTTGGGTAAATAGACAATAGACAATAGGTGCAGGAGTAGGCCCTTCGAGCCAGCACCGCCATTCAATGCGATCATGGCTGATCATCCCCAATCAGTACCCCTTTCTTGCCTTCTCCCCATATCCTCCTGACTCCGCTATTTTTAAGAGCCCTATCTAGCTCTCTCTTGAAAGCATCCAGAGAACCTGCCTCCACCGACCTCTGAGGCAGAGAATTCCACAGACTCACCACTCTCTGTGAGAAAAAGTGTTTCCTCGTCTCCGTTCTAAATGGCTTACTCCTTATTCTTAAACTGTGGCCCCTGGTTCTGGACTCCCCCATCATCGGGAACATGTTTCCTGCCTCTAGCATGTCCAAGCCCTTAACAATCTTATATGTTTCAATAAGATCCCCTCTCATCCTTCTAAACTCCAGAGTGTACCAGCCCAGCTGCTCCATTCTCTCAGCATATGACAGTCCCACCATCCCGGGAATTAACCTTGTAAACCTACGCTGCACTCCATCAATAGCAAGAATGTCCTAGATGTAGGTCAGTGTGATGCTGAGAAATAAAGTGGAAACTGTTTGTTTCACAAGATACACACAAAATGCTGGAGTAACTCAGCAGGACAGGCAGCATCTCTGGAGAGGAGGAAAAGGTGATAGATGTTTTGTGTCGAGACCCTCAGGTAAGACTTTAAGGTCAGAGGTCTACCTCCTCTAATGGACATCAGGGAGGCTGAGAAATTGACTGAATCTACATTCCAAGTGCACCAGCTACTGGAGTTCACCAGCCATGGGAGTTATATACTCAAAATTGTCACTATAAACACTGTAATTATCAACCATATGCAGCTAAGTTCAACAAACGAGTCACTGCTAAATTGTTCTAAAAGTACCACAGGGTACAAATATCTAGGTTACTTATTTATGTTGTGGGATAGATTTTTAGTTCAGTAAATAATTACTGTAATAATTAGAGTATTGCAAACAGATGGTAAGAAATGGTCTTTTACATAACTGCTCACAACCACATATTTAATCATAGGGATGAAGTACATTCAGCACATAAAAAAGTTAAGGTCTAGATTTCAAATATTAAACATAGGAAAATAGAAATAGCTGCAGGAGGAGGCCATTTGGCCCATCGAGCCTGCACCGCTCGAAATTGGGGGATGTAGGTCAGTGTGATGCTGAGAAATTCTATTTTTTTAAACATTTGCAATTGAAAATGATAACAATTATTCTCGGTCACTTTCGTTATTCCAGACATTTGACTGAGCGCTTGCTTCCTTGCGGCCTGACATGATATATTATCCTGGGAGCAATCATTATTGGGCACTCCCATAGGGCCTTGTCTTTCCAGCAGCACTGAAATAGGACAATTGCCAGGAAAGTCAATTACTTATCTTTCATTCTTCAGGCTCCCCCTGTCCCGACTCAAGATGCCCATCCCGCTCACATAACGATGCTGTGGCCTCGCAGCACCAGAGACGCAGGTTCGATCCTGATCTTGGGTGCTGTCCGTGTGGAGTTCACCCTGTGATCAAACTGTGGGTTTCCTCTGGGTGCTCCAGTTTCCTCCCATATCCAAAAGACATGTGGGTTTGGCGTTTAATTGGACTATAATTTATCCCTAATGTACAGGATGCAAAAGTGAGATGATGTAGAATTAGTGTGAATCAATGATTGATGGTCAGTGTTGACCATCCGGTGGGCCGGTCTCCATGCTGTATCTCTAAAACTAAAACTAAAAACTCGGGGTCAGTACAGTGGTGCAGTTGGCAGAACCACTACCTCACAATTCCAGTGACACAGGTTCAGTCCTAACCTCGGCTGCTGTCTGTATGGAGTTGGGGGGGGGGGGGGGGGGGGGGGGTTGATAGGAATGTGGGGAGATTAACATTGATTAGGATAAAATGAGTGTAAATGGGTGTTTTATAAACAGCGAGGACTTTGTAGACCTAAGGGCATGTTTCCTTGCTGTATGACTCTCTATGATTCCAGCCCATAATACCCTGAAATCTAGCCCCCAATTTCCCAATCTGTGGGGAGATTAACATTGATTAGGATAAAATGAGTGTAAATGGGTGTTTTATAAACAGCGAGGACTTTGTAGACCTAAGGGCCTGTTTCCTTGCTGTATGACTCTCTATGATTCCAGCCCATAATACCCTGAAATCTAGCCCCCAATTTCCCAAGCCTCTGAAATCTTTCCTAGCCCTCTATTAGCACAGGCCACAGTCTCCCAATCTGACAGCTCCCCAACCTCACCAAACATTGAGGCTTTCTATGAGAAAACCTCGGAAATGTCAAAGAAAACAAAGTTTTATATCAATGTAAAATTTTTCATGTCCTGAGCACCATACTGCCAAGGAAATAGTTTTGAATGCTTGTAACTGCTATGTTATAGGAACAACGTGATCTTAACCAGGTAATTTAATTAATCTATTAATCATCATTGGTATCCAACTAAACACCCACTCACTCAGAAAAAATCCCAGATAATGCTGAAAATACTTGTTTCAAGCTGCATCTGACCTGATGATTGATTGCAGCATTAACTGTTTTCATTTTAGATTGCAAGCATCTACAAATATGAGGAACTACACCTCATATTTCGCTTGGGCAGCTTACAACCCATCGGTATGAATATTGACTTCTCTAACTTCAAGTAACCCTTGCTTTGCCTCTCCATCCCTCCACATCCTAGTTCTCCGGCTAGTTTTACTGTCCTCCTGATTACATTTTACTGATTGTATGCCTTGTTGTCATCTTCCACTCAGCTAACAATGAAACATTCTACATGTTCCTTGATCTTCATCCCCTTTCAGGGCCTTGATCTTCATCCCCTTAGGAGGCGCGGGGCCCAATTGAGAACAATTTTGGTGAGCCCCAGGTTCCCAGCCAAGGTCTGTCAGCCCTGTTATTTAATATATATTATGAAATAGTACACAAAGGTGCTATGGATTATGCACTGTCTTAATCTCTCCTGCTCTTGTCTGACTGTCAGTACCTTCTCAGGCTTCCAACCTTTACCGTAGCTGCTAATTACCATTAAACTGCATTTTGTGATTGGACACAATGGCCTTGGAGACAGCGGCTGATTGGACGGGAGGAGACCGATTTGTTGATTGGACTGGAATTTTAAGCGAAGCTGGTTGGCAGTTGGTCACAATGCCCCTCGGAGACTGTGTCTGATTGGCCGCCGAGTGACCAGCGCATTATGTGATTTGACACAATGTCCTTGTAGACTGCGGCTGATTGGACGGGAGGAGACCGATTTGTTGATTGGACAGATATTTTAAGGGAAGCTGGTCAGTGATTGGATGCAACCCCCTTAGAGACAGCGGTTGATTGGCCGCCAAATAATCGAGCACAAAAAATTGACAAATAGGGAAACAAAAAAATCGGAATTCAGATTTAAATCTGATATAAGGTACAAAGAGTGGGTATCGATTGATTCTAGACAACGGATTAAAAAAAATAATCTAACCCCATTAATTCACTCAAGATTTATTATGATGTGTTCTACAGTATGAAGTGTACAGCAAAACCTGCACAGAGTGGTCTATCGTGTTGTTTCTTCAACAGACCATGGATTTATTTTAAGAGCAAAACATAAAGTGCAGGAGAACTCAACAGGTCAGGCTGGATCTATGAAGGGTCCAAAGAAAGGTCTCGACCCAAAAGGTCACCTATTCCTTCTCTCCAGAGAATGCTGCCTGACACGCGGAGTTACTCCAGCATTTTGTGTCTATCTATGGAGGGAATGACTATGATGTTTAGGATCAGGTCCCTTCTTCAGGCATTTATTAAGGGGTTGGGAAAGATCGATAATTTCACGTATTTAAATATTACGAATACAACTAGTAAGTAGTGCGGGAGAAAATTCCATGAGCCATAATTGCCACATACATACACAAAAGTAGAAATGTAGAAAGTTGCAGTGTGTAAAAACATAGATATTACGAGCTTTGTAGTCTCCTTGTACCAATCAAACGCCAAATTCAAAATTCTATATTTTGAAAAAGGGCAAAGCAAAAAGTAGCATGTTCTCGAGAAAGGCTTATCCTAAAATAATTGATCGGAAGGGTGCGATTTATATGTATTTCAAAATATGATACGTTTAAATCGTTCAAAAGCTACAACCACAACGTGATAAATAACACTAAGTAAAACTGAAGCAAATAAAGGCAAACAGAAGAACTAACCTTGAAGGAGAGAGAGAAAACAATACGCATAAACTTATTTAAAAAAAATTCATATAACATCCCTAAATGACGGGTACAAATTACTAAATAACGTGGGTGGACAAAAATGCTGGAGAAACTCAGTGGGTGAGATGCTGCCTCACCCGCTGAGTTTCTCCAGCATTTTTGTTTACCTTAGATTGTTCCAGCATTTGCAGTTCCTTCTTAAAATAACGTGGGTGAATGACTGTACCTGCACAGAAGAAACCCGTGCTCGCGGTCCGGAGCCCTTAGTGGCAGTGAGTTTTAAGAAATTCTGCCGTGAATTTTATTCAAAGGAACGCGGCGTCATTAATACTTGGTCAAAACACAATTATATTGACTGAGGAATGCAGATCGATGTATTGGTGACACTTTGTATAACTACGTGTTAACTACAGGCTGTTAACAAGTGCTAACAGTGGTAGTTAACAAATTGTTTTCATCTCAGTTGAATCAAGTGATAAACGACTCCAATCTTTCTGCAGTACACATTAAACCCGAGCTGGAAACTGAAAAGTAGGGGGAGGCCGCCCCCTTGCATACCTCCCCATTTCCATCACTGATGCCGGTGACAGTATTGAGAGTTAACCATGGGGCTGTGTTGTTGTCGGTGAGGAATTTTACCTACTGGGGTCGCTGCTGAGGGGATAGAGTGTGTTGCCCACCAGCCGAGCGCAGGTCCCCTTAGGTGCGGGGCCCAATTGGGAGCAATTGGTCCAAGTGGCTTAAGGCCGGCCCTGTCCCCCTTGACCACTCATTGTCCCATCCTACCCCTGGTTCTCAGTCTGAAGAAATGTCACCTATTCCTTCTCTCCAGAGATGCTGCCTGTCCCGCTGAGTTACTCCAGCATTTTGTGTCTATCTTCAGGCTGGTCAATTTCCATTAACTTCCTGCATCATTCACTGCATAAGCTCAACCTCGTGAAGCCAGAGCAAGAACACAGTACCATGTGGCATTTTTACGACTTTAAAAATGTTCAACACCTTCCACGTGCTCTAGAATTTCTAGGTCTGAGAGTTTTGAAAACATAAGGCCAGATTTAAATTTGAGTCACCTGGATCCAAATTAACTCACTGGAAAAGGTGCACTTAAACAAACACGTGGTATTTGTTCCCCATCTTAAGAGAAGAAGGCCCTAATATTAAAACAGACAGAGTGCTGGAGTAACTATCTCGGGAGCACATGAATAGGTGATGATTCATGTCAAGACCGTTTCTCAGACTGATTGTAGGGGGGAGAAAAAAGCTGGAAAACAAGTGAGGCAGGACAATGCACGGCTGGAAATAGGTCGACAAAGGTGAGGGGAGGTTTTGATAGACGAATGGTTGGAACAAAAGCCAGAGATAAGAAAGGAAGATGTGAGACAGGTTTGAAGATTATGGATTGTAAAGCCAGAGGGAGGAAATCAGTGGGGTGGGGTGAGGCGGTAGATAGGAGGTGAGACATGGGTGGGTGTCCAGGTGGGGCACAAGAGAGAGAAGGGGGATGGGGGGGGGGAAGAGGGAGGTGTGTGTGGAGAAGTGTGGGGGTGGGGAAGGTTTGTGAGGGGAGAATGTAAGGTGCTGTTCCTCCAGTCTATGTGTGCCCTCACTCTGGCAATGGAGGAGGCCCAGGCCAGAGAGATCAGTGTGGGAATGGAAAAGGGGAGTTACAACAGGTTAGCAACCGACAGATCCAACAAGTGTTTGCGAACCAGTCATTGAGTCTACGATTGGTCTCACTGATGCCACCGGATCAGGAACACCGGATACACTAGATGAGTTTAGAGCAGGTGCACGTGAACCTCTGCCTCATCTGGAAGGACTGTTATGGTCCCTGGATGGAGGCAAGGGGGGAGGTATTGCGACAGGTGTTATGTCTCATGCAGTTGCCTGGGAAAGTACCTGGGCAGGGGGTGGTATGGTTGGGGAGGGATGAATGAACCACAGAGTTGTGGATGGAGCGGTTTCTGCGGAAGGCGGAAAGGTTCGCAGATGGGAAGATGTCACTAGTGGTGGGATCACTTTAGAGGTGACAGAAATGTCGGAGTATGTTTTGTTAGATGTGGAGGTTGGTGGGATGAAAAGTGAGGTCCAGGAGAGCTCTATCCTTGTTCTGTGTGAGGGGAGGAGGAGCAAGAGACGAACTAAGGAACTCAGAGGAGATGTGGGTAAAGTAGCCATCTATGACGAAGGGGGAAATCATGTTTACTAAAGTATGAGGACAATTTAGACGTCTCAAAGTCTCATCTTGGAAGCAGATGTGGCAAAGATGGGGAAATTAAGTCTAAAAAGCTAATACTAAACACGAATACTAAAGGGCACTGTATATTTTAATTGCGAATGAGATTTGTTATGTAACTATTCAAATTGATGGTTGGTGTGGCTCAGCGGGCTGAAGGACTCTACACAATCCTTTGTTCAGGGTGGGCCGAACAAAGACTTTAACTTTCCCATGACAATTTCCAGGATATTATGCAGTTTGCAAAGATTTCCACCCTTTGTATCGGTACTTCAACCAATTTGAACGCCAGAGCTGCTTTTGCACCTGTCAACTCTCAGCTCGGGAAGCAAAATCAGAGCCAGTGTCCAGTTTGCTAATAGAAAACGCATGTCGGATAAGGACTGCTGGACTCAGTAGCAATGTCCTCCAGGCAAATAGACTGCAGGTGTTTATTTCCTGATTATGCAGGAAGAATACTCATTTTTCTAAGGTTCTAGATGACAGCTCTGTGTCCATATGCCAGCCATAAGGGAAAAAAATGGACAGTTAACATTGCAATCCTGCACTTTATGTATTTTGATTTTGTAGGTTTTCTCGATAAAGAAAATAATGTGGATAAAGTAAAGCAACCATTAAATCGAAACAAGAACCAGTCTTCGGAATATCTGTTCTAATGTACATTAAAAGCAGTAATCCGTTTGAAGTTAAAGGGACAGACCAGGCTGTCTACTCACATGTACATGACTAGTTCACATATGAATCAGCCGAATGTAAGACAACGAGGTATGACTACATCAAATTGATCTATATAAAACCAGAAATCTTCAGCTTAAGTGGAGAAAAGGAATAGGTGACCTTTTGAGTTTGAAGAACGGTCTCGACCTGAAACGTCACCTATTCATTTTCTCCAGAGACAGAGCCGGCCTTAAGCCGATTGGACCAATTTCTCCCAATTGGGCTCCGCGCCTAAGGGGAGGCACGTGTTAATTTTCTGTATTTTGTACGGAAATACAAATTCGCTTTGTTAAATAAAGATTTAAAAAAAAACATTTGCCATACGGATTTTTTTACAAAACAAACATAGATAACAGCCGCTGCACGGCCATCAGACACAAACGATTCGTTAACTACTACTGTAGCACTTGTTAACAGCCAGTAGTTAACAAGTAGTTATACAATGTGTCATCAATGCATCGATCCACATTCCTCAGTAAATGCAATTGTGTTTTGAACAAGTACTAATGATGCTGCGTTACTTTGAATACAATTCACGCGGCGTCATTAATACTTGTGATGAATTGATGACACATTGAGAATTTCTTAAAACTCACCTTCATGATTGAGGGCCTCTTCTTGGTGAGCTTCTTGGTCTGAAGCAGGTTAGTCAATTAGTTTCTTTTGTGTAGTCAATTAGTTTACCTACTGACCCATGTTGTGTCTCTCTGTCTTCCGCTCTCTCCCTCCCTCTCTCTCTCTCTCACGTTCTCTCTCTCCCACTCCCCATCTCGTCTCTCTCTAGCTCTCTCGGCATTCCCAGAATCATTGACGTTTTGCGGTAGACAAAAATGCTGGAGAAACTCAGCGGGTGAGGCAGCATCTATGGAGTGAAGGAAATAGGCAACGTTTCAGGTCGAAACCCTTCTTCAGACCCGGCCCGAAACGTTGGCTATTTCCTTCGCTCCATAGATGCTGCCTCACTCGCTCTGCGTACCCCACCCCAATTTCCAGGTTAATTTTTCTTCTTTCATTTCACAGTCGCTAAAGTGGTATTGTAACTATGTACTTTTCAAAGGTGACCTACACATTTTGTTTGTTACTTGTAGGTACATGTGTGCAATTTTATATTAAAATGTAGCTTAGATCTGTTTGGTCCATTAACTCGCAGGCACTTTTTAAGCGCACATTTTGATTATCTTCCATTCTACCATAGAGATATAAAGTCTATAATAGACTTTATTTGTATTTCTATGATTCTTGGCTGGGAACCTGGGGCTCACCAAATTGTTCCCAATTGGGCCCCCACCTCCTAAGGCCGGCCCTGTCCAGAGATGCTGTCTGACCTGCTGAGTTACTCTAGTTTTTGTGTCTATGTTCAGTTTAAACTAGCGTCTGCAGTTCCTTTCTACACAATCTTCGGCTTAAGTTCTTTTCACACTATTGTGTCACTAGCACATCATGCATGGCCATTGGCATATTTGTCTTTCAATAAATGAGCTGTTTTGTGTACTCAAGTGAGTCAGCACTTACAATACTAATTTTGGGTGCCTTGGTTCCCTGTCCTCAGAAAGTTTTAGTTCATCCATATGAATTATTTTGAACCAACAAATGTGTGGGAACATTTAGAGGTGCGTTGCCAGCTACAGTGCACTCACTTTGTCAATGCAACCTTGTATCAGACTCACGTATCGATGTAAACAATATCATTATAGTTATTGTAAATGTATTGAATCCCTTATTTGATCTTAAGAGTATAAGAAATTGATGTACTTTACTGAGAGTGTCTAGAAGAGAGTGTATGTTTCTCTTCACTAAAGACTTTTATATCAATCAGCTTCAGCCTTCCAAGTGACTCAGTTCAAAAAAGTCAGAACACAATGAAAAGGCATATTTGTTAATGAAATGAAGTAGAAGCCAGGCATACTCTGAAGATATATACAAAATGCTGGAGTAACTCAGCGGGGTAGGCAGTATCTCTGGATAGAAGGAATGGGAGACATTTCGGGACGAGACATTTCTTCAGACTGAGGCTGAAGACAGTCAGTCTGAAGAAGGTCTCGACCTGAAACATCACACATTCCTGCTATACAGAGATACTGCCTGTCCCGCTGAGTTACTCCAGCAATTTTTGTCTGTCTTCGATGTAAACCAGCATCTGCAGTTCATTCCTACACATTTACACCAGGCATACTGTGTCTGAAGAAGGATCTCAAACTGAAACATACCCATTCCTTCTCTTCTGAGATGCTGCCTATCCCGCTGAGTTACTCCAGCATTTTGTGTCTATCATCTGAGAAAACAGTAAGTGCAGTTCCTTCCTACACATAATCTTTTATTCCGCTGGAAACCAAATATTTCACCTGATCTGCCATGACTTTCGGACGATGGGAAGACTTTGAAAGTATCATTTGGTGCAATGCCTTGATGCCATTGTTTTGAAAACATTACTGAACGATCTTTCTTAATGTAACCATGATAATTGTGTGTTTCTATTCCAATGGCGATCAGGAAATGCAGAGGCTTTTTGTGAGAAAACTCTTGAAATTATTAATGTAAACAAAGTTTTAGGTAGCACCACCCATGGTTTAGGATGTCCTTTAGCGCTTTAATGTCAAGGAAGTTACTTTGAACAGTTGTCATTACTATATTGTAGGAATATGGCACACAATTAACATACCGCAAACAACGATGGGACTACTTTCCGGTAATCTGATTATTAGTAATGTTGACTAAAGCATTTCTTATGTTCCATATCAGCTGCTACGTACATGAGAAATAAGAACACTTATTGTAAATGGTCAAAAAGCAAAATGTTGAACCTCTTTATACCTTTTATAGGAATCTCATGCATCTAAGTGACCTTTTCTTCCAAAAGCTCACTTCATATGTATATTTCTTACCTTCTCCAGTGCAGTGAATGGAAGTTAAAGGAGGCAAAAACCTCTCTGTTACCATGAATTACCCTAAATGAGATATGCAAGGAACAAATTGTTAGTGATCGTAGCAAGATCAACCTGTGATGCACCTCCAGTTGAAAAGCCAATTACCACTAGATTAATTTATAAAGAATAGCTGAGTTACTGTACTGTTAATTCTCTTCATTTCACCATTTCAAAGAAAAGCAGAAGAGTTCTTATGTCTGAAATTAATAATCAGGTTATCTGGTTATTATCTTTTCCATCAGTTTAAGTCACCTGAGTGAGACCAGGCAACATTCCCTTAGTAATACTCAAGATGAAATAAGAGGGATGTAACTCTCTCAGTCTGAAGAAGGGTCATGACCCGAAACGTCATCCATTCCACTATGCAGAGATGTTGCCTGTTCTGCTGAGTTACTCCAGCATTTTGTGTCTATCATAACCATAACAATTTCCTTATTAGTAGCTGCCAAATGGAACCAATGCATTAGTGTACACTGGTGTTATGAAGCATAGTTTGGGGGCATCCGTATCCACCCACCGATAAACCTCTGGAAGCAACTGTGTTTTTCTCCTCTCAGCTACTTTTTATAAATAGGTGCATCACATGCTGACCCTGCTAAGGTCCTTAACAATATGTTCCATGAATATCTCATCCAGTTAATGGTGATGGGGATAGACACAAAAAGCTGGTGTAACTCGGTGGGACAGGCAGCATCTCTGGAGAGAAGGAATGGGTGATGTTTTGGGGGAAGGTGTTTTCCTCCTTCCAGTCACAGTGTACGAAGTGAACCAGTTGAAGACTTTATCTCCTACTCCCAATTCTGCACCCAAGACAAGGTGTTCCATACCACGACATCTGAGATGTCCTCATTCTTTAGGGAATGGGGTTTCCCTCTCCCATCATAGATGAGGCCCTCACATGTGTTCCTCGGTACCCCGCAGCTCTGCCCTTGTTCCCCCTCCCCCTAGTCACAACAGAGACAGAGTATGCTCCACCCCATCAGCCGCCACATACAACACATAATCCTCCAACATTTTCGCCAACTCCAATGGAATCATTACTAATCACATCTTCCCATCTCCACCCATTTCCGCCTTCCGCAGAGACCGTTCCCTCAGCAACTCTCTGGTTAACTCATCCCTTCCCACCCAAACCACCCCCTCCCTGGGTACTTTCCCCTGCAACCGCAGAAGATGCAACATCTGTCCCTATATCTCCTCCCTTGACTCTGTCAGGGACCCCAACAGTCCTTTCAGGTTAGGCAGAGGTTCACTTGCACCTCCTCCAACCTCATCTACTGTATCCATTGTTCAAGATGTGGACTCTTATGCATCGGCGAGACCAAACGTAGACTCGTCTATCGTTTTGCTGAACACCTTCGCTCAGTCCGCCAGAACCTACCTGATCTCCCGGTTGCTAAACACTTTAGTTCTCCTTCCCATTCCCATACTGACCTTTCCGTCCTAGGTCTCCTCCATTGTCAGAGTGGGGCTAAACGCAAATTGGAGGAACAGCATGTCATATTTTGCTTGGGCAGCTTACAGCCCAGTGGTATAAATATTGATTTCTCTAACTTCAATTAACCCGGCATTCCCTTTCTCGCCATTCCTCCCCCACCCAAGTCGTACTAGCTTCTCGTTTTCACCCAACAAACAGCTACAATGGCCTGCTTCCTTTATCACTGTTATTTTTTTGCATATCTTTCAATCATTGTTATGTATCTCTCAACATCATCATCAATATCTCTAATGTCCCTGTTCCGTGACTTTCAGTCTGAAGAAGGGTCTCAATCCAAAACATCACCCATTCCTTCACTCCAGAGATGCTGCCTGTCCCGCTGAGTTACTCCAGCTTTTTGTGTCTATCTTCGGAAGAAAAGGAAAGGTAATTTCAAACAACAAGCTTTAAATAACTAGTAAAAAGTGGTATTTAGGAATGTAAGTAACTAAGACATATACCTCTTTATTTAAATCAAACTTCCCCCTTTACTAAATAAACGACATAAGAATATTCAGTATTGGAAAACACTCCCCATTTCAATGTTTGGTAGAATTAATGCTATAAAAATGATCTTTCTGCTGCATTACTGTACCTATTTCAGTCAATCCCGATATATATCCCAATTTTTTTTTTTTTTTTAAGTTGATTCCATTGTTACAAGCTTCATTTGGGATTATAAGCGTCATAGAATAAGCAAAAAACATTTATGTAAATCAAAGACTAATGGAGGTTTAGCTTTACCAAACTTTTGTTTTATTTTTGGGCAGTCTATATCAAAAACATGAATTTCTGGCTGGAAGAAATGGACTGGTTAAGGATAGAAAAGGAAGATTGTTTGCCTTTTGAAATTGGTTCGATTATGTTTGCACCCACAAAATTGCACAAAAAAACCTATACGGAAAACCCTATAATACATAGTGGTATACGAATCTGGAAACAATTAAAAAAGGCTTTAAAATTGGATAATATATCACTCTGTTTTCCCATTGTAAACAATCCCTTATTTAAACCTTCCGTACTGGATAAAGGTTTCACACAATGGAAAAATTACGGAATTAAAAAGATGGGACATCTTTATAGGAAAGGCACTTTTCTTTCATTTCAGGAGTTACAACAGATTTATGGACTGCACTCAAATATTTTTTTTAGATATCTACAACTTAGAGATTATGTTAAATCTAAATCACAAGATTATAGGAGTAGGGAACCAGAAATCCTTGATGAATGTTTGAATAAATATCCTAATGCAGATAAATGAACAACTTATATTTATTATAGCCTCTTAGATAGCGAGGTCCCATCGATGGAATCATATGGACATACATGGGAAAATGAATTAGGCCAACCTATAATGAAAGATATTTGGGACAAAAGTCTCGCTAAATGCCACACATGCTTTAATACAATTTAAAGTATTACACAGATTACACTACTCTAAAGCAAAACTAAATAGAATTTTCCCACATATCTCTTCTATCTGCGATAAATGTCAGCATCTAGAGGCTAATTTAACGCATACTTTTGCAAATTATATAAAAATCAAAAATTACTGGATTGATGATTTTAGAATAATTTCTGAAGTTATTAACACTAAATTGGATCCCGACTCAAAACTAATAATACTTGGAATATCGGAACAAAGTCTAACACTCTCAACAAGCCAAATAAACTTCCTAGACTACAGTATAATAACTGGGAAGAAATTAATATTAAAATTTTGGAAAGGCCCAATAACCCCCACAATTAAAATGTGGATTATGGAAATGTCGGAGACCCTACACCTGGAAAGAATCAGATTTGTCTTAATGGACAAACAAGAACTTTTTGTTAGAATATGGTCTTCATTCATCGATTATTTGAAGGGGTAAATTGGTTCGGCACGGGAACCTACCTGAAGCTTGAACTTAGTATTAGATGAAAAGTTATACTTTGTAATCTTTGAACCTATCTCCAATGATGTATTATTAGTAAATCATTCCATTCTTCTATTTTTTATTTTATCTTGATATTTGTGTTTTGTTTTCTTTCTTTCTTTCTTACTTTCTATCTATAAAAAAATAGAAGAAGAATTAATCCACAATTGATAATATTAATAATGTATGATTGATACATATGAAATTTTTTACCATAATATGTGTTTGCTTCTAATAAAAATATTTTTTTTAAAAGAAGAAAAAAAAAGTGGTTCAACATTTCACTTGTTGACCTTTTTATATAATTGCTCTTATTTCACATCAGGAACATAAGAAATAGAATGAGTTGTAGGCTATTCACTCCTATATACCTGCTCCATCATTTAATAAGATTATGATAGATGTTTTATTGCACCCTCTAGCAACTTGAATCTCATGTTCCTTGATTCCCTCAGCTTCTAAAACATTTGTTGATCTCTGACATGAATATACTCAACATCTGAGACTCTACAGACCTCTTTGTGATAAGAAGTACAACGGCTCATTAACCTTGGATAAAAACCTTTCATCTCATCGTGTTGCTGAATTTCTCTCAATTTAAGATTATCATTCTGGTTCTGGACATCCTATCCAAATAAAACATCAACAGTACATCTATCCTGTGAAGCCCTGTAATAACTTTGTACATTTCAATAAGATCACCTTTCATTCATCTAAACTCTAGAGAGTGTAGGTTCATTCTCAAACTTGGAGGGGGAGGGGAGAGGGAGAGGGAGAGGGTGTGGGAGGGGGTTGTTTGCATGTTTCCATGCTGTGTAATGCTAACACAACCTGGGAAGTGACTTTCATTTTTCATGTTTTTTTGCTTCATCATGCACTGCATTTACCCCATAAGCACACAGTGGAGCTTTTGTTAAAATGACATTCCCACCACACCCTTCTAACCATGTCATCCGAACCTAGGTACCATTCATTAACGTCATCAATCACAGCGCAGCTCCGTCAGGCAAAACATGTGGATTCTACTCTCCCTTGTTTTAACTGAGACAAACTTGGAACACCAGAGTATAGCTTCAAGCAATGTTCATTCCAATCTATTCAACATCTATCAGTGACCTTTAAATTGGGCAACTCACAAAGAGAATTATCGCTTTGAATCAAACAGTGATTAAGAAGAACACTTACATTAAAATTTGCACTCCTTATTTTATATATGGCAGATTTTATTGGGAGGTTTAATGATACTTTGGGCATCTGTCAAGATACTCTGTATAGATGAAGCTCTACTAAAAGTAATTGCAAAGATAACACTAACCTACAAAGAGTGAGTAATTGCAATAATGTTGGAACAATCCTCTCTTTTCTATTGGCTATTTTTCATTCGAGCCCCAAGGGGTGACATTTGTTGCAATATAATAATTATAGTTCAGCGTCACAAGTCTAGGCCTTGTTTCTTGTCCTCCTGCTGGGAAAATCAACATATTCATTATTTAGCAACATTTCATTAGAGGGAAGTAAGTAAACATGGACACTTGTAAATACTAGCATCAATAACAATGTTAAATAACATCATGTTCATAATGACCATAAGGAACAGCTGATGCTGGAAGCTTGTGTATAGAACAAAGTGCTGGAGTAACTCCATGAGTCAGACAGCATCTATGGAGGACACGGATAACTCAAGAACCATAAGGTCATAAGTGATAGGAGCAGAATTAGGCCATTCAGCCCATCAAGTCTATTCCACCATCCACTCATGGCTGATCTATCTCTCCCCCATAACCTCATTTTCCTGCCTTCTCCCCACAACTACTAAATACAAATCTATCTATCTCTGCATTAAAAAATATCCATTGACTTGGACTCCACAGCCCTCTGTGGCAAAGAATTCCACTAATTCACAATCCTCGGACTAAATAAATTCCTCCTCATCTCCTTCTAAAGGAATGTCCTTTAATTCTGAGACTATGATCTCGGATCCTAGACTCTCCCACAAGTGGAAACATCCTCTCCACATCCACTCTATCCAAGCCTTTCACTAATCAGTAAGTTTCATTCGGTAACCATCCCTCCTTGTCCTAAATCTGAAAAGTAATAGTTCAACCCTAGAATTCATATCCATAAGCCATTTATATGTGCAAAAAAAATTCCATCAATATAGTTATTGCATTGGGGAGGAACTCCTCAAAGTCCTTTGCATATAATAAAGAACTTTAATGTCTTCTTCCCCTTAACCAATTCCTCACAAACAATGACAACTTGCTCCCAAGGTATCCCAGGCAGCTGACAAAACCAATGCAGACTCTGCCCCAGCTGGGCAGCAAGTGAATGACTGTGTTGTTACCTCTCCTTCCATTTTTTTTGCTTGGCTTTTCTTTGCTCCTAAAGAGACTCAATGTAGTAAACTTTGCAGGTTTTCAATGTTCTCGATCCAGGGTTCTCCATGACTCAAATAGAATGTGACATGTTTTTCAAGGTTGCTTTCACAACATCCTTGAAGCACTTTCTGTGCCATACTGGCAACACCCACACTGTGGACAGAGTCTAGAGAAGAGTGCATCCACTTGCACCTCCTCCTACCTCATCTAATGTATCTACTGTTCCAGATGTGGACTACTATATATCAGCGAGACCATACGCAGGCTCGGTGATCGTTTCGCGAAACACCTCCGCTCAGTCTGCCTAGACCTCCGTGATCTCCCGGTTGTTAAACACTTTAACTCCCCCTCCCATTCCCACACTGACTTTTCTGCCCTGGACCCCTCCACTGTCATAGTGAGGCCCAGCGCATACCCAGCGATATGAATATTGATTTATTTATCTTCAAATACTCTCTCCGTTTCTCCCCCACCCTAGTTCTCTGGCTAGTTTCACTGTCCACCTGATTAATTTTACTGATTGTATGTCTCATTCTAACCTTCCCCTCAGCTAACAATTAACCATTCTACATTTCCTTGATCATCTTTTGATTTGATCTGTCGTTTTCACACCTTCCACTTCCATATCTCTGGTCTCCCTCTCCCCTGACTTTCAGTCTGAAGATGAGTCTCGACCTGAAACATCACCAATTCCTTCTCTCCAGGGATACTGCCTGAGTTACTCCAGCATTTGGTGTCTATCTTCAGAGCATTTATCGTAGACTGGTGCCAGGGATGTGGGCACAAATGGCCCATTTGTTGGAAAATGTAACTGGAGCCTCAGTGCTGGCAATGTGGGATTCAGACATTGGTTTCCATCCTGCTCATGGATTGGGAGGATTTGGGGACAATGATGCTATGAATTGTAATTATGTTGTATATATGCAAAAAACTCACATGCTTTAACCAGCACTTCAATCAGCTTGTCCATTAGATTTTGGAAGAAGTTGTCAATGTTGGCTATTTTAATTGCTCCACTCATGTTGATTTAGATCAGCGGTTCTTAACCTGGGGGTCGTGACCCCCTATGGGGGTCGTTTGGTGCTTTGCCAGGGGTCATGAAGGGGACATAAATAACATTTCAATTTGTTGAGCCCATGTTTAGGAACCTAACAAAGGTACATACCACATACAGTGTTTTGTTTGCGTATGCGCGTACTGGTGTCAAAAAGGTTAAGAACCACTGATATAGGTCCTCCAAACACAAATTTACATAATGCTTCCAAAGCTATTTTACTTCGGAGTCACGTGAGTGACTACGTGAAGAACCCGCCTCACGCTGGCAACGGCATGACGTCAACGCTGACGGCGGAAGGAGGAGCTGCAGTAAGGAGCAGCTCCTCGGTAGCGGTCGGAACGGCCCGCAAGTAAGTGCAGTTAGACCGGGGCGTTTTTTAGGTTACGCTGGGTGGCTCCAGCAAACGAAACCAAAAGTAAAATTTAGAGCCACGTTAACGTGCTGATTGAGCACTGATTATTAAAGAAAAATGGAGAAATCGGGGGAAAAGAAGTTTTCGCGGGTAAAAAGATCTTCCCGGGTGAAAGTAAAAATACGGGACGCGAAGTTAGTGCGGACCCGGTTCCGATACCATTGGCCGCCGATTTACCCGATAGTGAGTTTCCAGATTCTCCAGAAATAATAACCAAGGAGGAAAATGTTCCTAAAAAATGCAAAAAGAAATCTGAGAGGCCCGTGGTTTCTGATGACTCTGATACTGAAAGACCTCCAGACAATAAAACTATGTGGCTAAAAATGGAGCATATGGAGAAAGTTCTCCAAACAATGATGAGACAAGGGTCACAGTACCCAGATGAATCCCAAAAAATCCCTGAGGGGTTTGAATATGATGAATATGGCTGTGGGCCAAGTTGGGAATATGATACTCCGGACCCAGGATTTGGGCTGGAAGAAGTCTCATGGGATGATATCCCAATTGATTTAGGGCTGCAGAAGGTAGACCCTGCTGGTGGCTATATGGCTTTTGAAAGCACACCACAAAGTAAAAAGAAAAGGCCTAATGTGCCTGGGATAGCACAAGATTTTTGCTATACCTGAAGGAAGTGGTGAGGCTATGGAAGAAAACCAAGCTGCAAACATAAATTATATGGTATCTCACCAACTTCACAATTCTGTGATGAATGAAACATCAGAATTATATAAAGCTCCAAGAAATTGTGCCTCATTGGAAGTGCCTACGGTGAATCCGATGATATGGACGTCTATGACTCCAAGTATGAGAGCCCAAGAAGTGAAGTTTCAAAAGGTGCTCAAATTAATTTCTGCTGCCATTACGGCCTATGGCAGGCAAATGGAGAATCTGAAATGGAAAAGATTCAAAAGGATACTTTGGGCTTATTGTGTAATTCATTCTAAGAAATTAATTGTATGAGGAAAATGGCGATTCGGCCCATATTTCACCCTAGGTTTGCAAGCCTGTGTCAAGAAAGTGGAGTTCAAGCTCCTGGGTATTTGTTTGGAGAAAATTTGCCGAAACAGCTGAAAGAGTTGGATGAAGAAGCTAAATATTTTAGCAATGTTAAACCTTTTGTCTTTGGACAAAGAAGGGTTTTTTCGACCCGAAGGGGTTTCGATTTTCGTTATAGAAGCAGAAGTTTGTCACGAAAATACTATCGTGCTGTGCAGGCGAGTGCTTCCCTGTATTCGGGAAGAAGGAGACCACCACGCTCATACGGAGAGGTATTAAAGACTTATATACTTAAAGAAACTGTGGATGACTCTCCAGTTGGAGGGAGATTGCAAAAATTTTATAATGCCTGGCTTAACATTACTTCTGATCGATATGTATTACAAGCAGTTTCGGGAGCCATTATTATTTTTAAAGAAGGGGTTAATCCTCCTGTACAGAATAGACCTGCTTATGCTTATGTGTTTTCTGCAGAGGAAAGAATGGAGATTAATGTGGAAATTGACAAATTATCTGGAAAAGGCGTAATTGAAAAGACTTATGAACATAAGCATCAATTTGTCTCTAATATATTTCGAAGAGATAAAAAAGATGGTGGTTGCAGAATTATTCTGGACCTTACAGATCTAAATAAGTTTGTAGAATACAAACATTTTAAGATGGAGACATTCAGTACTGCAAAATATCTTATCTCAGCAGGGTGTTATATGGCTAAGATTGATTTGAAGGATGCTATTATTCTGTAGCAATTCATCAATTCTTCAGGAGGTATTTAAAATTTAATTGCTGGGACAATTATGGCAGTTTAAAGCTTTACCAAATTGATTGAGTTCGGCTCCTAGACTCTTTACAAAACTGTTGAAACCAGTTTTAGCCCAATTAAGAGCACAGAAACACATTGTTATGGCTTATCTGGATGATATTCTGATCATTAAATGATACTCAAGAGTCAGCTGAGCACTCAGTTTCAGTTACTAAAGCTTTGTTTGAAAAGCTAGGGTTTTTGATTCATCCAATAAGTCCCAGCTGCAGCCAGCACAAACAATTAACTTTTTGGGGTTTGTCATTAACTCATGACTATGTTAGTTACTTTGCCAACAGAGAAGGCCAATGATATCTTGATGACTTGTAATTACCTCATTCACAAACCTTATCCCTCCATCCGAGAAGTGGCGAAAACCATTGGGAAACTGGTAGCAGCATTTCCGCAGTGGAATTTGGTCCATTACATTATCAAAGTCTTCAAAGGGACAAAATAAGGGCTCTTAAAGAGAAGGCAGGTCACTTTGACAGGCCTATGCAATTAACAAAAGAAGCCGTGTTGGAATTACAATGGTGGGTTGAAAATGGTCCCACAAGCTGCTAAGAATATCATGATTAAACAACCTGAAATGGTTTTACAAACGGATGCTAGTGCTCTCGGATGGGGGGCTACAGATTCGTCCTCCAGTTGTGGAGGTAGATGGAAAGCTCAAGAAGAAGCATTTCTTCAAGTTTATGGTATTAACTATTTGGAGTTATTGGGTGCTTTTTATGGACTTAAAGCATATTGTTTGTGCTAAACAAGGTCTACATGTGTTAATACAGTTAGACAATAAAACGGCTGTTGCATACATTAATCACATGGGGGGAGTTAGATCAGTATCATGTGATTGTCTGGTCAATGAGATATGGCAATGGTGTATTGGTCGCCAAATATGGATTTCAGCAAGCTACATTCCGGTAAGGACAATGTGGTAGCAGATGAAAGGTCCAGGATTTTTAAAGATAATACGGAATGGATGCTTAAGCCAGCAATATTTAAGAATATTGTAAACCAATTTGGGTTGCCAGAAATAGATTTGTTTGCATCTAGGCTTAATCATCAATTGCCTACTTATGTGTCTTGGGAACACGATCCAGATGCAGTAGCAGTAGATGCTTTTTCATTACACTGGGGAAAGATGTTCTTTTATGCTTTTTCCACCATTTGCTTTGATTCAGAGATGCCTGAAGAAGATAGAACAAGATTCTGCTTCTGGATTGTTGGTAGTTCCAAACTGGCCAACTCAACCTTGGTTCCCAGTAATGCTGAATATGATTAAAGAACCATATAATGTCGATTCCTAACTGTAGTGATATCTTGACTAATCCGGTAACTAAAGAAATTTACCCATTGTATGCATATATGAATTTATTAATCTGCAGGTTTTGACCAGACCACTACAGGAGCTGGGATTGTCGGACAAAACTATGGAAGTTTATGGTTGCATCATGGCGCAATAGCACACAAAAGCAATATATGACACATATTAAGAAATGGGAAGACTTTTGCACACAGTCAAATATTTCTTATGATACTGTAAATATTGCAAATGTTTTGGAATTCCTTGCCAATTTGCATTTTGAGCAACATTTAAGTTACAGTGCCATTAACACTGCACGCAGTTGCCATGTCGTCCTATTTAGGACTTATGACTGATCAGGGATCAATTGGGTCGCATCCATTAATATCTAGATTCATGAAAGGAATCTTTAATATTAATCCACCCAAACCAAGATACACAGAGATTTGGGATGTGAGCATTGTACTTACGCTACTTAGACAATGGACTCCAATTGAAGAGTTGACATTGGAAAGATTGACATTTGAAATTAGTCATGTTAATGTCACTGGTCTCAGCTCAAAGAGTGCAAACTTTACAAATGTTGCGTTTAGACTGTATGCATGTGACTACAGATAATGTTGTGTTCTATGTTTACGAGTTGATCAAACAAAGCAGGACCAGGGAGATCTGGAACAAAGGTAACCTTTCAAGATTATCATATTGATCCTACTTTGTGTGTGGTTAAACATTTGAACGAATATATTAAAGTTACTGACAACCTTCGAGGAAATGAAAAAGCGTTAATGGTTACGCACAAAAAACCACACACAAAAGCTTCAGTTCAAACTATCTCAAAATGGTTGAAACAGGTGTTGGTTTTAGCGGGAGTAGACACTGATGTGTTCAAATCTCACTCCACCAGGGCGGCAGCTACGTCCGCGGCGAAGGGGCGGGACGTACCTCTCGAGCATATTTTAAAAGTCGCAGGGTGGAGTAAAGAAGAAACTTTTTCAAAGTTCTACAATAAACCTGTTCACACTATGACAAGCTTTGGACACGCGGTGGTTGGGAGCACTATAATCACCTGCTTTGTTTACTATTAATTGCTATAATCAATGGTGTAGTCACTTCTATCTTTTATCACTTGTAATCATTTCCCTCAGATATAAGGAGGGTTATTATATGGTCTTTAAACCATTAAAAAGTTAATTGTGAAATGATCTAACATTAGTCTGGTTTCTCATGTATGTGTTTTACTTAGCCGGACTGTCGTACGGATTGATTCTACGACATAAAAAACACAGAAAGCTTTAAAATCTTCACGTAGTCACTCACGTGACTCCGAAGTAAAATAGTAAGATTAAACAAGAACTTACCAGTTCGAAGTTTGATCGTTATTTTTATGAGGAGTTACGATGAGGGATTACGTGCCCTCCGCTCCCACCCTCATAAAATAAATGATCAAATGGTAGTTCTAAGTCTTTTATGAGCCTTACTATGTTACTCCGGCTTTTGGTGTTCTGTGTTTTTCATGCCGCTGCTTTGAAGTATGCCGTTGCCAGCGTGAGGCGGGTTCTTCACGTAATCCCTCATCGTAACTCCTCATAAAATAACGATCAAACTTCGAACTGGTAAGTTCTTGTTTAATCTTACTATTTTACATTATTTGAACATAGCAACGAACTGTTGCTCCACCCTTGGCAACCATTTTGATTAAATGGACTAAATTCTGAGATGCTGTGGATTCAATACAAGGCTATTACATTGTATTGTTCCTTTGGGAAATGTATAGGGAACACACCTCCTGTACGTGTGTAGAATTACGTGTTACGAAAACAACACATTATTGTAGATCCTGGAACTTTATAATAAAATTAAATTGGAAGTACTTGACTTGTCAAGAGACATCTGTTGAGAAAGAGTTCATGTTTCAGACCAAAAACCTTTCATCGGAACTGGGAAAAATTAAAGAAAAAATGGCCTTCACTTGCAGGGAGAGTGGAAAGGAAGTATGTAGGGCAAGAAAGGCGAATAAATTTAAATTTAAAAAAGGAAGAGTTTGCAAGATAATAACAACACAGTGGTGATGAAATGCTGAATATATATCTGAAACTACCAAAGGGACTTGGAAGGAATGCTGATAATCTCAATTAAAAATGCCAGGATGCTATTTATTTAAAACTGTGGAATCCAAGGTTGGTTGCAGGAGGATATGGTGGTTGAGGGTGATTGAGTCATATAGATCAGAAAAAGGATGTCCTGTTCAACACATCTGTGCCATCCCTTATGTATCGATTTATACTAATCCCAATTTCCAAGGGAACTATAGACCAGTGACCTTAACATCTGTGGTAGGTAAGTTACTGGAGAGGATTCGGAGGGATGAGATATATATGCATTCGGGTAGACACCAGGGATTAATTAGGGATAGTCAGCGTGGTTGTGTACCTGTGAGATTGTGCCTTAAGAATTTGATTTGCGCTTTCTGAAGAAGTAACTAAAAAGGAATGCTGGGGTTCCAGGATGGAGGTGAGGTAGGATGTATAGGGACAGGTGTTACATCTCCTGCAGTTGCAAGGGAATGTACCTAGGGAGAGAGTGGTTTGGATAGGAAGGGATGAGTGAACCAAGGAGTTGCAGAGGGAGCAATCCCAGCAGAAGGCAGAGAGGGGTGGAGATAGGAAGATGTGCTTAGCCGTGGGATCACGTTGGAGGTGATGCAACTGTGAGAGGATGATGTATGCGTTGCGGAAGCTGGTGGGGTGAAAGTTGAGATCCAGGGGAACTCTATCCTTGTTGCGTCTGGGGGGAGAGGGAGCGACAGCAGAACTACGGGACAAGGAAGAGATGCAGGTGAGAGATCCATCAATGACAGCCAGTGGGGGGAACCACGTTCACATCTTGGATGTCCTCGAATGGAAAGCTTCATCTTGGGAGCAGATGCGGCGGAGATGGAAGAATTGAGATTAGGGGGATAGCATCTTTACAAGACTCAAGCTCAATTAATAAAACCTTAAGTGTAGTCCAGATAACTGCGGGAGTCGGTAGGCTTGTAGTAGATGTCAGTTGATAGTCTGTCTCCTGTGATGGAGATTGAGAGATTAATAAAAAGGGGAAAGAGGTGTAAGGGATAGTCCAGGCAAATATGTGGGCAGTTAGTGGAAGTTAGTACTGAAGTTAATGAAATCCATGGGTTCTGTTTGGGTGCAGGAGGTAGCCCCGATGCCGTTGTCAATGTAGCGGAGATAGAGTTGGTGATACGGCCAGTGTACGCCTGAAACAAGGATTGTTCAGCGTCACCAACAAAAAGGCAGGCATAGCTGGGGCCCATGTGAGTGTCCATGTCCACACCTTTAACTTGGAGTAAATGAGAATAGTTGAAAAATAAGTTGTTGAGGATGAGGACAAGTTCTGCTAGGCAGAGGAGATTGTTAGTAGAGGAAAAATGTGTTAGTTTCATGGAGTATTGTCAACATTCAGCATATTCCATTTCAACCAGCTTTCTCAGCGTAATGGAGTTAGCTACATTCGGGCCATCACACTGTTTACTGTGATACATACCCTATCCCAAATATAATTCACCATCAATACAGATTCATACCAGGAAAATTAATTTCCGTCGTATATGGCGACTAAATGCACACTTCATAGAGCGCTGAAGTCTCAAAACAAAATCATGAATTTGAGTTACCTAGCTTTACTAATTTGTATATAGTAATTTGTATTTAGTAATTTGTTAATTGTGGTTGTCTTCCTTTAAGAAACATTGAAACCCAATCTGCAGATAGAAAATGCCTCTAACTGTACTGGCAACAGCATCCGTGCACTTGATAAATGGGTCAGCAATGTTATAGTTTGCTGCCAGGCAGCCTGAGTTGGGAGAAGTAGAGGGGCGAGGAATAGGGGCACATGGATCTCCTGGTATGGAGTGGCTGATCCTGAGTACAGAGCCGACTATCATCTCAGGCCCGGCAGTCTCTATATTACATTTATCAGTTCATAGAGGCTTCAATTTATACTGTGGATGGACTGCCAGAAATAAATTGTTAAATGAATAAAAATGACAAGGAACGATTTTTAATGCATGAACACTATATCCTCTGGACAGGAGGACATCTTGCATAGTTCAGTACTTTCAGCATGATGTACTCCTTGTCGAATCAGTTAATTACAATGGTCAAAAGTCGTGAGTTTTTCTGCAGTTTCCACCAGTAATTAATTAAAAAGTCCCAGGCACATTTCTGACTTCATTGCATTTGCAAAATATGATTAATAAATGACATCAACGTAAGGGAGAATTATGACAGGTAGGGTTCAGTCCAATATCCCGAATGGCGGGTCTTCAACTAAATGAGCATAAACACTTCAAAACCTGTCCTAAATTACATTTGTGTGCTCTTTAAGCATTTTAACTCCCCTTCCCATTCCCAGACTTTCATGACCTTTCTGTCCTGGGCCTCCTTCGTTGTCAGAATGAGGCCAAGCGCAAATAGGAGGAACAGCACCTTATATTTTGCTTGGGCAGCTTACAAGCCAGCGGTAGGAATATTGATTTCTCTAACTTCAAGCAACCCTTGCATCCCCTCTCTCTCTGTCCCTCCCCCACCCTAGTCATCATGCTGGTTTCACTGTTGTCCGATGTTGAGTCTCACTCTCTATATAACTCATTGTCACCTACCCCACAGTCAACAATGAAACATTGTGGGCTCCAACTTTCCTTGATTATCGTTGCTTTTTCCATATCTTTCATTCGTTTGTTATATATCTCTCTATATCACCGTCTATATCTCTTGGTTCCCTTTCGACTGAGTCTGAAGAAACGTCACCTATTCCTTTTCTCCCGAGATGCTGCCTGACCCATTGAGTTACTCCAGCTTTTTGTGTCTATCTGCAGTTTAAATCAACATCTGCAATTTCTTCCTACACAAATAAAATAATAGATATGTTTATCAAAAGTGTGATCAAGTGCCAACCAAATGAGATTTTGCCAGGACCGCTTCACTTCAGAACTAATTAGCAGCTTCATCAAAGCATGGATAAATGAGTTGAATTCCATAGTTTTGATTTAGTTTAGTTTTGAGAGACAGTGCGGAAACAGGCCCTTTGGTCCACCAACTCGCACTGACTAGCGATCCCCACACATTAATACTACCTACACACACTAGGGACAACTTACATTTATACCAAGTCAATTAACCTACAAACCTGTACATTTTTGGAGTGTGGGAGGAATCCGAAGATCTTGGAGAAAACCCACGTGCTCACGGGGAGAACGTACAAACTCCATTCAGACAGCACCCGTAGTCGGGATCGAACCCGGGACTCCGGCGCTATAAGCGCTGTAAGGCAGCAACTCTACCATTGAGGTGAGTGACTGCTCACAGTATTTGATCAAGTACAGCAATAAGGAGCCCTGGTAAAACAGTGTTCTTGATCACTGTGGATCAAGAAAGCTCTCCATTGCCTGGAGGCATAAATAGCACAGGGGAAGATAATTACAATTGCTGGAGGCCTTTCATATTATCCCAGAACACTGTGTTAGAAGAGCTCCTCCAGAATTGTAGGATGAACCATCTTCGGCAGCCTCACTGGTGACCTTCCTTCCAGCATATATTCACTGAAAGTAGCAAAAGAAAAACAGACAATGCTGAACACGTTCAAATAATATCCCTGCTGCTCACCTTTTAGCTCCCTCCAATCCTGCTTTTGTGGTGACAGCTGTAAGTTTCTCCCTTCCATTGATGTGTTAAAAAAAAAGTTATTTTCTATATCTAACTGCAAGAAATAATTCCAGTAATGTATCACTGAAAGTAGGTTCTATCCTTTCATCATTCCTGCATACTTTGAGATTCTAAATGTGCATTAACGTTTTAAATAGTGCTAATCTTCTGAAATGCACTATTCCTGTGGTATAACCAAATGATTTGAATGCTGAAAGTAAAAATTAATTCATTCAATTCAAGTAAGAGTGTTGAATCTGACCCACTGAGTTGAGCTTCAAGTTTCAGCCATAAAATATTATTTCCCAGTCGGGAATTAATATCAGAGTAATTCCAGTTCTAAACAACCAAATCCTAGGTAAATGGGATCAATGTCAACTGTTACAGCCCAAAAAGACAGCACTGGGCCTGTACTCGCTGGAGTTCAGAAGGACGAGGGGAGTCCTCAGTGAAACTAACCAAATAGTGAAAGGCCTGGATAGAGAGGATGTGGAGAAGATGTTTGCACTCGTGGGAGAGTCTAGGACTAGAGGCCATAGGCTCAGACGTACCTTTAGAAAGGAGATGGGGAGGAATTTCTTTAGTCAGAGAGTGCTAAATCTGTGGAATTCATTGCCACAGAACGCTGTGGAGGCCATCAATGTGTATTTTTAAGGCAGAGATTGACAGATTCTTGATTAGTAAGCGTGTCAGGGGTCATGGGGAGAATGCAGGAGAATGGGGTTAATATCGAAAGGTTAACATATGATGAATGTTTGACAGCACTGGGCAATGGAGTTTAGAAGAATAAGGGGGGACTTCATTGAAATGTACAGGATAGTGAAAGGCTTGGATAGAGTGGATGTGGAGAGGATGTTTCCCCTGGTGTCGGGTGTACAGGTGTCAGAGGTTATGGGGAGAAGGCAGTGGAATGGGGTTAGGAGGAAGAGATAGATCTGCCATGACTGAATGGCGGAGTAGACTTGATGGGTCAAATGGCCTAATTCTGCTCCTACAACTTATGAATTTATGAACTTTGTATCACTTGCCATAACCACATACTCAAGGAATGGTTACCTGGACTAAATTACTGAGTCAGCAAACATTTCAGAGGAAAATTGAATAAAATGAAGAAAACTGAAAAGAACACTCCATTTGTGGAAAATGTCGTATGAAGAACCAACATAGGAAATGTTGGGAGTGAGGAAAAAAAATCCCTGCCCTTCACCTGACTAGAGGAAACTCTGAAGGTGTATTTGCTCATTTTTGACAACAGGAACATATTTTTAGGATTGTCTGACACATTGTCTACTCTTTCTCATAGTGCTGAAAGAGAAAGGTGTTATGCAGTTGAAAATGAATTCATTCCAAAATTGAGCAAAGTTGCGCCCATTGTGGAGCCACATTGAGTCAAGGGAATTTAACCATGGCTTTTCATCAGCATTAGATCACCGCCTTTGTGTCAAATTCCCTCAAAATACGTGAATTATAGTGCAATCCCCAATATGATTAGAAAACCAACGGTTCCCTTATACACATACACAAAGCTTTTCCTAATTCTTCTTCTTAGCACTTCTTGCACTTATCACTGAGCCTTCATAAGATCATAAGTGATAGGAGTGGAATTAGGCCATTCAGCCCATTCAATTATGGAAGATCGATCTCTCCCTCCTAACCCCATTCTCCTGCCTTCTCCCCATAACCTCTGACACCCGTACACCTGACACAAGTGGAAACATCCTCTCCACATCCACTCTATCCAAGCCTTTCACTATTCTGTACATTTCAATGAGGCCCTCATTCTTGTAAACTCCATTGAGTACAGGCTCAGTACCGTCCAACATTCATCATATGTTAACCTACCTTGGACTCCTGGGATCATTCGTATAAACCCTCCAAATCCAGCACATCCATCCTCAGATATGGTGCCCAAAATTGCTCACAATATTCCAAATGCGGGCTGCCCAGAGCCTTATAGAGCCTCAGCATTACATCCCTGTTTTTGTATAGAAGCCCTCTCAAAATAATTGCTAGCATTGCATTTAGTTTCTTTACTACTGATTCGACTTGCAGATTAACCTCTCAGGAATCCTGCACCAGCACTCCCACGTCCCTCTGTACCTCTGATTTCTGGATTCTCTGCACATTTAGAAAATAATCTTCGCCTTTATTCCTACTACCAAAATGCATGAATCCACACTTTGCTGCACTCTATTCCATCTGCCACTTCTCTGCCCACTCTCCCACCCTATCCAAGTCCTTCTGCAGAGTCCCTGCTTTCTCTGCACTTTCTGCACCCATTTTTGTATCATCCGTAAATTTGGCAACAAAGCCTTCAATCCCCTGGTCCAAATCATTAATATACAACGTGAAGAGTAGCAGTCCCAGCAACGAGCCCTGCGGAACTCCGCTAGTCATTGGCAGCCAACCAGAAAAAGCCCCTTTTATTGCCACTGTTTACTTTCTGCCATCCAGTCAATCTGATATCCGTGCATCCTTCCTAGCATCTTTTCTGCATTCAATGGGATATTTGATTACACCAATTTTTTTTGGTTGGCTGATTTGAAAATGGGTCATGAGCATTAGAGACATCGCAGGAAGCCATGGAGACCATGGGTTGAGAACAAGAAGAGCTTCTCACCTAAGGTTTTATTAATTGAGCTTGCAGACAACCTTGGTCACAACTAGACTTACTTCAGGAACACACTATGGAAAAAAAAAATCATTAAGATTTGGGATTTCCTGTGACATCAAATACAATCTCATGCCTGGGTCTGCACTGCTCTCCACATTGAGTTTAAGGCTAATCTTAGTTTCCAAACTTCAGGATGATTCCAGCTTGCAGTCACTCATCCTGTAGGTCATTCATGCTTCATATTCTAAGAGAGAAGAGTCACTTTACTTTTCCTTCAGTTCACAATGACACAGAGATTTATTACCGCTACAAGTTTCTGCTACAAATACTCGTGTAATAATACATAACCTTTGCTAACTTTCTGCAAGAACAGCATGGTGGTTGTCATTGACTGTCTCTGTGGAGCTCATATTGAGTACTCATCTTGCAGCCTGTCCAGGAAGCACTCATAGTATTCTCCTGCACCTCACCCACAAATACACTTTGCATTTGAAACATCATGCTTCTCCTGTAGATGAAAGAGTGCTGGTTGTGTTGTGCACACGACAATTAAAGGCCGGCTCCAGGGTCATGGTTATGAGGCTATGTGTTGGGAAGTGACACCCTATTAAGGGATTGGACATGCTAGATGTAGGAAACATGTTCCCGATGTTGAGGGAGTCCAGAATCAGGGGTCACAGCTTAAGAATAACGGGTAGGCCATTTAGAACCGAGGAAAAACTTTTTCACACAATTTGTGGAATTCTCTTCCTCAGAAGACAGTGGAGGCCGATTCACTGGATGCATTCAAAAGAGAGTTAGATAGAGTTCTTAACGCTAGCGGAATCAAGGGATATGGGGAGAAGGCAGGAACGGGGTACTGATTGTGGATGATCAGCCATGATCACATTGAATGG
Source organism: Okamejei kenojei (assembly GCA_035221665.1). Taxonomy (NCBI): domain Eukaryota; kingdom Metazoa; phylum Chordata; class Chondrichthyes; order Rajiformes; family Rajidae; genus Okamejei; species Okamejei kenojei. The sequence continues at coordinate 65,946,847 of CM069141.1, read as the reverse complement.
CTCGAAGGGCCGAATGGCCTACTCTTGCACCTATTATCTATGTATCTATGTACAATAGAATAATATCCATTGAAACTGCTGCAGCTCGGAAATCCCTGAAGTACATATTTGAAGATTGGTTCTTTATTGGGACTTTCAAATAACTGTATAAGGATGAGACACAATGCTGTTTAAGTGCCAGTAAAAGAGGAAAGGCATTTCTAGCATGATACTTCATGAATCAGAGTATCCAAGGTTCATACCTTTTTGTTAAGTGCATAATCGGGGCTACTCTTACATGCTTTAACTGAAAGACTTATTTGAACAAAGCAAAACAGTGTGTAAATTCCCTTCTCAATGACAGAGGGGAAATTTGTGCTTGAGAGTCAGGGGATGTAGGCGAGGTTCTGCGCGAATACTGTACATCAGTATTCACCAAGGAGAATATTATGGAGGACAGTGAGATCAGTGCAGAGAATATTAATATACAGTTTGAAATCAAGAAGGAAGTGGTGTTGGGTCACTGGAAGAGTATTAAGGTGGATAGATCCCAAGGACATCTATCCGTGGTCATTAAGAGAGGTCAGAGAAGAAATTACGAGATCCTTGGCAAAGATCTTTACATCATCCCTAGCCACAGGTGATGGCCCGGAGAACTGCAGAGAAACCATTGTTGGCCATTGTTTAAGAAAGCAAATAAACAGACTCCAGGACATTATAGGCTGGGATGCCTTGCATCAGCGGTAAAGCCCCTGTCCCATTTAGGAAACCTGAACGGAAACCTCTGGAGACCATGTGCCCCACCCAAGGATTCCGTGAGGTTCCCAGAGGTTCCCGTGAGGTTCCCAGAGGTTCCCGGGGGTTCCGGTCATTCTCCATGAGTCACCAGAGGTTCTGGTCAATTGCCTGGAAAGCCTCAACCAAAGCGTGAGCTGCATCTACTGACCACGCGCGCGCGCGCACACACACACAAACACATCGTGAAGGTGGGGGCCAGGGAAGCGGAGGAGCATTTTCTGCGTGTGAAGTGGAAAGTAAACGGCTGCCACAGAGCAAGGTATGTCCTTTAGAGAGCGCAGGAGGGAGGGAGAGAAGGACAGAGAAAGGGAGAGGGAAGGGAGAGAAAAGGGGAAAGAGAAGAGGGGAGAAAAGGGGGGAAAGAAGGGAGAGAGAAGGGGGGAGAGAAGGGGAGAGAGAAGGGAGAGAAGGAGTGGAGACAGTTTTAAGAAGTTTAATAAAGTTAGCGGGCATTTTACCTTCCGGCGGATCTTCTAGGTCCTGAAAACCAAAGAAGATTTCTTTGCTGAAAACTCCAATGAGCCAATCAGAATGGCCGGTCAGTGAAGGCCTTCGACTGGCTGTAAGTAAAAATGTGACCCCACCCCTGGCTTCAACCACTTTCCACCATTAGGGAGAGTGACCGGAACCTCCAGGAACCTCCGGGAACCTCATGGAAACCTTGGGTGGGGCGCAAGGTCTCCAGAGGTTTCCGTTCAGGTTTCCTAAGTGGGAAGATCCGCCGAAAGGTAAAATGCCCGCTAACTTTATTAAACTTATTAAAACTGTCTCCACTCCTTCTCCCCCCGTTTTCTCCCCTTCTCCCCCCCTCTCCCCCCTTCTACCCCTTTCTGCCCCCTTCTCCCCCCTTCTCTCTCCCCTTCTCTGTCCTTCTCTCCCTCCTTCCCGCGCTTACCATGCTCTGTGGCAGCATGGTTAGCATTCTTCACTGCCATTCGCATTCTTCACTGCCTACAGTACCTGCATGCTTACTTTCAGTGACTGATGAACAAGAACCCCCAGATCTCGTTGTACTTCCCCCTTTCCCAACTTGACACCATTCAGATAATAATCTGCCTTCCTGTTTTTGCCATATATACTTTGTACTCTACGAACTTCTAAGGAACAAAGGATTTCATGAATTCCTGGTGTATGTGTACAAACTAATTTGAATCTGAATCTTGATGTAAAATGCTCTTGATTATGACCACCGTTGAACAGTGGAACCAGAAGCTGCTTGATGACTTCATATTTAACAATACAGCTTTTGAGAACTTTAGTTAGGCTGCGTTTGGAGTATTATAGACAATAGACAATAGACAATAGGTGCAGGAGGAGGCCATTTGGCCCTTCGAGCCAGGACCGCCATTCAATGTGATCATGGCTGATCATCCCCAATCAGTACCCCGTTCCTGCCTTCTCCCTATATCCCCTGACTCCGCTATTTTTAAGAGCCCTATCTAGCTCTCTCTTGAAAGCATCCAGAGAAACTGCCTCCACCGCCCTCTGAGGTAGAGAATTCCACACACTCACCACTCTCTGCGAGAAAATGTGTTTCCTCGTCTCCGTTCTAAAGGGCTTACTCCTTATTCTTAAACTATGGCCCCTGGTTCTGGACTCCCCCAACATCGGGAACATGTTTCCTGCCTCCAGCGTGTCCAAGCCCTTAACAATCTTATAAGTTTCAATGAGATACCCTCTCATCCTTCTAAACTGTTGCTCCATTCTCTCAGCATATGACAGTCCCGCCATCCCGGGAATTAACCTTGTAAACCTGCGCTCCACTCCCTCAATAGCAAGAATTTCCTTCCTCAAATTAGGGGACCAAAACTGTAAACAATACTCCAGGTGTGGTCTCACAAGGGCTCTGTACAACTGCAGAAGGACCTCTTTACTCCCATATTCGATTCCTCTTGTTATAAAGGCCAACATGCCATTCGCTTTCTTCACTGCCTGCTGTATCTGCATGCTTACTTTCATAGACTGATGTACAAGGACCCCCCAGATCCGGTTGTACTTCCCCTTTTCCCAACTTGACACCATTTATTTGTGATAATATTTTTATTAGAAGTAATCCATCATAACAACGGTATAACAACTTTTCAAATACACAACCAACTTATTTCAATAAGTATACGAATGTTACGAATAATTCTTATAAACTTCTATTTTTTTTAGAAAGTAGAAAAATAAAAGAAAAGATTTTAATCAATAAGAATAGTGATTAAATAATAATTTTGATTATATAGAAAGAGAAAGAGAAGAGAGAGAAAAAAAAATATATATATGTATATATTCTTGTTATATATATTTAATTAAAACAAAGTATTATATATATATTAAAAAAAGAGATTATAGTATACATCTTAATAGTGCATAACACAATTTCAAATAGCGATATTAATAGAGAAATGTATACAAATCAAAAAGAAAAACAGAGAGTTATTTTCATCTAATCCTGCCGGGTACCCATTGAGTTGTGATGCCAAGAACAGCTACCCCTTCAAATATTCTGTATATGGAGACCATATCTGTTCAAAGAGTTCGTATTTGTCCATTAGGACAAATCTGATTCTTTCCAAATGCAACGTCTCCAACATTTCCACTGTCCACATTTTAATTGTGGGGGATAATGTTCCCTTCCAAAATTTCAATATTAATTTTTTCCCTATTATCAAACAGTAATCCAAGAAATTTCTTTGGTTTACTGTTAATATTAGATTTGAATCCGGAACTCCTAATATTATTAATTTTAGATCTGGGTCCAGTTTAATTTTAAGAACTTCAGAGATAACTCTAAAGATTTCTGTCCAATAATAATTAAGTTTTATACATGTTACAAAAAACTTGACGCCATTTAGATAGTAATCTGCCTTCCTATTTTTGCTACCAAAGTGGATAACCTCACATTTATCCACATTAAACTTCATCTGCCATGCATCTGCCCACTCCCCCAACCTGTCCAAGTCACCCTGCATTCTCATAGCATCCTCCTCACAGTTCACACTGCCACCCAGCTTTGTGTCATCTGCAAATTTGCTAATGTTACTTTGAATCCTTTCATCCAAATCATTGATGTATATTGTAAATAGTTGCGGTCCCAGCACTAGTATTGCCTGCAGTTCTGGTTGTCCCATTACAAGAAGGATGTGGAGGCTTTGGAAAGGGTGCAGAATGGTTTACCAGAATGATGCCTGGATTATAGGGTACTAGCTACAGGGAGCGATTAGACAGACTTGGTTGGTTTTCAATGGAATGTCGGAGGTTGCAGGGTGACCCGACAGAAGTATATCAAATAATGAGAGGCTTATATATGGTAGTCAGTCAGAACCTTCTTTCCAGGATGGAAAAATGAGATACTAGAGGATACAGCTAAAAGGTGAGATGGGCAAGGTTCAAAGGAGATGTGCGGGATAAGTGTTATATAAGTGGTGAGTGTCTGGAACATGCTTCCTGGGAAGAGGCAGATATGCTAGTGGTATTTAAAAACCATTTGATAGACATATGGATAGGCAGGAAACAGAGGGATATGGATTATGTGATGGCAGATAAGAATTGATTGTGTTTGATGATGTTTGGCACAGACATTGTGGGCTGAAGGGCCTGTTCTTGTTGTAGGAAGGAACTGCAGATGCTGGTTGAAACCGAAGATAGACACAAAATGTTGTAGTATCTCAGCGGGACAGGCAGCATCTCTGGATAGAAGGAATGGGATTCCGCTCAGTCTGCCTAAACCTACCTGATCTCCCGGTTGATAAACACTTTAACTCCCCCTGCCATTCCCACACTGACCTTTCTGTTCTGGGCCTCCTCCGTTATCAGAGTGAGTCTCAGCGCAAATTGGAGGAACAACAACTCATATTTCACTTGGGCAGCTTACACCCCAACGCTATGAATATTAGAGACATAGACTAAGTATCATGCCAGGAATGCCTTTCCTCTTTTACTGGCACTTAAACAGCATAATGTCTCATCCTTATACAGTTACTAGACTAAGTGGGACCCGTAGGGTCCCAGCATCACAAGGGAGGGCTGGTCCCCCAACGCAATATTCCACCTCTCCACCAATTCCAATATTGGTGGCCAGTAGGGGGGGGGTGGGGGGGTTCGAGAGTGCTAATATGGGTGTTGTGGGCCTAAGGGACTGGTTTCCAGAGGGCTAGTATGGACATTGTGGGCCGAATTGATTCTTGGGCTGGCGGCTCAGTAACTCAAACATCATGGAGCTCTGGTTTGGGAGAGCTTCCAAAGCGGGCGGCACTGAACAACTCCGTGGAGTCCTGGGGCCCTTTGCCAAGGGGCTTCAGCGTTGCATCTCCACCCGGCGCGCCCTGTGGACTTTGGGAGCTGCAGACTCCGGTAGAAGGGGGCTGACTCGGGGTCCAGGCCGCTGAGGACATCCCCCAGCCCCGATGTCGGACTTACATCACCCCGGCGAGGGGGCCTGAACATCGGGCCGCCCGTAGCGACGACTGCAGAGGGATCGGGGAGGCCCCGACCAAGGGTGAACAGTGGGGAACATCTGAGGAAGAGACTGACTTTGGTGCCTTCCCTCACAGTAGGAAATTTTGATCCTGCTGTGTGGGGATGCTTTATGTCGAATTCTATCAACTCTATGTGTGTTCTTTATTTTTACTGTATGGTTGCATGGTGATTTCATTTCACTGTGCCAATTGGCATACATGACAAATAAATGTATCTTGTATCTTGTATCTTGTGCTGGCAGCTCACTCACTCATGGCTGGTGGGCTGGCAGTTGACTGATGGCTATTCCTTGAAATTACACTTCAAGTAGGGTGCAAGGCCACTAAAGACAGCGAATCATGACCTCTCCCTCCTCCACCTTGCAGAGACTGAGCCATGCCCACACTTCTGGGTTTTATAGTCCCTCCCCCCCTCCCACCAGAAGGGGCATGGCCTTCATGGCGTGATTGATAGGAGAGAGAATCTCAACATTTTTTAATCACTAATAACTTTTATTTTTCATCGAAGGGAAAAATCCTCAGTACCTGATGAGTGGAGGGGGATTGAGTAAGATGGCCAAAAATCACAGCCGTACATGGTAGCGTTTTTATCTAAAATCAATATAAAGCGCAAACAGGAAGTGGTCAAGATTAGACTTTTAATTATAAAGAAGGCAAGGCAACTTTAATTAGGCAAGGCAACTTAATTAGGCAAGGGAACTTTAATTGGGCAAGGCAACTTTAATTGGGCAAGGCAACTTTAATTAGGCAAGGCAACTTTAATTAGGCAAGGCAACATTAATTAGGCAAGGCAAGGCAACTTTATTTATATAGCACATTTCATACATGAGGCAGACTCAAAGTGCTTCACATAAAAACATGTCATACAATAAAATGAAATAATAAAAAAAAGAAATAAAATAGAAGAATTAAAAGAAAATAAAAGCAAAGTAAAAAATGCATTATAGAAAAGTGCAAAAGTTAAAAGTGCAATGTAGTTAGGATTTAGCTAAAAGCTAAAGTAAACATAAAAGTTTTCAGTCTTGTTTTAAAAGTGGTCAAAGTTGGGGCAAGTCTTAAATCTTCAGGAAGTTTATTCCAGCTATTTGTTGCATAGTAACTAAATCCTGCTTTCCCATGTTTTGTATTTACACTGGGAATCACTAACAGATTGGTCTCTGAAGATCTTAGCGGTCTTCTAGACTTATATAGTGGAAGCATGTCAGTGATATACTTTGGCCCTAAACCATGTAGTGATTTATAGGTGAGCAGCAAGATTTTAAAATCAATTCTCTGACATACAACTTAAAGGCAAGGCAAATTTAATTAGGAAACACAGCATTAGCATTTCCAAACCAAAGGCAGCAGCGTTTTAGCATTTCCAAACCAAAGGGAACACGGCTTTAGCATTTCCAAACCAAAGGCAACACAGCTTTAGCATTTCCAAACCAAAGGCAACACAGCTTTAGCAATTCTAAACCAAAGGCAACACAGCTTTAGCATTTCCAAACCAAAGGCAACACAGCTTTTGGTCCCTCCGGAAGGGGCGTAGCCTTCAGGAGAGAGAATCTCAACATTTCTTAAACACTAATAACTCTTTTATTTTTCATCGATGGGAAAAACCCTCTTGTCGTGCGCAACGGAGGGGGACTGAGTAAGATGGCCAAAAATACAGTTGTAAGTGGCAGCGTTTTTTCTAAAATAAATATACAGAACAGCAGGAAGTGGTCAAGATCAGACTTTTAGTAATATAGATTTGAAAGTCCCAATAAAGAACCAATCTTCAAATATGTACTTTACGGATTTCCCAAGGTAATGCCAAGCTGCAGCAGTTTCAATGTATATTATTCTATTGTACATAGATAATAGATGCAGGAGTAGGCCATTCAGCCCTTCGAGCCAACACCGCCATTCAATGTGATCAAGGCTGATCATCCACAATCAGTGCCCCGTTCCTGCCTTCTCCTCATACCCCTTGATTCCACTAGCCCTAAGAGCTCTGAATAGTCTGATTGTCCTTGTTTACGTTTCATCTCTGTTTGCATTGTTGTTACCTTCTCCTAGCTAACAATGGTCCATTCTACATTTTCCTTGATCTTCATTCCCTTTGTCTCGTTCTCACACCTTAAGTTTCCTTATCCTAGTATCTCCCTCTCCCCTGATTCAGTCTGAAGAAGTGTCTCGACTCAAAACACCATCCATTCCTTCTATCCAGAGATGCTGCCTGTCCCACTGAGTTACTCCAGCATTTTGTGTCAATCTTGGGCCTATTCTTGTGCTGGACTGTTCTATGTTCTCTGTAAAAGTTGCTCCAATATCTTACAAAAATTCAGAATCTGCAAGAACTACTAGAATGCTGTCTCTCACCATTTTCCTGCTGACAATGAATGCCACAGTAGTAAAACAGCTGATAAATGTGTTGACATGTCTAGAATCAGCTGGTATTTCCTGCCATCCTGAACTCACACTGCTTCTCAGTATGTGACCAAATCCTGTCTCAAGTAGATAATGTGGTTTTCTTGTATTTACTTGCTATCTATCACCCATAATTGGTGTAGGAAATGAGCTTGAACAGGAAATTGTGAAATAGCACAAATTATTACTATATTCCAGTTATTAATTTATTTAAATTTCAATGTTTCAATTATATTTTATTATCACATGTACTTAGGAACAGTGAAAGTCTTTGTTTTTGCGTACAATACACAAAGTACGCAAAGTGTCGCCACGTATCCACCCCAACAAAGTTACAAAAGTACTCATTAGGGTCTCAATGGTCCCTCCTTGTTCTTGGCAGCCTCTCTCCACCTGACGGGTCTCTCTTTGTTCTCGGTGCTGTCCCCCACCCCCCCTCAACAATGGTCCTTTCTTGTTCTCAGTGCCCCCTCCTCCGCCGGGACCATCGTTGTTTCCGGCGATCCAGCCTGGCAGGCTCTCCACCTCTTGCGGCTCGCCAGCGAGTTGTCCCATTCCTCCCCGCTCCTTCAACCTTTGTGCCCCGGCACCCCCCGCAGCCGGTCCCTTGATGCTCCTCTTACGGGTCCTTTGTCCAGTGTCTGCTGGTCCAACTCTCTCCTCATTCAAATTCCCGGTCATCGGGGGCGAGTGGAAGATGAGCCTCGGACCCACTCCAGGTGGGTTTTGTGGCCAACCACCTGCCGGGGCTCAGCACCGTCCGTATGGTGCCGTGTTTGTCGACCGCCGGTGGCTCGGGGCCGAGTTTGGACGTGGCTCCCATCGACGGGCCACAGCCTGACAGTTGCTTGTAGCCCGGCAGCGTGGCTCAACGATCGTTTGTCCTTGTTATCTTTAATGATGATATTTCTTGACGGGATGTGTTGCTTTTATGAACATGTCAACCTGTTGCAAGCAAGAATTTGATTGTTCTGTTGTCGGTGCGTATGACAAGGAATCGCTCGTTACTCTTGAAAAATGAGTTAAAGATGCAGAAGCAGAAAAAAAGTAGAAATGTTGGATGTGCTCACATAGGACGAGTGTGTGACAACTGTGAGTGAGGCTTACATGGAGCATGTGGTTTAACGATGATGCCGCAACAAAAATGTATTAAAAATATAGAAGGGACTCTGGTAAAAGAAAGCCTTTCATTATGCCTATTGGTAGAATTGTTGGCTTAAGGCAGTGAATGATTATTCCGGTTTATTGGAAGAGCAACACGTGGATGCTGAAGAATACAAAGCTGGTTCATTTCGTTGGAAGGGAGGATTGATGATCTCTAGATAATGGAGAGAGATAAGCTACTGCAGACTCCCATCACTGAGACTCAACGAGAAAGAGCTAGACCAGCCCCACTGACCAGGAACTAGAGTGGCACTGAAGTTCCAGATACAACAATGAGCTTTGATAAAGGTTTTTGATTGACCAATTAATTTAGAGACTTCTATCTTTGCAAGCACCATTCACAGAACATAGCTTGAAATCCAAGAAAGATCTTGAGGGTCGGGGCCAGATTTAGATGAAGAGAGGCCCTAGGCTGTTCCACTTGTGAGGCCCCTCCCAATCCCCCACCCCCACGAGTAAAGGAAGATGGTCCACCAGATTGACACCGATTTGCAGCCAAGCGTGGCCAATGAGATAAGGGGCTGGGAAGCTGCGCTTTATATTTATTTATATATTGCCAGTGCTAGTGTCGAGTTATCGGCTTAAAACACTGTTATTCTGAAATGGAGGGCAAGGAAAATTACTGAAGGGTTGTTTAGAGACAACAGTGCATTGTGACAGCATATTTAACAAAGGCCTATGACAGTGTCAGAAAATATTATACATCTTGCAGGGCTCTCACTTAACCTTTTTTCCTTGTTGTCAGCCGGGCAACCTTGGCAGCTTTTTAAGTTGCCAAATGACAATTTAGGTGGTCATTTAATTCATGTGCGTATATATTTATATAATGGTATATGGACACACTGATCTGTTTTTTGTAGTCAATGCCTACTATGTTCTGTTGTGCTGAAGCAAAGCAAGAATGTAATTGTCCTATCAGGGACACATGACAATAAACTCACTTGAACTTGAACTTGAACTGAGTGGAGGTGTAGTGCGAAAAGAACGCCAAGCCTGCGCTTGGTCTCACCGAGGTTGATCATACGCTGAATAATCCAACCACAATTTTGTTTGGAAGTGGAAGGAAATAATGGAAATTGCATTCATTGCAACATGTAAAATTAGTCGAGGCTTGGCTTGCACGACGCATGCGATAATGTGCTCAGACGAAGTGCGTAGCTACCAGTCAGAATTATGCTCAATGAAGCATTCACATATTATTTCTGTTTCAAATAAAGTCACAACTAAACATATTCACCAATCATGACATGATATATACCACAATGACATGCAGCAAAATTATATTATAAAGTATCTCGACTAATTTTACATGTTGCAATGAATGCAATTTCCATTATTTCCTTCCACTTCCAAACAAAATTGTGGTTGGATTATTCAGCGTATGATCAACCTCGGTGAGACCAAGCGCAGGCTTGGCGTTCTCTTCGCACTACACCTCCACTCAGTTCAAGTTCAAGTTCAAGTGAGTTTATTGTCACGTGTCCCTGATAGGACAATGACATTCTTGCTTTGCTTCAGCACAACAGAACATAGTAGGCATTGACTACAAAAAACAGATCAGTGTGTCCATATACCATTATATAAATATATACGCACATGAATAAATAAATTGATAAAGTGCAAATAACAGATAATGGGTTATTAATGTTCAGAGTTTTGTCCGAACCAGGTTTAATAGCCTGATGGCTGTGGGGAAGTAGCTATTCCTGAACCTGGTCGTTGCAGTCTTCAGGCTCCTGTACCTTCTACCTGAAGGTAGCAGGGAGATGAGTGCGTGGCCAGGATGGTGTGGGTCCTTGATGATGCTGCCAGCCTTTTTGAGGCAGCGACTGCGGTAAATCCCCTCGATGGAAGGAAGGTCAGAGCCGATGATGGACTGGGCAGTGCTTACTATTTTTTGTAGTCTTTTCCTCTCCAGGGCGCTCAAGTTGCCGAACCAAGCCACGATGCAACCGGTCGGCAAGCTCTCTACTGTGCACCTGTAGAAATTAGAGAGAGTAGTCCTCCTTGACAAACTGACTCTCTGTAATCTTTTCCGTAATGTTCATTCGCTGTATGAACATTGGCTTCTCTAATTTCAGGTAGTCCTTGCTTTCTCCCTCCTTCCCTTCCCATTCCCTGCTCTCCCACAGCCTACTGTTTCCGCCTCTTGCTTTCTTTTTCATGTCCCCTCCCCCGACATCTAGGGGGAGGGGACATGAAAAAGCTAGTTCCTTCGCTCCATAGATGCTGCCTCACACTCTGCGTTTCTCCAGCATTTTTGTCTACCCATTCACACAAGTTCTGTTATCCACTTTCCTCACCCACTCCCTACACATTAGGGGCAATTTGACAGTCAAGTCATCCTACAAAGCCAATGCGCCTTTGGGATGTGGGAGGAAACCCACACGCTTGCAGGGAGAATGTGCACAATGTGTGGGGGGGGGGGGGGGGGGGGGAGATTTCTGGAGAACTAGTATGGGTGTTGTGGGCTGAAGGGACTGATTTCCAGAGAGAGAGAGAGTGTGCACATTGTGGGCCAAATGGATTCTTGGGCTGGCGGCTCAGTCACTCAAGCCTGTTTTGCTGGCAACTCACTCACTCACAGCTGGTGGGCTGGCTGTTGACTCAGGGCTATTCCTTGAAAACCCATTTCAAGCAGGGTGCAAGGCCACCAAATTCTAATGCAGTTTCTTACCACTTCAAGCAGGGTACAAGGCCACCAAATCCAAGTGCAGTTTCATACCATTTCAAGCAGGATGCAAGGCCACTAAAGACAGCGAGTCGTGACCTCTCCCACCTCCATCTTGCAGAGACTGAGCCACACCATCACTTCTGGGTTTGATAGTGTCTCCCAACAGAAGGGGCGTGGTCTTCATGGCGTGATTGACAGGAGAGGGAATCTCAACATTTTTTAAACACTAATAACTCTTTTATTTTTCATCATTGGGAAAAATCCTCGGCACCTGATGAGCGGAGGGGGAGAGAGTAAGATGGCCATAAATCACAGCCGTACGTGGTAGCGTTTTTTTCCAAACTCAATATAAAGCGCAAACAGGAAGTGGTCAAGATTAGACTTTTAATTATATAGAAGGCAAGGCAACTTGAATTAGGCAAGGCAACTTTAATTAGGCAAGGCAACTTTAGTTAGGCAAGGCAACTTTAATTCGGCAACAAAGTTTTAGCATTTCCAAAACAAAGGCAACACAGCTTTAGCATTTCCAAACTAAAGGCAACACAGCTTTAGCATTTCCAAACCAAAGGCAACACAGCTTAAGCATTTCCAAACTATATTTTCAAACCACATTAAGGGCACTGACAGGTCAGTAAAACCACTCACAGTTTAGTAGACATGTGTTCAGTGTTATTCACAGCTCAGACCGAGATACATGACCCTCTTGCTCCACTATCTTGCAGAGACTAACTGAGGCACTTAATACTTCTGGGTTTTATAGTCCCTCCGGAAGGGGCGTGGCCTCCAGGAGAAAGAATCTCAACATTTTTTAAACACTAATAACTCTTTTATTTTTAATCAATGGGAAAAATCCTCTTGTCCTGCGCAGCGAAGGGAGACTCTGAGTAAGATGGCCAAAAATCACAGCCGTAAGTGGCAGCGTTCTTTCTAAAATCAATATACAGAACAACAGGAAGTGGTCAAGATCCAACTTTTAGTAATATAGATTTGGAAGTCCTAATAAAGAACCAATCTTCAAATATGTACCTCAGGGATTTCCCAGGGAAATGCCATGCTGCAGCAGTTTCAATGTATATTATTCTATTGTACATAGATAATAGGTGCAGGAGAAGGCAATTTGACCCTTCGAGCCAACACTGCCATTCAATGTGATCATGGCTGATCATCCACAATCAGTACCCCGTTCCAGCCTTCTCCCCATACTCCTTGATTCCGCTAGCCCTAAGAGCTCTACCTAACTCTCTTTTGAATGCATCCAGTGAATCGGCTTCCACTGCCTTCTGAGGCAGAGAATTCCACAAATGTACTTCTCTAACTTTGTAACCTTTGCCTTCCCTTTCTCTCCATCCCCCCCCCCTCCCAGTTCTCTGAATAGTCTGAATGTCCTTGTTTACATTTTATCTCTGTTTGCATTGTTGTTACCTTCTCCTAGCTAACAATGATTTATTCTACATTTTCCTTGATCTCCAACCCCTTTGTCTCGTTTTCACACCTTAAGTTTCCTTATCTCTGTATTTCCCTCTCCCCGATTCAGTCTGAAGAAGGGTCTCGACCCAAAACGCCACCCATTCCTTCTATCCAGAGATGCTGCCTGTCCCGCTGAGTTACTCCAGCATTTTGTGTCAATCTTGGGCCTATTCTTGTGCTGTACTGTTCTATGTTCTCTGTAAAAGTTGCTCCAATAGCTTACAAAAAAATCAGAATCTGCAAGAACTACTAGAGTGCTCTCTCTCACCATTTTCCTGCTGACAATGAATGCCACAGTAGTAAAACTGCTGATAAATGTGATGACATGTCTAGAATCAGCTGGTATTTCCTGCCATACAGCTTCTCAGTATGTGACCAAATACTATCTCAAGTAGATAATGTGGTTTTCATGTATTGACTTGCTATCTATCACCCATAATTGGTGTAGGAAATGAGCATGAACAGGAAATTGTGAAATTAGCACAAATTATTACTACATTCCAGTTATTAATTTATTGAATTTTCAATGTTTCAATTATATTTTATTATCACATGTACCTAGGAACAGTGAAAGTCTTTGTTTTTGCGTAAAATACACAAAGTACGCAAATTGTCGCCACATATCCACGCCGACAAAGTTACAAAAGTACTCATTAGCGTCCCAATGGTCCCTCCTTGTTCTTGGCAGCCTCTCTCCACCTGACGGGTCTCTCTTTGTTCTCGGTGCTACCCCCCCACCCCCCCTCAAACAGGTCCTTTCTTGTTCTCAGTGCCCCCTCCTCCGCCGGGACCCTCGTTGTTCTCGGCGATCCGGCCTGGCAGGCTCTCCCAAAGATACATATTATTTCTGCTTCAAATAAAGTCACAAAATAAACATATTCACCAATCAAGACATGATATATACCACAATGACATGGAGCAAACTTATAATACAGTATCTCGACTATTTTTACACTTTGCAATGAATGCAACTTTTATTATTTCTTTCCACTTCCAAACAAAAATGTGGTTGGATTATTCAGCGTATGATCAACTTCGGTGAGACCAAGCGCAGGCTTGGCGATCGCTTCGCACAACACCTCCATTCAGGTCGCAATAACCAACCTGATCTCCCGGTGGCTCAAAACTTCAACTCCACTTTCCATTCCGAATCCGACCTTTCTGTCCTGGGACTCCTCCATGGCCAGAGTGAGGCCCACCGCATATTGGAGGAGCAGCACCTGATATTTGCATGGGTAGTTACACCCCAGCTGTATGAACATTGGCTTATCTAATTTCAGGTAGTCCTTGCTTTCTCCCTCCTTCCCCTCCCATTCCCAGATCTCCCAAAGCCTACTGTCTCCGCCTCTTCCTTTCTTTTTCGTGTCTGCTCCCCCAACATCAACCTGAAGAAGGGTCTCGACCCGAAACATCGCCTATTTCCTTTGCTCCATAGATGCTGCCTCACCCGCTGAGTTTCTCCAGCATTCTTGTCTACCCATTCACAGAAGTTCTATTATCCACTTTCCTCACCCACTCTCTACACATTAGGGCCAATTTTACAGAGACAAAGCTAATGCGTCTTTGGGATGTGGGAGGAAACACACACGCTTGCAGGGAGAATGTGCAAATTCAACACATACAGAGCCCGAAGACAGGATCGAACACAGATGTCTGGCGTGTGAGGCAGCAAGTCTACCAGCTGTACCACTACATTTTGTTTTCCAACACACAAAAAAATATACGTTGATAACTTGGTTGCTAAAAAAATGAAAATATCAATTTTCAGTCTTAAATCTCCAAGTGACGCTATGTCCTCTTTACAGCTATTGTATGTTTTGATTCTGTTCAAGACTATGGGGCAGGACATTGGCCATAAAGTTGCTGCCTAAAAGTGCCAGAGACCCGGAATTGATCCTAAATATGGGTGCTGTCTGTATGGAGTTTGCTCCTTTTCCCTTTGATCACATGGGTTTTCTCCGGGTGCTCTTGTTTCCTTCCACATTCCAAAGGCATGCAGGAACCTATTTCAGACCCAACCCAAAACGTAATATTTTCATTTTGTCCAGAGATTCAGTCTGGCCTGTTGAGTTACTCCAGCTTTTTGTGTCTATCTTCAGTTTAAACCAGCATCTGCAGATCCTTCCTACACACACACACACACACACACACACACACACACACACACACACACACACACACACACACACACACACACACACACACACACACACACACACACACACACACACACACACACACACACATATATATATATATATAGTTATATATTTATATAGTTATATATTCATATGTAAATATACACCGTTTTGTTTTCTCGTTTATAACATTGTTTACAGAGTACTATGTTTACATATTCTATTGTGCTGCTGCAAGTAAGTATTTCATTGTTCTAACTTGGACGTGAGAATAAAACACTCTTGACACTTGACATATGTCGCTAATGTAGCAATGTTACAAAATATTGAGATTTTAAAAATCAAGTCTGCAATTTATCCCATCAGATAAAGCATAAAAATAAGTTTAATTTGACACCTAATTCACTTTCATATCTTCAGTATTAAAAAAGTTATGGCCATTTTCATACTCAGAAATGAGCATCTTGTTCCCCATTGCCTTTCCATTGACTTAACTCAAAAGCTGTGATCGAGGACAGTCAAAAGCCCATAACTTACTTAAAAATTAAGAGAACTCAATGACATTTCCAATTATTATAGATTGAAGCATTCTGAAACAAATATGAAACAATCTTACTTCGATGACCTGAAATTAAAGCATATAATTAATTAGTTACCCAATTGTAACTAATTACAAAATTCAATTACTAGATCTAAATATCTATCCATTTCTTAAGAAAAGATAAACATTTTAAAATTGCCTAAGTGTCCAAATAACATTCACATAATAATTCACAATATAACATGATTTTTAAAATCTAATTTTCATTAATTTATAGGCCAAATGGAAGGAATTTTGTGTTTAATTCCCATAAATTAATGGCCATTTAAATCAACTTGCGTGTGGGTTTTTGTGGAACGCGGTGGATTGGAACGTTGCGGTTTGCGGTGATTTTAACCCACAGTCGGCAGGAAAAACACTGCCGGTTCGTATATATTTTTTGTCCCCTTTTCGCAACATGAAAATTTGATTAAAGGCTTCCTAAGAACCACGTTTTTATGTAAAAATCAACTGTGTACCCTTTTTTATCCCCTACGTAAAATCCGTCCCGTTGTCGGCGTTCACGGCTTTAGAAGACGATTTATAATTCACTCTTGCTAATAAATAATCCAGCGTAGTTTAAAAATAGCTTCATAAAACAAATGTCGGAGCGATTTCTCTTTAGCAACGAAATCCCCTGAGATGGATCGATTTTAATTGTCTGGAGAAAAATGGCATTTTAAACCCGCCCCCCCTCTGAAAGGCGCCAAAGTCACGCACACGGGGAGTGGCAGAACTGCAGCGCGGCTGAAGGTAAGTTTTGTAACATACCTAGCTAATGTGTGGGATAGAACTGTTGTTCTATCCCAAATAGATAGAACTCGAGACCCTTCTTCAGACTGGTCATAGGGAGAATGTACAAACTCCTTACAGACAGCACACGTAGTCAGGAATTGGAGAATTTTTCTCATGAGTTTAGAACATAAACCTATATTTCCCATAGATTTTTGTGCTCTATTTTAACACAATTTATGTTTGCACAATGTTTTTCAAGGACATAACCACCATGTAAAAGGAACCCTGACTGTCAAAGGAGGGCAGGAGAGTAACCCTTATCTACTGTATATTCATTCCTTAATTCAAAATAAAAGCATAATTAAGCTGTAATTTAAGATAATTATGAATAAGGATATATCCGGACCTTGAAGAAAACACTAAATTGCAGTATGACAAATCACAACATTATTTGGTAGGGGTCCAGGAGAGTAAATTGAGACCAGCTGTTATTGGGTAACTCCACACCTGACATGTAGGAGTTGTTTAAAGACTAACTGATCAGAGTTCAGGACTGGCATGTTCTAGTAAAAAGGAGGGACTAGGATGACAAGTTAGATAACCATGGATGACCAGAGAGATTGTAAATTTGATCAAAAATGCTAGGGCGAAGAAATCACACAAGACATTTGATGTCCATCTTCACTTCGGCACCATTGGTCTAAAGCAAGCAGGAAAGAACTCAAGCCAGCAATTAAAAGGGCCATAACGTGCCAGGAATCTATCTATCTATCCATCTATCCATCCATCCATCCATCCATCCATCCATCCATCCATCCATCCATCCATCCATCCATCCATCCATCCATCCATCCATCCATCCACCCACCCACCCACCCACCCATCTATCTATCTATCTATCTATCTATCTATATATATATATATATATACACACACACACAATAAATAAACAGATAAAATGCAATAGGCTGTTATTTTTCAGGGTTAGGTGGTGGTGGGTCCACTGCTGTTTAAATTCCATTTCGAATAATTTTTGAGGACCTGGAAACCAAGAAGCAAGAGTTGCTCCAGAGAGTTACTCCAGCTCCAGCGAGTGATTCTGCGTTGGTTTTCAGCGGTCGCGGTAAACAATGGCGGCCAATCTCCCACAATGCAATGGGAGGGAGAAAGTGGCCGACGCCGACCAGTTGCCGTCAAAGATTATTGATTGCCATGGCAGTGCGTATGTGCAGGGCAGCCGATGGTGTGCTGACCGTGGTCGTGCGCATGTGGAGGGGGAGTATGTGCAGGTCTCGGCAGTGCGCATGTGTACGGCTTGCCCGGCGGGACTGTAGGTTGCCATTGGCAACCGGGAACCACTAACTTCGAGCCCTGTATGTATGGTCTATGGTATATAGACACACTGAACTTTTATCTCCTGTTCTGTATTATGTTTACATATTCTGTTGTGTTGCAGCAAGCAAGAATTTCTGGGACACATGACAATAAAACTCTCTTGACTCCTGACTTAAGCAAAAAAGGGTTCTTGGGGAAAAAAAGAGCTACCTTAAATTTAATTGCATCTGGATGGGTACCTAAAGTACTGTGAAGACTATTCCATGCTTTAATTGTGCGAGGGAACTCCATGGAGCAGCCAGAATCTCTGGATGGAATAAATTGGGTGACGTTTCGGGTAGAGATCCTTCTTTAGATTTCCTCTGGTTTTGTGTTTTTAGTTTAATACAGTGTGGAAACAGGCCCTTCGGCCCACCGAGTCCACGCCGATCACCCGTACACCAGTTCTATCCCTCACATTAGCGACGCAAGTCAAGAGAGTTTTATTCTCTCACGTCCCAGTTAGAACAATGAAATCCTTACTTGCAGCAGCACAACAGAATATGTAAACATAGCACTCTGTAAACAATGTTATAAACGGGAAAACAAATCAGTGTATATTTATATCTATAGTACTAAAAGTCTGATCTTGGCCACTTCCTGTTTTTCTGCTTCATGATTTTAGAAAAAACGCTGCCACTTACGGCTGTGAGTTTTGGCCATCTTACTCAGAGTCCCCTTCCGCTGCGCAGGACAAGAGGATTTCTCCCTTTGATTAAAAATAAAAGAGTTATTAATGTTTAGAAAATGTTGAGATTCTCTCTGCTGCCCCTGCTGGTGGGAGGGGGGAGGGACCATAAAACCTGGAAGTGTTGTGCCTCAGTCAGTCTCTGCAAGATGGGGGAAGTGAGAGGGTCACGTCTCTCAGTCTGAGCTGTGAATAAGACTGAGCATTGTCTACTAAACTGTGAGTGTGGTTTTACTGACCTTGAGTGCCCTTAATGTGGTTTGAAAATGAAAATGTGGTTGGTTTGAAGTAAAAGCACTGCAAATGTTTGGTGGGGGTTGGGTTGAAGTAAAAGCACTGCAAATGGTTTGTGGGGTTGGGTTCAAGTAAAAGCACTGCAAATGGTCGGTGGGGGTTGGGTTGAAGTAAAAGCACGGCAAATTGTTGGTAGGGGTTGGGTTGAAGTAAAAGCACTGCAAATGGTTGGTGGTCTAAACTTGACAACTTCCTGTTTGCACTGTATATTGATTTTAGATAAAACGCTGCCACTTACGGCTGTGATTTTTGGCCATCTTACTCAGTCCCCCTCCGCTCATCAGGTGCAGAGGATTCTTCCCATCAATAAAAAATAAAAGTGTTATTGGTGTTTAAAAAATGTTGAGAAGCTATCGCCTGTCAATCACACCATGAAGGCCACACCTTTTCCAGAGGGAGGGGGAGGGATTATAAAACCCGGAAGTGTGGGTGTGGCGCCGCCTCTGCATGATGGGGGAAGAAGAGGTCACAACTCTGTCTGAGCTGTGAATCAACTGAACATGCTGAATGTCTACTGAACTGGTGTTTTGTGTGATTTTATGGTGGTTTCACCCTGCTTGAAATGGTATGAAACTGCATTTGAATGTGGTGGCCTTGCACCCTGCATGAAATGGTATGAAACTGCATTTGAATGTGGTGGCCTTGCACCCTGCTTGAAGTGGTATGAAACTGCACTTGAATTAGGTGGCCTTGCACCCTGCTTGAAATGGAATTTCAAGGAATAGCCATGAGTCAACTGCCAGCCCAGCAGCCCTGAGTGAGCCCAGCACATCAGGCTTGAGGGACTGAGCTGCCACCCCAAGAATCCATTTGGGCCACAATGTCCATACTAGCCCTATGGAGACCAGTCTCTTCAGCCCACAACACCCATACCATTGCTCCAGAAAGCCCCCCCCCCCCCCCCCACAGGCCACCAATATTGGAATTGGTGGAGAGGTGGAATATTGCGTTGGTGGACCAGCCCTCCCATGTGAACATGGGACCCAACGGGTCCCACTTAGTCTGGTATGAATATATAACCATATACACACACACTCTATTTCCCTCCTGGGATTAATGAAGTTCTATCGTATAGTATCGTGTGTGTGAGAATGAACTGCAGATGCTGGTTTAAACTGAAGATAGGCACAAAGAGCTGGAGTAACTTAACAGGTCAGACAGAATCTCTGGACAAAAGGAAAATATTCAGTTTGGGTTTGGGTCTGAAAAAGGCTCCTGCACACCTTTGGAATGTGGAAGGAAACAAGAGCACCCGGATAAAACCCATGCAATCAAAGAGAAAAGGAGCAAACCATACAGAGAGCACCCATATTCAGTATCAATTCCGGGTCTCTGGCAATTTTAGGCAGCAACTTTATAGTCTTGAACTGAATTAAAACATACAGTAGCTGTAAAGGGGGACATAGTGTCATTTGGAGATTTAAGACTGAAAATTGATATTTTCATTTTTTTTGTGTGTTGGAAGATAAAATATAATGGCACAGCTGGTGGACTTGCTGCCTCACACACCAGAGATCTGTGTTCGATCCTGTCCTCGGGCACTGTCTGTGTTGAATTTTCACATTCTCCCTGCAAGCATGTAGGTTTCCTCCCACATCCCAAAGAAGCATTGGCTTTGTAGGTTAACCTGTCTCTGTAAAATTGCCCCTAATGTGTAGGGAGTGGGTGAGGAAAGTGGGATAACAGAACTTGTGTGAATGGGTAGAGAAAAATGCTGGAGAAACTCAGCGGGTGAGGCAGCATCTATGGAGCGAAGGAAATAGGCGACGTTTTGGGTCGAGACTTCTTCAGACTGATGTGAGGGTGCGGGGAGGTGGGAAGAAGAAAGGAAGAGGCAGAGACAGTGGGCTGAGGGAGAGCTGGGAAGCAGAGGAGAAAGCAGGCACTATCTGAAATTGGAGAAGTCAATTTCCATACCACTGGGGTGTAAACTGCCCAAGCGAAATCTGAAGCACTGCTCTTCCAATTTACGGTGGGCCTCACTCTGGCCATGGAGGAGGCCTAGTACAGAAAGGTCGGATTCGGAATGGGAGGGGGTGTTGAAGTGCTGAGCAACCGGGAGATCAGGTTGGTTATTGCGAACCGAGCGGTGGTGTTGGGTAAAGCGATCGCCAAGCCTATGCTGAGTCTCACCGATATAGAGCAGCTGACAACTAGAGCATCGGTGCAATAGATGAGGTTGGAGGAGGTGCAGGTGAACTTCTGTCGCACCTGGAAAGACGGCTTGGGTATTTGAATGGAGTCAAGGGGGGAGGTAAAGCGACAAGTGTAGCATTTCCTGCGGTTGCAAGGGAAAGTGCCAGGAGAGGGGGTGGTTTGGATGGGAAGGGATGAATTGACCAGGGAGTTACGGAGGGAGCGGTCTCTGCGGAAAGCCGACGGGGAGGAGATGGGAAGATGTGGCCAGTGGTGGGATCCCGTTGGTAGACAAAGCTGGAGAAAATCAGCGGGTGAGGCACCATCTATGTAGCAAAGGAATAGGCGACGTATCGGGTCGAGACCCTTTCTTCAGACTGATGTCGGGAGGGAGTGGTCGGGAAAAGGAAACGAAGAGGCAGAGACAGTAGGCTGTGGGAGAGCTAGGAATGGGAGGGGAAGGAGGGAGAAAGCAAGGACTACCTGAAATTGGAGAAGCCAATGTTCATACCGCTGGGGTGTAAACTACCCAAGCAAATTATGAGGTGCTGTCCCTCCAATTTGCGGTGAGCCTCACTCTGGCCATGAAGGAGGCCCAGGACAGAGAGGTCAGATTTGGAAGGAGGGGGAGTTGAAGTGCTGAACCACAGGGAGATCAGGTTGGTTATTGCAAACTGAGTGGCGGTGTTGTGCGAAGTGATCGCCAAGCCTGCACTTGGTCTCACCGAGGTTGATCATACGCTGAATAATCCAGCCAGAATTTTGTTTGCAAGTGGAAAGAAATAATAGAAATTGCATTCATTACAACGTGCAAAAAGAGATGAGATACTGTATTGTAATTTTGCTGCATGTCATTGTGGTATATATCATGTCTTGATTGGTGAATATGTTTAGTTTGTGACTTTATTTGAAGCAGAAATAATATGTGAATGCTTCGTTGACCATAATTCTGACTGGTAACTACGCACTTTGCGGAAACACCTTCGCTCAGCCGGCGTGAACCAACCTGATCTCGTGGTTGCTGGACACTTTAATTCTCCTTCCCATTCCCACACAGACCTTTCTGTTTTCGGTCTCCTCCATTGTCAGTGTGAGGCTAAACGCAAATTGGTAGGAACAGCATCTCATATTTGCTTGGGCAGGTTACAGTCCAGTGGTATGAATTTTGATTGGGGTGGAAGATTGCAACCTTCACGTGGTCCGCCCTGTTTTGACGAATGCAATCTGCATGGTGTGCACAATCAAAGAAGGATCAATTAATTAAAAAAGGAAGGAGAGAGAAAACGGGGAATTACAGACCAGTTAGTCTAACATCGGTAGTGGGGAACTGCTAGAGTCAGTTATTAAAGATGGGATTGCAGTGCATTTGGAAAGTGGTGAAATCATTAGACAAAGTCAGCATGGATTTACAAAAGGTAAATCATGTCTAACGAAAAATTTTCGAGGATGTAACTAGCAGAGTGGATAAGGGAGAACCAGTGGATGTGTTATATCTAGACTTTCAGAAGGCTTTCGACAAGGTCCCACATAAGAGATTAGTATACAAACTTAAAGAACACGGTATTGGGGGTTCAGTATTGATGTGGATAGAGAACTGGCTGGCAGAAGGGAAGCAAAGGGTAGGAGTAAACTTGTCCTTTTCAGAATGGCAGGCAGTGACTAGTGGGGTACCGCAAGGCTCAGTGCTGGGACCCCAGCTATTTACAATATATATTAATGATTTGGACAAGGGAATTGAATGCAACATCTCCAAGTTTGCGGATGACACTAAGGTGGGGGGTAGTGTTAGGTGTGAGGAGGATGCTAGGAGGCTGCAAGGTGACTTGGATAGGCTGGGTGAGTGGGCAAATGCATGGCAGATGCAGTATAATGTGAATAAATGTGAGGTTATCCACTTTGGTGGCAAAAACAGGAGGGCAGACTATTATTTGAGTGGTGGCAAATTAGGAAAAGGGGAGATGCAACGAGACCTGGGTGTCATGGTACACCAATCATTGAAAGTAGGCATGCAGGTGCAGCAGGCAGTGAAGAAAGTAAATGGTATGTTAGCATTCATAGCAAAAGGATTTGAGTATAGGAGCAGGGAGGTTCTACTGCAGTTGTACAGGGTTTTGGTGAGACTGCACCTAGAATATTGTGTATAGTTTTGGTCTCCAAATCTGAGAAGAGACATTCTTGCCATAGAGGGGGTACAGAGAAGGTTCACCAGACTGATTCCTGGGATGTCAGGACTTTCATATGAGGAAAGACTGGATAGACCTGGCTTGTACTCCTAAATGTTTTCCTCATCTTGGTCCTAAAGGAATTTCCCCCTTATCCTTAGACTGTGACCCCTTGTTCTGGACCTCCCCAACATCGGGAACAATCTTCCTGCATCTAGCCTATCCAATCCCTTAAGAATTTTGTAAGTTTCTATAAGATCCCCCCTCAATCGTCTAAATTCTAGCAAGTACAAGCTGAGTCTATCCAGTCTTTCTTTATATGAAAGTCCTGACATCCCAGGAATCAGTCTGGCGAACCTTCTCTGTACTCCCGCCATGGCAAGAATGTCTTTCCTCAGAATTGGAGACCAAAACTGTACGCAATATTCCAGGTGTGGGAGAGAAGCGAGTGTTACCAAACTTCTGAATTCTCTGGGGTGGACCCCCTCCAAGACAGACGTGAAGCACACCGTCTGACCTGTTTTTACAAAATGTTAAATGGCCAGCTCGACATAGATTACAAGACCTACACCAAACCCAAACCAGTTAGGAGCAGACGAGGGCATTCGATCCAATTTGTGATTCCAGCTACCAAGACAGATGTGTACAGCAATTCGTTCTTCCCCCGCACAATTGAAGCATGGAATAATCTCCACCCTACTATAGTTACCCAACCAGATGCAACTAAATTTAAGGTAGCTCTTTCTTCCCAAAAACGCTTTCTGGCTTAAGTCCTCCTTCCACAACTACCAGTTTAAATTCCATTTGGAATATTTTGGAGGACCAAGAAACCAAGATCTAGTAATTGAATTTTGTAATTAGCTACAATTAGGTAACTAATTAATTACATGCTTTAATTTCAGGTCATCCAAGTAAGACTGTTTCATATTTGTTTCAGAATACTTCAATCTATAATATTTCTTTGAACATTATGAAATTATGAAAATTTCTTTCAGTTCTCTTAATTTTTGAGAAAGTTATGGTCTTTTGACTGTCCTCGATCACAGCTTTTGTGTTAAGTCAATGGAAAAGCAATGCTAATTTCCGACTATGAAAATAGCCATAACTTTTTTTAATACTGAAGATATGAAAGTGAATTAGGTGTCAAATTAAACTTCTTTTTATCCTTTATCTTGTGGCATAAATTGCAGACTTGATTTTTAAAATCTCAAAATGTTGTAACATTGCTAATATATCTATCCCTGCCTGCTCTGAGGAAAGATATGGAATTGAAACATTCATCTTTACTACAGATGATAATGACGAGGTGAAAGTTTTGAGAATTTTTATATTTAACATCAGATTATCGGCATTAGTGGCAATTCGATTTTTGACTAATGGGAAACAAATCTTTGGCCAATGCAATATGTGGAGGCTGGAATGAGCTACTCGGCTGCCACGTTTACTACGATCGTGACGGCACATCACAAGCAATAAGATTGGCAGTGAATCACTTTGGGACGTCCTGAGGTCACGAAACATGCCATCAACGTGCAAGTTCACGGTTGGAACTTAAATGGGGAAACTTACTCTTGTTGGAGGGTACACAAAAGGCTGGAGAAAGTCAGCGGGTGCAGCAACATCTCAGGAGCGAAGGAGATAGGCGACGTTTCGGGTCGAGGCCTTCGGTCTCCTTCGCTCCTGAGATGCTGCTGCACCCGCTGAGTTTCTCCGGCCTTTTGTGTACCCTCGATTCCCCAGCATCTGCAGTTCCTTCTTTAACACTTACTCTTGTTGGAGTTTTGAATGAAACCACGTTAAAAAAAGTGGAACATTTCGAACATGACAAGTATCCAGCGACACCAACGCTCCTCGTGTTTCTACTGCCAGTCCAGGGAGCAGGCGGTGACAGGGAGCGGGGTGGGAAAGGGATCGTTGGGACGTAGTTTTATCCCAAGAACTGCGGACAATCTCGGCGTTTAATATGGACGTCGAGCGAGGTGGTGGGGGGGTTGGAGGACTAAACTACATCACCCAGGGTACAGCGCGCGACGGGCGGTTGTTGGAACTTGTAGTTGTGTTTGCGGCCAATCCCAGTGTTTAATATGGACGTCGGTGGCGAGGCGGACTACATCTCCCTGGGTGCACCGCGCGGCCGTTGCGCAGCAATGGCGCTTTGTGGCGGGGTGACGCGGCGCGGCGCGGCGCCCGGCGTGACGCGCTGACGTGTGCGGTTGGCTGGTAACCGGCAGGTCGGGGCCTTGTCTTGTTGTTGAGCAACTCCTGGGCCGCCACTCGTCCGCTTCACTTTGTCCGAGAGCTGGAGTTTGGCGGCGGGGCGGTGGTGGTGGCGGCGGTGGCTGGCGGGCTCGCCCGAGTGAAAATAACGCCGGACGTCGGGGCAGGGGTTGGCGGAACGAGAAGATGTTGAACATGTGGAAGATGCGGGAGCTGGTGGACAAGGCGTGAGTAGACGGTCTTGGTCTTTGGTGCGGCGGAGGTGGCGGGCCCCGGGCCTCGGGCAGTCCTCAGTGGCAGCCCCGGCGTCAAGCACAGACGCTTGCTGAGCGGCCCACTGTCATCAGCCGAGTGGCAGCCAAACGCACAGCGCCTCACCCACTTCCCCAATACACCGGGCAACTTTTGACCCGCGACCCTGGCTCCCCTTGCCACTAGCATGGTGGTTAAAGTGGCAGAAAGTGTCAGCCTGGGCCAGGCCAGCGTGAAGCTGCCTCTGCCCAAACCAGTGCATGTGTAGGAAGGAACTGCAGCTGCTCTTTTAAACCGAAGATGGACAAAATACTGGAGTAACTCAGCCGGGACAGGCATCATCTCTGGAGAGAAGGAATGGGCGACGTTTCGGGTTGAGACCCTTCTTCATACTGAGAGTCGGGGGGGGGGGGGGGGGGGGGGGGGGGGGTGGGGGGGGGAGAACTAGAGGTATGGAAGGGTTAGGTGTGAAAGGTCTGTTCAACATCATAGTCTGAAGTAGGGTCTCGACCCGAAACATCATCCATTCCTTCGCTCCAGAGATGCTGCCTGTTCCGCTGAGTTACTCCAGTATTTTGTGTCTGCGTCCCCCAGGCTGACATATGTGCCACGCCGATGGACTGTCGGAGGTGTCATCCCTCGGACCTGGAGTTGCTCAAATTGAACGTAAACATCCTTAGGGGCACAACTTTGACGCAAAATTCTTCTTGTTGGTCTTTGAGCAGAATCTCAGGAAGTCCTGGTCAATATTTATAACCTGTTCCATCTCTGCTTTTCCGAACGCGAAATTTATATTATGCACATTGCCCACTTTCAAACAAGGCCTTACAAACAATTCAGTATTGTGGGACGTCTTGATGACATGCAGTTCTCTAAATATTTATTTTTCTCCCTCCCATAACGCTTAGTTCAGTGGGACAGTCGAACTCTGTTTTCTCGATTATTTTTTTTATACAACTTCCTAAACCATGGTATTTCTAGCTAAATAGTACTTACTGTCATCCCTGTTTTTATATTCAGATAGGAGTTTGTGGTTCTTTAAACATCTTTCTGAAATTTACAGCCAGTTGGGTTATTGTGCTTTTAGCTACTAAAGTATTTTGATATTTCATAGGTGCTCGTACCATACAGATTTTGTTATTCAAATAAATCATGTACCTGGAATTTGTGGAAATTTCATCAATTTATTTTGTGTTGGTGTTGAGGTTTGCTGTAATTGTCTAGTTCTTATTTTATGCAGACTATGGAATTTTCTAAAATATTCTGAGACATTAAGCTAACTTAAAAATGTATAAATTATCTCCCCCTTTCCATCCATTTTGCGGTGGGGGGTGAGCTCTTTTTATTCCTGTGTCTGCTTTAGAATATACTTTTTAATTTCTTGTTCATAAAAAGTAAAATACAATTCAACAGATCTGTATTGCACACCTAATTATTTCTTCTGGACGTGATAATGCATTTTTTTTAATCCAGGTGCTACTCTAGGGAGCTAAATTATGAATTAATGTTATTTATTGTTTTTTAATCAGTCACCTTTGTTTGCATTGACAGTGGTATGGGCATGACATGGTGCATGGAGATTACCATGTATGACATAGAGAAACAACACTTTTTGAAGGTCATCTTAAATAAATGATGTGGGATTTACAATTTGCATGTAGGCAAATAGTTAGGAATCAGGTTTGACAAATTAATCTGAATGAAATAATTTTCAGCAAGACTGGGATTTGAGCTTTGCTGAGATCTTTTGTGACTCCAGTTCCTTCAAGGGGTACTTTTACAAGCAGAAAAGTTTTGTAAATTTTGCTTAAAATGTCAATACTCATTAAAAAAAAACTTTTGGAAGAACTAAAACTGAATCCTGTCCACTGGGACATATTAACCAGTTTTCAGGTAGAGGTACCATATTCTAGTCCCTATCATGCATATGCTCACATTCCAGTAGTTATCGGGATTATGCATGTACAGTTATCAGATTTTCATTTCTGACAATGATGAGTCGGCGTACAGGATGGAGGTGGAGCTGCTCACAGGATGGTGCAAATCCCACAACCTCATTCTCAACGTGGGGAAAACGAAGGAGATGGTGGTTGACTTCAGGAGGGCGGGAAAACAACACCATACACCTCTGCACATCGATGGAGCTGATGTGGAAAGGGTCAGCAGTGTGAAGTTCCTAGGACTCCACCTGTCAGATGACCTGACGCCCACGACCAACACCACAGCACTGGTCAAGAGAGCCTAGCAGCGACTGCACCCTCTCCGAAGACTACGGAAAGCAGGTCTCCCCACTGCACACCTACGAACTTTTTATAGGGGGACAATCGAGAGCACATTAACCTACGGCATCACCTCCTGGTTCGGGAGCTGCAAGGCGTACGAACGGCACCAACTGGACAGGATTGTGAAGACCGCCAGCAGGATTATTGGTGCTCCACTCCTTTTATTGCTGGACAGATACAGGAAGAGATGTATTAGCAAAGCATCTCCATCATCAAAGACCCATACCACCCATCGCATCACATATTCTCCATCCTGCCATCTGGGAAGAGGTACAGGAGCATCAGCTGCAAAACCAGCAGGATGCTCCTAAGCTTCTTCCCGCAGGCAATTAGACTGATAAACGGACTTTGCCCCCTACCAAAGTATCGTGCACCAAACACCAACCTGGACACACTGAAGCAGAGCAATTGTCGTGCCACTGCCGATCGGAACTCGTGATATATGTACTTTTATTCTCTCTTTCTATTTATTTTTACCACACACTGAATGGACACTGGTTGAGAAACGCTTTTTTGTTTTCCTCTGGGTATGCAAATACTCAGAAAAATGATAATAAAGATATACAATACAATACAAATGGAGATTTGTTTCACTTCATTGCTGGTTGTTGCAAGTTGTTTAGCTGGAACGGTTTTGTCATTGGGAAAACAAATGTTAGCTGTGTTAACATATTTTCTCACTTAACAAAAATGGTCTCCACCACTTACCTGTTCATGAATTGTTTGATTTGGGGGAGATAAACTGATCAAGTTGGATTTCTGATGAGCGACTAAGGTTGGTATTGTCTTTGTACATAATGACATCTCCTAGAAGTCTATGCATAAAGAAGCAATTGGGCTTCCTGCTTCATGTGTAAAGAATGTGGCAGAAGGTAATTAGTAGTGAGGAAAGAGAGCACTAGGAAAGGTCATGGAGTAGTCATACAGTGTAGAAATGGGCACTTCGGCCCAACTTGCCCACACCGGTCAAGTCAAGAGAGTTTATTGTGATGTGTCCCAGATAGGACAATGAAATGCTTGCTTGCTGCAGCGCAACAGAATATTGTAAGCAAAATTACAGAACAGTTCAGTTCAATATACACATAAATAAGCAGATAAAGTACAACAGGCTGTTACAGTTCAGAGTCTGTTTGTTGGCGACTTTCATAGCCTAATGGCTGTGGGGAAGAAGCTGTTCCTGAATATGGATGTAACAGATTTCAGGCTCCTGTACCTTCTGCCCAATGGTAACAGAGAGATAAGCACGTGGCCAGGATGGTGTGGGTCCTTGATGATGTTGGCTGCCTTTTTGAGGTAGCGACTGCGATAGATCCCTTTGATGGTGGGGAGGTCAAAGCTGATGGACTGGGCAGTGGTTACAACTCTCTGTGTCATTTTCCGCTCCTGGACCCTCAGGTTGCCGAGCCAGGCCACGATGCAACCATTCAGCATACTCTCTACTGTGCACCTGTAGTAGTTCAAGAGAGTCCTCTTTGACATACCGACTCTCCGTAGTCTTCGCAGGAAGTATAGGCGCTGATGTGCTTTCTTTATGATTGCATTAGTGATCTGGGACCAGGAACGATCTTCGGAAATGTGCATGCCACATGTCCCATCTACAATAGTCCCATCTGCCTGCATTTGGGCCACATCCCTCTAAACCTGTCCTATTCATGTACCTGTATAAATGTTTCTTAAAAGTTACGTAAGTACCCGCCTCAACTATGACCGTGGGTAACCTTAAACCCCTATCCTCTTGTTCTCAATTCTCCTATTCTGGGCAAGAGACTGTTTGTCTACCTGATCTATTCCTCTCATGATTTAGTACATCTCTATGAACAAACTTTGGAAGAACATAAACTGGAGACTTCACTTTTGCAATGCATAAGTGCATCCATGATCCTGACCCCTTATTCTCCTTCGCTCCAAGGAATAGAGTCCTAACATGTTCAACCTCTCTCGAAAGCTTAAGCCCTTGAGTCCTGGCAATATCCTCGTAAATCTTCCCTTTCCAGCTTGACAATTTCTTTCCTATAACATGGTGCTCAGAACTGAACACAATTCATTGGCCTCACCAATGTCTTATACAGCTACAACATGACCTACCAAACTCTATACTCCATGCTATTACTCATGATGGCCAATGTGCCAAAAGCCTTTTTGACCACCCTATCTACCTGTGGTGCCACTTTCAACAAACTTTCTACCGGCACTCCTAGATCCCTCTGCTCTGCAACACATCCCAGAGCCCTACCAATCAAAGTAGGTCCTGCCCATGTTACGGGCAGGACCTACCCACTGTCCCACTTTCACGACCTAATTCACAACCTTTTTTACTTGTGGACATTTTTCATCATGCTAGAAAAATGCCCTGACCTAGTTGATGCCACGAGTACCTACGACTCGCATCACGACCTTCCTACGACCTCGTGACGACCATGCTGCGAGTATGAGTCAAGGGCAAACTCGGCAGAGGTCGTGAAATTGGGACAGGCCCTTAAGTCTTCCCAAAATGCAACACCTCACATTTCTCAGTAGTAAATTCCGCCAACCATTCCTCTGCCCAACTGATCGAGATCCTGCTGCAATTTTTGACAACTATCTTCATTATCTACAATACTACCCACTGGTATAACACCCACTAAGGTGAAATTGAAAAATGAAAGAAAGCAGTGAAAAACACTTTAATGCGTGTTGGAGCTGTTTTTGGTTGCAAGGGATAGAATAGTTATGAGAAGAAATTGCCTGTTGATTTGATTTCTACTTGTTGCTATTAATTACATATTCTAAACCATGCAATGTAAAGAAATCTGATTTTTGTTATGCTACAATACAGTAAAGTATTATAACATAGATATGACCGGCTAGCCCTTCTCTCTCTTGTGGCAAGGTGTGCCCACATTTCAAAGATTTGTTTTAACCATATCAGATATGTTAGGTAAACTGGTCCTTCCTGTTTTGAAGTTGCTATGAACGCAATGTTACAAAGTGCCAAAGGTCATCACTAAACAAGTTTTGCATTCCATATTCAGGGTGGAGTCATAAAACTCCATATTCTATATTAATCTAGGTGTATTTTAAATTTATGTTTGGCTCCTGTAATGTGAGGTAAATATTAGGAATTAATTTACTGAACTGGCTAGTAAATGTAAGTAGTCGTCTGCTTTGCCAAATCTCTTAGCTTTGAATTATGTAACACATAGGTGGCCTGATCTGAGGAGAATGATTTTTTTTTTTTAGAAATAAAAGTGTGGAACTTTGATTAGTGTGCATATTCAAATTCCCATGAAGTTTAAAATGCCAGGTTGAAATCTATGGCCTTTTTAAAAATTAAAAAAAAAATCTTTGGGTGCAGGCAGGTTTGGTCAGCATGAAATTACAATTTGCCATTACAATGAGGATACCTGAACTGCTGAGATCCTTCTGGTGATGGTACTCCCACAATGTTATTGGGGAGGGGGCTCCAATATTTAGATACAGTGATGGTAAATGACTGGTGACATGTTTCCAAGTCATGGTGGTGTGTGACTTGGCAGGTGGGTAATGCTCCCATGTCCTTGCTGCTCTTACCATCACAATGACAGAGATAGTGAGTTTAGGGGGTGTGGGAAGTATTTACAGGCATTTTGTGGATGGCCTCCCCTTGTAGCCACAGTCCAAAGATGATGATGAGAGTGAATGTTCAGAGTGTTTGATGTGGTTTGTTAATGTGAGTTGTGCTGTTTAGATGGCATTGAACTGCTTGAATATTGATAGACCTGCTTCAGACAAATAGAGAATATTTGATTTAATTCTTAATTTGTACCATGTGAATGATGTAAAAGCTAAGGGATGTCGGAAGGTGAATCACTTGCAGCAAGCTGCCCACCCTCTATCATTAAGTTCCTGATGCTGTTATGTTTCTGGTCATTGCCGAAGGTGGAGATCTTGGTCATGGGCAAACTTCAACCCCTCTTCCCCAAGTCCTTTTCATTTTGGCAATGGTGTTCTGCCTTGTTTGTGATTATCGCTTGTCACTTATCAAGCATGGTATCTATTGCCTATTGTCTTGATTCATGTAGGCATAAACTGCCTTGTTTTCCAAAGAATTATGAATGGAATTAAATGCTGAATCAGCAGCAAACATCCCCATTTCTGACAATAAGGAAGGAAGTTTATTGATGAAGTAGCAGTAGAAGCTTGGGATGCTACCCTGAGGCACTACAGCAGGATTGTTCTGGGATTGGAATGATTGATCTCAAAGAACCATATCATTGTGAAGGTATAGGTCCGAACACTGAGTATTTTCTTTTTTGATGTCCATTGACTACACCTTCAGGGTTCCTAATGTTACAGTTTGCCAAATTTCAGGGGTATTTCCTTTCATCGTAGTCTTTGGTCCAGGAGACACCAGTGACTGCACATGTTAAGCAAAAACTCAGCTACTGGAGGAACTCAGTGGGTTAGGCAGCCGATCTGGAGAAAATGAAGTTGATGTGTAGGTTCATGATCTCCCACTAGGCCCACCATCTCTCCCTTATTTGTTCCACTCATAAACTTTTTTTATAAGACTCCACAATCTGCAACCCTTTGTTATGACTACCACTTATAACTACCCAATCTCTATTGCCATTTCCACCATTTCATCCCCCACCTGAATACATATGCCACTCAACCCCACTTCACCTGGATCTGCCTATCCCTTGCTAATGCTTGTTCCTATCCCACCCTTCGCCTTTCTCACCACTACTCTTTCAGTTGCGGTGAAGGTGCTACTAAACTGTTAAGTAGTCCTTGCAAAATCCCAATTAATTAGTGCCTATTAATACTACTTTTAACATCACTTTCTGTGATTTTGCTGATTGAGAAAACACTGATTAGATACTAATTAGTTGGGTCAGATTTGTCCTGGTTTTTGTGGCAGAATAATACTGGACAATTTTCTACCCTGGGAATGGTCCAACCTATATTAGGACGTTATTGGAGGAGGTGCTAGTTCTGAAGTGCAGGTTTTTAGTGGCAGAATTATACTGGACAATTATTAATACTGAACCTCTACAGTGACATCTGGCTGCATTGGTTTTGTAGTGTTCAGTGCTCTTTGGTCTTTCATGATGCAAGATGATGTTTGTCAAAGTAGCTGAAGGTTGGGAATCGAAAGGAAGCAGCGATGGATCAATCAATCGGTGCTTTTGCCTGAATACGATCATTACTGCTTTAGCTTTTTCTGCTGACGTGTCTAGATGTACCTCAACTAAAAGTAATTTAATGCTTTTGTTAAAATCTTGAATTCTATTTATTGCATTTAAATTTCATTTTGGACCTTTCTGTTGCTCTTTCATTTAAGTGGTGGGTATTCAAATAACCATGTTGTAATTTAAGGAAGTGCGCTTTTATGCTTGTGATTTTTCAAAATAATTTTTAACTGAGTAACAATAATTAAAACTTGTAACAAAAGTAATGCCTGGTAATTAAATGATTACATAGAAACATAGAAAATAGGTGCAGGAGTATGCCATTTGGCCCTTCGAGCCTGCACCGCCATTCAATATGATCATGGCTGATCATCCTTCTCTCCATACCCCCTGATCCCTTTAGCCACAAGGGCCACATCTAACAATATAGCCAATGGACTGGCCTCAACTACCTTCTGTGGCAGAGAATTCCACAGATTCATCATTCTCTGTGTGAAAAATGATTTTCTCATCTTGGTCCTAAAAGTCTTCTCCCTTATCCTTGTTCTGGACTTCCCCAACATCGGGAACAATCTTCCTGCATCTAGCCTTTCCAACCCCTCAAGAATTTTGTAAGTATCTATAATATCCCCCCTCAATCTTCTAAATTCCAACATTACAAAAGAAAGGAATGGTTACTTTGAATAATGTGTTCGTTGACGCTAGCACAAGTTGAGAGGTATGGGTGTAATGAAAACGTTGTTTGCAGCAGCATCACAGGCTTTGACTCGGGCAAATGCACTAAAACATAAGTTGTATAGAAATTACACAACGATTCTGCAAAACAGTAAGAAAATAAAACATGGGAAAATAAATGACATTTGTGAAAAACACAATTAGAAAAATATATATATATAGTAATGCAAGAGATGTGTTGTCAAGGAAGGATTAGGGTTGTACTGGTCAATTTATGAACGTCATAGTTGTAAGGAAGTAGCTGTTCCTGAACCAGGTGGTGTGCAACTTCCGGCTTCTGTGCCTTTTGCCAAATGGTAGCAGGGA
The DNA here is from genome assembly GCA_035221665.1 of Okamejei kenojei. Lineage (NCBI taxonomy): Eukaryota > Metazoa > Chordata > Chondrichthyes > Rajiformes > Rajidae > Okamejei > Okamejei kenojei. Next base: position 65,912,856 of record CM069141.1, on the reverse strand, counting down.
GAAGTGAGCATGGCACAGATGGTGGGGGTCCTTGATGAAAATTGCCACTGGTTTGAGCCAGCGCTACATGGATGCTTTCAATGGTGGGGAGTGCTGTGCCAGCAATGGACCAGGCTCTCTCCACTCTCTACAGCCTTTGTGTTCGTTTGAGATAACTCCCTTTTACAAATCTAGAAAAAAAAATGTTCCCCACTGTTAAGTTGTGCAATGTTGCCTGTGGGATTGTACCTGATAGCATTTTAAAATAAAGTTACATAGCATATTATTTAACTGTTCACAAACCTAGAAATTCACACATAAGACTGGATGATAACTAAGGGCATTTTGTGCTCTGTTGCCCAATGGAAATTGGCCTTTTATGAAATTTTGATTGGAATGTGAACACAGTTATTTGGCTCTTAAGACCGCCCTTTCATAACTTATACGACATAAGAACTGTTGGATTTTAGCTGTGATGTTTTCTATTCAAATATTTGAACAGCACACCAGCCAATCAAATATGTTTCGCCCAACTGACTGTAAAGTGTTTTCTTGAGGAGTTGAAGAGATTATTTGTTTAATGTGCTGCTGATTCTCAATCTGGCACCAACCCAAATGTCAAGTTACGAATATTCAATTGTAACATGTACCGGCAACGGAAGAATGAAATTCTTATAACATTTGCTAAAGATGCTGAAGAAAAAGCTGCTTTAAAAGCAAATTGTGTTTTTAGCTTCTCAAAATATGACCCACTTTGCTGGATCATGTTTTGGAGTTTGTTTCCGGTGCTGAGAGGATTTGTGTGTGCTCCCTCTGCTATGCAGGGACTGAGTTTGAGACATTTGTTATTCTATACGAAATCCTGTGACAGACATTGTCTAATATACATTAAAAATGTTGATTGTTATCATCGAATTCCTGCAGAGCATTTCTACAGTTTCTACTGTTATTGAGCCATTACGTTTTTCTTGGCCACTGCATCTTTCAAAATTGACAGGCTCAAATTAATGTAGAAGCCTTCTGAGCCAGTTCCTTGCAGCATGTGTTTATCCACGTGCTTTCAGCTCTGGTTAAAGTTATTGGGAGTCTTGATAGTTATGTTTACAATCTATGTCGACTCAAAAATATATGGAGTTTGTTCCTGTAGGAGAGATCACTGACATAATTGAAAGTAAAATTGTTCTAGAGTTAAAAAATAATTATTTGAGTTATGTTGGCACCAGACTCTTCCTTCGATCATTGCTCACCCCATGTCATCTCAAAATGTCAACTCATCTCTACAGGTGAAGACATGTTGAGTGCTTTCAGCGTTTTCTGTTTCAAATTTCTAGCATCTGTAAGAAGATGCCTCTTTTTGCCCTCATTTTTTTCTGGTAAAATAGAAATAGTTACTGTACTAAAGGCTACAACGTTCATTACAGTCATTTTGAAAATTATATTCAGATTTTTCTCCAAAAAAAAAGAAACATAGTATTAATAGTTTCTATGAAGTTGATGTTTTAAAAGCAAGTGGTTCACCAATGTTAGAGAATACCAAAGATAGACACAAAAAGCTGGAGTATCTCAGTGGGACAGGCCGCAACTCTGGAGAGAAGGAATGGGTGATGTTTCGGGTAGAGTCCCTTCTTCAGACTAGCCAGCTTACTTCATCCGGCCTGGCCTATTTATGTGTCCGGTCGTATATTTACCTGATTGATCATCCTTGATCTCTGAAGTGGCCTGGCACTTTGTTTTATTTAAAGCTGTTACAGTGATTCAAGAAGGCAGTCCACAACCTTTGAGGAAACTTAAGTTGTTGGTAGTCTTGATAGTTATGTTTACAATCTACGTCAATTAAAAAATATATGGAGTTTGTTCTTGTAGAAGAGATCACTGACAAAATTTCTCGCCATTGAAAGTAAAATTGTTCTATAGTTTTTAAAAAAAATGTTAACACCCACATAGTAAAAGCAGATGCCACTTCATATTACATGTCACCATGTCTTTGAAAGATTGTAGGATCAAAACATAGGCCGAATAGATTTTGAGGCGGAGAAGGGGCTAGAAAAGAGAGGTTCAAAGAGTAAATTCCAGAACCTGGGATAGTAAAGACCATCACTGGTGGAGGGTGAAAAGGGGATGCTCAAGGCTAGAATAGAAAGAATGTAGCATTATTGTTTGATTGCAGGACTCGAGTATTTGAAACATTGTGGGCCAAGGCTAGCGAAGTGTTTGGGGGGGTTTCAAACTCCACACAGACAGTGACAAGGTCAGGAGTAGCTACTAATGAAACAATATATTAATTCTTTAGGACACTCCATGTTCAAGTAGACTTTGGAGAACATACATATGTGGTTTAACAGGATACTCTCTGAATTGGGGGGACATTAGCCTTAAAGAGAGATTGAATTGGCTTCTCTGGACCTTGAGAGGCTGAGGCAAAACCTGATAGAAGTTTATAAAATGATGAGAAGCATAGATGGCGTAGATTGTCAGAACCATGCAGCAACTCTTTCTCATCTGTGAGACAGTCTGCCATTCCAATACCTACAAATGTCTACTAAATAATTTTAATGCTATTAGAAGAGCTAACAGCTCATTGAACAACAAAAAAACCAAGGGGAGAAAAGTTTACAGATGCTGACAAAAAATAAGCAGAAAATGCTGGAAATACTCAGCACATCCGGTTGCATGTGAACTCTCTACAGAAGCAGCCCAAGCTGCTGACTTTCTCCAGCACTTTGATTTGAATTCAATGGTTTTTTTTGTCACATGTGCAAAGTGCTAACCCAGTGACATTTTTTATCTTACAAACAGTCAAGTAGAGTATTACCATGCCCCCAAGTGTACAAAATTGTCTCCTGAGCCCACATCCAAGAAATGACATGTTTTGGCACCATTTTCAAAGTCCACGCTCTAGTTCTTATGAGCGGTGTCTGTTTCAGGCAAGTCCCAAGCTGCTGCTGTGGGTTTCCAGAGGTTGTGAACATGTTAATCTTTGAAATATACATAGTTATTTGATCAATGATTAGACAAATTTAAAAATTACAATTTGGATGTCCTTTCCTGTGGTCTTCTGTAATGAACCACATAAATTAAGCATACACAAAATGCTGGAGAAACTTAGAGGGTGCAGCAGCATCTATGGAGCGAAGGAGATAGGCATCGTTTCAGGCCGAAACCCTTCTTCAGACCATAAATTAAGCTCAAGGTTCATCTTCCGCAGGGAATACAATCATCCTCAGTAACCTTGGTCTAAGGAGGGAAGGTTTTTCATGATGACGTCTTTAGCTCGTCTTATTATCAAATATGAGGACTAGATTCATTGGAGTCCACATAGGAAATCTCATAGGGAACTCAATGGGATGGAGGCAACTAAGCAGAGATTATAGAGTTGGCACACAAGTAATCAAATCTCTTTTGACTTGTATGGTCCCAAGGTACACTGCACACTTAATGATAAATTAAAGGAGTCTAAAATATCTTTTAAAATAAAGGTAAACAATGCTGGAGAAATAAAGGAGTCGCTTTGATATGGGTATGGATATGGGTATGGGTATGGATATACGTTGGGTAAGAAGGCCTGAAACTGCAAAAAACTGGTAACCACAAACTTGGAAGTTTGTAACATAATGATAGCCTGCCTTTGCAAAGAAAGCTGTTAACACTGAAGCAAGGATTTAGAAAGTCACAGAAGTAGGACCTAGATGAAAGTGGGTGAGGGGGGTATAATCTGTAGAAGAATAGATAAGTTATGAAAAAGCTGCCATGTCACCACTGATGACTTACTGTAGCAAATACTTTGAGGGGATGGAGAAAAAAAATGCACAGGTCAAGCTTCCATCAGCTGCAATCAATGCTATAGTAATTTATCTACATTGTCAGCTTTAATTTTGAGTTTTTAAATGGTTTAGCCCCTTAACACGAAATAACTACAACTGAGCAAATAATTTCCATTTTGGGAACTTTCAAATGAAGACCAGATGTCATGTTACAGTAAAACTCCAATGCGCACTCTAATTGTTTGGAAATTCAGATGGTTGAGCATCTGGTTTGGGTGATGCTTCCAGCGCACCCTTGAGTCACCAGGACCCATTTCCAAACTGTTTGTACTACTGTGTAATATCTAAACAAAAAGTGAATTAAACGTGTCTTTATGGTATTGAGAGAGCATCCATTAAGCCAGAAAATCTGCTGACCCTGCAAAGTCAAATCATTGGTGTTACTGTACTGGCATTACATCAGTAAAGCTGTACATTTACAATTCTGGGCACCATCTTGGAATTGGTATATTAGACTCCCAAGTTCAGTGCAAATTCATCCGAATGTTTCTGAGGCTCCATGAGTTAAAATTGTAAGGAGATTGCATAAAATCGGTTTGTAGAATCTAGAATTATCAAATTATGAGATTTGATTAATCCATTTAGTATTTTGTAACAATTGGTAATGATAGATGAGGTAGAAAAGACTGTTGCTGTGGGTGGGGAACTAGGATAAGCTGATTTAAAATTCACAGCTGACCCATTCTGTTCAGAAATTAAATAATACGTCCAGATGAAAATAGCAGCACAAGAATAGCACTGACTCCCTTATTTTTAAAACAGCTCAGTTTTGAAATCATGTATGGCTAGATCTTTACTGGCCTCGACAGTAAAATAATGTAAAAGATATGAAGGCAGTTAAGATACAGATCAATGGTACAAAGATCAAGTAGAGAGATGACCTAATCCCATTTAACAATTTGGATTCTTGTGCCTCAAAAGCAAATTCTGCAGTTGCTATAAATGCATGACTTGAGAGAAATCAGACCACCTGTAAATTTCCTGAATTCTGTTCTAATTTTAGTATCATGACAACTTTAATAATATCACATATACCAAAGACTTTTGGTTGTTTTCAATCATCAATGTATTATTTGACCGTCTTGTCGAAGCTCTTGCATGGTGCAATTTGTCAGCCTTTTGTCTCTTCTCAGTCCTGGTTACTCTGCAAAGTGTTATAGTTGAAACGTTGATAAATCTCTTTGAGTAAAGTTGGTGCCACTGTTTACTGTAGGTGATATTTCTAGCTATTTTACATGTAAATACTGTAGTAAAATGACAATCTTGCCAGTGGCACTAACGTCAGTGGTGATAAAGTGCTTTGAGAGGCTGATCATGGCGCAAATCAACTCGTACCTCGATTCAAAACCTGGACCACTTGGACAACAAAAACTCATATGTCAGGCTGTTATTCATTGATTACAGCTCGGCATTTAATACAATCATCCCCTCCAAGCTGATTACCAAGCTTGCAGAACTGGGTCTCTGCGCATCCCACTGCAATTGGTTCCTCAACTTCCTCATTCACAGATCACAGTCTGTTGGTATTGGTGGAAATATATCAGCCTCGATAACAATCAAGGCTTGCATGCTCAACCCCCTGCTGTACTCGCTCTATACTCATGACTGCCCTACCATCGAGGGGATCTATCGCAGTCGCTGCCTCAAAAAGACTGGCAGCATCATATAGGACCCACCATCCTGGCCACACACTTATCTCCCCGCTACCTTCAGGTAGAAGATGTAGGAGCCTGAAATCTGCAACATCCAGGTTCACGAATAGCTATAATGGTATATATGGACACACTGATCTGTTCTGTATTTATGCCTACTATATTCTGTTGTGCTGAAGCAAAGCAAGAGTTTCATTGTCCTATCTGGGACACATGACAATAAACTATCTTGAATTTTGCCCCTTTGGTTAATTGGTTAATCAGAGTTTGACTGTGATTGGGGGTTGGGCCTACATTGTTTCTGAATTTACTCTGGTTTGATTGAACAGACCTCCTGAGAAAGGTTTTTGTTAATGAATAAAGGAATTTGTCCCTGAAAGGAATTTTGTGAAATCAAAGGAAAAAGGAAGTCTTGAATTTATACTGTGGCTTTCCATGGCATGTTCTTGGGATGCCAAAGCATTTTGCAGTCAAGAAAAGGAAATGGTACACCGGTTGTACTTGGTGCAGAAGTGAGGAATAATGTGTGGGAAATGTAGTTCTTACTTTGAAGGCGACATTTTGTAAATTCATTTAATCTGCCTGATGTATGGAACAAATTATTCAGTATGTTTGATGGTAAATCACTGCAACATCTAAAGTAAAAAGTATCTGCTTAAAAAATACTTAATTTAAATAAACTTTTAGAATGAAATTGCACAAGCAAAGCCAGATAATACAATGGTTAGTGTCTTATTTTTTGTACAGTCAGTCATTGGATGCGGAGAGGTGCATAATGTTCTTAATGCATTGCGTTGCCGTGTCTTTGCCTTGTAAGTCAATCAATAGAGAGCTCTAGTTTCAGTTTATTCATAGCCATCAGTATTTTGAATATCAGAACTTTGTAGATTCGGTGAACTTGCTGTGTAATCGATGAAGTCACTAAGATTATTGGCACAGATGTCCAACCATCAGTTAATTTTCAGAAATAAACTAACGGGAAAGAAGATAAAAAAATGTTTGCATAAAGCAGACACACTAATATAATAATTATATGGTAATAATTATCATATAATCATATAATAATAATAATAAAGAACTGCAGATGCTGGTTTAAATCGAAGGTAGACGACACAAAATGCAGGAGTAACTCAGCGGGACAGGCAGCATCTCTGGAGAGAAGGAATGGGTGACATTTCGGGTCGAGACCCTTCTTCAGAATGATGTCAAGGGAGTTGGTGGGACAGAGATAGAATGTAGTCGGAGACAGTAAGACTGGTGGGAGAACTGGGAAGGGGATGGAGAGTGAGGAAAAGCAAGGGCAATTTGAAGTTGGAGAAGTCAATGTTCATACTGCTGGGGTGTAAGCTACCCAAGCAAAATATGAGGTGCTTGCTGTTCCTCCAATTTGCGCTGGGCCTCACTCTGAAAATGTGAAAGACCCATCTATAATGGAAGAGGGGAACCCCTGTTCCCTAAGGAATGAGGACATCTTCAATCTAGTATGGAAAACCTCATCCTGGGCGCAAATGTGGTGTAGACTGAGGAATTGGGAGTAGGGGATAGAGTCTTTACAGGAAGCAGGGTAGGAAGAAGTGCAGTCGAGATAGCTATTGGAGTCAGTAGGTTTGTCGTAGATGTCAGTCAATAGTCGGCCGATCGTTTCGCCGAACTCCACCGCTTGGTCCGCGTTAACCAACCTGATCTCCCTGTGGCTCAGCACTTCAACTCCCCCTCCCATTCCGAATCCAACCTTTCTGTCCTGGGCCTCCTCCATGGCCAGAGTGAGCACCACTAGAAATTGGAGAAGCAGCACCTCATATTCCGCTTGGGCAGTCTGCACCCCAGCGGCTTGAACATTGACTTCTCCAATTTCTGGTAGCCCTTGCTGTCTCCTCCCCTTCTTAGCTCTCCCTCAGTACTCTGGTCCTCCCCTTCCTTTCTTCTTCCCGCCCCCACCCTGCATCAGTCTGAAGAAGGGCTTCGGCCCGAAACGTTGCCTATTTCCTTCGCTCCATAGATGCTGCTGCACCCGCTGAGTTTCTCCAGCACTTTTATCTACCTTCGATTTACCAGCATTTGCAGTTCCTTCTTGAACGTCGGTCAATAGTTTGTCTCCTATGATGGAGACAGATCCAGAAACGGTAGGGAGATGTCAGTGATGGTCCAAGTGAATTTGAGTGCAAGATGGAAATTAGTCATGAAGTTGATGAAGTCAGTGAGTTCTGCATGGGTGCGCTGATGCAGTCATCAATGTAGCAGAGGTAGAGTTCGGGGGTAGGGTCAGTGTATGCCTGGAATAATGATTGTTCAACGTACCCTACAAAGAGGCAGGCATAGCTGGGGCCCATGTGAGTGCCCATAGCTACCCCTTGGATTTGGAGGAAGTGGGAGGAGTTGAAGGAAAAGTTGTTGAGGGTAACGAGCAACTCTGCTAGACGGAGGAGAGTATTAGTAGACAGTAATTGGCTGGTTCTGTGGTTGAGGAAGAAACGGAGGGCTTTAAGACCTTCCTGGTGGGGGATGAGTGACTGGACAAACTGGACACAATAATGTGATGATGAATGAGGAACATTACTTGCATTACGTAGACCAAATTGCTAATAACATTTTCAATCGGGATCAAGAGAGCCATTTAAAGATTACTGTGGAAATTGACAGACATAAAAAATATCTGTCTTGGATTTAAAAAAAAAAAAGGTTCCATGTAACCTCCCCACATAATCAGACTCCATGTGTAGGAAGAAATTGCAGATGCTGGTTTACAACCAAAGATAGACACACAATGCTGGAGTAACTCAGCGGTGCAGGCAGCATCTCTGGAGGGAAGGTCGCCGTTCAGACGCCGTTGCCGTCGAGACCCTTCTTCAGACGCAGTTGCTTCTATTGACACTTGTGCAATAATACTCTATTGAACAGCGTAACACAGGTCTTAATACTTTTAGCTTGCCGTAGCAAAAATCTGTTAGCTGTTATAGCTGTTTGACATAATTGGTTTTCTAGCATGGTCTTCTATAACTCGAGGTTTCTTGGAATCACAGCCATTATGTTACAGCAGAACTAACTGTAACTGCGCTGGTCGTTTTTCAAACCGTTACATTTTTCATATCATAGACTATCATAGTCTTTTGCAAAATAGTTGTGTTTTATTGTTATGTGTCGAAATGGTAACGATGAAATCTTTACTTGCAGCAGTACAACAGAAATGTAAACATAATATTTTGTGCTACAAATACTAACCAACATAATATGTCAGTGTGTATACAAGCAATAATAGTGCATAGTCTTCTCCAAAATCCAATGCTTTCTCTCTACATGCTCTTGAGCATGACCATAGATTTTTATCCTTTGGACTCTCGAGTGAATTTGTCAAAGTCAAAAAGTCAAAGTCAAAAGAGTTTATTGTCATGTGTCCCGGACGGGACAATGAAATTCTTTCTTTGCTTAGCACAACAGAACATAGTAGGCATTGACTACAAAACAGATCCGTGTGTCCATATACCATTATATACGTAAATACACACATGAATGAATAAATTGATAAAGTGCAAATAACAGATAAAGGGGTATTAATGTTCAGAGTTTTGTCCGAGCCAAGTTTAATAGCCTGATGGCTGTGGGGAAGTAGCTATTCCTGAACCTGGCCATTGCAGTCCTCAGGCTTCTGTACCTTCTACCCGAAGGTAGCAGGGAGATGAGTGTGTGGCCAGGATGGTCCTTGATGATGCTGCCAGCCTTTTTGAGGCAGCGACTGTGATAGATCCCCTTGATGGAAGGAAGGTCAGAGCCGATGATGGACTGGGCAGTGTTTACTACTTTTTGTAGTCTTTTCCTCTCCAGGGCACTCAAATTGGTTAAGCCACGATGCAACCGGTCAACAAGCTCTCTACTGTGCACCTGTAGAAGTTAGAGAGAGTCCTCCTTGACAGACCGACTCTCTGTAATCTTCTCAGGAAGTAGAGGTGCTGATGAGCTTTCTTTGCATCTGTGTTCTCTGACCAGGAAAGATCTTCACAGATGTGCATGCCCAGGAATTTGAAGCTCTTGACCCTTTCAACCATCGACCCATTGCTATAAACAGGACTGCGGGTCCCCATCCTACTTCTTCCTAAATCCACAATCAATTCCTTGGTTTTGCTGGTGTTGAGGGCCAGGTTATTGTGCTGGCACCATATGGACAGTCGCTCGATCTCTCTTCTATACTCTGACTCATCCCCATCAGTGATACGTCCCACAACAGTGGTGTCGTCAGCGAACCTGATGATGGAGTTCGCACTATGACCGGCAACGCAGTCATGAGTATAGAGTGAGTACAGCAGGGAGCTGAGCACGCAGCCTTGAGGTGCTCCCGTGCTGATTGTTATCGAGTCTGACGCATTTCCACCAATACGAACAGACTGTGGTCTATGAATGAGGAAGTCGAGGATCCAATTGCAGAGGGATGCGCAGAGACCCAGTTCTGTGAGTTTGGTAACCAGCTTGGAGAGGATGATTGTGTTAAATGTCGAGCTGTAATCGATGAATAACAGCCTGACATGCGTGTTTTTGTTGTCCAAGTGGTCCAGAGTGGAGTGGAGGGCCAGCGAGATAGCATCCACCGTTGATCTGTTGTGGTGGTAAGCTAACTGCATTGGGTCCAGGTTTTTGTCGAGGTAGGAGTTGATTTTCGCCATGATCAACCTCTCGAAGCACTTCATCACCACGGGCATTAGTGCCACTGGTCGATAGTCATTGAGGCATGTCACCTTGCTCTTCTTGGGCACTGGTATTATTGATGCCCTTTTGAAGCATGTGGGAACCTCAGACCTAAGAAGTGACAGGTTGAATTCAGAATTTGCATTCAGAATCTACAAACTTGATGAGAATGCAACCATTTGAACAAAAGAAGAACATTTCCTATTGATAACATTGAAATTTTAAATACATGGATATTTGACCAAGGTTGTACTAGAAGCCAATAGTTGAATTCGGAGAAAAATTTATCAACTTGTCTTTGAGGTTTTTATGTGAAAGAATGATGAGTGTGGCATATGAATGATTTAGCAAAACAACAACAAAATCCCTTTGCTTGGTTTTATACTTGTGCCATTGAAGACACGTAATAACATAACATGATATAACTCCAACTTTTGATTTCATTTGTTAATCTATTGTAATTTATTTATTTTGCCAAGAATGAGATGGCGTTGTTTAAAATCTAAAAACATTGATAATCTAGATTCAATTAAAAAAAAAAACCCATCTGATTTGGAAGCTGTATCAAGTTATTTTGGATGAAAAGTGAGCCATCAGGTGAAATTATTGTACGTGGAGCAATTTTCACCTGGATTGGAAGGTATCTTAAGTATTTTTGCTAGTTCATATACACCAGTGACTGGCAGTGAGTGCTGTTTCCAAATAAATTCCTCTTGCACTTCATCACTGTAATAGGTATTCTGCACGATGTGTTAACCAACAAATTGTAGAACACCGATTTGTTCTTAATACATTCTGTTATATGATTATCCATGAAGTTTCTCTCTCCTAGTTTTGGTGGTGAAAGATATGCTCTTACAAAACAAAGTCTGTAATTGGATAACTTTCAAATATTAAGCTAATGATTTGAACTTTTAAAACACCATCTGCAGGCTGACAAAATTTAGTAAAAGTATTTGAACAAACCAAACAATAAAACCTATTATTCTGTGTTATCACCCTGTACCTTCTGAAGACAGATGTTGCATAGAACAATAAAACCATTTTAATGCATTATCATTTTGGTGTTCGCTTAAAGGTTGCAGGGATTGTAGGCAAAAGGGACAATGGATTTTGAATCGGGTCATGTGCCATAAATCTATTAGAAAGATTTAAGAAGGCAACTGTATGGACCAACCAGCATTTACATTTTTCTGATTGTTATTTGTAAAGAAAATTATGACTCAAACAAATAATTAAATAATTGGGCCGAAGTGGGGATCGACAATAGGAAGCACGTGGTAATATTCGACAGTTAAGTCACTTGTGAATTTATGTAGGGTTCCTTTCTATGCTGTTTGCTATTTCCATAAATTAAGTGGAACAAGATTGTGCTTGGTATTGTCACCAAATTAATGAATTAATATCTATGTTGCAAGACAATCATGAGTAAGACAAGATCTGTGTCCTGTTAAGTTGATGGACAAAAGGATGGCAGATAAAACAGAGGATCATTACTTGCAGAAGTGCAAGATTAATGTAATATGGTGATATTTAGAAAGTTAATCAGTCATCACTGCTTTAATTTTTTCCTCCAGTTAAAAAAGAAAATCCACAACTCATTCCCCATAAAATATCGAGCTGATATTGTGGGATAGTTGTATTACAATAATACGCTCCTTTTGCAAGATGTGGGAATTCAGGGAAGCCTTCAGTGTCCTTGATAACGGCACCTGTGGGAGGTGTGCCCAGTTGCAGCTCCTGACTAATTGCATGAAGGAACTGGAGCTACAGCTGAATGGCCTTGATATAATCTGGGAGGGTTTCATAGATAGGTGTTTATAGAGGTGGCCATACCCAAGATTCGAACAGAAAGTAGTTGGGTAACCACCAGGAAGGGCAAAAGGTGTTGACAGAACGTGCATGAATACCCTGTGGAAATTGATCTCAAACAAGCATACCATTTAGTGGAGGGATGACTGTTTAGGAGAAAGTGCCGGCAACCAGGTCTGTGACATCAAATCAGCCTCTGAGGCACAGTGCGGTAGGGTGAAGTTGGATAGGGTAGAGTGATGGGAGACATGATAGTTGGGGGAATAGAGATGCTGTGGCTGCTAACAGGACTCCAGGATGGTGATGCCTCGCTAGTGCCAGTGTTCAGGATGTCTCTGAGCCACGGAAGAACATTCTCAGGTGGAACTGGAAGTAACCAGCTGTAGTTGTGCACATTGGTACCAATGACATAGGTTGGAAATTGGATGAGGTCCTGTGGAATAGATATAGAGAGTTAAAAATGAGGTTAAAGAGCAGAACCCAGAATATGCTAACATGTGGATTCCTCCTAGTACTGCATGCTAGTGAGCAAAGATCCTATAGTGAGCAAGATAGTCCACTTGACGAAAAAGACGTAGTAGGGTCATGGGCAGAGTCATGGGTAATCTTCGGCCCCATTTCCGTAACCGGCTTCCGTCTCTGCACCAAAGATCCCACAGCGGAGCAAAGGTACCAGTGTGGAGATGGAAGCCGGTTGCGGAAACATCCTCGTAAAAATCAAGGATCTTTGGTAAAAATCTGCTCAGTTTCTTTTTGCCTCTCTGCCTCACAATAAAAAGCAAAAAGATACCTATGTTCCTTCCACATTGTGTGGGGAGTCTGGCCCGGATCAGCACGGCTGGGATGCCAGGGTAAAGTTGCGGGGAGGTTTGCAATGTATTTTTGTGTAATGTTGTCTCTTGTCTGGGCCTTGAGTCCGAAATAAACTTCAAATAAAATCTGGAGAAATATATATGTGTGTGTTATATGATTATATACATCTATATCACATTCATATATTTGTATGTGTGTTCTTTCCTACACAATCTAATCAGTTGTATGGTTGCTGAATAAAATCATCCTTAAGTTATACATAATTTGTTAATCTTGCTCAAAACCAATTTTATTTTGTTAAATACTTCATTTAGATAACCCCACCATTACAGACAGATCTCATTCCACTCTCTGGCTATTGGAAAGACCAGACCCATTTTATTGTTGAAAAGGAATTCCATAGACACAAAAAAGCATTAAGGAACATTCCAAGAGCAACTGGAATCTTCATCTTGCTATTATTTTACCAGTTGTGAACAGTGTGATTAGATGAATTACAGAGTGCAAGTTTAATACAAAAATCAACTCATACACAGCACATGAGCCATTTAAAAATAATTTTTAAAAGTAAAGACAATTAACAGAATTATAATTTATTAACATATTGATCATTAACAAAAAATAACAGAATTATGAATTGACTGAATTATGAATCTAACACTATCACACACACAAACTGTTCCCCCGCAACGCTGATTACACTGCAAGAAGGATAACCAAAGCCGGGTCGGATTACTGAAATGGCCGAAGAAATGGCCCACGTTCCGCTCCGTTGCGTACCACACGTCAGCCCATTAGATTTAACAGGAGTGGACTACCTTGCTCGCTATAGGATGTTGGCTAGTGAGTGCAGGAGGGATGTCATTAGGATGCCAAAGAGATCCACCAGATTGTTAACTGGACTTGCCACGCTTGCTATACTGATGCTGGATCATGTTCATAAGTGAAAGGAGCAAAATTAGGCCATTTGGCCCATCAAGTCTGTTCCACCATTCTATCATGGCTGATCTATCTCTCCCTCCCAACCCATTCCCCTGCCTTCTCCCCCATAACCCCTGACACCCGTACTAATCAAGATCTATCTTTGCCTTAAAAATAGCCATTGACTTGGCCTATGCAGTCTTTTGTGGCAAAGAATTCCACAGATTCACCACCCTCTGACTAAAGAAATTCCTCCATCTCCTTCCAAAAGGAACATCCATTAAAACTGAGGCTACGACCACTAGTCGTGGACTCTTCCACATGGAAACATCCTCTTCACATCCATAGGATGGGCTGTAACTATTTCCATTGGAGCTGAGGGGTACTCTTATTGACATGTACATGATCATGGGGGGGCATGGAAGAAGTGAATGGTCAGTCTTTTTCCCAGGGTGAAGGATTCTAAAACTGGAGGGCAGAGTCCTAAGGTGAGAGCCCTTGGGGGCAATTGTATCACACAGTAGTCCATATCTGGAATAAATTGTCAGAGAGTGCTACTGAAGCGGATACAATTTCAACTTTGGAAAGACATTTGGACGGATATGGATAGGAAGGGTTTAGAGGAATATGGGCCAATTGCAGGTAAATGGGACAAGTCTAGAATGTCAACTTCAGGATTTTCAAATATTCGAAAATATAGGCACTGTGGCGCAGCTGTAGAGTAGCTGCCTTGCAGTGTTGCAGCGCTGGAGACCCAGGTTTGATATTGACTATAGGCGCAGTTTGTGCAGAATTTGTCTGTTCTCCCTGTGACCGCGAGGGTTTTCTCTGATCTTCGGTTCCTTCCCACACAGCAAAGAAGTATAGGTTTGTAGGTTAGGTTTTGTATACTTGGTATTGTGTACTTGGTATATGTGAATTGTTCTTTGTGTGTGTAGGCTTGTGCTAATGTGCGGGGATCGCTGGTCGGAGCGGACTTAAGGATGTCATAACAATCTCAACAGTAAGATGACTATGCTATAGAGCATAGGTCGGCAACCTTGTTATGCATAAGGGCCAGGACCCATGTCTGTGAGCAGATGGCGGGCCACATTTATCGCCATAGTTAATAAATGGAGGCAATAATAATACTTACTAACTAAACTTTGACATTTATATATTTAAGCAATATTATGTCTAGTAAATGTAGCAGTTAGTTTGAGACATTGGTCTTGAAACTACCCTTTGTTACCCTCTCTCCCCCATCTCCCCTTCCCCCTCTTTCCCTTTCCCCCAATTCCCTCTCCTCCTCTCCAAGGTCCAGTCCCATCCATTTACCGCTGGATTCCTGTCCGCCACGTCCACACGTACCAACTGTCAACAGCGCCGCCATCTTTGAGGAGGGCGGCCCTGGCCCTGACCCTCCCCCGGGTGAAACGTGGGGATGGATGGTTCCAGGGAGCGCTGAGCACCAGGCACCACAGCCACTGCAACTGCACTTTTACATCAGTGGAACCACGCCCACCAATCCAACTAACCTTTTGCCCAGTTCGTGGGATTATATCAGTTCCGATTTTTTTTGTATAAGCAAACAAGATTGCTTGGAGCATTAAAGCAAGTCTTTATGTTGCTGGTCAACAGTATTAAACAGTCTAAAGAAGTCTAGATGACGGGGGAAAAAAAACGACTGAGCTGGATGATTTTGGGTTATGGGCCCGATTCGGCCGTGGGCTGTAGGTTGCCGACCCCGGCTATAGAGCATGGAAACAGACCCTGCAGTCTACCTCATCAGCCATGTCAGCTAACTTGGTTGGGTTGAATGAGGTAGACCGATGGGTCTGTTTCGATGCTCCATAGCTTTGTCATCTTATTGTTCAGATTGGTATGAAATCCTTAATATAATTAAGAATATCTGAAAATCCTGATTAGGTTAATTTGTCTATCTTGTTTATCCAATACGTGTACTGTGCTTATGTTTAACTTGCATGTTTGTGATGCGAGCGGAACATTCTATTTGAAGCTGATGGCTTTTTTGATTAATTGCATAATCAATGGATCTATTAATCAGGATAACTTGTTAAGCTAATTACATTAAATTGGGTATGCAAAGCAAGTTAGGGAAAATGAAATTCATCAAATTAGTGGAAAAACAAAAGTTCTTTTGAGTATTCCACAAAACATGATAACATTAGCAGCAGCTAATGAGCCTTGATTTGCATATGTGAATTTATAACGTGCATTTTATAATGTACCTGCATTAATTAAGATGCAGGCTGCGAAAGCTGAAGGCAGTGGCCCTGCTGTAAAATTTTCGAAATAAATTGGCTCATTGAAAGAAAGTAATGAGCCTTGGTTTAAGGAAATTAGCTTGAAAGTAGTTGTCTCATTGTTGGGCCTTTACTGCATCTTAGTTACAGTTCAGCAAGCAGCAGGATGACGTGCATGATAACTGAGCCCGAACACGAGTGAATGTAGAGCATAGAATGGTATGCACAGAATTGGGCCCTAGCCCTTGTCAATAAACTTGGCATTTGGAGTAGTCCCATTAGTATGTGCTGCCTGTAATGCAACGTTAAACTGGTCTGTGCCTGCATGTGCTCCATACCCGTGCATGTGCTCCATACTCCTCCATTCTCTGCATATCTAGGCGCGTATCTAAAAGCCTCCAAAGCTCCTTTATTGCATCTAGTTCCACCACCGTGGTACGGACACATACCACTCTCTGTAACATCTCCTTTCAACTTTTCCCTTCTGACCTTAAAGCAAAACACTCTAATCCAGGCAACATTCAGGTAAACCACCTCTGCATCCTCTTGAAAGCTTTTGCATCTTTCAATGGGGCAGCTAGAACTGCAGCTTTTGGCTAAGATCGAGTGTGGAATCTGTTCTTAGCAGATGGCTGAATTTTAGGTGGATCCATGGTGATTGTGGACCAATCGAACACCACTTTCCAACTTTAAAAAATCACTTTGAACAGGATGGCTGCGGCTTCAAGTGACTCGGGTGGACAAGGGATTTGGAACACGCTGAGGATGACTGTGACGGGCCTCTTCTCGAAGGTCCTACTGGAGAACTGCAAGCTTGAGGCCAAGGACATTTATTGACTCCAATACTTCTTGGTAGTGCATGCTTCATTATCTTTAAACACCTGACTAGATAGCAGAAGCTGCTCCAGGACCTCTGGGCGAAGGGAAATGAAGCTCTGTTGTTACTGCTGAAGGCGCAGTCGCTCTTCACCCTTCTCACCCAGAAGGAGTATGCAATTATCGTGCACATATTTAGCCTACGTGTGCCGATTGTGGATGTTCGTTCTTCCTGGTTCGTTAAGTCGAGGGAGTGGGAAGCTGTGTCCACATAAAGGATCTGTTCTGGAGCAGCAAGTGCTAGGTGTAGGTCAAACTGAGGACGGATGACAAAGGAGCCATTATCCAAACTCCCTG
This sequence comes from Okamejei kenojei, assembly GCA_035221665.1. Taxonomy (NCBI): domain Eukaryota; kingdom Metazoa; phylum Chordata; class Chondrichthyes; order Rajiformes; family Rajidae; genus Okamejei; species Okamejei kenojei. The sequence continues at coordinate 65,895,765 of CM069141.1, read as the reverse complement.
TGTGTTCGTTATCGGAAGCATCCAAGGGTTTATGATATATGCAGGACAGCAACTACAGCAAACCTATTACATGGCAGCCCAATGTTAGTGATATGATCTGAGTTTAGAAGTTGGGAGGTCATGTTGCAGTTATATAAGATGTTGGTGAGACCGCATTTACAGTATTGTGTTCAGTTCTGGACATTGTGTCATAGGAAAGATGATGTCATGCTGGAAAGAATGTGGAGAAGATTTACGAGGATATTTCAAGTGTTTGAGGGCCAGAGCTTTAGAGAGAGGTTGAGCAGGTTAGTCCTCTATTCCTTGAAGCCCAGGAGGATGATAGATTAACGTAAAGGTGTACAAAATTATACGAGGAATAGATCGGGTAAAAGCACAGTTTCTTGCCCAGAGTTGGGGAATCGAGAACCAGAAGACGGGTTTAAGGTGAAGGGGGAAAGATTTAATAGGAACCTGAGGGGTAACTTTTTCACACAAAGGTGGATGTATGGAATGAGTAGTTCAGGCAGGTAATATCACAATGTTTAAGAAATATTTAGCCAGGTACGTGGATAGGATAGGTTTAAAGGGATATGGGCCAAATGCAGGCAGGTGGGACTAGTGTAACTGGGACATGTTGGTCAGTGTGGGCAAGTGCCTGTTTCCATGCTATATGACTGTGACTGACTGAATTACATAACATCAGAAGAAGCAGTAGAGTGACTCCCTCATCCTCTTGCTACCTCAACCATTTGACAAGACAAGATCCTAGCTGATTTAGCTCATGTCCATTTTTCCTGTCTCTACATCTCAGAAGCTCCATTGATCTCAGATTTAAAATTTCAACTGAGCATCCACGCACTTGTGATGAAGTTAAGGAATTGTTCTTAATACCAGTATGAAATGTCTGACCCCTTCATCTGGAGGCTAAATCCCCCTAGTTACAGGTTCTGAGAAACAGCCTTCCAGTTGTGGGCACCAAATTTCTCTTTACTTGACTCCTTCATTCTTGAATCCCATTGCGGACAAAAGTAATCATTGTGTTTGCCTTGCTGATTGCTTAAAGTATTTGCATGCTGATGTTGTATTGCTCATTAGTGAATATACCAAAGTTCTTTGAGATATGGCATTTAACAATTGCTCACCTTTATTGTTTTTGTTTTTCTATCAAAATTATTACATCACATTAGCATGCCATTCATATTCATCTTTCTTCATGTTCATTTCCTTGTCTATTATTTTTCAATATCCTCTGCATCTTGCATCATTATTGCTGTGCTGTCCAAAAGGGCTAAAATTGATACTTTCCACTATATAGATTGTAAATAACAGACCGATACACTGATTCTTGCAGAAATACACGGGTTTCAAACTGGAAAGAAATAATTAAAATGATGATTTCTGCAAGCCTGTATTCATGCTAAAATATTGTTCCCTACCCCAGGACATCTTGTGCAACACATGGCACCTTATTAAACATTTTATTTAAATATATCCTCTGGTTCCCCATTACTTTGTTAGAGGCATCCTCCAAATAAGCTCTGAAATTTGTCAAAACATGATTTCCTTTTCACGGTATCCTGTTGACCTTGCCTTATCATATATTTTTCTAAGTGTCTGTTATCGTTTTCTTAATAATGTACGCCAGCATTTTTCTGGCAACTGATGACAGGCTAACTAGTTTGTTGTTTCATTCTATTTATCCTTTTTCCTTTCTTGAATAACAGTGGTACATTTGTTATTTTCAATTAGCTGAAAGTACTCTAGAATGCCAAATAATTTAGTTTGATCATATTGCATTTACTGCCTTAAAGGCCTGTCTCACGGTGCGAGTTGACCCACGAGTGACCCCGAGTTTTCACTCGCGGTAATCATGTACAATTAACGTAGCGGGAACGTCGGAACTAGCGCACGCAACTTAGCAACTCGTGGCGCTAACGGCAGGTACCAGTGAGACTTGTTAACTCGTGAAAAAATTCAAACATGTTTGAGGTTTTCCACGAGTCAAATTTACTGTTCAAGTTAAAAATTGAAACATTTAAACTCGTTGTAATAACGTAGTGGCCCGTGCGTTTACCTTAGTGATTCGTGAGTCTACCGTGGGAACTCTTTAACTCAGCAGCCCCAGCACGACCCTTGTGGAACTCCACTAGTCATTGGCAGCCAACCTGAAAAAGAGCCTTTTATTGCAACTCTTTGCCTTCTGCCATCCTGCCAACCTGCTATCTATGCCAGTATCTTCCCTTTAATACCATGGGATCTCATCTTCCTTAGCAACCTGACTTGCACCTTATCAAAGGCCTGAAGTTCTAGGTAAACAACCACGACGACCTCTCTTCTGACTGTCCTTGAATTAACTTCCTCAAAGAACTCCAGCAGATTTGACAGGCAAGACCTTTCCTTCACAAAACCATGCAGACGTTGACCAATTTTATTGTGAATTTCTAAGTACCACTGGTTAGCAGCAAAAATAGGATGACCGGGTTACAATTTGCCAAGAAGTCCTTAAAAGAGCAACCACAGTTCTGGAAAAATGTCTTGTGGACAGATGTGATGAAGTAACATATATCAGAGTGATGGCAAGAGAGAAGGAACTGTCCAAGATCCAAAGCATACCACCTCATCTGTGAAACATGGTGGTGAGGGCGTTATGGGCTGGGCATGTATGGCAGCTGAAGGTACTGGCTCACTTATCTTCATTGATGATATTCCTGCTAATGGTAGTAGCATAATGAATTCTGAAGTGAATCAGAATCACACTTTATTCGCCAAGTATGTTTTGCAACATATGAGGAATTTCATTGGCCAGGTCAGCCATACAATTAAAAGTAACAATCACTCATAAACACATTTTAACATGAACATCCACCACAGTGACTCCTACACATTCCTCACTGTGATGGAAGGTGAAATAAACTTCAAGTCCTTCCCTTAGTTCTATCCTCGGTCGTGGGCCTCGAGCCCCCGTTGACGGGACGATCTTGACTCCTACAGCCGGCGGCGTTCGAGCCCTCCGCGTCAAGGTGATTTGCTCCCGCATCGGGGGGGATGTCAGCTCCCCCGCTGCAAGGCGATCGAACCTCGCCTCGCGGCTAGTCATGCCTTCCGCAATGTTGGAGCTCCCGACTAGCCTTACCCGAGACTGCGAGCCCTTGGTGATTCCATATAGGGAGTGATCCCAGGCAAGGGATCAGCTCCGATGTTAAGTCCGCGCCCCGCGGTGGGGCTCACGACAGTCCGAGGGGGCTCCAGCTCCATCTCCGGAAAGGTAGGAATTTGAAAAAAAGTTTCCCCCGATCCCCTCCCCCCTCCCCCCCACATAAAACCAACCGAAGAACATTAAGACAAAAACATATAACAAAATAAAAAATAATAAAAAGAGTGAAAAGACAAACAGACTTCCGGCAGGGCTGCCATCTCCCCGGAGCCCCTGGTGGTCTTTAGGCACATCCTATCTGCTCAAGTTCAAACAAATGCCTCAAAACTCATTGGCTGGCGATTCATTCTACAGCAGGACAATGATCCCAAACATACTGCTAAAGCAACTAAGGAGTTTTACCAAAGAAAAAATGGTCAATTCTACAGTGACCATGAAAATCACCTGGTCTGAATACAATTGAGCATGCCTTTTATATGCTGAAGAGAAAACTGAATAGGACTGGTTCCCAAAACAAGCATAAGATAAATATGGCTGCAATAAAGGCCTGGCATAGGATCATCAGAGAAGAAGCCCAGCAACTGGTGATGTCCATGAATCGCAGACGTCAAGCAGTCATTGCACGCAAAGGATATGCTGCAAAATACTAAACATGACAACTTTCATTTACATGACATTGCTCTGTCCCAAACATTATGGTGCCCTGAAATGGGACACACACACACACTCACACTCTCACACTCTCACACTCTCACACTCAGTTGTAATTTCTACATGGTGAAACCAAAATGCATAAAAATGGCCTTTATTAAAATCTGACAATGTGCACTTTAACCACATGATTTTTTTCTATTACAAATCTCAAATTGTGGAGTACCGAGGCAAATAAATAAATGATGGATCTTTGCCCTGAACGTTATGGAGGGCACTGTCTTAAATCTTATCAACCACCAAAGTCAGCAGGGCTCGAAATTAACGGCAATGGCCACCTAAAGTACCCGCCGGGCAACCTAGAAGCTGCGTAATTTTGCCTGTCTTGGCAAGCACCCGGGACACCTATAGTTCAACTCTGAGTGGGCACCCCTCTCTATCTCTCTCCGTCTCCGCCCGCCAACCGGGCTGACGGGTCTCCGGCCGCTCCTTATCCACCGGCACGGCCGGGGGCCTTGCACATGCACACTGCCACGGCCAGCACATCTTTGGCTGCCCTGCACATGCGCACTACCACTGAAACCCAACGCTGAAGGAGTGACTCTTGCTTCTTGGTTTCCTGGTCCTCCAACAATATTCCAAATGGAATTTAAACTGGAGGTGGTGGAGGGTCCACCACCAAACTCTGAACAATAACAGCCCATTGCACTTCCAAACTCTGAACAATAACAGCCCATTGCACTTTATCTGTTCATTTATTCTGTGTGTGTGTGTGTGTGTGTGTGTATATGTGATATATATATATATGTATATATATATATATATATGTATGTATGTATATATATATGTATATATATATGTATGTATATATATGTATATATATGTATGTGTATGTATATATATATATATGTATGTGTATATATATATGTGTATATATATGTGTATATATATAATATGTATATATGTGTGTGATATTGGGATTTTATGTGATAGACCAACACAAAGTGGTGCATAATTGTGAAGTGGAAGGAAAATGATACATGGTTTCCAAATTGTATTACAAATAAAAAACTGAAAAGTGTGGCGTGCAAAAGTATTCAGCCCCCCGAGTCAATAATTTGTAGAACCACCTTTCGCTGCAATTACAGCTGCAAGTCTTTTGGGGTATGTCTCTACCAGCTTTGCACATTTAGAGACTGAAATTTTTGCCCATTCTTCCTTGCAAAATAGCTGAAGCTCAGTCAGATTGGATGGAGAGCGTCTGTGAACAGCAATTTTCAAGTCTTGCCAGAGATTCTCAATTGGATTTATGTCTGGACTTTGACTGGGCCATTCTAACACATGAATATGCTTTGATCTAAACCATTCCATTGTAGCTCTGGCTGTATGTTTAGGGTCGTTGTCCTGATGGAAGGTGAACCTCCGCCCCAGTCTCAAGTCTTTTGCAGACTCTAACAGGTTTTCTTCCAAGATTGCCCTGTATTTGGCTCCAGCCATCTTCCCATCAACTCTGACCAGCTTCCCTGTCCCAGCTGAAGAAAAGCATCCCCACAGCATGATGCTGCCACCACCATGTTTCACAGTGGGGCTGGTGTGTTCAGAGTGATGTGTTAGTTTTCCGCCACACATAGCGTTTTGCATTTATGCCAAAAACTTCAGTTTTGGTCTCATCAGACCAGAGCACCTTCCTCCACATGTTTGCTGTGTCCCCCACATGGCTTGTGGCAAACTGCAAACTTTCTTCTTGCCACTCTTCCATAAAGGCCTGATTTGTGGAGTGCACGACTAATAGTTGTCCTGTGGACAGATTCTCCCACCTGAGCTGTGGATCTCTGTAGCTCCTCCAGGGTTACCATGGGCCTCTTGGCTGCTTCTCTGATTAATGCTCTCCTTGCCCGGCCTGTCAGTTTAGGTGGACGGCCATGTCTTGGTAGGTTTGCAGTTGTGCCATACTCTTTCCATTTTCGGATGATGGATTGAACAGTGCTCCGTGAGATGTTCAAAGCTTGGGATATTTTTTTATAACCTAACCCTGCTTTAAACTTCTCCACAACTTTACTAATTTACTCTATTTACTAATTAGGTGACTTCTGACGGCAATTGGTTGCACTGGATTTTATTTAGGGGTATCAGAATAAAGGGGGCTGAATACTTTTGCACGCCACACTTTTCAGTATTTTATTTGTAAAAAAATTTGAAAACCATGTATCATTTTCTTTCCTCTTCACAATTATGTGCCACTTTGTGTTGGTCTATCACATAAAATCCCAATAAAATACATTTACGTTTATGGTTGTAACGTGACAAAATGTGGAAAAGTTCAAGGGGTATGAATACTTTTGCAAGCCACTGTATGTATGTATGTGTGTGTGTGTGTGTGTGTATGTATGTATATATAAGACACACTGAACTTTTATCTCTTGTTCTGGTTTATGTTTACATATTCTGTTCTGCTGCAGCAAGCTAGAATTTCATTGTTCTATCTGGGACACATGACAATAAAACTCTCTTGACTCTTGACTTGGGTTCTTGGGGGAAAAAAGAGCTACGTTAAATTTAGTTGCGTCTGGTTGGGTAACTATGGTAGGGTGAAGACTATTCCATGCTTTAATTGTGCGGGGGGATCTCCATGGAGCAGCCAGCAACTCTGGATAGAAGAAATTGGGCGACGTTTCGGGTAGAGACCCTTCTTTAGACTCCCTCTGTTTTACTTTAATTGAAAGATACAGCGTGGAAACGGGCCCTTCGGCCCGCCGTGTCCACGCCGACCACCGATCACCCGTACACTAGTTTTATCCCACACATTGGTGACGTAAGTCAAGAGTGTTTTATTCTCTTACATCCCAGTTAGAACAATGAAATCCTTACTTGCAGCAGCACAACAGAATATGTAAACATAGTACTCTGTAAACAATGTTATAAACGAGAAAACAAAACAGTGTATATTTATATATAACTATATAAATATATATACAGTGGCTTGCAAAAGTATTCAGCCCCCTTTACTCTGATACCCCTAAATAAAATCCAGTGCAACCAATTGCCTTTAGAAGTCACCTAATTAGTAAATAATTAGTCCGCTTGTGCGTAATCTAATCTCAGTATAAATACAGCTGTTCTGTGAAGGCCTCAGAGGTATGTTAGAAACATTAGTGAACAAACAATGTTCCTTGGGCATCATGAAGCCCAAGGAACACACCAGACAGGTCAGGGATAAGGGTCTCGACCCGAAACGTCGCCTATAGACCAGTCTGAAGAAGGGTCTCGACCCGAAACGTCGCCTATCTCCTTCGCTCCTTAGATGCTGCTGCACCCGCTGAGTTTCTCCAGCTTTTTGTGTACCCCAGGTCAGGGATAAGGTTGTGGAGAAGTTTAAAGCAGGGTTAGGTTATAAAAAAAATCCCAAGCTTTGAACATCTCACAGAGCACTGTTCAATCCATCATCCGAAAATGGAAAGAGTATGGCACAACTGCAAACCTACCAAGACATGGCCGTCCACCTAAACTGACAGGCCGGGCAAGGAGAGCATTAATCAGAGAAGCAGCCACTCTGCTCACTCTGGTCACTCTGGAGGAGCTGCAGAGATCCACAGCTCAGGTGGGAGAATCTGTCCACAGGACAACTATTAGTCGTGCACTCCACAAATCGAACATTTATGGAAGAGTGGCAAGAAGAAAGCCATTGTTGAAACAAAGTCATAAGAAGTCCCGTTTGCAGTTTGCCACAAGCCATGTGGGGGACACGGCAAACATGTGGAGGAAGGTGCTCTGGTCTGATGAGACCAAAATTGAAGTTTTTGGCCTAAATGCAAAACTCTATGTGTGGCGGAAAACTAACACTGCACATCGCCCTGAACACACCATCCCCACTGTGAAACATGGTGGTGGCAACACCATGCTGTGGGCATGCTTTTCTTCAGCAGGGACAGGGAAGCTGGTCAGAGTTGATGGGAAGATGGATGGAGCCAAATACAGGGCAATCTTGGAAGAAAACCTGTTAGAGTCTGCAAAAGACTTGAGACTGGGGTGGAGGTTCACCTTCCAGCAGGACAACGACTGTAAACATACAGCCAGACCTACAATGGAATAGTTTAGATCAAAGCATATTCATGTGTTAGAATGGCCCATTCAAAGTCCAGATCTAAATCCAATTGAGAATATCTGGCAACACTTGAAAATTGCTGTTCACAGACGCGCTCCATCCAATCTGACTGAGCTTGAGCTATTTTGCAAAGAAGAATGGGCAAAAATTTCAGTCTCTAGATGTGCAAAGCTGGTAGAGACATACGCCAAAAGACTTGCAGCTGTAATTGCAGCGAAAACAAAATTATTGACTCGGGGGGCTGAATACTTTTGCACAACTTTTCAGTTTTTTATTTGTAATACAATTTGGAAACCATGTATCATTTTCCTTTCCACTTCACAATTATGCACCAGTGTTGGGTCATAATGTGGAAAAGTTCATGAATACATGACTAACACCAACAAAATCAAATGGAATGCATTAGTTTCCTAGAACAAAAATAGTAGATTTAAACCGAAGATAACACAAAAAGCTGGATTAACTCATGTTATGATTATCCTTCTACAGTGGTAGGTTCTACTATTTTTGTTCTAGGAAACTGTTGTTTTAGGAATTGTGTTGTGAATGCATTCTGTAAAGTTATGTTCAGTTTGATTTGATTTTGATTAATTTGATTCATCTAGGCCAGGTGAAAATTTAAAGTTACTCTGAATTATTGCTTAACTTTTTGTTACAGGCTTTTGCTATGTTGTGATAAGCACTTTTAAGTTTATAAAACTATTTCAAGTGGTTTTATCTGATCTTTGGTACGAAGAAATAAGTTGGAAAATTTCAGGTTTTTGTGCCTTGAAAGGAAATGTGCGAAGGAGAATTTACTTGTGGTAATGAAATAGAATGAATTCATAAGTAACACCCAAAAACAGTCAAAAATAGATGGCAGAGGGTTAAATATTTCACACAGTTGGTTGGTACCTGATTCAAGTTGATTTTCTGAGTAAAGTGATGGTGGGACTGCCGTGACCTTTTAGAGGTAATTGGAGATTTATGTCAAATGAATATTCTCACGTCAATCGTTGTGAATGTTGATATTCAGTGAAGATAATTTTCCTGAATTTTTTTTGGAATAATTCTGTGTAGGAAGTTGAAAATGTGAACCTAAACTAAAACTAGTGAAAATCAGTGTACATCTGAAATTTGGGGGCAGTAAGCATATCCTTTTGGAAAATGTTGTGTTTTATGTATCAAATTATATCATATCGTATGACAACAATGAATGCTCAGTTAATTATTAGTCACAATGTGTTTTTGGATGGTTCAAGGATATGAAGAAATTATAGAAAGCTAAATTAGTTCGCATTAATTGGTGTGGGGAAAGTATTGCGTTTTAGAACAACAGCAAATGTAGGGTTGACCATAATAAAAGCAGGAAGAAAAATCTGGATCCCAGTTTCTCGGCGTCCTGGAGTTTTGGTGTGTATTATGTCGGGACTAATTTATGAAAAAAGGTCTATAAATAGATACAATGTATCTAATTAAATTAAGATTTGATCAATAAACAAAGTGAACAAACTGGACTTGTTGCAGTGCTAGAACCAGAGATCTAACAAAAACATGTTCGCATCTAAAGGGCCTGTCCCACTATGGCGACCTTATTGGCGAGTTTAGGAGTCTGCGCTCGCCACAAGCTCGCAACATGGTCGTAGGTGGTCACAGGTAAGTCTCCTTCATGGTCGAGAGGAGTTCCCGCATAGTGGTTACTACTCGCGGCCTCAGTTTGGTCACGGGATATTTTTCAACATGTTGAAAATTTTTCCGCGAGCAAAAATTAGTTGGCATGGAGAAAATCAATACTTTTGAACTCGTAGTGCAGTGGTAGTGGGGTCGCCATGTCGTTGTAGGTAGTCGAGGTATCCGTAGGTAATCTCCTTTGCTGACCGAGCATTTTAATTGGCTCATTGGGGAAAATAAAAACGTAAGCACGAGTTTTCAGAACGAAGGAAAACCGAAGGTAATGTTAAATGCCCGCTAAACTTCACAGATGTCCATGTCTGGCTTATTAAAAGTTGTCTGGCTTCTTAAAAGTGTCCCCTCTCCGTCTCCCCGTCTCTTTCCCCCCCCCCCCCCCCCCCCCCACCACCCCCCACGCTCTTTTAAAGGACCATACACTGTGCTAGCCGTCTTAAACCTTCATCCTCATCGCTCACATGGCTTTGCACCGTGTGCATTTCAGACAGCGTTTTCCCTGGCCCCTGCCTTTACGGTGTGTTTGTGTTTTCCGTGCTAACGGTTGATCCAGCTTGCGGTTTTTCAGACAAGTGTTTGCTGAAAAGTCGCGTAAGTGGCACAAGCCCTTAATGATACATTTATTACCAAAAAGAAACATACTTAAGGGCCCGTCCCATTAAGGCAACTCTTTCGGTCACTGCCAGGGACTAGTTTTAATGGAATTCGCCTATGACACCTGGCGACAACCTACGACAGCAAAAATTGCCGCCACAGTCGGCAAAAAAATGTCAACATGTTGAAAATTTTGCAGTAGTCGCCAAAATAAATCGCCTAAGTGCGACAGGCCCTTTGAAAACTGCTTCCAATTTGTGTAAATTTTACATTCAAATATTCAAAAATTAAAGCTGTTTGTACTATTTTTAAAAATACCTATAGCAAATGTGCATTGTTGGTTGGCTTTTTATCTCATCTGTGGTTATCCTGAAGGGCCTGGCCCATTTGCGCGTAATTTACGTGACATCATTTACGCGTCACAACGCGCACGCAAATGATGCCCATTGGGACAGGCCGTTAAGGCAGTAAAGAGTCAAACACATTAGATTTAATTTAAAATAATGGTTACCTGTGATATCCATTGAAAGAAATAAACTGGAAAGCAATATTCACATGTAAATGTATACAGCAACTCATTTTGCCTCTCCCTGAACTTCACTGTACTGAAATTTTGCTCGGATGAGTCATTGAATCTTTAATTTGTATTAGGTTGGTCTATTATTTCACCAAATACCTACTAAATAAAAAGTAGCAAGCTGTCTTCTAATGTCTCAACCACCTTCTCCCAGTGGTTGAAGAGCTGCTCACAAGGCACAGTTGACATTTTCTTAAGTCTGTGACAACTTAAACCACTCTGACTTGTATAAGTTAGTCTTTTTTTTTGAAGTCGTGAAAGGCTTAGAAGTCCATGCAAATTCATCTCCAATTTGCATTTAGAAACATAGAAACATAGAAATTAGGTGCAGGAGTAGGCCATTCGAGCCTGCACCGCCATTCTATATGATCATGGCTGATCATCCAACTCGGTATCCCGTACCTGCTCTCCATGCCCTCTGATCCCCTTAGCCACAAGGGCCACATCTAACTCCCTCTTAAATATAGCCAATGAACTGGCCTCAACTAACCTCTGTGGCAGAGAGTTCCAGAGACTCACCACTCTCTGTGTGAAATAAGTCTTTCTCATCTCGGTCTTAAAGGATTTCACCCTTATCCTTAAGCTGTGACCCCTTGTCCTGGACTTCCCCAACATCGGGAACTATCTTCCTGCATCTAGCCTGTCCAACCCCTTAAGAATTTTGTAAGTTTCTATAAGATCCCCTCTCAGTCTCCTAAATTCTAAAGAGTATAAACCGCCACCTCCAACGTGACCCCTCTACTCGCCACATCTTCCCATCTCCCCCCCCGTCCACCTTCCGCAAAGACCGCTCCCTCCGCAACTCCCTTGTCAATTCTTCCCTTCCCTCCCCCTCTACCCCTTCCCCGGGCACTTTCGCTTGCAACCGCAAGAAATGCTACACTTGTCCCTTCACCTCCCCACTCCACTCCTTTCAGGGACCCAAGCAGTCCTTCCAGGTCCGACAGGTTCACCTGCACCTCCTCCAACCTCATCTACTGCATCCGCTGCTCCAGATGCCAGATCTATATCGGCGAGACCAAGCGGAGGCTTGGCGATCGTTTCACCGAACACCTCTGCTCGGTCCGCAATAACCAAGCCGACCTCCCGGTGGCTCAGCACTTCAACTCCCCCTCACATTCCGTATCCGACCTCTCGGTCCTGGGCCTCCTCCACGGCCAGAGTGAGCAACACCGCAAGTTGGAGGATCAGCACCTCATATTCCGCTTGGGGAGTCTGCATCCTTTGGGCTTGAACATTGAATTTTCTCAATTCTGTTAACCCTTGCTGTCTCCTCACCTTCCCACCTCTCCCTCAGCCCTCGGGCCCTGGCATTCCCTCTCTCTCTATCTCCCTCCCCCACCATAGTCGCACTAGCTTCTCATTTTCACACCACAAACAGCTTACAATGGCTTGTTCCCTTTATCATCGATACTTTTTTGCATATCTTTCATTCATTGTTCTTTATCTCTCCACATCACCGTCTATCTCTCGTTTCCCTGATCCCAGACCAGTCTGAAGAAGGGTCTCTACCCGAAACGTCGCCTATCTCCTTCGCTCTTTAGATGCTGCTGCACCCGCTTTGTTTCTCCAGCCTTTTGTGTACCCTAAACCGAGTCTATCCAGTATTTCTTCATAAGACAGTCCTGACATCCCAGGAATCAGTCTGGTGAACCTTCTCTGCACTCCCTCTATGGCAATAATGTCCTTCCTCAGATTTGGAGACCAAAACTGTACGCAATACTCCAGGTATGGTCTCACCAAGACCCTGTACAACTGAAGTAGAACCTCCCTGCTCCTATACTCAAATCCTTTTGCTATGAAAGCTAACATACCATTCGCATTTTTCACTGCCTGCTGCACCTGCATGCCTACTTTCAATGACTGGTGTACCATGACACCCAGGTCTCGCTGCATCTCCCCTTTTCCTAATCGGCCACCATTTAAATAATAGTCTGCTATCCTGTTTTTGCCACCAAAGTGGATAACCTCACATTTATCCACATTGTACTGCATCTGCCAAACATTTGCCCACTCACCCAGCCTATCCAAGTCACCTTGCAGTCTCCTCACAGCTAACACTGCCCCCCAGCTTAGTGTCATCCGCAAACTTGGAGATATTGCCTTCAATTCCCTCATCCAGATCATTAATATATATTGTAAATAGCTGGGCTCCCAGCACTGAGCCCTGCGGTACCCCACTAGTCACTGCCTGCCATTGTGAAAAGGACCCGTTTACTCCTACTCTTTGCTTCCTGTTTGCCAGCCAGTTCTCTATCCGCATCAACACTGAACCCCTAATGCCGTATGCTTTAAGTTTGTATACTAATCTCTTATGTGGGACCTTGTCGAAAGCCTTCTGGAAGTCCAGATATACCACATCCACTGGTTCTCCCTTATCCACGCTACTAGTTACATCCTCGAAAAATTCCACAAGATTCGTCAGGCATGATTTACCTTTCGTAAATCCATGCTGACTTTGTCCAATGATTTCACCACTTTCCAAATGTGCTGCTATCCCATCTTTAATAACTGACTGTAGCAGTTTCCACACTACCGATGTTAGACTAACTGGTCTGTAATTCCCCGTTTTCTCTCTCCCTCCCTTCTTAAAAAGAGGGGTTACGTTTGCTACCCGCCAATCCTCAGGAACTACTCCAGAATCTAAAGAGTTTTGAAAGATTATCACTAATGCATCCATTATTCCCTGAGCTACTTCCTTAAGTACTCTGGGATGCAGCCTATCTGGCCCTGGGGATTTATCGGCCTTTAATCTATTCAATTTACCCAACACCACTTCCCGACTAACCTGGATTTCACTCAATTCCTCCTTTGACCCGCAGTCCCCTGGTATTTCCGGCAGATTATTTATGTCTTCCTTAGTGAAGACGGAACCAAAGTAGTTATTCAGTTGGTCCGCCATATCCTTGTTCCCCATGATCAACTCACCTGTTTCTGACTTTGCTAATTTCCCTTGTAATCCACGGACACTACATTCTTTTGCCAAACTGGGATGAACAATTTTTGTAGTTCATCCATGCAGTCTTTAAATGTCTTCCATTGTATATCCACCGTCAACCCTTTTAGAATTAATTGCCAGTCAATCTTCGCCAATTCACGTCTCATACCCTCAAAGTTACCTTTCTTTAAGTTCAGAACCATTGTTTCTGAATTAACAATATCACTCTCCATCCTAATGAAGAACTCAACCATATTATGGTCACTCTTGCCCAAGGGGGCACGTACAACAAGACGGCTAACTACCCCTTCCTCATTACTCAAAACCCAATCTAAAATAGCCTGCTCTCTCGTTGGTTCCTCTACATGTTGATTTAGATAACTATCCCGCATACATTCCAAAAAATCCTCTTCCTCAGCACCCCTGCCAGTTCGATTCACCCAATCTATATATATTTGGTTCATCTATTTGGTTCATCTTTACATGCAAGCCATGATACTAATCATCAGGTCTACAATAGACCCAATTGTTGTGAAGATCTGTGTCACACAGGCCACTTTAATTTGGCATATCTAAATACATCCTGGCGCAGAGCTACGCCTCGTCTCCAACAAACATCCCTCGGGAATTGAGTTAATCTTCAGCAGGTGCAGCCACGGTGGTGCACTGGTAGAGTTGCTGCCTTGCTGTGCCAAGACCCGGATTTGATCCCGACCCCGGGTGCTGTCTGTACGGAGTTTGTACGTTCTCCAAGTGCCGTGTGGGTTTTCTCTGAGATCTTCGATTTCCTCGCACACTCCAAAGACGTTCAGGTTTGTAGGTTAATTGGCTTGGTATATGTGTAAATTGTCCCTAGCGTGTGTAGGATAGTGTTGATGTGCGGGGATCGCTGGTCGGTGCGGACTTGGTGGACCAAATGGCCTGTTTCGGCGCTGTATCTCTAAACTAAAATAACTAAATTAATGGGAGCTCATTGAACCTACATAGCTACACTCCAGGATATGTCACCTGAACCACAGAGGTGGAGTTGCAATGTGCAAACGATGATTGTGTTCGCTTGGAGACTGAGTTTCAGGTTATCGTTGACTAAGTCATGGAAGCATAGGAGAGAGAAGATGGGCCTTGCACTCACATCCACAAAATCTGTCCCTACTGCAACAACACTATCCCCTGGAAAGAAAAATCAAGAAGATGGTGACCAATTACCATTTCAACTAAGGCAAATATTCATGGATGTCCTTGTGTCCTGCTTATTCTTGGGAATCCCTGACCAATGACATTTAAAAAAAAATTGTGAGGGCGCATTTGGTATGCAATTTGGTAGCGAACATGTGCATAAGAGCATATAAATCCTTGGAGGAGAACACATCTCAGGCACATCCCGTCAGTCCGTCCCATCAGACACCCCCTTTGCCACATGTTTGCCATTTTAGCTTTGTTTGATTTGGAACCCACAAAACTAGATTGGACCTAAGTTGTCCACAATCCCAAGGAACTACCATAGTTCCATAAAATGTTGATGCCGATAGATAAAATCGTGAAGAAGGCGTTGTTATGTTTGCCATCACTAGTCAGGGTATCGAGTTCAGAAGTTGGGATGTCATTGTATACTAGTATAATATGTCAGTAATGCCACATATGGAGCACTGTGTACAGTTCTGGTTGCCCTGTTATAGGAAGGACATTGTTAAACTGGAAAGGGTGCAAAAAATATGAGGTTGTTACCTGGAGGGTTTGAGTCATAAGGAAAAGGTTGGAATGGCTAGAACCATTTCCCCATGACTGTAGGAGGCTGAAAGGTGATTTAATATATAGAGGTGTATAAAATCAAGAAGGAACATTCAGGAAGTGAATAGCCACAATCTTTAACCCAGGGTTGAGGAATCTTAAAAACTAGAGGGGATAGGTTGAAGAGGCTAGGGGGAGATCAAAATGACCAGAGAAGCAACGTTCTCCGCAGTGTGGTGTGAATATGGAAATAGCTGCCAGGGAAAGTAATAGATGTGGGTAAAAATCTGACATTTAACCACCAATTGGGTAGGAACATGGATGCAAATGGTTTGGAGGGACACAGACCACGCATAAGAATGTGGGATTAGCTGGGGTAGGCAGCTTAATGGCATAGACAAGTTGTGCCAAAGGGCCTGTTTCCATGCTTTATAGCTCTAAATCTATTTAGTAGTCTCATTTCTTACAATATCAAATATAGTAGGAAATGTTAAGGTTCCAACACTCTAGATATGTCTTTCGCATATTTTGCTATGTGTGCTTTTAAAAAGGCTAAATTGCCAAGAGTAAATGCCATGAGTTCTTGTCACTTTTTAATTCATTGGCCTGAATTTTTGCAGTTTGTCATGAGACTGCCACAAAAAATGATTGCAAGTTTTCATTGCTGTCATTAATAAATCGTTTGTATGACGATTGACAGGTTTTATTGTCATTTAGCTGTTGTGACCTAGTCCATGCGCTGGTGCTACTAGAAAAGTATTGCATTGATTATACTGCATATTGGTAATGAAATGGGGATTGAGCTTTCATGTGTGGGAATGTTTGAAATGTCCTTTTTAAAAAAAAAAGGCTTATCAGGAGTATTGAGGCAAGGCAAAATACTGACATTGTCCTTGAGCAGTTATTTATAAAACAAAGCCACGTGATGTCCAAGATTGTCTTCAATACAGATAGAATGCCATGTGATTTATCTACTGAGCCTGCACCCAATGGGGCCCGACCATATAAGGATGTATATTCTGATTAAATATTTGGGTTTGTGTCCAATCAGACTGCATTGCTCTGGTCGGCTGCAACACATAATCTATGTTGGGTTGATTCGTTAATTGTTAAAGCTTGTGTACAGTCCTTAGATCAATGCCTGTGTCCTCTGTCCTTGATCAATATTTGGTGTTTCATCCACAAACACAGTCAAGAGTATGTTTGCTATGGTATCCTATTTATGGTGATTTGATAGGAAAGAATTCCAAATTAAAACACAGCTAATTTATGCCAAGCTAATTAGATCATACATGACTGCACATCTTTAGCCTCCATAGAGGGTTCATGAAAAAGAAAGTTACTAGAGTGCAAAAAACGAGTTTTGAAAATGAGATGCTAGGAGTGATAAGATATCTCGGGCAAGATTGAACTGACGGCAAATCTCAAAGGCTAGAATGAACTCGATGAGTTATGGACCTGTCCCACTTAGGCGACTACAGTCGCCATATGTTCGCGGGTGCTTGCCAGGGAGTCACCTTCATGGTCGTGAGGAGTTCCCGCATACTAATGTTGAAAAATTAGCGACGACCAGAATGAAGCCGCCATGCAGAGTAGCGAGAATTTGCGTGCCGCAGGTGGGTTGCTACGAGGTCGAAGGTTCTCGTAGGTTGTAGCCGGTGCTGACCGGTGAATTTCATTGGGTCATTGGGGGGGGGAAAAACATAAGCAGTGGTTTTCAGAACCAAGGATAGCCGATTGGTAATGTTAAATGGCCGCCGAGCTTCACAGCCATATACCTGTGGCTTCTTAAAAGTTGTCTCCACTCCTCCGCGCCTTCTTCCCTTCGGCCCACCAAGCGCTTCTTCTCAGCACTGGCTGTAAGCCTGGGGCTGCCTCTGTTCCGGGCTGGTGTCCCGTCAGTCCAGGGTCACCCCGGAGTCATCGGCTGCCCCTGGACAGAGATGGGACACTCTGGAGGGGTGGTGGACGGTATTGAGACTACGCTCACAAATCTCCTTCCTGGGGTTATGCAGGACAGGGGTGCATGGTTCGCCCCTGTATAATAACTCTGTATAACCCGGAGGGCAGCCCGAGTGAGAATGGAACCCATACACCCAGGCTGAGGGGGACCGGACCGTGATTCATTAGATTGTCCCTGTTGAGATTTCTGCATGGACCAGTGGAGAAGGGAGAAATAGTGTTGCTAATTCCAGTAGCAACACAACAGCGCTTACAGCGCCTGAGACCGGTTCGATCCTGACTACGGATGAAAGGCAGGTCAGTATACATGCAGCAGCTCAGCTGCCGATAATGATTTTCTCGAGTGACCTATGACCTGGGCATGCACAGTCGGAATACCGAACTCGCTTATTTAAGATTTTTCTAATTGTGACCAATCTTTGTGACAAAAAGATGTCTTAAATCATTGACATTCCCATAACTTTGATCAATTAACTAAGACTGTTTTACTTCTTGCCTGGCAGTTTAAGTATTCAAAGCAGAAAATATTGAGCTAATGTTCCAAATACTTATTGTTTGCACTTTTTCCTTTATGCAGTCTTCCACGATCGCTTTGAAAACTGTGGAATCACAGATAATATCATTAACAGATTAAAATGGCATTAATTAAGCTTTCCACAAAAAAAAAATCCACCTGTTATTTTTTATTATTAATCAATATGTATAAGGAGTTTACTCTTTCTCTGACTTCAGGATAAAAAAATCTAGGCAAGAACTTCAGCCCAGTACATGAATGTTTACTTGTTCATGTATAAAAGATGCTATGATGTTATTTGAGGTAGAACAGGGGCCTTCACTGCTGTTAAATGGGCAATATTTAATCTTCAATCAACATCATGAACAAATATTTTCTTGTCATTATTTCATTTTGTGTGAGCTTGTACAAATTAGCTGTCCTGTTTCCTACATTATAATGTTGACTACACCTGAAGATCTACTCCATTAACTATAACATACCATGTGATGCCCAGGGATTCTGAAAGGCACTATATGTGCAATTTATTTTATTAAAAATAATAGGGAAATAAAACTAGTATGGATTTGATAACATTGCCCATAAAATACTCTCCCTCCCCAGGGAATGATTCTGCTTCAGTTTTTTCTTTAATAAAAGCCATCATTTAAGCAGCTTTGTATAAAGGTGCTATTTATCAATTGACAAGAACTTTACTAATGACGCTGGGCATATCTTATACGATTCTCTGAGGAGTTTAATATTCTAAAAGACAAATTCCCTAGAAGTTAAAAGCACCTTGCATGACATAATTGCAAGCCAATCATAAATGTGCATAAATCACAAAATTGCTTGATTTATCTATTCAGAATTTAATCAAACAATTGTCTGGTGAATTTGCCTAAAATTTACCATAGTTTTCCTAATTGCATTCCTGTCCTTCATAAAAGAACAGTAGCAAAGCAAATTAAGGTTGCAAAGAGAGAGCTTAAAATGAACAAGCAATATTATTGTTTATTTTTAAAGTTGCTGAAACATTGTGCAGTAAATGGAAGCTTAGCCTTCTAGCCTGGAGGTAATTATCCATTTAAGAATTTGAAGTTTTTGTTCAAACATTATAGAAAAGGCCGCTTAGTTTATCGTGATTGAATAAGTGAAATTCCATGTTGTATTACACAGGCTTGTTTTAATTGGTGTTTAGGGGATTGTTCTCCATGACTCCAGCTGTTTATTTGTGAATTTGAAAAGCCAGTGGCCTTGCCTTTATTATACAAAGGGGCTGTTGTTTATTTATATTCAGAAATACTGTAATAAAAGGACAAGCAAATTTGTTTCAATTATGTAATGTCAGGACCTTTTTTTCCCCCTCCATTATTTTGGGGTCATTTTAGCAATTACTTCCATTGTTCAATGTTAACCTTTCACATTATGTTCTTAACATTGCTTTAAAATGCAAAATAAAGCCAGATTAATGATATCAGGAATATTATTGGTGAAGTTGTGTTTGGGTGGTGTTCGTATTAACAAAGTAATGGAGATTTGAGATGCAAAAATCTGGCAGAAGTGGCTAAGACATTTTGCAATAGTTTAAAGGGACAAGTGGCGGAGAAAGTAAAAGATCACTCATGAGGATTGTAGAGTTGTGAAATTTGGAGAGTTTAAAGCAAAGTGCGAAAGATTCCAAATGGTTTGAAATGATTTGACAATTTGGAATGAGATCCAAAGGCTTCACTTCCATTGCAGGTTAATAGATGTACCATTTACTATCAAATTAGGGGATCGACACTGGTTGGACAAGGAACACCTGTTAAGCTGGAACATCGAACCCCAAGCATTTTAAACAATATGCAAAGAACACAACAAAACAATACCGCAATCAAAACTCAGTCGTGCCGCACCAATCATACAGTTAATGAACATAGGAGGCTCCAAATACAATATCATCCTTAATGGTGATTGTCGAACACAAGTTTGATGCATCTGTAATGATATCTAGCTGGAAGTGCAATGCAGATCTCTACTTCCTCCTGAAATCCCCACTTTCAGAGATCGGTCTTCCAGCATTTTGATTCACTGCTCATTACATTAAGAAAGGGCTGAAAGAGCACTGGATATGACAGAGACCTCAGGACAATGTCTGGTGTGCAATAATTTTAGATGCATCATCAATGAACTTTCATCCTAAAGTCAAGGTGGGGATGTGCACTGATGGTTGCATAATATACAGTTCTATTTGCTGCATTTCAGCAAATGAAGCACTCCATGCCTGCATACAGTGGGCAACCTTCTAGTAGCTGTCTTAGCAACCTTAGTGTGGTTGATATGTAGCAAGTGGTGTACGTGCCATACAAATGCTCAATAAAGATTGTCTTTAGCTAGAGATAAGGGTGAACCAAATAATGTTTACATTTGATGGTACCACCTTTTATTGAATCCTTGATTATACACATTCAATAGCATACCATTGTTCAAAAATGCAATTGGATCAGCCACATAAACTGATTACGGTAGTGGGTGAAAGACTGGGTACCTTGCATGGATTTGGATGGATTGAAAGGCCTATTTCTGTGCTATTCAACACTGCCAATGGCTCCGAGTGGATTATGCATCATCATGAAACTTGATTCCCTCCACTCATGCAGATGGGTAAGTTGTAGATTTCATATACGAAGGTTTAGAATTTAACCATGGAATAGGTGTGATGTTTCTACAAAACAATTTATTTTTTCTATAGTACTTTCATTGCTATGTGATATCTCTTATGAAATTATCTTTTAGGATGGGGATTTACAGGAGAAAAGAAGAAACAAGTTCTGAGAGAGTCTTAAGTATTTTTTTTTAAACTTTAGGAATGGCTCCTAGCTCAAAAGATAGCCATCCATTTTGAAATAGGAGAAAGTATAATTCTTTAAAGTTCTATCGTAAGGTATATGTGAGAGAATTAGCTTGATCAGTAATGAGGCTATATATCATTACGCTCTACTTGGGGCTTCTCCCTTTTCATTGTATAATAACGTACCATAGAGGAAGCCATGTGATGGAGAATGCCGTGAGAACAACGTTGGGTGTTTGGTGCCTAGCGTTGTAATAACTATTATCCCTGAGCAGTATTTGCTAAGTGCGGAATATATTCTTTGATTAAGTAGTTCTCAGTAACTTGGTATTTTTTTTTGTTCTTTCATGAACTTTGCTCTACTTCCTTGGCTGAAAACAAACTTGTTCAGCTACACCTCCTCCTACTTACCCCTGGACCATGACCCCAATGACGAACACCAGGCCACCATCTCGAGCACCATAACCGACTTCATCAGCTCCGGCTCCCTACCCCCCCGAGCCTCCTACCTCATCGTTTCCCAGCCCCGCATGGCCCGATTTTACCTTCTCCCCAAAAACCACAAACCTGACTGCCCTGGCAGACCCATTGTCTCTGCCTGTTCGTGCCCCACCGAACACATTTCCACATACCTTGACGCCATCCTATCCCCCTTTGTTAAATCCCTCCCCACCTATGTTCAAGATACCTCAGACACTCTCCGTCGGCTCCGTGCATTCCATTCTCCAGGCCCCCATCCTCTCATCTTTACCATGGATGTCCAGTCACTCTACACCTCCATCCCCCACCAGGACGGTCTCAAAGCCCTCCGGTTCTTCCTCGACCAGAGGAGCAACCCATACCCGTCCACTGACACCCTCCTCTGCCTAGCGGAGTTGGTCCTTACCCTCAATAACTTCTCTTTTGATTCCTCCCATTTCTTCCAAACACAAGGCGTAGCTATGGGCACACGCATGGGCCCCAGCTACGCTTGCCTCTTTGTCAGGTACGTCGAACAATCCTTGTTCTCGGCGTACCAGGGCCCCATCCCCGACCTCTACCTACGTTACATCGACGACTGCTTTGGTGTCACCTCCTGCACCCACACACAACTGACTGACTTCATTCATTTCACCATCAATTTCCATCCGGCACTCAAATACACTTGGACCATTTCCGACACTTCTCTACCATTCCTTGACCTCGCCATCTCTATTGCAGGTGATACACTCCTGACCGACATCCACTACAAACCAACTGACTCCCACAGCTACCTGGACTACTCTTCCTCCCACCCTGCTTCCTGTAAGGACTCCATCCCCTATTCCCAATTCCTCCGTCTACGCCGCATCTGCTCCCAGGATGAGGTGTTCCACACCAGGTCATCACAAATGGCCTCATTCTTCAGAGAATGGGGATTCCCCTCCCCCACTATTGATGAGGCTCGCACCAGGGTCTCCTCCATACCCCGCAACACTGCCCTCTCTCCCCATTCCCCCACTTGCAAACAGGGCAGAGTCCCCCTGGTCCTCACCTTTCACCCCACCAGCCGGCAAATACAACACATAGTCCTCCGCCAGTTTCGCCACCTCCAACGTGACCCCTCCACCCACCACATCTTCCCATCTCCCCCCTGTCTGCCTTCCGCAAAGACCGCTCCCTCCGCAACTCCCTTGTCAATTCTTCCCTCCCCTCCCGCTCTACCCCTTCCCCGGGCACTTTCCCTTGCAACCGCAAGAAATGCAACACTTGTCCCTTCACCTCCTCCCTCCACTCCTTTCAGGGACCCAAGCAGTCCTTCCAGGTCCGACAGAGGTTCACCTGCACCTCCTCCAACGTCATCTACTGCATCCGCTGCTCCAGATGCCAGATGATCTATATCGGTGAGACCAGGCGGAGGCTTGGCGATCGTTTCGCCGAACACCTCCGCTCGGTCCGCAAAAACCAACCCGACCTCCCGGTGGCTCAGCACTTCAACTCCCCCTTCCATTCCGTATCCGACCTCTCGGTCCTGGGCCTCCTCCACGGCCAGAGTGAGCAACAACGCAAGTTGGAGGAACAGCACCTCATATTCCGCTTGGGGAGTCTGCATCCTTTAGGCTTGAACATTGAATTTTCTCAATTCTGTTAACCCTTGCTGTCTCCTCCCCCTCCCCACCTCTCCCTCAGCCCTCGGGCCCTGGCATTCCCTCTATCTCTATCTCCCTCCACAACCCCAGTCGCACTAGCTTCGCATTTTCACACCACGAACGGCTTACAATGGCTTGTTCCCTTTATCATCGATACTTTTTTGCATATCTTTCATTCATTGTTCTTTATCTCTCCACATCACCGTCTATATCTCTCGTTTCCCTGATCGCAGACCAGTCTGAAGAAGGGTCTCGACCCGAAACGTCGCCTATCTCCTTCGCTCCTTAGATGGTGCTGCACCCGCTGAGTTTCTCCAGCTTTTTGTGTAACCCTCGATTCTCCAGCATCTGCAGTTCCTTCTTTAACAATTATTCAGCTATCAGTTTGTTTTCTAGAAAGAGTGAGCACAAATTCAGGGCAAGGTTCCTCTGAGGTTTGTGAAGTGATAAAGCAAGGAAACTGACCAATTTAATTATTTTCTGTGCGTGCATAATTATAACTTTGATATTGCTGGTCTTTATGACTTTGACCTTTTTTACTTTGAAGGCTTTGACACATTATAATCACACACACACACATGTTTTTTTTTTCTTGAGGTAGCATTAAGACCTTTCACTGTTCATGAAGATCATGATTGATCCGACTTTCTCTATCCACTTCTTAGCTTTTCAATCAGGAAGATGCCTGATTTCAGTTTTAAACATAGTCAATAATTCGACTGCCAGTTTATGAGCAAAGAAATTCCAAATACTATCTTGGGATCACCTAGGATGCTGGGAGTGTTGTATATGGATATTTTAGTGAGGTGGTCAAAGCTAAGGTGCACGTTGGAGGTAGTTGGGTGACTGTCAGGATATCTAGAGATCGTAGGCAGATAACAGTTTTCCCTGTGGCCGTTGGCCAAAGTAACAGGACCTTCCTATGGCCAAAGTAACAGTAATACACATCAGCAGCGTGTTCGTTATTTCAACTATTTCGGGTTTTTTTTTAGTATTACCAAATGTTTGTTTTAGTGTCTCTCGGTATGTCTTATGTGGAGGGTGGTGGGGGAGAAAAGGGAGAAACTGTTTTTCAGTAATTTCCTCGACTTTTTCCATGTCACTTCCTGGCGGCCTAACAGCTTGATTTGGACAGGCCTTTCCCGGAGTCGGGCCCAGAGCTTCAGCAGTCGGCGCAGCATGGACTTTTCCATCGCGGAGCGAGGTGAACCCTCGCCGGGGGTAGCCAGAAAGGAGTGCTCCGATCGCTGGCCTGGTGACTTTGGCATCATGGGGCTGTGGTCTGCGGAGCTTCGAACCGTGGACGTGGCGTGAACTTACCATCCGGAGCCTGGGATCCCTTGCCGGGGATCGCCGGAGAAGAGCTCCGACCGCCGATCTGCGGCCTATAATATATTGAAGCCGCTGTTTCCCGTAAGAAAGTGGCCGATTGTGTCCGAAAGTGGCAAGTGTTTTCGACCATCCAGGCGTCGGAGATTCGATCATCCCAACAAGAGGGCCTGTACATCCGGCCGTCCGTAGTGGCGACTACAGCATATTCATGGCCCCGAACTCGGATGAACAAAGGATGAGAACTGACTGAACTTTGTAGCCTTCCACCACAGTGAAGAATGTTTATGTTAAATTCTATTGTGTATTGTGTGTTTTTTTTAATTGCATCGCTACATGGCAAATTCATTTCACTGTACCTTAGTTGGTGCATGTGACGAATAAATTTGAACTTTGAATACTGTTGAGGAGGTATGCAGCTTAAACTAGACTGGCAGGTGGGTGTTTCCAGCAGCCAGGTCTGTTGGAAGTAGTTGGGTCTGTAGCACTATGACTGGCGCTGAGGCTCAGCAGGGACAGGTGGAGTCAGACAAAGTGATAGCGATATGAGACTATTTGGGGGGACAGTCAGCAGATTCTGTGGCTGCCAATGAAACACTAAGATGGTGTGTTGCCTTCTGGATGCCTGGGTCAAGATTGTCTCTGAGAAGCTGCAGACCATTCTCAAGCGATGGATAACCAGAGGTGTGCATTTTGGTACCAATGCCAAGAGTAGAAAAAAGACGAGGTCCTGCGCAGTGAATATAGGAAGTTAGGAAAGAGGTTAAAGCCATACCTCAAGAGTGGAAATATCAGTAATCGGGCAGAAATAAAGGGTAGCCAGATTAATTCATGGCTGAGGGGCCAGTGCAGATGGCTGGGTTACAGGTTCTTGGATCTTTGAGATCTCCTCTGGAACAGAGATGACCGATACAGGAAGGATGGATTGTACCCAGGGGCAGAAATCCCGGGGGGGGGGGGGGGGGGGGGGGGGGGGCAGGGGACACGCGTCTCCCCCCACCCCCCGCAAGCTTTTGTAATCTGGTTTTTGTAACCCCGTGAAATCTCCGCTTTCCGCGAGACAATGGGGGTGGGACTGCTGATCGAGGGCTCTGATTGGACGAGAGAGACATCGGTCAGCGGGCAATGGGGGCGGGACATGATGATTCAGCAAGATCATTGGAGGAGGGAGGAGTGGGGGGGGGGGACTGAGGATAGAGTGCGGTGATTGGAGGTGGGAGACGTGCCAAAACACTCTTGGCACAGACCTGCGCCTCATCCGCAGCCAGGATCGATCCCGGCTCTCTAGCGCTGTCCCGTCCACAGCCGAGTGCCCCATGTCCGGGGGTGGCCAGAGACATTGGGTGCCCGGCCCCAGGCTCATAGCCAGCGCAGAAGCAGCGCTAAACACTGCTCAACTCTGCCTGTCCCGCCAGATTAACCTACAGCCCTGCCTGGACGCGGGAAATATGGCCCAGGTTTCCAGCCAGCGGGGAGAAGCAGAGCTGGTGTCCCGTCAGTCCAGGCAGCGCTGTAGGTTAACCCAGCGAGACAGGCAGAGTTGAGCTGCATTTAGCGCTGGATTGAGACTCCGAAGCAAAGATCCTATAGTGGAGGATCTTTGCTCCAAAGCCTCGCGTCAGTGTGTGTATGCACGTGTGGCCGCCAAAAAATTGTGTCCCCCCAGTCCCCTCCATATTTTAATAACGATTTCCATGCCTGGTTGTACCCGAACTGGCGCGGGAACTAATAGAAACATAGAAACATAGAAATTAGATGCAGGAGCAGGCCATTCGGCCCTTCGAGTCTGCACCGCCATTCAATGTGATCATGGCTGATCATCCAACTCAGTATCCTGTACCTGCCTTCTCTCCATACCCCCTGATCCCTTCAGCCACAAGGGCCACATCCAACTCCCTCTTAAATATGGCCAACGAACTGGCCTCAACCACCTTCTGTGGCAGAGAATTCCACAGATTCACCACTCTCTGTGTGAAAAACGATTTTCTCATCTCGGTCCTAAAAGACTTCCGCCTTATCCTTAAACTGTGACCCCTTGTCCTGGACTTCCCCAACATCGGGAACAATCTTCCTGCATCTAGCCTGTCCAACCCCTTAAGAATTTTGTAAGTCTCTATGAGATCACCCCTCAATCTTCTAAATTCCAGCGAATACAAGCCAAGTCTATCCAGTCTTTCTTCATATGGAAGTCGTGCCATCCCAGGAATCAGTCAGGTGAACCTTCTCTGTACTCCCTCTATGGCAAGAATGTCTTTCCTCAGATTAGGAGACCAAAACTGTACACAATACTCCAGGTTTGGCCTCACCAAGACCCAGTACAACTGCAGTAGAACCTCCCTGCTCTTGTACTCATCCTTTTGCTATGAATGCCAACATACCATTCGCTTTCTTCACAGCCTGCTGCACCTGCATGCCTACTTTCAATGACTGGTGTACCATGACGCCCAGGTCTCTCTGCATCTCCCCTTTTCCTAATCGGTCACCATTCAAATAATAGTCTACCTTCCTGTTTTTGCCACCAAAGTGGATAACCTCACATTTATCCACATTATACTGCATTTGCCCACTCACCCAGTCTATCCAAGTCATCCTGCAGCCTCCTAGCATCCTCCTCGCAGCTAACACTGCCCCCCAGCTTCGTGTCATCCGCAAACTTCGAGATGTTGCATTTAATTCCCTCGTCCAAATCATTAATGTAAATTGTAAATAGCTGGGGTCCCAGCACTGAGCCTTGCGGCACCCCACTAGTCACTGTCTGCCATCCTGAAAAGGACCTGTTCATTCCTACTCTTTGCTTCCTGTCTGCCAGCCAGTTCTCTATCCACATCAATACTGAACCACCAATACCGTGTGCTTTAAGTTTGTATACCAATCTCTTGTGTGGGACCTTGTCGAAAGTATACCAATCTCTTGTGTGGGACCTTGTCGAAATATCACAAAAGTAGATTGTCCACTTGGGAGGGTTTCAACTAGATTAGGAGGGGGGGTGGGTCCAAGAGCTGTTGAGAAGTTGAGGGTAAATACTGTTGTCAGAGAGAAAGTTTAGTGGATAGGATAGCCAGCAGTATGGCAAAGAGAAGTGGGAAGACAGGTAAGTGAACAAACCCATAAGAGAAACATGGTCCGAGAAAAGAGCTGATCTGGAAGCTCAAGTTGCTACAGGTGTCATGGCGGTACAGCTTCCTCAATCAATATATGGTGGACTCTACCCAAGAAGGCACAACATTGAACCTCCTCTTGGGGAACAAGTAGGGCAAGTACTAACGTGGAGGAGCACTTGGGACCCGTGACCATAATTCTATTATGTAAATACCTATGGAGAAAGCTAGGAATGCTTCGCAAGTTATATTTTGCACGGCCAAATTTGGAGGCATTGTGTAGAAACTTGCAGAGAAGACTGTTTGTAGGTAAAGGAAAGCCTGGAATGTAGGAGGTTTTTGCAAGTGATTACTAGAGTTCAGGGGCAGCACATTCCTGTGGGAAAATGTAAAAGTGTGAGGGTTTGGAAGATGTTAGTATTTGGGGAGTCCTGGGTGTCCCTTTACATGCATTACAAAGTTTAACAAGCAATCAAGAGAGCAAATAGTTCATTAGCTTTTGCTGTAAGGCAAATTGCCGTTTAATACAAGGACTAAGGAGTCAACTTGTCCCTTTACCACTGAATCTTCAACTTTCTGATAGATAGATCACAATTGGTGAGAATACATCCTCCACAATAATTCCAAACACAAGTGCCTCACAAGGGTGCATTCCCAGCTCCTAACTATACTACCTGTTTTAACTTTCATTATTGCAAGACAATAGACCTCTGGATTTCATGAGGAGTCAACTGTCAAAATATTGTAAGAATGGCAGTTGAGGTTAGGGGTGTGTATTTGCATGCCATTTTTGTTTTTGCCCTTCTGCTTATGAGTTTTTTTGCAGCTAGAGGTGGTAACAAGTCGTAAAATCAATATACAATATTCAGGATACTGCTACCTTTTGGGACATGTGAAAGTGGTCATATCCTTATACTTTAATTACTTTGTCATTTGCAGGTTAATTCAAATGTATAAATAAAAAAATTAAAAAACAGGATTTTGGATGTACTGATTGTACATTCTGCCACACAAACGATTACAACTTTACATAGAAACATAGAAACATAGAAATTAGGTGCAGGAGTAGGCCATTCAGCCCTTCGAGCCTGCACCGCCATTCAATATGATCATGGCTGATCATCCAACTCAGTATCCCGTACCTGCCTTCTCTCCATACCCTCTGATCCCCTTAGCCACAAGGGCCACATCCAACTCACTCTTAAATATAGCCAATGAACTGGCCTCAACTACCCTCTGTGGCAGAGAGTTCCAGAGACTCACCACTCTCTGTGTGAAGAAAGTCTTTCTCATCTCGGTCTTAAAGGATTTCCCCCTTATCCTTAAGCTGTGACCCCTTGTCCTGGACTTCCCCAACATCGGGAACAATCTTCCTGCATCTAGCCTGTCCAACCCCTTAAGAATTTTGTAAGTTTCTATAAGATCCCCTCTTAATCTCCTAAATTCCAGAGAGTATAAACCGAGTCTATCCAGTCTTTCTTCATAAGACAGTCCTGACATCCCAGGAATCAGTCTGGTGAACCTTCTCTGCACTCCCTCTATGGCAATAATGTCCTTAGGGCAAAGACATTGTTCCTATTCTGCTCAAGATTTGCTGGAGTAAAATTGAGTTCTAAAAATTATCATTCAACTACACCTGCAGTAGATGATATTCAAATGTGCTCTGGCTACCCAGATTCAAAATGAACATCTGGGTATCAACATTCCAATTTTGCAAATGAGCATTCATGACAAATTTTGTTAACATCAGGATTAGCATAACATCTGCATTTATGTGGTTGAATGCTGTGAAACTGGAAAATGTTTTTGGAAAAGTTTTGACTTGCCTACATGACTGTTGCAAATAACTAGTGTTTTTTCACCAGGCACCAATAAGGTATAATTAAATAGAATTTAGGTTACATCAAACTGTAGTTCACATTTACAAAGTGGGCCACAATGTGATATAATTAGAATTCATATTGATTTCCTCCTTATCCAGTAGTAGGAAAAGCAGCAAAGTCAATAGGGACCCAGCTTCAATTACCAGTCTGCATTGTTTAGCAAGATCGGCTCATTTATTTTGTGTGACAGGGAAGTTGTTAAAATAGGTTGCAATACCATGTAATGTGCATTTGTGTATGTTGATGAGAACAATATTGGAATTACACTTCTATTGAATAGGTTGTTACGTACACTCTCACGTCAGAATTTTGTTGAGATACAGGAAACTGCCTATAAAATAATATGACAGTGAATTGCAGAAGATAAGGAATACGGGAAGAAAATGAAATGGTAAAACTCAATCTGTTGTGGTTCGAACCTGGTCTCTCACTAAAATTACGTTTTGAATTTATCTTTGTTTTAAACTTTGGGAGGGATGTAAGAATGGAGATAAATGATTATTGCAGGAGTCTGAATTCAATTCCGCTAAACGATTGGTTAAATATACAGCTGTTCAGTGGTGATTCTCTTTCTATTTCTGATTTTATTGGTTTACAAAGGCATTTTATGTACATTTTGTAGTACAGGCCCATCATCAACCCCCCCCCCCCCCCCCCTCCCCCGGCAACTGGTTGTCCAGCACATCCTTTACAAAATTACGAGAGTGTACTTGAACCCCTACCCGGAAATCCTCCCAAAAATGTGGTGCATAGGCTGGGTGAGGTGGCCAATCTCAACCTCATTAGGACTTCCACAGCCTGTCGCCGGGTCAAATTTGCCTTTTGCAGTCCGGGCTCAAGAACTCCAGCCCAGCCGGAGCCAGCAGATCTGTTACCATGGCTGACTTCTGCGGCAGACTTTGCGGGCCATTATCTCGGTGCCTAAGCGGATTGCTTCAGTGCTGTTGAATTCCTCTCGGTGGCTGTGATCTCTGGTCCAGCAAACTAGATAAACCAGAAAAGCTCTGGAATCATGGGTGCCAGAAAATCTGACACGTAGTTCTCCCCTTTCCGTAGAAATTTAGTATTAGATCACATGCTGTTTTTTTTTTAAAACCTATTTTGCAGTGTCAATTTATTAAACAGTCACTTAAATTCTGAGATTTGACAATAGCTGTAGCAATTAGTTTCAGGAACATGTTGAAATAAATAAATGAGACAAATAGTTTGTCTGAGCGGGAACTCCAAGGGGCTAATCTCACTGGCTGCTCTTTTAAAAGAAAATGGGTGATGCAATGGTAGAGTTGCTACCTTTTAGCACCAGATACCCGGATTCGATCCTGACTTCGGGTGCTGTCTTTGCAGAGTTTGTACGTTCTCCCTGTGAACGCTTGGATTTTCTCCGGGTGCACCGGTTTCCTCCCATATTCCAAAGATGTGCACGTTTGTAAGATGGGTGGCTTCTGTAAATTGTCACCAGTGTGTTGGAAAGAGCCGGTGTATGAGGATTGCTAGTCTGCGTGGACTCGGTGGGCCGAAAGGCCTTCCAGCTGCTACTCTAAACTCTTCAAAAAAAGGAACATATCTTTAATGCCAAAAGGATAGAGTGAACTTTCTTAGACTTTTAAAACATTTTTGTCAGCTAATGCATCTTTGTTTTTTAAATATATTCTAATATACCCATGGACCATAATCTGCAAGATTTACAGTTACTTTATACTCTATGAACCATGAACTTTGTACTTTATGAACCATAATCTGCAAGACCTATGGTTACTGTATACTCTGGATACTTTCAAGAGAGAGCTAGATAGGACTCTTAAAGATAGCGGAGTCGGGGGATATGGGGAGAAGACAGGAACGGGGTACTGATTGGGGATGATCAGCCATGATCACATTAAATGGCAGTGCTGGCTCGAAGGGCCGAACGGACCTACTCCTGCACCTATTGTCTATTGTATTTCTTAACTGGAAAAAAAAAGAAATTAAGCCAATGGCATGTTGGCCTTCATAATGAGAGGAGTTGAGAATAGGTCCTTCTGCAGTTGTACAGGGCCCTGGTGAGACCACACCTGGAGTATTGTGTACAGTTTTGGTCTCCTAATTTGAGGAAGGACATTCTTATTATTTGAGGGAGTGCAGAGTAGGTTCACAAGATTAATTCCCGGGATGGCGGGACTGTCATATAATGAAAGAATGGAGCGACTGGGCTTGTATTCACTGGAATTTAGAAGGATGAGAGGGAATTTTATAGAAACATACACAATTATTAATGGATTGGACACGCTAGAAGCAGGAAACATGTTCTCGACATTGGAGTTCAGAACCAGGAGCCACAGTTTAAGAATAAAGGGTAGGCCATTTAGAACTGAGATGAGGAAAAACTTTTTCACACAGAGAGTTGTGAATCTGTGGAATTCTCTGCCTCGGAAGGCAATGGGGGCTGATTCACTGGATGCATTCAAAAGAGGGTTGGATAGAGCTCTTAGGGCTAGTGGAATCAAGGGATATGGGGAGAAGGCAGGAATGGGTACCGATTGATCAGCCGTGATCGCATAGAATGGCGGTGCTGGCTTGAAGGGCCGATTGGCAGTTATTTTCCATGTATCTATGTATAAGTCTGCACTTATTTTCCATGTATCTATGCATAAGTCTGCTGCTGGGATTGGAAGTATCCATTAGGTTTTGGTTAGAGTCACTATTTTGGGGAGCAGGCAACTATATTTCAAAATTTGGATGAATATAACTTTTAATACTTTAATTTCCCATTCCTGATATTGGCAGCCATTTATGCTTTTCATCTTCTGATATTCAAAGCTAGTTTTAATTTGATATCCTTAGTGTGGACTGCGATCATTTTTCATATAATTTTTGAACCAAAAGCAAAGTGCTGGAGGAACTCAAGCAGCATCCGTGGAAGGAATACACAACTGAACAACTTTACTAGAGTCTGCCTGGACCTACCCGATCTCCCGGTTTCTATGATCTTTCATTTCCCTTCCCATTCCAACACTGGCCTTTCTGTCCTGGGCCACCCCCATTGTCAGTGAGGTCAAATGCAAATTGGAGGAACAGCACCACATATTTTGCTTGGGCAGCTTACAACCCAGCAGTATGAATATTGATTTATCTAACTTCATAACCCTTGCATCCCCCCTATCTCTCCATCCTTCCCCCACCCAAGCCGTATCAGTTTCAATGTCTTGTTGAGTCTCACTGTCTAACTCTTTCCCCTAGTCCCTAGCTAACAACGGTCTGTTCCTTTATCATCGTTACTTTTTTTGCATATCTTTCTTTCATTTTTTCTGATTTTTTTCTGACTTTTTCTATATCACCATCTGTATCTAAAGGGTCTGAAGAATGGTCTCAACCCGAAATGTCACCCATTCCTTCTATCCAGAGATGCTGCTTTGCCCGCTGAGTTACTCCAGACTCCCAGTCTGAAGAAGGGTCTCGACCTGAAATGTCACCTATTCCTTTACCCCAGTGATGCTGTCTGGCCTGCTGAGTTACTCCAGCTCTTTTGTGTCTATCTTTTGTATCTAAACTAGCATCTGCAGTTCCTTCCTACACTAGAATATTTATGTGCCTGACTGGGTTGTTATTGTGAAATATATGGTGGTTTGAAGGTGGGTCCAGGCACAAAACATTGTCTATCCATTCCCTTTCCAGAGGCTGTCTGATCCACTGAACTTCTCCAGCATGTTGTTTGTGCTTTAAGATTCCAGCATTTGCAGTTTCTTGTATCTCCATTATGTGATGCCAGATGGTTACAGTCATTTAAGATTGTATACTGAATTTTGTGCAATTTATGATAAACAAGTTTGGATATTGCACTTTGTGAACACTCTCATTTTCTTTTGGGTAGAAGACAACATGGTGTGAGAATGTTTTATATTTCAACTTGTGCAATGCTTGACACTCCCTAGTGGCTGATAGTACAATTGCACTGCCTTTGTTTTTTTTGGCATGGTTTTTTCTGGTCAGAAAATGGTACTTGTCATAGGGACAAATTATATGGCAGCCTTAGCAATTTTAAACTTTACAACTTTTGATTCACCCATAGTACATGCATTGCATTCAGACACTAATGGGGGAAAAAATAACACAAAGTGTGGCATACTTGCTTTTTGTTGATGCTTAGAATTAAAGCAAATAGATTCTGAAGCTAAGGTATTTGCAGAGTAGATTGCTGAAATCTCCTTGAAGCAGGGTTTTGCCATTGGTTTATTACAGTGCATCATTGTGAACTTGCCATTGATGGAAATTAAACAAAGTTTTCCTTTGGAAATTTTGGTCATATTGTGTTATCTGTTCCCCTTCACAGTAAATTTCCTAATGGTTCTAATGATTCGCTTATTAGCTTCAAGGAATATAGTTATGTGCCTTCATTTGTATGATTGGAATGATGAAGTAACAATTATGCTGCCAGTAAATTAATTTTATAAGTTGGACATTTAGTTCTTTGCCTGAGGGAGAGGGAGCTGGAACGTATATGAAAATCAGAAAAAATTGTGTTGTGGAAAAACTTGGGCTGCATCAATGGAGCAAAATGTTTTAACATTTCAGGTCTGAAACTCTTCAGCAGAACTGAAAAATAATGTGGTCTCGGCAGCAGATGAAGGTGGCGAGGACGATACATAAAATATGGGGAATTTCTCTGACGGGGTGAAATAATGCTGCAGTAAATGGGCAATTAACAACCTTTTGTTTATGGTGTGTGTAGCTAATGTGTACTTTCGGCATGTTCGACTATACAAAGAAATAAAAATAGAATAGAGTAGGCACAAATGGGCCAGTTCTGACACAAAAATAAAAAGAAAGAGCAAATCATCTGCAGTTCATGAACTGTGTTCAACTTTCCCATGTATCTGTCAGAGATGCAGCACCTGCCTTTTTGACATCTCCCGCCTCAGAGCAGCATTATAAACCTTTTGATTATGAAGTTGTGAATTCCATAACACTATTATTTTTGTGTACCATGTTCCATACACGTTTATTTTTCAGACCAAATACAGGTTGGATATTTGCTTTGTGAGACACTTCCATTCAGTCCGCAAACACCATCTTGACTTACCATTCACATAATTTTACCATCTTATTCTTGCTCTTGCCCTATCTTGCTGAGATTCCCCTGTCCTTGGCCTTTGACTCTATTCCAGCAAAGTACTCCAACTACTTGCAGGCGCATTACAGCTGTCCAGGTTCAACCATTTCAGATAGTCATCATTTCTAACTTTTTCAAATTCAGCCTGTCAGTCAGTCAGTAAGTTTATTGGCCAAGTATTCACATCCAAGGAATTTACCTTGGTGCTCCGCCCACAAGTAACAACATGACATACAGTGACAGTTATGAATGACTCAGAAAACACTAAACATTAATAATAATAAAATATTAATGATAAAACACCATTGATCAAACGTGAACCAACAAAATACCAGATCAGAGGGAGGCTACAGATTTTTGGCTGCTAAGTAGAGCAACTACTCGTGGATAAAAACTGTTTTTATGTCTGGCTGTGGCAGCTTTGACAATCCGGAGTCGCCTTCCAGAGGGAAGTGATTCCAAGAGTTTGTGGCCAGGGTGAGAGGGGTCAGAGATGATCTTGCCCGCTCGCTTCCTGGCCCTTGCAGTGTACAGTTCATCAATGGAGGGAAGGTTGCAGCCAATAACCTTCTCTGCTGATTGCACGATTCGCTGCAGCCTCCAGGTGTCGTGCTTGGTGGCTGAGCCAATCCAGACCATGATGGAGAAGGTGAGAACAGACTCTATGATGGAATTCCAATATTCCTTTGACCTTGGGTAAATTCAGTTAATTATTCTGCGTTTGTGTCTTCTCTACCTAGTCTAAATTATCATTTGCAGATACTGTCAACAGGAAGAAAACAAGCTATTTCATAAGTATTCTTCTTCTCGTGCGGATAATCACCAACTTAGTAAAGGACCCACAAACTTACTTTTTAAGTATCAATCAAAATAGGTTTGCAGGAAGGTTGCTTGAGATCATTTTGGCTTGATAATAGATTGTTACCAAAACTTTAAGTGATATGGACAGCATTATTTTAATGAGTTAATGTAGAAAAATGCTGGGAAAACTAAATGGGTCAGTCAGCCCCTGTGGAAAGTGAAACCATTAACTGTTCAGTTCCGGGATCTTTCATCAGAATTGTGAGAAAAACAAATTTGACTGGGTAGCAGAGAAGCTGTGGGAGGTAATGGGCTTGCATTACATGGACAAAAAAGTTTACCGGTAATCTGAATTTAACTACCCCTTGACAGCCTCCTCGTATTTCACCCCTCAGAAAAATTACAATTACAATTGTTTCACCCCATTTTGCTACTTTGTAAATGACACGCAAAGCAAAACAGAATTTATGCTACTACATGTGCATATGGAGAGAGTTTTGAACCTTCTAGCACAAAGCTGAGTGTCTGTTCTTCACCTATGGTTGTGTTGGAATATTTACCAGAAAGTTTATTTTCTCGTGTATATATATTTCAACATTAGAAATAGGAATAGGAGTTCTCTTTTCTAATTGTTTCTAATTCTCGTTTCTAATTGTTGATCTTCTATTTTCATGCCTGATTCCCAATTCTTTGCTCATGAAATCTAACCGTTCAGCAATCTTAAATTTAGCCAATGACTGGTTCTACAGCCTTCTAGTGTAGAAAATTGAAAATATTTGCAACTCTTGGAAGGGAAAGTAAAATATTTTCAATTCTGAAGGAAGCAACTTTGTTTGTTTGAGACTCTTCAGCTTGTGAAAATGGCCTCTTAGCATCCACTTTGTTGACCCCTCAGAGAATTCATACTTTAATAAGATTGCATTCTTATAATCCTCATTGAATGTAGGCTCATGCTATGTGATCTTGTTCCAGGTTTAACAAAAAATAGGTATTTAAATGGTCGTTGACTTTCAAATGGTTCCTGAAAGTGAGAGGTCATGCAGCCTGGAAACAGGCCATTTGGTTAACCTTGCCCATGCTGACCAAGATGCCCTGTCTTCACTAGTCCCACGTGCCACATTTGGCTCATATCCCTCTAAACTTTTCCTATCCATGTATCTGTCCAAATATATTTTAAAGTTGTTACAATACTTGGCTCCACAACCTCTTCTGGCTGTTCGTTCCATATACCCACCACTCTGCGTGGAAAAACTTGCTCCTCTGGTTCCTGTTAAATTTTTCCTCACGTACCATAAACATATGTTCCCTGGTTGATGATTTCCCTTCGCTGGGTAAAAGACTGTGCATTCACTTTATCTATTCCCCTCATTATCTTATACTCTTTAAGATTTACTCCCATCCTCCTGCCAGCCCAACCTCTCACTATTGCTTGGGCCCTCAAGTCCTGGTAATGTCCTCTTAAATCTTCTGTGCACTCTTTCCAGCGTGACAATTTTTTCTATAGCAGGACAGCCAAAAACTGAACAAAGTACTCAACGTCCCAACTCTTAAATGCAATAAATGTTGTTGCTCTTCATGGTTTCTCTTGCCCCCCCTCTGCACATTGTGTTTCTGGTACAGTCCCACCAAACACTTTCATCAAAATATTTATGAAGCCCTAGTATGGAAGGAACGGAAGAGAGCCTTAAAAATTCCAGTTACAAATCTGTAACTGAGGAAGGATCCCGAACCACAATGTCACCTCTCTGTTCTCCAGGGATGCTGCCTGACACACTGAGTTACTCCAGCACTATCTTTTTTTTCTATTAAATACCCTGGCTGATGAAGGTCAATGTCCCAAACGCTGCGTTTACCAGGGATGCTGCTTTGAAGTAACTATGTACTTTAAATGGTCTTTGATCTGTGTTTGTTTGTTTTTATCACAGATGTTGTCTGACGTCAAATTACTAAGTATTTTCATCAATTTTTTTTAACGTTAATCATATTGAATTGCTGATGTGTTCTCTCTTGCCCTGATTGAGGAACTTCTATAAAGCTCCAGGCTTTCTGCACCACTTTGCTATCAACAGAAATGCAACTGACATTTTCAAATCTTGACATTGTCAGCGACACAGGAAAAAATGTAATTGCTGATTTTTTTTTCCCCCCTTTAGATTGTTTTTCTGTAGTTGGTAAAGCTGATGCAGTAAAGTGGAAGTGAGGCATGATCAGAACAGCTGCGATCTGTTTAAATGGCAGAGCAGGCTTGAGGGGTTTTACGTCCTCTTACTCCTGTTTCGTTGGAAGGACAGCACGTAATTGTTGATAAAATCACAAAGGTATCTACAAATACTATGGCAGAGCTTTCTGAGAAGAAAACTCTACTGTGTTAGGCCTGTGCCGAGGCAACTGATGATACTTTTTGATTGCATTTATTTATCAAAATAGTATGTGGCAAAGGATTATTAATGCTGCAGAAAGATCACTTGGCATTTTGATCAGGGTGGAAATTCAACATTCAACAATCGCTGAATACAATTTAGTGCGGTCTGAAGAGGGTCTCAACCCGAAACGGCACTCATTCCTTCGCTCCAGAGGTGCCGCCTGTCTCGTTGAGAAACTCCAGCTTTTTGTGTATCTTCGGTTTAAACCAGCATCTGCAGTTCCTTCCTACACATAGTGCTGACTGCACTCCCCTGCTGAAAAGCATTTGTATTGAAAGTCACAGAATTTAATTTCAGAAGTGAAGCGAGCAAAACTCTTCTGCAGGTTTAGCATATATGATTGTTAGATTTTTATTTTCTCTTTCGCAACAAGCTCTTCTCTTCCCCTCCCCAGCAAGCCCCGTCAAAATATTGAGTTGGATTGAAAAGAAAAAACTCCTAACAGCTTCTGTTTTATTCATCCCAAACAGGTTGCTGTGTACCACATACAATGCCTTCCATAATGTTTGGGACAAAGACCCATTCTTTATTTATTTGCCTCTGTACTCCCCAATTTGAGATTTGTAATAGAAAAATAACCACATGTGGTTAAAGTGCACATTGTCAGATTTTAATAAAGGTCATTTTTATACGTTTCACCATGTAGAAATTACAGCTGTGTTTATACACGGTCTCCTCATTTCAAGGCGCCATAATGTTTGGGACACATGGCTTCACATGCGTTTGTAATTGCTCAGGTGTGTTTAATTGCCTCCTTAATGCAGGTATAAGAGAGCTCGCAGCACCTAGTCTTTTCTCCAGTCTTACCATCACCTTTGGAAACTTTTATTGCTGTTTATCAACATGAGGGCCAAAGTTGTGCCAATGAAAATCAAAGAAGCCATTATGAGACTGAGAAACAAGAATAAAACTGTTGGAGACATCAGCCAAACCTTAGGCTTACCAAAATCAACTGTTTGGAACATTAAGAAGAAAGAGAGCACTGGTGAGCTTACTAATCGCAAAGGGACTGGCAGGCCAAGGAAGACCTCCATAGCTGATGACTGAGGAATTATCTCTATATGAAGAAAAATCCCCAAACACCTGTCCAACAGATCAGAAACGCTCTTCAGGAGTCAGGTGTGGATTTGTCAATGACCACTGTCCGCAGAAGACTTCATGAACAGATGCAGAGGCTACACTGCAAGATGCAAACCACTGGTTAGCTGGAAAAATAGGATGGCTGGGTTACAGTTTGCCAAGAAGTACTTAAAAGAGCAAACACAGTTCTGGAACAAAGTCTTGTGGACAGATGAGACGAAGATTACCTTGTGATGAAGTAACTTATATCAGAGTGATGGCAAGAGCAAAGTATGGAGGAGAGAAGGAACTGCCCAAGATCCAAAGCATACCACCTCATCTGTGAAACACGGTGGTGGGGGTGTTATGGCCTGGACATGTATGGCTGCTGAAAGTACTGCCTCATGTATTTTCATTGATGATACAACTGCTGATGGTAGTAGCATAATGAATTCTGAAGTGTAATTAACACATCCTAGCTGCTCAAGTTCAAACAAATGCCTCAAAACTCATTGGCCGGCGGTTCATTCTACAGCAGGACAATGATCCCAAACATACTGCTAAAGCAACAAAGGAGTTTTTCAAAGCTAAAAAATGGTCAATTCTTGAGTGGCCAAATCATTCACCTGATCCGAACCCAATTGAGCATGCCTTTTATATGCTGAAGAGAAAACTGAAGGGGACTAGCTCCTAAAACAAGCATAAGCTAAAGATGGCTGCAATACAGGCCTGGCAGAGCATCACCAGAGAAGAAACCCAGCAACTGGTAATGTCCGTGAATCGCAGACTTCAAGCAGTCATTGCATGCAAAGGATATGCAACAAAATACTAAACATGACTACTTTCATTTACATGACATTGCGGTGTCCCAAACATTATGGTGCCCTGAAATGGGGGGACTATGTATTAACACTGCTGTAATTTCTACATGTTGAAACCAAAATGTATAAAAATGGTCTTTATTAAAATCTGACAATGTGCACTTTAACCTCATGAGATTTTTTTTCTATTAGAAATCTCAAATTATGGAGTACAGAGGCAAATAAAAAATGATGGGTCTTTGCCCCAAACATTATGGAGGGCACTGTATCCTGTGTAACACCCTTCATTAATGAAGTAAACATTCAGCAACAACCTCTGCAGTATCCACTAACTTTAAATCAACCACAATGGCTTCAAATAAATGGTTTATAATTACGCTTTTATGCTAACATTTCATTTTGGCTGCAGCTGAAGCTGCATTCGAAATTGGTAGTGCTCCAACCTGACTGTAGTAAACCACAACAAGGATTTTTTTTTTTTACGATTCACCTGCCAGTCCCTTTCAAGTTTTGACTAATGAGGATTGACTGTACAGGAGGCAGCACTCTGTTCTATGCCTGAGAGATTGTGTTTCATTTCCCACCCCACCATGACTCTCTTTTTGTTCTATGTACACCAATTATTCTTCTCGGCTCTGGTGCTGCAGAATGGTTGACTGACTATTAAAATTTCATTCTGGTGAATGGAGTTCTTCCCCTCCTTATACCTAATATATAATGGCATAACTAATTATTTACAAGTGTTTGATTTACAGTAAAGACTTTGTATATGAAAGAACAAGATTACCAGAAGTGCCTCCATGATGAGATGAAATATTGGCAGCTGGCCTTGTACTACCCTGCTGCTTCACCTTCTGATCCTGATCTCTTCCCCCAGTGTATTCATCCTCGCAAGCTTCCCTTATCCTTGGCTGTCTGCTTTAAAAGTTAATGAACCTGGACGGTGTTGATGCTATTAATAATTTAGTGGTGCACGGTTACTTTGCTTCTGTTTTCAAAAGAGCCATCTACTTTAGGTGCTCTGTAATACAGAAGGCTGACGTAATAGTCTTTGTCTCTTTAGAACAGTTTGCTGCTCCAGAAAAATAACGTGGTCATTTAACGTGTGGAAATAAAACGCCCAAAATATTTTGACTTCCATTTTTTTTGTGTACTATCCCTCACAAAGCCAATTTTGCATTTCCACATGTTTTCTTAAAGAAGTTCTATTCTTCATCTACCATTTGAGTACGTTTGATATTTGATAGTCAGCCAAAGGAAACATATTAGTGACATGATCACCTACCAATTGAGAGTGCTTCAATAATCTGGTTAACAAGTTAATTGTTTTGTAAAATGAAATTCAGATTGTTATTTGGCGTGTGCAAGGAAGAGGAAATGTGCAGATGCAGGTGTCTACTTGAGCAAAGGAACAATGGTCATAATTTCACTTTGTCTCCGTTTGGGGGGATACATTGACCATCCTGAAGAGGAGAATATATGAAAATCTGGGAAATGGAGTGATTGCTGGAGTTGCTCAAGTTTCTCATACTTATGAACAAAAAGCTGGAATACAGTAAGAAATCTTGAGTTATAAATGACTGTGTGCAACTTGCCCCCACCCCCCCACCCCCCCCCCCCCGTCCTTCTGTCCTTCTCTCTTCCATGTACCCCACCCGACTTGCACCTATTTATTCCCCTTCCACATTCCCTCCTCTAGCTTCACAATTCACAACTCTTCAATCCCTTTCTCTCACACCTTATGCCTTTTAATCTTTTGGCCTTTTGTCCAACCATCTGACTATCAAAACCTACCCTCGCCTGTAACCACGTATTATCTGGTAGGCTCTGTTCTGCCCCACTTCCTGCTTTCGTTTAACGCCCCCCCCCCCCCCCCCCCGATCCTAATCAGTCTGAAGAAGGGTCCCGACCTGAAAGATCACCTATCCATGTTCTCCAGAAATGCCACCTTCCCCACTGTGGTACTCCAGAATTTTTATAAACAGCATCTGCAGTGATTTGTTTCTGCTAGATACATTGTTGGAACTGGAATGAGTTAATGGCAGCACATTTTTCCTATTGTATTTCTTCCTCTTTTGTATTTATGCCTTTCTCTACCAAAGGTATGATTTCAAGTTTCATGCTACTTTTGGGTACCTTGCCAATGTGACCATTCTTTTTAATAATTAGAATGTGTATGCAGGCAAGCTATTTTGTGGAGTTTCACAGGCTATATAACATTTCCTAGCTGCGGATGAAGCCATTTTTGTTTGATCCCTTTCTCGAGGCAAGAATGTTTAATTATCATATGTACCGATAACAGAACCACAAAATTCTTACTTGCTGTTTAACAGGCTTGTAAATGCAATGTGCATGTATAAATAAAATCAAATGATAATACTGGTGAAGATGGGTTAGTGGATCCTAGGCGCTCCCTTTCTGAAGTGAGCTATCAACTCCGTAAGGGCCTGTCCCACCAGCATGCGACTGCATGTGGCGAGCGCGACCAAACGTGGTGGCTTGAGGCGTATGGCCTCGCGGGACCGGTCCCACTTCCACCCACGGAGCCGTATGGAGCTGGTCCCGACATCATACTCACCAATCAGCTGGGCAGGAGGCGGGCCATCTGAATTTGGACGTCGAACGGCGTCGGGCGGTGACGTCATCACGCAACGGTAGGCCGGGCGGTGATGTCATCACGCAACGCCATGTGCTAGGCATACGGCGTCCACACGCTGCATATGCCCGTCGAGGCGCTGCGTACGGCCTCAATGTGACTGCGGGGCTTCATCCTGCGCGAATTCGGGACCAGTCCCTCACAACTCCATACGGCTCCGGCGATCAAAGTGGGACCAGCCCTGCGAGGTCGTACGGCTCAAACGACCACGTTGGGTCGTGCTCGCCGCATGCTGGTGGGACAGGCCCTTTAGGCTTTCTGACGTTAAGAACATGCATGTTGATCTGGCACCAGTCAGTCAGATTTTCAATCTCTCCTGAGTGGTCATTGCTCATTATTCAACTAGGGTGGTATTGTCAGCAGATTTAAACTTGGTGTTGGTACGGAGTCTGGCTACACAATCCTGAGTCTAGAGGGAGAGCAAGGGACCGATCACATGCCCTTCAAGTTCTCTCATGTTGATGGTTATCAAGGACGAAGTATTGTTGTCAATTTGTAGGCTGTCGATGAAGTCGAGGATCCTGTATATATAGGATGAGCCGAGGCCCAGCTCTCCGAGTGATACGTTTGGTGGAGGTGATGGTGTTTTATACAGAGTTGTCATCTAAAAAAATGGCAACGGTGGGAACTTAGTTGCAGTAGGTAGATTGTAATAGCGCTATCTATTTAAACGGACTATCAGACCTTTGCATAGCAATTTCAAATGATCTTAGTGCTGGATATATTGTTGAAGCTTAACTTATGTTGACCAATATCCATATTAATATTGGACGTGATTCAGGCGAACTGAATTCATTAATCCAGGCACTACACTAAATTTGTGGCAGGGTAGGGGAACGTAAGGGAGGAATTTTCGTGGTAGAAGGGTAAATTATTTGATAGCTATCGAACAAGTGTCCATTAGTGGAGATAGACACACAATGCTGGAATAACTCAGCAGGACAGGCAGCCTCTATGGATAGAAGGAATTCTTTCCATCCAGTGACGCTGCCTGTCCCACTAAGTTACTCCAACATTTTGTGTCTATCCTCGGTGTAAACCAGCATCTGCAGTTCCTTCCTGTATATTACTGGAGATTCACACAAAATGTTATATCAGCATCTTTGGCATTACCTATTTCATCTAATCCAGTATCTTTCAATGCTTCCAAGGTCCAAAATATTCATGCTACAGTTGAATTAAGATTTTCTTTTACTGCATAATGCTGCTTTTGAAAAGTATAAAAATCTGAATATGTATTGCACTTTGAGCATAGAAAATGTTAGGTATTGGATTCAATGTGATGTATCTGAAAAGACAAGTGTTGTGGAATTTCTGTTGCCCTCAGGCAAAATGACTACCAAAATCCAGTTCCTAGGTAATTCACAGCTTTGCTGGTGTCATATTTTTCTGTGGCAATAAAACCTGCTCTGGTGGTTCAGTGATCATGTTCTAATTACATGTTTGACAGTAACACGGAGCACAATGTTGCTACATTTTTATTTAGTATTGCCATCTTCACTGGCGAGAATAACCGTTTCATGTGTGCATGCTGCTTATTTTACCGGTTCAGTTGTCAACCTACAGTGAAAAATAACAATCTCTCATACCAAGTGGGATAATAGCTGTTGTAACCATTGTGAAAAAGATTATATCTCATCCATCAAAATTATGGACCTACTTGTATGGTAAAAAATGGATATAACCCTCGTTAGTTAAAGCTGATTTCAGTACTCATGAGCATTTGTCCTATTATAAAAATTCAAAGCAATAACAGTGTAA
This sequence comes from Okamejei kenojei, assembly GCA_035221665.1. Classification (NCBI taxonomy): domain Eukaryota; kingdom Metazoa; phylum Chordata; class Chondrichthyes; order Rajiformes; family Rajidae; genus Okamejei; species Okamejei kenojei. Next base: position 65,852,061 of record CM069141.1, on the reverse strand, counting down.
CCTACCCCAAAAATGTTTGAATAATATTTCATTAGCTTTTGCCAGTGATTTGCTGTGCCCGGTTAAAAACTAGATCTCCAGGGATTGGAAAAGGAGAAGAATGATAGCATCCCAACTGTTTCCTGATGTTCACTGAGTTAATAAGAGAACACAATTTGTTATCATTCTTCCTTTTCTGTGCTGGTAAATTGAATATGCAGGTGAAGGGAAAATTGCACATGATAAATGTCATCCATTGTCCAATACCCACATTCCATGTCTTAACTAACTCGCTATTCACTTGAGAAGTGGTTGCACATGAAATGTTTTGCTATTTTTGTCATAACACGGTTTTGACATTTGTTCGCATACCCATAATGCTAGGATCAATAATTTAATCTTGTTTGTTCAGTTGCTTTGGATAAATTATGACAGAGGAAATGGAAAACAAAAGATTTATGCATTATGCATTGAGCATGTCAATAAGTTAAGACGTTGGTTTAGTTTAAGTAGATTATCACAAGTAGGATGTATATTTGTTTAAACACTTATATTGACTTTCAATATTCGTGGTCGTCACTCGCATATAATTCATTTATTTCATGTTTTTTCCTATCTCTGCACGTGCTTGTGATCTGTCGTGTTTGTTACCAGTAATCCATAACCACAAATTCCCCCTCGGGTTTTTCTATCGTACATCGTAATAGCCCAATTCCTGGTACTCCTACCCCCATGCACTCCTTGAAGTAGTGCAACAGCACCATCATTGGTGCTATTGTACGAGCATTACAATGACGAGCATTACTTACTGTCGGTCCATTAGAGGAAGCGCAAATATGGTTAATCAGATTGAGTGGGTTTGTCAATTAAAGAAGGATTAAGCAGATCCTTCAGGATTAAGATGAAAATAAATGTCTTCTTCAAGACGGCGGTGAATCTTTGGAATTCTCAGACCAAAGCACTTTAGGAGTTCAGATGCTGAGTTTATTTAAGACTGCTATCAATAAATGTGTCTATATTATGAATTTTAGAATTGCGAACGCCCAGTTGTTCAATATACTCAAAGCAAAAGATCATAGAATTTTGAATATTAGGGCAATCAAAGCAATTGGGAAAATTGCACATTCAATGATACTTATTGTCAGATGTAGGTAGGTACAGTGAAATGCTTTGTTTTGCATAAAACCCAGTTAAATCATATAGCAGACCTCACCTAGACAGTACACGTGTCGCTGCATTTCTGTAAAGATGAAACATAATCTTAAATTACTGTTTAAGCAAGCTCATAAAGACCAAATTACCTACACTCCAAATACTTCCTACATTTGCAAAAAAAATCCAGAAATATTCTAAGTCAACAAATTTCTGTAGATCGAGACGATTAACATATCTATAGGTGGATAGGTATATGGACGGGAAGGGAATGGAGGGGTATGGTCTGAGTGCAGGTAGATAGGACTAGGGGAAAACAAATGGTCGGCACGGACTGGAAGGGCCGAGAGTGCCTGTTTCCGTGCTGTAATTGTTATATGGTTATATCTGCTTGAGACATTTCATTTAAAACTGGAAAAGAGAGAAACCAAGTTAGTGATAAACCTGTAGAGAGGGTGGATGATGGAGGAATGGAAAAGGGGGATGCCTCCAAGGTGAGCCTTGGGTTGCACTTGAGGGTAAGCAGATTGATACATTGAAGATAGCTAGAGAAAAAACAGGACTGTGAAAGCATCACCATGCTTCACCGTAGGTATGATATTGGCCAGATGAGCTGTGCCTGGATTCCTCCAGACGTGACGCTTGGCACTCAGGCCAAAGAGTTCAATCTTGGTTTCATCAGACCAGAGAATCTTGTTTCTCATGGTCTGAGAGTCATTTAGGTGCTTTTTGGCAAACTCCAAGCAGGCTGTCATGTGCCTTTTACTGAGGAGTGGCTTCTGTCTGGACCACTCTGCCATAAAGGCCTGATTGGTGGAGTGCTGCAGATATAGTTATCCTTCTGGAAGGTTCTCCCATCTCCACAAAGGAACTCTGGAGCTCTGTCAGTGACACAGATCTGTGTCAAGGCTTCGGACGTGGGCCTTGTGGGCGGTAACATCAGAAGCTGACCTGGTTGGTGACTGACTCCAGCAACAGCAGCTTTGTCTGCCCCGAATCGTGGGGCTTGAATCGGACAGTTCGCGGGGGCTTTTCATCGGCTGGCGGGGGCTTCAACATCAGGAGCCTCGATGCAGCAGTTTGGTTTTAAGCCGCGCGGGGCGTTGAAAGGTCCCGCGAACGGGCCGATTCAGCCCTTAGAAAGCGTCAGATAAAGTCCGGATTACAAAACATTCGGGGGGGGGGGGAGGGGATTGTCCCCACCTCTCAAAGTATGGGGAAGGGGCGGGGGCGTGCCCGCCCCCCCCCCCCAGGATTTCAGTCCATGGTCACAAGTATATATGTTTTGTTCAGTGCTCTGTGGCACTATTCTGCAGACGTTTGGTCTTGATATCCTTGTCAATAAAGATAGCTGCGATCAATCTTTTTTTCATTCAAATTGACAAGATTAGAACTTTTTAAAGTTGTCACATGTTTTGTAGCAATGACCAAGAATTATTTCGATTTACTGATTTTGTTTCCCCCACTGCTAGTCAAATAGTTCATTAGCAATGGTCCTGTTTATTTTGCATTTCATCAATATGGATGTTGATTGTAGGTTATTTTGACCAGAGATGCAACAGAATGGCAATAAAAGTAATTGATAATGTTTCGGCCCACTTCCTCTATACATTTAGCATCTGTCCTGCTTTGTGAAGCACATGTGACCAAATCCCCATCAAGTCTTAAGGTTCAATCCATCTAATAATCTTTTTTAAGGCAAAAATATCTAGATATAATTGAAATGCTGGAAATGGGAACTTTTCGGTAGGGTGCTAACAATTTCTTTAGAATTAATCTGAGGTATAAATATTAGTGTTTAATGCAGTTAAAGTATACGAAAACTAATGATCGCTGCTTGACATTTGAAAGAGAGATCCTTGCCATTGAGATCAGAGGTTAAACCCCCCACCAGGGGGATATAAACCCTAATTTATTGAACTGCTCATACTGGATCATTTGGTACCATGTGGTTCCTCTAGCAATAGTTGCCTTCATTTTTGGCCAGCTTGATTGTGAACTAAAGTCATTCTCTTATGTGTGCAAACATACATACTAATCGCAAACAGAAATTAGTGTTTTAATTTATTTTTTGTGATGGGGCATGGTTGCCATTTATTACCCATTCCCATTTGCCAATTTACAAATCTCTTGAGATGGTGCTGATGAGCTGTTGGCTCGAATCGCTGCCAACCTTCTTGTGAAAACATTCTACAGTGCCACAGGAAATGATTTTACGGATCAGAAAATGAGCCTGATCCAACTTGAGTTTTGAAATGCAAACTCCAGTTTAGGTATTTGAAGTTTTCGACTATACCTTAATTATGGGTGACACAGAATATATGATGCAAACACAGACCATTCTATTCCTGTGCTCTTGAGTTTCATCCCTCCTCATCGTCTCATCATAATCCTCTTCCTCGATGCATGCCCAGCTTCATCTTCCGTGCATCTACACTATGTGCATCAAACATGCCCTATCTTACCGAGTTGAACATTTCCACTACTCTTGGGTTGTGAAGTTTTGTGGTGACTGCCTTACATTGAGGGCCTCCATTTGGGCACTTTCCCCAAAAAATAAGATGTCTTTGCATCTGTAAAAATAATTCTGTTTGGTCACCTTCACCTTCTTCCAAAATGAAAATTGATCCACTGTTTTTGTCATTTCCTGATGCATATACCCTCGCGTTATTTTGTATATCCTTGCTTCACGGGACCAACCTTGTACACAGTACTCCAAAGGTGGTCCATTTGATGTTGAATGCCGTAACTCTTTGCTATAACGGACCATACAGAGGGAAATGGTGTCTGTTATTACTGATTGTCCTTTATGATGAATAAGGGAGTTATTAATATGTATAGTACTATTGGTAAAACAGCTGATAAACGCACACTACATAATAATAATAAAGGACACAAAATACACAAAGCCCCGGGATGGCACAGTGGCGCTGTGGTGTTGGTTGCTACCTTACAGCAACAGAAACCTGAGGTCGATCCTGACCTCGGGTGCTCCCTGCGCAGTGTGGGTTTCCTCCGGGTGCTCTGGTGCACTGGTTCTATCCTACGCAATGGGGGTAAAGATGGGCGTGGGGGGGGGGGGGGGGGGTTGGGGTGTTGTTCCTAGCGTGTAGGATAGAACTGGTGGGTGATTGCTGTCTGGTGCGTACTTAGTGTTTCCACGCTGTATCTCTAAACTAAACTAAGCCAAAATAGTTCAAAAACACCATTTGCTCCATCCACCTAGTGGTCTTTCTGTGAAACAACAAACTTAGCCTGGAACAGGTTCTGTCCGCTATAACCAAAATTAACTGCACTCTGTAATTGTTTACGAATCTTGATGTTTACAGTGTTACATTGATTGTACAAGTCCACCTGCATTAGGGTTTAAGTTTATAAATGACGAGCAATTGCCCCTGCTGTATTTGTTCTCGCCAGACGCATACTCCTCATTGCGCTCAATTCTACTGTAATTGTCATTATCCACTCCAAATTGGGGCTTCATTGAAGGGTTCAAGGCAGATATTCTGGTCCCAAATGTGTTTGTATATTGTGGAGGCAGTAGTCATCTTGGGGTTATGATGAGGATCATGGTATTTGAGCATTGGATTTAGGGTCCAACTGCTTCTCCAAGTCAGTTTGATATGCGCCTATCTGTCATTTGGCTGTGTGGCTGGACTTCATGTTGACTTCAACAGTACAGTCATGTCCTGCTGGGATTCCTCTGTCTATTTGATCCATACCAGTAAATTGTAATGCAGAATCAGAATCACCATTCATGTGAATGGAGATTCCCGGGGATTAGGAGAGAAAATTGAGTTTTAATTATTTTATACTTAAAAAAACTAAGAATAAAATTAGTAATCAAAACCATTCATTTTTCATTTAATTATTCACATAACACGTGTCCTATTGACAAGGTTGAAGCATTTACAACTATGTTCGGCCCGAATGTTGAATGGATGATCCACTTTGGCATCTTTCTGAAATTCCCACATCGTATAAACCAGTCTTTTGTGAATTTATTTATGAAAACACTTGAGAGCACCGAATAGAGCAGAAGCTTTGGGAAGGGGAAATAACCCAGCTGTTGGCCTGAAGACTGATGCTCCAGAACTGGTGGTGCTTCAGGCCAAGATGTCCCCGTGTTTTTACAACCATGGCATTTACTGATAATAAGGACACAATATCACGGTGGCGTAGTGGTAGAGCTGCTGCCTTGCAGCGCCAGAGACCCGCGTCCGATCCTGCCTACAGATGCGAGTTTGTACGTTCTCCCTGTGATCTCGGAGATATTCGGTTTTCTCCAAAGACTTATAGGTTTGTAGGTTGATTGGCTTGGTATTAATGTAAATTGTCCCTAGTGGGTATAGAATAGTGTTAATGTGCGGGGATCGAAGGTCGGTGCGGACTCGATGGGCCGAAGGGCCTGACTCCGCACTGCATCTCTAACCTAAACTAAACTAAACTAAATCATTATGACAAAATGGCCACGTTTCATGTTCACAGAAAAGGACGTAAATAATCCAGTTAATTTAAAACCCAGTCATTCTAAAACTCAATTGTACCAATTTGACAGAAGATGTTATTAACAGGGCTGTCAAGCTGTACCACCCACTGTTCACGGATCCTCATTTTGGCGTTTGCCAGGATGAAGCTACTCCAGACCTGTGGTCCATTTAAGAACTATGAAATTAATAACAATTTAAGGACCAAAAAGGTGAATTCCAGAGATGAGATGGAGTACTGCTCCTGCCATCAAAGCAGGTTTGACTGAGTGTGGCACCAAAGAGCCCTAGTAAAACTGGTCAATGGGACTAGAGAGGAAAATGCTCATGTTTGGAAGCATTTCCTGTAAAAGAGAAGATGGTTGTGATAGTTTCAGATCATTCATCCCGCACTCAGACATCACTGCTTGAGTTACTTGCGTTGCCCTAAGCCCACTGTCTTTAGCTGTTTCAACAGTGATCCCCCTTCCATCAAAAGGTCAGAAGTTGAGGATTTTGATGATTGCACATTATTCAATGTCATTCGTGACTCAACAGAAAATCTAGCAGTCATACCCTGACACATCAGGACCTAGACAACATTCCGGTTTGGCAGATATATGGCTAAAAAGTGGCAGATAAGTGGTTAAAAAGTCACAAAAGTGCAATGAATGAACATTTCCAATAAGTGTCTAACATCCACCACGAGCATTGCCAACACAGAGATTCTTACCATTAGCATCGTGGGAATTGTCATTGAATAATCCCATAAAAATGGCTCAAAGAGTAGGTCAGAAGCTGCGCCTCCTGAGGCAGATGACTTGCTTCCTAACATCGAAACAAACATTCGTTCCACCATCAGAACACACCATTTACAAAATGCACTTGTTATTTGTCCAGCATACACCATGGAAATCTATAATGTCCCTCTTGGTGATGGCCTAAGGCAGCAGGGACAGTGAACACCATTAGCTGTATGTTTCCTTCAAGTTTACAGACTATTTTGACTTCAAAATATGTCACTGATTCCTTGCTGCCACTGGGTCTAAATCCTGGATCATCTTATCCATCAGCATGGTGGGAGTACTTTCACCAAAAGAACCGAAGAATTTCACGAAGGAGGGTCGCTACCTCTTCCCAAGGGAAATGCCGATGAGCAATAAAAGAACTCTCCAGCAATCTAACTCAAATCCTGAAAAATGAAATAAGAAATTGAAAACTCTAAATAAAAATAGCCTCCCAGTGTTTGGCAAGTGATTATGCTTTATAGAGTCATAGAATCTTACAGTGTGGAAACCAGCCCTTCAGCCCAAATTTCCCACACTAACCAACATGTCCCATCTACTAGACCCACCTGCCTGCGTTTGGTACGATAACCCCTAACCCCTACCGAAAGATAGTACCGTTATAAGCTCGTCAGGAGAAACTGGAGGGGTTCAACAGTTTCTTGAAAGTGATGTTAGAGGTATATTGGGTAGACAAGAAGGCTTTTGGTACATTGGCCTTCATCAGTCAGGAATGGAGTATAGAAGTTGGGATGCTATGTAACAGTTGTACAAGATGTTGGTGAGACGGTATTTGGATTATCGTGTTCAGTTTTGGTCAGCCTGCTGTGGGAAGGATGCTGTTAAGCTGGAAACAGTGCAGGGAAGAATTAAGAGGAAGTTGCTAGAACTTGATGGCCTGAGTTTTCGGGAGAGGTTAGAAAAGCTAGGACTTCCATGGAGTACAGGGAGCTGAGGAGTGATCTTACAGAGGTGTATAAAATTGTGAGAATAGATGGGGTGATTGCACAATCTTTTGTTCAAGGGTAGGGAAATGAAGAACCAAAGGACATGGGTATTCGATGAGAGGGGCAGATTTAATAGCAACCTGAGCAGCAACCTTTTCACACGTGGTTGTGGTGGTGGTCTATGGAATTAGTTGCCAGAGGGTGTAGTTGAAATGTGCCATAACAACATTTTAAAGACATTTGGCAGGATACATGAATATGGGCCGAATGCAGGTATAATGGACCAATTTCTGGCACATAATGGATGAGTTAGGCAGAATGTGTTTATGATTCTGACTATGGCTCAATAACATTTCACTACCTGCGGTATTCTCATCACTAAAATGATCCAGATTAAGTGTCTCGACCTGAGACGTTGACCCCAATTCCCCCGTAAGATTCTGCCTGACTTGCTAATTCCTCCAGCAGTTTGTTTTTTACTCCAGATGCCTCCATTTTTGTTGTCCCTTGTGTCATAGAATGATGCGTTGGATGCTGATGCGTGCGTAGCATGAGCTTCCAATGATTCCTCCATCCTCTTGCTCAGACTCCACAATTTATTTAATTTTGACCTGTCTTGATCTGTATCGGCAGTGATTGTGATCAGTGGTGCAGTTGTCAACACGCTTGTCGTGAGAGGGTCAGAGTTGAGGATGAGTAAACATTTCAACCAGTTGTCTTTTCTTGGCTTATGCATTGAAAAGCTGCGGACACCTACTTCAGTCCAAAAATATGGTGTTTGAGTTTGCTCCTTTCTTTGACACAGGTTCAGAATTACCAGCAAACCTACCCATGCTCGTTCGTATCAGAGCTACGGGGATCAGTTGTGATTGTACAACAGTATTAGCATCTTTGCCCTTTCTCTAGCTCAATCTCGGGATTGAATTTGACAATTTCTAATCGATTTAGTTTGTTTAAATATTACATTCATCAGTTGTTTTATGAGCTTGCATTTAAAAAATGTTCTCCGTACGCAGACTGGCTACTAACTAAAGACCACTAGTTTAACAACTTAGCTGCCCTCTGAAGTAGCAATGCAAATCATTCTTCAAGCGTAACCAAGGATGGCCATTAATTTCTAAGCTTGCCATCAATGATAATGTCTGAGTACATAAATAGTTCCATTAGCACACCTATGCTTCATTTTCTCGTCCTTTTCCTCCACCAAATAAAAGCAAACTTAATTTTACTGTAGTTGGATAAAACATCAAAAACATTGAAATTAGAGATTACATTATTTTCTACCTGCAGATTTAATAAATACTAAGAAGCCTTGAGCAGGGCTACTAAAAAACAAATTACATTGGCTTTTTGCCAAGTAATAGATAGTGTGCACATACTGTCAACTTTAGCGTTTCACAGCTGCCTGATTTTGTGGGTAAGGATGTGTTAATGCCGCCTAGCTTGGGGGAGAACAGGGTTTTCTGAAAGAAACCCAGTAAAAAAACAATCAAACAGCTCTCCCCAGCCTCCAGAACTGTCAACCACTATCAAATTTGTATCAATCGCAGGAAGTCTTTCCATTCAGTCATAATTTTTTCCTCTTGCATCTGGAAGTGGGAAATTCTTTGCACAAGATCTCAGAGATTGCATGGCTCACAATAAATGTGAGCCATGCAAAATATGGGAAAGGAGAAACACAACTACTGGCTATCTTTCCAAAAGAAAAGTTATTTTTGATTTTGAATCACTAAGCTCCATTTGTAGATTTTTGTTTTGCAGTGCTTGATTTTATAGCAAATGATGTAGTATGAACTCTGGTCTTAAAAATCACTCTTAGTAAATTTGCTCTCCCTAGAAAATAGCAACTTTTGCTCTTTGGGATTACATTTTCATAATGGTACAGCGCTTAAATAGATTTTAATGTGTATTTAATTTTCCTGTTGCGCCCCATTAACTTTCTTCAAGAGCCACCATATTAATATCCGGAGTAAGAGGGATTTCACAGATCACAGGAAGGCAAGAGTAGAACTCATTACGCTTCTAAAGTCTTTTTTAAAAGTTGTAGCGATATAACAGAAACCGTGCTGGTGATGAGTAGAAAACAAGGCTAATTTTATGTGGACGTCGCCAAATACAAAATTTCACAACTTTGATAAATGCATATGTTGGTTTCCTACAAATATTAAAGTTCATATAAAAATGAGTTGCAATTAAACTCTTTGCATTGAAATGAGTAGAATGCATTTAGTACCCCATCTTCGCAAGATTCAAGTCTTGGAATTTGCTCTCTATAACCGGGTAATTATCAGGATGTCAAAGAATTATTTAAAACCAAGTTTAAAAACACCAAAAATAAAATGTTTGCCGGTGTCTTGCCAACAAATCCATGAGGCTGCACAGACTTATTAGATTTATGCTTTTTATGATTGGCTGGTTTATCCTTTCTGAAATTTTGAGTTTGGAGTGTTGGCAAGTGTTCTAATTAGTCTCCTGAGAATTGAGCCTTAATCAGAATGCCGTGATATGGTATCAGCCATCGTGGTATCTGCAAATGAACAGGAATGGAGATTTGAACCCTATGGCGCACCCTTCCCCTCCCAATACTTTACTCTTGTACACTTACACTAGTATTTGACGATGATGTCTTGGGAGAGCCTTGCGTTGGGATCTACAACTTCATTGAATAGCACAATTGTCAATAATGCCAACTACTGAGGGGGTCTAAGGGGACAAAAATATACAAAATAATACAAAAATATTAATGTGACATATCCTTTTGACACCAATATTTTTGAAGTGCAATATATTGGTTAGACCCAATGAAATCTTGCAGAAAACCTTCAATCGTAAGAGATAAAAGGATTCTGTGAATAATGTCTCAGATGTCCATTCAAAATATAGAAACAACATGTAGACACACGTAGATTGTGTCTAAGGACAGTATGTAATATTAGGATAAAGTAGACCTGGTTATAAAAAATATCATTGGTCAGGGGATAGTTTGTAGTATGTCACGGTGCCAAATTAAAATGTCTGCAATTTTCTTTACGCCTTATTCTAGTTATAATTCACTTATTGGTATGCATACCATGTCTAATATCTACAGATGCAAATATTTGGAGATTATTATTAAACATCTCGTCATGTTACTTTTCACGTCTTTTTCACACAAAGGGTGGTGGATATCTGGAACAAGCTGCCAGAGGAGGTAGTTGAGGCAGGGACTATCCCAACATTTAAGAAGCAGTTAGACAGGTACATGGTTAGGACAGGTTTGGAGGGATATGGACCAAATACTGGCAGGTGGGACTAGTGTAGCTGGGACATGTTAGCCGCTGTGGGTAAGTTGAGCCGAAGGGCCTAATTCCACACTATCACTCTTATGACTGTGTGATCTTTAATTATTTGATGTGTCCAAACACATAATTCTATTATGTTCATTCAAAGAAGGCATCAATCATGTGGTATAATAACTTTAAGTTACTTGTATTGCATGTTAAATTTGTGTAATAGTGTTTTTAATTGTTTTCTCCAGTTTCTGTAGTGGCCATGATTATATGGTAGTGGAAATTGAACAAATATTTATATCAAAACATTGTTGCACTTGGGACGGTGCTCTTAGGCCAAATTAAACATATCAACAACTCTTTAAAGTCACATTTAGAGCATTGAAATATTGACCCTGTCTTGGGATCATCTTGCTCATAATCTTTACACCTTGGAAAATCTAATTCATTCTCGAGAGGCAGAGGAGAGGCTTATTAAGCATAAATCTGGCATTAGCAGCATGTTTATTAACCAAGAAGCATCTTACTCAAATGTGCCACATTTTGAAATATTAATTGGCCTGTTCTGCCATTTGGACTGTCATTGAAAAGAAATTGGCCAGTGAAGCTAGGGTCATAACACAGCAAGATTTTTTTTCCTAGTATTAATAAGGATCTATGTTTACAAAATTTTATCCATAGGAAGGTTTCTATTTTTCAAATAAAACTGAAAATGTTGGCAATAAATCAGCAGGTCAGGCAGGATCAGTGGAAAGATTTTTTGACTGGTGAATAGTTCATGGCAAAGACATGCTAGGTGACTCAGGCTGGTGAGTTTTGTATCTATAATAGGGAAATTATTGGAGAAAAGAGAAGAAACAGGAATCATGTATGCTTGGGATGCCGTGGAATGATTGGGGATAGTCCCCTTGGCTTTGTGCAGGGCAATCCTGCCTCTAAGTTATCTTTGCGGATGTAACTAAGGGGATTGTTGAAGGCGATGTGATAGATGTTGTCTCTGTAGACTTTAATAAAGCACTTGGCAAGGTCTTGCATAGTAGGCTGGTCCAAAAGATTAAGGTGCACGGGTGCTGGCTAATTGCCTCCTAACACCAAGCCAGTTTTAGATCAGAGAGTTGTGTTAGGGTGTTTTTTTCTGATTGGAAATCTGTGATGAATGGTGTTCCGCAGGGATTGTTGCTGGAACCTTTGTTTGTGATTATATAGCGATGAAAACAGGATATAGTTCAGTTGGAGAGTTGGGAGGAGCATTGACAGATGCAATTTAATCCTGTTAAGTTTGAGGTGATGCATTTTTTTTTTAGGGTTAATGGTGTTAGGATACGTGCAGTAAATGGAAGGGCCAAAGGAATATTGATGAACAGAGACTTGGGGCCAACTGCATAGTTCCCACAAGTTGCCGGGGATTTGCAGAAGGAATATGGCATGCTTTCACCCTGGGTTGGGACATAAAATGTTGCAACTTTACAAAAATACTGCCATGTACGGCGACAGGTAGAAGATAGGACTGTTCTGTCAGCGGCAAAACATGGTGACTCTGTGATGTCCGCTAAATGATTTTACTGGGTTGTATGCAAAATAAAGCATTTCACAGTGCCTAGGCACACGTGACAAAGTGTCATCATCAAATACACATCATATTGCATCACTTGCAGTATGATGTGTAATTCTGGAAGGATGAGATTCTAATGGAGAGAATGCAGAAAAGATTCACCAAGATGTTACCTGGAATGAAGGACCAGTTATGGGGTGAGATTGGATAGGCAGTTTGTTTTCCTGGAGCAAAGGAACCGAGGAAAGACCTGAGAGAGGTACAAAATATTAAGACACATGGGGTAGATGGTTACTTTCTGTCCCACAATAGAGGTATCAAACATGAGGCATTGATTTACAGTGCAGGTGCAGTGTTTTGAAGGGGATCTGAGGGGCAAGGCATGGAAAGATAAAGTCCTAATGTCGGCAAATGGCATTAGTGTAGATGGGGGGGGGGGGGGGGGGGGGAAGGATTGGCATGTCCGTAGTGGGCTGAAGTGCTTGTATCTGCGCTGTTTGATTCCGACTCTAAACAGTTATATACTTGATAAGCCAATTTATTTTTAGTAAATGCATCCATAAGTGCAACAAATACAATTTGCTTGTCCAGAAAAAAAGACTGCAGCAGTTTGTATTTGTATTCCCCTTTTAATTTATTTTGTTTCTAATCAGTTTTATTGATGGGGGTTGAACTACTGGATTTTTCTGCTCCACTCTGATTCCTTAAAACGGGAAGCTGGAAGGATGGGGGTGGGGTTGGCCTGACAGGCTGGTAACTTGCATCGTGCACTGCCCCCTGGTGCAAGTTAAATGTCAAGGCTGAGAAAGGTACCAATCTTCAATAACTTATTTATCTAATGAAGGTTGGGTGATGGTTAAATCATTTCCTAGCTTATTGCAGCTATCGAATTAATCAGAAATGCCATATTTATAATTCAGATATTCATATTTGTTAAATGGTTTAGAAGTGAATTGTATATGGAACAGCTTTTTTCCACGAGCAGTAGCTCTACTCAACAACCAAAAGTCTGTAGCCTCCTTTTGCTCTGGTATTTTATTTAATTCTTCACAAGTTTAAATTAAAATGTTTAATTCTTAATTGTTTACTGTATGTCGTGTTACTTGTGAGCAAAGCACCAAGGCAAATTCCTTGCATGCAAATTCCTTGTATGGTTCCTTGCATACTTGGTTAATAACATCTATTCAATTAAATTCAATTGGAGGTAATGCATTCCGTGTGGATAAGAAAAACTATGTAGGTTTGCGAGAAGCTGTTTGACAGTACAACCATTTTTTTAATGGTTTGGTTCAATCGCACCACATCTGACTGCTAAATAACTGCAAGAAGATTGATAGTGGACAGGACATTTTAAAAGAGAGTATGGTGTTATGATTTGAAGTCGTCAATATATGATGATATACCATATGTGTGTTTTCCAGGAAAATGTAGCCGGTAACCACTGTCATACTTGCACATTACAATAAAGATAACCAAGCACACATTTCCTCTGTGATTTAAAAGGGAGTCACGTTGTAGGTGAAGAAATTGATTGCTCTAATTTAATACTAAATTTGGATGGTTCCATTTTGCATGCCGTAGCTCATACAGAAGTCAAAGTAAAAAAAATAGCAACTGTAGCTCAGCCATTACTATTGGAAAGTACGATTTTCACAAAGCAGGCTGTGCCACCGGTGAATATGATTTAAAGGTTTAAACAAGCTTGGAAATCCTCATTGTATTTTTGCACAATGGTCTTGATTTAATAAATGTGGGGTATCAAACGCGATCTAAAGTGGTTTTAATTTATTCAGCATCAGGGTATACTTTACTGCTTTTATTGACCTAATGACATGCTATATCTTGTGCTATGTTAACTATTTTCTGTGATGTTATTCTTTTGATCGCATGAATTAGCACACTGAGTTTTCCATGTGTTCCTAAATTATTCTACCATTATGTGCAGGAAAGAGTGGTGAACTATAATTACCAGAGGGGCACATTTTTGGAATCCATTTTATCTGAACAGAATTCTCTTTGTAAACGTTAGGCCACATCCAGACCTAATGAATCCTATTGTATTCTGTAGGATTATTCCAAAAGCGGAACAGTAACATTTGATTTAAAACAAGTTAAATGTGTACTGATATGTCCTAAGGGTAGCCTGACACAAAAAATGTTTTCCCCGCCCTATTGAGGTATCTCATTAAAGCTGTCAGTGAGTCATTATTAAGTTTTCATGTGGTTGTGTGTTTTGATGCTAATGTAATGTGTATGACTTGTTTCATTTCAGCACAAATGTGGTTATGAATTATTCAGAGACTGAGTCTAAGGTTCGAGAAGCAACCAATGATGATCCATGGGGACCTTCAGGGCAGCTAATGGCAGAGATCGCCAAGTAAGTACTAATCTTACTGAGCTCTAGGGGTACTGCCAAATATGCTGCTTAAAAATAAAATACAAATTGTGATTTCAATGTTTTGGTTCTGAAGTTGCATTTCAAAATATGAAATGCACCATGTTCACTTCAAGAGCCAAACACAATGGACTAGGAATGGTCTGGGGGAAAGCATATGGCAAGAAGAATATTGTATGATATTGTTTCACAGACATCTCAATGCAGCTCTTTCTGAATGCTGTTTTGTTTGTTATTGCATGTTATATTTAATTTCTAATGCTCTGGAATGGCATAGGACAAGTGACAAGTCTGTCACTTCAATGCAACAAATCTCACGTCACTCCCAGTTGTTAACAATACAAATAATGTTCACTTTTAAAGTAAATAACGTTTTGCAAATGGTTCCGTTGGATGCTAAAGAATGTTCTATAAAATGTTTCTGTACTGAATTGCAGTGCACATTTTGTTACAGAGTTGCAGGGGCAATCTATATTTTCCATAAAGTAACTTCAACACTTTCCATAAAGTAACAATTTTCCATAAAGTAACTTCAACATTTTAATAGGTAAAGCAGAAAACAAATTGCGGTGATCAGCACCATAAAACTGTATTGTCACACAGGTGAACTAACTTGCTATTCTTAAGGCAGAACACCAGCATAATTGTGCACTTCTCATTGTCTCAAATTGTTTGTAGCACAACCTGCGACAGTGCTACAAGTATTATGTACCTGCAGTGCTCTTTCCAAATTCACCACAAGTTTGGATGGGAAAAAATCTTAAGTTTGTTTAAAAAAAAACGTGTTTTTCACTATTAAAAGGTCCATAGTAAGAAAATGTTGGCACGTCGATCATTATGCTTAAACATCAGTGATTACCTCTGGTTTCTTTAGTGTAACTGTGATTGTATAACACTTATTTATTCAACTGGTTACATTCTCCACAAGCAGAGTAACACGGGACAAAGATTAGTGAATTGCAATCAAGGATTTACCTTCGATGACACAAAATCTAAATTTCAAGAGTAGCCTTCAGGAACTGCAGATGCTGATTTACACCAAAAATAGACACAAATGCTGGAGTTAACTCAGCGGGTCAGGCATTGTCTCTGGAGAAAATGGATAGGTGACTGGACCCTTCTTCTGACTTATTTTAGTAGAGAGAGTGGGGGAAGAAAACTGGAAGCGAAGAAAGAACAGGACAAATCGGGACCCTTCCTCTACTAAAAGTCAGTTAACTAGTTCCACAGTTAATGACTATGTAACCCTCTTGGGCTTGCATTGTCTTTAGCTTACAGTCAGCCTTTCAGGGAACCACCTTGCCTGAGGTCATATGTTGCTGGCCCCCGATTTGTCCTGTTTATTTCTTCGCTTCCAGTTATTTCCCTCCACTCTTCTTACTACCCGACCCGACCCAAAACTATTCTCTCCAGTGATGCTGCCGGACCCGCTGAGTTACTCCAGTGTTTTAGTTTAGAGATACAGTCCATTAGCCCACTGAGTCCACACCTACCAGTAATCACCCATACACTAGTTCAATCCTACGCACTATGGACAATTTACAGAAGCCAATTAATCTACAAACCTGCGCAGGAAACTGTAGCACCCAGAGAAAATCCATGCAGTCACAGAGAGAGCATACAAATGCCATACAGACAGAACCCATAGTCGGGATCAAACCTGATTCTCTAGCTCTGTAAGGCAACAACACTACCTCTGTGGTCTTCTTTTCTTTTAGAGTAGTTGTATCAAGTTATTTTAGAGCTGGTGCAT
This sequence comes from Okamejei kenojei, assembly GCA_035221665.1. Classification (NCBI taxonomy): domain Eukaryota; kingdom Metazoa; phylum Chordata; class Chondrichthyes; order Rajiformes; family Rajidae; genus Okamejei; species Okamejei kenojei. The sequence goes on along the minus strand of CM069141.1, from coordinate 65,835,763 downwards.
TTCAGTCTAGATGGCTAGTTTGATTGATTGCAAAGAATGAAAACAGGCCCTTCGACCCATTGAGTCCAGGCTGATCATTGATTACCTGTTCACATTAGTACCATGTTATTTCACTTTATCATCCACTCCTTTCACACTTGGGGCAATTTACAGAGGCCAATTGGTCCACAAACCTGCACATCTTTGTGATGTGGGAGGAAACCGGAGCACGTAGTGGAAACCGAAATGGGGAGAACGTGCAAACTCCACACAGACAGCACCTAAAGTCAGGATCGAAGCAGTCTCTAGTGCTGTGAGGCAGCAGATCCACTTGCTGGGTCACTGCTTGTAGTAGGATTTCCCAACACTTTCAAATTATTCTGTTTAAACCTTTACTCCTCTAATCTATTTAAATATACCATAATTATAAATAGTGTGACTTGGTTGTGCCCATGGGAGAGGGTGCTGGTATAACTCAGCAGGTCAGGCAGCATCTCTGAAAAACATGTTTTTGTTTCTCATGCACTTAGAACAGGCTTGAGGTACAGGTGATCCCTGTGTTACTGTGGGGGTGCTTTCCTAGAAAACAGGCCATTTGGCATTTGCCTTATCTCAAAATCAGCGCAATGAGTCAATCACAAGTTTTTTTAAAAATGTTGACTTTTTCCACACATTCTGCGATAGCAAATTTTATTCTGCATCTAAAATGTTTGGGTAATTGTAATGGCCCTAATACAAGTATTGCCTCTTTTGGTTAATGGGATTTCAATGCTACCATTGAATTTTGAATTCTGGATAATAATAAATGTTATATCTGAATATGTTGTTAAATGAATAAAACAGAGAATGCAGAAGATAACTGCAGCTAAAGCAAGGACATGGTGATATTGAGCTTGAATTTTGCAATACCATATATTGAGGATGAATTTTTATTTCTATCAGGACTATATAAATGCTGTTATTGGATTAGAAATTCTATGTTAAAGGTTAGCATGAGCAGAGTCGAGTTTAGAATCTGCGAAACAATTTAGATCAAAATTATGTTCTCCATTCCAAGCCATTTAAACTCTCAGCCTATTATAAATATTGAGATCTTCGATATTCAAGAAAATCTAAAATACAAGATTAGAAAAGGTTCTCTTTTCATGAGATACATTGAGTTAAATGTTTTCTTTTGTTGCTGAGATTTTCTGTTTTGTGAGAAAATTCTCATTCGAAAAGTGTATACAATCACATCTACTTAGTGGCATGAATGTGGAATAATTGTCTATCCCATCTCTGCATCTAGAATTAAGATGTGTAAAGTTTTTTGCTGTTTGGTGTTTTCATGAAATGGGGAATTATTTGTTTTTAATATAGTTTTCTGGATACTGGGTATTCTTTCTTGTTAGAGCTAGCATGTGTGCCCGTGTCTAAATGTATGCAAAACCAATGAAGGACCCAGTTTGTATTTTCTGTTCCCCCCTGGACCATCTGTTACATATGTAATAACACTAAATATTTGGAATGCTATCTGTCAGATCAGCATTGAAAACTCTTACAAGCCAGCTGTTGTCTGAGGGGGCATTTCTCTCTTTTGTTAATATGCTGACAATAATTTGTGATACTATTTGATTCATAATGCTATTTGTAAGAGGAAATGTGTGCATGCCAAACCCATTCTGCCACCTAGAGCCAACCCTTATTTATTACTACTTCTGTGGAAGCATCCACCCACAGCAATTTCCGTTTCAGAATAAAAATAGCACAAAGTAAACGCCTAAGGTCCCACTCTCACACTGTACATTCTTTTGCATTGTTTTCTTTTTACATGTATTTGGATCTACTAAAGCTGTTTTATCTTATTGTAGGTCTACATTTATGTACGAACAGTTTCCTGAAGTTATGAACATGCTTTGGAATCGTATGCTAAAAGACAATAAAAAGAACTGGAGGCGTGTCTATAAGGTGGGGCAACCAAGCATTCCATTTCCATTTCATGGCATTTCCTATAGATGTTTATAAAATTTCTAGGTGCAATGTTTTTCAAAGAAAAAACTTTTCCTATACTGCAGAAAACGAAGCAGATTCTAAGCTTTAGTGAAGCTTTCAAAGTCAGAGCAAAAATAGATTTAGTATTTGCGCTGTCATAACCACCATTAGCGCAGTATATCTAATTCGTAATACAGTTTTTATTTGTTTGAATTTTAAAAAGAACCGCATGGCATTTTTTAAATAACCATTAAACTTCTGGATGCTATTTCAAAAACCAACCAAAGGAACACACATTTAAAAATGTATTAAATTTGATATAGTATGCAAATTTCTGAATAGAATACTATTAGTCAATTGCATTCTTTTGCTATTTCATGCAATTGCAGCTGCGGTATTTCATAAAATGTCAAATCATCTTCAATCAAAATTTGTTGTATGACACTTATGAAATGGGTAGACTCATGGCATAGGAGGCAAAGATAAAGGAGAACATCTTTATAGCTGACCTTAAATTCTAAGGTTTTGGTGGGAGAAGGTGCACTATCCTTTGTATGTGAGCATTTTCTTTTTATTGATGTATGTTTTGAGGAGATCTTTGCAATTTTTATATTAAACCCGTGTCACCATGAACGTTAATTTATGGAAACACTAATGATTTGTAGTGAGTTCAGCATATCAAACTTTTGTCTTACCACTTGTTTTTAAACTTGTCCGTTAGATTTGGACTTTTCAGTTTCCTTTTTGAAAATAATGAACATTATTTTGAAATAAGGCATCTGCATTTAAGCTATTTTGTTTTAATATATTGCCTTCATGTTTTGGGCAAATCAACTGCTCTTTGGGATTTGTGTCACAGACTGTTACAATTCTTAACATTGCAACAGAGACTTAAATATTAATTAGCTTCAACAATCTGGGATTTCGTTTTCAAATAGAAATATATATATTGTTCTTCATTTGCAATATGCTAAAGTGATTTGCTAAATATGCTGAAGTACATATTTTCTTGTAAAAAAATAATTTTAAACCAGGCACATCGATTCATTTGGCCAGTTACATTGTAGAACATTGGCAATATTTTGAAGCTCGACTGCCTGATTTTTGGTTGCCGTTAAACAAGTTAAGAAAATAATATTTTTGAAGCTTGTATCTAAATATGTAAGAAGTACATTATTACATCAAATCACTTTTTTGTATTCTTCCCTTATATGTTTTGGATTTTTTTCAATGATAAAATCTTTAAATCTGTGTCATGAAATAATGTCCACCCCCAACCCCCTGGTGCCCTTTGTTTAATAACATATAAAAATACGGAATTAATATTCCTGTAAGTGTAACAGACAGCTGCAGTAATCCCCAATGTGTTTCACAGCAGAGATTTGATGATAAACAGTCACAGATGGTAATTAATAAGGTTCAAATGCTGCACTCCCTTATTTGGTCTGTTGAAGAGAATGTAGCACTTGCAATATTTATCTTCTAATGTGTGAAATCTTTTTTTCTGCTGATTGCTTAACATGCACTTTAATATGCAAACTATTTGGGTTTTTGAAATTGATCTGTGATACTGTGTGAACTAGGGTTAGCACATTTATTGGCAACTTTTTATAACAACCAAAATGTTCAAATACAGATTTTGGACAAAGCTTTGAAATAAGGTTCCAATTTATATTCTTTTAATTGACTACATTTTTAATAAAATATTCCAATTAAGGTTGTATCTATCGCCAAAAGAACAACTTTCAAAGCTAGCATTTTAAACCTACTATTGTATATCAACTGAAGCAGCTTGCAGTGACCATTTTAACAGACTGGCATCCGAGAGTGTTGTGGGTCCATTTCCTGAACCTCCGACAGTGTTTGACATTGTGCTGCATTTGACAAGCTGGATTAGTTACAGGTTGTAGTATAAGTGTAAAATATTGGTGAAATTATCATATCATGGTGTAGATTTTTTTCCCTTAATACCCACTTGTCTCTTCCTTTTGATGTCAGCTGTAATGAAAATTTAGATTGGGAGGAAGTTCTGTACCTGAAGAGAAACTCCCTAATGACTAGTTGACTGCTGATCTTGTGCTTCATAATTCAAAAAATAATTTGTTGGTTTATATTATGTGGCAGATTTGACACATTGATGGAGAATTTTGCTTTCTTATGTTGGGAGGATGTCAATTACATTTATTAAGGGGGAAAGTGCAAAGTGTATATTTTCAGCATTGTATTGATTTCTCAGATCCTCTTTCAATTGTTAAAGTTTCTAACCAAATATCTTATTGTGTAGAGTGCAATTTCTAAATTTAATCATTAAATATTACGTACTAATAGTTTACTCTTTAATTAAAGGGTCTTGAATAGTGCAGTTATAATTGTACACAACTATAATTGTGCACGATCATTGTCACATGAGTATGTTTTGAAGTTAATATAAATAACCGCTGAAATATAGTGTTTTCTATGTACACCAACCAAATGGAAGTCGGGCTGAGGTTTCGTCTTGCTAATTATTTTATTGTGAACATATCAATATCTCTAATTTTTACTTTTGTGGAAAGCAAGTTTGTTTATGTTCTGTTAATTTGGTAAACTAATATTGCGGCTGTCAGTTTTGATTTGTGCTGGGAATTCCTCCCCCTGACAGACATTCATGGTATTTTATTAAAGCAGAAAGCAATCATTACAATGTGACAGTCTGTGACTTTGTTCTCAGAAACATAAAATTATTTGCTTTCTTCCCCCCCCCCCCCCCCCCCCCCCCCCCCCCCCACTGCCGTCTCCTCCCTTTACAGTCCTTGCTACTTTTGGCTTACCTCATACGGAATGGGTCAGAACGAGTAGTTACCAGTGCCCGAGAACACATTTACGATTTGCGTTCGATGGAAAACTACCACTTCGTAGGTAAGTAAACCTCTGGCGCTAGGGAGCAAAATGAAAAGCTTTGAGCAAATTATATCAGCAAGCAGAGTTGTCAGTCACTTGAGCCAGTAGATCAGCTTCCCTCACTAATTAGAATGTGACTGGTGGCACTATCTGAAGTGCACAGAATCTGAGATTTGGGGGCCCTAGAGTATTAATTAGTGAAGACAAGAACTCGCAGAAAGGACATGGTAATAACAACACAACTAGCACAACATGTGTGCTCAGGTCTTTCTTTAAAAAAAACACAACAGCTATGACTCCCCTGTGATGCTCATAAAGAAATTGCCTTAATTACATAGGAAGGAAAGGTTAGACACCAACACAGACTAATCTGTTTGAAGAAGCAAGAAAATCTGCAAATAATATTTACAATGCAATGGCAATAAGGCCATGTTTTTATTGTTTTGACATTAAAGCTAAAACTAGGAGACTGAAATAAAACTGATATACTTTGTCAGATCTAAATGTACAGCCTAATAATAATCCAGGTGCCATTTTTATGTGGTTAAATTCTGTTGGATCGTCAAGGCTCTGCAATTTCATGTCTAATAGCTATATTTGGGAAGAATGCCTTATCAAACGGTGTCATTTATTGCTTACTGTAATTAGCAATGCAGCCTCGTATAGCCAATATTAGAAAGGCATATGCTGCAAAATTTTAATTGGTGTACCACCATGACACTTTAAGTCTGAAATTGAAATCTACACACTTTTGAAACAAAACTTGTTTTAAGGCCCAGCAGATGTAAACTAAATATTTTGAGGCAAGCAATCAAAAGAATTATAAATTGACCTAAATTAAGGAAGTGAATTTGTCAGTGTTCATTCTTTCTTATCACTGTTTAATAGTTGTGATTTAAATGTTCCTTTGAAGACATTGGCATAATAGGATTGCATATTTGCCTTGCTTGAATAGTGTACGGTCATTGCAAAGTGTGGACTTTCTCAAAAAAAGTATGAGAGACGGTGGAGATCTGCTGGTTTATGTAGAATTGTTATATGACCAGTAAGCAAAAGCGGATGGGAGAAAACTAAGAATAGAATAACAAAACATTGACTTGATGGTTTGAAGTGTTAGCAACATGAAACGTTCTCAGCCAGCTTCATGTCAACTTCGCAGTCTTATTTTCCAGTATTGATCTCCTAAACTTGCCAATCACCATGTTCCTATGATCAGAACATCTTTAAGATAATTAATACATTTATGATAAGTCCAATAACAGGTTTTCTATTTTGTGCACGGTTCACTGGAAAGCTTTGATCTCACCCATTTAATTCCTCCCAAGTACAATTCACGTTGTCACATTATTGATTTGTGACTTCTGTTGATCGACTGTCTATTTACCTGCCAATTTCAGATGAAGGTGGCAAGGACCAAGGAATAAATGTGCGACAGAAGGTGAAAGAAATGGTTGAATTTGTACAGGATGATGACCGTCTGCGGGAAGAGCGGAAAAAAGCCAAGAAAAACAAAGACAAATACATTGGGGTTTCTTCAGACAGTTCGGGAGGCTTTAGATACAGTGAGTATTGAGATGTTCTGTGACATAAAATAGATGAATAATGTTATGATTCTGACTTTGAAGCATATTTTGAAGAATCCATTACAATTCAGATAAGGGGTAAAAATGAAGCTGAGCTAGTTTACATTTGGAAACCGTTTTCAAACCTAGCCTTGCAATAAATACAATGACGTCCACAAATCTCTGAACATTTATACCTGAATAATTTAATGGATAACATCAAAAAGTGCGCGCAACAATAACATTGTGAAAAATATGTACAAAACCATAATTTGTTGGCAATCTGCCCAAGAAAGGTTCGATATGGTAAATTGGCAATAGCTTTATGCCCATTCTATGACCTTTTGAAATCCTAAGTGTTCAAATCGTAGTGATGGTTGGTGTCCACCATCACACGCGTAACACCAGCATTTTGCAGTAGCTATATTTCCATCAAATTATGTGCCTGCAGTCTCTTATTATGTATGGACAATTACTTCCATAAAGTTTATTCAAAACATGAGAAAGAAATTACAAAAAAAGAAATACTGGAAGAAACATGAGCTACTTTCATTTTGTGTCCACATTTGGACACAGTATAACAAGCTTGATGCACTTTTCAGTAGATAACAGGAATATTGCTCATTGGGTCACATACTTATCCATTGCTCATTGGGTCACAGCCATGGTTATAGCAAGAAACATATAGCATTTGTAAGCTGAAAACAGCAAAAGTGAAGAAATCAGCTATCATGCTTTAGAAAAAAATGACTTTTTAAATTTCATGCGACACCAAACATAAAGTGTAAAAAACGCATAAGAACGCATGTTAAACAAGGAATGTTGTTCATTAATCAAATTTTCTCAAACTTCATAAACTATCTCTCCCTGTCATGTACTGCCGCTGTGAGGGTTCTTGATTAATCTGAATCATTTATTGTTGAAATAATTTATTTGTGAACGTCAGTTTTATGTATGATGTCACACTTTTTGTACCCAGTATTGTAAAAACACACCTATGAGTTGTATAACTGGATGTACCAGAAGTCATTGGTGTGGATCTCGTAAACAAAATATAAATTTCTTGGGACTCGAAAATGGAGAGCAAATCTGCACTGACCCACAGAGTGTGAACAATAATTCCACCAATGGAAAATAAATATTGTACATGCACAGGTTTCTGAATTCCAGTTGTTTATGACATTGGATCGGTCAGACAGACGCCATTCAATAGCTGTAAAATGAGTGGGATAGAAATCCACTGCTCCACGTGTCTGTTGCAGATTCCCCTGCAGTTTCTGAGAGTTTTTCCTCGTACTTTTTAAAAGCAAAGTACACAAATGGTGATGGTTTGAAAGATGCTTATTATTGGAAAGATGGCATTCATTGAATAAGGTACATTATTTGGAATGTCAACTTAATACTCAGAATATCTGCAGGCTTATTCCCTTTTCATCTTTGTCAATGGATTGTTAGGAACTACTGTCCATCCCTTCAACTCCCTCCCAGAATGTTTTGAAGCCAATCAAATGATATTTCAGACAATGGCACCAAAGGTACATCCTGGATTCATAACTTTGGAACAAGAAATGCCTATCTGTTACCTAATGGATGCTACTTTCCTCGCTTCATAAGCGTGACTTGGGTTGCACACTTCATTAATGTTTGCTGGAGAATATGCTGGAGAGTTTTCCTGAGAGCTCAAAAATATTCTGCGGCGCCCCAAACCATTACAGTAATTTATAGTATTTGCATTACAAGAGTTGCGTGTAGATTTTGTTATAAACCATCAAGATCCTGTTCTTGATTGGTGAATGTAATCATTAGCTATTGACCTATACGGAATTTGCCTGATGGTAGTTCCCTCATCCCCCTTGTAGTTAACAATCCTTTGTGTGCTGCATTTCTATCCTTATCTTATCGTGCTTATCCCATGAATAGTCCTACATTATAACCCGTCTACACAGCTTGCTTCTAATTAACTCTTTCTTGCATTCTAGCTCTTCTACTCTAATTACCGAGTTAGTCTTTTCGAACATGACCATTAACATACCTTTACCAAGCTGGCCTAATTCCCCATTATCTTTTTCCAGTAAGGCAGTTAGGTTGACCATATAACAACCTAATTTTTCTTATGATTCCTAGTGATTCCTTCATTTTCTGCCTACCAGCACTTTCCCAGCCTTTTTGAGGCAGCAACTGTGATAGATCAGTGTGCTGGGATCAGGAACGATCTTCAGAAATATGCTTGCCCAGGAAATGTAAGTTCTTCATTTCAAGTAACGATGTCTAATGTCCCTTCTAGGAGCTGCCAAACCACCTTACCACCACCTTGCTGAATATTCCTCGTTCAGCCCCTATATTTATTTTCATCTTTCGCTCTAATTTTTCACCACCTTTCATCTTTATTTTCAAATTAATTCATTCTTTTAATTCCACATTACCTATCCCACCAATTAAATAACAAAAGAGCAAAGATATTTGCAACAACTTAAGTTTTGGATTCTCTTCACTTTATAATCATACATGAATTATGTGTCTTGAGTGTAATATCCAACTATTTCATTCTAATGGACACTTCTCAATGCATCTCATGCAGCTACACACTCAGTTAAGTCTGAGTTTGCGTAACTTACCCATTCTGTAAGTAGGGGAGTTACAATTATTCATAGAAATCTAACGAGTGCGCTCTTTTATCACCTGCTTTTTGAGTGTTACAGGAATATGATACTTAATAGGTGGATTAATTTGTTTTTTGGAGTAAATTATTAATATTTTGGAAGAAAATCTTGGTCATAAATGCACAATTAATAAAAACCCAGACCCGAGATGCTAAAAATTCAATTAGATAGCATAATTTTACTATTATGCAAAAGTATTTTGTTGGCTTAGTTAAACTATTATCAACAAGCTTTCTTATCAAACATCTTATCAAAAAAGCCTTGTAGAACATTCCTTGAAGAGGCAAAATGCCATTATAAAATGTGATGTATGCAGAGGAGAAGTGTCGTAAATAGAAAACTGACTTCATTCATTAATTCCTCAAGTATTGAGTCATTTTCTAGAGCAAATTAAAAGAAACATGGAGACTATTCAGCAGTTTGAGGCTGTTTCTGTACACAAATAATTATTCATATGTCATTTTTGCCAATATTATCGCCTTCTAAATTTCGACTTTGGACTTCAAATGGACATCAATTTGGTATCACATGTAAAAGTATAAAAGACAAAACAATTTTTGCCCACTTTATTGGCTTACAAAGCATCTTGCACTTTATTACAGAAAAAGAGACATTGTGCTGGAGTAGCTCAGTGGATTAGGCAGCATCTCAGAAAAAGGCAACCTTTTTGGTCAGGAACCTTCAAGCTAAATTGTAGGTGAGGGAAAAGACGAAGGACAGAGCAAAGCCTGTCAGTGAGGAGGGTTATTTGATATAGACAGATAGTTGGACAGAGGCCAGAGATGAAAAAGACAGAAGGTGTGAGACAATGATTGAAGAATTGTGAACTAGAGGAAGGAGTGTAGGGGAGGGGAGAAATAGGTGCATTTGGGTGGGGCACGGGAGAGGGGGAAGGTTATGTAATCCCCTAAAATTGGAAAATTCGATGTTCACGTTGTTAGATACCTCCAGTTTGCCTGTGGCTTCACTCTGGCAATGAAGGAACCCAAGACAAAGAGGTCAGTATGGGAATGGGAAGAGGAGCTAAAATGGCTAGCAACCTGGAGGTCTTGCAGGCCAAGAAGGACGGAGGACAAGTGCTCGGCAAAACGGTCGCCGAGCCTATGGTTGATCTCGCCGATGTACAGGAGGCCACATTGAGGACACCAGCTGAGGTTAGACGAGGTGTGTATGAGCCCCCTCTCGCACCTGGAAGGACTGCTCATGTCCCTGAATAGAGGTGAGGGAGGAGGTATAAGGGCAGGTGTTGTACCTCCTGTGGTTGTAGGGGAAGGGTTGAATCCAGCAAGACGTTGTGGAGGGAGCAGTCTATGCAGAAGGTGGAAAGTGGTGGGAATGGGAATTTGAGACAGGTAGTCAATGCTAGTTGCCTAAGATGGCGCCTACCTGCAGTAAGTACTGTACCTCTAAACACCAGGGAGGCCTTCATGGAGTCCGGAATCGAGGCCGTCGGGCAGGATCTCCCAGCAGCAACGGAGTTGGAGGTGCCGACTGTAAGGGAATCCCCAATCTCGCAAGTACTGTGCCTTTAAACACGGAGGAGGGCTTCATGGAGTACGGAAACATGGTAGTCGGGCAGGACTAGAAGTAAGACTGAAGCGTAGGGGACATCGGGACCCCTCTCCCTACCATCCTACTGGCCAACGTACAGTCACTGGAAAACAGAGTGGAGGACTTAAGGTCAAGGCTGCTTTACCAAAGGGAGCTTAGGGAATGCTCTGTGTTCTGTTTCACAGAGACATGGCTCACCCCCAGCTCCCCAGACTCAGCGGTCCAGCCTGAAGGGTTCTCCATGCATCGTATGGACCGTATGCAGGCATCTGGGAAAGGGAGAGGAGGAGGCGTCTGCCTCATGGTCAACTCTTTGTGGTGCTCAGACGTGGCAGTCCTATCCAACTCCTGCTCTCCACACCTGGAACGCCTGGCGGTGAAGTGCCGTCCCTCCTACCTACCGAGGAATTCACCTCCATCATCCTGACCGCTGTCCACATCCCACTCCAGGCAGATGTCCGGTCGAGTTCTCAAGACCTGTGCAGACCAACTGGCGGGAGTTTTTGCAGACATTTTCAACCTCTCACTTGGTCTGAGGTTCGCACCTGCTTTAAGAGGGCATTAATAAGTCCAAGAAGAGTAAGGTGACGTGCCTCAATGACTATTGACCAGTGGCACAAACGTCGGTGGTGATGAAGTGCTTTGAGAGGTTGTTATGGTGCACATCAACTCCTACCTCAACAATCATGGTATCATAGAAACTTTATTGTCATTCAGACCTTTCGGTCTGAACAAAATTTCGTTGCCTTGCAGTCATACATATAGTAAATAACAAAACACACAATAAACACAAATTTAACATCCACCACAGTGAGTTCACCAGACACCTCCTCACTGTGATGGAAGGCAAAATCTTAAGTCTTTGTCTCTTCCCTTCTTCCTCTTCCTCTTCCTCTGCGCTGAGGCGATCCAGGCCTCCCATGTTATGACCCCACCGGGTGTAATTAAGTCCTGCGGCTGAACCGTGCTCCGCGAACGGGCCGGTTCAACTCCATGGCCCGGGGCGGTCGAAGCTGCTGAAGCTGCCGCCCTCCAGTCCAGCGGACACAGCTGTTGCCGCAGGAGCTCCGGAAAAACAGGTCACCGACCTGTGACCTGCGAACCCCGGACGATGTCGTCCACTGGGCCCGCGGCCGGGCCTCCGAGTCGGGCCGCAACAGCTCCGAGTTGGGCCGCCGGAACGCCGGAATGCCTGAACCCGCCACAGCCCCGAAGTCGGCCAACCTCGCGCTAGTAAGTCCTGGTTGGCTCTGCCTCCGGTGCCTCGAAGTCGGTCGCAGTTGGAGGCTGCCAGCTCCGCCATTAGGCGTCAGCGGAGACGGAGACGGGGGACACGACAAGAAAAGTCGCGTCCCCCCGAAGGAAGAGACAAAAATGTTTCTCCCACCCCTTCCACACACATACACAACATAATAACTCAAATTAACACACCATACAAGACAAGAAAACAACAAAAAAAGAAAAAACAGACGGACTGCAGGCGAGCCGCAGCTGCCAAGGCAGCGCCGCCATTCCAGGTCAAGAACCTCGACCAACTACAGTTCGCATACCGCCACAAGTCAATGGTAGATGCGATTTCACTGGACCACTTGGACAATAAAAACACCTACGTCAGGCTGTTGTTTATAGACTACAGCTCGGCGTTTAATACCATCATCCCTGGTTACCAAGCTCACGGAACTGGGCCTCTGCGCATCCCTCTGCAATTGGATCCTCGACTTCCTCATCCACACACCACAGTCTGTTTGGATTGGAGGAACCACTTCATCCTCAGTAACAATTAGTACGGGAGCACCTCAAGGCTGCGTGCTCAGCCCCCTGCTGTACTCACTCTATACCCATGACTGCGTAGCCGGTCATAGTGCGAACTCCATCATCAAGTTCACCAATGACACCACTGGGGTTGGACGAATCACAGATGGGGACGAGTCAGAGTATAGAAGTGAGATCGACCGACTGACTAAATGGTGCCAGCACGACAACCTGGCTCTCAACATCAGTAAGACCAAGGAACTGATTGTGGACTTTAGTAGGGGAAGGATGAGGATCCACAATCCTGTTTATATCAACGGGACAATGGTGGAGAGGGTCAATAACTTCAAATTCCTGGACGTGCATATATCAGAACTTTCCTGGACCCAGCACACTGAAGCAATTGTAAAGAAGGCACATCAGCGACTCTACTTCCTGAGAAGATTACGGAGATTCGGCATGTCGAAGAGGACTCGCGCCTCAAAAAGGCAGCCAAAATCATCAAAGACCCACACCATCCTGGCCACACACTTATCTCACCACTGCCATCAGGAAGAAGGTACAGGAGCCTGATGACACCACAGGTTCAGGAACAGCTTCTTCCCAACAACCATCTTGCTATTAAACACAACTAATAAACTTAGAGCTCTGAACTGCAAAATGCTATTATTATTTGTTATTTGCACTATATTTGTTATTTATTGAACTTTTTCTTTTTTTCCAACGTTATATACAATATTTGCATATTCACATACTCTGTTGTGCTGCAGCAAGTAAGAATTTCATTGTCCCGTCTGGGACGTATATGACAATAAAACACACACTCCCTCTCTCTCTCTCTCTCTCTCTCTCTCTCTCTCTCTCTCTCTCTCTGTTACTCAACACTTGCACTTTATTACATTCAGTGTAGATGTTTGTATTGTTAGCAGAACTGAGGGCACAAAAAGTATGGTCCCACTTCGCCTTCCTGCGTTATGCTGCATGGGTTGGTCAGGAAATAGTCCTCAAAGCTTATGCAATGCTCTTCGTATGTCTTTACGTCTAGCAGCATGGAAGCACATTCCTTCAGCTGAACGCGTTTACATTAATCATAAAGCACTCAATTACACCAATGCCACAGTAAATCAATTTTATTTTTTTATTTTATATAAGGTGGAAGAGGTATGTCATGTATTGGAGCATTACATAATATCCAAGGTTTTAAATTGGAGGTTTTCTGTCAAGTTATTTGGATTATTCATGGGATCTGATGGGAAACAACCGAAGAGGAGCAACCTGAATCTTTCTCATTGAGATATATGGACCTTTTAGTAATAAATAGAACTGTAGATAGCAGCATTATAATTTTAGGTGATTTGTCTACATATCCCCACAGACTTTAAGAAATTATTTTGTTTTGGTTTCTACACCTCATAATAAGAATCTGACAACCAGCTGCTGTCAGTGAGCTAAAGTTGAATGACGTCCAAAGTTATCATTATTTATTTGGAGCTTATTTCTCCTAATGGACTTTTCTCTGGCACAGTATCCCACAACTGTGGGATATTTTCTTTGTTAAAAGCACCATGTAAATACAGGTTCAGCTATCAGTTATGTTGGGGAGCTCGAGGGATGTGAGTAACTGTTAAATGGATGTTCCTACAAATTTATAAATCAGCAGCTTTATGGTGTTCTGATTCAGGATTTATCGGCCAGTAAGTCAGCGATATAAAAATAGAGACTATATGTTCACATTTGGCTGTTGGTATTTTCCAACTGCATTTCTGTGTACAAAGGATTAGAATCTTGCATAAAGTAAAGGCCCTGTCCCACTTATGTATCATTGGCACTCAAATTACACGACCTCGTCATCGCGTTGAGGCCGATTCCACGGAGAAGCGCGGAGGGGTATGGAGTTGTGCGCGGTATCGCGTGGCGCTCCGGGATTTTGTAGCGAACAAAATCTTCGCGCGCCATCGGCCTATTGCGTAACTGACGGTCAAAGTGGGACAAGCCCAAGACCCTGGCACGACAAAACGTCTCACCTCCAACAGCAGCAGATGCAGGCAAACAATCGCCGAGCTCGGCCTGGGGCTCATAGCCGTTGCGGTCCGGATCCGCCCCCACTTCTACTCCAAGAGCGGGACCAAGAAAATTGAAGATAGACGCAAGATGCTGGAGTAGCTCAGGGGGACCGGCAGCATCTCTGGAGAGAAGCAATGGATGACGTTTCGGGTCAAGACCCTTCTTTAAGACTGAAGAAGGGTCTCGACCCGAAACATCATCCATTGCTTCTCTCAAGAGATGTTGCCGGTCCCGCTGAGTTACTCCAGCATATTGTGTCCATCTTCAAATGACATCACGCGCTCCAGATGGCTGTGCAGGCGCGCGCGACCTTCGCGGGACCATCGTGCCTCAACACGACCATGAGGTCACGTAATTAGCGTGCCAAGGACACATAAGTGGGACAGGGGGTTTAGAGCCTCCTAAAGAACTTTCTTAGCTATGTCTGAAAATAAACATATTTTCTGCATTGTTTTTAAAAAGGTTTAGTTGTACATGTTCTTTAGGAATTTCAGTGGTGCAGATTACCACGTAGGTTTCTTTTTAACAGAAACATTAGATAGTGAATTACATCTATGTATTCCAGTAATTCATATAATTATAGAAACATAGATCATAACAACAGGCCCTTCCTGCCAACCTCGTCCATGCCTATCTACGCTAATCCAATTTGTCTGCATTAGGCCCTCCACTCCTTTTCTATCCCAGTACCTGTCCAAATGCCTTTTTAAATGTTGTAATAGTATCAGGTTCCAGAAGCATATTGCATATGAGAAATATGCGTATGCGTATGATTGCAATTGCATTTGAGAAAGAAGAGACGCTGATCGCAGCAGAAAGAAGAGATGGGATTTAACCTAGGCCCACAAATAGTCGTCAGGAATTAGAGGAACAAATATGTCGGGAGATTCCATACAGATGCAAGCTTGATTAGGCTGTCATAGTAGGGGATTTTAACTTCCCCAATAAAGACTGGGACTGTCCTAGTGCCAGATCTTGGATGGGGTTGAGTTTGTCTTGTGTGTTCAGGAACGTTTCCTTGGGCAGTGTGCAAGGGAGAGGGCAAAGCTTGACTTAACCTTTGGGAATTGGGCAAGCCAAGTGACTGAAGTGTCTTTGGGTGAGCTTTTTGGACCAGCGATCGCAGTTCTATTAGTTTTAAAACAGTAATGGATGCTGGTCCACAAGTTCATGTTCAAAGTGAGTTAAGGCCAACATTGATGGTATTAGAAAGGAACTGATTAAAGTTGGTTATTTGAGGGCAAAGTGACGTCTGGAAAAGTGAGATGTTATTTTAGAGTGTGATAATGAAAGTTCAGGGTCTCCACATTCTTGTTAGAGTGAAGGGCAAGCCAGGCGGCTAAGAACCCTAGTGATAAGAGAAATAGTGGCTCTGGTCAAGATAAAGAGGCATGGGTCAGGTGTGGGCTGCTGGGATTAAGTGTATCTCTGGTGGAGTGAAGGGGGTTCAGGAGCATACATTAGAAGGAAATCAAAAGAGCAAAAAAGGGTCATGAGATGGCTCTGGCATTTAAGATAAAGGAGAATTCAAAAAGCTTTCATTAATTAATAAATATATAAGGGAAAAATGGTAAGTAGAGAGAAAAGAGGGCTCCTCAAAAACCAAAGAGGTCATCTCAAAGTGGAACCACAGGAGTCCACTGAATATTTCTTATCTGTTTTTTCCATGGTGAAGAAGCCTTTTGGCATATTGACCTTCATCCGTAAGAGAATTGAGTATAGCTATTGGGATGCTATGTTACAGTTGGACAAGATGTTGGTGAGGTTGCTGTTGGAGTATTGTGTTCCGTTTTGTTTACTCTGCTATTAGAAAGATGTAATTAAGCCGAAAAGAATGCAGAGAAGATTTACAAGGATGTTGTCAGGACTCCAGGGCCTGAACTTTTAGAGCGAAGTTTGGCAGGCTAGGATTTTATTGCTTGAAATGCAGGAGGGCTGAGAATGATCTTACAGAGGCATTTAAAATAATGAGGGGTATTGTTGGGGTAAATGCACAGAGTTATTTTCCAATTGTTAGGGAAAAAAAAACTAGTCCATCTGTTTAGGTGAGAGGGGAAATATTTAATGGGAACCTAAGGGGCAACTTGTTGCACACAAAGTGGTGTGTATGTGGAACAAGATGCTGATGAAGTGACTTGAAGCAGGTACAAATTTGTCTGCTAGAGTGTGCAATATAATGTGCATCATTTTTATTATCTATTACTTATTTTATGCATTGATCTTGCGGTAAATGTAAATGTGAGAGTAAATGGTTGATTGTGTTATTGTGTTTTGTTCTTTTTAAATCTTTTTATCTTGCGTCTTTTATTGTATACCACTGAAGGAGATGCACATGAAATTTTGTTGTACAGTTGCTGTGCAATGACAATACAACATATTTGATTTGATTTGAATAACTGTGTTTAACAGACATTTGGGCAGGTACATGAATAGGAAAGGCCAAGGAGGATATGGGCCAAACATGGGCAAATTGGACTAGCTTAAATGGAGTATCTTAGTCAGCATGGTTAACTTGGACCAAGCATCCTGTTTCCGCACTGTACGACTCAAGTGCCAAATTGAGTACAAGATGAATTACTTGCATTATTTTCAATCTTGTATGCATGTTCACAATATGGTCTCCTTTACATCAGGGAAACTGTACGTTGGAAACGCCTCCTGTCTGTCTTGAACGTGGTCTCGGGCCTCTTATTGCTTTTCATTGTAATGCTTTTCCTGTTGTGACTCTTGTGCCTCCTAAGGCCTACCTTGCTACTGCCATCCATTGGTGCAACTTGAATAGTTGGCACCTGCACCAGTGCATTATGGAAACACTCTCCCTTTTCAGCAATGCCTGCCCTTAATAAGATTGTGCCTTTGCTTCAGCTTTTGTTTCTCTTTTTTTCTGTTCTCTATATCGTAAACTAGCTTATTTCAAACCTTCCAATATTGTGATGAAAGGTCATTGAATTGAACTATTAACAATGTCTCCACAGATAACGGCTTGATCCGAGCATTTCTCACTTTTTAATTATTTTTGCCCGAGGTTCAGACAATGATAAAAACAGCCAATAAACTCTCTTGAATGAAGAATAGTGACATTACTGTGATACAAAATTAGAAAAAAGTGGAACTATATTCTTGCAGGACCTATTCTATTTAGGAAAGGAGGGAATAATGAAAAATACAAAATTAAAGTATAGGAATTTAGGTTTGATATTTTAATATTACAGCCTTTTCTGGATAACAGATGCCTAACCAATATAAAAATTAATTTGCCATTGACAAAGACTCTGGTGTTGGCTCGGTACCTTGCATTGAAAAATCGTGGCTGTTTCTTGTCACAATACAGCTGATAGAATTATTGCCATTTATTCTCCTTTTGTACAGTGTATTATCTTAAAACTCACTCTTGTGCACTTGCTCTCGTCTACATTACATGCACCAAGCAACAAGAGATAATTGATTAGATTTATGTTGCAAATTTAGTCTGTCTCTCTGAGTTCCCCACAATGTCACTTACTTAAATATTCATAAGATTCACTTACTTTCTTCCCCTGTTATATAGCTCCATAATCAAGCTGGCAGAAAAGCTGAATTTGGATGAGAGCTGCTTGTACTATGATAGGATCACGCAGTTCACAATCGGTTTAAAAGATCTGAATGAATCTGTTTAACAAATGTATTTAATAAAAAGGTAAAGCAAAAAACTGCAGCTATTGGAAAATGTAAAAAAGAACAAAATATGCTTGGCCTGCTCAGCAGGTTGAGGAGCCTCAACGGAGAGAGCAATGGGACCTGTCCAACTGCTGCATTTAGTAGGTAGATCTTTTACCACTATGCTTACCCACATTTCCAAAGCCTAACGGAAAGGATGAGAACCTCTCCACAGCATGGACTCATGCACTACTTACAAGGGTAAATCGTTGACTCTTTGCCAATGTTCTTTGCCAATGTTTGGTTTACTAACATCTCAACTACTCGTCCTTTCCACTTTAAATACCTAAATGCCCAACCATCCTACTGCCATTACTGTCAATATTATCAACCACTGCCATGTTACTCTTTGTGGCTTTGCCTAAACTCTCATTGGTTTAGCCAAGAAAATAAAATAAGGTCCTCCTAAAACACTAGAGCTAAGAGGATGATGATACCCTGGTTAGGTTAAAATGTAGATTTCATCAATTATCAAATTTCAAAACAACTTATTCAAAATCAATAAAGCAGTATTGAAACAGGCTCTGGTATCAATTTGGGTTTTCTAAGCTCACAGGTACAAACAACTTTTCCACCAGCATTTACACATGATGGAGAATTTAACTGTAGAAACGAGGAACTGCAGATGTTGGTTTACAAAAAAAGTGATACAGTTCATCCATAGTTTAACTACTGTGAGATGTACTATGTGGTAGAAATAGACAATAGGTGCAGGAGTAAGCCAGTCGGCCCTTCGAGCCAGCACCGCCATTCAATGTGATCATGGCTGATCATCCCCAATCAGTACCCCGTTCCTGCCTTCTCCCCATATCCCCTGACTCCGCTATTTTTAAGAGCCCCATCTTAAAATCCATGAACCGTGAACACATTTTATGTTTCTTTGATAATCCTTTTTTCACAATGGACACACTGAAAAGGTACCACGAGCGCTGTTTCTGTAGAATTACTAAAATTAAAAGGAAAGATAAGTGAACTAAAATCAGCATCCTGACCCACGAACAACACTGTCCTAGTGCTAAGGTCTTAATTGCACTTGTAGGCTCTCTTGATAAAGCCCCACCATAAGCACATCCAACATCAGATCTCATTTTGACCACAGAGCAGAATAAATGATTCAAGGAACTTTCATAGTATCCTGGGGGGGGGGGGGGGGGGGGGAAGTAATGCAGCATCCCCATAAATATATGGGAATCCCGCGTCCATGACTATGCAATATTGGGTTGGAGCATCCAGGATGGCTCAGAAGGAGCCGTGAGTCAGTATGTCAAGAGAGCACAACAGCTCTTTGAGTTGCAGTAAGAGCATACCAGAGTGGTTCAGAATACATAGAATGGAGTTGGGATTCAAGTCTCTCCAATCCCAAAGGACTAAGAAGAATATTTTATAAATAAACATTGTAATATTTTAATTTAAAAGGCACAGGGACAAAGATGTTAAGTATGCATTTGCTAATAACATTGGTAACTTTTCAGTTATTACAGTTATAAAAAAAAAGACAGATAACAGGCATTACTGTGATCTGAGAACAAAGCTGATCAAAGCTAAGATTTGTGGAATGTCAAGGCAAGTTGAAGATGGTTGCTAAATTTATATTATTTTATTCCATTGTGTTATGCAGGTGACAGGTATGATTCGGAGCCAAAATCCAAATGGGATGATGACTGGGACAAAGGCAACAAAGGTGTTTTTCCATTCAGTGAAAAGCTAGGAGAGATAAGTGATAAAATTGGGACCACAATTGATGACACGATCAACAAGTTCAGAAAAAAAGACAAAGATGACTCACCAGAAAGGTAAATTATCCCTTCAAAATGAATGTGCAGATTTTCTCCTGGGCTATGTTTCTTCATGGGCCTCACATCAATGTGGGAGAAATCACTATAGTAGGATCTCAGACTCTGGATATCTCAAAAATAGCAGAAAATGCTGGAATTGTCATGGGTCACGAAGCCTCTGTGGAAAAAGTAACTGTTAATATTTCCAGTCAAAAGCATTTTGTCAGAATTCTTGCCCTGTTCTAGTGGAGGGTCTTCAACCCGAAATACCACCTGTTTGTCTTTTCATAGACATTGCCTGATCTGCTGTGTGATTCAACAATTTGCATTTTTACAATGATAAGTTGTCTTCATTTGTGATTTCTAATCTCTTATTACATTAGAAATAATAATTGCTTGGCACTCTGAGTGCCATCCATCAGCTCAAGCCTGAATATTATCGTTTTGTTGGCTGTGGTATTTGAGGAGCACCGCGTGAACACACTCACTTCCAATCCCATGAAATAGGAAAAAGTATCAATGAAACAGCCAAATATGATTGAGTGAAGATCACTACCCTGATAAACTCCTTGTTGTGATTTCTTGAGGCTGAATTGATTAGCTACGAAGCACAGATGTTTCTCATTTAATTCTATCATTTCAATCACTGCCCAAGTTTTCTTTACTTCCACAATTGTTCTTTGTTCCATTCTAGAATTGACCATTTTTTGGCATTAGCTACAATGAGATACAATGAGAGCCAAGATTTTGTCAGTGAGAAGCATATTGGTGAGAAGCATATTGGTGAATCTGGCAATTGATGAAATTGGGGTTGCCACCTTCCATCATTGCTCTCATCTTTCAATAAAGTAGGATGTTAATGATTAGAGCTGATATGGATTAGATACAACTAAACAATTTTACATATAATTGGGTAGAAAACCAATGGTGTAAACATACTGAAATAGTTTGGCTGGGGATCAACTGCTCCATGGCTGGGGTGTTAGGGTCAAGAGTCTCTACTATATTGTGTGTGGTTAGCTGCATGGCAATATTGCAAGAACTGGTTCTAAACAATTAACATTAATCATCATGTGAATCTCAGATGGTGACCTTGACATTTGGAAGCAAAAATGGGTGCAAATATTTCAAACAAGTCTGAAAAAGGGTCCCGTGTCAAACCGTCACCTATCCATTTTCTCCAGAGATGCTGCCTGATCCACTGAGTTAATCCAGCATTTTGTGTCGCGATCTTTGGTATAAACCAGCATTTGTAGTTGCTTTCTTTATTATATTTCAAGCAAGTCTTTGGGGCTTGTCCATTTTGATCTGTTATCACTTGGATAGAAGTACCTGCAATTACTCCAAGTGTTAATCATTAATCGTCCATTAGTTTTTCATGAATATTTCTGGCAAGGCTACAGGGATTTGGTTATGGGATCACTTAGTTCCATCTAGTGTGTGATGTTCACTTTTTTGGCAAAAGTACAAGTACATGCTCCTGTATTGTTTGCTATGTGGAGGAAGACCATGTGGCCCATCAAGCCTATGCCTGCTCTCAAAGCAACCCGTACCCAACCATTTCCATGTAACCTATTCTCCCCATGCCCTTGATTTCCCCAACCTCACCCTGGAACCTCCCACCTACACAAGGAGTAATTTACAGTATCTAATTGCAGGGTTACCAACTGTCCCCGGATTCGCCGTATTTCGTCCCGGCGAAACAACCTAATTACGGTGTTCCGGCAGGCAAACATGTCGTTACGGAGAAGGGCGGGAACGAAAAATAATCAAAACAATAAACGGGAAGGGCGGGGGCGGGAGCGGGAACGAGCGGCGGTTGGACACGTGCAGCGGGAATGAGCGGCGGTTGGACACGTGCAGCGGGAATGAGCGGCGGTTGGACACGTGCAGCGGGAAGGGCGGGAACAAGCGGCGGTTGGACACGTGCAGCGGGAAGGGCGGGAACGAGCGGCGGTCGGACACGTGCAGCGGGAAGGGCGGGAACGAGCGGCGGTTGGACACGTGCAGCGGGAAGGGCGGGAGCGGGAACGAGCGGCGGTTGGACACGAGCGGCGGTTGGACACGTGCAGCGGGAAGGGCGGGAGCGGGAACGGGAACGAGCGATGGTGGGTACAGGATGATGCTACAGACAGAGATGGTCAAAAGGCTGTTAAGACATTCATGTGCAAGGAACAGAGGTAACATTAGCATTGTGGGGCTAAGGGCCCATTGCCTGTGTTGTATGTTTCAATAGACAATAGGTGCAGGAGGAGGCCATTCGGCCCTTTGAGCCAGCACCACCATTCACTGTGATCACGGCTGATCATCCCCAATCAGTACCCCGTTCCTGCCTTCTCCCCATATCCCCTGACTCCGCTAACTTTAAGAGCCCTATCTAGTTCTCTGTTGAAAGCACCCAGAGAACCGGCCTCCACCGCCCTATGAGGCAGAGAATTCCACAGACTCGCCACTCTCTGTGAGAAAAAGTGTTTCCTCGTCTCCGTTCTAAATGGCTTACTCCTTATTCTAAGACTGTGGCCCCTGGTTCTGAACTCCCCCAACATCGGCATTGTCATTTAGACAATTGAGTTTATGTGTATGTGTATACTAAAGGATGTTTATGTGTGTTTAATGAGTTTGTATATAGTACTAGTTGAAAAAAGGAAGGTTGGATTCAACGCGCGTTGCAGATTTTGGGTCGTTGCCATACATATTTCTGGTGCCGCAACATGTTACTGAGAGAAATGCATTTACCCGCATTTGTTACTGACAAATGGGTTGAATGTTACTGTGAACTAAATTTAGGGTTGGCATCTCTCTAATTGACCTACTAACCATTTTGCAATGTGGAAAGAAACTGGTGTATCCGGGAAAAACCCACGTAGCCCCAGGAAGCAAGTGCAAACTCACACAGACAGCACCATAAATCAGGATGTAACCCAGATTGCTGATACAATGAGGCAGCACCACTTCCTGCTGTACCATCGAGCAATCCTTGATGATATCACAGACCAGTTTTAATATTTAATTTGCTCTGTACTGTTCAGTTTTGAGTTATTAGGTCAGTTATGAATTTAGCATGATGGTTCTGCCACACAGAATGGTGCTGGATATCCTTTTTGTGAAAACAGATCTTTAACAACGCTTCCGTGAGATTATGCATCAATGGTTGCCAACTTGACAAGTAGGGTTTTCCTCATAGTTCTCTCCCCACCTGCTGCCATCCTAGTCTTGAAAATGTATTTGTTGCTAACGTGGTCAGAATAATGCAAATTTACTCATTCACAATCATCGTTTACTCAATAAAACTTTTTTTTTTCCATCTACCGAATATCCACATTTGGAACATATTGTGCTCTTCAATACGACAAAATGCTGGAGTAACTCAGCGGGTGAGGCAGCATCTATGGAGAGAAGGAATAGGCAACGTTTCGGGTCGAGACCCTTCTTCAATATGAGACTGCTTTGACTTCAAAACTAAAACTACATTTTCGGGGCCAATTGATTAAATGCTCTGGAGAATAATAGTTTGCTTTTCAAAAAATGAACTGGTTTTAACTTGGGCTGCTTGAGTTCATTAAAAGTAACAGAAATTCTTAGTTTTGATTCATATTTATATCTCTTGTTTTCTGCAAAGCAATTAACAATATATTTACCTAAAAACAAAGTTGGTGCTTAACAACTCCAAATGAAATTACTGCTTAAGGGATCCAAAGACCTGATCTAATCTAGAAGATGGACCATTTATTTATTTTTGAGCACCTACCAGAAGTTACCTCCACAGTTGCACAGCTACTGCCTTTTCTGGTTGGAAGCTATTTGACAATTGGAGGCATCTATCTGTAGCTGTGCCACTCTCCTGACTCGACCTGCACAGTTTGTTAGGGGATTGAGCTGCGCTGCTGTGGAGGTCAGGGAGCCAGTGGCCACTTGGGGGTTTGTGTTGTCGGCTAACTCATGCTGTCAGTAATACAGACAGCATCTGGTCTGCTGAATGGTGAGGGACACATCTGAACCCTTTGAATCCCCACAGGAGTAAATACA
Source organism: Okamejei kenojei (assembly GCA_035221665.1). NCBI lineage: Eukaryota > Metazoa > Chordata > Chondrichthyes > Rajiformes > Rajidae > Okamejei > Okamejei kenojei. The sequence continues at coordinate 65,811,847 of CM069141.1, read as the reverse complement.
GTGTTTGAAAACTATTTATTAATGTGCATAATTTTTTGGTTTGAGCTTTGGATGCACGTTAGTACAGGTTGCTGGATGTTATTTCAGCCATGATGAATTTTACCGTGGATCTGCTGAGAAGTCTTTAATCCAATGCCCAGCAACGTAAAAGCCTTTTAGGAGATGGCACGTGGTAGCACACTGGTAGCAAAGGCATTCTGAAAATTGTTTGTAACTGGCAAACTTGGGCTGATCATCAAAAGATTTACCTGCATTATTTTGAGATAAAAAAAAACAGGAGTAAAAACCTGATCGCACCAAAGGACACAATTTTTCCTTATGAATGCCTCCTACTAGGACCAACTATCATTGACTTTCCGTCCTTCTTTTAAAATTGGAACTGGAGCTTTCAGAGTTGATGGCATTGCACAGTTTCCCAGTAGGTCCTGAGATATACCAATTGATATCCACAAACAATAAGACCCTGAGATCCAATCTAGACCGGTTGCAACCCAAGTGGCAGCAATTGTCCTCCAACACAAATGATCCAAAACACCATGTCCAAGCATGGTGTTTTGTCCGCGGTAAAAATCATTATGGCTGAAATAAGCCAACATTATTGAATTGGTGTGCAGTACTTAATTCTTTAGAAATGGCAACACAAGTCGACAAGCTAGTGAAGGCAGCGCAGGGCATGCTTGCCCTCATTGTCCAAGGCAATAAGTGTAGGAGTTGGAACATGTACAAAATGTTAGTTAGGTCATACTTTGAGCATTGTGCGCACGTCTGGTTATTATTCTACAGTAAAGATGTGATTAAGCAAGAGTATGTAGAAAAGATTCACAGGATGTCACCAGGATTGCGGGACTTGAGTTACAAGGAGAAATTAGATAGGATTATTCCGTTTTCCCTGAAGCAAAGATGGCTGACAGGCGATATAAGTGTAAAAAATTATGAGAGGCGATATAATGTGAAAGGGAGCTAGTTTAAAGGGGATCTGAGGGGTAAATTTTTACAGTGGTTGATATCTCAAATGAGTTGCCAGAAGAGATGGAAAGAGGCGTGAGTATTTAAGAGGTATCTGGACTTGCATTTGAATCAGAAAGGGCTGGAGGGATATTGAATTGATGTGGGCATGTGGGATGAGTGTTATTAGACAAGATATTCAACAAACACTTGACAAGAAACTTTAAAGATTATGGACAAAATTGAGTCATGTCGGTCTAAGCATGGCTCCTGTTTCAAAGATGCAATAATGACACTGTGGACCTTTGTACCATATAGACTAATCTCATGACCTTTGATCACTTTTCCAGATATTAGCTATTTATTTCCAACTAATTTCCAATTAAGTTCCCACTCATTATACCCTCATTTTTCAATTTGTTTCTGATCTGGTGGTTCTCTGTTGTCTCATAATCAGTTACCTTTTACTCACTGCAATTTGCTTTTCTTGTTGTGTTTATTTTGAATTTCAGCGATAGCGAGGAGGAGAGAAGAACCAGAAACAATGGCAAAATTGGGAAATCTGAATACAAGGACAATGAAGAGACGGTGACGACCAAATCTATCCATATCACCCAAGCAACAGAGACCACGACCACCCGGCATAAACGATCCGGAGTACCTTCCAAAACTGTTGACCTCGGCGCTGCAGCCCATTACACAGGAGATAATCCAAGTCCAGAAGAAAACTCTGCTGCAAAGGTGGGAATTGCAAATTCTAGAACTTTACCTTAGTGCCTAGGTATATATGCTTTTTATTTTTGCACGATTATTTGTTCCAAGCATGTTATAACATCTCTGTACATAGAGAGAGTCTGTTTCCTCATTGTGTTTCTGCCAGCTCTTTGCAAGGCCTACTCAATTACTCCCCACTTCACATAGTCTTGCGGCACTGCAAAGGTTTTCAATTTTCTATCCATTTCTTCTTTAAAGTTAACATGAATTATATCAGTTTTCTCTGCAATAAGTTCATTTGAATACAGTGCCTTCCATAATGTTTGGGACAAAGACCCATCTTTTATTTATTTGGAAGGTAGACAAAAATGCTGGAGAAACTCAGCGGGTGAGGCAGTATCTATGGAGCGAAGTAATCAGTGACGTTTAGGGTCTAGACCCTTCTTCAGACTGATGTGGAGGTTGGGGGGGGGGGGTGGAAAGAAGAAAGGACGAGGCAGAGACAGTAGGCTGTGGAAGAGCTGGGAAGGGGAGGGGAAGGAGGGAGAAAGCAATGATTTCCTTAAATTTGGGAAGTCAATGTTCATACCAGTGGGGTGTAAACTGCCCAAGCGAAATATGAGGTGCTGCTCCTCCAATTTGTGGTGGGACTCACTCTGTCCATGGAGGAGGCCCAGGACAGAAAGGTCGGATTCAGAATGGGAGGGGGAGTTGAAGTGCTGGGCCACCAGGAGATCAGGTTAGTGCGAACCGAGCAGAAGTGTTGAGCGAAACCATCGCTAAGCCTACGCTTGGTCTCACCGATGTAGAGCAGCTGACACCTAGAACAGCAGTTGCAATAGATGAGGTTGGATGAGGTGCAGGTGAACCTCTGCCTCACCTGGAAAGACTGCTTGGGTCCTTGGATGGAGTCAAGGGGGGAGGTAAAGCGACAAGTGTAGCATTTCCTGCGGTTGCAAGGGAAAGTACCGGGGAGGGGGTAGTTTGGGTGGGAAGGGATGAATTGACCAAGGAGTTACAGAGGGTGGTCTCTCCGGAAAACGATAAGGCGAGGAGATATGCATCTGTTTATTTATTTGCCTCTGTACTCCACAATTTGAGATTTGTAATAGAAAAAAATCACATGTGGTTAAAGTGCACGTTGTCAGATTTTATTAAAGGATATTTTTATACATTTTGATTTCACCATGTAGAAATTACAGCTGTGTTTATACATAGTTCTCCCCCCCCCCCCCTTTTCATGACACCATAATGTTTGGGACACATGGCTTGTAATTGCACAGGTGTGTTTAATTGCCTCCTTAATGCAGGAATAAGAGGGCTCTCAGCACTTAGTCTTTCCTCCAGTCTTCACATCGCCTTTGGAAACTTTTATTGCTGTTTATCAACATGAGGACCAAAGTTGTGCCAATGAAAATCTAAGAAGCCATTATGAGACTGAGAAACAAGAATAAAACTGTTAGAGACATCAGCCAAACCTTAGGCTTACCAAAATCATTGGAACATCATCAAGAAGAAAGAGAGCACTGGTGAGCTTACTAATTGTAAAGGGACTGGCAGGCCAAGGAAGACCTCCACAGCTGATGACAGAAGAATTATCTCTATAAATAAAGAAAAATCCCAAACACCTGTCCGACAGATCAGAAACACTCTTCAGGAGTTAGATGTGGATTTGTCAATGACCACTGTCCACAGAAGACTTAATGAACAAAAATACAGAGGCTACACTGCAACATGCAAACCACTGGTGATCTGCAAAAATAGGATGGCCTGGTTACAGTTTGCCAAGAAGTACTTAAAAGAGAAACCACAGTTCTGGAAACAAGGTTTTGTGGACAGATGAGACGAAGATTAACATATCAGATTGATGGCAAGAGCAAAGTATGGAGGAGCGAAGGAATTGCCCAAGATCCAAAGCATACCACCTCATCTGTGAAACACTGTGGTGGGTGTGTCATGGCCTGGGCATGTACGGCTGCTGAAGGTGCTGGCTCACTTATCTTCATTGACGATACAACTGCTGATGGTAGTAGCATAATGAATTCTGAAGTGTATAGACACATCCTATCTGCTCGTTCAAAACTAATTGGCCGGCGGTTCATTCTACAGCAGGACAATGATCCCAAACATACTGCTAAAGCAATAAAGAAGTTTTTCAAAGCTAAAAAATGGTCAATTCTTGAGTGGCCAAGTCAATCACCCGATTTGAACCCAATTGAGCATGCCTTTTATATGCTGAAGAAACAACTGAAGGAGACTAGCCCCCAAAACAAGCATAAGCTAAAGATGGCTGCAATACTGGCCTGGCAGAGCATCACTAGAGAAGACACCCAGCAACTGGTGAACTCCATGAATCGCAGACTTCAAGCAGTCATTGCATGCAAAGGATATGCAGCAAAATACTAAACATGACTACTTTAATTTACAAGACTTTGCTGTGCTCCAAACATTATAGTGTCCTGAAATGGGGGGACTATGTATAAACACTGTTGTAATTTCTACATGGTGAAACCGAAATGTACAAAAATGGCCTTTATTAAAATCTGACAATGTGCACTTTAACCAATGTGATATTTTCTATTACAAATCTCAAATTGGGGAGTACAGTGGCAAATAAATAAATGATGGGTCCTTGTCCCAAACATTATGGAGGGCACGGTATTTAAAGATACTCTTTAGCTAAACTGAAATGATTATTTGTAATTAAATTGTACAGTAACTGTTTTCATGAGAGATCAATTTGAAATTATGATTCACCTCCAATGTCCTTCCCTCCCAGTTTTAATCGTGTTAGGTTCAATAAACATGGGTAGCCTTTAGGACCTCTCAAACTTTCATTCCTTTGGAGGCAATGTCTGTGCTGATAACCACTACCTCTGCACAAACTGCGATATTCTTGGTCTAATCCACCATAAACGCTGGCTGTCACTGCAGAAATATGTGTTCTGTTGTGCTTATGAGTCTACATCATGTTTCTAAATGTATGTGCCTGGTAACAAGGATTTTATTTTTGTGGGTTGTAAATCTTTTTCCCATCCTCTGTCTATGGACTTGCTGTGCCATTCGCCACTAAAGAGACAGGTACAGCTATTTTAAGCCCCCCTTTCTAAATAAAAACTATAGTTGTGTTAATGCTCTTTAGGGTCAAAGATGGGTAAGGATAGCATGTGCCAACACACTCAATTTCACTCTTGGAAAATCTAAGTTTTTCAAACAAGATTTCCCTGCCACAATGTCTGAGGCTGTCTTTGCTTTTAGCATAATGCATCTTAAAGTTTAAGTCTTCATCCTGTCACAATTTTTCTGAAGGTTTTTGGAATGTAAACAATGATGGCAGTCCTGCATTTATTGTACACGTGTCCTGAAAACAATTAGAAGCCCATTAAAAAAGCAAATCGGTTGTGTTATTACAACGCAATGGTAGCTTCTGTGATCATTTACGCCGACATGCTCAGATTTACTAAATTCCCTTTCCCAATTTTGCATAGGTTGAACTTTTGGCCTCTGGATTACTAATTGTGCTTTAAGTTAAAATTTCAAGAGGAAGTATCTTTCAACACTAATGAAATGTGTAAATTTTGAGCATGAATAATTGCAATAAGGCCTAGTGATTCCCCCTGAGTGATAGATTTGTGTTGGCTCATTACTTAATGTGTGAGTGAGTTGGGTAAATACTACTGATGGGAGAAGCAGGCTGTTTATCTGTAGTTCTTTCAGCAAGAATTATTTTAAGTCTTCCAATCATTAAATCAAATCAATGTTCCTGTGATTGATAAATTCAATCTCTGCCGTGAAGTGCCTTTGGTAACAAATTGTATTTGGTCAGTTTTGTTTTCTCGCTTCTATTACGAGTTATTAATGATATTGGTTATGGTAATTATGTGAACTTTTTATAGAGTCACAGAGTGATACAGTGTGGAAACAGTCCCTTCAGCCCAACTCGCCCACACTAGCTAACAATGTCCCATCTACGCTAGTCCACTATGCTGCATCAACCTGTGATATTTGTAAAACTAAACTGATTTTGTCCTGACCTTTAGTGTTAGCTGACAGAATTTTGCTTTATAAGATGGTATTAAAAGTGGTGGGAGTCATTTGAAAATAAATCATGAGCTTTGTATCCAGATATGATCATAAAATAATAGTAACAACATTCATCTTTTGCTTCTGTATAACACTTTTAAACTTGGAGAAACTCAATATTATCTATTAGGTTTGCTATGAAGCCTTCCAGAGATGATGATTGCAAATTTCCCCTCCCTTCTCACAGGGATGTTTCTGGCAATCTTGCCTGGAATTTGTTGAACCACGACAAATGAACTGTTTTTAAAGCTGATCATTTTCCCTATAATATAGAGCTCATTAAAATGAAAGCTATTAGATCATGCAAATGACAACTAGTAAATTTCACATTTATGAAAGCTGGAAAAGCCCCAATGAATTCAGTAAGAGGGGGATGGGAATCAACACAATATTATCTGATTCTTGTATTGCCTTAGCCAAAAATAATTTGTAATTACAAGCTATGGATACCTGCTTTATACTTTTGATTACGGTATGTTGGAATATAGGAAATATGGGAGGCATGATTAGTCCATACATAGAATTCAAGAAGATAATAGTCTGAAGAAAGGGCCTCAACCCGAAACATCACCCATTCCCTCTCTCCAGAGATACTGCCTGGCCCGATGAGCATTTTGTGTCTATCTTCAAGAAAATAATAGCTAATTTCATTTTTTGATCTATTGTCTATTTCCCTCTTGTACCCCATAAACCTTTAAACATACCCCAAAAATCTAACAATAAATACAACCTTGAACATATTAATTGATTCAGGTGCTCCAACTTTCAGGTGGATAATTCCAAACTATCATGACTCCCAGGGATAGACACAAAGCTGGAGTAACTCAGCAGGACAGGCAGCATCTCTGGAGAGAAGGAATGGGGGACATATTGGGTAGAGACCCCTCTTCTCGACCTGAAATGTCACCCATTCCTTCTCTCCAGAGATGTTGTCTGTCCCGCTGAGTTACTCCAGCCTTTTGTGTCTATGGTTTAAACCAGTATCTGCAGCTCCTTCTTACACATGACATACAGGGACGTTTTTAAAAATCCTTCTCAATTTTTAAAAATAAACGATGCCTTTTTCTGAAACACACTCCCACGTTGAGACATTCCTTCAAAGGTTACCCTAACATGCCCCCTCAGAATCTTTCTAACTTTCAACTGTCGATCTTCTAAAGTCCAATTAATATACACCTAACCAGCTATATATTTCCTTAATACGACAACTATGTCATCCAGGAAAACATCCTAGTTAACTTTCTTATACTGCCTCCATTCAAATACAACCGTTCTTAAATGGGGAAAACAAAACTGCCTGCATTATTCTAAGTAGGGCCTCGCCAATGCCCTGCACAGTTTTAAAATGGCTTCCCTTTTACGTTTAATTTACCTTGAAATAATGGTCAAGATTCCACTTGTTATCCTCACTACTTGCTATACCAACATGCTAACTTTCTGTTACAGGTACAAGAGTTTCCTTTGCGTGCAGCATTTTGTAATCTCTCGCCTTGTAAATAATATTCTTCTGACAAAGAGGTGTCCTATTCACTACAGGATGTATAAGAATGTACTGGACCTAACCATGTTTTCCCGGGATGCTGCCTGACCCGCTGAGTTACACCAGCACTTTGTCTTACTTTGTAAACCAGCATCTGCAGTTCCTTGTTTCTACAGAATGAATTGAACAGGCTTTGATTTGTTTCACCTGTACGTATTCAGATTGGAGTGTATTATTGCAGGGAGAAAATGTGTTTCTTTTCAATGATCTTTCCTGTTTTACCTTAATATTTCTGTTTTTTTTCTTGGGGGTTTTTAATTTCATATTTCTGGCATCAGTATTTTTCTATTGTCACAGCCGAAATGTGGTCTTTGCTGCTACCTGCTGGATGTTATAACACATCAACACAAATTACAATTGGTTATGAACCCTTTGGTAGTGTAATATCCAGCTCGATTTTACATTTCAATTAAAGTTTAAGAAAATGAGGATTAGTTTATTTCATCGAAAGCAATATTTTCTATTAAATAAGAATAGTTTCCAATATCCTTGCAAACAATGATGGTGCTCTAATCTGTGCCTCAAATGAGTTGGCCAAGGGAAATAATTCCCACAAATCTGTAGTTCTTTAAAAGTGCCATGTTTTCCCATTTTGTCTGATAACCAGATTTCCATTATTGACTGCCGTACAATATGAATGTGAATCTAAATAAAATTTTCCTCAGTATAGTTTTGTAATGCAAAGTCCATTAAGTAAGTAATTAGGACTTTGTAGATTCCGTTCAGTAAATCACTGTGTGGAAATTCACAAGGGATTTTTTTTGGCATTGTTTCTTGTCAGATGACTTGTTGTGGTGTTGTGTATGCATTTAACAATAGCATCTAAATTATTCTATTTTCAAATTTAAAAACAAAGGAAGGTGCAAAGTGCACATGTTATTATTGTCAACCCCCTCCCTCCTCCCACCATGGTTTAGCCTTGTCTGCTGATTTGTAATCTTCAGCTTGGACCCATGAGCAACTCGCAGTAATTCTATGCAGTCACTTCCAATCTAAAATAGAAATTAATTTGCCAACAGATAATGAACCTTCTAGTGAATTTTGAGTTAATTTTAAAATAATTTGGTATCTTAAGATAGTAATTCACGAGGAATTGTGCAGAGAGAGTAACCTACGATCTCAAGGGGAAATTTATCAGTTACATTGTGACCTTAAGGACATAGCTTTTTGCCTTTTTGTGCTACATTAACCTATAGTTTAGATCCTTGAATCATTCATTTCTATTAATTTACAAATATCATTCGAGTTGCTCTTTAACAAATGTTGGAATTCAGAATTGAGAGTATAATTGAGAACACTCCTAATAACTATATCCTAAGTAACAAATTGGAAATATGCAGTTGGAGTGATTTTCCCAGGAGTTTAAATTTAAATTTTTTTAACATGGTGAATTCCATAATGCTATGGTCCAGTGTATCCTTCTGGTATTCATAACATGCTAAATGATTAGGAAATAAACCCGGGTCATTACACAGGATCTAGAGGACTGATGTAAGGCAATAGTTATTTTTCTTATTGATAACTCTTGCAGTGTGACTTGGAAATTACACTATTTGCCTATTTAAAATGCCATACAATATTGTCTTAAGTTTTTGACACTTTGAGATCTCATCTCATATAAGTATAGTACTCGGGAAGAAACATTGCTTTAATCCCTGTAGCTCCATTAACTACTCAAAAGGAAAACAATGTTATTTTTTTTAATATGTGGCAATGGTTAAGAGTACAGAAACCAGCTTTCACATTGTATCATGGGCTGTGACATTTGGTTTTGATAATCTGGAATCTTTACATTTTAAAATAAACTTAGTTTCTTGGTCATAATTTCTGTCAAATTATCGTTAAAAATCTGGTTCTCCAATGGCATTCTGAGAAGGAAACCTGCCATCCTCGTGGTCTGAAGATGCTGGAATCTGTGCAAAGTAAAAATGCTGGAGGAAATCAGCAGCTCAAGCTGATGAAGGGAGAGGGAATCAACCCTAATGCAGGATCTCGGTGCAAAATTGCTTTCCCCCTTCAGATGCTCCTCAACCCACTGATTGTCTCCAAGCAGTTTGTTTCATGATCCTTATGTGGTTTGCTCTATATATGACTCCTGGCCCACAGTAATGTATTCATTGCTTGATGGCATAACAAGCCATTCTGCATCAATGCTTTGAGGGGTGGGAAATTACTCTGATCCTGAAAAAAAAATAATCAAATAGAAAATATGTTGGTGTACAGTAGCAAGAAACATTCTCCTACATTTCAGTCTAATTGCTTTACAGGTCAAGTTTAGTCCCTTCTTACTAACTCTGCTTTGCCCCCTGCCTAGGTTTCAACACCAAACTCAGTTAACAGCAAGTCAGGAAATAACCTGGTGGATCTACTATTTGACACAGGATTTGAATCTAATCAAATTCCTTCTACAGGTAATACTTGATACTTTTTTTTTGTACCTGTGTTTGTCTGCCTTTGAATAGCAACACTGACCAATTAAGTTACTGGAACGATTTTCTTCTTCTTCTTCTTATAGGATTCCGGCAGTGTAGACGCTGCTAAGCGTATTACTGCCCTCCACAGGTCAAAATTTGAACTAAATTCTTACATACAGTCCTGTAACATGCAGGAATTGAAGAACAGCCCTGGATATCAGCTGATGTTTCTCACTGTGCCCAAACAAAGATAAAACAGAAAAAGCCTCAACTCCAAGTCCTGTCAGTCTAGCAAACAATGCCTTTCTTGCTACCCTATACTTTTTACATTCTAGGAAAACATGCTTAACTGTCTCCTTACTCCCACATTCACACAAGCCAGAAACATGTTTCCCTACAATGCACAAACAGTAATTTAACCCACAATGTCCCAACCTCAATCTACACAGTCTAACTGAGTCCCTACGGGACAGAGATGTACAGAAACATATTTTTCTAACTTCAGCTTGTACCGAAAAGTAGTGTCTACCCCTGACTTCCTTTTCCCATCCTCTCTGCCATTCTTTTGTTAAGCCCTCTTTAATTATTTCTCTCAGTTCCACTCTCCCAATGATACATGGATATCTATTTCTCTTCTTAAACTCTCCTTTGCTATGAGGTCCACCTGCTCATTCCCCCTCACCCCAGCATGCCCGGGAACCCAGCAAAACGTGATGTTACACACAAACCCAATTCTAGAAAACACACTCAAGATTTCATTTAGAATGTCAGGACGAGCGTTAGATTTCCCTACTCTTAAAGTTTCAAGAGCAGCTGCAGAATCAGAACAAATAATGACTTCTCTAAAACTGGCTTCCTCAATCCACCATAGAGCCCATTGAATTGCCATTAATTCAGTCGTGAGAACAGAGCTTCCATCAGAAATGCGTCGGCCAATCTTCAACCCAAGCTGCTCCACATACACGCCAAACCCAGCTCTCCCACTAACTGGATCTTTAGATCCATCTGTAAAAACAATCAAAGTGCTCTCACTGATTGAATTAAGATATTCCACTATTCTTGGAGTCACCTCGCGCTTATCTTTTTCCTGAAGAAAAGCAAGCTCAATAAACAGTTCAGGAAGAACCCAATAAGGCACAGGTAACCATATTATATGCTCTATAATACCCCCTTGTTCCAAACCCAGCTTCCTAGCCCACTGATTTATAATGACAAAAAATGTGTTATATTTGTTACCATCATCAACCTCTTGCAACAAAACACCTTGCTGGGAAGGTATCATTACATCCACAAAGTTTAGCCCAGTAATGTAACCCTAGCTTAATGCGCCTTAACCATAAGGGCATTTCTCCCATTTCAACAATCAGGGCAGGGACTGGGGAAGTTCTGAAGGCTCCACAGCAAAGCCTCAAAGCCTTTGCCTGCAACACATCTAGCCTAGCCAGAACAGTTTTAGACGCAGACCCATACACAAAACACCCGTAGTCAAGAGAAGATCTGATCATGGCCTGATAAATTAGCAGCATTGTCTCCCTGTCAGCCCCCCACTCACACCCAACCAGACTTCTCATAACGTTCAGAACTTTTTCACATTTCAACACAATTTTACCCACATGCACAGCCCAAGTCATACGCTCTTCAAACCAAACACCCAAAAACTTAAAAACCTTTACCTTCTCCAATAGAGACCCATACATATACAACCCTATCTTAGGTAACTTTCTTTTAAAACCAAATACCATATATTTAGTCTTAGAGGCAGAGATTTTAAAGCCCCATGTGTTCCCCCATTCCTCTACAGACACTAACACTCTTTGAATCTGTTTTTAAAACAAACTCTACATTACGACCTCTTTTCCAGATGGCCCCGTCATCTGCAAACAAAGACAGACCAAATCCTCTCTCTAATTTACAAAATATGTCATTTATCATGATATTAAATAAAACTGGACTGATAACACTTCCCTGCGGGGTTCCATTCTCTACCTCTACAGTCTCTGATGTGACACTACCAACCATTACTTGTATTGTTCTATTCAATAAAAAATCCTTAATCCAGTTGAACATTCGTCCCCTGACTCCCAAGTCAAAAATTTTAATCATTAATCCCTCCTTCCACAAAGAATCATATGCCTTCTCAATATCAAGGAATACACTCACTACTATTTCCTTGCTTCTAAATGCCCTTTTAATATCCTGATCCAAAACTGATACAGACTCCATTGTAGACCTTCCATTCCTAAAACCATTCTGTACATCAACAAATAGTCCTCTAGTTTCTAAAAAAATAAACTAGTCTGTTGGTTACCATCCTCTCCATAATTTTACAGAGCACTGCTGTGAGCGCTATAGGTCGATAAGAGCTAGGGTCAGATGCCTCTTTGCCCAGTTTTAAAATAGGGACCACGACTGCAAGTTTCCATTCCTTTGGCAAATAACCCTCTGCCCACACAGTATTAAACAAAGCTAAGATTTCATCAAGTACAATATCATCCAGATGTTTAAATAACTCATACGACAACCTATCTCTCCCCGGGGAGGTATTTGCCCCGGACATAATTGCATCCTTCAACTCTTTTTATGGTAAAAAAACAGATTAAAGGTATTATCATTTTCTAAACTCCTCTCCAGCTTCCACTGATTAACTGCCATCAGCTCGATTCTCTTTCTACACCTCTCCACTCCCATGCTCTCTGATCTATGCACTGCTTGAAAACTGTCAACACACATGTCTGCTTTTTCCTTATTGGAAACTGCTACCACCTCACCCTTCTGCAACACTGGTAACAAACTCCTTTTATATACTCCTGACATTCTACGCACAGCTGACCACAAATGCCTTACTGGAGTTTCAGGGCCTAACGTACCACAAAACTTCCTCCAACTATTCCTCTTTGCATCCTTTACAACTCGTCTTGCTACTGCCCTTAGCCGCTTGTACTCCATTGCATTGACCACAATTGGATACTTTCTTAATTTTCGATAGGCTATATTCCTGTTCCTTACAGCTTGGAACGATTTTCTTGAGGCAGCTGACTATTTATTTCTTATCCAAAGCTATTGGCACATGTACCAGTTTCCAATCATCATGCTGATTGGGCCACTGCACCTGCTGCATGCTTCCAGCAATTCAACCCAGTTTTTAATTAAAACTTGTTACCTCAGGATCATTTGTCATCTGAGAAGCTGGTATCCAGCCAAAAGGATAAATTAACTAGACACTCAAAATCTGAATTATGATTGGTAACTTTTTAAGCCTGTTTTTAAACTTCCTGAAAGTGTTATTTTAGATGCTGTACCAATTTCGTTCATCTGGAGCACAATTGTATTTTTTTTTAAAGTCTACTCAGTTTGTTGTCTTGATATATTCGGATCCATTTCATCACCACCTGTTCTACTTAAATCAGCACAGGATGGTGGAAATTTGTAGCCCAACTGCTGCTGTGAGTGAAGGTCGGCTGATGTTGTAAAACGGAGATTAGACGTAATGTCTTCAGTCTGTCTGTGTTTTGATAATCCCCATTAGTTTTTCTCTGAGATTACGCCTAGAGTTTTTATACATTTTCTATACTGAAACAGTTTCAGACCCTGTTTGATAACGGGTTTGTTTTTCTATTTAGATGCCAAAGCTTATTAATCCAGCAGAGGTTTAAATATAGGCACAAAATGCAGCCTCTCTGGAGAGAAGGAATGGGTGACGTTTCGGTTCTTCAGTCCGAAGGAGGGTCTCAACCCAAAGCAACCTTCGCACATTCCTTCTATGCAGAGATGCCGCCTGTCCCGCTGAGCATTTTGTCTATCTTCAGTGTAAACCAGTATCTGCAGTTCCTTCCTACACAGAGGTTTGAATATACCAACTTATTCATCACAGTTAAATCTTAATGCAAAGTACTGCACATATTGGATATCTGAAATTCAAAATAACAGGATAAGTATAACGGCCCTTATGGTATCTGTGGAGATAGTAACAATTACTGAAGAAGGGTCTCGACCCGAAACGTCGCCTATCTCCTTCGCTCCTTAGATGCTGCTGCACCCGCTGAGTTTCTCCAGCCTTTTGTGTACCCCCAGTAACAATTAACATTTCAGGTTGATGACTGTTTATCAAACTCGTGTCTCTGGATGAGTGATCCAGAACTGTGTTTGCTGGTATAGTAACTGAATCCTCGAGCATGTGGTTTTAGGCTGCATGACCAGATGTAAAATTAGGGGGAGTGGCGGGAAAGGCAGTTTTAGGGTGGGTCAGCAATTACAAAATGATGACTGTCAAACAAGAAAATAATTGCAATTTTCAAATATAATGCTTCATCTGATTCACCTCGCAAGCCATTATTATAGATAGATTGAGAAAGGCTGGTATTGGGCTTCTGCAAGCAGTTTGGAGATAAGCAAAATATTGAATCGATAAAGCTGTAAATGGAAAAAGAGAATTTCAGTTAAATTAAATTTTCCAGCATTCCTTTCAGCACAGCTGACTCTTGGATAATCAGTCTACAAGGCACCATATAAAGCAGTTACAGTTGTAGTGAGATGACCAAATTGTGTAAAGAAGCGTGCAAGACTTAAAACTAATTCACTCATTATATCATATGCGTACTTGGGTGAAAAGGCATTCCAATGTTACATATCATTGCTCCTGAGCTATTTATACAAAAGAGTTGTACTGCATTAGATTAACTAGTGTGTTACAGTGTGGCAGATGGCCTGGATATCTTGCAGCTATCTGATGGCTTTTTAGAAATAGTGCCAGATGTTGGACATCGTCCCCCTGTGCACATGATGATGTACAGATGTTTCTTCTCCACCTGAGTGGTTCATAAGCACTGCAGGCAAATATGATGCATCACAGTTCATATAAGCTGGATATTATGATTTGAGCAAAATCTAGGTTTTAAGTCCTGACTGCAATGTCTATCCACGTTTTAAGATAAATTACCATATGTGTACGAAAGATAATGCTTCTAAAGTTATCTCTGATGATTTTAAACTGTTTCTAATTAACTCTTTGAATTGAAAGCAGCTGTAATTCCGTATTGAGACAATGCATTATCAATTTTTACTTTAACTTAAACATAACTATTTGTCTTTTAAAAGATGTAGAACTAAAATAAATTCTGTGCAAGTTTTAGCATTATGGATATGAAATGCAACATTACTCCAAGTTTCAATTGGCAATGCAAGCCTCGAATATGTATTAGGTATTGAGAGTGTCCCCTGATTATATAATGGTCCCGTTCCTGAGAAATATCCATAAGCTGAATTTTAGTTGGAAATGAATTATTTCTTCCCAAATAGTAAAATCTTTAGCCTCAACAATGCTTGGGGACTGATCTGCAAAGAGTAGACTTGAGAAGTTCAGTGTAGGTTTTAGGGAGTTGTTACCAGCATGTAAATTCTGACAAATATTAGTCTGAATGCAGGCCATGTGGGAGGAGATAATCAGTGAGAAAGCTATTGGGAGTGAAAGTGTGCGCCAACGAGAGGCCGCTCGGGGTTTGTAACGTTTGATCTTGGAGTTTGGATAAGGCATTAGCTGTTTCATTAGGTGGTATTGCATTGTTTCCTGGTGAAGAGATTACAGTACAATACCTCAGAGTAGTCTAGGAGAATTTACATAAAGTCAGATGTTTGTAAATCAGGCCTTCTGTAAACTTGGGGTGTCCCATATACATTGTCCAGCGACCAGCCTTGCAGGCTAGTCTGTCAGGGTTTCATTTCTGGTTAGTGAGTTTACTGATCTCACTAAATTAGTGTTGTATTTAGATGTAAATGTTTTGTACTGAAAACTCAACACCGGAAAGGGAGTTGGGTGGGAAGGGGTGAGTTGCGGAGTGAGCAATCTTTGCGGAAGGCAGAAAGGGGTTCAGATGGGAAGATGTGACTAGTGGTGGGATCACATTGGAGGTGAGGAAAATGGTGGAGTATGATATGTCGGTCTATGATATATGTTATGATATGTATATGTTGGAGTATGATGGGGTCTGAAGAAGGTTTCTGATACGAAACGTCACCTGTTCCTTTTCTCCAGAGATGCTGCCTGACCTGCTGAGTTACTCCAGCATTTTGTGTATATATTTGGCATAACTAGCATCTGTAGTTCCTTCCTGCAAATGACATGTTGGATACAGAGGCTGGTAGGCTGAAAGGTGAGGACCAGGGGATCTCGATCCTTGTTCTCCCTTGGAGGAGGGGTAGCACGAGCAGGACTATGGGAACGGGTGAAACCACGTTTATCAAAGAAAGATTCACCTCCTCTAAGCTCATCTATTGCATCCGGTGTACATTCCTGTACATCGGAGAGACCAAGCATAGACCTCTACTAACAACTCCCACCCCCTGCTACTTTCCTCTCCCTGGCTTCACATTCCACAACTCCTCAAACCTGTCCCACACCTATTTTTATCTCTGGCCCTGTCAAAAACTCCCCCTTACCTATTACCTGCTATGTTTTGTTCTGCCTCTTCCCTTTCCAGCTTTCTTCTCCCCCTCCCTACAATCAGTCTGAAGAAGGATTTTGAAACGAAACGTAACCTATCCATGTTCTCCAGAGATGCTGCCTGACCCCCTGAGTAATTCCAGAATTTTGTCCTTTTGTGCATTAACTAACATCTGCAGTTCTTTGTTTCTGCACAACACAAGAAGATAAGAGTAGGTCATTCTGCTCCTCGAGCCTTCTGTGTGAGTTGCCCCATAGCCCTCAATTTATTTTTCCATTATTTATCTACATCCACCTTAAATATATTGAATCATCTGGCCTCCACCACCCTCGGGCAGAGAATTCTAGAGATTAACTATCCTCAGAAGAAATTTCTATGTACCTTAATTATAAATGACGGTCCCCATATTCTGTAATTCTGTCTACTTGACTCTCCCAACTACTGGAAACGTGGAAGATTCAACTACGAAACCTACTCATTGTCGTATCCAGTGATGACTTGTTTGCATCAACATCTGAGTATAGAGTGATGCTCTTATTTGGTGCTTATCATCTGAACTCCTGCATTGACAATCGTCATTTGATCAATGGAATCACTGCCTAACAGAGAACAGCAACAAGAGAGGGGAGATAATGTACAATGTAATCCTAAGGAGAACAATGAATAATTTGTACACAATTTCAAATATTCTCTTTTCTGCTTTTTTATCATGTATGTAGTAGATTTTGGTTTACCATTGGATTGCGCTAAATAGTGATTTAAATGGGCTGACTCATTCTATAGAATTCATGGAAGAAAGCTGGCAATTAGATGGTGCCTTTTGCAACCCGTGGATACTCCCAAAGCATTGTAGTAATCTGATGTCCATTTTTTTAAAAAATATATGCAGATTTAATGACAAAAATAAACTTCCTTTTCAACATTAGTGTTTCACGAGGAATTTCATGATCCAGGCTCTATTTGCTCTGTGAGGAATTATACTGTTTTGCTGCCTAACGAGTTTGGGATTAACCTGGTTCCCTACATTTTGCCTGATGAAAACATTTTTTTAATCACTCAAAACTGTTTAAACATAAGTTCCTGTTTCTGAGATTAATATTTAGACTTGGCTGAGGTATTAAATGGAGTGTGGAGATTTAATTATTCAAAACATATCAGATTTGTTTAAGATTTTTTAAGATCCTGTTTGCTTTGTTCTCATCACTTCATCGGCCACATTCTCATTTATTTTATTGTCATGATGATAGGTGATATTCTATTATTAATATTTGAGCAATAAAGTCACCAGTGGTATATTCAGTTTTACCACTGGAAATATTATTATTTGTTTAAAACCCACATTTTACAATCTGAAAAAGTCATTAAACGCTCCAATTCATATAGATCGATGCTTCCCTGGAGCTTTTAACACTTCTTGGATGATAGGAATGGTTTAGAAATAAAAAACAAGTGTTATATTGACGATAGACACAAAAAGCTGGAGTAACTCAGCGGGACAGGTGCCATCTCTGGGGAGGAATGGGTGACGTTTTGGGGTTGAGACCCTTCCTGTAGCGCCTGGTCCCTTGTTTCAGAGGCGATCTTAAATACCACCATTGCTTTAGTGGAATTTAAATTCATGTCAAACACTCGCTATGAAACTACTGGAATGGTTCCGTAATGTTCTTAAGGCAGGAAATTGACCTTACTTGGCCTGGCCTTTATGCCTTTAGGTCCATAATGTGGCTGCCTCTTATTGACTTTAAAGCACCATGGCAAACAACTTGATTCAAGAGGCAATTAAGAAGGGATAAGATAATAAATGGTGGTATTGCCACTGATGTCTATATCCCATGAAAAAATAAAAATAAGCACATGGTAGATTTTGTTCATCAATGTGACTGAAGATTATTTTTGAGGGAAGTGCAACTAAATTTAAATTTGGATGTTCAGTATAAGATATCTTCCAAAGAACCATGTCATTCCAACCCCATTGTTTTTATAGCTATTGTTTTTAGTTTTTGCAATCATTGGTTGTAAACACTCTTGGTTATTACTTGCCCTCTGTGTATGAGTCCAAAGTCTGTAGTTCACGGGTTGCTATTGGTTGAAAGTTAACATTTGGCACTGAGAGAGAGCTGCATACAGTCAGTGTTACAACTTGGAAACAGACCCTTTGACTCAAGTCATACAAGCTGAACATGCTAGCCATCTAAGCTAGTCCCATTTTCCTCCATTAGGCACATATCCCTCAAAACCTTTTCTGTTCACATACCTGCCCAAATGTCCTTTAGATGTTATCATACTTGCCTCAACTGCCTTAATTGACAGCACGTTGCATGTATACACAACTCTCTATGTGGAAAAAGTTGCCCCTCAGATCCCTTTAATTCTTTCCCCAATCATTTTAAAGCTTCGCCTTCTAGTTTTGATTCCCCTTCCCAAGAAAAAAAGACTGCGTGGATTCACCTTATCTGTGTCCCACATGGTTGTATACACCTCTAAGGTCACCCACCCCTCATAACCTAAACTCTAAGGAATATATATTGATTATTGATGCCTGCTTGTATACATTTAACAAACTCTACGCCATGCAAGCCTGTTCCATTGAGTGTCTGTCAATATTAAGGAAGTTGCAATCTCGCACTGATGCCATCCCATTATTCTTATATTATAGTTATCTGCAATCCCCATGAATATCCACTCCTCTAATTCCTGTTGACTATTTTAAGGGAGGGGGGAGGGGTTGGTCTATGAAACACCCAGACTAAAATACACTTCAAAAAGACAAATAATACACATTTTACCGTAGATAAAAATGATATCAGGCTAGAAACATACATTTTTTTAAACTAGGGAAAAAAACCCTTTATGCAGTATATGGTGAACTCAATATAACTGAGACAACTGCCCCAACGTGAACATTTTCGATTACCAGAGTAATCGGGGACCTGAGCCACAAAGGTGGACTATGAAGAAGTGACCATTCAGTTCAATTCATTTTATTGATATGAGGAACAAACTCTTAAAAAAAAAAAGTTTTTTAAATCTAGTTGGTACATTGATGGATTGCTTGATGGACACACAACAAAACTTTTATTTGCCTTGCAGGTGGGACAGGCGAACAACTTGGTGGGTTTGCAGACTTTACCTCCGCAAATACAACACAGAGTAACTTCCCTTTGACACCAGGTACATTATTGCTATCATGAGCTCGTTAGCACTTGCGGGCTGTGTTTATATATTCATAACATGTTTGTTTATGTACTAATAGTTTTCCGTATATCATAGGTGCAAAATCCCATACATATCTGAAATTATGTTGTATTAATGTAATCAAGCATCAGCCTTAGTCAGAGGCATCTGGCTCAAAAAACCCCAACATAACAGATTGTTGAAGACCATCAAGGTTGACAAGAAACTGCTGTTCGGGGAAAGACAAAAAAAATCCTGTCTTTCGTTTTCCAAGGTTCATATTGTTTCAGGCAAAATTGTTCTAAAATGATAATTAGCCAAGATTACTGGTAAATCACTGGTACTGCAGCAGGGCCTTGAGTGCTGAAGAATGTAGCACAGGATGTAAAAAGGTGGAAGCTTTTAGCAGCTTTTAATAATGAATGCCACGTTAATTGATTTTCATCTCTTTATGCTTGGGTCTTATTCTTATGTCTTGAGGTCGTTTGACATGTTTCAACATCAAATAGTTGTTAAATTTCAGAGCTTCACAAGACATCACCTTTCTCCCAATTTATCGAGTATTCTAGTGGTATTTTAAGAACCAACATTTACAAAACAATGTTTTAATTGAGAAACGAAATTTGTTATGCAGTGAAAGTGTGACATACAAAACAGATTAATTTATTGATGTGATGTAAACCTCTGGGCTGCCAGCCAATATGGCTTAACACTCAATTCAACAGTGCCTTACTTCTGTGTCTCATTGTATTCATAATGCTCCCCTTGACCTTGGTTTGAATGATAAAAATATAACCTGTTACATATTTTTCAAGTCTACAGTTTACATATGTATTGTGGATGTTATTGGCAATAAGAAAAAGCAAATCTCTGCCATTCATTTAATGATGGCATCAAATATATCGATGCCCTGGATTACGGAATGCCCGACAAAGATATCTGACAAGGCAAAATCTCCCATAATTTTTAACTTTTTTTTTGAGACGATAGAAAAAATACTATGCTTCCTGATGTTAATAATTGGGTATTGTGCATGTTCCATAGTTTAATTATTGGTATTGTTAGAGTGAACATAGAAGATGTTCATTGAAATGAAAGAATTGTGAGAAATGTATGCAGAACGATACTATATACCTATAGAAAATGGACATTTCTAACATGAAAATAAACTGGCTTACAGACTCTGCTATCATCTTTTAACTGCTACCCTTCCACGGTACTCTCCACAAACAACATTGATCTCCAAACTGATTGTGTTTACTTAACATAAGATATTATGCCATTAAAACATTTCTATATTGGCACCAAGAAATAAATAAATTGTTCATTATTAAATGTTGGAATATCTTCATATTCACAAGCTTAATTGTTTGTAATCTAGGTATTGTTAGCACCTGGGTTAAGGTTTCAACCAGCTATCTAGTCCACCTTCATGTCTATCTTTCCCACTTTCACAATAACAATTGCTGACTTTCTGTTACCACCTGGAACCCTCGTAAATATTTTTATATAATGGACTTGTCTATTCCAGTGTTTTTCTGGTTGGACTTCCATCTTTTGCTCAATGAAAACTTGTGTTAATCCCAAACCCACCATGTTTGCACCATGTTGTTCATTCATCACTCTTTACTGTTTCAATTACCATTGGTTCCCAGTCCATCGCCTTAGTTTCAAAATCGTCCTTGTGTTAAAATTGTCAAAGTTGTGGTGTTTTTTTTATGTGAATGGATTTAATCCCATATGTTTTTCTGATCCTCTATCCTCCAAGTCTAGTATTTTGCATATTCCTACTTTTTAAAAATTGAATCACAGTAGTGTCTGTGCCTGTAATTGACGTGACCCCCAAAGCTCTGGAATTTATTACCAAAACATCACCCTGTATCAGTCCTACCTCTATATTGGGTCAGGACTAATGCAGAGTCCCAACTGAAAGTCGACATTTTATTTTCCGCAGATGTTATTCAACCTGCTGAGTTCCTTCAGCAGCTTGTTTTTTCTCACATAACTTTAATGGTGCAATAGTAAATAGTTGCACCCCCAGCTGAGATCCTTGCAAGCACACTAGTTTGATTCTCACTTTTGTGTCCCTACTTTTTTATTCCTACTATCCTGTTCGTGCTCTGTGTCCGGCAGCAATTTGCTTTCAGTTGCATAAAAGGCCTGTCCCACTTGGGCGTCATTTGCGTGTCACGCAAATGCGCGCGAAGATTTTGTACATCCCAAAATCCTGGAGCGCCGCGCGCGACCGTACGTTACTGCCTACCTCGCCACACACCATGCGCGCTTAATGCGTACCATGCGCGCTTAATGCGCACCACGACGCGCGCCTTGCGTCATGACGCGTAAATTATGTCGCGTAAATGTCACGCAAATGACGCACAAGTGGTACAGGCCCTTAAGTTTCCACTATAACTAACCGTTTTTAAAGTAAACCTATGCAAAATGCCACCTTGAGGACAAACAAATAATATCAATTGACAATTCCCAGTACACCATTTCTTGGGCACTTCCAAAAAAAAACTACATCTCAATTGCATAAAAACATTAATCAGCTGAACACTTTTAAGACCTGTAATTATAGTCTTGAATAATTTCCCATCATTAGATATTAAACTAGTTGATCTGTAATTTCCTGTTTTTTTGAATCATCTTTTACTTTTCTTAAAAAACAGTGATATGCACAATTTTCTAATTTAAAGTGTGGTTCTAGAAATGTGAGCGTTTAGGATATTTACAGATTTCTCACCAGTTTTCTTTGAAATGCTTGCACTGGAACCCTGCCACCCCCTCCCCCCCACCCCCACCCCACCTTGTTTGTTACTCAATCATGCCTTTATACTTTGTGTTTTTATTTTCACCATCTGATCTCTGGATATTTCCTTAAGTTGCTTAATGCAAAAGTTGATTGTGCTCCTTTTAAGTACCTTGAGATATTTTGATATGTTGAAAAACATTATACAGGTATAGATAGCACAAAATGCTTTGGAGTAACTCAGTGGGAGAGGCAGCATCTCTGGAGTGAAGGACCACCCATTCCTTCTCTCTAGAGATGCTGCATGTCCTGTTGAGTTACCCCAGTATTTTATGTCTATCTTCGGTGTAAACCAGTATCTGCAGTTCCTTCCTACACAAACAGGTATAGATCATTGATTGAACAATCATGGTTACATGAGTCGGGAGAATGTTTAGCTTCATTTAAATGTATTGGATATAAAATAATTGTGGCTGACATTCCACTGCTGTGTTGAATGGAACTATTACAAAATTAACACCCAACCCAACCAAGGCCAATCTAGATCCGGAATGCTGAACATTTTGTTTATGAATGTGATTCAGCCTTGAGGCATTTGCAGAAAAATAGGTAGAAGATTTGGTTGCACGTAAATTAGACATCCAAATACATAGGCTGTATGTATTAAAACCATGCAAATTCTCCTGATAATGCACTGGCCAGACCAACCTGGGAAAACCCAGATATGATTAGTTATTCAGAACGTATGTGTGCCTGACACATGCAGTCGTGTCTTTTTGAGGTTGGCTAACCAGGCAGTTTGCTGCACTTACGAAAGTTACCTGCCTTTCAGTGGATACATTAAACCAAAACCTCAACTGTTCTCTTGGACGCTTGTATAAGATTCCATGCTTCTATTAGTAAAATAAGTTATCCCCATTGTCCTCGTAAAAATTATTTGTGTGTACATTGGCTCCCCATTCCTGCACTTTCACGTTTTAAGTGTATTTCATTAATTTTTAATAAAAATAAATGACTGTTGTAAAATCTCTTAAAGCTTTGACAGTTGACATGGCCTTTGGGGATGTTTTGAGGGTTGAGCCTCCTTTCTGGTTTTTGAGGCATTGCTGCCACTCAAGCCACCCAGGATACACGATCCCATCCAATTTGGATAAACAATGATGTGGGGTGATTGTGGGCAGAAAACCATGGCAGTGAGATGGGGCCCATTTATATATTTTTTTAAAAATACAATAAAATAAAATGTATTGTGGAAGTCATGCTTCATGGTGTTGTAAACTTGACATTTATATTCTGATCTGACTCTGGAAAGTGGCAATCTGATGCATCTCCTCTCCCAGGAGATATTTTTGCAAAGCTTGGAGTACAAGTCCATTATAATGTCACCCACATTTCTGAAAGCTGCTACAGTGACTTTCTCATTTTAGACTTAAGTAAAACTAATTAGACATTTTTGATGGTTTGAGAACATCAGCTCCCACTGTGCTCTTCAAAGCAATTATGAAACAACAGCGACTAAGCACTTTTCTGGTCGCAGGAATGCAAGGAGTAGCATTGTGTGCCATGAGTTAAAAGCTAAAGTGCCCTCCGTAATGTTTGGGACAAAGACCCATCATTTATTTATTTGCCTCTGTACTCCACAATTTGAGATTTGTAATAGAAAAAATCACGAGGTTAAAGTGCACATTGTCAGATTTTAATAAAGGCGATTTTTATACAATTCTGTTTTGCCATGTAGAAATTACAGCAGTGTTTATACATAGTCCCCCCATTTCAGGGCACCCTGATGTTTGGGACACTGCAATGTCATGTAAATGAAAGTAGTCACGTTTAGTATTTTGTTGCATATCCTTTGCATGCAATGACTGCTTGAAGTCTGCGATTCATGGACATCACCAGTTGCTGGGTGTCTTCGCTGGTGATGCTCTGCCAGGCCTGTATTGCAGCCATCTTTAGCCTATGCTTGTTTTGGGGGCTAGTCCCCTTCAGTTTTCCCTTCAGCATATAAAGCTGAAGGGCATGCTCAGTTGGGTTCAGAGTGGGTGATTGACTTGGCCACTCAAGAATTGACCAATTTTTAGCTTTGAAAAACTCCTTTGTTGCTTTAGCAGTATGTTTGGGATCATTGTCTTGCTGTAGAATGAACTGCCGGCCAATGAGTTTTGAGACATTTGTTTGAACTTGAGCAGATAGGATGTGTCTATACACTTTAGAATTCATTATGCTACTACCATCAGCAGTAGTATCATCAATGAAGATAAGTGAGCCAGTACCTTCAACAGCCATACATGCCCAGGCCATAACATCCCCACCACTGTGTTTCACAGATGAAGTGGAATGTTTTGAATCTTGGGCAGATCCTTCTCTCCTCCATACTTTGCTCTTGCCATCACACTGATATAGGTTAATCTTCGTCTCATCTGTCCACGACCTTTTTCCAGAACTGTGGTTGCTCTTTTAAGTACTTCTTGGCAAACTGTAACCTGGCTATCCTATTTTTGCAGCTTACCAGTGGTTTGCATCTTGCAGTGTAGCCTCTGTGTTTCTGTTCATGAAGTCTTCTGCGGACAGTGGTCATTGGCAAATCCACACTTGACCCCTGAAGAGTGTTTCTGATCTGTCGAACAGGTGTTTTGAGATTTTTCTTTATTATAGAGATAATTCTTCTGTCATCAGCTGTGGATGTCTTCCTTGGCCGGCCAGTCCCTTTGCGATTAGTAAGCTCACCAGTGCTCTCTTCTTAATGATGTTCCAAACAGTTGATTTTGGTAAGCCTAAAGTTTGGCTGATGTCTCTATAACAGTTTTATTCTTGTTTCTCAGTCTCATTATGGCTTATTTGACTTTTATTGGTCCTCATGTTGATAAACAGCAATAAAAGTTTCCAAAGGTGATGGGAAGACTAGAGGAATGACTAGGTGCTGAGCGCTCTTTTATACCTGCATTAAGGAGGCAATTAAACACACCTGAGCAATTACAAATGCCTGTGATGCCATGTGTCCCAAACATTATGGTGCCCTGCAATGGGGGGGGACTACGTATGAACATAGCTGTAATTTCTACATGGTGAAACATGGTATAAAAATGGCCTTTAATAAAATCTGACAATGTGCACTTTAAGCACATGTGATTTTTCTATTACAAATCACAAATTGTGGAGTACAGAGGCAAATAAATAAATGATGGGTCTTTGTCCCAAACATTGTGGATGACACTGTATATTCTCTAAATACTAGCAGAGTACATTGGCTGAATCTCTGGTTATGCTGTTGGTTTCTTTTAGCATGGTGCCCATTTGAATTGTTTGTGAAAGTAACTTAATATTACTAATGATGTACACTTTGTTAGTAATTTGAATATAAGAGTATGAATGGAAATTACTAATTCATACTAACATACTAACACAAAGTGCATTCTGTTGCTCAGATTTCAGAGCTTGTGGTATGTTTGAGATTTCTAGAATGCGATAATCTTTCAAACTTGGTCACAACATCGAAACACCATGTGAGAACAAAGTGGCCATATAGTATAAAGAATTGTTCGTAGCAATAAATTGAATTTATAATTGGGTATATGTTAATATTAATGGAAGAATATTGTAGTGGATGTTGGAAGAATTTATTATTTTTTATATCAATGGAAGTAGAAAAGTTGACTGGTTTGAAGAAATATCTTTAGCAGTTGGTTTTAGAAGAAATTCTTTGTATGTGTACTTACTTGGCCAATAAACGTATTAATTCATTCAGTGATTCACTGATGACAACCTCGTCACCAGTCGCTCTCGCCAGGAGCACTGCGCTCACCTCCGGTTGCTCTGTCAGTTGCTCAGCGAATATGGCCGGGCTATCAACCTGGCTGAGTGTCAGTTTGATCTTAATTCCATCAGTTTCCTTGGCGATCACGTTGCCCAGCATGGTGGGGTTCCGCTCCCGGTCAAGGTTGAGGCCATTCGACAGTTTCCTCGCCCCTCCATGGTGAGAAGACTCCACGGGTTTGTTGGCAGTGTGAACTATTATCATCATTTTGTTCCAGCGGCTGCCAGGATTATTCGGCCGTTGTTCAAGTTCCTGGCCAACAAGCAGCAAGACCCCGTGTGGTACGGTGAGGCCTGGCTACGCGAAAGAGGCGCTGGCGAGATCGACGATGTTGGTCCATCCGCGGGCCGATGCTCCGACCGCTCTGACAGTTGATGCCTCTGACACTGCTGCGGGTGGAGTAGCTGATTGATGGAGGCTGGCAGCCCCTTGCCCTTTTTCCGTCGTCACCTGCGACCTCCTGAGCAGAAGTACAGTGCTTTTGACCGTGGCGCCAAGGCGCTCTTGCAGGATTTTGCCTTGTCGCACCAGTGTTACGACCATATCCATGTCGATCTCGTGGGATCGCTGCCCCAGTCCAGAGGTGTCACCCACCTTCTCACTATCGTGGACCGTTTCACGCGATGGCCAGAGGCCGTCCCACTCGCAGATACCTCCGCTGCAACGTGTGCACGTGCCCTTGCTGCCCATTGGATCGCCCGTTTTTGTGTGCCGGTTGACAGCTCTTCTGACAGGGGTGCGCAGTTCACCTCCGCGTTGTGGTCTTCCATGGCACGGCTGCAGGGTGTTCAGCTGCATCACACTACAGCCTACCACCAGCAATCCAATGACTTGGTGGAGCGTTTTCACCACCACCTGAAGTCGTCATTAAAGGCATGGCTCACGGGCCCGGACCGAGTTGCCATGGGGATCTGCACTGCCCCAAATGATGACCTGGCTACTTTCTCCGCTGAGCTGGTGTACGGAGCCCCGCTTACGGTTCTGGGGGATTTCAATCCGGCGGCACTTGGGCAGCAGGAGCCACCTTCGACCATGCTGGCGCATCTCCGGGAGAAGGTGGACACGCTCTCTCCTGTTCCGACGTCCCTCCATGGACTTACTCCCTCGCACGTCCCATCTACCCTCAAGGACTGCAAAGGCCTTATGAGGGTCCTTTCCGGGTGCTGCAGCATGCCACCTAGAAATTTGTGCTCGACATGGGCGGCAGGCATGAGACTGTTTCAGTGGCCTGTCTTAAGCCGGCTCATTTGGACATTGGTCAGCCAGTGCAGGTGGCACAGCCCCGCCGCCCTAACCGCACCCGCCCTCAGTTCGGGAGGGAGGCATCACTTATTGCTAGAACCCTCGTCAGGAGGTGACAGAGCTTTGGCGCCAAATGGTGTGCCCCGCAGGCGCATGTGTCTGTTTTTGTTAATCTTAGCTTGTTTTCGTCCTGTGTTCTCTCTTAAGCTCGCACTCCGCAAGGGGAATTGGACGCCTTACCAGCCACCTTGGCATCACTGAGTCAGTTATCTTGCCAGTTCCCACCATCACTGCCACTTGTACCAAGGTACAGTGAAAAAGCTTTTGTTTGAGGCTATCCAGTCAAAGAAAATAGGGGGCACATTGTCACAGCAGTTTTAGTATATACGCATCATTTGAACTTGTAAAATAAGGCTGTAACTCCAGATGCTGGGGGAATCTCGTCCGAGGCATCGAATTCATTCTGCAGCATTAGATTATAGCCTTACAGTATTCGTCCAGGTAATAATGTTGTCTATAGGCCTATTTAGCATAACTTGGCAGCACAGGGTAAAAGATTCATGAACCTTGCGTCATTTAAAAATGATAGGTCCTGATTTTGACAAATTACTCAAACCTTTTAAAGTCAGTATTTCCTTTTTAAAAATCTAATCTTTGCAGAAGTCAAAAGAGTAGTTTTGCTTGATGTGAAAATTGATGAGGAGAAAGGAAGAGTAGTGAGTTGATGGGGTGTGGGGGAGCTGTCAAGGAGAGAAGGATATTCATAAATCCATGACTAATCCTGCATACTGTGCTTGTCGGTGCTTATTAAGAAACAATTCTTAACTATTTTAATATATATAATAATTAGTCTCAGGAAGTTGATTTACGTATGCTCATTTTGTGCTGTTCTATGTACATACTTTTAAATGCTACTTGATGCAGATACCTGTAATAGGTTTATATAACCTAAATGCTTTTAAGGTCTCATAACCATTCAAAAATGATTAATCTGGGTTGAATGTTATTTCTAGAGGGACCATGAGTGTTACAAAAGGATTAATCAAATTTGAAAAATGATTTCTAAAGGGACTGTAAGTGTTCAGCAATGATTAATCTTCTTTGAGAAATGATTTCCGAAGGGGCTATTACTATTGCTGTGCAGCCTGTAAATTAATACAAGGAACGACAGCTCAAAACTGATTATTTGTCCAGCAAATCTGAGTTGCGAGTTTCATCCTGGTGGAATGGGGGCATTTAGCTTGAACAGCTATAGTGCCTATACAACAATGAGGAGGACATCTCTAAATTCTGTTTAACTTTGCCCCTCTCCACTGCTCCTCACCTAATAATCATTCAGTGAGGATACTGCTTGATGGTCCAGAGCCTTGTAAAGCAATTAGACTATGTTTCCCATTCTGGGCTAGGTAATGTGTATTATCCCAGAAGTAAAGATATTGTCATTGTTACAGATGAATAATGTGACGTTCACATGAAGAATGGTTAGACAAAGAAATAAGAAGCAACTGGTGCTTACAAAATTATTCAATGTGAGAGAAGGGTAAAACTTAATGTGAAAGAAAAAGGATGTAAGAATATCTATCTTTTATATGACCAAATCTGATTAGCAATTAAATTAATACAAATTTAAAAAAATAAAAAGCAAATAGCACCTCTGTAGTAGGAAGGATTATATGACATTTAATGGTAACATTAGAAAAATGATGATGTGTTATGGGATAGTGTCAAAAGATTTTTGAAAAGGAATTTTTAAGGAACTTTTTCAGAACCAGAGGTTTAGTGGAGGGATTGTTACTAATAGTGGAATGATGAAAAGGGGGATACCAGGCCATGTTTGGAAAACCATGGATATCTGTGAATTTGGAGGAAGTTATAGAATTGGGGAGCGGTAAAGACATGGAAAGATTTGGAAATATGATTGATACATTTAAAATGCAGTAGGCCTTGATCGGGAACCATATGATAAACAATGTCAACGATATATTAATTTATCTTTGAATTTGAAAAGTTATTTCTCCAAGAATAATTATCCAACAAAAAAAAATACAATGGAAGTATAATACTTGCAAGAAGTTGAATAATTCTGTATGGCTTCATAAAACAATCTCTTTCTCGCGATAGAAGGGTTTAGAGGGAAATGGGCCAAGCCCGTGCATGTGGAACCAGTTAGGATGGGGCATCTTGGTTGGCATGATGAGTTGGGCCGAAGGACCGCTTTCCTTGCTGTACGACTCAATTCTATGATTATCACTCAATGTTTATGCCAAATCAAATATCGATTTTTAAACTTTGCATCGCAGTCAGAAATTTACAAATGACAATGTTTCAATATATTGTCACATATCATACAACATTGTATATTTCTCTATTTTCATCCAGAGGGAAAGAGCCGAGTAGCAGAAGGGATATAGAAATTAGTAGGAAAGATGCTTTCAGCAGATATGTCTGAATTCAAAAGCTACAGTCTAGTCTGGTATTGTCTGTGACTATTTTGACCTCTGTTTATGATTTTATTATAAAGTAAGAATCAACTTCATATTAATTATTGCTTCAAATAATTATGTTCATAAATAAAATCTATAATTCACAGCATTGTCATTGTACTATTGATACTGTCAAATGAAGAGGGTGCAACAAGAACGCATTTCTGTTTATTGTCAAATAGGTGATTGGGTTATGATTTTGAAACCAGAATATCGGCTTGATTATCCTTTTAAAGTATTTTGTACGCATCAGGGTCAGGTGTACTGGCTTGGTAATAGAATCCTCATTTTGGATAGCTATATCATTGCCTTTTAATGAAATATCCACAAGACTCTCAGATGAAGTCTTTCAGTTCTGCAGTCACTTTGTAAGGATCATGCCTCTCCTGTTGATCTTGTGGATCAACAAACAACTGTGACTTCTCAAACAACTGCGTTCTTGAGTGTATTTCCATTTTTTTCAAATTTTGTGCTCATAAAGATATGTTTGTTGTTTAACATGGGTATTTGAAAGGGTTTTGCAAGGAAAAGCCGCTTTGCCTAAAATTGATTATCATTGCCGCTTTGTCACGGGGGGGGGGGATTTAATCTTCATCATAGCTATTGTACAAAGATAGTAAGTTCAAAAATCAGATAATCTGATAAATGGATCCCCATGTTCAAATATTGCTAGAGCCCTGGTTGAGATATACGAGCCATCATTAGACATGGGTGAGGTGCTGGGAGACTGGAAGGTGGCTAATGCTGTGCCTCTATTAAAGGAGATTTGCAAAGAAAAGCCTGGGAACTATAGACCAATGAGCCTAACATCTGTGGTAAGCAAGTTACTGGAGAGTATTCTGAAGGATAAGATATATATGCATTTGGGTAGATCTAGGCTAATTGGGGATACTCAGCAGGGTTCTGTACATGTCTTACAGATTTTATTGATTTTTTTTTTTAAGTTACCAAAAAGGTTGATGAGAGCAAGGCCAAAGACATTATCTTTATACACTTCAGCAAAGCCTTTGATACAGTTCCACATGGTAGGCTGGGTTGCAATGGGATTCAGAGAGAGCTAGCCGGCTGGAAAGAGAATTGGCTTTATGGAAGGAAGATGATGAGGAAGGAAGGAAGAGGGTTGTTTTTTGGGCTGGAGGCCCATGACTAGTGGTGTGCCTCGGGGATCATTGCTGGACCCAATGCTGTTTGGGATTTATATCAACGATTTGGATGAGATGGTATAATTAGTATGTTTTCAAAAATTACAGCAGGATCTTGATCTTTTTAGCAAGAGGAATGGTTAAAGGAGTTTAATGCTGATATGTGTGAGGTGTTGCATTTTGGGGAGTCAAACCAGGACAGGATGAAAGGCATGGACCTTGAGTGTGTTGTAGAGCAGAGGTACCTAGAAGTGCAGGTACATAGTCCATGAAAGTAGCACCACATGTAGGTAGGGCGGTCAAGAAGGCTTTCAGTACATTGGCCTTCATCAATCAGCATATTAAGTATAGATGTTGGGATGGTATGTTACAGTTGTATATGACGTTGGTGCTGCTGCATTTGGAGTATTTTGGTCACCCTGTTACAGGAAGGATATTGTTAAGCTAGAAAGAATGCAGAGAGATTGTATGAGGATGTTGCCAGAACTTGAGGGCCTGAGCTATATAGAGAGGTTGGGCAGGCCAGGTCTTTATTCCTAAGAACGCAGGAGGATGAGGGGTGATCTTAGAGAGGTGTATAAGATCATGAGAGGTATAGATAGAGTGAACGCACAGTCATTTATCCAGAGTAGGGAAAATGAGAACCAGAGGGCATAAGTTTAAGTTGAGATGGGAAAGATTTAATTGAACCAGTGGAGCACCTTTTTCAGAGGGTAGTGGCTATATATGGAACGAGCTGCCAGAAGAGGTAGTTGAGGCAGGTACTATAACAACATTTAAATGGGTACTATAACAATATTTAAAAGACATTTCGACAGCTACATACATAGGAAAGGTTTGGAGGGATGTCGGGCAAATGGGACTAGCTTAGATAGGGCAGGGAGGAGTAGTGAAGATGGGCCATTTTGGTCGGCAAGGGGCACATTTCAGTGTTGTTTGTCAAGGATATCTGGAGATTAATTGGTCATTTTTACCCTTAATCTTCAATGGGTTACATATGACCTGTTTGCAAGGTACAAATGGAGGGTGGATAGTGGGGAGAACGTGGTGAAATGCGAGGCTGAAATTGTAAAGTGAAATTGTGGAATGCTTTGCCACTCATTGGATATTTTAAGGAAAATATTCAAAGCATAGGAATATCCTGGGATTTGCAAGATTGCCGTTGGGAAAGACTGAAATATAGAGGGAGTCAGTTATTCTCTTTTAATGTAAATCAGTCTATTCAATATTGAGCCTAAACTCCAACCAGTCGCTGAATTTCAGTAGCACCATGACATTTTCAAGACAAGAATGCTGTGCCAATTTTGAAGCTGTCAGGTTTAAAATATGAAGCTCCTTGAAGCATCCGAAACTTGTTTTAAACGAACAGCTGTGGATGCAAACTAATGCATCAATAATTGAGCAGTATTCGATTCCGCTGATCACAGTGCAGCTTTCTTGTTCATTTAAAGTTTGGCGTACCTCCAATGTGCCCTCCATGATGAGAATTGACAAATAATCAAGAGCCCCTGAATTTAATTCTTGGATGAATAGTACAAGATTGGGCATGGGACAAGAAAAAAATCAAGACACATAACAAAAGTATACTGAGTTTTGGCATCTTTACAAACCTTCAATCTGAAAAACTGGTGGATATTCAGGACAATGGATAATTGAAGCTCAGGTAGCCGAGGCTCCACTTATTTATTTGTTGCATGCTTTTAAAAGTACTTGGTTCAAATGTGTACTTCCCAAGAGGCTTGCAGAAATGTAATACTTTGGAGTCTGTCAGCAATTTCCTCCTTTCACTTCTTCATCCACTCCCCATGATAAAAAATATTTTAGATTTGTCCATTTAAATGCATCTCTGCAAGTGATAGTGTGACATGCTGAGAATATTCCACTGTATGTATCCAACAACTGGCACACCCTCACCCAATCAAGCTCCAATAAATACAATTTTGGATGCTATAAATGACCCTAGTTTTTTTTTTTTTTAATTAAGGATATTAAAAGAAAATATCTGTCAAACCTCTTGTGTTGGATTTTATTGAACCTTGAGTGCAGATGGACATTTGGTGAAGATTAATTTGGTCATGTCCAAGTGTATGTGGTTGAATAACCTGCTGATATTTCACATAGCAACAACCCCTTGGGTGCCCCTCAAAAGAGCGGTATCTAACATGAGCAATTATGTTGAAAAGCCAGGACTTTTTAGGATTGTAATTCCTTATAAAATATACTAGCAGACAATGATGGCGAGCAGATGTTGTTTTCATTTTTGATTAATTTACTAGTTTTGCCCTTAGATTTTATTAAATGGGTGGATGGTTCAGTCCAGCCTTTTCTGCAGCTGTTAATACAATTAACAGCAATTTAACCTGTAATTATTGGGAACAAAGACTTTAGATCTGAAGTGAAGTGACTCGACAAACAGTGGAAGAATGATTTTCGCCTTACTCAGTTGTGAGCTGGATGTTTGCAGTTGGGTAGTTTGCAGTTGGGGCTGCTTTGCTGACACTCCAGTCCAAATTATGTTAAAAAAAAAACCTTTTTTGAAATTCTACAGACATTTATTTCTGATCACTTGTTTATTTCAATATTGCAGAAAATGTTTTTTTGTAATATTGGTGATATCTTTTGTTATTGTGATACTAACCCTGAGTATATCCAAACTTCTTGCAATCACCTTATCCCTTCTCAATATGTATTGCAATTACTATTTAGCACCTTGCATAGTTGTTTTTTAAATATAAATTGGCATTGAAGAATCTGATGTTGGCAATTATATACAAGATAAATGTCTAGATATCTGGAGAGCTTAGTTGAGCTTATAGGACTTGATATTACAATCCCTACTAAAAGTGTTGGAATTAGTACCATGAGACAATGTTTATAAGATGAAGCATGAATTGTTTTAGTTTAATATACCATTGGACAAATAAAATATAAACAGTCATTAATTCCCTGGTGCAGCCTACTTTAATGAGGCGTAATCCATTATTCTGAAATAAAAGTGTAGCCATTAATAAGTTATATCAAATGAGAACAAGCAGAAACCAATGCACTAAAAATAAGAAATTGTAAAGTCCACACAATTACTTTATAAGAGAAAACAACTTTCCAAAATATTTAAATCAGAGTATGATAAGTGAACATAATAGCTTTGTTACAGTATTTTGCTGTCTTACTAAAACTAAAATAATACTACGCCAGAGCATGTGGTCTGGAAGAGAGATCATCTGGAAACATGAGCATGTTAATTCAGATTTGTTTCTGGTTCATTGCACTGCTAACCTTGCTCACTGTTATCCTCTATCTTGCAGGCACATCAACTGGTGGCAATGCTGATTTTGGTGATTGGAGTGCGTTCAACCAAGCCCAGTCCAGTCAGGTCACTATGGCAAGTGGGGACATTTACAACAACATGCAGCATGCCCCTGTCCAACCTTCTGCATCTTTCATGGAAACGTGTGATCTAAATGCTGGTATGCAGTCAACCATGGCCACATCCCAGAGCATGAACTTTGTTATGTCAGCTACCAACACCTCAGCCATGACTGGTTCCAGTATGTCCGTGTCCAGATCCCAGGTGAGTGCGAGTATGTGATCAGGTGTTAGAATCATGTAGATTGGATTCCACTGTCCAGACCAAACTTTATTATGTGTAGGAAGGAACAGCAGATGCTAATTTAAACCGAAGATAGACACAAAAAGCTGGAGTAACTCAGCGGGTCAGATAGCATCTCTGGAGAAAAGGAATAGGTGACTTTTCGGATCGAGACCCTTCTTCAGACTCGTAGGTGACGTCTCAACCCGAAACGTCACCTATTCCTTTTCTCCAGAGTTGATGTCTGACCTGCTTTTTGTGCTGAACTTTATTATACTGAATATGAAATGTTATGGCCAAAAGTTTTTTGCTAGTTCTGAAATAATAATTTCCATGAATGGTGGTCATGTTACTATTTGGATGTCAAAGGTAGAGGGACCTGAAAGGTGAAACACATAGCGGATTGGACAAGAAGCATAGAGAGAAAAAAACGTTGTGTCTTAGTTTTCAATAGACAATAGGTGCAGGAGTAGGCCATTCGGCCCTTCGAGCCAGCACCGCCATTCAATGTGATCATGGCTGATCATCCCCAATCAGTACCCCGTTCCTGCCTTCTCCCCATGTCCCCTGACTCCGCTATCTTTAAGAACCCTATCTAGCTCTCTCTTGAAAGAATCCAGAGAACCTGCCTCCACCGCCCTCTGAGGCAGAGAATTCCACAGACTGTTGTCTATTATCCTGTTTTGATGTGCACCTCAATGATTAATCTTTCCTGTCCTCGCTGAGATTAATGGACGTAAAATGAATGTGCAGCATTTTCTGTTCTTTAAATAGTGTCAGATTGTACTCTTCCAAATCTAGGACCACGTAATCTGTGTAGTTTAATGCTGTATGGGTTAGTACCTGTAACAGGATGTGAATTGCAGCTGAAATGAACATTTTATGCTGTAATAAACACAAGGCTCAAAAGACTAGAATGAAATTACAACATATAATCCGCCAAAAGCTCCGCCACCTCCAACGGGATCCCACCACGAGCCACATTTTCCCATCACCACCTTTTTCTGACTTCCGCAGAGACCGTTCCCACTGCAACTCCCTGGTTAACTCAGGAAATGAATATTGATTTCTCTCACTTCAGATAGCCCCTGCATTCTCTCTCTATCCCCCCCCCCCCCCCCCGACCTAAGTCGCACTAGCTTATCATTTTCACTCTGCAAACACCTTACAATGGCCTGTTTCCTTTATCATTGTTACTTTTTTGCATAACGTTTGTTCATTGTTCTTTATCTCTCCACATCAATGTCTATATCTCTTGTTTCCCTGATCCATAACCCAGTGTGAAGAAGGGTCTTGACCCGAAAAGTCGCCCATTCCTTCTCTCCAGAGATGCTGCCTGTCTTGCTGAATTACTCCAGCTTTTTGTGTCTATCTTTGGTTTAAACCAGCATCTGCAATTCCTTCTTACACAGAATGAAATGATGAACTGGAGAGAGTTTTGCTGATCCAAGAGACGAGCAATAACAATGCAGTCACCACATAAATAATTTGACACCTCATTTGTGAAGGTTTTAAAGAGTAATTTCAGCCATTAACTTGTATATTTGTCAGTGTGTCAATGGTTGCTTGTTGAGATTGAGTGCTCATCTCCGCACACTCCTTTTCTTTAATTCACTTCATTCCTTTTCAGAGATAATGATTAAGCAACAGTGAGAAATAATTCAGTATTGTTTATGAAACATTTGGACATGTCCTACCAGGCAAAGCCATGGGGCAGATTGGGAGAGTGAGGATCCTCGAAGCTGATTAAAGCATAACAGCTTGTCAGCTAACTCATGCTATGTCAAGATATTAACTCCAGGCTCTCCTAGTCTCCAAGATATTAACTCCAGGCTCACTCTACACCTCCATCCCCCACCAGGACGGTCTCAAAGCCCTCCGTTCTTCCTCGACCAGAGGAGCAACCCATGCCCGTCCACTGACACCCTCCTCCGCCTAGCAGAGTTGGTCCTTACCCTCAATAACTTCTCTTTTGATTCCTCCCATTTCCTCCAAACACAAGGCGTAGCTATGGGCACACGCATGGGCCCCAGCTACGCTTGCCTCCTTGTTGGGTACGTCGAACAATCCTTGTTCTCGGCGTAACAGGGCCCCATCCCCGACCTCTACCTCCGTTACATCGACAACTGCTTTGGTGTCACCTCCTGCATCCACACACAACTGACTGACTTCATTTATTTCACCACCAACTTCCATCCGGCACTCAAATACACTTGGACCATTTTCGACATTTCTCTACCATTCCTTGACCTCACCATCTCTATTGCAGGTGATACACTCCTGACCGACATCCACTACAAACCACAGCTCCCACAGCTACCTGGACTACTCTTCCTCCCACCCTGCTTCCTGTAAGGACTCCATCCCCTATTCCCAATTCCTCCGTCTACGCCGCATCTGCTCCCAGGATGAGGTGTTCCACACCAGGTCATCACAAATGGCCTAATTCTTCAGAGAAAGGGGATTCCCCTCCCCCACTATTGATGAGGCTCGCACCAGGGTCTCCTCCGTACCCCGCAACACTGCCCTCTCTCCCCATTCCCCCACTTGCAAACAGGGCAGAGTCCCCCTGGTCCTCACCTTTCACCCCACCAGCCGGCAAATACAACACATAGTCCTCCGCCAGTTTCACCACCTCCAACGTGACCCCTCCACTCGCCACATCTTCCCATCTCCCCCCCTGTCTGCCTTCTGCAAAGACCGCTCCCTCCGCAACTCCCTTGTCAATTCTTCCCTTCCCTCCCGCTCCACCCCTTCCCCGGGCACTTTCCCTTGCAACCGCAAGAAATGCTACACTTGTCCCTTCACCTCCCCCCTCCACTTTCAGGGACCCAAGCAGTCCTTCCAGGTCCGACAGAGGTTCACCTGCAACTCCTCCAACCTCATCTACTGCATCCGCTGCTCCAGATGCCAGATGATCTATATCGGTGAGACCAAGCGGAGGCTTGGCCATCGTTTCGCCGAACACCTCCGCTTGGTCCGCAATAACCAAGCCGACCTCCCGGTGGCTCAGCACTTCAACTCCCCCTCCCATTCCGTATCCGACCTCTCGGTCCTGGGCCTCCTCCACGGCCAGAGTGAGCAACACCGCAAGTTGGAGGAACAGCACCTCATATTCCGCTTGGGGAGTCTGCATCCTCTGGGCTTGAACATTGAATTTTCTCAATTCTGTTAACCCTTGCTGTCTCCTCCCCTTCCCACCTCTCCCTCAGCCCTCGGGCCCTGGCATTCCCTCTATCTCTATCTCCCTCCCCCACCCTAGTCGCACTAGCTTCTCATTTTCACACCACAAACAGCTTACAATGGCTTGTTTCCTTTATTATCGAAACTTTTTTGCATATCTTTCATTCATTGTTCTTTATCTCTCCACATCACCGTCTATATCTCTCGTTTCCCTGATCCCTGACCAGTCTGAAGAAGGGTCTCGACCCGAAACATCGCCTATCTCCTTCGCTCCTTAGATGGTGCTGCACCCGCTGAGTTTCTCCAGCCTTTTGTGTACCCTCTCCTAGTCAATTGTGCTTTGTGTATTGCTTGTGCCAGGACACATGGCAGGGATTGAGGATATCAAAGAGAAAGGTTAAGGGGAAAGAGGCAGCCAGTTTTCAGTGTCTTGTGTTATATAATTTGTGTCTTTTTTTAATTTCAGCCTTTACAGATGTTATCCATGCCTCTGTCAAGGCCTAATGCAATCCTCACACACAATATGCAGAACAACCAGAAAGTAGCCAAGCCATCTTTGCCTTCCACCTGGTCAGATCCAAGTGTTAACATCAGCTTGGATTTTCTCACGCCTGGCATGCAATCTCCTAAGCCCCAGCAACCATCGCTAAACACCATGATGCAGCAGCAAGGTAAACACACTTAAAATATCTTGAATGAAGAAAGACAAACTTGCATTTATATAATGAACAGATTGTATTTGCCTTTAGTCAATTATTCTATAACTTAGCGAGTCTCTGATTTCTGCTGCTTTGAAAGTCTCAGACAAGCTTTAAATTAGATGCTAGCACATACACTCTTCCATTTCTGCTGACATGAATACAGGGAATTGGAGATGCTGGAATCTTGCCAAAACGCAGTGCTGGTGGAGCTCAGTGGGTCAGGCAGCATCTGTAGAGCTAATGGAACGGCTACGTTTTGGGTAAGGACCCTTAACGTTGCCTGTCCATTTCCCTCCACAGATGTTGCCCGACCTGCTGAGTTCCTCAAGCATTTTGTGTTTTACTGCCATTTCTGCCACTGGACTCCACACTGTACCTCAGTGTCCTGAGGTAGGCCACCTGAAGCCTACTCGGAGCCGATTCAGCTTTGTGGATGAGTCCTTGGTGTAGATGGTCGGCTTAGCCAGTCCAATGTTTCTAGATAAGAATAGGGCAGTTAGTCACTGTGCTATTGAGCTTAGGCAGTGGTTTAAATCCAGCAAGATTTGGTCTTTTTCAAAGATGGACATAAAATGCTGGACAGGCAGCATCTCTGGAGAGAAGGAATGGGTGACGTTTCCGGTCGAGACCCTTCTTCGACCCGACCCGAAACGTCACCCATTGTTACTCTCCAGATGCTGCCTGTCCAGCTGAGTTACTTCAACATTTTGTGTCTATCTTCGATTTAAACCAGCATTTGCAGTTCCTTCCTATACAAGATTTGGTCTTTGTTCTAGTATATTCCTGAATGGTGTACAGCCAATGAAAGGCTTTTTTTATAAAGTTTATAAAATATCACTGGTAGAAAGTGTTTAATCTTGTTGTCTTTGGAAGGGTAGAGTTAAAACTGCTTCCTATCAGGTAATGCATTCTGATCACAAACTTCTGTTTAGAAGAAGGTTTCTCTATCACAACCCTTATGATCCTTGGGCAAGATGGAGCTATTAATGGAAAATGTGGATTTAAAAGTTGTAGCTTCTCACTGAAATGTGAATTTTGGTGGCTAGATTGGAAACCCCCCCCCCCCCGTCGCTAATTTGTCAATATTGCAATCGCAAGCTGAAAAATATTAATTACAATTATACAGTTTGATCTGACATGGTTGGTGTAAGTTGCTGGTTTAAAATAAATGCAAGTTTGTATTAATATACCAAATTGATTTAATTAATTCCAAAAAATTACCAATGAAGCAAGGAGTGGAAAAATAAACTTGTTTATTTTTCCACTCCTTGCTTCATTGGTAATTTTTTGGAATTAATTAAATCAACAAACGTAAAAACTTGTTTACTGGATCCCAATTGGGGCTCTAATTGTAGTTATAAATCATGTTTTGCAACTTTTTAATAATGCTTTTGGTATTGCCTGTTGGGAACTAGATCTGAGACACAGAATGTGATGCTGCTATTAAAGCAGTATTCCATCAAGGATTCCCAATATCTATGGCCATTATTTTTCACCTTCAAATGTGTTGCCAGGTGAATGGATCTGAATCTAACAATTACTTCAGTGGCAATACCTCAAAGATCTCCGGCCAGACATGGTAGACACTGTTAGGGGCAGGTAAATGCCTCAAAAGGTGCTCACATTTTCAAGATAACTTTCAAGTGATGTTTCGGGCTGAGACCCTTCTTCAGTCTCCCATTCCTACTCTCCAGAGATGCTGCCTGTCCTGCTGACATCAGGCTATTAAACTTGGCTCGGACAAAACTCTGAACATTAATACCCCTCCATCTGTTATTTGCACTTTATTAATTTATTAATTAATGTGTGTATTTACGTATATAATTGTAGTCAATGCCTACTATGTTCTGTTGTGCTATGCAAAGAAAGAATGTCATTGTCCTGTCAGGGACACATGACAATAAACTCTTTTGACTTGACTTTGAGTTACTCCAGGTTTTTGTGTCTATCTTCAATTTAAAACAGCGTCTGCTGTTCCTTGCTACACAGGTAATAGATGGATACAGGTGATGTGGGTTTTCGAAAGGCAGATGGTTAGACAAAGGCCAGAGATGATAAAACAGAATGTGCGAGACACAATGATTGAAGAATTGCAAATAGTGAAGCTAGTTGGCTTTTTATTTTCACCCATTTTTTTAATCAATTATCAACTCCCATCACCATCCCCTCCAACCCTGTGGTCACTCCCACCCCCATTCATCAGCAGCAGTGCCGCTTTGCAATGCATTCAAGATTCCAGTTGCATGTTGCATTTATTTTAAAAGTTTCTCCTCGTGCCATTTTATTGGTTATTGGGTCATGGGGATACAGTGTGCAAACAGGTCCTTCGGCCCAACCTGCCCACACCGGCTAACAATGTCCCCAGCTACACTCGTCCCACTTGCCTGTGCTTGGTCCATATCCCTCCAAACCTGTCCTATCCATCTACCTGTCTAACTGTTTCTTAAACGATGGGATAGTCCCAGCATCAACTACCTCTTCTGGCAGCTGTTTTCACCTATCCTGGAGAAAAAACAGTTTATTCACCTTCTATATGTCCCTCATTATTTTATAAACTTCCATAAAATCACCACTCTGCCTCTTGCTCTCTATGGAAAAAAGACGCCACCTATCCAGCCTCTCTTTGTAATTGAAACTTTCCAGACCCAGAAACATTCTCAAAGGTTTTTTGTATCCCTTCCAATTCAATGACGTGCTTCCTGTAGCAAACTGACCAGAACTGTGCACAGTGCTCTAAACGTGGCCACACTAACTTCTTATACAGTTGTAACATGACATCTAAAGTCCTGTATCCAATACCCTGACCAATGATGAAAGCAAGCATGCCAAGCACCATCATCGCCACCTTATGCCGCCACTTTCATGGAACTATGTACCTGGACCCCAGGTGTCCGTTCTACAACACTCCCTTGGGCTCTGTCATTCACTGTAATGTCCTACTAATTCATCTTCAGTCACGAATGAAGTACGGTGTGGTGATATGGTGGGAAAGCAACTGGTCCATATCTTCACTGTGTTAAAGTGAGCCCTGCTGAAAATATGCACAAATGGTTTGATATTAGGGCAGAGTTGGGTGGAATGTATCTCCCACAGTTAATTAGCTGGACTGATCCATTTAGAATAGGTTCACCATCCAGTCTTTCTGTCCGTATTTTTGCATCATATCATTAATTGACTGCATGAGGAGAAAACACACGCTTTTAAAATTTAAAAATCTAACCTGCTCTTTTTTTTTGATTTTCAGGCGCACAGCCACCTGTGAACCTTGTGACCCAGAACTTTTCCACCATATCCATTAACTCACCAACCAGTGTGATTCCTCCACGACCTCCAGGAGCATCTCATTTGATGGCAAATAACGTGCCTGTGGGGATGGGAATGCAAAACGTGATGGGGACTGGTGCTGTTGGGATGAATCATATGGGTGTTCCTCAGGGCCATGTGATGAACCAAGGAATGATGGGGATGAACATGGGAATGGCTCCTGCTGGCATGACCATGGCAGGTTCCATGGGCATGGGTGTTCCTGTCATGGGTGTCAGTGCCAGTATGCAGCCCGCAATGGTGCAATCCAAGCAAGATGCCTTTGCCAATTTTGCCAACTTTAGCAAATGAGAAAGCTGGAAAGACTCCATTATCTAGATGAAGGTGTGAAGGCTGCACAAAATAGTACTTGAAATACATGAAGATAGGCTGTCTTAAATTTTTATAGCTGTAAAGAACAAGTTTTGTGAAGAATATGGCATATTTTGTATTGGGAGAACTCCAGTTGGCAAGATCTGTGCTATGAAATGTGTATGTCTGTTCCTAACAGAGGTTCTTGAAGTAAAGTCCTTTTCATTGGCATCTTGTTTGCGAGATACACCTTGAAAGCCTTTTTTAAAATCTTGTTAAATTTTAACTTTATTGAAATCAAAGGCCAGTCATGGATTAGGAAAAGCAATTCATATCAAAAAATATTGTACCTAACTGAATGGCCTTTGAGTCGGATTCCCAACAAAATCATTAAATTCCAGACTAGAATCATTAAGTTTTGTTGTTCTTTACCTCTTTACCTGGACACAATCATTCTCTAGCAGCTTGATAATCAATTTGTGTATATATCCTTTTATTGTAACAAATGAATGCAAACCTATTAAAAAAAGGTCTACCTAAGGTACCAAAAATAATAAACCTGATTACTGGAATGTAAATAGTTTGGTGATATGTTCCAGTCTTAATGAATGAAATTAAATCATTTCTATCATGCAAATGTCTTTATTAATAATTAATAAATGGTGGTAGTTGCAGCTTTTAATTTAGTTTGTTTTTCCCCTTTCTTTAATGGTGATGAAATGCAGCTTCATGATTTAGGATAGAGGAAGGGCAAGTCAAGTCAATGAGCTAAGCACAGATCATGGTCAAGTTATTGTTCTAGTTTTTTACGAGCACACCTGCGCCCAGAAACTTTTTTTATGCCCCTCAGCCACATAAACAAGCCAGATGCGCAATACCCAAGACATTCCTCGCTGCTAAGCCTGCCCTTTCTTCCAAAGTGACATAAGGGGAAAAGTGTTTTGCATTTCATCCAAAATTGTGTACACTATCATTTTCCTTTTTTTTCTCTCTCTCTCTCTCTCTCTCTCTCTCTCTCTCCCTCTCTGGTTTGCGAATAATTCTGTTCTTGATCACTGCTGAATTATGACTGGGTGTTTCACAATGCAAAACAATGTTATCTGTTTGTCGGATAGGAACTTCACAGAGAAGAGGCATTCATTGCTTCCCAACGAGTCAGAGGAGAAAAAATGTTTCAATTGTACTCATGACCATTCATGTATTATGACAAACTATTAATTAAAACCTGTACTTAAAATCTTTTCCGCCCTTTCTCTGACTTTGTATTGAGACATTGAGGAAAAAATATCATTGTGAGAGTAATTTTCAATGAATAATTCATATAGCCTTAATGACTTTTTGCATTTGTCCCTTTTTCCAACAAAAGGGATTCGGCACTCAAAATTTAAAGAGGGAAGATGCTTTGACCTAGTCTAAACCTTGCCAATTCTCCCATCTACAACATTCATAATTAGGCATAAATTAATGCACATCAAGTTTCCTATAATGAAAAATGATTTGTTTCCTAAATAAGAAATGAGAGGGTGTAATTAGCACACTCCACTTTTTAAATCATTCAGCATTTCAATGTATTTGAATTGGGATAAAAGAATAAAAGCTTTCATGTCTAGTTAAATCAAAATAATCAATGAATGCTTCAGCAACTTTAAAGCTGTCAGTAGTTTCTTCTTCTTGTAGTTGTTAAATGATTTCCTTGTAACTACCTCTGAAAGGCTACCTTTCATGTTGATTGAGGTGTGCCATTTTATAATGTGGTTACTTTGATACTAATTGAAAGTTATGTTTGTCAGACACAATTCCAGAGAAGTGTTTAGCTTTTTTTCTGGCATTATACTATTGTAGCTTTAGGTCTGGCCGTAGATATTTCTGGACTCATAATATTCTACACCAAGAATTTCAATTAAATGTGTTTTGGGAGGAATCGTTAACATGGAGCTCTGCAAGTTTCTCAACAACCACAAATGGTGGATGTGTGAAGTTGTCACAATTGGGGGAGGAAAGGAGGGCATGAACAAAGGAAAAACAGCAAACAATGCAACTAGATTTTCCCTATTTAATTGAGTTGGGACCAGAGAGATGTGGCGGAAGGTCATCATTCTGGCTGGAGGTCTGTGACCAGTGCTGAG
Organism: Okamejei kenojei; assembly: GCA_035221665.1. NCBI lineage: Eukaryota > Metazoa > Chordata > Chondrichthyes > Rajiformes > Rajidae > Okamejei > Okamejei kenojei. The sequence continues at coordinate 65,767,893 of CM069141.1, read as the reverse complement.
ACCTATAGAAAAAAACAACTTGGATGTAAATGTAGATGGGTTAGTAGGTTTGCAGACAATAGCAACATTGCTGGAGCTGTGGGCAGCGAGTAAGATTGTCAAAGTATACCACGGGATATAGATCAGCTACAGAAATGGGTGGAGAGAGGGTAGGAGTCGTTTAATCCCAGCAAGTGTGAAGTGTTGCACTTTGGGAAGTCAAATGTAAGAGGAAAGTAAATAGTTTAGTTCAGAGATACAATGTTGAAACAGGTCCTTCGGCCCACCGAGTCCATGCTAACCAACGGTCACCCGTACACTGTCCTTCACACCAGGGGCAATTTACAGAAAACAATTAACCGACAAACCTGCACTTTTTTTGGAATGCGAGAGGAAACCGGAGCACCCGGAGAAAACCATGTGGTCACGGTGAACGTGCAAACTCCACAGAGGCAGTACCCATAGTCAGAATTGAACCTGGATCTCTAGTGCTATAAGACAGCAACTCTACCACTGTGCTGCCCCAGTTACTTACAACACCCTTAACAACATTGATGCATGCAGAGATCTTGGGTCTAAAATATAGCTCCCTGACAGTGGAAATGCAAGTAGATAAGAATAGTAAAGAAGGCAAATGGTCTGCTTGCCTTCATCAGAGTATAAATGGCAGGAAGTCATGTTGCAGCTTTATAGAACTTTGGTAAGGCCCCATTTGAAGTATTGTGAGCAGTTCTGGTTGTCACAATACTGGAAGGTTATTGTGGGTTTGGAGAAGAAGCAGAAGAGGCTTACCAGAATGTGTACTGGATTAGAGGGTGTTCGCTATAAGGAGAGGTTAGACACACTTAGAATGTTCTATTTGAGGGTGTCAGAGGCTGAGGGGAGACCTGGTAGAAGTATGTGGAAATAGGAGGGGTTTCGTTAGGGTAGTCAGAACCAATTTCACTGGGTGGAAATGTAGACGAGTGGCCATAGCTTTAAGGGACCATGTGTAAAGAAGAGTAGGGTACGTTTTGTTGCACTGATAGTGGAATGTGCTGCCAGGGGTGATGGTGGAGGCAGATAGGACATTTAAGAGACTTTTCAATGGGCACATGGATATGGAGGGACAGTGATCATGTACAGGCAGAGATTAGTTTAATTTGGCATCATGTTCGGCATGGACATTGAGGGGTGTGGGGCCCATTCCTGTGCTGTATTCTTCTTTGTTCTATTAGTTGCAAAATAATTATGGGAATGGACAGAACTAGTCCATAAGTTAAAGTTCTGATTAAGTACAATGCAAACAGTGGGAGGCATTTCAAAGTGCTAGTGTGAGTTCAAGATTTGGTCGTATTGGAGTGAAGGGCTTGGGCAGCAGGAGTAGGGGACTCTGGATCATTGGGTATTGAGGATCTGGTTGGGGGGGGGGGGGGGGGGGGGCATGGGTCAGGTACAAACAGCTGGGAACAAATTAATCCTTGGAGTAGAAAGGGTGCAGGAGTATACGCGAGGAAATCAATAATGTAAAAAAGGTGTATGAAATAGCTATGACAAAAGATTATGGAAAATCGATAGAGATTTTATGTCATTAAGAGTGACTGGGGCTCCTCAAAGACCAAAGTGGTCATCTATGTATGGAGCTGCAGGATAGTGGGTGGTGCAACAGTAGAGTTGTTGCCTTACAGCGGCAGAGACCCGGGTTCAATCTTTACCACGGTGCTGTCTTTACGGAATTTGTACGTTCTCCCCACGGCCGTGTGGATGCTCCGGTTTCCTCCCGCACTCTAAAGACGTGCAGGTTTGTAGGTTAATTGGCTTTGGTAAAAATTGGTTTTAAAAAATGGTGTGCAGGATAATGCTAGTGTATGGGAATCGCTGGTCTGACTCGATGGACCAAAAGGCCTGTTCCACGTTGTATCTTTCAACTGAATTAAACTCAAATGGGCAAGATCCACAATGAATATTTCTTGAAGTTGGAGAAATCCAGATTCATACTGCTGGGTTGTAAGCTGCCCAAGCTAAATATGAGGTGCTGTTCCTCCAGTTTGCATATGGCCTCATTCTGACAATGGAGGAGGCCCAGGGCAGAAAAGTTAGTGTGGGAATGGGAAAGTGTGGACGATAGGTGTACATCGGAGAGGCCAAACGTAGACTGAGCGATCCTTTTGCTGAACACCTTCGCTCAGTCCGCCTGGGCCTACATGAACTCCCGGTTGCTACACTTTTCTACACTGACCTTTCTGTCCTAGGTCTCCTTCATTGTCAGAGTGAGGCCAAACGCAATATTGGTTTCTCTAAATTCAAGTAACCCTTGCAGCACTCTCACCGTCCTTCCCCCACCCAAGTCATTGTACTAGCTTCAAAGTCTTGTTGAGTCGCATTGTATGTAACTCGGTTTCATTGTCAACTGGGCCACATCTAACATTGGCCTGTCTCCTTTATCAGCGTTATTTTTTGTCTTTCATTCATTTGTTCTATATCTCTCTATATCACCGTCTATATCTCTTGTTTCCCTTCCCCTGACAGTCTGAAGAAGGGTCTCGACCTGAAACGGCACCTATTCCTTTTCTCCAGGGATGCTGTCTGACCTGCTGAGTTACTCCAGATTTTTGTGTCTATCTTCGATCTAAACTAGCATCTGCAGCTCCTTCCTTCACATAATTGGATAACCAATTGGCTTGATGATACCGGTGGAAAGTTGTTTTTCAGACTGGAGCCCCATGACTAGTGGTGTGCCTCAGGACGGTGCTGGGCCCATTGTTGGTTGCCATCTACATCAATGATTTTGTTGAGCATATATTGGGCATGGTTAGTTTGCAGGTGACGCTAAAATGGGTGGTATTGTAGACAGTGAAAAAGGTAATAAAAAATTACAGCTGTGTAATTGGGCTGAGGAATGGCAGATAGAGTTTAATTCAGGTGTGAGGTTTTGTATTTATCTGTGCTGTTTGATTCTGGCACTGCACAGTACAAGATTTGTTTCACGAAGGGTCATAACAGCAACTGGAACAGTATTGTTATTTCTGTTATTATTCTGGTCTTCAGTGTAAACCACCATCTGCCGTTCCTTTCGCCACTTATTATTTCTGGTGCTGGCTTTGTTGCACATTCCCTCAATACATACAGATAGTTCCAGGTGCGACAGAGGTTCACCTGCACCTCCTCAAACCTCATCTATTGCATCCGCTGCTCTAGATGTCAGCTGATCTACATCGGTGAGACCAAGCGGAGGCTTGGCGATCGTTTCGCCGAACATTTCCACGCGTTAACCAACCTGACCTCCCGGTGGCTCAGCACTTCAACTCCCCCTCCCATTCCGTATCCGACCTCTCTGTCCTGGGCCTCCTCCACGGCCAGAGTGAGCAACACCGGAAATTGGAGGAACAGCACCTCATATTCCGCTTGGGCAGTCTGCACCCTAATGGCATAAACATTGAATTCTCCAAATTCCGTTAGCCCTTGCTATCTCCTCCCCTTCTCAGCTCTCCCTCAGCCCTTTGGCTCCTCTTCCTTTTTCCTTTCTTCTCCCCCCCCCCCCCCCCCCCCCCCCCCCCCCACCCTCCATCAGTCTGAAGAATGGTTTCGGCCTGAAAAGTTGCCTATATCCTTTTGTCTACCTTCGATTTTCCAGCATCTGCAGTTCCTTCTTAAACACATACAGTTACACACTTTTGTTCTCGCATTCCTCCCTTTAAATTTTGAAATTTAAAATAAATGGCATAGATTTTTTAAATGAAAAGGTACGATGTTTCAATGATTTTAGTAGTTTATAGTGGCTTTTAAAATGTAATGGTATTTTTCCATCACTGGTTTTTATTTAATTGTAATTGAACAAACATTTGTGCCTAATCCCAAGAGCAAGCCTATTGTAAGTTTGATTATACAAAATGCATTCTCTCTTTAATGCATTCTCATTACCCATGAATAATTCTCTGCATCTCTAATATAATCCAGATGCCATCTTTACAAGCAAAGTGATGGAAAATCAAAAGTGCATACAAGAGACATTCTGTTTAAAATTGGCATTATACAAAATTCGCTACTCCTGCTTCAAGCTGTATCAAATCTATTCTATTCAAATCTAGAATAATTTTGGGTAATCCCTCACATGTTCTTAAGAGAACATGTCTCTGTGTCTCTTGCTCCGTACACTAACATTAATCTCCAGTAGACACAAGAGATTGCATATGCTGGAATCTTGAGCGATAAGCAAATTACCGGAGGAACTCAGCCTTGCAGACTGGTCGCGATCCAAAACACTGATCATCTGTGGAGGGAAATGGATAGACAATCTTTGGCAATACCATTCTAATCACCAATGCTTTCATTGGTTTATGTTGCACCAAATATATGTTGACCTTTTCACTTTGGGAAAAATAACAAACGGCTGATCTTTTATTAAACCCTATTCTTGAATCAGCATGTGTTTTTCATAAACCAGTGTAAAATTCTAGACCCAGAGATGTAAGAGATGTACCCAAGACCTGTCTTACTTTCCGTGCAGTTCTCTTTCCAGTGTAGAATAATTGCCATATTTATGTCCCACCAGTTAATTTTAAGGACTGACTTAAGTAATTTTTAAATTTTTTCTCCCCGCATCTTATTTCTGATCACTTGTGAAATGCAAATAACAGTCAACACTTTAGTCTCATGAAATACTGCAAAAACATAATCCCATTTTACTATTAGAAGTGCATATGGACCAGTCACTACTAAAAGCAGTTTTATAAAGTCCCTGCCCTACTGCACAAAGCTCTGTGTTTAACTAGCTTTTAAATTGAATGCCATAATGGGTATGGTACTGGTAGAATTGCAAATATGTAGTAAGAAGCTGAATGGTTAGTTACCATCTGGTATCCTTGCAGCTGGCAATCTAATGAGCATGCACCTGCTCAGAGAAATGAGTTCATTAATAATCTAGTGCCCATAGGAAAAATATCTTTGTTAGCCATCACAGGGATTGGAGTTGCTGTGTAACTTGTCACTTCCAGCTGAACTGAAATGGTGAATTAGCAGTGTGAAGGGAAAGGTGAATAGTTTCTGGCTCGTTTACTGACTCAGTCTGACAAGGCTTTGCAATCCCCAACCACGAATAGAGTGCCGATCAAAACTGCAGTTGTTTAGTTTGGAGATACGAAATGGAAACAGGCCCTTTGACGCACCGAATCCGGGGCGACCAGCGCTCCCCACAAAATACACGGGACAATTTACATTTATACCCAGCCAATTAACCTACATACCTGTACGTCGTTGGAGTATGGGAGGAAACCGAAGTTCTTGGAGAAACCCCACGCAGGTCACTGGAAGAAAGCACAAACTCCATATAGCATGGAAAAGGGCCCTTCGGCCCACTGAGTACATGCCGACCATCGATCATTTGTTCACGCTAGTTCTATTTTATCCCACTTTCCCCATCCATTCCATACACACTAGGGCAATTCACAGAGGGCCAATTAACGTACAAACCCGAACGTCTTTGGCATGAGGGAGGAAAGCCCAGTGCCCGGAGGTAACCCACGCAGTCACAGGGAGAGCGTGCAAACTCCACACAGACAACAGCCGAGGTCAGGATAGAACCCAGGTATTGGCTCCCCCCCCCCCCAGGATTTTTATTGCCCAGTTTTTCATGGTCTACGTATATATACATGGTCTAAATTTCACAAATCACTGCTGAAATCTAAGAGACAACACATTAAGTCTCCAGGTCAGTCAGAGTTGGATGTTACCATCCCCTGTCGAAGAAATCTGTCATTCTTGAAATGAGCGGATGCCAATGCTTAATTTCCCAGTGTTGCCACATCGAAGCAATGGCCTGGAAAGCTCACCAACACCTATACTACCTTAGTTTGGCATGTACCCAACAGCCATCACCAACTTCGACGGTTGGGTCATAGAAAGCATTTTATCAGGATGCATCACAGCATGGTTTGTGAACCACTCCACCCAAGATTGCAGGGAGTTGCAACCTCCGTTCCATTGACTCCATCTACGCTTCACGCTATCTCGGCAAGGCCACCAGTCAAGGACTAGTCTCACCCTGGTCACTCCCTCTTCTCCCCTCATCAGGAGAGAGGCACAGAAGCTTGAAAATGCTTGTCTCCAGATTCAGGGATAGCTGTTAACAGGCAACCGAACAGTCCTTTCCTCAGCTAACATGCGCTGTCCTGACCTATCTACCTCATTAACTATCTTTAATCGGACTTTTAACTTGCACTAAATGTTATACGCTTTATGTTCAAGAAAGAACTGCAGATGCTGGAAAATCGAAGGTAGACAAAAGTGCTGGAGAAACTCAGCAGGTGAGGCAGCATCTATGGAGCGAAGGAAATAGGCAACGTTTCAGGCCGAAATCCTTCTTCAGATCCTTCTTCATAATGTTATACGCTTTATCTTGTATCTGTACACTGGATGGCTTGTTTGTGATCATGTAGTCTTTTCACTGACTACGTAGCAGGCAACAAAAAGCTTCTCACTTCACCTTGGTACATGTGACAATATTAAACAAAACTAAAAACTGAACTGTAGCTCATCAGCACCACCATCACAAAGTTGTCCTCAGTTCCACTGGAATCCAGCACTTTGGTACCAAATACTCACATTGTCCTTTTGAGCTGCAACACTCCAATGCAGGCCGAACAACTACGATTGCATTAGCTGAGGGACAGTAAATTAATAAAAATCTAATATCAGGCTTATTTTATGTAGATGGCCAAATATATAAAACCACTTCACAACGCTCCTGGTAAAATTGTCAGCACTACACTAGACTCATTCAAATGGTAGATTTTGGGGATTTTTTTTGCTCAGTGTTTCATGGTCAAGGTGCAGTCTAAAGTTCACAAATCACTGCTGAAATCTTAGAGACAACACACTAAGACTCTGGATCAGTCAGGGTTGGATGTTACCATCCTGTGTTGGAGAAATCTGTCATCATATTGAGATGAGGATACGCCGTAGCTTCATCTTCAAATGTTGGGCAGCAAATAGCGGAATAACCTCAGGCTTTCAAATACACATTAGGGCAGGAATGACCCAATTACTTATATACGTAATTGAATATTAAGAGGGGAATGTCAAATTTGATTTAAATTAAGAGCCACTGAAACACTATTAAAAGCTATTCATAGCATATTAAGGTTTTGATTTGCATAGCAATAGCATTTTGGGTTTTGATTTTGTGCTTTTGATGAAGGTAAACACAAAGATGTATAATTTGTTCCTATATTTTAAGGGAAATTTGTCTCACATAAGAAATTGAAAATCAGGGATGTAGCATCCCTTTGTAGCTTGCAGTCAAAGTAGGCGAACAGTCCGAGTTGTCATTCTCTTTAAAAACATGTGTGTTTTTTTATAAATCCCACAGGGGCCAAACCAATTTGCAGCCACAAATGTACTTTTAGAAGTAGTCGCTGTTACATTTTGGCAATAGGGCTTCAGTTTGCACAAAGTCAATAATTACAATGACCTGACAATGTCCCATGTAGATACAAGAAACGGCAGATGCTGGTTTACATTAAAAAAAGACACAAAATGCTGAAGTAACTCAGTGGGTCAGGGCTCATCTCTGGAATACATGGATAGATGCCGTTTCAGGTCAGGACTCTTCTTCAGGCATGTCTTATTTATGTTGATTTAAAAATAAACGCAATTCATACCTCTTCAAAATAATGGCAAAGGATATTCTCTGTCCACTTGGGAAAATGGCAAAAGGCCAGACATTCTATGTCACTGGGGACTTGGGCAAGAGTTCTGAGTTAGCCTCCCTGAGTCAAACTTGCGACTCAACCTTCAGAGCGGGCAATGTTTTGGATGGAAGTCTGTAACGAAACCTCAGTTCCCCTGCTGGTGAAATTAATTATAATTCTTGATAGATTGCAAAATTGAGTGTAATTTCACATATTGGTTGTGATGCAGTTGGTCTCATCCTCAACTCTGGAGCAGAAGGACCCTGTTTTAAGTCGTACACCAGCTATATGCACATGTAATTGGGCTGACATGGCTGAGCAGGCGGTAGTGAAGGTTGGGATGGTAGAAGTGCTGGCTATTGAATAAGGCATTAAACTGAGGTGTATTTGCACTGTTGTGGACGTAAAATATTCCATAGCAGTCTAGAAACAGAGAATAGGCATCCAATTGGGCAATAGTTATCCTCCGCCAACAGACAGAAACAAAATATCTGGTCCGCATTATTAGAATATTAGTTTGTGCTTCTTAGAAGCTTGTTGGGTATAAATAACCTGCCATTTTTTCTAAAGCTCAGCATCTGAACAAATACTTAAGTTTGAAAGTTTATCGACAATAGACAATAGGTGCAGGAGTAGGTCATTCGGCCCTATGAGCCAGCACCGCCATTCAATGTGATCGTGGCTGATCATCCACAATCAGCACCCCCCCCCCCCCCCCGTTCCTGCCTTCTCCCCATATCCCCTGACTCCGCTATCTTTAACAGCCCTATCTAGCTCTCTCTTGAAAGTATCCAGATAACCGGCTTCCACCGCCCTCTGAGGCAGAGAATTCCACAGACTCACAACTCTCTGTGTGAAAAGGTGTTTCCTCATCTCTGTTCTAAATGGTCATCTCTGTTCTAGATGGAGTTAGATTTCCCGCCACCTCCCAATTTTTCCAGAGAACTAGTCCTCATCCATGGAACTGTTAGTAACGTAACTCTGTCCTGTCCAAGGCCATGGTAGCTTTTTCTATGGGCAGTGACCATATTTTGATTATCATACACCAGAGAGGCTGAGCTGTTGATTTACATGTTTACAATTTATTTCAATGTGAATCTAGGCTCAGAATGCAAAAACTAGTTAAAGACCTTGTATGATTTGTTGGTGCCCTATTTTGATGTACATGTACATTTTATCTCTAATGGCTTTGATTCTACCAATTTGTGGAATTCCCTGCCACAGAGGGCAGTGGAGAACAAGTCACTGGATGGATTTAAGAGAGAGTTAGATAGAGTTCTAGGGGCTAGTGGAATCAAGGGATATGGGGAGAAGGCAGGCACGGGTTATTGATTGGGGCCAATCAGCTATGATTATAATGATGGTGCTGGCTCGAAGGGCCGAATGGCCTCCTCCTGCATCTGTGTTTCTTTCTTGTGCAAAACATTTACAGATAAACTGCTAGAACTTTTAATTCAAGGTTAAAATGTATTAAAAGTTCTTATTTTAAAAACTCCCATTTTCAAATAATTGTACATGCACATGTCATTCATGTGCAATTGTAGTGCATTTCAATCCAACTAATGGTTATTTCTGAGTGAAATACCATTGGGAGATTCCACAGGTACCTGTTCACAATTCACCTCTAAAGAGCTGCGGTTAACCTAGTCTCTGTTGATAAATATAGCTGATGTTGATCCTGCCAAACACACACTTGCTCTGCAGGGATAAGAGATGCGACGTAAATCAGAGGGTTTGTGTATTGTGCCAATGATTCTTGTACAGCTTGCTTTCATCAGTCAGGATTATGGAGGGTTCAGGTGGGAGGCCTCCATAATCCCGACACACAATATTGTTCAGTCTCTACCATGAACAATCTCGGCGACCCATTGAACCTCATGCTCTCTTGTGTCATCTCTTCAGCTGCTGCGAGGCTGCCAAGTGGAGTGCACTTCAACACCATGCCCAGAACTCAACATGTTCAGCACACTGTTGCTATGAACCTTCCATATCCCTCCTTGTGGGAACTGAGCAGGTTCCATTTTTACCCATCATCCTGGACGCTGGAGATCTGTTCAGGCATCTGCTCCATAAAACAGCATGTTCTGCGCGCCACACATGTGAAATGACTGGTCGGGAATCATCTCAGTACCAATTAACTTTTGTTTCAGTTCACTGGGTAGTGGTGACATCTGCATGTTGCCCCCAATTTGTGCTAGTGCTTTTCTGGGCCATTAGTGAACATATGACAATCTAGGCTGAATGATGAATTAGTTTAATGAAAGGTGCTATTTCTATCCTCAAACAATAACTAGTCACAGTCCTAAATTGAAGCCATTTAGAACAACAGATAAGCTCTGAGACTGCTTAACATTTACATTAAAATTCACATCAAATCACCAAGTCTCAACTGCAGATACCACTAATGATGCCTGGATTTCTAGCAGAGGTTGCAGATCAGAAAATGAGTAGCCACAATTCTCCGCTTTACATTTCCCAGCGCAACTACGTCTAATGCAGCGGTATTTACGATACCAGGCTATAATCCAAGCAACCACATTTAAAATTCCAAATTAGGAGTGACATTGTTGAACCCTTCGTTAAATTAGATAGGACTTGGGGAAGATTTATACAACATTTTCATAAGACTAAAACTGCCCCCCCTCCAACTGATATAATAATTTTTTTTTACTGGTATATGGTGGAACGGACTTGACAACAAATAAGGACTTAAATTGTTGAAACTCTAAGCAGCCCAGATTCTATTTTTCTTTTTTTTTCTTTTTTAGTTTAGGGGGGTTTTGTTTTTTCGTTTTTTCTCTTTTTTCCCTCCTTTTTATCTTTTTGTTTTTATACATATGTTCTCTTTTAATCACTTAACTATATTTACATAGAGACCACGAGGTCTATATTCAATGTGTATTTTGACACTGGACTCATATTTAGGTTATACCTGCCATTAATGTAACCCTGACCCCTATGTATCAATATCACTGTTATGTTTATTACTACTTTTTTGGTTTTTTTTGCTTTTGAAAAAAAACTAATAAAAGGATTTTAAAAGAAAGAAAAGAAATTCCACCCTGGTTTTAGTGGAAATGAAATTCAACTTTTAATCTGGAATTTTTATCGAGTTAGTCTTTAAAAATAAATGGCTACTTCTCTACAGTCCTTCTGCCATCCTTGCCCAATCTGACCCATGTGACTCCTGACTCCCAGCACAATGGTCGACTGGTACTTGCCCTGGAATGGATTTGCAAGCTCTGTTTACGGTAATCAATGCCTAGTTCTTGGCATCAAGAGGTGCATGGACAACAAACACTGCCCACATCCCCAAAAAACAAATGGTACCCAAATTGGACTGGCAGAGCTGGAAACTGGAAGTATCCTGAGCTAATTCTGCTATCACCATCATCTATTGCAACAAGTGATGGCTTCCACTGATTGCCGCCGGAAGCTTGCATCCTTTTCAGGACGAACGATGACAGCGAGGTCAACACTTGAAACATGGAAGATGGACACAAAAGAAGAAGACTAGACTGGCTGGGATCATAGATTAATATGCCTGTTTCACCAGAGAGATGAATCAAAAACAGCTTCCTCAAAGTTGCATACATCACATTCATGTCACACAATATGAAACTCCAGGATTGGGGAATTGTCACTTCCCACACTGCTACCACAGTGGGCAGTTAGTGATGGTGTCATTAATTGCTGCAAAAATGCTGAAGGGTTATGCAGCCTGACTGTCAATGGATATCAAGTCTTGGGGTAAGTGCTGGAGTTGAACTAAACAAGAAGCACAGATAATCTTAGTGTGTTCATTTGCTATCTATGTCTGTGCATGTTTAAAATTGAACTATTACAAGTTCAAGACCCATTATTGATTTTGCAGTAAATGGTGTTATCTCATTCACAATGTTGGTGAACAGGTTTCAATGTATCTTAATTGGTACACGTGACAATAAACTGACCATTGACCTTTGAACAATTTAGTGATATTCCCCACAGTACACTTCATGTGATGGACTAAATAAATAATGTAACTGGCACCCCCTTATCCCCTTGGTGCCTGCATTCTGCAGTGAAGCTTTTTCACCCGTGTGTACTGGCCCTCGAGCAGAGAGGTTACAAAACCAGCTAACAAAATGATTATAAAGGAACTGATGGTACAGGTGTCATACGCCAAAACCCTCCTTCAGTGTTGTACAGGTTACCCCCAGCTAATGAGCATCCAACTGATGTGGATTTGAACAAGAGTTTGGCAGGACGGTAGGATGGGTTTACCAGCTGCCATGGAGCTGTGGGCATCTTCTGCAGTGTGGGACCCAACTACAGTTCCCACTCGTAAACTGTTTGGGTTAAGTACAGTTCTCAGGAACCGAACCCCGTCACTATCTGCTGAGGACCTATGAGTAAGTGCAACAAAATCTGAAGTTCACTCAACAAAACAACATTTCTCCGTGAGACAACTGTACCGTTTATTTCAGTATTCCTAACCTAGGTATTTTCTTTTATAGAGAGCACTTCTTTTTAAAGTAATCTTAAAAAGAAAAACTATAAGAGACAAAAAAGTGCTGAAGGAATTCAAGAAATAGAAAAACACTAGTTCCAATTTTTGTTCAAAACTTTAAAACAAGTCATTTACAACTGGAAAGTTGTTCAAACACACTTCAATCTATCAACCTGGGCATTAAAATATCAAAACATAGGGTCAGGTAAATGCATTTGTTTCATCAAAATTCTGCATCTACCAGCACTGCACTATCAGTTTCAGTATTCGGGTTCCCATTGAGGTAATCTAACCCCAAACCAGCTCAGTGCAGGAAACAAGAGATTCACTAATTAATCAATTTGGAAGAAATTCTGTTCAATACACCATCAATTCAGTTTTTCCTGCTAATGGAAGTTAGCAACCAAATTTCAGGCACTTGAAGGATTACAAGATCAAACTATACATTTGCCACTTCTTGGCTGCACGATACAATGCCCTATAAGGCCCATAATGCTGTTGGGATTGCTTGTATTCATCACTGCCTCAAACTGACAAGCAGGATATTTTCACCTCGGATAAAGAGTTGTTTCACATGTCTTTGAGAAACCTGCTGATAATCCACCTTGGGCCTGCCTCTCCTTTTCCTTTTCTGTTTCTCCCTTGCACGAGATCCAGCCTCCAATCCCGTTTGCTTGAAACTCTTCTCCGACTGATCACAATCTCCAGACGGGTTTGCAGAGTCGGCCGTTTCCTGCAGAGCAACACAGCTCAAACTTCTGCTGTCATCCAGTCCGGCTCCACTATCCACAAACCTTTTGGGTAATGAGCCCGTTTGTTCTGTAAGCTTGGAAAGGGGTTCCTTTCCTTTGGATTCTTCTTGAAGCCTTAACCGATCAAAAAGCTGCAGGTGGGTAAAAAAAACAAACAGATCCAGTGAGGACTATATAACCTATTTACGTGCAATAAATGATTTTTTTTAGTAGTGTCATATAATAAACAAAAAGCAGCATAGGATAGAGAGTGGACAAGAGTCAGTGAGTTGTAGCAAAGGTGAGAAAAACAGTTGTACCCGGGTCAGTCTTAATGCTAGAAATGGATCACAAACTATGAAGACAGTTCAGGGATCAAAATGAGGGGAGAACGAAAAGGTGGAGACTTGAAACAAAAGGGGATAGTTTTTTTTTAAAAAACACGCTGCTTACCCTGCCAACAGTTAGCACTGGTTCATTGTAAAAAGCTTTCCCGAGGATCGGTTTCCGGAAGGTCTCATCCACATCAACAAGTGCCTGGAATAACAGTGGAAGATACGTTTACGAAGTTGTGAAAACAGCACCATTCTGTTATTTTGGCAGTGGGTTGGAGCCAGGTTGTGGTTACAGCCAGTTACACCAACACACCATCAACCATAGTATTAGTCCATAACACCAGCCCACCAGCATCAGTTACACCAGCCCAGCATCATAGTTCCAGTCAGTCACACCGGCCCAGCATCAATGCAAGAAATCTTTGGCTTCTCATTAACGTAGAGCTGATAGGTGAGAGCTCAAAGGATAAAGAGTTAAGAATTATTAAGCTAGGAAGGGGACAATACAAGGAAGGGGATAGAAAAGTTGCAAATTGTGTGGCTAATGGAAACAGTGTCGTGGGAAAGGAGAACCCGATGCAAGGTCAGCAAGTGTTCGGGGGGGGGGGGGTGGGAATGTTGTGGGTTAGTTACTTAAAGTTGGAGAATTTAATGTTCACACCGTTGGGCTGTACGCTACCCAAGAAGAATATGAGGTGCTGTTCCTTCAAATTGCAATAATCAGCTGGAATAGGATAAATGGGAAATTAGGCCATCTGGTGGTAATTTAAAGGTCACGTTAGAAAAGGCAGTAATCAGATTACAGAAGTGTCTAGATTGCAAGAGCAAAGATAAACAGAATGTTTGTAAACCAGGCCCACTGCAATAAAATTTGACAATCAACCCCAGTTGTCAGACAGGTAAATGTGTCTAAGATAGACACAAAATGCTGGGGTAACTCAGCGGGACTGGCAGCATCTCTGGAGTGAAGGAATGGGTGACGTTTCAGGTCGAGACCCTTCTTCAAACTCTGTCTGAAGCCTGAAGAAGGGTCTCAACCTGAAAGGTCACCCACTCCTTCTCTCTGGAGATGCTGCCTGACCTGCTGAGTTACTCCAGCATTTTGTGTTTATCTTTGGTGTAAACCAGCATCTGCAGTTCCTTCCTGCATTGGTAAAGGCAAATTCCACAGAGAAAATGAGGATCAAAGATTACAAAGAAAAGTGGCAAATTATTATAAAAAGGTTAAATCCACATGTAACCATTGTAACACGAATAGTATAATTTGCTGGATGTTTTGAGTCAGCGGATTGTCTTTGAACCTTCTGTCCAAGTGCTCCCCCAGGATACTGTGACAAGTCCTGAATAAACTGAACTGTTCAAAAAAACTCATCACAGCTGTATGAGATTTTCACCATGCAATGTCCCAATCCGAGTCGTAATTGAGAGGGCGTTACTGGGCCCCACATGAAAGCCAGACTCAGGGTGCATATCAAACAGAAAAATCACTCAAACCTCTTAGAAATCATCACCTAAAAATTCTCTCTCTCTTTCAATTTTACACATCTCTATCAGGTCACTCTTCTGCTCCCTTTTTAAGCTTAAATCCTTGTGGTTAAATAGGTCTGTAATAAAAACCTTTGATCTTTAATGAGATGTAAATATGGTACTCCCAATACTAGCCAATGTGTTACCAGAGGCCCATGGATTGCTCTCTGAAGCTACTGTCTGTTTGAGGGATAATTTGGAGTGGGCTGGAACTGCGGGCCTCACCAACCTAGAGTAGGTGAATCGAGGACCAGAGGACATAGATTTACGGTAAAGGGGAAAAGATTTAATAAGAATCTGAGTGGTAACTTGTAGGGGTATGGGCCAAACACAGGCAGGTGGAACATCAAATCCAGAAGAAGAAAAAAAATCACATCTCCGGGAAGGTAAGAGAATAAAAAAAACACCCCCCGGAACCCCCCCACCCCCCCCCCCCCCAACATTGAACCAGGCCCTTCCAGGCTCTGCTGTTGTAACACTCAGATAAAAGGCCTGGCAATACTGGTTGAGGTATGCAGAAGGTTTTGGGTAATATGTGAAGGAATAAACATGGAAGAATAGGGTGAAGCACAGCAAATAAACGTTTGTGAATATGATAGCCTTGATTTAATATTTGTACGAGTCGATTGGTTAAATAGCCAACATTACCATGTTCCAGAACTTGTCAAATGCAACCACGAATCCTGAGCAGACACCCCGCAATCCTTTAAAAGTCCGGATGTGGACGCTAATCTTTATTCTGTCCTGCACACACCGATAGAGTTCGCCCAGAGGACTGCCTGCATGAACTGTGAGAAAAATGAAACAGTAACAGTGTGAACCGCAGCAGAGCATGCAACAGGGAAACAAACATTTAAAAAAAAAACACACCACCACATTCTCCCACTGGAGGTCACTATAGATACACGTTCATTATCCCACCCATCCAACTGCATTGCAAAATTACTCTCAGGTTTAAAATAATCAAATAATCCAACAAAGGTCCCATTTGTTAAATCACAAAAACCATCTGTGACCCTTGCTTCACGACTTCAGTTATCTGCATAATGACAAAACCACAACTGGTTTTTTTGGTTCTTGGTTAGTTGGTCCTCCATAATATTCCAACTAGAATTTAAACAGGAGGTGGTGAAGGGAGGGGTTTGGCCAGAGAGGGTTATTGGGAAGAAAGTGCCACTTTAAATTTAGTTGCATCTGGCTGGGCAACTGTGGTTTGGTGGAGATTATTCCACGCTTTAATAGTGCGTGGGAAGAACGAATTGCTGTACACATCTGTCTCTGTGGCTGGGACCACAAATTGGATCGAATGCCCTCGTCTGCTCCTAATTGGTTTGGGGTTGGTGTAGGTCTTGTGATCAATGTCTAGCTGACCATTTAACATTTTGTAAAAACAGGTCAAACGGTGAGCTTCACGTCTGTCTTGGAGAGGGTTTCACCCCAGAGAATTCAGAAGTTTGGTGACACTCGCTTCTCTCTCGTAGGTGTTAGTAACAAATCGAGCGGCCTGTCTTTGGACACGTTCGATGGATGAAATGTTTTTATCTGTGTATGGGTCCCAAGCTGCAACTGCGTAATCCAGATGAGGTCTAACGAGGGTGAAATACAGCTTCTCCTTGACAGAAGCTGAACAATGATGGAAGTTGCGCCTCAGGAAGTTTAGGACACCTGTTGCTTTCACTGTTGCATGATGAGTCTGACCGTTCCAACGTAGATCGTTCTGTAATTTGATTACTTGGTTTGTTTGTGATTCTTCAAGGGTGTATGTAAGATGTGACGCCTGGATTCCTCTTTCTGATGACACGCCACACTGCATGCCTCATTGTTGTGACCACTTGACCATAGTATCGAGATCTTTTTGGAGAGGATCTTCATCATCAGCTGACTTAATTGGACGGTACAGCAAACAATCATCAGCTCGACTGATCAAGTTACAGGTAAAACAATGTTCCTCCACTGAGACCAAAAACAATCAACAGGAAAGGTCACTAAACTCTTGGCATTTACTGTCGCTTAAATGGATCAGGCCCATCTATACTTCATCTCTTCTAAACCTGCCAAACATCCAAGTCTATCCACCTCACTCTTGAAAGTGTAGGTAGGAACTACAGATGCTAGTTTACACCAAAGTTAAACCCAAAATGCTGGAGTAACTCAGTGTGACAGGCAGCATCTCTGCTGAGAAGGAATGGGTGACGTTATGGGTTAAGACATCCGCAGAAGGGTCTCAACCAGGAACATCACCCATTCCTATCTCTCCAGACGTGCTGCTGCCTGTTTCACCGAGTTACTCCGGCATTTTGTGTCTACCATCACTCTTGAAAGTTTCAGCTTTTAAAAAGGGAAGAGTTCCAGATTTCTCCTTTACCTCCACAGATGGTGTCTGACCCAATGAATTCCGCCAATACTTTTGCACCAGATTAGAGCATTTCTCATTTCAGATTTTGACCATCTGCTCCACAAGCGCAAATATTCAGTTGAAAACCATTCTTGCTCTGAAGTTAGCAGATTCTGAGCAAGCTGCTCTGTGGAAAAGCAGGAAAACTGAAATAGATTTGCCTTTATTATATATTTTCTGATATACTAGTCTGAGCTGGACTACTTGGGCAGAAATATTTTTGCACGGCGCAAAGCTCATGATACAAAAGTCCACGCCGCTTCTGTGTCTATGATGAGGTGTGCGATGAGGTTCCCCTCTTCTATCATAGATGAGGCCCTCACTAGGGTCTCCTCAGTACCCCACAGTTTCACTCTTGCTCTCCCTCCCCCAAGTCACAACAGGGACCCCTAGTCCTCACCTTTCACCCCATCTGCCGTTGCATACAGCACATAATTCTCCGACATTTTTGTCACTTCCAATGGGATCCCACCACTAGTCACATCCCCACTCCTTTCCACAGAGACCATTCCATTCACAACACGTGTTCATCCCTTCCCACCCAAGCCACTCCCTACCCAGGTGTATTCAACCGCAGCAAGTGCAACACCTTCCCCCTCCTTCCTCAAAGCAATCCTTTCAGGTGAAGCAGAGGTTCACTTGCACCTCCTCCAACCTTATCTACTGTATCTGCTGTTCCAGGTGTGGACTCCTATATATCGGCGAGACCAGGCACAGACTGGGCTATTGTTTCGTTGAACACCTCCGCTCAGTCCGCCTTGGCCTGCACAATCACTCGGTAGCCAAACACTTTGACTCCCCTTTCCACACTGACCTTTCTGTCCTGGGCCTCCTCCACTGTCACAGTGAGGCCAAATGCAAATTGGAGGAACAGCACCTCATATTTCACTTGGGCCGCTTACAACTCAGCGGTATGAACATTGACTTATCTAACTTCTTGTAACCCGTTTGTCCCCTCTCTATCCGTCCCTCCCCCACCATTGTCATCGCATTAGTTTCAGTGTCATCCTGCTGAGTTTCACTGTTTGTATCACTCGTTACAACACTCCCACAGCCAACAATGGACCATTGTGGACTCCACCTTTCCTTGATCATTGTTGCTTGCTTTGATTTGTCCTTTTGCACATCTTTCATTCATTTATTCTATGTACCATTTCATATCTCTCGCTTCCCTCTCCCCTGATTATGTCTGAAGGGTCTCGACTCGAATCGTCACCTTTTCCTTTTCTCGAGAGATGCTGCCTGACCTGTTGAGTTACTCGAGCTTCTTTGTGTCTATCACCCATGACAAATATTTCCTCACATTACTAAACAATATGGAGGGATGCCGTTCAGCCCATTGAGTTGATGACAGCTCTTAGTATTTCTCTGTGGCTATTCCCTCACCCTCTTGATTTTACCACCACTCACTACATCAAGCCGATGCAAAAGGCATTGAGGATGTGGGTGAGAACCAGTGCGTCCGGAAAAAACCCCACGCAGTCACAGGGAGAAAGGGCAAATTCCACACGGACAGACCCCAAGGTCAGGTTTGAATCCGCTTTGCCAGAGCTGCAAGTCACAGCACTACAATCCTGGATATAATGAGTTTCTTTTCTAATGAGAATATGGATAATAAATGAAAACTAGGATGGCAGTGGCACTGTTGGGTGAGCTGTTGTGTGACAGAACTAGAAATACGCGTTCAATCCTGACCGAGTTTGCACGTTCTCTTGTGACCACGTGGTTTCCTCTGAGAGTCCCAGTATTCACCCACATCCTAAAGATGTGTGGTTGGTACGTTAATTGACCCGCTGTGCGTTACCCCTAAAAGGGGCAAGTGGTAGAATCTGGGGGAGTTGATGAAAGAGTAGGGAGAATAAATATGGGATTAATGTAGGATTAGAGTAAATGAGTGGTTCGATAGAAGCACGGACTCAGCCTGAAGGACCTGTTTCTGTGCTGCATCACTGTGATTCTAGATTCTTCAAGATGGGGAGGAGGGAAGACAAAGACTAAAGTATTTCAAAATCAGAAGTTGCATTCACATAGCATCTAATCTTTGGAAATAACCGAAAGTGAAGCACAGCCACTCATTTTCAAAGTGTAACTAACACTGTTCTGCAGGCAAATACAACAGCTAATTGGTTTCTTCTTCTTAAGAAGACCCCAGAAACAGCTGAGATAATTGACAAATTAAACTCTTTTAGTAAGGCTATCAAGTGAGTCAAGGTGACACAGCCACAAAGATGATCTGGGATGTAGAATTAGTTTACTAAAGTAACGATAAAAGGTTAAGGAGATGGGATTAATAAGTTACTAAAGCGAGGATACTATCTTGCCCGCCCTGCTACATGCGTACCTTTTGTAGACCAATATCGAAGCAGCCCTGAAGCCGGTCATGGAGATGTCCATGGCCTACACCATAACGCGCTCCTGGCTGGAGGAGGCGAGCTGCTCCTACAGGGGAACAAAAAGCAAAGATCAGGGCGTTGAGATCGAGACATCTCCCACTCACACACTCGACCTAATTCCATCACACACAGGTGCATCCACTTTCAGGCCCTGCATTGGCAAAGCATCAAGGGTTAGCGTTCCTCTCAGTTCATCTGCTTCCCCCCTGAAGTTGCCAGAGCTGCCCCACTTACTGAAATGACCATCACTGACCTGCTCAGATGGCGAGAATTTAATCTTAATCTTATTAATCTTATCCTCATCCAAAGTCTTGCATGCACTTCTCTTGCATGCGCTCGTGTGCACACACACACATACTCGCGGAGATAAGAATGATTATGAAGCCATTAAAACCTGATCCACCAAGGGGATTTGGTAAATGCGAACCAACCCCCTGTAACCAGCCCTTATCATTTCCTAACGTTGGTTTATAAAATCTTTCAATCCCAAATTAACTGCCTAGATGTTTTGTCTATTGTCAAGTGTACTGAGGTACAGTGAAAAACATTTCTTGCGTGCTATTCCGCTGACTGGATAGCACGCAACAAAAGCTTCTCACTGTACCATAGTATATGTGACAATAAACTAAACTAAACTATTGTCATTTGCTGAAATGTTTCAAATTTCTGCCGCCCAACAGCAAATTGAGTTCTAAGCTTACTTCAGAAGAGGTTTAACCTTTTAGCCCAGGGCCCCTGCCTAGCCCCAACTCTCTGCAACAAGCAGAAACAATCACCTTGAATCTACCTTATTGATTTCCCTTAGTATCTCAAACTTAAATCAAACTTAAATCAAACCACCCCTTAAACAACATCATCTGCCCATAATTTACTCCATCAAATGCAAACATATACTAGACTCTGTCCAGGGCCAATACACCCTACCCAAGATGTGGTCCAAAATCCGCTCAATGCTCCAGGCTCTTGCAT
The DNA here is from genome assembly GCA_035221665.1 of Okamejei kenojei. Lineage (NCBI taxonomy): Eukaryota > Metazoa > Chordata > Chondrichthyes > Rajiformes > Rajidae > Okamejei > Okamejei kenojei. Next base: position 65,747,405 of record CM069141.1, on the reverse strand, counting down.
TACTGCAGCTTAACCGTGTGGACTGAAGATTGGAACACAGTTGGAAAAGGTCAACCACCAATAGATGTAATTTTTCCATCTGTCCATGAGATTTTAATGCTCTACACACATAGAACCCAACCACAACACCATCCATCTAGCACTCTTCCCAACCTCCAAGGCTCTGATCATCCACTGCTTCTAGCTTTGCATCAGCTGTGCGCTTTAGTAAGATCCTGCAAATGCACTAGCTGGAAAAATGAACCAACATCAGCATGCTCTCCCAGGCCAATGTCCTGGCATCAAGTCTGCCATCACACTCAACCAGCTCGAGTGGGCAGGACACTTCATCCAGCCTGACATCAGACTCCAGAAGCAGGAACACCATCACTGCAAGATGTTACTAGGAGAAGCGAGAAAACACTTCAATGATGTTCTTTTTTTTTAATTTAAAAAATATATATTTTTATTATATATATAACCAAAACACAATTTGTTTACCAGTTACATATTAACACAGCTTCTGTTGATTTTTTTTTAAAGATAGAGCTATAGAAAGAAGGGAGGGAGAAAAAAAAATAAAAGAGATTACCAATAACACAATTTTGGAGATAGGTCGGTAGATTATAAAGTCTAATTGTTCATCCAATCCTGGATTCAAGTTTCAGTCAGGCTTCCGTGCTGAACCAATTAACCCTTTCAGAAAATCAATAAATGGAGACCATATTCTAGCAAATAGTTCTGATTTGTCAATTAAGACAAGTATAATTTTGTCCAAAACGATGTTCTTTGATTCACCTTGGAAAATGTAACATAGACTTGAGTCTGGGAGGAGCACAGAACATTTCCAATATCTTTGAAGGGAGCGTGAGGAAGACAGAGAAACAGAAAAAGGAGTTCAGAATTTCCCAGACAATCCATACAACTTGCCAAGCACCTGCTGCACATTCCACATTGGTGCAGGCAACCACCTCAGAACTAGAGCTGAGGATATGGCACCCTGACCAAGGGGTGCATAAAACCTGCTGTGTTACTGTTCTGTGTAGGAAGGAACTGTAGATGCTGGTTTACACCAAAGATAGACGCAAAATGCTGGAGTAACTCAGCGGGTCAGACAGCATCTTTGGAGAGAAGAAATGGGTGGTGTTTTGGGTCAAGACCCTTCTTCAGATTGTTCTATTCATCACGGTAATATTTGCTTCTGTTGAAACTCCCTTGCCACAATTATATCCATTCACTCAATCTATAAAAACCTCTTCACAGTTTAATACTTCCATCTAGGTTGCTTTTGCTACCCATCTTTGTGTCATCTGTAAGCCTCAATGAAGTGACAGAATACCATGTACCCAAGTTATGTATAAAACTGATCTTTCAGGAACATTGCCACATGCAACTAATGTGGCACCTCCCCAAAAATCACCCCCAGACTCAAGTCGGGTCGCAACCTGAACTGTCAGCCATTGCTTTTCTCCAAAGATGCTGTCTGACCTGCTGAGTTACTCCAGCTTTCTGAGTCTATCTTTGGTTTAAACCAGCATTTGCAGTACCTTCCTGCACATTACTACATCTGATATGCCCCGTCCTTTAAGTTGAGTCCATGAAATATCTATTGCTCCAGTCAACATACCTGCTTCAGATATGTTACCTTTGACAAATAACCTCTTCTGACCAGCAAAAACACGTGAATATTAAAAGGGCCATGCCCATTTTTTCTTACATTCTACTTTTACGTGTTCTTCCACTTTACAGCAGTTACCAGTGGTTCTTTACACAGCCCCAACGAATCTTAACTCCTTTTCTACTTCTTCTATGCCCGTCGGAAAACAGCACCACTGCATCGCTAATGTTTTCAATGATTCAATAATAAAATAATTAAAATAATCTATGGTCTTCCCTAGCTGATTACCTCATGATGTAACTCCCTCATCAATGGAGGTGTCATAGAATGCAGACAATGTTGTCCACACTGGCCATCAAGATCCCACCTTCAATAACCCGACTCACACTTGATCCACCGCTGTGCCGATTCAAGAGTATCGACAGTTGCACATCACGACAGTCTCTGCCTCCACCACCTTTGGCCATGCATTCTGAACTCCAAAAAACCTTATCATAAAATGTCTTGCTATGACCCCTCCAAACTCTTCTCCTTAACCTAAACCCATGACCCTCTGGTAATAGATACTTTTACAATGGGGAAGGTTAACTGTATACCTGTCATGTCCCTGATACTTCTGCAGACTTCCAGGTGCTCCCTCATCCTTGCCCACCATTCTGCATAACCGAGACACGCTATCCCTGGCATCCCCCTGATCAATTCCCTCTGGATCAAAGCAATCAGGTTCTTTCCATACTATGATAAAAAACTGCACATAATACTCTACGATGCCTCACCATGGCTTTATAAACCTGTACTACTGTTACCAGCTTGCAGTGCTGCCACCTTCATGATTCTTTCAACTTGTCTTATCATTCATTGTTAATATCTACCTTTATTCAACTTCCCAAAATGAATCACTTTCCACTAACACTTTCAAACCACACACACACACATCAGTACAACAGGTGGTGCAAAGAGAAAAATAAGCAGAGTACAGAATATTACAGCTACAGAAACAAGTGAAGATTTAAAAAATGCAAGCGCCACAATGAGATAGGTTGGGGGCTCAGAACTACCATCTTAACTCATGACAGGACTGTTCAGTAGTCTGATAACACCGGGGAAGAGCCTGCTCCTGAATCTGCCCCCACGTGCTTTCAAGCTTTTGTACCTTCTGTCCGACTGGAAAAGGGAGAAGAGGGAGTGTCTCAGTGGAAATGGTCCTTTATTATGTTGTTTGCTTTCCTAAGGAATAACGGAGTGCAGGTGGAGTCGATGGGGCAGGGGGTGGGCAGAGCTGGTGACACAGATTGGGCTAGATCCAGAACTCTTCAATTTCTTGTGGACTTGGGCAGAGGACGGAGTTGTTGCCAAACCAAGTTGTGATGCAGTCTGATAGGATGCTGTCAATGATGCACCTGTAGAGGTTGGTAAGTTGGAGACATGCCTAACTTTCTTAGTCTTTTGAGGAAGCTTTCTTGGCCGATAGCTTCAATGTGTTGGTCCAGTCCAAATTGATGGTGATATTTTGGTGATATTTATGTCTATGGACTTGAAGCTCTCAACCACCTCCCCTTCTGTATTGATGCTGACTGGAGCACTTGCTGGTCAATAACCAGTGAGGAAGTATTATATAATAGAACCGCTCGCATAGTGAACCGTTCATAGGACTGAATGGTTAGTAAGGTGTCAAGGTGAGAAGTCAGTTCTGGTCGAAACTGTCACCAACTGTTTGCCACTACCTTGTGATAATGGACATTTTTACCCGGGTTGTGAAGACAAGACTTATGCGGTGTACTATCAGAAATGTGTCTGTTCTTTTTACAGGATAGATATGCCTTATACTATCTGTTGGCCCGTGAGGCAGGGACGTGTGCTATTGTGAAAGACAGATGTATGATGGGAATTCAGGACAGAACTAGTAACATCACCAAACATCAAAATTACATTATTACCCTGCTCGATGGGAAGAAGGAGGGTATTGAATGGGGAGACTAGGGATTTTGGAGATTTTATAATTGGATCATTAGTATGGCCATATATGCAGCAATAGTGGTTTTGTGTTAGTTCGTGGGAATTGCTTTTGTTAAATGTATTATTGCTAGACTAATGACAGCCTTGGGTAATGTGGGAATTGGTGAGAAGATATTATTGCAACATCTAGAAGCAGAAGACATTCCAATGTTGAACGATGAGGTAGTTGAAAGGATGGTAAATGCGCAGGTTGAGAAAGAATTGTTAGAAGATGAGTGTATTATAATTAATAAAATGGAGATAGACCAGTGGTTTGGAACCCAGAATAGCTGAGCACCCTAAGGGGTAGGGTATGAAGCACAGCAGAGAAGTAGGGAACAGCATTGGTGTCAACAAGCCAGCCTGCTGACCTACGATGTCCAGGTTTTGGGTGCTATCAAGCATCTCGAGGTTAGGCATAAACTTGGATGACTAATAAGCCGATGCTGATGAATCTCTGCCTGTGTTATTATCCTATTAGTGATCATAGAATGACCAGAGTGGGGAATGAGGAAGTATTATATAATAGAACCGCTCGCACAATGACTTTTATATAAGCTAGGTAATTTGCAAAAGAAAAGCTTAAGGTTTTCCTAACAAAATAAAGTACAAAGAGACACATACACACAGGGAAAGATGAATCAAAACATGGAGGCTGGAACCTGAACCTGCTTAGCTTAGTTTATTGCTTTGAGGCAATTGTATCGTTGGAGGAAATTGTATTTGGTATGATTGTGTTGGAGAATGGATAGCTGAATAGGGGCCTCGATTGTACATTCTTAAGCTGTGAGGTTTATGCTGAGTTTGAGATAGAATTCAAGGCAGAGAGATAATAGACCCTGTAGTTAGCCTTGGCTATGTTAAATTATAATGAGATTGTGATAAGGAATAGGATGTATATGAAGGGGAGTAGTCGCGAGAGGAAATGGAGAGGAAAATAATTAGATTGATCGATATGTGACACTCCTATGTTTATAGAAAGTCGAAGAAGCAGATGTAATTCTGATGTAATTCTGAGTTGTGAGTTTACGCTTTGTTCTGTAATATTTGTAAAATACCTTGTAGTGAGATTGGAAATCCAGCTTCCAGATAGCAGGAAAGGGATTACAGATTATAATTAATTTTCTCCTGGCACCAAGCACTTATTAACTAAGTTGACAGATTTACGACCCATGTATGCTTGGTTGGGAGATTTGGTGTTAGAAACTGTAATTCAGCAAACTCATATAATTAATGTTTTAAATACATATGTAATAGTATTGTAAAATGTGTAACATTGTAGTGAAACAATTTATGAAATGTATTGTCTTAGTAGAAATGTAAACATTAGACTTATAGAAATTGTTTAGATTTATAGAAATATCTTTCTTCTTGGTATGGGAAGTGTGTATGACTTGTGTGATCATTGTATTACATACGTATCTTATATTTTGAGGAATAGTCTTTGATAATTGAGCCTACTGGGGTTTTGCCGAGTTGAAATAAACTAATACTAAAGCAAAGTTACACCACAGGCAAACGAAGGCTGTGAGGCCAGGGAAGGGGGATCATGTGACTGATGTTGTAAATCACCAGAAGGACTCAGATGATTGGTTACTAGCTTGTCATGCCCTCTGTATCTGAAATGTCTAATACCTATATAAATGCCATGAGTTTGTATCAAACGTTACTCCTCTCTGGACCTGCCCCAGAGCATCAGCTCTGTGTTGGAAGATTCAGAGACTAGTCTCAGCTGAATAAAGAATTGATTTCAACAGCTACAAGTGTTTGAGTCAAGTTGACTTTAGATTGACAAAATAACTCAGTTTAACATTTGGTGTCAGGAGTGGGATTCAGACGGTTTACCGACAACTCGAGGAACGAAAATAAGAGTCAAACTGTGCACTGATCGGACCAGAGGAATTGGCCAAGCAGAAGTGAGTAGTTAAACACCACTCTGTTTTCCTCTTCTCCGCATTTCTCTGTGTACTCGACCCTTCGTTCTTGTGTTGAATGAGTTCCTGACAGAATCAAGTCAATCTAACAAACCTTGTTGAGTGGTAAGATAGACTTTTAAACAGATTCATCCATTGGGAATGGAGAGACTCGGTCATTGGGAATGGTAACTGGTAACTGACGGTTGAACTGGATCATGTCAGTTAAACACTGACGATGCTAAATTCATCTTGTTAATCTGGAAGATAACAAAGGACTGTGCAGTTCAAATGGTTGGCCTTCTGTAAGCAGAGGGAGATGAAGGGAAGGCATAGGAAAATGATTGGAATTTGGCTCCTAGTGCACCTCCACTTCCCTATCAGCCCCCGGGTCAAGTTCCACCCACACCACAATCCGAGCCCTAGTCAGCGGTGACAGGAATTTACCCAAGTTTACCCAAGGCAGAGTCAGAAACCGACAGTGCATCCACCTCAGGCGTCTGTCCCAAGAAGAAGAAGCCCTAGTTTACAGACCCTGTAGCATGGCATACTAGGTCCCAGTCTAGGGACAAAAGGAGGTCACACAGTTGGACTGTAGAAGGGAGCACATGGCTGAGAAAGCCAAACCCCAGAAACAACAAGAGAAGGTGCTGAAATAGACGGAATAAGAAAGCATCCTCCAGGCATCAATATCCTGTCAGAACGGTCCCTAACCCCAGAGCCCTAATACCTCCTCCACCCAATCAACAAGACAACGGCGAAACAGCCATGAATAATGTGTGGCTGCCGTGGAAACCACATGAGATGATGGCAATTTTGTTGAGAGTGCCTTATAAGGATCAGAATCCACAAGCTTTCATTGAATTTTTAAGAACAACGATATCTGTATATCACGCCGATTCCAGAGATTTATGGGCACTACTTCAGCAAGTATTAACAGCAGTTGAATATACCAGACTCTTGGTTCACATAACCTATGACAACCACGCAGGCCTAGAGGCAGTGCGCACCCAGGGGCAGGTAACAATGAGGATTGATTACAGCTTATGTTGGCAGCCGTGGGCCTCACTCTCCAGCAGCCAATCGATATATCAAAGGTTGTGGATATGAAACCAGAGGAAGAAGAGGCTGCAGATGATTTTCTGGAAAGGTTTAAAACCATCTACGGCAACCAATCAGGTGCACTTGGTATCAGCAAGGAAATGACTCGCCACAGTTTTGTGCTATGCCTATGAACTGTTTGCCTTCCATAGAATCATAGAATCGTAGAAAATTGGTGGAGTAGGCCATTCGGCCCTTCGAGCCTGCACCGCCATTCAATATGATCATGGCTGATCATCCAACTCAGTATCCTGTACCTGCCTTCTCTCCATACCTCCTGATCCCTTTAGCTACAAGGGCCACATCTAACTCCCTCTTAAATATAGCCAATGAACTGGCCTCAACTACCTTCTGTGACAGAGAATTCCACAGACTCACCACTCTCTGTGTGAAAAAAGATCTTCTCATCTCGGTCCTAAAAGACTTCCCCTTTATCCTTAAACTGTGACCTCTTGTTCTAGACTTCCCCAACATTGGGAACAATCTTCCTGCATCTAGCCTGTCCAATCCCTTAAGAATTTTGTAATTCTCTATAAGATCCCCCCCTCAATCTCCTAAATTCCAGCGAGTACAAGCTGAGTCTATCCAGTCTTTCTTCATATGGAAGTCCCGCCATCCCAGGAATCAGTCTAGTGAACCTTCTCTGTACTCCCTCTATGGCAAGAATGTCTTTCGTCAGATTAGGAGACCAAAACTGTACGCAATACTTCAGGTGTGGCCTCACCAAGACACTGTACAACTGCAGTAGAACCTCCCTGCTCTTGTACTCAAATCCTTTTGCTATGAATGCCAACATAACATTCGCTTTCTTCACAGCCTGCTGCACCTGCATGCCTACTTTCAATGACTGATGTACCATGACACCCAGGTCTCGTTGCATCTCCCCTTTTCCTAATCGACCACCATTCAGGTAATAATCTACCCTCCTGTTTTTGCCGTCAACGTGGATCTTCTTCGAGTCCGTTGCAATCTCAGACGTCGTTCTGCCAGTATCTGGCGCAGGTCACAGCTGGTCGGGTCGGTTCAGCCAGGTCCTGGGGGCTGCACTGGGGGGCGTCGTCACACTTCAGTAAGTGGGACATTGTCTGTACTGCTCCACAGCTGCATGTGTCTTCTGCCTGGTAGTTCCATGCTTTCATAAGTGCTTTGCACCTCCCCTGCTCCACTCGTAATCTGTTGAGGGTCTTCCAGGTTGGCCATGGGAGGTCGTGCCCGCTGGCGAGGCATTCAGTCGGAGTGATTCCTCTCTCCATCCAGTCGTGGGCTCGTGTGTTGAGCTGGTTCCATTCATCTTTCCAGATGTTGGTCCTTGCTGTTTCTTTGGTTGTCTGGAGAGGTGGGACTGTCTGCAAGAAACTGACTCTGGATTTCAGTCGGGATGGAGGTGCTGTGTGCCCGTGCAGAGGGTGCCTGGTATCGATCTCCTGTGCTCTCCGCTTGTCTTGGGCGACGATGGATCGTCTAATACGGGGGGGGGGGGGGGGGCAGTACCAGCTAGGGTGTAGAGGCACGGGACTGGTGTTGTCTTTATGCATCCCGTGATAATGCGGCAGGTGTCGTTGAGGGCTGTGTCAACCAGTTTGGTGTGGTGGGAGCAGCTCCAGCTTGAGCACCCGTATTCAGCTGTGGAGAAGCACAGGGCTAGGGCAATTGCGCGGATGGTTGGTGGATCAGCGCCTCACTTTGAGTTTACCAGTTTGCGCAGGATGTTGTTGCGAGTGTTGACCTTGGCTTTGGTGTTCTGAAGGTGGGTTTTGAAAGAGTGTCCTGTCGAGTATGATTCCGAGGTACATGGGGTGGAAGTGGTTGGGGAGTTTGTGGCCATCCCATGAGACGCTCAGTTGTTTTCCTGCATCTCGATTTTTAAGTTGGAAGCTGCATAGTTGGGTTTTTGTTTGGTTGGGTTTCAGGTGGTTGTTATTGTAGTAGTTTGTCATCTCTTGAAGTGCGCTTTCCAGGACAGACTCGATCTTCTGGAAGTTCTCCTGTTGGGTGGTGATGCAGAGGTCATCAGCATAGATGAAGCGGCGGCATTGTGGGGGAAGTGGTTGGTCGTTGGTGTAGATGTTGAAGAGGAGGGGGGCCAGTACGCTGCCTTGTGGTAGGCCATTCTTTTGGGCTTTCCATTTGCTCTTCTTGTCGTTTAGTTGAACGAAGAAGCGCCTGTTGTTGAGAAGGCTTTTGATGACTTGCCAAAGTGGATAACCTCACATTTATCCACATTATACTGCATCTGCCATGCATTTGCCCACACCCAACCTATCTAAGTCATTTAAAGAAGGAACTGCAGATGCTGGAGAATCAAGGGTACACAAAAAGCTTCAGCGGGTGCAGCAGCATCTAAGGAGCGAAGGAGATAGGCGACGTTTCGGGTCGAGACCCTTCTTCAGACTGGTCAGGGATCAGGGAAACGAGAGATATAGACGGTGATGTGGAGAGATAAGGAACAATGAGTGAAAGATATGCAAAAAAGTATCGGTTATAAAGGGAACAAGCCATTGTAAGCTGTTTGCGGTGTGAAAATGAGAAGCTGGTGCGACTGGTGCGACAGTCATCTTGCAGCCTCCTAGCATCCTCCTCACAGCTAACACTGCCCCCAGCTTCGTGTCATCCGCAACCTTGGAGATGTTGCATTCAATTCCCTCATCCAGATCATTAATATATATTGTAAATAGCTGGGTCCCAGCACTGAGCATTGCGGTACCCCACTAGTCACTGCCTGCCATTCTGAAAATTACCCGTTTACTCCTACTCTTTGCTTCCTGTCTGCCAGCCAGTTCTCTATCCACATCAATACTGAACCCCCAATACCGTGTGCTTTAAGTTTGTATGCTAATCTCTTATGTGGGATTTTGTCGAAAGCCTTCTGAAAGTCCAGATATAACACATCCACAGGTTCTCCCTTATCCACTACTAGTTACATCCTCAAAAAATTCTATAAGATTCGTCAGACATGATTTACCTTTCATAAATTCATGCTGACTTTGTCCAATGATTTCACCGCTTTCCAAATGTGCTGCTATCCCATCCTTAATAACTGACTCTAGCATTTTCCCCCACTACCGATGTTAGACTAATTGGTCTGTAATTCCCCGTTTTCTCTCTCCCTCCCTTTTTAAAAAGTGGGGTTACATTAGCTACCCTCCAATCCTCAGGAACTACTCCAGAATCTAAAGAGTTTTGAAAAATTATCATTAATGCATCCACTATTTCTGGGGCTACTTCCTTAAGTACTCTGGGATGCAGCCTATCTGGCCCTGGGGATTTATCGGCCTTTAATCCATTCAATTTACCTAACACCACTTCCCGGCTAACCTGGATTTCACTCAGTTCCTCCATCTCATTTGACTCCTGGTACCCTGCTATTTCCGGCAGATTATTTATGTCTTCCTTTGTTAAGACAGAACCAAAGTAGTTATTCAATTGGTCTGCCATGTCCTTGTTCCCCATGATCAATTCACCAGTTTCTGACTGCAAGGGACCTACATTTGTTTTAACTAACCTTTTACTCTTCACATATCTATAAAAATTTTGCAGTCCGTTTTTATGTTCCGTGTCAGTTTTCTTTCATAATCTATTTTCCCTTTCCTAATTAAGCACTTTGTCCTCCTCTGCTGGACTCTGAATTTCTCCCAGTCCTCTGGTAGGCTGCATTTTCTGGCTAATTTGTATGCTTCATCTTTAGTTTTGATACATGCCCAGCGTCACAATGGCTATTAAAACCAATAATATGGACTGGTCAGAGCCTTCATCGGCCTGCATGTCAAGAGCTGTGAGAGCCTTTTGGAAAGACTGTATTAAACTGATAAGCGTACTCAGTGAATTCAAAATAATCTTTGGAAGTTTTATATAAATACTTATTTCCCAATGTTCCCATTCTCACTAAGGGTCATGCGAGTTCAGAGGTGGTGTATAATATATCTGAAAAGCAATTGCCTGTATTATTATATTGTGTTAGTTTGATAGCCATATATCAGCTCAGTGCTGAATGACAACTTCATTAAAAACTGTACTTGATAAAAATGTGGGTTTCTTATCATCTCATTATAGGTACACGAGAACAAAATGGTAAGATTAAACGAGAACTTACCAAGTTTGAAGGTTGATCTTTATTTTATGAGTTGCGATGAGGGATTTCGTGAAGACCCCGCCAGCACGCATGCGCGACATTCTTCAAAGCAGCGGTGTGAAATTACAGAACATATCATGGAAGGAGATAGTAAGATTGAACAAAGTAGAACATACCAGTTGACCTTATGATAGAGGGTTGGGAGCGGAGGGCATCCCTCATCGCAACTCCTCATAAAATAAAGATCAACCTTCAAACTTGGTAAGTTCTCGTTTAATCTTACTATTTTACTTCGGAGTCACGTGAGTGACTTTGTGAAGACTTCAAAGCTTCTGTGATTACACGCCCTGGACAACGTCCGTGCTATCATACTGCCGTAATACTGATGGAGGAAGTTTGTTAATGCATTCCAGACTGAACAGGCTGAAAAATAATGCAGTTATTAAAACAAAGAATAACAAAGCAAAACCCCTACTCGGGGAGTAAACATTCACGGAGCGGCTCTCAGCACGGCATCTGCGAATGTAGCGGGGGCGACCACCGGTTTATTGTAAAACCTCTGGAAAGTCGATTCACTGGCCCAGCCTGCGGTGGCGAGGATGTGGTCCATGGGCACCTCCATGGCCCTCGCCGCTGATGTGGATGCAGCCCTGGTAGAGTGAGATTTAAAAATGTTAGTATTGATACCAGCTGCACCCAACACCACCCTGAGCCACCTTGCGATAGTCTGCACAGTCACCCGGTGATGTGGTTGTTGGTGGCTGATGAGGAGCCCCTGCTCCATCTTCCGGATGGTACGAGTTGTTCGGATGTAATAGCGGAGATGGGTGGCTATGCAGAGGGTGGCATCAGTGGGGTACGCCCGGAATTCCAACTGCAGCCCAGAAGACCCAGGCCTATGTTGCTTCAGCAGGTCCTCGACAAAGAAAGTCACCTTTGCAGGAGTCGAGACCATCCGGTCCAGCCGAAGCTTCTGCAAGGCCTGGACTCATTGAGCTGAAGTGAGTGCCATCAGCATCACCACTTTAAGGGTGAGCTTGTCAAGAGGTAGTCCTGTCAAAGGGGACCAGCTTCGCAGTAGTGTAAGTACTACGCCCACATCCCATGTGATGTTGTATCGGGGTCGTGGAGGGTTGGTGTTGAACACTCCCCTCATGAATTCGGACACCAGATGGTGCGTGCCCACACCTATATTCAGGTATGAGGAGAGCGCACTCCTGGCGCAGTTGATGGCACTGTAGCTGAGACCCTCATCGTAATGAAGGCCTGCTAGGAATTCCAGGACGTCAGGGATCGTGGCAGAGTTGTAGGTGGTATGTGTTCGGGAGCAGTAGGCCTCCCACTTCCTGATCTGGGTGAGGTACTGCTGCCGGTTTGATACTCTGCACGATGCTGAAATGAGGTCCATCGCTCTGGCCAATATGCCGGCCTCCATGAGCGGCCTCTTCAGAACCTGCAAGCCAACAGGTTTAAGTGACCATGGCACGGGTGACTTTCCCCCGTAATGGGGTTAGTGAGTAAAGTGGGGTGTTTAGCAATTTGAACCCACGGACGTATTATTATTTGGAGAACCACTGTGTACCATGGCTACGTAGGCCAATCGGGTATGATCAATATGCCTGAAGCAGAATCCAGTTGTATTTTCTGCAATACCTGACTGATGAGGCAGAATGGAGGAAATGCGTAGCAGAACCATTGGAGTGAAAAAGCATCCATAGCCACTGCCCCAGGGTCTGGTTCCCAAGACACATACGTTGGTATCTGATGGTTGAACCTGGACGTAAAGAGGTCGATATCTGGTGTACCAAAGTTAGCTATAATTTGAGCAAATATTTGGGGGTCCAACAACCACTCGATGTTATCATTGAACACACGTGACCTGGTGTCTCCCACTGTGTGAGCTTTCCTGGTAGATAGGTCGCTGGAAGCCAAATATTTATTTCAATACACCGGTGTCAAATTGTGTTTGCCAATTTGTCACAAGATAATGACCTGATACCACCCATATGATTTATGTAAGCCACCATCGTGGTATTATCTATTTGAAGGCGGACATGTAAATGCTGTAAATTGGGGCAGTATGCCCTCAGACCATGGAAAGCCCCAAGCATCTCCAAATAATTTATCCCGTGTGTCTGAAGGAGGGTAGACTCGTGAGGTTCCCATCTGCCCCCTCAACTGCACGTTGTATCAGTTGCACCCCAGCCTTGAGCGCTTGCGTCAGTTTGTAACACGACTGACGGGTTGCTAGTAATGATGGGTTTGTAACACACACTAATATTGTCAACCCACCACTGTAGCTCAGATTTAGCCTTAATTGGTAGCCGTAACGGCCTGTCAAAGTGCCCAGCATTGGCTTGTAATGCAGAAATCTTTGCTCGTTGTAAGTTTTGATAGTGTAGTGGGCCGAATTGCGCAGCTGGAATTGTTGCTACCAGCTTCCCAATCACCTTGACAGCAGGTCGAATGGTCAGCACCCTGGCACAAGCAAGGCTGGTACATGCACCTTTTATATCAGATGCTTTGCTGGGTGGGATAGTGACTTGGCCGCTGTGACCGCCAGCTCTGCCAATTGGAGGGTTGGACCCACTATAAGGATATTGTCTAGGTAAGCCATGATGATATAATGCTGTTGCCGTAGGATAGCCAGTATCGGTTTGACTATTTTGGTAAACAGTCTAGGGCTGTGGTTAAGCCATTGGGTAAAGCTGCATATTGCCATAACTGCCCCGTCCTGACAAATTTTAAGAATTTCCTATGGATTCTATGATGGGGACTGTGTAGCATGCATCTTTGAGATCGATGCAAGCTATAAAGTACCCCTGATACAGTAGCTGCTTAGTGGTTTCAAAGGTTTCCATTTTGAAATGGGTATATTGTACGAAAGTGTTCAGCTGAGTTAGGTCAATGATGATCCGACAACCTCCATCTTTTTTTGGTTTTAGTCAATGGGTTCATGTGTCGTCTTCCCTATCACCCCTTTGGCTGCCAGCCATAATATTTCTGCATGTCCTTGCTCGATCTCTTAGTGAGAGAGCGCAAATGTGCGATGAGGTACATGCTGAATAGGGGGAAGTTGACCGTTAATAAACTCTATGACATAACCCCGAACACTTTGTAAAATAAAAGAGTCGGTAGTTATTTTATCCCATGCACCACTGAAGGCCCGCAACCGTCCCCCTACTTGTGAGGGTACCATTGCTACTTGCTTAGTAGAACCAGACCCCCTTACCACCATGGTCAACGGCGGGTCCTGGTGAATGGTGGTTTGGGGGGACGTTGTGTGGCGTGACGAGGTGTCCTGTCCGGTGGGCGAGGTTTCCAAGCGGTATACGGCGGTTGCCGAGAGGCGTATGCCCTCGATGAAGGTGGCTTCATGAGGCCGACGGCTTTGGCCTCCTCGTCCATCTCTTTTACCTTTTTCGGCAGGTCTTCCCCGAACAGCTGATGTGGTGGTGGAGTGGTGGAGGTACGGCACAACCCTGCAAATTTAGGGTTGAGCGTGGGCCGGATGGAGCTTTTTCGGAGACAATTAATCTCGAACTGGGCATTGCAGAGTAAGGCCAGGGCATCCCGCTGCTCACTGGACACGTTCTGCCCATCGAGGGTCCTGGCGTATGCTGTGATACCCGTGGAGAGGAGTTTCAGGACTGTCTGGAGGCGTGCGTCCTGAGCTCTGGCGGTATTACTCAAATTCCCCCAAATTTGAGCATTGACCATGGGGACATTCAGATTAACGCAATTCTCCGATGGCTTGAATTTGTCCATGGTATCCTTGAGGACCCGTTCCTGTAGCTGGTGTGAGGTGAGATAGTTAATCGTCCCTGCATGTGTATGTAGTGCACCCCCTGAAGGAGGCGCAGTCGCACATTTGCCGATGACATCCAGTAGGTCCTCATCTGCCTGTGGAGTATCGACCTCCGGCATGTCTGGCTCGGCATCTAATTCTGCCTCCTGCAGACTTCTGGCACTCCCAGCGGAGGAAGGCGAGATGCTCGGTGGCCGTCGGCTGTGGGGTAGCGGAGGCCCGGGACCACCGTTCTTCCCTGTCCTGCTCTTGTTGAACTAGGTGCTCCACCATTCGCTCCAACCGGTCCATGCGACCATCACTACTGCACGTAGCCGACAAGCCGACTTCCCCAGGCTCTGCAATGTTGCTCGGGCTACTACCACACACCTCACCCCCATGAAATGCGGAGAGCGATCTGGTGGCAGGAGGGCGTCGACACCCGCTCCTGCATACGGCCCATACGACTCCTGCACAGACTCTCCACTAGTCCGTCCACGAGCGGACTGTGGCGGTCCGCGTGCCTGCTGGGAAGGCAGTGGATACGAGTCGGTGCCGGCCCCCGGTGCCAGGCTCCCCGGAGTCCGTGCAGGCTTACCCCTACTTCTGACATGATGTCTCGGTAGGGGTGCATGGTCGGCAGCAGCCCCAGGCAAACTGACCGACCGCATGTGGCTGCCACTGGCTTGCACTCCAGCATACCCCGGTGTGAAGCTGGCTGCTCCTGCTCCTGCAGGGCTGCTCGACTCTGCAGCAGATCTACCAGCCCGCTCTAAGTCAGGAGACCCCGGCAGCTTCTCGAGACCTGCTTCGGCTGCGGGGCTCGACGTCGGCGCGGTCTCCCCTCCCCCCCTCGGCCCTCACGGGACCTGTACCAGACGGGGTGTTGCCGTCGCCGGTGTGCGAGGCACTCCACACACCGGGGGATGGAGACACAAAATCAGGGTCTTCCATGCCCTGCACCTGTGCGGCCGCCTCTGGAGACGAGTCGGGCGCTGCTGTAACAGACGCGCCCAACTTCCGCACCTTTTCCCCCTGCCGTTTCCCGGACGCCGCCGGTGTTGTGAACAGCTCCGGAGAAGTGTCCCGCGGACCAGAAGTCCTGTGGTTCTTGGAAAGCGTACCTTTCCCGTTTCCTTCCATCGTTACCTGCAGGTAGAAACACAAGGACTCCTACCTGCAAACCAGCGTAAGGTTAGTGAATGTACCTATTCCTGGTCCTGTTGAAGGAGCTGTGGAGAGAGTGCACTCCCCCCCCCCCCCAGCTTGTCGGTAGCAAATGCGAGCGACGATATGTCGCACATACGTGCTGGCGGGGTCTGCACGAAGTCACTCACGTGACTCCGAAGTAAAATGACAAAATGGACAGCATATTATCATTGCAATTATAAATGTTCTATAGTTTTTACAGAGAAGCATTACTCTGCAGGGCACAAATCCCACGGCCACATGCAACGTTTGTCAAACACTCCCCCCACATCTATCAGGAGATACGCAAACATGAATCACACACCACCAGGTCCATGAAGTCACTTTCCTACATCTCTGGAGAATATGGTTAGGTGATATTTCGCCAGGGATTTGTTAAAGAAGGAACTGCAGATGCTGGAAAATCGAGGGTACACAAAATGCTGGAGAAACTCAGCGGGTGCAGCAGCATCTATGGAGCTAAGGAGATATGTAACATTTCGGGCCAAAACCCTTCTTCAGACTGATGGGGGAGTGGGGGGAGGCGGGGGAAGAAAGGAAAAAGGAGGAGGCTGAGCCCGAGAGCTGAGGAAGAGGTAGGAAGGGGAGGAGACTGCAAGGGTCAACAGATTTGGGAGAATTCAATATAAATGAGGCTCGCACTAGGGTCTCACCCATACCCCGCAACACTGCCCTCTCTCCCCATTCCCCCACTCGCAACAAGGGCAGAGTCCCCCTGGTCCTCACCTTTCACCCCACCAGCCGGCACATACAACATATAGTCCTCCGCCAGTTTCGCCACCTCCAACGTGACCCCTCCACTCGCCACATCTTCCCATCTCCCCCCCGTCTGCCTTCCGCAAAGACCGCTCCCTCCGCAACTCCCTTGTCAATTCTTCCCTTCCCTCCCGCTCTACCCCTTCCCCGGGCACTTTCCCTTGCAACCGCAAGAGATGCCACACTTGTCCCTTCACCTCCCCCCTCCACTCCTTTCAGGGACCCAAGCAGTCCTTCCAGGTCCGACAGAGGTTCACCTGCACCTCCTCCAACCTCATCTACTGCATCCGCTGCTCCAGATGCCAGATGATCTATCGGTGAGACCAAGCGGAGGCTTGGCGATCGTTTCGCCGAACACCTCCGCTCGGTCCGCAATAACCAACCTGACCTCCCGGTGGCTCAGCACTTCAACTCCCCCTCCCATTCCGTATCCGACCTCTTGGTCCTGGGCCTCCTCCAGGGCCAGAGTGAGCAAACACCGCAAGTTGGAGGAACAGCACCTCATATTCCGCTTGGGGAGTCTGCATCCTCTGGGCTTGAACATTTAATTTTCTCAATTCTGTTAACCCTTGCTGTCTCCTCCCCTTCCCACCTTTCCTTCAGCCCTCGGGCCCTGGCATTCCCTCTCTATCTCTCCCCCACCTTAGTCCCACTAGCTTCTCATTTTCACACTACAAACAGCTTACAATTTCCTTTATCATCGATACTTTTTTGCATATCTTTCATTCATTATTCTTTATCTCTCCACATCACCGTCTATATCTCTCGTTTCCCTGATCCCTGACCAGTCTGAAGAAGGGTCTCGACCCGAAACGTCGCCTATCTCCTTCGCTCCTTAGATGCTGCTGCACCCGCTGAGTTTCTCCAGCCTTTTGTGTACCCTGGGAGAATTCAATGTTCATGCCAAGAGGATGCAGACTCCCCAAGCGGAATATGAGGTGCTGTTCCTCCAATTTGCGGTGTTGCTCACTCTGGCCGTGGAGGAGGCCGAGGACAGTGAGGTCAGATACGGAATGGGAGGGGGAGTTGAAGTGCTGAGCCACCGGGAGGTCGGCTTGGATATTGCGGACCGAGCGGAGGTGTTCGGCGAAACGATCGCCAAGCCTCCGCTTGGTTTCACCGATATAGATCAGCTGGCATCTAGAGCAGCGGATGCAATAGATGAGGTTGGAGGAGATGCAGGTGAACCTCTGTCGGACCTGGAAGGACTGCTTGAGTTCTTGAAATGAGTGGAGGGGGAGGTAAAGGGACAAGTCTTTGGAGTGGAGGGAGCGGTCTTTGCGGAAGGCAGACGGGGTGGAGATGGGAAGATGTGGCGAATGGTGGGGTCACGTTGGAGGTGGCGAAACTGGCTAAGGCCTATGTGTTGTATGTGGTGTGAAAGGTGAGGACCAGGGGGACTCTGCCCTTGTTGCGAGTGGGGGGATGGGGAGAGAGGGCAGTGTTGCGGGGTACGGAGGAGACCCTGGTGCGAGCCTCAACTATAGTGGGGGAGGGGAATCCCCGTTCTCTGAAGAATGAGGACATTTGTGATGCCCTGGTGTGGAGCACCTCATCCTGGGAGCAGATGCGGCGTAGACGGAGGAATTGGGAATAGGGGATGGAGTCCTTACAGGAAGCAGGGTGGGAGGAAGAGTAGTCCAGGTAGCTGTGGGAGTCAGTGGGTTTATAATGGATGTCGGTCAGGAGTTTATCCCCTGTGATGGAGATGGTGAGGTCAAGAAATGATAGGGAAGTGTCGGAAATGGTCCAGGTGTATTTGAGTGCCGGATGGAAGTTGGTGGTGAAACAGATGAAGTCAGTCAGTTGTGTGTGGGTGCAGGAGGCGACACCAAAGTAGTCGTCGATGTAACGGAGGTAGAGGTCGGGGATGGGGCCCTGGTACGCCGCGAACAAGGATTGTTCGAGGTACCCAACAAAGAGGCAGGCGTAACTGGGGCCCATACGTATGCCCATAGCTGCGCCTTGTATTTGGAGGAAATGGGAGGAGTCAAAAGAGAAGTTATTGAGGGTAAGGACCAACTCCGCTAGGCGGAGGAGAATGTCAGTGGACGGGTATGGGTTGCTCCTCTGGTCGAGGAAGAACCGGAGCGCTTTGAGACCATCCTGGTGGGGGATGGAGGTGTAGAGTGATTGGACATCCATGGTGAAGATGAGAGGATGGGGGACTGGAGAATGGAATGCGCGGAAACGAGGGAGAGCGTCTGAGGTGCCTTGAACATAGGTGGGGAGGGATTTAACCAAGGGGGATAGGATGGAGAAGGGATGGAGAAGGGATTTTTCCAGGGATGTTGCCTGAACCGTTGAATTACTCCAGCACTTGAGTTTTTTTGTAAGCCAGCATCTGCAGTTCCTTGTATCTCTATGCACCACCTATGCACCACCATTAATTATTTTCTAATGATATTTTTCACTCATCTTTTTCTTTTCCACTGTGAAATTTGCACATGATCTATGTTTTTGTGTGTTATCGGAGTTCATGTTAGTGTGATGCTGGAAGCAAGATTTTCTTTAAACCTGTATCTCACCATGCTCTTCAACTCTACTTCTACGTTGCACGAAAATATTGAGATCCTTCCTAGTTTATGTATCTAGAACTAACAAATAAAGCCAGAGATGAAAATAAATTCCTTAAACCAGAGGGCAGGGAATTCTTTGAATTTATTGCATTTATCTTTGTGTTCTCTCTCTTTCTTCTCACCCTCTCCAATCAACCAGATGACTTAATCTACAGTTTATTATTATTATATCAACCCTGGCTTCAGCCTACCAGGGACATTCCCTATGTCCTAAGCACCCTTCTTCCACCGATTTGCCTTCCACAACCTCTTTCTCAATGTCCACAATATGAAGGAACTATCAATTTCAGGCCTCTATATCAATGGGACTGAAGTGGAGATGGTCGAGAGCCTCACATTTCAAAGTGTAAATATCACTAATAATTTGTCCTGGTCTAACCATTATGATACAACAGCCAGAGTGGCAAAGTGGTAGCTGCGTCAGAAACCTGGGTTCAATCCTGGCTATGGGTGCGCTCTGTACGGAGTTTGTAAGTTCTCACTGTGACTGCATGGGTTTTTTCCAGGTGCTCAGTTTTCCTCCCACATTCTAAAAACATGCAGGTTTGTAAGTTAATTGGTCCCCGTAAATTGTCCCCAGCATATAGCATAGAACTAGTGTACGGATGATCGCTGGTCGGCGTGGCCTCAGTAGTCTCCACACTGTATCTCTAAACTAAAAAAGCACACCAACACCTTAGTAGACTAGAAGTAAATTGGGCATGTCCCCAATATCTCTTACAAATTTATACAGGTGCACCACAGAAAGCTATCAGATGCATCCCGACTTGCTATGTTCAAGACAAAATAAATTGCAGAGCATCACGAATAGACTTTAGTCCATCTAATCCCCTCTCCATCGACTGTTCACGCTGCCTTGGGAAAGCAGCCAATATAACCAAACTGCACACACACCCCTGCTCATTCTCTCTTTTGAATGCAAGCATCGTCAGATTCAAGAAAAGATTCTTCATCGCTATTAACACAGTCTGGCATGTTCCTCTTTTATGCTAAAAATTAATTTCCATCTTCCAATTGCAGCACTTTTTTATCTACTCTTTCACAGGAAGAACATGATAGTTTGCATTAATTCATTTGTCTTCTACACTAACAAATGTATTAATGTTTGGTACATTTTGCCTTGATTGCAATGTTTTTTCACTGCTTCTCAATGCATATGACAATTATAACCCAATACAGGTAGGACAGCTATCACGCAATAGTTGTATCCCTAAGAAACTTTGCATGTTAAAACTATTGTGTCAAAGGGGTAAGGAGGTTACTGAGTTGGATGATCAGCCATGGTCATATTGAATGGTGGTGCAGACTCGAAGGGCCAAATGGCCTACTCCTGCACCTATTTTCTATGTTTCTATGTTAGGGACTAGAGTGTTTCAGACTTGCAATAATAAAGTTACATTTCCCACAGGGTTTTCAAAAGTAGAGATGTTTTCAGTGGGAATAAGTTTAATTTTATTGAGGTGGAAATTAAAAATACTAACTTCCGTATGTTACATTGGTCAATAAACTATCATTGCACGCGTGTCAATGGAACCAATTACTTGACTATGTGAACGGTCACCTACGGTGAAACTGACAGACTGTGTTCCTAAGTGTCAATGGCGTGTTTACTGCAGGTAGTTTATGTGGAAACACTCCCCCTAAAAAAAGCTTTATTTTTCTGCTTAGAAGATAAGACACAAAATGATGGAGTAATCCGCAATTTCTTCCCACACATTCCTTCCTGCAGTTCCTTCCTACACATGTATTTTTCTGCTTGTCAGTTTCCAACGTAATTTTATAATGGTCCTCTAGTGCCCGATCTAAATAGCGTTATAATCAATTAGGCCCACAAAAGGTCGATACTGGTTCCTAATTCATCACTCACGTTATTATAAATTTGCTTTATGGAAACACACTTTATAGTAGTACTGCCTACGCCAATAACTTTCTCCAGCATTTGGGATAGAAGGAATGGTAGAAACAGGGAGTACAGAGAAGGTTCACCAGACTGATTCCTGGGATGGCAGGACTTCCATATGAAGAAAGACTCGGGATCGGAAGATTGAGGGGGGATCTCATAGAGACTTACAAAATTCTTAAGGGGTTGGACAGGCTAGATCCAGGAAGATTGTTCCCGATGTGGGGGAAGTCCAGGACAAGGGGTCACAGTTTAAGGAAAAGGGGGAAGTCTTTTAGGACCGAGACGAGAAAATCATTTTTCACACAGAGAATGGTGAATCTGTGCAATTCTCTGCCACAGAAGGTAGTTGAGGCCAGTTCGTTGGCTATATTTAAGAGTGAGTTGGATGTGGCCCTTGTGGCTAAGGGGATCAGAGGGTATGGAGAGAAGGCAGGTACGGGATACTGAGTTGGATGATCAGCCATGATCATATTGAACGGCGGTGCGGGCTCGAAGGGCCGAATGGCCTGCTCCTGCACCTATTTTCTATGTTTTTATGTTTCGGGTCAAACCCCTTCTTTAGACTTGCACCGCAGCGGTATGAGCACTGACCAGGAACGGGTCTGCTCTACTCACGGGCCATCCTGGTCATCACGTTTTTGGGGGCGCGGTCCCTGCGGCGGGGCCGCGGCTTCTCGTCGTCGCTCGTCTCGGCCACCATCAGCTTCTTGAGGCGCTCGATGCGCTCGGGGTCGGGGGCGGCCGCTGCGCCGCGGCGGCTGCGGGCTTTGGCCGAGGCCCGGCCCTGGCCCTGACCCCGGGAGCCGGAGCCGGAGCCCGGCCGCCGCGTCAGGAACGACTCGTACTCGGCCACGTTGTTGAAGGTGCGGACGCCGGGGAAGGGCAGCGGCGGCGGATGCGGGGTGTACAGCGCCAGGTACGGGTCGAAGCGCGGCGAGCTGATGTCCAGCTCCGGCTGGGGGGCGGCGCCACCGCCCGCGGCCTCCGCCATCTTGCGGCGATCTCCCGCTCCCTCCCTCCCTCCCTCCCTCCCTCCCTCGGCATCCGGGCCTCTCCGCCGCTGCCCGGCATACACCACTTTCCAAGCCGCCATCTTGGCCCTGCGGCCGCAGCGCATCATGGGATGCCTGTGGACCGGCACTGAAGGTTGTGGAGGCCAAGTCAGTCAATGACAAGACACAAACAAGCTGGACAGGCAGCATCTCTGGACAGAAGGAGTGGGTGAGACCCCTTCACACTGAGAGCCAGGGGAGAGAGAATCCAGAGATATGGAAGGGCAAGGTGTGTAAACAACAGATCAACGCAGGCAATGATAAGGAAATGGAGAATGGGGTATTGTCAGCTAGTAAGGCAGCAAGACATACACCATCTCTGGAGAGACGGAATGGCTGGTGTTTCAGGTCGAAATCCTTCTCCAGACTGAGAGTCAGGGGAGAGGGAGATTTGAAATATGGAAGGGCAAGGTGTGACAATGACAGATTTTTTTAAAGAAGGAACTGCAGATGTTGGAGAATCAAGGGTACACAAAAAGCTGGAGAAACTCAGCGGGTGCAGCAGCATCTAAGGAGCGAAGGAGATAGGCGACGTTTCGGGTCGAGACCCTTCTTCAGACTGACAGATTGACTTGTTGAGTTTATCCTGCATTTTTTGGTATTGTTTTGGACTTGTTGAGTTTATCCTGCATTTTCTGGTATTGTTTTGGACATTGAGCTCCTGCTGTTTTACTGCGAAGAACCCTTGGAGAAACCAAGCACAGTATTGCTTGCAATTTTCATTACACCTAAAAAATGATATATTGTACTTGCTGTAAGGGAATTGCAGCAATGATTCTCTAATCCGGTTCTTGGAATGTCAGATCTGGCCTATGAGGATTGCTTGAGTAGGCTGCGCTGCTTTTCTTTGAAGTTAAAAAGAATAAAAAAAGGAGCCGCACCGAAGCATCCAATTGTTTTGTAAGATTTAAACATGGAAGATACAGGGAAACACAGGGAAGTGTAATATTGGAGTCTTTAGCAAAACAATGTGTTGAGGTAACTCAGCAGATCAGGCAGCTTCTGTGGAGGGATTGGACAGGCAACGTTTCAGATTGGGATTCTTCTTTAGACTGATTGGAGTGAGGGGTGGGGGAGTGAAAGCTGGGAAAGAAAGGCAAGGGCAGGAAAAAGCCTGGCAAGTGGTAGGTGGATATATGCGATGGGGTAGGGGTATTTGTTGGTAGACGATGGACAAAGGCTAGAGATGAAAAGGAGACAAAACTGTGCCAGATATGTAAAGAAGAGGAGTGAAATGTAAAGCCAGAGCAAGGGATATTGGTGGTTGGATATGAGAGGAGGGAATGGGAGAAATGGGTGTGTGGGGGGGGGGGGGGGGGGGGGGGGGGTGTTGGGGGCTCAAAGGCAAACGGGGTAATTGGGGAGGGGGTGTTCCTTACAATTTTATACAGGGAGAATGTTTTTCCTTGCATCAAAGTGTAGAATTAGGGGCTGCAGCTTCAAAATAAACTGTAGGTATTTTAAGGCTGAAATTAAGAGAAAGTTATTTAACAGGAGATAAGGAATTCTCTACCCCAAAGGGCATAGAGGGTTAATTACTGACTGTGTCCAAGACCGAGATGAATAGATTTCTGGACATCTATGGTATCAAGAGATTGGAACAAAGTAAGAACACAAGATAAGGTGTATCAGTCATGATCTTATTCAGCGTAGGAAGGAACTGCAGATCCCGGTGTACCGAAGGTAGAAAGAAAAATGCTGGAATAACTCAGAGGGACAGGCAGCATCTCTGAATAGAAGGCATGGGTGACATTTCGGGTCAAGACCCTTCTTCAGACTGTAGAAGGGTTGTGACCCGAAATGTCACCCATGCCTTCTATCCAGATCTGCTGCCTGTCCCACTGATGATCTTATTCTGAGCAGTTTCATTGGGGAAAATGACCTACTCTTGCTGGTGATGTTCTTACATTACAATCAGGGTTTTCGACCACCATTTAAAATGTAGTCAGCTTTGTAATATTGGAAATATATTAGCCAAAACCTCTGCACCAAAGGCCCACCAACAGGAAGTTAACAACTTTTGTAACTTTAAATGGATTACCAGTGCTCTTTGAATACTGTTATGTGCTCTTTCACATACACTGTGAAAGGACCAGAGGGACCGGACTTTTAATATCTGCTCTGATTGATCGAACCGTTAGCTTCTAAATCTAGTATGGAATTAAAAGATGTGTTCATAATGTGTTAAGACATTAACAGCAGACATCTGAACCTGACAGTGCTTTAATTCTTTTTTTTTTTTTTAATGCATTTTATAAAAAAAATAATTCTATGAGTTCTCTCATTTCTGAAGATCATTAACAAATCTAAAATTTTCGGTGCAGTGAATATCCCTGCTTTTCCTCACTCTGCCACCGGTGACTTTGACCCCCAACCTTCGAACTCCTCTTCCAAATCTCTTCATCATTCATTCCTCCTTTAAGACATACTTTAAACCATACAGTTGAACTTGACTGTCACTGGCCAAATCAGAATCTGTTTAGAATCATGACAGGTGTGCATTTATATACAATGTATTTGTTAATCACAAGAGTTTGATCCACCCACCTTTGGTCAAGACTGCCTCTGCAAACCTCTATCAGAATTATTTTACTCTCCACTATCCCCACTTCAAAATTGATTGCAAATCTTATAATTATTCAAAGAGAATTTCAACAGCTCCATAGTGTTAAAAAAAATGATTAAAATGATGTATATTCATATTGTTAAAAATCAGATTAACTGCACAGTAAAGAAATGGTTCACAAGCCTCAAGCCAGACCAAGTTGAGATCAGACAATTCCAACTGATTAACAACAAATACTGCATATCAGTATTTATACGAGAAATTACACTCAAACTACATTACTGATAAATAACAAATTATTAACCAATTTTCAGGATGCAAAAATAAGCAACACATTTATTTTAATGAAAATTGTCAAAAGCTTTCTCAATCCAAAATGTTAAATCTTCAATAAGGACATCTGCAAATTCGACTGTATTCGGAATCGGGGCACTAGCCCAAGTTCTACAGTCTCGTCTAAAATTGCCCAGCCATAGCACTCATTGACCGAGGAAATAAAACAAAATCTATTTGCAGGTCATTCACCAAACTTCATTGGGAGGTCCACACACATAGATTCTGGTGGCAGACCTTGTATGATGCACCCCTCAGTTCCTGATAAATTCCCACCTGCACCAGTCCAATGTTGAAAATGACTGTGTAGGAAGGAACTGCAGATGTGGGTTTAAACCAAAGATACACACAAAAAGCTGGAACAACACAGGAAGCATCTCTGGAGAAAAGGAATAGGCGACGATTCCGGTCGAGACCCTTCTTGAGTGCCTGGACAAAATACCCCAAAATCCATCAGTGCTTGCTGATCTGTACTCGTGAACATACGGCGACGTTCAGGAGTTGTGGGTTGGGGGAAAAAAGTAGTAAACCATTCTGTCTAGCTGTTATCAGCAAGAATTTCCAAATGTTCCTCCCAGAACCCATCTCCAATGACATCAACATGTAGTGGGAGAATCTTTTTGCGAGTCCTTTTAACCATGACATTTATTCCTTCTGGTGCATCTGGAGTTGTGGTCTGTTTATCAATAGCTTCTTCAACCTTGAGGAGGAGGAGGAGGAAGAAAAATCAAAATAAAATTCTGAAAGTACCACTTTAGATTAGCAATGATAAAATCCTAAATCATAATCTGACCATGTTTTAATTTTATAATAAATAACACCAAACAAGCAAAAGATCTTTCGACCC
Organism: Okamejei kenojei; assembly: GCA_035221665.1. Classification (NCBI taxonomy): domain Eukaryota; kingdom Metazoa; phylum Chordata; class Chondrichthyes; order Rajiformes; family Rajidae; genus Okamejei; species Okamejei kenojei. The sequence continues at coordinate 65,721,698 of CM069141.1, read as the reverse complement.
AAGATTGCTTGATCAAAGATCATTTTCAGCTCTTGAACTCATCGCAAAGACCATTAATTTGCCTCTTGTAACAACTGAAACTACTTGTTTTGAAAGCTTTCTCTTGGAACCCTTGTTACATCTCACTATAATCTGGATGAAAATGATGGACCCAGTCTTTCCTTCTTATAAACCACAATATTTGAAGCCCATCAAATTGAATCAGGATTCAATTCAACTATTTGGAATGGTATTGCAAAGCCAGTACTTATTGCATAGGGTGATCGTCTATTTCTTACATAATCAACTTCAAGAGAGGAACGACTCTCACTGAAGTGGTAGGTTTCACAATCAAAAGAATTCTTCAAGAGTTTGATGATTCAGTTATCTATCTTTGAAGTGCAATCATCAATTTAATGTAGACAATACTGCAGCTCATTTACATACAGCAAATCCTCATGAACAATGTGAAAATCAAGAGGCAATAGAGCAAATAAATCTCAATACTACATTTCCTTTGTGTTTATGACATGCCTCCATGACCTTAGTCTAACAGAAATTAATTAATTGTTTTTATTTGTAAGTATCGTCACTGCACTCACATATAAATACAATTAAGGGCCTGTCCCACTGTACGAGGTAATTCAAGAGTTCTCCCGGGTTTCCCCTGATTCGAACTCGGAGAATTACAGTAATAGCCGCTCGTAGGTACTCGGGGCTCTCGTGGACATTTTTCAACATGTTGAAAAATCTTCACGAGTCTTCATGAGCTTACCGCTTTTCCCAAGTACCTGCCGTTAGCGTTACGAGCCGCTAAGAGACGTCCCGAGCTTCAACGTACCCGCTACGTACATTCTACGTGCTTACAACAAGTTTTTTTTTAAATAAACTTGGGAGAACTCTTGAATTACCTCATACAGTGGGACAGGCCCTTAACCAGACTGCTTTCGTAGAACCTTGATACAGAGCCGATTACTTAAAAAAAGTGGTAGCACATAGGGCGGACCTGAGCCTCGGTATAAGAATTTGCCCATTTTGCGAAGAAACCTCTCGACTCAAGGGTTGCAAGTCTCTTGCATTTGCAGCCTAGAGCTGTATCTGCTGAAAGTTAGATTTAAGTCTTGGGAATATCAGAAGTTTTGGGCTTCAGCCAAGTTGAGTTGACCAAAGATCAGATTAACCATGATCGTATTTAGTGATGCAATGTTCTGTGCTGACAAGCCTCTAATATTTTCTTTACTTAATATACAGAGAAAGTCCCATCGCTGTTGTGCATTTCCTCGGCCGCCATGATGGAGCTCTATTAATTCACTGCGGCAGATTGGTAGAGTTGCTGCCTTACACTGCTTACAGCATCAGAGTCCCAGGTTCAATCCTGACTACGGGTGCTGTCTGTACAGTGTTTGTACGTTCTTCCTGTGACCACGTGGGTTTTCTCCGGGTGCTCCAGTTTCCTCCCACACTCTAGAGACTTACAGGTTTGTAATTAATTGGCTTGGTACAAGTGTAACTTGTCCCTAGTATGTGTGGGATAGTGTTAAAGTGTGGGGATCACTGGTTGGTGCAGACGTGGTGGGCCGAAGGGCTGTATCTCTACACTAAACTAAAAATCACTTCATGCAAGTAACCAGAACACTTAGAAGCCAGACACCCCATCTTTAATGACAGTCAAATTATATCTGTAGTAGCACAACAGAGAAGGACTTTGTTGGTCCAGGAACATTTTCAACTGGAATATTTTCAACTCAAGTATTTTCCCAAACCAAGCACGAGTCATACAATTCTAGTGGAAAACAGAATTTTGAAAAAATCTCCACTTGATTTGATCTCATAAACCAATGAAATAGCTGAGTAGGCAACCTTGGAATGATACTGAAACAGTTTTTCAATATTGTGGTAATTTAGATTAACATTACAGTCCTCACCTTTTGCCCTAACAGTACAGTTCCTTTCCTAAACATTGCAGGTTCTTTATTATAATTAATATTGAACTCCGAAAATAAAATTTCATTTTTGTCTCCTGCAAGAGTGCCCTGCACACAAAAAAAAGTTACAATTTTAAAAGCAGTTGTATACATACATAGCACATAACATACTTTACATAAAATGTTTCTTGCGGGTACAAGCGAGTACTATTTTACCGAAGAATCGCAGAAATGAAAAAACATCCGCTGTTGGTGATGATTATTGAAGAACAAGGTGCTGTCAATGGCAACAGGGGAATATCCTGCTGTGGCCAACACGATAAGGTCTTACCAAAGCAAAATACTGCAATGTTAAGAAACAAATAAACTTAATTCAGGCTAATTATCTGCTAAGAGAATTGAAAAATGTTTGAAGTTTAATAAACCTTTAAGATGCGCAGGAAGCAGGGGGGGGGGGGGGGTAAGTTCAAAATTTGGTTGAAGGAGAAAAGAAACATTAATGAGACAAATGGGAAAGAAAGTATAATAATCAACAGAATTATACCCCGAAATTCTGTTCTAACCAATCATTTTCTGTTCTAACCCATTATTTAATGTTCTCTATACATTTGAAAGGTTGCAGCAACTTTGAGGGTCAGTTACTTCCAATTTTCCATTTTCTATCTGCTTGTATTTGAATCATCATTTCAGTGGATCTGTTACATCCTTATAATTCAAAGGTCTGACATTCTGCTTATAACAACTGACAGGCCTGCTACCTACCATAATAGTTATTCTACTTTACATATTATTCTTTAACACTGCCCATGGTGAAACCCAAACAAGAGATACACTTTTACAAGCATAAGCTATTTATACAATAAAAGCATAAGCTTTTAAGCTACATCAAAATATATGTACAAAAGTTTGAAAAACACATATAGTTCCAGCCCACACCATCCACTAGCGTGTCATACCTTCAGCCTCTCTTCAGCTTCACTATTGGATAAACCACCTTGCTGCACAAGGGCCCAGAATGTTGTGTTATAAAGATTATTGATATGACCTATTGATGAAAGATTTAGTGTTAATTGAATTTAATGTAAACATTGATATTGCGCAGTCTTGTAAGAACCCAGTTGAAAAAAAAGTCTACAAACACTCCAGAGGGTAGAGCTGCGGTGTACCAACCTACCGAAGGTAGACAAAAGTGCTAGAGAAACTCAGCGGGTGCAGCAGCATCTATGGAGTGAAGGAAATAGGCAACGTTTCGGGCCAAAACCCTTCTTCCGCTGAGTTTCTCCAGCACTTTTGTCTACCTTCAAATTTCCAACATCCGCAGTTCCTTCTTAAACACGTGTACCAACCAACCAATTGGAAGCCAATTCGAGACCCTGTTCAATTTTACCATTATGGTCAATCAAACTGAAAACAAAAAAAAGTCTCCCCATCTGTACAGTGGTGCCTTGTCTGTTGGACCAGCAGTTAAGTCAATAAGCTGCCTAGTGCAAATGCTTTACAACATCTACTGTGAAGGCAAGTTGGCAAGGGTGGGGGATAAATTTGTGAAAACTGTATTGAATGTATAGTCTCCGAGAATGTCGAATGGAGTTTTGTAAGGATCCTGTATTGTATATATTTATTTATCAAATAAAGTCTATTTTGTAAAAAATAAATGAAAAATAAAAAAAGATTGGCCCGGGCTTGCTGTAACACCAGACTTCAGTACAAATAGCTCTAGACATCAACATCCTCAATTCTAGAACTACCATCCCAGCATTCATTCACAAGCATTAACCAATGGCTCAATGGCAAGACATCAGAGGGCCTTGTTCCTTTGCATGTGCTGCCAATTTTGCATGACCTTTCAGCAGCTGTAAAGGACAGTAAAAGTATTGTAGAATTATTAAATTATACATTTTGCTTTAAATTGTTGGGCAATTTCAGCATACAAAAAAGTACATTAAAATACAAATTTTTAAAAGAAATAAAAAAAATAGTAAACCTCTTACAGTCAGCCTGTCTCCAACTTAGGTAGTCCCGGAGGTTCTGGTTGCTGGGATATAGAACTACTCTCCCATCAAATCCAGGAGGAAATAAGAGAGATTGATCTTTAAAGAAATCTTTCCAGTAGAATACAAAGCTGGAAGAAAACTGGGAGACCACATGGCTTATGAATTTGCTGTTGGGAGAGGAAAGAGGTATATTAAACATAAAAGTTGACTTTTATTTGTTATCAGTTTTAGATTACATGGGATTCTATAAAAAGATTAGATACCCCTAGTATTTCAGTAGATAAACGCAAACCCGACTAGACCTCTGTTGTCAGCACATGGAATTTTCTGTCTTATGGAGGAACCAGGCAAGGGGTGCTAGAGATGACTTTCAGAAGAATTTGGAGAAGTAAACGAGGAAGACAGGAACAGAAGGAAATGATAATGGGGTTGAATGGAGCAAGCTGAGAGGTGGATTGGTGGCAATAAATACTACCTTAAATCAATACATTTCCATGCTGTATAACTAACTCCAAGACACTGTAAAGTCAATTGGATTATTTCTATACGCCAGTTGCTACAGTGTGCAATTTAAATCAGGTAGACTTTAGAGATACAGCATGGAAACAGGTCCTTAGGCCCGAGTCCACGCTGACCAGTGATCACTGCCAATTTTACCAAAGCCAATTAACCTACACACTCTTGGAGCTTGGGAGAAAACCAGAGTATGCGGAGAAAACACACATGGTCACAGGGAGAACGTACAAACACTGACAGACAGCACTCGTAGTCAGGTCTTTGGTGCTGTACGGCAGGAGCTCTACCGCTGCGCTGCGCAGGTAGATCCTAAGTTAGATGCCCAGCAGATGCAGTGCTATCTGATTCCTAGTTTGGTGGATTCAGTACGTCTGAAAGAGAAGAGCAAAAAAAAAAAGCCTCAGTTGCTACACAGTAATCTGTGCTCGGAAAGGGTGGCTGAAAATGGCTTTTAATAAAATCTGACAATGTGCACTTTAACCACATGTGATTGTTTCCATTACTAATCTCAAATTGGGGAGTACAGAGGCAAATAAATAAATGATGGGTCTTTGTCCCAAACATTATGGAGGGCACTGTTAATAGCCTACAGATGCTCAATGTTTCAGAATAGACTTGGGGGAAGATCACGTGGCAAATGTCTCTGGTGGAGATTGCATTCATTTAACCCTGCATCGTAAATATCATGTCCTTTTTTATAACCCAATACACACATAGCAGTGTCACTCAAGCAGAACAAAAGAGCTTCTGAAAAGCGACTTATTGCAAAGGAAACAACGCATCTGTTCATCTGTCAGTCATATCCCAGTTATTAAATTATTTGGTTACAAGGACAGATTGAATAGATTAGGCTCATATTCACCTAAATAGACGAAGCTGTAACAAGAGGCTCAAATGATTTCACAATTTTTTCTTGATACACTATAATCTTCCTGGTTGGGCATGCTATAAACAGACAGATTAAAGATGGATATTCAGGGTTGATGTTAGGAAGCAGATCTACTACACCCAAGAACAGTTTAAATATATTGAACTTTAAGGTATATTGAAAATAGATTCTCATTATTAAGGATCAAAAGGAATATAGATTGAGGATGGATCAAAGGAAACAGGTTCAAGAGATGAACACACAAGAGCCAACAGATGCTGAAATCTGTAGTCCCAACAACTCATCAGCAGGTTGAGATGCAATGATGGAGGGAAATAAATTGTCAGCTTCTCGGGCCGAAACCCTGCATCTGGTTCAAGAGGTTGACTTATCCTACTGCTATTCTAATGATAATTCCTGATCGTCATTGGATAATCTGACAGATATTTCTTCTAGTTTGTAACTGTGAGTTACAATAAATCAGGTTACATCATAAATGTGAGGTTATCCACTTTGGTGGCAAAAACAGGAAAGCAGACTATTATTTTAAATGGTGGCCGATTAGGAAAAGGGGAGATGCAGCGAGACCTGGGTGTCATGGTACACCAGTCATTGAAAGTAGGCATGCAGGTGCAGCAGGCAGTGAAAAAGGCGAATGGTATGTTAGCTTTCATAGCAAAAGGATTTGAGTACAGGAGCAGGGAGGTTCTACTTCAGTTGTACAGGGTCTTGGTGAGACCACACCTGGAGTATTGCGTGCAGTTTTGGTCTCCAAATCTGAGGAAGGACATTATTGCCATAGAGGGAGTGCAGAGAAGGTTCACCAGACTGATTCCTGGGATGTCAGGACTGTCTTATGAAGAAAGACTGGATAGACTCGGTTTATACTCTCTGGAATTTAGGAGATTAAGAGGGGATCTTATAGAAACTTACAAAATTCTTAAGGGGTTGGACAGGCTAGATGCAGGAAGATTGTTCCCGATGTTGGGGAAGTCCAGGACAAGGGGTCACAGCTTAAGGATAAGGGGGAAATCCTTTAAGACCGAGATGAGAAAGACTTTTTTCACACAGAGAGTGGTGAGTCTCTGGAACTCTCTGCCACAGAGGGTAGTTGAGGCCAGTTCATTGGCTATATTTAAGAGTGAGTTGGATGTGGCCCTTGTGGCTAAGGGGATCAGAGGGTATGGAGAGAAGGCAGGTACGGGATACTGAGTTGGATGATCAGCCATGATCATATTGAATGGCGGTGCAGGCTCGAAGGGCTGAATGGCCTACTCCTGCACCTAATTTCTATGTTTCTATGTTTCTATGTAACTAATAGAAACTGAGCTCATCAAAACTTCAATCAGTACCATCAGACCATTACAATCTTCCTTGAAAATCTCTCTAGTTTTTCCCTACATGGGATTACACAGGCACCGGCCCGCGTTTTACGCATGCTGGATTTACATGTTTTTAGAATAACTACCAATTAAGTCCAATTACTACCAAAGGTTTAATTAACACACTCCTATTTTTGGAAAAAACACTCAAACTTTGTGCCTGGCAAACTTACACATCAGCTTTCACAGTTATCATGCAAGTTCAGTTTTGCTTAACCTGTTCAATGTCAAGTTTTCTTTTTCTATTGGCCATGACCAGAGTATAATCGGGGCGACACTGAATAGATTAACAAAAAGAAAACTCAAACGATTGCATGTTACTGTTTATTTACTGCCTTTAATACCTATAGACAGGTAATTTTCTCACTTTTATACTCTGACAGTTAGCATCATGCATTTCAGGTAAAGCATTGTACTGATGGCAGGGAAACCTTTTTTATAAAGTTGTATCATGTGAGTTACCCTCATTTATTTCAACTGGCGGTATAGTCGTGTGTGGAGGCTGACATATTAAGCACTGCTTTTCAAGCCTGTAGCTCCTGCGTAAAACACAAGGCGCCTATATACCCTTAACCTTTTTGATGCTGTAAATAAAACTGGAAGGCCTCGCCTCTAAATTGTACCTTGCTCTCCTCTTGAACCAGTTACTTCTTTTTTTGAAGACAAAGCTATACTCATCGCTTTGGCCGTAGGCAATTACAATGTCACTCAGTTCTTCCATGACAGTCAATGCACACTTGGTCATCAAATGAAGGGCACGCTCATCATTGGGCTTTTTGAAACTGTGCTGATCGGCAAACCTAAAACCATGAAACGCATAAAAATGTCTGAATACCGAGTTCGAGACAGCAATCCTCACATGTTGGACTAAAGATGTAAAGCAAACACAGTTACGCACAGTGCAAAACCTTAGACTCTACAGAGAGAAACACAAATTCAGCGACCGGTGAATTTTTGTAATGGATGGTAAAGTAATGATGACTTGAGGTTTACAGCACTGGCCAATTCTCTCCTCCGGACTCCATCCTAATATTGTTGCCAGTAAACATCAGTAAATATTGACATAGTGTTCATAAAAATGCACTGATAAAGGAGTGGTATTTGGTAATATTGTCGGGGAAGGTTTAAATTATTTTGGCAGGGTGGGAAACAGGATGCATTCAGAAGGGAGTTTTAGATAGAAATTAAGGTTTCAGGCGAGTAATATTTAGGGAGACAAAATAAAAAAGTAACAGCATAGGATGATGACATGTAACAATAACCTGGAATGCATTGATAAGAAGAGAATAAATGTGTAGAATGTACTGGCGGATAGAGGCAGAGTAAGCAAAAAAAATGCTGAAAAGCATTTAATCAAATGCACAAACGCAGTCATAAGGAGATGGATAAGTTGACAGCACAAATAGAAATAATTGGTTTAGAAAGGGAACAAGCTAGAGAACGCATCACTTAGATGTTTGTATTGTGTAATATGAATTCATTGGTAATCTTTTGGTAAAGAATCTTCTTTTCCAGGAGACTGATCTAAGTGCGATAACATTTCATATGAAGATTAATGCCCCTGTCCCACTTAGGAAACCTGAACGCAAACCTCTGGAGGATTTGCGCCCCACCCAAGGTTTCCGTGCGGTTCCCAGAGGTTCTTGTCAGTCTCCCTAGTGGTCGAAAGTGGTTTCCGTTTTAAAAATCAGTAATTTTTTAGTCGAAGTCGGTTGTGATGCTAGTTGAAGGTGGTTGCCGGAGGACAAAAACCTCCAGGAACCGCAGGGAAACCTTGGGTGGGGCGCAAAGTCTCCAGAGGTTTCTGTTCAGGTTTCCTAAGTGGGACAGGGGCATTAGAATGCTTTGTAACGCCCAAGAAAAACAGGGTCCATTACATAGGTATGGGAACCTGACTGGAACATTTGTTAAAAACGTAACAGATGAGCAACTACAGACATTGAAAATTCTTCAAAATATGTATTTGCCCCAATAAAGGAAGGATGCGGAGTCTTTTGAGAGGGTACAGAAATGGGTTACCAGATGCTGTCTGGATTAGAGGGTTTTAGCTGTAATAAGTTGGACAAACATGGATTGTTTTCTCCGCAGCATCGAACGTTGATGGGAGATCTGATAGACGTTTATATAATTATGTGGCATAGATAAGGTTGACAGTCAGAACCATTGTCCCTCCCTTGGTGGAAATGCAAACTATTAGACGACACAGCTATAAATCTGACGGGGAATATTTAAAGATGTATGGTACAGGTTTCTTCTATGCACAGTGGTGGATGCCTGGAACTCCCTAACAGGTAAGATTGTGGAAGCAAGTACAATGATAGTATTTAAACGACTTTTAAATAGACAAACAGGAAATAAAGTGAAATGCAACACAAACTAATCCCTTCTGCTTGTTTAAGTTGATAATGTGTTCAACACGGACATCATGGGCTAAAGGGCCTGAACTGTATTGTTCCATACAGTGTCCTCCATAATGTTTGGGACAAAGACCCATCATTTATTTATTTGCCTCTGTAATCCACAATTTGAGATTTGTTATAGAAAACAAATCACTTTGTCAGATTTTAATAAAGGCCATTTTCATACAGTTTGGTTTCACCATGTAGAAATTACAGCAGTGTTTATACATAGACCCCCCCATTTCAGGGCACCATAATGTTTGGGAAACAGCAATGTCATGTAAATGAAAGTAGTCATGTTCAGCATTTTGATGCATATCTTTTGCATGCAATGACTGCTTGAAGTCTGCGATTCATGGACATCACCAGTTGCTGGGTGTCGTCTCTGGTGATGCTCTGCCAGGCCTGTATTGCAGCCATCTTTAGGTTGTCTTGGGGGCTAGTCTCCTTCAGTTTTCCCTTCAGCATATAAAGGGCATGCTCAATTGGGTTCAGAGCGGGTGATTGACTTTGCCACTCAAGAATTTACCATTTTTTAGCTTTGACAAACTCCTTTGTTGCTTTAGCAGTATGTTTGGGATCATTGTCTTGCTGTAGAATGAACCGCCAGCCAATGAGTTTTGAGTCATTTGTTTGAACATAAGCAGATACGATGTGTCTATACCCTTCAGAATTCATTATACCACTATCATCAGCAATTGTATCATCAATGACAATAAGTGAGCAGTACCTTCAGCGGCCATACATGCCCAGGGCATAACACCCCCACCACCATGTTTCACAGATGAGGTGGCATGCTTTGGATCTTGGGCAGTTCCTTCTCTCCTCCTTACTTTGCTCTTGCCATCACTCTGATATAAGTTAATTGTCGTCTCATCTGTCACACCTTTTTCCAGAACTGTGGTTGCTCTTTTAAGTGCTTCTTGGCAAACTGTAACCCGGCCATCAAATTTTTGCAGCTAACCAGTGGTTTGCATCTTACAGTGTAGCCTCTGTATTTCTGTTCATGTAATCTTCTGCGAACAGTAGTCATTGACAAATCCACACCTGACCCCTGAAGAGTGTTTCTGATCTGTCGGACAGGTGCTCTGGGATTTTTCTTTATTATAGAGATAATTCTTCTGTCATCAGCTGTGGAGGTCTTCCTTGGCCTGCCAGTCCCTTTGCGATTAGTAAGCTCACCAGTGCTCTCTTCTTAACGATGTTCCAAACAGTTGAATTTGGTAAGCCTAAGGTTTGGCTGATGTCTCTAACAGTTTTATTCTTTTTTCTCAGTCTTATAATGACATCTTCGACTTTCATTGGCACAACTTTGGTCCTCATGTTGATAAACCGCAATAGAAGTTTCCAAAGGTGATGGAAAGACTGGAGGAAAGACTTCTTCTTCTCCTTATAGGATTCCGGCAGTGTAGACGCTGCTAAGCATATTACTCCCCTCCACAGGTCAAAGTTTGAACTAAATTCTTACATACAGTCCTGTAACATGCAGGAATTGAAGAACACCCCTGGATATCAGCTGATGTTTCTCACTGTGTCCAAACAAAGATAAAACAGAAAAAGCCTCAACTACAAGTCCTGTCAGTCTAGCAAAAAATGCCTTTCTTTCTACCCTATACTTTTTACATTCTGGAAAACATGCTTAACTGTCTCCTTACTCCCACATTCACACAAGCCAGAAACATGTTTCCCTACAATGCACAAACAGTAATTTAACCCACAATGTCCCAACCTCAATCTACACAGTCTAAATTAGTCCCTACGGCACAGAGATGTACAGAAACATATTTTTCTAACTTCAGCTTGTACAGAAAAGTAGTGTCTACCCCTGACTTCCCTTTCCCACCCTCTTTGCCATTCTTTTGTTAAGCCCTCTTTAATTATTTCTCTCAGTTCCACTCTCCCCAATGATACATGGATATCTATTTCTCTTCTTAAACTCTCCTTTGCTATGAGGTCCACCTGCTCATTCCCCCTCACCCCAGCATGCCCAGGAACCCAGCAAAAAGTGATGTTACACGCAAACCCAATTCTAGAAAACACACTCAAGATTTCATTTAGAATGTCAGGGCGAGCATTAGATTTCCCTACTCTTAAAGTTTCGAGAGCAGCTGCAGAATCAGAACAGATAATGACTTCTCTAAAACTGGCTTCCTCAATCCACCATAGAGCCCATTGAATTGCCATTAATTCAGTTGTGAGATCAGAGCTTCCATCAGAAATGCGTCGGCCAATCTTCAACCCAAGCTGCTCCACATTCACTCCAAACCCAGCTCTCCCACTAACTGGATCTTTAGATCCATCTGTAAAAACAATCAAAGTGCTCTCACTGATTGAATTAAGATATTCCACTATTCTTGGAGTCACCTCGCGCTTATCTTTTTCCTGAAGAAAAGCAAGCTCAATAGACAGTTCAGGAAGAACCCAATAGGGCACAGGTAACCATATTGTATGCTCTATAATACCCCCTTGTTCCAAACCCAGCTTCCTAGCCCACTGATTTATAATGACAAAAAATGTGTTATATTTGTTACCATCATCAACCTCTTGCAACAAACACCTTGCTGGGAAGGTATCATTACACCCACAAAGTTTAGCCCAGTAATGTAACCCTAGCTTAATGCGCCTTAACCATAAGGGCATTTCTCCCATTTCAACAATCAGGGCAGGGACTGGGGAAGTTCTGAAGGCTCCACAGCAAAGCCTCAATGGAGGAAAGACTAGGTGCTGAGAGCTCTCTTATACCTGCATTAAGGAGGCAATTAAACACACCTGAGCAATTACAGATGCCTGTGAAGCCATGTGTCCCAAACATTATGGTGCCCTGAAATAGGCTGTAATTTCTACATGGTGAAACCAAAATGTATAAAAATACCCTTTAATAAAATCTGACAATGTGCACTTTAACCACATGTGATTATTTCTATTACAAATCTCAAATTGTGGAGTACTGAGGCAAATAAATAAATGATGGCTCTTTGTCCCAAAGATTATGGAGGGCACTGTATGTTCGGTAAGTATTTGAGAAACAAAAACTCCACTGGCAAATGGCTTGGGATCATAATTTATGAGCTTAAAAGAGAATTAAATATTCCAGTATCATAAAATAATTATTTTAATATGCAGTTTTATTAACTGATTAAGAGGGAGTAAAGTGAAATGGGGGTGAAAAATTAAATAGAGTGAGCCATCCTTTCACAAGTAGGTATCAGAGTGAAGATTACCAAGCCTAATATTATAGACAATATTATACAACAATTTACTGTCAACTCACTTGTGAAAATTTCGGCCATCCAGTCGAACCACAACCCAGCAGTTTTGCAGACAGGTATCATCAGCTTCAAAGTTACGAACATATTCAAATTTACTTTTAGCCATTGTTCTGCAAGTAGTATGTGATGGAACCTTCAGGAAAATTCGTTTAACTCCACTGGTTCTCCTAATGCACGTGAAAAGACCAACTTGAACACCAGCTCTTGATAGTCGACCCAAATAACTATACTGCATTGGGCACCCTGCATGGTAAAGAAATATATTGTCAAGTTCCAGAGGTCACGGTATTGCCCAGGTTTATACACCATACTGCTTGTACAAAATCCCTTCCATAAACATCAGTCAAATTATTTTAATCATACATGAGGAGAGGGGAGATGCCAACTTCTTAAACACACACTTTTGCTTATTCAATGTCCATGTTTCAGTGCAAGCTAATGACTCGTGGTCCAAATCATTGACCAGCAAACTATTTGCCGAATAAATTGTTGAAAGATATAACTTATTTTACATCAACAAATAAGAAGCTGTAAACCACTTTCCATAAGTGAGAACAGAAGTCAATTACTGAAACATTATTTTGTAACAACTTGTGACAAAATTAAAAGTAGCTCAATCATGGAAATATGAAACAAAAATGCTGGAAATAGTCATATATGGCAACATCAGTGGCAAAAGAGCTAATGTTTCAGATAGAAGATACTTTGTTAATTTAACTCTTTAGTATAAACACTTCCATACTGAGTGTTTCCAGCAGATTTTGTTCTTATTTCAACTCATAGTTGATTTTTGATTCCGCTTGTTTGCAGATACGAGTTTAGGTTTAAGAAAGAACTGCAGATGCTGGAAAAATCAAAGGTAGACAAAAATGCTGGAGAAACTCAGCGGGTGAGGCAGCATCTATGGTGCGAAGGAATAGACGACGTTTCGGGTTGAGACCCTTCTTGAGACCTGAATCCCAAGATGGCGCCTGCCTGCGGCGACCTTTGCGGAGCTCCGGAACATAAAAGGCTCAACAACAACTCTCAACAACTTACCTGGATCTGGAAAACGACAGTAATCTGTGCCATTTCAGACAGGCTGCTTGGCCAGCTGAAAGCGCTGGCAATTTCGCGATCTCCCGCAGCTGCGGGAGCCCCGGACTTTACATTTTCCCACGCTGGCTGTGCAACACCCGACCCAACTGAGGAACCCAGGTATGGCACCTGGAAACCCCGGGATGACCTCCAGAGCCGACGGGCTGGATATCCCAGAAAGAATGAAGCTGGAGCTGCTGACTCTGAGGGAACCCCCGTTCGTTACGGAGCTGGAGCTGCCGTCTGTGAGGGAATCCCCGTTCCAGCGCAGATCCGCAGAAACAGCAGGTACAGTCAACCCAGTACCTGGAAACAAAGGGGAAGCCTCCATTGTATCCGGAAATGTGGCCAGCGGGCAGGACTTCAGGTCAGACTGAAGCGCAGGGGACTTCGACCCCCTCTCCCTACTATCCTACTGGCCAATGTACAGTCCATTGAAAACAAAGTGGAGGACTTAAGGGCAAGGCTGCTTTATCAAAGGGAGCTGAGGGAATGCTCTGTTCTGTTTCACAGAGACGTGGCTCACCCCCAGCTCCCCAGACTCAGCGGTCCATCCTGAAGGGTTCTCCATCCACCGCAGGGACCGTACACTGGCATCGGGGAAAGGGAGAGGAGGGGGCGTCTGCCTCATGGTCAACTCTGCGTGGTGCTCACCAAAACCTTCTGAGTGTTTCCCAATCAGAAACCTTGGATGAACTCTGAGATCCGCACTCTTCTGAAGACCGGACACCGGGCATTCATGTCTGATGATACAGTGGTCTACACGAAGTCCAGATACGACCTTGGCAAGGCCATCAAAAAGGCCAAAAGGGAGTTCTGCTCCAAGCTGGAGGATGAGACAGATGTTCAGCAGCTGTGGCAGGGACTGAATGCAATCACCTCCTACAAGGCGAAACCAGGAGGCAGCTCGGATGTCGGCGATACATCACTCCCTGGTGAACTCAATGCGTTTTACGCACGCTTTGACAGGGAGAACACCGATGTGCCTTCCCGAGCCCCCATTCGCTGTGATGGTATTTCAGTCTCAGTCACACAGGCTGACGTCAGGAAATCCTTCAGAGGGGGTGAACCCTCGAAAAGCATCTGGACCTGATGGCATACCTGGTCGTGTTCTAAAAACCCGTGGGGACCAACTGGCTGGAGTTTTTACGGACATTTTCAACCTGTCACTTCTGAGGTCTGAGGTTCCCACCTGCTTCAAAAGGGCATCAATTATACCAGTGCCCAAGAAGAGCAAGGTGACGTGCCTCAATGACTATCGACCAGTGGCACTAACGCCTGTGGTGATGAAGTGCTTTGAGAGGTTGATCATGGTGAAAATCAACTCCTACCTCGACTAAAACCTGGACCCACTGCAGTTCGCTTACTGCCACAACAGATCAATGGTGGATGCGATCTTGCTGGCCCTCCACCCCGCTCTGGACCACTTGGACAACAAAAACTCATATGACAGGCTGTTATTCATCGATTACAGCTCGGCATTTAATACAATCATCCCCTCCAAGCTGGTTACCAAGCTCACAGAATTGGGTCTCTGCGCATCCCTCTGCAATTGGATCCTCGACTTCCTCATTCACAGACCACAGTCTGTTCATATTGGTGGAAATGTGTCAGACTCGATAACAATTAGCACGGGAGCACTTCAATGCTGCATGCTTAGCCCCCTGCTGCACTCACTCTATACTCATGACTGCGTAGCCGGTCATAGTGCGAACTCCATCATCAAGTTCGCTGACGACACCACTGTTGTGGGACATATCACTGATAGGGATGAGTCAGAGTATAGAAGAGAGATCGAGTGACTGTCCATATGGTGCCAGCACAATAACCTGGCCCTCAACACCAGCAAAACCAAGGAACTGATTGTGGACTTTGGAAGGAGTAGGATGGGGACCCACAGTCCTGTTTATATCAACGGGTCAATGGTTGAAAGGGTCAAGAGCTTCAAATTCCTGGGCGTGCACATCTGTGAAGATCTTTCCTGGTCCAAGAACATTGATGCAATTATTAAGAAAGCTCATCAACGCCTCTACTTCCTGAGAAGATTACGGAGAGTCGGTCTGTCAAGGAGGACTCTAACTTCTACAGGTGCACAGTAGAGAGCTTGCTGACAGGTTGCATCGTGTCTTGGTTCGGCAACTTGAGCACCCTGGAGAGGAAAAGACTACAAAAAGTAGTAAACACTGCCCAGTCCATCATCGGCTCTGACCTTCCTTCCATCGAGGGGATCTATCACAGTCGCTGCCTCAAAAAGACTGGCAGCATCATCAAGGACCCACACCACCTTGGCCACACACTCATCTCCCTGCTACCTTCAGGTAGAAGGTACAGGAGCCTGAGAACTGCAACGACCAGGTTCAGGAATAGCTACTTCACCACAGCCATGAGCATATTAAACCTGGCTCAGACAAAACTCTGAACATTAATACCCCTCCATCTGTTATTTGCACTTTTTCAATTTATTCATTCATTTGTGTACTTATGTATATACTTGTAGTCAATGCCTACAATGTTCTGTTGTGCTATGCTAAGAAAGACACATGGCAATAAACTATTTTGACTTTGACTTTGACTTCTTTAGACTGGTTTAAGTCTGTTTAGGTTTCAGTGTTAACCAAATTTATCAATCAGTTTGGGTCCCCCATCAAAATAGCAGGGACACATATTCCCTCTGGTAGAGGCATCAAAAATAAGACTTAAGTTTAGCATGAGAGCAAGCAGTTTTAAAGGCGATACAAGGTGAGTTTATTTTGAAACACAGTGGTTGACACCTGAAACTCACTCCCACAGGTGGTGGTGGAATCAGATACCATCAATAAGCAAGGGACACTTAGACAGGCACTTAAATAGGCAAGTCATAATAAAATTGGGACCCAATGCAGGTAAATGGGATGAGAGTAAAGGGTAAAAAAAAAAAAACTTGCTGGGCTAAAGAGTCTTGTTTCTGTGCTCCCTATGATTATATAACAAAAATATACAGCAAAGACTAGCTTAGTGGGCCCTGTGGTGTGCATATTTTTCTTTTCAAAATTAATCATTCCTGGAGATGGGGGCGGGGGGGAGGGAAGTTGTTGCCTTACAGCGCCAGTGACCCGGGTTCAATCCTATTGGTGCTGTCCGTACGGAGTTTGTAAGTTCCCTCCATGACTGCAGGGGTTTTCCCCAGGTGCTCTGGTTTCCTCCCACACACCAAAGATGTATAGGTTAATTAGCTTCAGTAAAGATTGTAAATTGACCCTAATGTGGAGGATAGTGCTGGTATATGGTCGGTGCAAACTTGGTGGGCCGAAAGACCTATTTCCGTGCTGTATCTTTAAATTAAAAAAAACAAAATACAGAATTGAGACAGAAGTCAAGATGAGAGAGGCAGCCACATTGCAACAAAGAGGCATACTTTCAATGGATACTTTCAATGTAACAAATTAGCAAAATAAAGTGTGTTCATGGGATGGCTGCTGCCGGAAGTAAACCATATTAGTTGTGCAGGTGGTTCTGCTGTAACATAGTTGCTTCCTACGAAAACTTGTGTTATAGAAAAATTGTGTTAAATACAGGCAATTGTATTAAGGAAGAAAGGGGGTTAGGGGCTAGAATGTTTCAGGTTAACAATAATAAAGTTATTTCTCCCTTTGGAATTACAAAACTGAAGATATTTTCAATTACACCAAAGCCTGCATGTTACATTGCTTAATACAATATTGTTACACAAGTGTCAATACGAGTAATAAGCTTGCCGATTTCAACAGTGAGCCGCTATTAAAGTAGCAACTGTGTTCTTGCGAGAATAGTGCCTGATAACTGTGAGAAGGTTACATGGAATCAAGATCCCCCCCCACCCCATATTGACAGGTTTTTTTCTGTTTGTCAATTTCCCAAGAAACTTTTAAGTGGTACTCAAGTTGCCAAACTAAATTGCATTATAACTAATTAACCCATATAATGCAAATAATATTTCACAATTATGGGAATATTTGCAACAGCAGAACAACTTGTATTCTGGAACCATTTTCAATGAAAACATTGTCTGAAAACAGACAGAGTTTACTTTGTATCTACCCTACACCGAAGAGTTTGATAGTCAAACTATGTGACTAAAAAGTGGCACCCTTATCTGACACCCAGTGGGCAATATTCACAGTATTTCTTTCTGCCCAACCCCAAGACAGTTTGCCGTACCCATCCCACAGCAATCTCCCCAGCACGGTATCACCCCCCCAAAGGCTGCCTCACAAACCCTTCCCCTTCAGCCAGGCTGGCAACCCTCCCAATCAGGCTGAACCGCCGCAGCAGCCCTCCTCTGTAGGCTGACTCCCTTCCTCCACACATCCTTCATCAGGCAAGACTGCCTCACCCAACCCCCTCCCCCAGGTCAGACTGCCTCTTCCCTCTCACGCCAGACCACCCCGCCCTCTCTCTCTCTTGTTACCCCCTGTCTCACTCATTACCCCCATCCAGATTGTCCCACTCTTCCCCCCTTCACCCTTAGGCTAGTCTGTTTCAACCCCCCACCCCTTCTTCCCTCAGGCCAGACTGCTTCACCATCTCCTCTCTTTCCCCCTCTCCTCTCACCCCCCTCCTTCCCTCCCCTCCCCTCCCCTCCCCTCCCCTCCCCAGGTCGGCCGGATCGTCCCACTCTCCCCTATCCCCTCCACCCCGATGTCACAGACACCCTTGAAGGCTTGAGCTGCCCCCAGGCCCTCCCTGCCGTCAGTGAGGGGCGGAAACCCGGGTCAAGCTTGGCCTGGCCTGGCCACTCCACCTACCGTGCCGTGCTGGCCTACGCACACAGCCCGATTGCCAGCCCGCACCGCTCTTCCAGGTCGGTTAGTCAGTCGGTCACCGTCAAAGGGGTCGGTCGGTCGGTCGGCCGGTCATTCATTCATTAAAATTGGCGCCCTCCCGCTCTGTCGTTCATTCATGAATTCCACGGGCAGTCCGTCCCCGCCGCCGCGCACGCGCACCACCAGAGCACCCCGGGATCTACCACGCCCACAAAGGGTAGAACTACCCCCTAACACACTAAACAAATCAAATCAATATCAAAACCATGATATCAACCACCAACACAGATTTGCTAAAACAATATTTATCCCCCTTTCCGACACGCGTGTTATATGTTTTCGCTGTCATTCCCCCAACCCATGTGAATTTTCGATGTAATCTCACCCCCCCCTCGCCACGTGGCACGGCGCTGTAACCGTCGCCCCGCCCCTCCGGTGGACGTCAGGGGCGCGGGCCCCGCCCCCCCCGCGTGACGTCACTCCCCCGGCGATTGTGACGTCGGCCGGGGAGGGGCGGGGGGTGGGGGCACGTGCCGGGCCAATGATTTTCAAAAAGGTTCGATCCGTTTGTTACCAACGAAACAAACCCAACAAAAGGGCGAGTGAGTGAGGGTGGAGTGAAGGAGGACCCCATTGACTGAGATCACAATAAAATAATGATCACAATGGAGGCATCTCTGAATAAAACAATCCAGGTAAAAAAAGGGAGGCAAAAGAGGAGACATTGCAGGTGAAAAACGGCAGTGACAAACGTTGGCAGGCACAAAATTAATTTTTTTAGAAAGAAAGGAGGGTAAAATGGGGCAAATTTATCCCAGACACCTCCTCCTAAACCGCTGGAGCCCAATACAACATTTGGTCTTCCCCCCCTCTTAGTTGAAATAACAGTTTGTAAACTTAATATTTGGTGGTGATATCTTGGATGAGAGGTCAACTAAAACGTTGTCCAAAGTTGATATAGTGGTCTCAAACCATTTTTTGCCTGATCAAATGTGTCCTCTTTATATTTTTTGCATTTTAGCCATGAATTATTACAGTATAATTAACAAGCTAACGTTTTTAATTTTGTGTATTGGATGTGTCCTCTTTACTTCCACAGGAATTATAATGTCATTGTTGTGACAGCTCCTCCCCGAGGATTTAGTGGAGGGGGAGAATTGTGTGGCAAGGTTGTAAACACCACAGTGTGCATATCTGTACAGGCTAGAGAGCTACTTCAACCATCATGAGCACGTTACTATACAAAATAAAGATTTAGCATTGTTTAAGTATCATTGGAAACAATGAATGAATTGTTTAGATAATGTTAAATCTTGTCAGACATTAAACTAACAGAGAAAATTCATGCTTGCAAAAGCTTACTCATCAAAAAAGCCCAGATGGTTCCTCAAACAAGCAGATGCAAGTTTAATATGTTTATTTGGTATCTGAATCATTAGTGGAGAAATAATGATTAAATTAGTGTTGATTGTCAATCACAAGAACTCTGTCTACACATCCCTTTGCAACTGGATTCTCAACTTCCCCATCAACAGAACACAATCAGTATGAATTGAAAATACTACTTCCTCCTCGAGAACCATCAGCACAGGGGTACATACCTCAAGGCTGTGTGCTCAGACCCCTACTCAATGCCCATGATTACACTGGACACAGTTTCAACTCTGTCTTTCAATTCACCAACAATGCCACTGTTGTTGGATGAATTACAGTAATAATGTGTCACCGAGTGTAGGAGGAAGATCGATCGTCTGATTGATCGTCCTAGAACAACGACCTTGCTCTCAATGTCAGTTAAACCAATGAGCTGATTGTTTAGAAGAGGAAGGCTGAGGATCCACTAACCTGGCTTTATCGATGGGTTGGTGGTGAAGAGAGAGAGTCAGCACATTGATGCAATTATAAAGAAAGCCCAACACCTCTGCTTCCTTAGAAGTTTGAGGAGATTTGGTATGTCGACACCGTCTACAGCTGTTTGGTGGGAGAGCATAATAACTGGTTGGTAGACATAAATGCTGGAGAAACTCAGCGGGCGAGGCAGCATCTATGGAGCGAAGGAAATAGGTGACGTTTCGGGCCGAGACCCTTTGCGTCATGGCCTTGTTAGCCAACTTGAACACCTATAAATGAAGATTTCAAAAAATTGTGGACAATGCCACATCTATCATGGGTACTGACCTCCCCACTATTGAAGAGATATAGAGGAGGTGCGGTCTTAAAAAGACAGCCAGCATTATCAAAGACCCCCCCCCCCCAGGCCATGCACACATTTCACATTTAATTCAGAAAAAGTTCCAGTGGTTGGAAATCATGGCCTCTAGGTTCAGAAACAGTTTCTTCCCAAGAACCATTGAGCTATTTTACACTACAAACACCAATCGAACTTTGAACTACAAAGTGTCTTGGTTGCACCAGGGAATTTGGGTTTTTGTTTTGATTTGCATTATATTGCGACTTTTTTTGTTTTTTTTTAAATTATGTTATCTATTGTGTACTGTGTTTACAAACCTGTTGTGCTGCTGCAAGTAAGGATTTAATTGTTTGGTTTTGGGACATGTGACAATGAAACACTCTTGACAATAGTATTAAAGAAGGAACTGCAGATGCTGGAGAATCGAGGGTACACAAAAGGCTGGAGAAACTCAGCGGGTGCGGCAGCATCTAAGGAGCGAAGGAGATAGGCGACGTTTCGGGTCGGGACCCTTCTTCTCGACCCGAAACGTCGCCTATCTCCTTCGCTCCTTAGATGCTGCTGCACCCGCTGAGTTTCTCCAGCCTTTTGTGTACCCTTGACAATAGTATTGTTGCTTTTGTGCTGCACTGGATATCCCATCATCGGTCAGTCAGGATACTCCAAACAGTTTAGGTGGGATGACATGCTTACTGAGGGATAATCAATTGTGATGTAAGCATTGCAAATTTATTGAGTGATAATCTATATGTGATTACCAGAAAATCAGACAGTCAGTGTGGCAATTTATAATTTCATATTGCTGACATTCTTGTATTTTGTGTGGAAAAGAGGTGCAGATGAGACTTGAACAACGTCACATAAGAACTGTCAAGGTAAAGTTATAACTGCTTTTAAAGGCATATATTTTATGTTACAGTATAATTCAGATCATGTTGAAAATTGAAACCCAAATTCTGTAATTTCAATCATTTTGAGTAGTAGTCAGGCTTCCAATTTCTTTCACATTGCTCTTTTCCCAATTGCATGGTACTTTTGAAAGGCATCAATTTTAATCTGCTTTCGTTAGCTATGCCAAGCTTGCTTCTGTCTGACATTTGTAGATTCAAGAATCGAAAGTATTTTATACTTTATTACTGGAAGAATCCTGAAATAAATGTGAGAAAAGTTTACCTAGAAATGGTTTCATGTAGTGCCATATTTTTCAGCCATGTGCAATGGGGAAGAATCTATTTGGAAGTGAAATATAGCAATATGGCATTCCAGTGACAATTATGCTCACAGGAAAATACAAGCTCATGCCACGGAGTGGTGACATTTTACGTGAATTTAAGCAGCCTTTGTAATTATTTCTCTCTATCTTTCCAGCACTTCTCATTAATTCCAGCACTGAACATTTTTTGGTTATTATTGCTATTTCAAGGGAACTAGACTCACTGTGGAAACAGGCCCTTAGGTCCACAGAGTCCAAGCCAACCAGCGATCACCTCATACACTTACACTATCACTAGGGACAATTTTACTGTGCCAATTAACCTACAAACTTGTACGTTTTTGGAGTGTGGGAGGAAACTGGAGCTCCTGGAAAAAAACCCACATGGCTACAGGTAGAACATAACTCCATACAAACAGCACCTATTGTCAAGATCAAACCCGGATCTCTGGTGCTTAGCAGCAGTAACTGTTGTAGAGTTAGCCCTGTACCTCTATCAATGTGCCACACTCATTCTCAGAACTTACAATCTTTCTTTGACCCAAAGCTACCCACACAGCTGTACATACAGACAAACAATGGAAGTGTGGCAATTGGGGGGCTGGGCTCCAGGTTCAGCTAAAATGACAGCGATCCTTGCTCCACTTCCCCAGCGTAACTTCAGCTAACTTTCAATCACATGGAAGCAAATGTGAAGAGCTTAGAGCAAGGCTGGTGTTTCAAAGAGGGATCAGGGACTGCTGTGTCATGTGCCGGTCTTAGCTCAATTCTGCTTCCCTGATCTGGAATACTTGCTAGTAAATATTATTAATCGAGGGAATTCACCTCTGACATCTTGTCAACCGTGTACATTCCACCTCAGGCCAATGACAACGTGACACTGGAAAAATCATGCTCGGTTGTTTACATTCTTGATACAGCAAGCCCTGGTACCTTATTCATCATCACCAGTGACTTCAATCATGTACTCCATAAATACCATCACGGCCGATATCTGGCATCTTTATCGGATGGGCTCAATGGTTTTTATGCCTGTTTTGAACAAGCAAACAGAGGTTTACCTAGGCACATCCCTGCATCTTCAACTGGCTCCGTCCCAGACACCTCAGAGGCAGTAGTCAGCTCTGTTTTCTCAAGGGTAAACTCTTGGTAGGTGGCTGGACTGCATAGAGTCCTGGACAGGCAGCAATAAAATAGTGTACCAATTAACAGACCACAGTTTTTGTCATCCTTTCACTTCAACAGTCTACTGTCCCCATCTGCTTTGAGGAACCTTCCATCATTCCACTCCCTAATGGAGTCACTCCCCAGTGACTTGTCTCAATGACAAAAGCCCAGTTGCTCTAATATCGACCATAAGTTGTTTGGTAGACCAGTAATGGCTCAGATCTGCAGCAGTCTTCTGGATAATCTAGACTTGTGCGATAGTCTACAGAGGATGCCTTCTCTCTTGCACAACACTTGGCTCTGGACCATCTTGAAAATAAAAACATCTATACCTTTCATTGACTGCAGCTCAGCCTTTAACAGCATAGTACCAAATAAGCTCATCCCTAAAATTGGCAGGAGCTTGAAAGCACGGTCATCAGAATTCAAAACAGCTTCCCCACTGCTATCACACTCCTGCACCATTCATTTCTTTGAAACCCCTTAGCAGAAGTGCTGCTATGTACTCCTACTCTTAACTCATTTCGGTTACTCCATTATTGTACTTTAATATTTGCCCTACTTTGAATTGCACTAGCATCTTGCGTTGTTATGTATTGTATGTATCATACTGTGTACTGTTTAATCTGTCAACTTCATGTGAACAAGGAATTCCATTGCACCCTGGTGTATATGACAATAAACATACCCAAACTGCATCTGAATTAGAGCATGAATTTCCTTACATGTTGTTTGTGTAATGACCCGTTTGTCCAAGAAAAAAACACTGCATGGTGTGAACCTTATGCTGCAAGCATTGGTCAGCCACAATAGAAGCATTGTATTCCATGGATCAATGTTGAAATAACTACCCAATAAATGTAGTTTAGTTTATTGTCATGTGTACCAAGGTACAGTGAAAAGCTTTTGTTGCGTGCAATTCATTCTGCGGAAAGACGATACATGATTACAATCAAGCCATTCACAGTGTACAGATATATGATGAAGGGAATGTTTAGCGCAAGATAACGTCCAGTAAAATCTGACTAACGATAGTCCGATGGTCTCCAATGAGGTAGATAATAGATCAGGACTGTTCTCCGATTGTTGGTAGGGTGGGTCAGTTGCCTGATAACAGCTGGGAAGAAACAAATTCTGAGTCATGAAAATTTAATTTTACGAAATTACTAAACATATTAAGTATGTTGCCGACCACACCGGAATTTAATTGTGAACCCTGTTTTAATTGACCTCAGCATCTTTGGGTGGGCTCCATTCACTTTATATTACTAAAGGTCTGATCTTGACCACTACCTGTTCTGTATATTAATTTTAGAAAAAACGCTGCCACTTATGGCTGTGATTTTTGGCCACCTTACTCAGAGTCCCCCTCCACTGCACAGGACAAGAGGATTTTTCCGATCGATGAGAAATAAAAGAGTTATTCGTGTTTTAAAAATGTTGAGATTCTCTCCGGAGGGACTATAAAACCCAGAAGTATTGAGTGCCTCAGTCGGTTTCTGCAAGATGGCGGAGCGAGAGGGTCACGTCTTTCAGTCTGAGCTGTGAATAACACTGAACACATGTCTACTAAACTGTCGTTTTACTGACCTGTCAGTGCCTTTTATGTGGTTTGAAAATATAGTTTGGAAATGCTAAAGCTGTGTTGCCTTTGGTTTAGAAATGCTAAAGCTGTGTTGCCTTTGGTTTGGAAATGCTAAAGCTGTGTTGCCTTTGGTTTGGAAATGCTAAAGCTGTGTTGCCTATTGGTTTGGAAATTAAGATGTGTTGCCTCACATGGAAATTAAAGTTGCCTGCCCAATTTAAAGTTGCCTTGCCCAATTTGAAGTTGCCTTGCCCAATTTAAAGTTGCCTTGCCCAATTTAAAGTTGCCTTGCCCAATTTAAAGTTGCCTTGCCCAATTAAAGTTGCATTGCCTTCTATATAATTAAAAGTCTAATCTTGACCACTTCCTGTTTGCGCTTTATATTGATTTTAGAAAAACATTGCCACGTAAGGCTGTGATTTTTGGCCATCTTACTCAGAGTCCCCCTCCTTTCATCAGGTGCCAAGGATTTTTCCCATCGATGAAAAATAAAAGAGTTATTAGTGTTTAAAAAATGTTGAGATTCTCTCTCCTGTCAATCAAGTCATGAAGGCCACGCCCTTTCTGGTGGGGGGACAATAAATCCCAGAAGTGTGGATGTGGCTCAGTCTCTGCAAGATGGAGGAGGGAGAGGTCACAACGCACTGTCTTTAGTGGCCTTACACCCTGCTTGAAATAGTATGAAACTGCACTTGAATTTGGTGGCTTTGCCCGCTGCTTGAAGTGGTAAGAAA
This sequence comes from Okamejei kenojei, assembly GCA_035221665.1. Lineage (NCBI taxonomy): Eukaryota > Metazoa > Chordata > Chondrichthyes > Rajiformes > Rajidae > Okamejei > Okamejei kenojei. Next base: position 65,696,618 of record CM069141.1, on the reverse strand, counting down.
CTGCACTTGAATTTGGTGGCCTTGCACCCTGCTTGAAATGGAATTTCAAGGAATAGCCGTGAGTCAACTGCTAGCCTACCAGCCATGAGAGAGTGAGCTGCCAGCACAACAGGCTCGAGTGACTGAGCCGCCTGCCCAAGAATCCATTCGTCCCACAATGTCCATACTAGCCCTCTGGAAACCAGTCCCCTTAGCCCACAACACCCATACTAGCGCTCTAGAAAGCCCCCCCCCCCTCCCCCACTGGCCACCAATATTGGAATTGGTGGAGAGGTGAAATATTGCATTGGGAGACCAGCCCCTCCCGTGTGATGCTGGAACCCAATGGGTCCCACTTAGTCTAGTTACATTTTAAACCTTTGAGCTTCTGGTAGTTCCACCAGGTGCTACACACGCTGCAACTGTAGACCCAGCAGATATGATGGAAGACCCCCAAAGAAGAACCAGAAGACAATTTTCCATGAGCAAAACCTATGTCTGAGGGATAAAGTCACCACATTACTAACTTTACTCTCCAAGAAGCAGTGTTCCCAAAGTATAATTGGTTTTTATTGTGTGTACTTATGTGTGCGTGCCTGTGTATGTACAGTACATTCAGAAAGTATTTAGACCCCTTCACTTTTTCCACATTTTGTTACGTTACAGCCTTATTTTAAAATGGATTAAATTCTTTTTTTTAAATCATCAATCTATACACAATACCCCAGAATGAAGAAGCAAAAACAGATGTTTAGAAATTTTTGCCAAGTAATTAAAAGAAATAACAAATATTACAGCTACATAAGTATTGAGACCCTTTGCAATAACACTCAAAATTGAGCTTTGGTGCATCATGTTTCCATTGATTATCCTTGGGATGTTTCTACAACTTGATTGGAGTCCACCAGTGGTAAATTAATTGGACATGATTTGGAAAGGCACACACCAGTCTACATAAGGTCCCACAGTTGACAGTGAATGTCAGACCAAAAACCAAGCCATGAAGAGGAAGGAATTGTCCGTAGACCTCTGAGACAGGATTGTGTCGAGACATAGATCTGGGGAAGTGTATAAATCAATTTCTGCAGCATTGCAGGTCCTGAAGAGCACAGTGGCCTCCATCATTCTTAAATGGAAGAACTTTGGATCCACTAGGACTCTTCATAGTGCTGGTCGCCCAGTCAAACTGAGCAATCGGGGGAGAAGGGCCTTGGTCAGGGAGGTGACCAAGAACCCGATGGTCACTCTGACAGAGCTCCAGAGTTCCTCTGTAGAGATGGGAGAACCTTCCAGAAGGAAAACTATATCTGCAGCACTCCACCAATCAGGCCTTTATGATAGAGTGGTTAGACGGAAGCCACTCCTCAGTAAAAGACACATGACAACCCACTTGGAGTTTGCCAAAAGGCACCTATATACTAGACTTGCATATACACACACACACACACACACACACACACACACACACACACACACACACACACACACACACACACACACACACACACATCCAGTCTAGTATGTGTATATATATATGACTGGGACCCGTTGGGTGTCTGTCACACAGGAGGCTTGGTCCCCCAACACAATATTACACTACTCACCCATAACCCCCCAACTGCACAGGTGCAGGTCAATTCACCTCATCCCTAGTACTTTCTCCCCCTCCTCTTCATCCTCCTTCTTTGCCCTCTCCCTCCCCTCCCCATCCCTTCCTCACCTCTCTCTCCCTCTCCTTTCCTCTACCCTCAGTCACTCCCTCCATAACTCATCTCCCTCCCTATCCCCCTCCTATACCTCTATCCCCCACCTCACCTCCCCCACTGACCTCGCCTTCTATACCCCCACTCTCCCTCCTCACTTCCCTCTTCTTATCCCTCTCCTCCTACCCTCCCCAATCCCTCCCTCAGCTCTCCTTTCCCCTACCCTCAGTCGCTCCCTCCCTCTTTCATAACTCCTCTCCCCTCCCTACTTCCCTCCTCTCCCTTCTTCCCCTCTCCCTCCCCAGGATCTCGAGGTTGCCACTCCTCTTCCGTCTTGCGTGCCACGGAGGAGCGTTAGCTGTTGGCACGGATCCTAGGCTCAGCCCGGAAGCACCAGAACCTACGGCCGCACTGGCTTATGGGGGGGAGAGCTCGGAGAAAAGACTGCAGAAGAGCCATGGGGGAGAGTGGGGTATCATGGGGAGGGGCAGGAGCCAGCGAGGGCGACCAGAGGGGAAGATGCTGGAGCTGCATGGCATTGTCATGGCGGTGCATTTGGGACTCACAGCGAATGCTGGACGCTCTCCTCTGCTGGGATCAGATTTTCCAATTTCCGTTTGGTGACATCTGGTGACATTCCATGGGTTGGGCTGCTTCCGGACCCTCCGAAAACTGTGTCCGGTTGGAGATCTCCGCCGGTTATCCTCAGCTCCATTAAAGACATGGTGGCGCAGGTAGGGGTGGACGGTCCAGTGGAGTGACAGTAGAAGAGACCACTCCATGCAGCGCTGACTGGCAGGAGAGGAGATCGATCTATGCACGCCCGTTTTTAAAGATCTTTAAACCTCACCATCTTTTACAATAGTCCACCGATCGGAACGAAACTTGGTGCACTCGCAACACAGGAGAACGGCGAGTGAGCTGGCAAAAAGTCGTAGCGCTATCGCGTACCGTTTTTGCACAAATAGAAAAAAAACACGCAAACCAGAAGAGCACAAGATCAGTGTTTTATTTATGTAAAGATTACACTAAAACTCTCATCTTGTTTGTTTCTATGTGCGTGTGTGCGTGCCTGGCTATGATCACTGATTCGGTGATGTTGTCAAATTACGCCAAAACGGTACACGATAGCGCTACCATTTTTGGACCACCTTGCTCACAATTGTCATATGATGCTGTGTATCAAGTTTAGTTCAGATTGATGTTATATTTCACAAATAATTCAGGTTATTAAATTTAAAAAAACCCAATCTGAGAGAAATTTTCTTCCCTCTGCACTGGCACTTACAGCTATGATGTCACAATGGGATTGTAGCCCTGCTTGCTACAATGCTGCTATCCCAGGACACTGAGTCCTGCCAACCCTAGCAAGTGCAATCTCAAGCTACAATGTTGCAATCCTTTTTTTTAATATTCCTGGCAGAAAGGATTTTTTTTTTAAGTTTAATGAGGGAGGGTACATTTTTTTTAAATTCCTGGTAGCAAATTTTTTTTTTAAAGTTTAATGAGGGAGCGCGAATAAGGGGAAATGAGCTGCCCCAGCGCAGGTCTGGGCTATGGGTGAGTGCTGGAATATTGTGTTGGGGGAATGGGTGGAATATTGTGTTGGGGAATGGGTGTGTTGGGGTCCAGGCCTCCCATGGGGGCGATGCGTGAGTGGTGGAACATTGCATAGGGGTACCAGGCCCCCCCCCCATGTAACAGGAATCCAATGGATCTCACTTGGTCTAGTACATTACTAAAACTCTCATCTTGTCTGTGAGTGAGTTTGTGTGGTTGTTTATGCTCGTGCTTTTCATGGCCTGAACTATGCCAAAATGGTACACGATAGTGTTACAATTTTTGAACCACCTTACTCACCATTGTAATGTGGTGTTGTGTATCAAGTTTCGTTCTGAGTGATGATATATTTTACTTTACAAAATTCCAATTTGAGAACAATTCTTTCCTCTGCACTGGCAGTTGCAGCTATGATGTCACAATGGGATTGTTGCCTTACCTGCTACAATGTTGCAATCCCAGGACACTGAGTCCTGCCAGCCCTAGCAAGTGCAATTGCATTTTTTTAGTTTTAAATGTGGGAGGGTGAACAAGGGGACATGCGCAGCCCCTGCGCACTTGCAGGCGAGGGTGAGTAGTGGAATATTGCGTTGGGGGGATGGGTGATTGGGGAAGTGCCTCCCATTGCATTGGGGACCAGGCCTCCCATGTGACAGGACCCCAACGGGTCCCACTTGGTCTAGTATATTACTAAAACTCTCATCTTGTTTGTTATTATGTCTGTCTGTCTGGGTGTTCCTGAAATTATGCCAAAATGGTACTATAATAGTACTACAATTTTTGGACCACCATACTCACCATTGTCCTGTGGTGTTGTGTATCAAGTTTCGTTCAGATTTATGTTATATTTTACAAATTATTCACATTTTAAACTTTAAAAATTAAACTTTTCACTTAAAAAATTCAAATTGCACTTGCCCTGCCCCTGCCCGTTACATTGTTACAAAAGACAGGAACATAATAAAGGAACATATTTGTAACATAATAACGGGCAGGGGTAGGGCAAGTGGAATTGAATTGTAGTCATTTTTTTAGGTTTAAAAGAGGGAAGGTGAAAAAAGGGGGGGGGTGGAGTGCTGGGGGATGAGGGGAAAAGAACTGCAACTTGGGGGCTATGGGTGAGTGGTGGAATATTGTGTTGGTGGAACGGGTTGCATTGGGGGAATGGGTGATTGGTGGAATATTGCGTTGGGGGAACGGGACCCAACAGGTGCACTTATTTTAGTATATACATATATTGTATATGTGTGTTTGTGTATTTGTGAGTATGTGTATATATATACACACTGAACTTTTTTCTCTTGTTTATTTTATTGTTTACGGTGCACTATGTTTACATGTTCTGTTGTGTTGCTGCATGTAAGAATTTCATTGTGCTATCTGGGACATATGACAAAAAAAACACTTTTGGCTAATGCCTTTAAAGTCGGTGCTGTGATATTCTTCGTTGGAGAATTTCAGCCATACACCTGTGTATGGATACTTCACCTGTTGAAGAAAGTCATGATCACTTTCATCCTTAAATATCTAGCTTCTGGATCATTTATGTTAGCATTAACCAATCTATGCCTGGCTCATTACAGCACCATTTTTCCTTGCTGGAGGCCATCAGGCTGAGTGAGTGTCCAGCTTTGTGAGCATTATAAGAAACTCAAACTGTGATCAACTCCAGTGATGATGCTTCATGACACACAAGGTGGACCGGACCATACCCAACATAAATAAGTTAGACCAACCATCTGAAAAACCTTTGCCTAATCAGAGCTTGTGTGACCTTTTTGTTGGAGGTCTGCATTGCCTCCCATATTTCAAACCCTGATGGCTGTCATCAAACAATTTTTACCATCCTTGGCATTTGATTTCTCCAGAATTTAGCAAATTTAGAGAGATATCTTGTATAAGCATGGCAGCACGGGGAACCCAGTGTGTGGTGCCACTGGGATACTTAAGATGCAACTCCAAGGGGCACTCTCCAGTACTCACCATACTAGGTTTCATAGCTTATAATACAAAGAACATTGACTTTGACTTTGTGGTCAGCTGCTGCATCCTCAGCAATCTTCAGTATCACTTTCTTGCATCAATCCCGTATATTTTGGTTTCCTTACAATGTGAAAATCTATTGATCTCTATCTTGAATATACTCAGGTCTGTGCCTCCATACCCATTGTGGAGTGAATTCCAAACAAATTAACACTCTCTAGATAAAGACATTTCTTCTCAACTGTATCCTCAGTGTGTAATCCCTTCAATACACCCTCATTTTCGAACACTACTGTATGTCTTCAACCTTGTCACTCGGTAAAGGTTTACTACGATCTTACAAAATAAATCAGGGGCACTTCCAATGTGAGTGTTATGGGCATCTCCTCTCCAAAAAGAAGGGAGAACATGTGGAACATTTTTATCTTTTAAAAATTCCTTTGCCTCAATAAGTTAGTTTTGTGAGTACGCTACAGTCAATGTACTGAGGAGGTATTACTTAACCATGTAATCCGCTACAATAATGTCTTTCAAATGTCAATCAAACAAATATAGTAAGGACTCTTTCAGGCAATATGCTGTGCATATTGCAATGGCAATATGCCGCTACTTGAAATTCAATAGTAGCAATAAAATTTACAGTTATCATTCTCGTGAAAAATGTTTTCTGTCATTACAATCCTACTGTACTCAACATACTGTTCAGCACTTAGCTGTGCAATTGGACCAGATCTAGAGGAGCCACAATCATTGTTGGGATCTGACAGATTACTGAGGTTGGAAGGAGAGGTGAGTAATGAAGATTCAAGGAATTTTTGAGGCAAAAGGAGTAAAGTGTCACATGAAATGGCATAGTTGAGGAATTGGCCATGACTGTGTTGGGAATGTTTATATGAATTAGGGAAACATTGAGAACTTCTTTCCATTGGCAGTGCAATTACCATACACAAACTTCCTATGATAGATAGAACTATTCTTTTATAATAGTTATTGTTTGCTTTTATGGTACTTTTCACTGTAAATAATTCCGCTGGCATTCCCTGCTTAACTTAATCAGATTTACACCAGAAAATATTCCTACTTTCTCAAGCAGTATCCAAAGTATGTTTCTATTTTAGTCTTGTGTGTGCTGGTTGGAATAGCATTTCTGCGCAGACTGCCAAAGGTGGAGCCAGTGGGTTTTGAAGAGTTTGAAGGGCTTGATGGGTTAATAATTAGGAGCTGTTTCATTGTTTATGCATTGCTTCCATGTGCTCCCAGCATTCTCACCATTGAGGCTTTCATCACACTCAAGTAGCTCAACTGGATGGACTATATGATCTGCATGTCTGACACCATACTACCAAACAGGCACTCTGTTCTACGTTCCATCCAAAGAAGATACCTACAGATATAAAATGCTGGAGTCACTCAACAGGTCAGACAGCATCCCTGGAAAACATAGTTTGGTGACGTTTCGGTTCTGAGACCCTTTTTCATCTGTAAACCAGCATCTATTATAAACTATTAAAAACCTATTATAATAAATCTATTATAAACCTACTGACTCCTACAACTATCTAGACTACACTTATTCCCATCCTGCCTCCTGCAAAGAATCTATCCCCTACTTCCAATACTCCCAATTCCTCCGTCTACGCCACATCTGTGCTCAAGTTGAGGTGTTCAATAAAAGGACATCTGAGATGTCCTCATTCTTTAGGGAACTCTTCTACTATAGATGAGCCTCTCCCAAGTGTATCCTCGGTACTCTGCAGTTATGCTCTTGCTCCCCCTCCCCCCAGTTGCAATATGGACAGAGTCCCCCTAGTCCTCAACTCACACACCCCATCAGCCGTCACATACAACATATAATCTTCCGACATTTTTGCCACCTCCAACGGGATCCCACCACGAATCACATCTTCCCATATCCACCGCTTACCGCAGAATACCGATCCCTCCAAAAACTCCGTGGTTAACTCATCCCTTCCCACCCAAACCACCCCCTCTCCAGATACCTTACCCAGCAACCGCAGGAGATGCAACACCTATCTCCTCCCTTGACTGACCAGGGACCCCAACGGGCCTTTCAGGTTAGGAAAGATTCACTGGCATTTTTAAAATAGATTTCCAGTGAAAATTTGATACTCAAATGAATTTTGGATTACATAATTGTTCAAAGATGCTTAAATAAAACATCTTGGAATAATTCATATCATCTGGAGTGAGGCTCCATAACTTTCCTCATCTTTCATGGGCTTCCAAGGAATGCCATTAGTGGGGTCCTCCTCAACAGCATTCATTATCAGGCCCAAGTGGCTGGAGCAGGAGTAGTTCACAGGAAGGATACAACATAGAAAACAATCAATTGCCACCATCTGGTCTCTACTGGAATTCAAGATCCACAAGCAACTCTTCCCATTACTGTTTCATCTAACACTCTCAGCAGTTTTGTATCATTGTCTCTTTTTGTTCATTTTATTTCATGCTTTATGGTTGTGAGGGTCACTTTCTCATCATTGTTCAAATACAGATTTTGTTTTAACCAAATTTCTCTTCTTAATTTCATGGCTCCTACCTTTGGTCTCCCTCAATGAAAATATCTCTACATGTATCCTAGACAGCCTCTTCACATTAAAAAAAAAATACTAGATCATGCCTCTTTCTTCACTGCCTAGAGAAAAAAACAACACACCAGTTTGTACAGCCTTTTTGAAAGGCATATGCTCTCAATTATGGTATGTACATAGACCTGTCTGCAAAATGTCCTGACCTTTTTAGCTCTATTTATAACATGTAATCCATACCAGTTGAACATAACTTCCTACTTTTCATTTTATTCCTTCAAATATGATCTCTGGTGCATAGTATGTCTTTTTTTAATGCCATTAATTATGCCATTATCCGTGGATTGTCACCTTGTCATGGTGGAGAAGCTTGTGTGGACCTGAGATCCTGAGGGCGATGCCGTCTGGAGCTATGCTCCCGGTAGGACCACCCATGGCGGTAAGGTTGGGGGGGAGGTCTCTGACAAAGAACAATCCAACCAAGACGTCAACGGTGGAACAGGTGGAGGACAATGGCTGACCTTAGTGGAGCGTCACAACGGCTGCAGCAGAAAAGGGTCTCCGGTCGTCTTGGACTTCATGCCGCTGGATCCTGACCCAGATCTGTCATGGACCGTGGGGTGGCTGTCTGTGCACCAGTCTCCCCACGATAAACAAAGTCACGCACAGGCATTGTCTATATAGGGATTAGCACCCTGGAGACACCCATGGTCAGCCCTGACCAAAGGGGGCCGAAGAACAAATATGTTACTGCTATTGTGATTTGTTCAGCTGCACTCCAGATCAATTTTCCCTTTTACCTTATTTAACCTATTATTAAACAAACATCATGTGGTTCCCTCTTGTTCCTACCAATATGTAACTCTCACCATATAAAATTTTATTTCCGCTATCTGCATATATTAATGTAATTTTGACCAATATTTACCATATCCAGCATTTGTGACATTGCAAATTTTGAATTTGCACCTTCAATACCTGAGTCAAAATCATTAATGTAAACTGTCACATCATTGATCTACATACAACACCATTTCCTTTCATTTGCTTGTCTAATGTGTAACCCTTAAGCCCAACTCTGCTCTCTGTTCTATACTCAATTTGTATTAATCCAACAATGTCATCAAGGCTGTTAACTTCAATATTGAACTTTTTGGTACATTAACCGCTTTCAACAATACCAGTGGCAAAATAACATAAATGATATTGCAATTTGTTGAAAATACATGCTGCTTATGTCTTATTTACAAATTTTCTGTATATGTTACAAATTAATAATAGACATGAATGCCTCATTGTAATCTCATCAATTTAGCGCCAATTAGTTTGAGTGCAAGGACTGTATTCAATTAGGTTTGGTAATATTTCATAATTATCTGATGTGCATCTGAAGTAATAAATAACACACCAAAAATCTATGTTGCTATCCACTATACGAGCGGATATACCACTATATCCACTAGGGGTTCCGAGAGAAATAGTGATAAAAATAGGCTAAATAGATGTAAATGCATTTTTCAGTAATTTTTGTGTTTAATTTCATATTCGTAATTTTATTATACATGTACGACATATTCTTGGAAAATTCTTGGGGTCTTCAACCTGAAAAGTCTGAGGGTACACAAAAAGCTGGAGAAACTGGTATCTAAGAGCGAAGGAGATACGTTTTCGGGTCGAGATCAGACATACCTTGGACGCCATCCTATCCCCCTGTTATCTATGTTCAAGAAAAAAAAAAAAGAAGAAAAAAAAGTGTTATCCATATACTTAAAAGTCTGATCTTGGATGTGTATTTATTTGTGTGTATGATTGTGTATAATCACATCTTCTCGAAAAAACGATGCGCTGATAGTAAAAATGTTACATATTCCGGTAGAGATTTTTCCCGTGGAGTCCGAAATCACTTTATCTGAAAATTTCATGCTTTATTTCTTGAGTTATTACTGAAAATGTTAAAAAAAATCTTACAATAACTTTGAATTTAGAAACTACCGTCTTTCGCTGATGACGTCACAAAGGGTTTGCATGCCCTTCTTCCTCATGCTGCGAGTGACGTCACCCCCCCCCCCCTCCCCACATCTCCCTTCTCCCCCTGCCGTTATTCAAGACTCTGCCCGCCCCCTGCTCCAAAAGACGCAGAAAGAACGAGAAGTCGGGCCCACCCCGTACGCCGGCCGCCGTGCCCGCAGGGTCCACGTCCGCCCCTCTCTGCCATCGTTGAGGGGACGGGACTGAGCTGTCGGGTCCTCGGGTCGGGTCCTCGGGTCGGGTCATCTCTCTTTGCCCTCTCTCTCTCTCTCTCTCTCTCTCTGCTCTCTCTCTCTTTTTCTCTCTCTCTCTCTCTCTCTCTCTCTGCCCTCTCTCTCTCTGTCTGCCCTCTCTCTCTCTCTCTGCCCTCTCTCTCTCTCTCTGCCCTCTCTCTCTCTCTCTCTCTGCCCTCTCTCTCTCTCTCTGCCCTCTCTCTCTCTCTGCCCTCTCTCTCTCTCTGCCCTCTCTCTCTCTCTCTCTGCCCCTCTCTCTCTCTCTGCCCTCTTTTTTTTTTAACTTTATTCGACACAATCATATAATACAACACATCAAACCATAATCAAAAATTGCACTATATAAAAAAATCATTATAGCACAACAATACAATCATTGTTCACAATACTCTGAACCCCACGCGGTGACCAGCGCCTACGGAAGACCTCCAGAGTCCCCGTGGACACCGCATGTTCCCACTCCAGGGACACACGTGCACGGACGAAGGCCCGGAAAAGGGGCAGGCAGCCGACTCTTCGCAAGGGTCGGCTGCCTGCCCTTGCGAAGCCGACTCTTCGCAAGGGTGAAAAGGTTGAGAAACGCTGCACTATACTGACACTGACAGAGGAATCTCCAGCCAAGATTTTGAGCATATGTTGCAATGAACTCCTTGTAGAATAATGTATTCTTTAAATATATTCATCATGTGCAAAAATAAAAGTGTGATATATCTTGTTGGAAAAGCATATTTTATTCTCTTAGGTACAAAAACATAATATTCCATTAAATGTGAATGCTTATGTAGCAGTTGGTCATAACAAAAATCGAAGAATGCCACCTGTGTTAGCAAATCCCATAAGTAACCACTACAAAGAAAGCAAATATGAAGATTAAAGTTTGACATGGATGTCAGGAAAAAGGCAAACGGAAACAGAAAGGAAAGAATAGATTTAACTAGCCAGAATAATGCATAATTTGGAATAGCAAACCAAACAACAGTGTTTCTCTCTAGATTATGTAAAACAGTAATTTGAAATGACTGCATGAGAACTAAAGAAATATATTATTTTCAGATCAGCTACCATAATTTCATACTGTGAGGATGTAGAAAAAAAACTGATCAAGCAGTATAACGTATTTATATTTTGAGAAATATTTTAAAATATATTTTGCATTTAATTGGGTTTATTTATAGAAGGGAAGTGCCACTGCAGCAATAATAGTCAGTTTTGGTCCCCTATTATTACATTTAGTCCAACAATACCATTGTCTCAGTCGCAGAGGCATTTCACAGGGATAATAGAAAAAATGGACTTTGATCCAAAGGAGAGATAAGATGGTTTAACAAAGCTGGATGGGTTATTAAAATGCATTGAAGAGGCTTTAAGATCTACGGTGGTAACTTCTCAATTTTTATGTGGGTATTACTTAGAATATTGCATAAGGTGCCAGTAAGCTGGTAAGTGCGTAGAAAAGATTTTTGAGAATGGTCCCACAACCTGAGAGGCTGAGTTATCGGGAGGGATTAGGCAGGCTAGGACTTTATTCCTTGGATAAGAAGGGTGATCTTACTGATCTTAAAATCATGGTGGGCATAGACAGGGAATACATACCATATTTTACCCAGGGACAGAGAATTAAAAACTAGAGGGCAGAGGTTTAAGTTGAGAGGGAAAAGATTTAATAGGGAGATGAGGGCAACTTTTTCATACATTGATGGTACATATATGGAATGAGCTGCCAGAGGAAGTGATCATGACAGATACAAATATAACATTTAAAAAACTTTGGACACTTACATTGATGAGGTTTTGAGGGATATGGGTCAAATGCGGGCAAATTGGACGAACGTACTGGCATCTTGATAGGCATGGATGAGTTGGGCCGAATGGATGGTATCTATACTGTATCTACATTGTCTGAAGTATGACATGGATAATAGAGAAAAGGTAAGGTACATATGTAAAATAGGAGCATATCATGGGTCTAGAGAGTGTGAGGGATTTTTGTTAAAGGCACAAGTGGGCTATAGAAGATTTCAAAGACAAGGATGAGATTATCATATTACAGGCAACTGGAAAACAGCAAGAACAGGAATGATAGTCAAAGGAGGACTTGTACATGAATAACATTTTTGCTGACTTTTATGGAGATGAGAAGATAATAAGTATGAGAATAGTCAAATACTGTATATACATTATAAAAATAAAATGATGGGCAGAATTTGGAGTGGAGATGAGTAATGTTACAGTTGGAAGAACCCAATCTATGAAAGGCAGATTTGCAAACAGGAGCTTAGCTCGGGTCATATATTTTATTTACTGGATGTGTGGTGGAGAAAGTGATTACAGTTGAAATTTATAGCGAATGGCATAGATGACACATTTAGTTCAGGCATGATTTATTTGTAGGACATGGTTTCGTCAAAGATTGGATACCTAAAAACTAGAAAAAACTGTGCAAAGAGATGTCTAATACAGAACGCAATGTCAACAACTTACATGTGGAAATGATCCTGCATCTGCCAACATACTTCCAAAAAAAACATGTGTTGGAAAGGAAGCCCAATGTCCTTGGGGGACAGAAAATAACATTCTGTTAGAGATGGGGAGCTGATGATTGGAGAGAAAGCCATTTCTGGAGATTCTAAAGCAGAGGTGAAGCGATAAAAATTGAATTTATTGAGAAAATATTTTCAAAACAAAACAGTGTTGACAAAATATTTAAAGCAGAAAGATGTGGTCACTCTTATGACTGGCAACTGAAAATACATGAGGCAAAAGAAAAGACAATCATAGAAATAATGTCACACACATATATATTTCTGTTAAAAGGCTATGCATTGGACATTGGACAAAAAATAAGTTTGAATCAAAATAGGACATGGTACATGCTCTGGATTTTGAAACACTGTTGTTTGATTATCATACCTAATTTTCTCTTCCGAGGAACTTCTGCGATTTGGTTTGGTTTCACCATGGACATTATTAAATCTTTTGACAGTCTGGCATCATTTGCTGTGAAGTAATTTACCACAGGAGTTCTAATCCTGTTTAAAAGAAGCAAAGTGCTGGAGTAACCATGGGTCAGGCAGCATCAGGGAATGGACAGATGACACTTTGAGTCGGGACCCTTCTCCAGGCCAATGGAGTAGTTTAGTTTATTGTTATCATGTGTACTGAGATACAATGAAAAACTTTTGTTTATGTGCTATTTAGTCAAAGAAAATATTATACATGATTACAATCAAGCTGTGCACAGTGCCAGGATAAAGGGTACAACATTTAGTGGAAGATGAAGTTTGATTAAGGTTGCCACTGAGGTAGATGTGAGGTCAGGGCTGCACCGAGGGAGGTAACAGCCGGAAAAGAATGGTGGGGTGGGACAAAGCCTGGCAAGTGATAGTTTGATACCGGAGAGGGGGAGGATTGGCAGATGGGTGCGGTAACTGGCAAAGGTTAGAGTTGAATTGGATGCAAAATGCTGTCAGAAATGTAAAGGAGATAAGTGAAAAGTAAAGGGCTTGTCCCACGTACGCGATCTTGGCTCGCAAATTATGCGACCTCGTGGTCGCTTGAGGCGTACGGGCACTGTATGGCCGCGCGGGGCCCGTCCCACTTAAAAGCGTGGAGTTGTGCATGACTGGTCCCGACATCAAGCGGGGCTCCGAAAATCTAACAGTGTCCGAAATCTTCACACGCCAACGGCCTGTCGGCACGCAGGCGCATTGCGGTCGTACTCAGCGTCTTGACGGCGTACGCCTAGCACGTGATGTTGCGCGATGACGTCACCACTCGGCGCGGCGTTGCGTGATGACGCCACTGCCCGACGCCGTGCGACGCCCAAATTCAGTTGGCCTGCCTCCTGCCCAGCTGGTTGGTAAGTATGACACAAACGACGTCACGCGCGAACTTAGCGCAAACTTTGCGTGAACTCCACTTCCATTTGGTCGTGCCAAACACATGCAATCGCATGCAAGTGGGACAGGCCCTCAAGGCTGGAGGGAGGGATATGGATGGAAGGAGGCAGGGGGGAGAAGAAAGAGTAGGGATGACAGAGAAATATGGAATTCAAGGTGGGAGGTGAGCATATGAAGGAGGGGATAGGAGCTGGGTGAACTGGATGGTGAGAGAAGGTGTGAGAAATGTGTGATTAACAGGTGGAGATGAAGGAGTAGGGAAAGGCGGGGGGATAGTAGCTGGGGTACTACTTGAAGTTGGAGAATTCACCGGGGTGGGGGGGGGCCATACCTCATCCCAGTCCCATATTTTCCTTTTATCACTCTTTCCCCTCCTCCCTGTCTCCTTCCATCCTTATCCCTCCCTCTGGCTTTACATTTTACTCCACACATTTCCTTATCTAACATCGTTTTGTCTCCTTTTCACCCGAGCCCTGGTCACTTATTCCACCCATCCATTAATCACCTTGTATCTACTTATCATGCCAAGCTTTGCCCCACCCCTATCTTTTTTCTAGTTTTCCCTGAAGGATCCCGATCCAAAACACCACCTGTCCATGTCCTCCATAGATGTTGCCTGATCGGCTGAGTTCCTCCAGCATTTTGCCTTTTATTCAAGATTCAAGCATCTGCAGTTTATTAAGTCCCCATTCTAATCTTGTTAGCAAAGTGTTCTCAATATCCCCATTAGATTCTATTTTCGTCAAGTACTTCATATCCTTTTGTAGTGTCAATGGTTCAATTATATTTTCAGTCTCATTCTCTTCCTGTGTATTGGAGATTTTCTAATCTGTTTTACTGATGGTATTGTTATTCCACTTTATCATGCCCCTGTAGATTGTATAATCTTTGTGCAAACATAATTCTTGCAGTTTTATCATGAAACCACTTTGCTTACCTCCACTCCTATTAGTGACCCGTACACACCTTTCTTTTGGTTCGATAAAAACACAATTTCTTTATGTCGCTTGACAATCCAACTTGAGAATCTCTTCCAGCAAATGTTGTCATCTGAACTGACTGGAACTCTCAACTCTCAATCTCTTTCAATGATTTAATTGCCAGCAAAAGAACAATGTGCGAAACGTTAATTTTGTTTACAACAACTACCACCTCTTGACCATTAAATTCCTGACCTGCCCAATTCTGGAAATGCAGACTTGGTTCATGTGCACACATTTCTCCTACTGTGTCTCACCGCCCCAGTCTCCTTTCCCCCACCTCCATACACTCATCCCTTTATCCGTTTTGTCCCTCTGCTTGCTTCCAGATTTGTGATCAAAAAGCAAGCCACTATTGTACCATGATACCAATAGGAGGACCGCTCAACAACTTAATACGAATGCAAACATTTTCACAATTTTCTCAGGCCATCAGAGGTATCACATTCCTTATCTTCTGTGCTATTTCCATGCACAGACAATTTTTCAAAAAAAAATTTCCACAATAGGCCGACTACTTGATTTATCATATCTATTCTCCAGCAATTTTCAAATTCAATATTGTTCCTTGTGGACTTTGCCTTTAGCTTTGTTAATGTATGCAAACAAACTGGACTAAGTGATTGATAACTGTGCAACTAGAATTGGTTAAGCTAATGGGTAATAAGTTTTATATGATTAGGCATAAGGTAATGTGCAATGGAAAACAAGAAACATAAAATGGACAAGAAATGGGGTTCCATTAGTGAAATGTAAGTTTAGCTGTACATGGGTATGATTAATAATAATTTCAGTCAATATCAGATTGTTATTAATAGAATATCCCAGCACATGGGGGTTTAAAGTGATTATGAAATTATTTTAACTCTGTATTCACTGAGTTACATAGAACAGCGCATCATAGGAACAGGCCCTTTGGCCCACAATATCCATACCAAAATTGATTAATCTAATCTTCTTTGCCCGCATGTGATCCATATTCCACCATTCCCTGCATATGCATGTGCCGATCCAAAATCAAACAGGGCCGGCCTTAGAAGGTGCGGGGCCCAATTGTGAACATTTTTCGTAGAAATATAAATAAATAATTATAAATGAGTCACGTGTCGTGAGTACCATGACAATTTGAGGGTGAGTTCTTTTCACAGCGTGTGGGGAGTCTAGCCAGGGGTAAAGTTGCAGGAGCGGTGAGAAGGAGGTGGTCGGGGTTCATGCCAGTAACACTCACCGCTGCAGCGGAGCTCCGGGCGCGGAGCCGCCACATTGTGGCCGGGGAGGGAAGCAGCTCGCGTGGCTATGAGCGGCCTCCATCACCGGACAACAGAACCGACTGCCATCTCAGCGCCTTCTGCCGGCCCGCTCACCTCTGGCAGTGCTCTCCGTCTGAACAGTGAGGGGACCAGCTCAAGTGCAAAGATCATAGAGCGGAGTTGGTCAGCGGGTGATGGATAACATCACAAGCGGGTGGTGGAGCTTACTCCTGTGTCAGCGCGAACAAGGGATCAATTGAGGTTACTCGCACTGGAGTAAGCTCCACCGCCAGCTGTCCTGCTATCCATCGCCCGCTGACCCGCTCTTGAGCTGGATGATCCCCGGCCGACCCCCTCCATCTCAACCATCCTGCCCTCCCCGAAACTTTACCCCTGGACAGACTACCCATACGCTGTGAAAGGAACACCCCCACCCCCAGCAGCGCTGTCCTTTTACAGCCGCTTCCCACTTTACAGCCGCTTCCCATCAGCTTCTAGCAGTGAGGGATAGACTTTACTATATCTCAGTACAGCAACAATGGAGTAGCTCAGCAGGACAGGCAGCGCTGTGACTCTGGGGAGAAGACCCTTCTTCAGACTGAACTGAACTCTCGTCGGTGAGAGTACTTGTGATTGTCTGAAGAAGGATCTCGACCAGACCCGCAACCCTCTCCCCAGAGCCCCTGCCCGTCCCGCTGAGCCACCACAGACAGGGAGTTGAACGTAGACACAGGGGGGTCCACCTTCAACTTTAGAACCAAACAAAAAACACAGAGTGCTGGAGGAACTCAGCGGGCAAGGCGGCACCCACAGAGGGAACGGACCAGGAGCTGCCACGGGCCAGGACCCTTCCTTTACCCTCCCCCCCAACAGAAAGGAACCGCAGATACAGCCATCACCGCAAAACGTCTAAGAAGGAACTGTAGATGTTGGAAAATCGAAGGTAGACAAAAATGCTGGAGAAACTCAGCTGGTGTGAAGCCCTGTCCCACTGTGCGAGTTCACTCAAGAGCTCTCTCGAGTTTAAAAAAAAAAAAAACTCGTGGGAAACACGTAGGATGAACGTAGCGGGTGCGTCGGAGCTCGGGACATTTCAATAGACAATAGGTGCAGGAGTAGGCCATTTGGCCCTTCGAGCCAGCACCGCCATTCAATGTGATCATGGCTAACCATTCACAATCAGTACTGCCTTCTCCCTATATCTCCTGACTCAGTTATTTTTAAGTCCTAACTAGCTCTCTCTTGAAAGCATCCAGAGAACCGGCCTCCGTGGCAGCGAATTCCACAGATTCACAACTCTCTGTGAGAATAAGTGTTTCCTCGTCTCCGTTCTAAATGGCTTACTCCTTATTCTTAAACTGTTGCCCCTGGTTCTGGACTCCACCAACATCAGGAACATGTTTCCTGCCTCTAGCGTGTCCAAGCCCTTAACAATCTTATATGTTTCAATGAGATCCCCTCTCATCCTAAACTCGAGTGTACAAGCCCAGCTGCTCCATTCTCGCAGCAAATGACAGTCCCGCCATCCCGGGAATTAACCTTGCAATCCTATGCTGCACTCCCTCAATAGCAGGTATAGTGATATAGTTTTTTTTTAAAGATACAGTACATTACAATAAATAATTCCTCAAATTAGGGGACTAAAACTGCACACAATACTGCAGGTGCGGTCTCACTAGAACTCTGTACAACTGCAGAAGGACCTCTTTGCTCCTATATTCGATTCCCCTTGTTATAAAGGCCAACATGCCATTTCTTAGCGCTAATGGCAGGTACTCGGGGAAACGTGATAACTCATGAAGATTTTTCAACATGTTGAAAAATGTCCACATGTAAATGTAAATGTCCACACTCAGGATGTAAAAATTTGATACTTTTTAACACGTAGTCATACCTTAGTAGCTCGTGAGTTTACCGTAGTAGGACCTGGTGTTCTATATCACTATTGCATGTTCATGATGGAAATAAGAATACTCTGTATATTCATTACCTATGAATTGTAGTTTTATGTAATCCTCCCATAATTTCTACGTTCCATTTCACAATATCTATCAGACATACAGAATGTTGCCCAAACTCCGTTGAATCTTTTTATCTCAATAAATATCACAAAATATGCCATTGTTTCAGCCACATTATGACAAAATATAGAATGTAGGTTATTTGTTATCAGTCACCCATCCCAGAAACAACATTACTTAAAGAACATTTGTTTTACTAATTTACGAGCATGTACCATAGGTTTATCCATATCCGACAAAGTGTTGTGATAATTGCATAAAATGTATTATTGTCTAAGAAATTTGGTGTGGAATGACAATCCATCTAAGTACTCATTTACACAAGTCCCAAGCTATTAATACTTTTCCTCCACCCCCAATCCCCCCTTGCCCGATCTTATTGAACCTGCCATTTGACCGATCTTTTACTCAGCTGCTGTAACGTTTCCTTCCTCTCAAAATCTCTGTGTAGCATCTCTGTCCCTATCTTCTAATTCCCACTTTGAAATAAAATACAACTTTCGACAAAAAATTGCAGCATGATCGCTATATAAATGCAAATATATTGTATTTTATCCCCACCCCCTCTGATCACCACACAAGAAGCCTAACTTGAAGCGTTTGCATTTATTACTATTCATCACTATTTATTGTAATGTACTGTATCTTTAAAAAAAAACTATATCAACCATGTGTGAAAATTACATTGAATCGAACGATGATTTAAAATGCGTGGGAATCCACTAATCGCGATCCCGCTGCGAAATGTTTGTCGAAAACTGTATTTTATTTCAAAGTGGGAATTTGAAGATGGGGCAGAGATGCCACACAGAGATTTTAAGCTCTTGGGTGAACTCGCACAGTGGGACAGGGCTTGAGGCTGCATCTATGGACCGAAGGAAATAGCCAGGTCTGAAGAAGGGTTTCGACCCGAGACATTGCGTATTTCCTTCGCTCCATAGATGCTGTCTCACCCACTAAGTTTCTCCAGCATTTTTGTATACCGCAAAACGTCAATGATTCCGTCAATGCCGAGAGATCTAGAGAGAGAGGTGGGGAACGGGAGAGAGAGAGCGCGTGAGAGAGAGAGAGAGAGGGCGGGAGACATAGAGGGAGGGCGAGAGCGAAAGACGGAGAGACACAACGTAGGTCAGTAGGTAAATTGAATGGCTAACCTACAGACCAAGAATGTCACCAAGAAGAAGTTCTCACTCATGATGATGAGTTTTAAGAAATTCTCAATGCGTCATCAATGCATCAATCTACATTCCTCAGTAAAATGTAATTACGTTTTGAAGAAGTGTAAATGATGCCACGTGAATTGTATTAAAAGAAAAGCAGCGTCATTAATACTTTGTCCAAAACACAATTACACATTTATTGAGGAATGTGGATCAATGCATTGATGGCGCATTGGATAACTAAGTGTTAACTACTAGCTGTTAGCACATCTGGCTGTTAACACTACAGTGGTTAACACATCATTTGCATCTGATGACTGTACAGCGCTTGCATTCCATGTACAAAACCATGTAACCAAGCAAATTTGTATTTCCATATAACATACGGAAAATTAACACGGGGGCCCCCCTTGGGAGCGGGGCCCAATTTGGAAAAATCAGTCCAATCGGCCTAGGGCCTTCCCTGCTCTTAAATACCACTATCCTATCTACCTCCACCACCACCCCTGGCAGCATGTACCAGGCACCCACCATTCTCTGCATAAAGAAAAAATGAACCGCACACATCTCCCCTAAACTTTGCCCCTATCACCTATGTGAATGTTTACAAAGCTCTCATCTTTGACATTTCAAGTTCAAGTTTATTCATGGATAACCCCTTGAGATGAACAGTCATCTCGTTTTCGAGGGGGTCCAAATTCAATCCTGGCAAAAAGGTTCTAACTGTCTACCCTATCTTTGCCTGTCATAATTTCATATACTTCCATCAGATCTACCCTCTTCCTCAATTTTCCAGAGAAAACAATGTAGATTTGTCCAACCATCTCATTCCAGCTAATACTCTCTAATCTAAGTAGCCTTTTGGTAAACCTTTCCACACCCTCTCCAAAGCCTCCACATATTTTCCATAATGGAGCAACTTTCTATAAGAGAGCGACCAGAACTCAACACGGTGCTCCAATTGCTCCTTAACCAAAGCCATATTAAGCTGCAGTGTGACTTATGCGACGTGATGCGTAAATGATGTTGCGTAAATGATGCTCAAATGACGCCCAAGTGGGACAAGCCCTTTATACTCAGTGCTCCAACCTATGAAGTCAAGTATACCACATGCCTCCCATTTTCAGGGAGTTATGGACTTGGATCCCAAGATCCCTATGTACATTAATGCTGTTAAGGTCTCCCATTAACTATGTACTTACAACTTACATTCAAAGTGCAATGCCTTACCCCAAAGTTCAATGCCTTACTCCCAAAGTGCAATGCCTTACGCTAACTCAGATTAAACTCCATCTGCCATTTCTCCACCTATTTCTGTAGCTGCTCTACCAGGGCTCTCGCTTAACTTTTTTTCCCTGTTGCCAGCCGGGCAACCTTGACAGCTTTTTAGGTTGCCAAATGACAATTTAGGTGGCCATTTAAGACGGTTTGCATGACGCGTGCGATAATGTGCTCGGACAAAGTGCGCAGTTACCAGTTGGAATTATGCTCAATGAAGCATTCACATATTATGTTCAAGAAGGAACTGCAGATGCTGGAAAATCGAAGGTAGACAAAAGTGCTGGAGAAACTCAGTGGGTGCAGCAGCATCTATGGAGGGAAGGAAATAGGCAATGTTTCAGGATGAAACCCATCAGTCTGAAGAAGGGTTTTGGACTGAAACGTTGCCTATTTCCTTCGCTCCGTAGATGCTGCCGCATCCGCTGAGTTTCTCCAGCACTTTTCTCTACATTCACATATTATTTCTGCTTCAAATAACTCACAAACTAAACATATTCACCAATCAAGACATGATATATACCACAATGACATGCAACAAAATTATAATACAATATCTCAACTCTTTTTACGCATTGCAATGAATGCAATTTCTA
Source organism: Okamejei kenojei (assembly GCA_035221665.1). NCBI lineage: Eukaryota > Metazoa > Chordata > Chondrichthyes > Rajiformes > Rajidae > Okamejei > Okamejei kenojei. The sequence continues at coordinate 65,675,399 of CM069141.1, read as the reverse complement.
TTAGTTCTTTCCACTTCCAAACAAAAATGTGGTTGGATTATTCAGCATATGATTAACCTGTGTCAATAAATCCTGGACCATGGTAACATATATGCTTAACCATGCCCACTACAGATTGATGCTAGCATGTTTTCTGTGAAGGACTGAAAATTACCATGACATGGCCATAGCATGGGTCGTTATTGCTTTTGGCACAGAAACACTCTCGCTTCCCACATAATTTATCCATAACAAAATATACAGGTTGCAAGGAAATTTCTATAGGCATTTTATGATAATAGCTGTTAAAACCGACTATACCCATCTGACAGGTTAAACATTACACTAACTGACAAGAGATGGCCAAAGGACATAACTGCAGCAAATGTTCTTTTGTTAATATGTTTAAAGGCGTCAAAACAAATAATAACATTGGGAATTAAAACACATTTGATTTCATTCCGTTATGAAGCATAGTCAGTGTTCGCTCTGAAGATCATGAAGCACAATAGGGTCAGGGGGTGTGTGAATCAGTGCGGGGTGCATAGATGACGGGGTTGGGGGAGCGTTGAGAAGGCAATCGGTGCGGAATGGATGGATTGAGGCAGGTGAATTAGTACGTGTTGGTTGGAGTATGTAAAATTGTGAGGGGAGAGCACGGGGGTTGTCAGTGGTGTTGAATGGGGGGGGGTCAGTACGGGATGGATGGCGGGGGATTAGTACAGGATAAATGGGTGGTTCAGTACAGGATGAATGGGGGTAGACAAAAATGCTGGAGAAATTCAGCGGGTGAGGCAGCATCTATGGAGCTAAGGAAATAGGCAACGTTTTGGGTCGAGACCCTTCTTCAGACTGTTCCCCCCATTCTTCTTGAATGGGGGAATCAGTACAGGATGGATGGGGGGGGGGGTCAGCACAGGATGAATGGAGGGGAACAGTACAGGATGAGGGTCAGGGTTGGGGGTCAGGACCGTGTGGATCGGAGGATCTGTGCAGGATGAATGGGGGATCACTACAGGATGAATGAGGGGATCAGTATAAGATGAATGGGAGATCAGTACGGGATGAATGAGGGGATCAGTACAGGATGAATGGGAGGGTCAGTACAGGATGAATGGAGGGGGCTGTCAGGACCGTGTGGATCGGAGGGTATGTGCAGGATGAATGGGGGAGCCCAGTATAGGATGAATGGGGGATCAGTACGGGATGAATGAGGGGATCAGTACAGGATGCATGAGGGGATCAGTACAAGATGAATAGAGATCAGTAAAAGATTAATGGGAAGATCACTACAGGATGGATGGGGGGATTGGTGCAGGGTAAGTGGAGTGTGGGTCAGTACAGGATGAATGGGTGGTTCAGTGCAGTATGAATGGGGCGAGAAGTGCAGGATGGATGGGAAGGGGGTCAGTACAGGATGAATCGGAGGACCAGTGTAGGATGGATGGAGGGTGGGGGTTGGGGGGGGGGGGTGGCAGGAGAATCAATGCGAGGTGGGTAGGGTGATGAATAGATTGGGGGGGGGGGTAGATTGGGAGGGGAGCACAGGGGATGTCAGTGAGGACCGAATAGAGGAGGGAATGAGATGGGGATGGAGAGGAGGGATCCCAGGATAAGAGGGGTGTAGGGGGGCATACAAGAGAGAGATAGAGAGGGGGGGGGGAAGGGGCAGAGGAGGTGGGGAGGAAGGAAGGTCAACGCTTCTTGGACAACATCGCCCGCTGCCTTGGCCGTCCCTGTACAACGGCAAAGTGCCGCTGCCAAAGGGGGAGGCGGTTGGGATCTCCTCGCCACAGTGCAGCTCAAAGATCCTATAGCTATAGGATCTTTGGTGCAGCTGCTTCAGATAGCAGAAGGAGGCCTCCCTCTCCCTCCCCCTGCCTCCCTCCTCCCGGCCTCGACGTGCGAGAGGGGTTGTGTTGAAAGCGCCATTAATGGATTGGCAAACAGCGGCCGTTATCAGGGTGCTAGCGGGTGCTGCTTACAAATCCACCAAAGGCACTTTCAAAACAACCCCTCTCGCACGCCGAGGCCGGGAGGAGGGAGAGAGGGAGGGAGGGAGAGGGAGGCCGGCCTCCTTCCGCCGGGCGGGGTGCGGGAGGAGAAGGCGGAGGAGCCGCTGTCACGGCCGCTGCTGCCGCTGTGCTGGGCCCGTCATTCGCTCCAACCCTTCGTCACCACGCACCTAGTATCTTTGCCCCGTACAGCCGCCGCCGACACGAAACGTCATGTTCCTTCCTATTCGCCAGAGATGCTGCCTGACCCGCTGAGTTATTCCAGTTTTTTGTGTCTATCGGTATAAACCAGTATTTGCGTGCCGAGCCGGGCAAAATGACTCGGTGTTTAGGTTGCCCAGCGGCCCTTTGGGTGGTCATTGGCACCCGGGCAACCGCTAATTTCGAGCCCTGTCTACATCCCATTATATATTTTGACAACCTTCTTCATTTACTTACTTTTTTTATTACAGTCTCATGGTCCAGATAAAAGACAAGACATTACATGAAATAAATTGCATATAAAGGCACAATAAATTACATACAAAAGCACAGTAAATTACTTCCAAAAGCACAATAAATTACATACTAAAGCACAATACATGGTTTAAGATCAAGAATAAAAAAATCAATGTCCTACAACGAGACAACCATACCAATGTCGCCATAGCTGGGATTGGTTGCATGTAGTGCTAAATCTTATGTTTAATAAGGCACGGGTGATTTCATTTTCAGGGTCATTTTCAGGGTCTGAAGGGAACGTGCGGCGGCGCGACTCACGTTGCAGCGGCCCCTACAGCCTGTCTGCCATTTTTTTCTTTTTTTGTCTAGTTAAATGTAGTTGTTCGTGTTAATTTTGTATTGTTTCTAACTGTGTATATGTAGGGGGTGGGGGGGGGGGGAGGGGAAAACTTTAAAAATCTCTTCCCTGCACGGGAGACCCGACTTTTTCCCTGTCAGTTCTCCGTTGTCGTTGGGGCCTAGTACCATGGAGCGGCCTCCGACCAGGACGGCCTGGGGGCTCCAGTCCCGGAGCCTGCGGAGCTGCGGACTACTCACCGCGGACTACCGCTGGCCGGCCTCGGAGCGTGAGGAGCGGTTTTGGCTCGCTGCTGCGGCCCGACTCCGGAGCTCGGAGGCTCCAGCTGCAGACCGGTGGACTGTCGGGATATCGGGAGCTCGCGGGTCCGGGTGAGAGTCTGCTTTCCGGTGATCCCGCAACGCAACTTCTCCAGCCCGTGTTGCGGGGTTGTACATTGCTCGGCGCGGCTTTAAAATGGCCGCGGGCCATTCCAGCGCCCACCGGGGACTCCTACTTTGTGACTTTTGGGCCTGGAGCAGGGCCGTACATCGCCCAGCGCGGCCTCAATGGCTGTGGGACTTAACATCGCCCGCCTGGGGCTTCAACATCGGGAGTGAAATGGTGCAGGGGAGAGAAAAGACTTTGCCTTCCATCACAGTGAGGGGGAGATTCACTGTGATGGATGTTTTCTGTAAATTGAATTGTTTGTGTGTCGTGTAGGAATTGTTTTGTTTGTATGGCTGTGTAAACGGAGTTTCGTTTGAGCCTCTATGAGGTTCGAATGACAAGTAAGTAATAAAATCTAATCTAATCTAATCTAATCATTAATCCGGCAAATACATTTATACATAAGATTTCTTAAGGCAGTTTGTAAAGTATTGACTCTTGCAGCCACAAACATTTCATTTGCATTACACCATCTAACCTTTTAATGACTATTCTCATGGCATCATTATAAGCTACTTTAAGTCTCGCAAGCTTCCTTTTCTGTAGTTTGGTGTGCAGTATAGAGTGGTGTACAATATGCTCTGAACAGAGACAGCTTCACTCCATCTGTACACGCACTAAACTTGCGTAAGAGAATGTTTGATTGTGCATACATCATACGGCGATGCGTATAAATATCCTCATCCTCTGTCATTTGTTCTGTAATAAAATGTCCAAGATATTTTACCTTATTACAGACACTAAGATTATTATCAGACAATTTAAAAACAGGAAATTGAAGACATTTATCCTCTTTGATTCTACAGATCATAACAGCACTCTTACCAGCATTATATTTAATATCATGTTCCACACCATACATAGAATATATAGTAAGGAGCTGCTGGAGACCAGCGCTAGATGGGCTAAAGATCACAAGATCATTTGCATACATAATATACATAATGGTTCATTAGAGTATTACCAATCATGCACCCAGTATTACAAGCTTTCAATTGTTTTACATCAATATAGTAGAGATTAAAAAGACAGGGGAGAAAATTCCCCCGTGTCTGACACCATTGTTGACCCCAAATGGGGCTGATACCCTATTGGCCCATTTTATTTGCATAGTCTAGAGGGCATACCAGTAGGCCAGAATTCTCACAATGTCCACAGCTCTGTTAATATTGGTATAATTTGCTAACCAACCAGTCTACATTTATGTTGTTTGCATATATCACAAATAATAGATGTCCCAGTACAGATCCCTGCGGAACTCTACGGGTCATAGACCTCCAGCCAAAGTAACATATTTCAACCACAACCCACGGTCTTCTATGAATGGGACAATTCTTGAATTGAGATTAGCAGAACACTCCTTGAAGCAATTGCATTTGGGATCCATAAAAGAAACAGCATTGATGGCCAGAAGGGCCTTTTCTCATTCCGTGCTTCTTTATTTACAGATTACATTTGCACCAATCTGTGGAACTTTGGGAGAAATCTTCATTAGAGATACCCTCCACAGGATCATTTTCAGGATGAATGGCACAACGATCAGAGTGCCACGGAATGGTGCCCCTACATTTCTCTGAAGGTAACCTTCAGTTGGCTCTATGGAGATAGAAATGGCGACATCTTGGCATGATGTAGAGCAGGAGTTCTGGATTTGTACTTGCATTCAGCATACCATTGGCTCAGTTGTCTGATAAGGCAGCTAAGTCAGGTTGCAAAAATAAATCACAGTTTACTCCTGTCAGTGTTTTTGGTTCAGTCTATGCAACGTGGTCTTCTTTATTAAACTATACTTGGCACATGTGACTATATTCAACCTTCATAGTCTCTGATTGTGGCCCGGCACGTGAAGGCAAACCACTTATCTTTTTTTTTTGTTTGTGTCAATCCTGTGGAAGGTACCTCCATTTGTGAGATTTTCTCTTGAATATTTGAGTCTAAACTGAAATATCAAGTCATTTTTTAATTTGATGCTTATATTTTAAATGTTTACTTAACCGTTACAGATCAAACTATAATATGTGAGAACCTTTTTAACAAATGCCTTTCAAGAATTAGGATTAGCATGCACATTAAATTTATAAAAACATGAATCTTTGTGGATTAATAACATTTGCCTGCATTTAGGGGTTGTAGATAATCTTAACGAGTTAAGATTATTTGGCTAGTCTTCTTGTTCTAATACCACCTATTTACTAATTACAGTTAATAACAACTGAGTATGAAAAAACAGCACCATATACAGTGGCTTGCAAAAGTTTTCATACCCCTTGAACTTTTCCACATTTTGTCACGTTACAACCACAAACGTAAATGTATTTTATTGGGATTTTATGTGATAGACCAACACGGTGGTGCATAATTGTGAAGTGGAAAGAAAATGATACATGGTTTACACATTTTTTTACAAATAAAAAACTGAAAAGTGTGGCGTGCAAACGTATTCAGCCCCCTTTACTCTGATACCCCTAAATAAAATCCAGTGCAACCAATTGCCTTCAGAAGTCACCTAATTAGTAAATAGAGTCCACTTGTGTGTAATCTAATCTCAGTATCAATACAGCTGTTCTGTGAAGGCCTAAGAGGTTTGTTAGAGAACATTAATGAACAAACAGCATCATGATGCCCAAAGAACACCAGACAGGTCAGGGATAAAGTTGTGTAGAAGTTTAAAGCAGGGTTAGGTTATAAAAAAATATCCTATGCTTTGAACATCTCACGGAGCATTGTTCAATCCATCATCTGAATATGGAAGGAGTATGGCACAACTGCAAACCTACCAAGATATGGCCGTCCACCTAAACTGACAAGTCGGGCAAGGAGAGCATTGATCAGAGAAGCAGCCAAGAGGCCCATGGTAACACTGGAGGAACTGCAGAGATCCACAGCTCAGGTGGGAGAATCTGTCCACAGGACAACTATTAGTCATGCACTCCACAAATCGGGCCTTTATGGAAGAGTGGCAAGAAGAAAGCCATTGTTGAAACAAAGCCATAAGAAGTTCCATTTGCAGTTTGCCACAAGCCATGTGGGGGACACAGCAAACATGTGGAGGAAGGTGCTCTGGTCTGACGAGACCAAAATTGAAGTTTTTGGCCTAAATGCAAAACACTGTATGGCGGAAATCTAACACTGCACATCACCCTGAACACACCATCCCCACTGTGAAACATGGTGGCGGCAGCATCATGCTGTGGGGATGCTTTTCTTCAGCAGGGACAGGGAAGCTGGTCAGAGTTGATGGGAAGATGGATGGAGCCAAATACAGGGCAATCTTGGAAGAAAACCTGTTAGAGTCTGCAAAAGACTTGAGACTGGGGCGGAGGTTCATCTTCCAGCAGGACAACGACCCTAAACATACAGCCAGAGCTACAATGGAATGGTTTAGATCAAAGCATATTCTTGTGTTAGAATGGCCCAGTCAAAGTCCAGACCTAAATCCAATTGAGAATCTCTGGTAAGACTTGAAAATTGCTGTTCGCAGACGCTCTCCATCCAATCTGACTGAGCTTGAGCTATTTTGCAAAGAAGAATGGGCAAAAATATCAGTCTCTAGATGTGCAAAGCTGGTAGAGACATAGCCCAAAAGACTTGCAGCTGTAATTGCAGCGAAAGGTGGTTCTACAAGGTATTGACTCAGGGGGGCTGAATACATTTGCATGCCATACTTTTCAGTTATTTGTTTGAAATAAAATTTGGAAACCATGTATCATTTTCCTTCCACTTCACAATTATGCACCACTTTGTGTTGGTCTATCACATAAAATCCCATTTGCGTTTGTGGTTGTAACGTGACAAAATGTGGAAAAGTTCAAGGGGTATGAAAACTTTTGCAAGCCACTGTATACTATGTTATATACTGTTATAACGCTGGCTTATCTATAATCACCAATACTTGCATCTAAATTGAGGATTGTATGAATTCTAATGAATAGAAAACTATAAAAAATAAGTTGAAATGTAACAATCATGCATCATTTGCCTTGACATTTAGATTTGGTCTATATTCCTGCTGTAGATAAGCGAGGAATATAAGTCCTATCAAGTCTAGCATTCCTTGCCATTCCCTTCTGGTCATCAGAGGGTGGTAGTAAGCCATCTTGAATTTTGCAATTCATATAGTGAAGAGCTCCCACAATGTTTATAGATTGGGAATGTCAGAATTTTGCCCCATTGAGAGTGGAGGAACGTAGACCCACATTTGGCTGATGATTAAGTTGGAAGGAAACCTTAAGATGACGGTGGTGCTGGACTTATATTTAGATGGTAAAATTCATAGTTGTGAAGGCCTCTGAGGAAACATTGGCAATTGTGGGCATATGAGATGAGTGGTGGAGGGACTTTAAATTTGAGACATTGCGGCCTACCTATTTGCCCAATGACGTAAACTAATCCTCTTTAAGAGTCTGTATATGTCACACACAGCAGATGTAGTACATAGCTTTTACACTTGCATTCTCCAATTACACTACTTTCTCATGGAAAGTTAACAGGTACAGGAATTGGAACTGTTACTATATTTTTTGCCACACAATTACATTTAACAAATTTCAGGGCAAGTTTCAAAACAAAAAAACAAAAAACTTAGTTAATTCCTGAATTTCTGAGGTATGGTTTAAATTGAATTCCAAGGTGGTATTCAGGTGAGGCTTTATTTAAATATACAAGATGCAATGCAAGGCCTGCACCATTCAAACCTTCACGGCAATGCATTTACATTACATTAGGCCTGCTGTGCGGGTCTACACACTAGAGCATTGATCTACAAGAATTTATTGGAATCCATTGTAGAATGAATGCGTTGTATTACTTTATTCACCACTTCTATTGTCCCTAATGATAATGACCTTTGTGAGAGTATATCTTGTTTATCACCTATCAATGGCCAGTTCTTGCCCTACCCCTCCCCTCGCCTCTCTTTACCAGCAATTCTCCTCTACTCCATCGGTCTGAAGAAGGGTCCCAATTCAAAACGCCATCTGTCCATTTCCCTCCACAGATGCTGTGTGGCCTTCCGTTTTCCTACTGCACCTTGTTTATAAATATGGAAGTATTTTTCCACTGATATATAGAGTTCTCCAGTACATAGGAACATAAGATTTAGAAGCAAGTGAAGACTATCACACTCACATTCCATACAGATTATGGATTATATATTTCTTCAGCACCACTTTTCTTTATTATCTTAATATCAATAATATATTAATCTCTGCCTTAAATACTCAGCGCCTGGTTTATAACCCTCTTAGATAGAGAATTCGAAGGATATACCACCATGAAGATTTATTTTCTGTTCAGAATGGCCAATCCCTTATTTTGAGCCAGTGACCCTAGTTCTAGACATACCTGCCAGTGGAAACATTATTTTGTGTACCTTTACAAGCATGTAAGAATGTTGAATGTTTCAGGGAGATCATCAGTCATCCTTCAAAACTAAAGTGAATATATAGGCCCAGTCTTCTTTATTGTTTGTCCAAATCAAACCTGCTCCCTACGACTCTCCACTTGGATACAATCTGGTGAACATTTGTTTCACTTCCAGAGGCTCTAGATGTAGCTTAACTAAACTATATAAAAACTATAGTGAGGCTTCTTGAACTTAAATCCTTTTGCAGCAATGATTAACTAATGTATTCTTTCCTTATGGCTTGCTGCGCTTCGAAACTAATATTCAAAGATTCAGATATCCCAGCCCTCTGAACGCCAACACCTTTCAATCTCACAGCATTTAAAAATAGACCACTTGTCTATTTTTCTACTTGTGTGAATAATTTTCTCACAGTCTTTGTTAGAGCAAAATTAAGTTGGCCATTTCTGAATGCTGATATTTCTAGCATAAAAAGCACAAAGAAACTCAAACTCTTCCCTGATAATCCTTAAATAGATTTCTATTGTTTCTGGAGTTCTCTGGGCGCTCAACCAGTAACTAATGAATATTATTACAAAGTTGATTAACTCGCTTAAAAAGTTCAACTAATATTCATTTAGGAATAAGGCATAAAATCCTATGCGCAAAACATTTGTTAGTAAATCAATGTGAAATCATCATGTCAATCACAGTACAGCACAATTGTTTGATTAGGGTTGGATATACCATGCTTGCTTTGCTTTTGGAATAGTGAGACTAACTTGGTTAAAGAAAACAAAAAGCTTTCAGAAAAGACGGTCTTGAATTTTGTTTTATAAAGAAAACTTAAATTGTGTTCGCACCTCACGTTTTAGCATCTCTTAAAGCATCCCTGGACTTTGATATTGGTGATTATATTGAACAAGGTAGCGGATAAGATGTAATTCTGCAAATTTTGTTCATCACTTTTGAAATAATTAGACACCTTTTTCTCCAGTGTTGACATAAATGTAAGAAAACGCAATAAAAATAACACATCTGACCAATACCAAATTTTGTTCCAAGATGTGAAATTCTCATAACTCATCAGGAAAATAGATTTTGCACCTTTGGGGTCAACTAACATTGCTTCCCTTATTAGATTAATTGTTTTAGCTAACAGGAAAGAGAAATTTCCTGTTTTATGATGTTCTATGTGCTTTTTCCCTTCCTGATTATACCACCTCGTGCTGGAAAACAGTCCCATGGATATTCTGAATGTGAAAATGTCAACTGCGAATCTTAGGAAATGATTCAGCCGTGGGTCATTTCATTAGCTGTGTCTGTTTGTGCTCTTATCAAAACATCTATGCTTTTGCGGTTTCCAAGAAAAATAATCAGAAGGAAAGATTCCGATTTAACTTTTTTTCCTGTTGAAACCTGCGATTTTGATATCAGCCCTATTGACTCACTTAGCTCCTACAATGCAGCCGAGGAATAAAATCCAGAATCTTCTGATCAGGGACGTCATCAATGCTCTCTACTCCAGAGAAAAGGAGTTTACAAAGTAATAAGACGTCATTAAGTAATACGATAACATAAAAATAATTATAACAATTCAGATTTTCTCCTTAACATTTTCCATTTCTTTTTCAGAGTGAAAATAAATATGTTTCAGGGTTAAGCTCAAGAAAGGATTATGGTGATCAAAATATTGCTGGCCAACATATGACTGAAAAGATAAAAATAGAAGATGATGACCATTATAAACCTTCTGGTTCCAACAGGGGAACTCAGCAGACTAAAGATTTATTGTTCTTAAAGGATCTGAATGGAACTGATGGGTCACAGCATACAGATCTGAAACTTCCAATAACTTTGCACCCACTTCCACCTGGAATTAAACTTCAGCTTCAAGGTTCAACTTCCACTTGCGATGTGGTCAAATTTGCCAAATTATCTGGATCACTAGCATCAAACAATTTGGGCGACATTAGGCTACAGACACAAGTGGACCCATCCTTGAAGATCAACACTATCAATGTTCCTCTTACTGTACCTCCTACTGAAGCAGGTACTTCTAGAAGTCTTTATCTATATTTAAGAAAAAAGTAATTTGTCTTCTGACAAACCCTATTTGAGTTCAGTGTAGTCCTGGTATTATTTATATGCTAAGCAACATATTTTCAACAGTAAATTTCCATGGGACCTGTAACAGTGGCTATTGTATAGCACTACAAAGTCAAGTTGTGTAAGCGTGGTAGGGTTTGATTTGGTATTTTAAAACACGTAGACAATAATTACACCAAGAATCTTATTTAACGATTATTTTAAAAAAATGTTTTGCTGGTGACATACCAGTATTTATTTAAACAATTAAAAATATTTAGGAGAAAGATTGTTTTCTAACGTGTAGATATATGAAGGGACCAAACTTTGGCTGTTGACCATACAAGCCAAAGAATTTGATTCATCCGTGCCCAAGATTCATGAATAAATTGCATATAAAAATAATTTTGCCCAAGTCCAGGTGGGGCACAGTTTTCTCCCCCTGTGCCCCACCTGGACTTGCACCTATTTCTTTCTCCCCGTTCCATTTACATTCCTTTCTCAAGCATCACAATTCCCAACTCTTAAATCCTCTTGTGTGACTCTTCAATACCATCTCTTTTCATCTCTGGCCTTTGTCCAACCATCTGTCTAAACAAAACACTCTTTGGATCCACCTAATCCTTGCCAGGCTTTGTCCTGCCCTTCTTCCCTTCCAGCTTTCTTCACCTCCACTGCACCACAATCAGTTTGAAGAAGATTCCCAACCCAAAACATCACCTATCCATGTTCTCCAGAGATGTTAGCTGACCCGCTGAGTTACTCCAGTCCATTGTCTTTTTTTGCCCAAGAGAGATCATGCTAGTGATCATTTTAAGGTGGAATCATGCTAATCAGGAGATTGGAATGGACTTCTTTGTCTAGGATTCCACCTCTAGTTCACTCACTCACAACTCATTATTTCCTGGCATCAATTGCAAGCCTAATGGGAAATCACAATATACAGAGTGCGTTTCATCCCTAACTAAACTAAATAGTTTTTGAGTCCAATTATGACCTTTGCTGAAGAGTCATAAAAAACGTAGGCACATGAAGCAAAATTACCAAATTAATGGTGATCCCCTTGGCTTTCATGAACCATATTATCCTTGCTTACTCTGCTCAGTTCCAAACTCACCAGCTGAGCAGCTGTACAAGGACAACTTCACCACTATCAAGGACCTTAGTGAAGACCACCTTAGGGCTGCTGGAAATAAGCTTTCTCCCACTGCCTTGGAGTGTTCAGCAAACAGTGTATGGTGCTCTGCAGTGTGCTATATAATTTGCTCGAGATGGAAGAAGGGGAGAAATGATGTGCAAGTTAGCAGGAGCAGTTTGTTTAAGATCTCGTTTTAGTTACACTGTGAAGGTTTTTTTTTGGGGGGGGGAGGGGGGGAGAAAGAACTTGCGTGAAAGACTTGCTCCAGCATCCCAAATTTCCTAATAATATCTAGCTGCTTCTGCAGGTCCTAACTGAAACTGTGAGTAAACTCCCCTCATGAGGGAGAAATGATGCAGCCTTCTTCAAGCCATTAGCACTCTGCTTTAATTAGGAGGTGTTGGTGGCGTTGTCCATGTCTGCCGATGATTTCATTGGCTTTTAAGCAATGACCCATTATCGAGAATCATGCCTCATACAGAGCATTTCTAATGTCTGTGGACAAGCAAGGATGGCGAGGCTCTTCAACTAGTCCGACTGAGGAATTTTCACCAACGAAGAAAGTCAAAATCAGAAAGTATAAATTACACTTAAATCTTGTAAAAAATAAACACAAATCATAATCGTACTTAGCCAAGTATTTTTTGCAACAGACGAGAAATTTGATTTGCCATACAGTCATCCCATTAATAAGCAACAAAACACACAAAATATATTTTACAATGAATATCCACCACAGTGACTCCTCCACATTCCACACTGTGATGAAAGGCGAAAAAAAGTTCAATCTCTTCCCTTCTTTGTTCTCCTGTGGTCGGGGGCCTCGAGCCTTCCGTTAACGGAGTAATCTTGGCGCCCGTCAGCAGCGGCGTTTGGGCCCTCGCATCAGGGCGATCAAGCTCCTTCAGCGGGGGGGAATCTCAGCTCCCCCACGCCGGGCGATCTGACCTCGGGGCTGTTCAAAACCTTCAGTGTTATCTGGAGCTCCCAACATCGGTCTCTTCCTGAGACTACGAGCTCCTCGATGGTGAAATCCGCAGTTGGAGCGTCGATCCCAGGGAAGGGATCAGCTCCGATGGTAAGTCCACGTCCCCGCGGTGGGGCTCCACGTCAGTCCCAAGCAAGGCCTCCTGCTCCATGATGTTAGGCTGCAGAGCGGCCGGAGATACGATCCGGAAAACAATCGCATCTCCGGCAAGGTAAGAAATTGAAAAAAAAGTTTCCCCCGACCACCCCCGCCCCCATCCCCCACATAAAACAAAGCAGCGAACATTAACACAAACTTTTAAAACACAACAAAAATAACAAAAAAAAAGACAAAGGCTAAAATTCTCTGGTATGTTCATTGGGTTAATACAAGTAAGTATCCTTATTTTGTCTTCAGTGTGAGATTAATTTTGGTGAAGAAAAAGGTTCTACTTTGCAGCAAATTCTAGAATTTTGCTTTTAAAGGTAGATGTGCTGACATCTTCTTTCGACTTAATTTACTCAAAATAAGTGGAAGACAGTGGGGCAGCTAGCAGAGCTGTTGCCTCACAGTCCCAGTGATCTGGGTTCAGTCCTGAACTTTAGTTGCTGACTGAAGTTTCTGTATTATTCCTGTGACCTCAAGGGTTTTTTCTATGTGCTCCTGTTTCTGCCCATATCCCAAAGATGTATTGGTTGATATATTGATGTAATATAGTAATCAATGTAAATTCCATCTTAGTGTGCAGATGAGTAGTAGAATGTTAGGGGAATTGAATGTGGTAGAAATAATAATAATGGGAATATTTTAGATATAGCGTAATTGAATACTTCATGATTAGCATTGTCTCAGTTGGCCAAAGGACCTGTCATGAACTGTACACTGCTACGGCCAGGAAATGAGCGGGTAAGATCATCTCTGACCCCTCTCGCCCTTGCCACAAACTCTTTGAAGCACTTCCCTCTGAAAGGTGACTCTGGACTGTCAAAGCCACCACAGCCTGACATAAAAACAGCTTTTTTTTCCACGTGCAGTAGCTCTACTCAATAACCAAACGTCTATAGCCTCCTTTTGCTCTGGTATTTTATTTCCTTCACATGTTTAAAGTATAATGTTTTATTTTTAATGTTTTAATGTTTTATATTTTATTCTTAATTGATTACTGTATGTCGTGTTGTTACTTGCGAGCGGAGCACCAAGGCAAATTATTTGTATGTGTAAATAAATAAACTTATTCATACTATATGATTCTATGAGCCTTGCTGGCAATATAAATCTTGATTTGTATTACATCCTAAATTCAGCTGCTTTTGAGGAATATATATATGAATAATGCAAACAGAGGCCATCATCCCTTCGAGTTTCTTTTTTTGTAATGTTAGCCGAGGACATCACACTTTCCACTCTAAACAGATACTATTCCATGCATTATGTTTGTGTTTGAGTTAAAATCCTCCAATATTTTAGACAATAGTTATTGCTCATTTCATATGTTTCTTGTGTGACAAATCCTGAAAACCATTATTCAGAATGGGAAAAACAATTACAAGTATTTTACAAATCAGTTGGATTTTGAATAAAAGCTTTAAGGTCTTTTAGAATCCCCTCACTTATCTTAAAGCCAACTCCTTGTATTCAAGTGCTAAGTAATGTCTTCATTCATGTGATTCTCACAGTCAGGCTCAATGATGTCCATTACCTTTGACCCAGAATGTGCGACATTAAGTTAATTTTACAAATTTATGTTCAATTTGTTTCATGGGAAATGCTCATAGAAATTTGGTCACATAGTTAGCAGAAAAGGATTCCTGCACGATAATTAGATATAAAGATACTTAACATACATAAGTTTTTTTAAAGATTTGAACAAACAAGTCTTTATATTCCTTTGCAGACTTTTAAAAGTAGATACAACTCCTTTCACCATACACTAAGATTGTCAATACCAATGATAATCTTGCTCAGAATTTCATATTTATTTACACATGTTAAACATTGTCATTGAATATTCTTCAGTAAGAGGAGGGCTGCGGGCAATTAGGGATAAAGAATGTGATCTATATAAAATGAGCACAAGGCATAGTTGGAATACTAAATGATTACTTGGTATGAGTCTTTGCCAAGGGAATTGTGGCATGATCTCTGTAGAAGGATGTGGTAAAAACTAACAAGCAGAGGAACTAAAATGGTTAGCCATACTTTAAATAAACATCTCCTAGCCCAGATCGAGTTAAACTAGTTTGCTGTGGGAAATGGGTACTGAGGTTGCAAAGTAGATGTTATAATTGATAGAGTCATTGGTCATATGAAGAATAAACATAGGGCTACAGGGTGTTATTGAAGTGCTGGTGAAATACGCAGGAAAATGGCAGATGGAGTTTAATTGTGATAACTGTGAGATGATGAATTTTTGGAATACTGATGAGGCTAGGACAAACACCATAAGTGGCGGGACTTAGGAAGGATTGTGGAACAGTGAGAGCTTGATGTACAACCAAACATCCTTGGGGGTGACAAATGTTAAGAAGTCAAATGGGATGCTGATCTCCAATAGTTGAGGCACTGAGTACAAAAGCAGAGAGGGTATGGTCCAATTTTATACAACATTGGTCACACCTCAATGGGGTACTGCCTGCAGTTCCAGTCATCACACTAGAGGAAGGATGTGATAGCACTGGACAGGGTACAAAGAACATTCATGATGAGGTTTCCTGTGATGGAGCAGTTCAGTGATGACGAGAGGATGGAAAGGCCAGATCTGCTTCCCCTTGAGTGAAGGAAGCCAAGAGGAGACATTATAAATAAATAAATATATTTATCAAGTGAAAAGGACAAACTTTTGTATTTTCACCCAGAGACTGGTGGTAATAAAGTCATTGACACCATTTAGGAATTGTTTAGAGGAGCACTTAAATCACTTGGGAATTGAAGGCTATGCACCAAGTGCTGGAAGATGGAATGAATTTGGATGGGTGCCCACTGATGAATGTAATGAGCTACATTTGACTCTCTAATTGCTTAATACTCTCTAGTTACAGGGAAGATGCCAGTGGACTCGAAAATGGTAAATACAACACAGTGCAAAAACAAATGCAGGGATAGACTTGCAAACCCTTTAACACAGTTGTGGGGAAGCTTGTAAAACAATAATCATGGAACACATTCATGGGCATTTGAAGAGTTTTGAGCAGATAAAGGAGACCCTGCGCAGATTAGCTCAAAGCTTCAAACGACTAAAGAAATTTAGCATGTCTCAAATGACTACTACCAATTACTATAGATGCACCTTAGATAGCATCCTAATGTATTACATGGAACAGCACATAAACAGGCCCTTCAGCCCGCAATGTTCATGCCAAACATTATGTCGTTAAACTGCAACACAGCTCAATTTGGCAACTGGTCTGCCCTAGACTACAGAACATTTCAGAGCATTATGGGCTCAGCCAGATTTGTTAAACAACCCAGCCTACAATAGGCTTCAATTATAACAGATGTCAGATCCACACGGAAACCTTACTTTGACAATCACAGGAAAGATGTGAAGGCTTTGGAGAGGGTTCAGAGGAAATTTTCCAGAATGCTGCTTGGAAGGGTTTCAGCTACAGGGAGAGGTTGGATAGGCTTGGATTGTTTTCTCTGGAACATTGGAAGTTGAGGGGAGACTTGATTGAAGGATATAAAATTATGAGGCACAGAGAGGATAGACAGTCAGAACCTTTTTCTCAAGGTGGAAATGTCCAACACTAGGGGCATAACTGTAAGGTCGGAGGGGGACGGTTTAAATGGAGACGAGACCAGGTGGGGACCCGTTGGGCCCCGTCCCCAACGCAATATTCCACAACTCACCCATAGCCCACAACTGTGCATGTGTGGCTGAGGGGTTCCTGTTGTGATTGCCAGAGATCCCCGTTGTGACGTGAGTCCTACCCATATCCTCCATTCCCCCTCATCCCCAGCACTTCCCCTCCTCTTCACCCTTCCTCTTCTTTCCTCTCTCCTCCTCTCCTCCCCACTCCCTCCCTCACCTCCCCCTCCCTTTCCCTAACCTCAGTCACTCCCTCCCTCCTCCATAATCCATCTCATCTCCCTACCCCCCTCCTCTCTCTATATCCCTGCTCCCCCACTCCTCACCTCCCCTGTCCCACTCCCACTCTCTCCCTCCTCACCTCCCCCACTGCCCGACTCTCCCTCTATCCCCCACTACCTCTATCCCCCCTCCTCCCACACTCTCCCTCCTCACCTCCCCCACTTTCCCCTCCCTACCCCCTCCTCTCCCTTTATCACCCTGCTCCCCACTCCTCACCTCACCCACCCACAACGAAAATCGCAATGTTTTTTTAATGAAACCTCCCCCCTATCCCACCCCCCCACAATGAAAACTGTGATTTTTCTTTAAAATAACCTAAACACAATGTTAGCTGTTTTTTTAATTTAAATCGTGATTTTTTTAAATGTAAATGAGATTCGGGATCCCATTGTGACATCATTGTGACGTCGACGAACGCAGCGGGCAGGGCAATTGGAAAGATGGTTTGAAAAATGTTTTTTGTAAATGTTTTTAAATGTCAATAACTTGTAAAATATAACATAAATCCGAACAAAACTTGTTTTATTCACATCCCAGGACAACGGTGAGTAAGGTGGGCAAATAATTGTAGCACTATCGTGGACCGTTTTGGCGGGGTTTGGGATCTCAAACGCACACGCACGCGTAAAAACAAGCAAACGAGAGTTCGTAATATATTGCAGGACAAGTTTTTCACACAGAAGAGTGATGGAGGTGTGAAACGCATTGCCAGGGGTATGGGTGGAGGTAGATATGACAATGGCATTGAAGAAGCTTTTAGATAAGCACACGGAAGTGCAGAAAATAAGGGGGTATTAATCATGGACAGGCAGATGAGATCAGTTTAGCTTGACATCATGTTTGGCATGAACATTGTAGGCTGAAGGGCCTGTTTCTGTGCTCTTCCATGTAATACATTAGTATAATTAAAACCAATTCAGACATTAACTACCACAGTGATCACAATTATTGTTTTCAAAATACTTCCAAATATCGCAGACATTTCTGACTAAAATTTTCCATGCTTCCCATCTTTGTGTTTTCACACATACTCTATCTTGCATAAAAATATTTTAGCAGTTTCATATGGACACTGGACCTTTCCTTTTCTCTGCTGCAGCTGCGGTCATATTTTTCTGACTTTCCATCTCTGTCAGGTTTCCACAACACAGCCATTATAGACCTTTGGTAGACACAAAATGTTAGAGTATCTCAGCGGGTGAGGCAGCATTTATGGAGAGAAGGAATGAGCGACGTTTCGGGTCGAGACCCTTCATCAGGCTGATGTCAGGGGAGAGTTCTCTGCCTTTCTTGTCACATTGGGTTACACTTTAATGTGGGCTATCCAATGAGAGAATTCAACTGAAACTGGCATGGCATGTTGTGAATTTGACTTGTAAAGCATATGAGATTCTAGGATTCACGGATTCTTAAATAGACCCATAGAGAACAAAAGCAGCAGAAAGATAAAACATGCTGGAGTATCTCAGCGGAACAGGCAGCATATCTGGAGAGATGGAATGGTTGACGATTTAGGTCAAGACCTTTCATCAGACTGAAAGTTACGGGAAAGGGAGATGCGAGATATAGATGATGATGTAGCGTGATATAGAACAAATAGATGAAAGGTATGCAAAAAAGTAACAACGATAAAGGAAACAGGCCATTGATAGCTGTTTGCTAGGTGAGAACGAAAAGCTGGTGTGACTTGGGTGTGGGAGGGACGGAGAGAGAGGGAATGCAAGGGTTACCTGAAATTAAAGAAATCAATATTCATACCCATGGGTTGTAAGCTGCCCAAGCAAAATATGAGATGTTGTTCCTCCAATTTGTGTTTGGCCTCCTTCTGACAATGGAGGAGCAGGAAGGTTTTGTTGAACTGTCCAAAAGATTGTTTTACATTAAATTGAAAGTATTACATCAAATTGTGGAAAACATGCTTTAGGAAGGATATAAAGATCATAAAGAGTGCAGAAAAGATTTACTGAATGGCTGCAGGGATGTGGGATTGTTAACGATAAAGTTAATAGACAGAAGGTGGGGTTATTCTCCTTATAGCCAAGAAAATGAATGGAAGATTTGATAGGTATGTGCAAGGTTATGATTGGGTGAGAACTGATAAATATAGGGAAGCTATTCAATAGATGATTCAAGAGCCAACAAACACATGTATGAAATTCAGGGGAAATTGTACAAAGGTGAGGAAAAACCTTTGTCCTCCGAGAGTGTTTATGACCCGGAATTCACTACCTCTGGAGAAATGTTGGAAATTGAGTCAATCAGCAGCTTCCAAAATATTATGTGAGCATTTGGAAGAAAATAGTTTGCAGGACTATGGGGAATGGGACAGGGAAACTTAGCAAGGACCCGATTGTCCAACTGAGGTCTGTGCTGTAATAAGTCTGTGAATCTATAGATAACTTTACAAAATTTGACAAAGTTTGACAAGCCATAAAATAACTAGATATTTCATCACAGAATTTCTTGAACAGAGGAAAGATAGCTACGTTAATTTTTTTCCATTTGCATCATGAATTCACGTTGCTAACTTACTCTTGAATTGAATCATTTTCTAATTGCAGTAGCCAATGGGCATTTACAGGTAAAATGTTTAATAATTTACTAGTAGGTGTGCTTTATAAAAACCTCTTCATGGGTTATTTTTCTCGGTCCTTTCTGCATACTGCAACGTATAATTGCATTCTGTACTTTTTTTTCCCTAAATGTACTCCATTACTGCATTCTTCCTTACAAATTAAGCAAACAATAACGAACATGAAGTGTTTGAGAGATTCAGCAATCAGGTAGAGTCTATGGATCGATAAACAATTCTTTCATGTCAGTGATTCTTCACCACAGTTTCTGCCTGATCTGCTGAATATTTCCAGCACTTTCTGGTTTATTTCAGATTTCCAGCTTCTGCAGTCGTATGCTGAAAGAAATAATTACTCTTTTTGTTTGCTATTCTTCAGTTGACATGTCTGTAGTCTTTGCTGTATGCAATTTTTGTGGAGGTAGTAAAAACCAACATCCATTGGAAAGCTTATTGTAAAGTGAAAACAGACAGCACATAACTTTGTATCGGGTGTAGACACAAAATGCTGGAGTAACTCATCGGAACAAGCAGCATCTCTGGATAGAAGGAATGAGTGACGTTTTGGGTCGAGACCCTTCTTCAGAGTGAGAGTCAGGGGAGAGGATGACACAGAGATAAAGAAGTGTGTGTGAAAACGAAACATCAAAGGGGATGTGGTTCAAGGAAAATGAAGAATTGATCATTGTTAGCTAGGAGAAGCTGACAACAAAGCATACAGATATAAAATGTAATCAAGGGGACAGTCAGGCTGATTGGAGAACGAGGAAGCGGGACGGGGAAATGGAGAGCGGGAAAGGAAGGGTTACTTGATGTTAGAGAAGTCAATATTCATACCGCTGGGGGGGTGTAAGCTGCCCAAGTGAAACTTGTATCGGGTGTCATTTTTCCTATGGCACATGGCCACGGTACATTCCAGCACTAGGCTGAGACTCTGGAACTTCAATAGTCAATAATGCTTTATTTGTCGCATATGCAACTGCACAGTTTTGGCACCATTATTCAAAGACAAAGCTGCCTCCTGCTTTGAAGGCACTGGAGGTATTACCCTGGTTCACCCTCCTACCGCCCCACGTTCCTCACATCTGACGTCTCCAGCTCCCTTCTGGTTAGGTTGCCTGATGAGCCTTTGGAAGGGTTCCCGGTCCCGCCGACCAACGAGCCTTCGGGTGGGTTCCCAGTCCTACCATCCGACGAGACTTCGGGCGAGGTCCTGTCAACTGTCAAGCCGCAGAGCATCCCGGGGAAAAGCCTTGTGATGTACAGGCCATGCCCTGACATTCACCAACCGATTGCCAGCTGCAGTTTGTGGCACCTACTACATTGTGGTTCTGGCTCAGAAGAGTCAAAAACTAAGTAATGGAGTCCCACAAAGAGCCAGTGGCTCCCAGATTTTGCCCAAGCTATGAGGCAAACCATAGGATGACAGTTTATCCTTGCACAAGAGATAGCAATTTCAAGGTTGTAGCAGATTTGGCTTGATTTGGGAAAGATCGGTGTTTCATATTGGGGTGTCACTGCTTATTTCAGCCTGGGCTGCTCCCAACTCATTACGTCCGGAGTCACCAGAGCTTACCTTCCCCTCTTTATAGATCTGCATTATGGGTAGCACATTGGGACAGCACTTAGCACAAACTCCACACAGCTCCAGCAAAAATAATTACATCCTGATGTTGGGTGCTGTCAGGTGTTTGTATGCTCCTGTTGTGAAGACAAAAACAATTCTATGAGTGCTTCAGTTTCCTCACCAATCCAAAGACAAGCTGTGTTAGTATGTCAATTGCCTTCACTAAACTAACCTAGTGTAGGTTGATGACAGGAGAATAACGGGGAGTTGATGAGTTTATGAGAAATAATAGATGACAGGAAAATTGGGGTGAGGGGGGCTGATATGGGAATTCTTTGAGAGCTGGCTTGGTGTGCGGAAGAGCTAGACTCAATGAGCCGAATGGCAGTGCTAAACTCCTTTATGCTTCTTGCTCACAGTTTTCTTGCTTCATTCCCAATCCGCCAATCACTTGGGTACTTATGGTTGTCAATCTTTATCTGTAGCTTGCCCCATTGAAACATCTTGGTCATCTGCGGAAGAAACCAAGTGTTATTTTGCACTCTAATAAACTGGCATCTACACTTTCTTTTCCCACTTCTCCGGGTGGCCATTCATGCTCAGCATCGCACTAAATGCATTCCTCCTTCTGTGTTGTCCACTAAATTAAGACAGCAGCAGTATCAGAACAATTGATTGGGAATGTGAAATCATTGTAGATGCACTTGTGTCTGCACTGCCTTCCTGCTTCCCCACCATTCCATGGACAGCTTGCAGTTCTGGGGCATCCGAAACGATAAAGGAACACGGTTTGCAGTGAAGTTGCAAGGAGGAAGAAATGCATGCTTACATCGTATGTAGTTTGCAAATTAGGAAAGAGTTAGGTATGAGTGAGAAGAATGTGGGGAAAAAGATTATGAAGGAGGGTATTATCACGTTGATATTATGTTTTTACCCGCTCAACAGTCTTTCCAATAGCCAATACCATCTCTTTCAAGGAATTAGAAATTGCATTTGCACCACGTCCCCTCTGGTTTAGTTTCCAATTGACTATTATGGTTGAATAGCCAACAGTATTGGCTAACTTCCACAATGCTGAATGCAAGGTAAAGCATGCACAAACTCAAGTAATAGAGATTTTAGCAGCTAAGAAATATAATATTATACTAAATCGAGTAATTGCTTGGACAAGTGATGTGTTCATAGTTGAGCATTTGAAATTTTATTTACTTATTTACTTTTATTTACTTGCTGTTGAGGGAGTGCAGCGTACGTTTACAAGGTTCCCGGGATGACAGGACTGTCATATTGCTGAGAGAATGGAGCAGCTGGGCTTGTACACTCTGGAGTTTAGAAGGATGAGAGGGGATCTCATTGAAACATATAAGATTGTTAAGGGTTTGGACACGCTAGAGGCAGGAAACATGTTCCCGATGTTGGGGGAGTCTAGAACCAGGGGCCACAGTTTAAGAATAAGGAGTAAGCCATTTAGAACGGAGACGAGGAAACACTTTTTCTCACAGAGAGTGGTGAGTCTGTGGAATTCTCTGCCTCAGAGGGCGGTGGAGGCAGGTTCTCTGGATGCTTTCAAGAGAGAGCTAGATAGGGCTTTTAAAAATAGCAGAGTCGGGGATATGGGGAGAAGGCAGGAATGGGGGACTGATTGGGGATGATCAGCCATGATCACATTGAATGGCGGTGCTGGCTCGAAAGGCCGAATGGCCTACTCCTGCACTATTGTCTATTGTCTATTATTTACTGATATTGACTGGCAATGGAAGATAATTAAACATCCTCTGATACTGTCTCAAGGACGCACTCCTTCACCAATTTAATTATCTTTTCCCGTACCATGTGCCTCGAGGGCTTAGAGTCATACAGTGTGGAAACAGGCCCTTCTACCCTACTTACCCATGCTGACCAGCTTGCCCCATCTACACTAGTCCCACCTGCCTGTTCCTGGTCCATATCTTGTCAAACCTTTCTTATCCATTTACCTGTCCAAATGTTTCTCAAACTTTGTAATGGTACCTGCTTCACCATCTCCTCTGGCAGCCCATTCCATATACCTACCATGCTTTGTGTTAAAAAAAAATGTTGCTGCTCTGGTTCCTATTAAATCTTTCCCCACACGTTAAACCTAAGTCCTCTGGTTCTTGATTCCCAACTCTGGGTACAATTATTCTATCTAATCCTCTCATGGTTTTATACACCTCTATAAGATCACCCCTCATCCTCCTGTACACCATGGATTAAAGTCCTAGCCTGCTCAACCTCTCCCTATACCTCAGGCCCTCGAGTCGTGGCAACATCCTCATTAATCTTGTCTGCACCCTTTCCAGCTTAACAACATCATTCCTATAACAGCGTGACCAAAACTGAACACAATACTCCAAATGTGGCCTCACCAATGTCCTGCACAACTGTAACGTGCTCTCCGAACTTCTAGACTCAATACTCTGACTGATGAAGTCCATTGTGCTGAAAGCCTTTCTGTCCACCCCATTTACCTGTGATGCCACTTTCATGGAACTATATACCTACATTCCTAGATCCCTCTGCTCTATAACACTACCCAGGGCCCTACCATTCACTGTGTAGGTCCTGCCCTGATTAGACTTTCCAAAATACAACACATCACACTTCTCTGTATTAAACTCCATCAACCATTCCTCAGCCCACCTGCCCGACCGATCAAGCTCCTGCTACAATTTTTGACAACAATCTTCGCTATCTACAATACCACCAACTTTAGTGTCATCTGCAAACTTACTAATCATGCCTTCTACATTCTCACCCAAATCATTGATATAGATGACACCGAACGCTGAGGCACACCACAAGTCACAGGCCTCTAGTCTGAAAAAATTCACTTCTAGTGTCTCCTAGATTGCCTCCCATTGCCACCTTCTACCCACAATAATTTCTGTATCCAGCTCTGTAATGCAAGCCAGAAACTTAATAATGATAATATGACTCCTGCTAATTCATGTAGCCATTAAACAGCTTGAGCAGTTGTGGTTCCACACAGTAATAACTACAATTAACAGGTAGCATGATGTTGGCATGGTACAGGTTTTCACCATAGCAGGTACAGATTAACGATCAGTGCCAATTTTCAGGGGTAGTAAATTTCTAACTCTTAAGAGATGTTAACAGTCCCAGCAATGTTTAACATTTTCCTAGATTAATATAATCAATAGGAAACAGTTTAAGGGCCTGTCCCACTTTCCCGAGTCCTCTGCCGAGTTGAAAAGACCTTAAACGAACTCATGCTCCTGACTATCTTTATACTAGTAGACTTTTTTGACATGCTCGAAAAAACGTCTCGACTTACCTGATGCCCCGAGTACCTACAGCTGGCATAACGAGCCGCTACGATATGTCTACGGACTCCTACGGCCTCCCAAGGACTCGCTACGGTCATTCTCCGAGTTTGAATCAAGGGGAAAACTCAGGGGAATTTGTGAGTAATTCGGGGAAGTGGGACAGACTCTTTAGGTTATTTCTGTTATTCTTTTCCTGGCATCAAACTGCTTTTTTGGTCCATTTTCCGATTAAAGAATACAATACAATACTGTTTATTGTCATTTGAACCTCAAATGAAGTTCAAACAAAATTTGGTTTCTGCAGTCATACAACAAGAAAGAAAAACCAAGACACGGAATTAACACAAACATCCATCACAGTGAATCTCCTCACTGTGATGGAAGGCAAAGTCATTGTCTCTCCCCTTTTTTCCATTCTTCTCCCGATGTTAAAGCCCCCGACGGGCAATGGCAAGTCCCGCGGCCGTTAAGGTCGTGCAGGGCAATGTAAGCCCTTGCTCCGGATCTTGATGTTGAAGATGTTTGAAGAATCTCATCTTTCCAAAGAATATTATTTGCAGAAATAAGTTGAATAGATGCACAATCATATTTGCGCAAGAATATTGATCATTATCACTCAATCTGGAAAATATATATTTAAATCAATGATTTTGCCAGTTTTCATCACCATCTTGTTAGAAAATCCAGCATCTGCTTAGATAGTGGGAAAAAGATAACATTTCTCTGGATTTTGAATAAAACCTTGTTCATTAACAATTGGAGTTATATTTGATGATTATATGTTTGGACAAGATAACTGTGGCCAGTCCATCCATCTGGATCCTTACAGGAATTGGATAAAAATAGACAGGAAAATTGGGAAGGGAACCATTGTTTGTAAGGCACAATCTAAAGGTTATATTTATCTATTCATTATTGGCTTGAATCCAGTGACGGAATTCATTACGAGCTATTTATCATGACCATAATAACTTGCAATGAGTTTTTAAAATATTGTTGCATTATACTTTCTGTAGATACAGTGTATCTATTGGGATATTTGCCCTTCCTTGCCACTCCATTTCAGTGTGATTGTTTCAAATCTTGGAGCTACATTTTATTTCAATTTAGCAGCTTAAATCTGTGGAACCTTTCATAGCACTTTAATATAATGCAGCACTCTAAAGATACTATTCACCTGATTTTCCTTATTTTGTTCTGATTTTAGAAATCAATGATATGCCACCTTCCAAAGACAGAAGTGGGCACATAAAACGCCCCATGAATGCATTTATGGTTTGGGCACGGATTCATAGACCATCATTAGCCAAGGCGAACCCCAATGCTAATAATGCTGAAATTAGTGTCCAACTTGGCCTGGAGTGGAATAAACTGACTGAAGAACAGAAGAAACCTTATTATGATGAGGCGCAAAAGATAAAAGAGAAACACAGGGAAGAATTTCCTGGTAAGTTAAATGCTATTCAGGATGATAATTAATTTCCCTCAATATCAAGGAGCAAAACCTGAATCAGAGTTCCAGAAGTGTTCATCATTAAAAAAAAGGTCCCTCCAGTATCTGGATAAAGTACAGTTGGAAATGCATTCCTTTCTTTCCTAATGAAAATTTATCTATGCAATGAAGAATCATCACATTGGTTCTGAATACTCCAATAATTTACAAAATGCCACACCACTTGGAAATTTCCATGCATGGTTTCTATTGTATGATGTGACTTAAAATAGTTTTAAAATCTAACAATTATTTCTCTTCTCTTGCTCACACCACTACTGTCTCCCAGAATTTCTCCTCTGCCCTTCCTATTTCTCATCTGCATGTTCATGCTCAGTCACATCATCCCAGGGCATTTTGTCACCTTTCACATGGATGAACTCAAAAACGTTCTATTTTTCTTGACTCCTCCGTTATTTCTTGGTCTGGCGCACAGTTGTGGACAATCAAAAAAATCCGCCCAACTAAATATTAGCAAGACTGAAGAAAGTCTTCATCACAAAACCTATTCTCTAGATACTGACACTGGCAAAAGTCTGAATCTGAACCACATTGTTCATATGTTTGATGTCATGCCTAATCGTAATTATTTGTGCTGTATTTAAGAACCTACTCTATACCATGGTGGTGGCACCAAGCCATGGTCTCTCAGACCATCTCTGATTTTATCATGACTGGCTGTCTGCCCTCCGCTGCCTCCAACCTTATCGTTCCCCAGTCCCACAGGACCTGTTTTTATCTTCTCCCCAAAATCCATAAGAAGAATTGCCCTAGCGCACCCATTGTTTCCACTGAAATTGTTTCTACATTCCTCCATTCCATTCTATCTCCCCTGGTCCAATCCCTTCCCACCTATGTCCAAGACACCTCACACCCCCTTTGACCCTTTAGTGACTTTCAGTTTCCAGGCTCCCATTCCCTCATCTTTACTATGGACGTTGAGTTGCTCTGCACTTCAATCCCACACCAGGAAGGATTTAAAGCCATCCAATGTCTTCTTTGACCACAGACCCGACAATATCCTTCTATAAACCCTCTCCTCGGTCTAGTGGAGCTGGTCCTTATCCTTAATAATGTTTCCTTTGAAGCCTCCCACTTCCTCCAAGTGAAAGATGTAGCCATTGGCACTCACATGGGTCCCAGCTATGCCTGCCTTTTTGTTGGGTACATCGAACAATCCCTGTTCCAGGCGTTCATAGGCCCTATCTCTGAACTCTATCTCTGCTACATTGCATCAGGGCTACCTCCTGCACCCATGCAAACTCATGACTTTATTAACTTCACTACTTCCACCCCGCACTCAAATTCACCTGGACCATCTTCCTCACCTCCCTCCCCTTTCTTGAACTCACCATCTCCATCACAGGCAATAGATGACCAACTGACATCTATTACAAACCAGAAGTATGGGGTACTGATTTTGGATGATCAACCATGATCATATTGAATGGCTGTGCTGGCTCAAAGGGCCGAATGGCCTACTCCTGCACCTATTTTATATGTTTCTATTTTTCCCACCCTAACTCCTGCAAAGACTCTATCTCCTTATATAATTCCTCCCACTCCACCACATCTGCTCCCATGATGAGGTGTTCCATACCAGTGCATCAAAGATGTCCTCATTCTTTAGGGAATATCTTCTATCATAGATGAGGCCCTCACAAGTGTCTCCTCTGCATCCTGTAGTTCTGCTCTTGCTTCCCCTCCCCCCCAGTTGCAACAAGGACAGAGTCCCACTAGTTCTCACCTTTTACCCCATCAGCCATCGAATGCAACACATCACCCTCCAACATTGTCACCACCTCCAACAGGGTCCAGTCACATCTTCCCATCTCCAACCCTTTCTGCTTTCCTCAGAGACTGCTTCCTCCGCAACTCCATGGTTCACTCATCCCTCCCACTCAAACCGCTCCCTCACCAGGAACTTTCTCCTGCAACCGCACGAGATGCAACACTTGTCCTTATATCTCCTCTCTCTACTCCATGGACAGTCCTTTCAGGTGAGGCAGAGGACCACTTGTACCTCCTCCAACGTCATCCACTGTATCCGTTGTTCTTAGTGTGGGCTGCTGTATATCGGGGAGACCAAGCGCAGATTGGGCGATCATTTCGCAGAATACTTACACATAGTCTGTGTGTCCCTACGTGATCTCCTGGTTACCAAACAGTTGAACTCCCCTTCCCATTCCCATACTGACCTTTCTGTCCTGGACCTCCTCCATTGTCAGAGTGAGGTCACATGCAAATTGGTGGAACAGCACCTCATTGATTTCTCTAATTTCTAGTCCCCTCTCCCTCCCCCATTCTAGTCATCCTACTAATTCCACTGTTCGCATCGCAGTGTTCATTATCACCTCTTCTCCAGACAACAAAGGGCCGTTATGGACACGACCCTTCCTTGATCATCTGATGTTGGCCATGATTTGTTCAGGCCTTTTCCTACCTCCAGTCCCCCCCCCAAACCCCCATCCATACTTTCAGTGGGAAAGTGGGTCAAGCAGCATCTCTGGGGAAAAGGATGAAAAGGATGGGTGATGTTTCGGGTTTGGTTCCTACCCGAAACGAAACATCATCTGTTCCTTTTCTCCAGAGATGTTGTCCCCTGAGTTTTGTGAGACACTTTGTGTCTATCACAAGGTTGACTGCCCATGTCTCCTAGATGTCAACACTGCACTCTCTGCTAGGTTTCCAGTTTGTAAATCCTTAAACTGGTGTTTACCAAAAATCCAATGTCCATTTTCTAACTCGGGCCAAGACTAGTTCACCCATCACCCTCGTGCTTTCTGTGGCTGTGCAGGCTCCTATTCAAGCAAGACCTTGGTTTTAAAATTCTTATTTTTATCTTCAATCCCTGTATGTGCTATTCTAATTTTAACCAGCCACTCATCTGTGAATGACATGACTCCACTATTACCAGCCATATCTTCAGCCATTCAGGTCAAAATTCTAAAATTACTTGTCTGTGCCTCCTGCCTCTTCATCTCCCTGCCTCTTTTAAGGCCCTAATTTCTTTAGAACCAAGCTATTGACAATCCCATCTCACCTCATACCTCCTTATGTGGCTAGGTATCAATTCTTATTAGGTAATACTCACAGCTACTTTAGTGATGCATTAAAGTTGCCAGTAGAAAATAGCTATTTGTAAATTATCTGTCCCCAAATCAAGATTTTCCCACTCACGTTAGCAGCTCAATGTTCAGGTAGCAGTGCCAAGTTCAGCCACCTTGGGACACTTTCCTGCATTGTGGATGCTTTATGAATGCAAGTAACTATTAGTATTGTAGATGCCATGCAGATGAGACAATAAAGTGCGATTTTCCCAAAGATGTTAAAAGTACATAATAGGAAAATGTTATACAATTTCTCTTAAATGCTAAGCTTGAACGTTCCAGAATGGAACAGATTAATCTTATTTGCCAGCATTGTGCTTAATCAAGCTGGCTAACTTTACACTAAAAAAATACACAAAGTGCTGGAGTAACTCACTGAGTCAGGCAGCATCTCCGGAGAACATGGATAAGTGACGTTTCGGGTCGAGAAAGATCCTGACCCGAAAGGTCACCTCTCCATGTTCTCCAAAGATTTTTCCTGGCCTGCTGAGTCATTCCAGCAGTTTGTATCTTTTTTTTTGTAAATCAGCATCTGCAGTTCCTTGTATCCACACCTAACTTTACACAATATTTGTTTCCTACTTTACTCCCCTAGCCACACTTACTAGCTGCAGCCCAACATATTCAGTCTTCCTCCGGACCTCCCCTCCCCTGCAGCAGATTAAAACTATCGTCATTTGACAGCCCACCTATACTTAATTATATATAGTTACCAATCACAGAAATTTATAACAGTTGAAATAGATTCAAATAATTACAAAATGAAAAATTAATATATTAATCAAAAACATTTATATTCAGAAAATGAATTAAAATTACAAGGACTAGACCACTTATCTACTCATTTCAATGGAATCCCACCACATGGGTCACCTAGCCTTGCCATAAATCTGTGAAACCAGATGCAAAGTGCATTTAGCAGCTTCTAGCTCACACTTGAGCTCCCATTTTGAGTGTATAGGATAATGCGGTGCATCCTTATCTGATTCATTGATGAAGATTTACTTTTGATTTGCGTATTGGCTCATTTTTTTTAATGTTATTGGGTGGAATTCTGCTGCTCCCCTGCTAGTGATTCCATAGAGAACCACCAGATGGCACAACTGAGCAGGTGAGTCCTCTCCTGAATTCACCGACGGAGCATACATACGTTGCCAGTGTTCTCTCTGGAACCAGCAACAGAAGAGCAGCACAGTCCAGCCTCAGAACATAAACAATATTAAAAAGAAATGTTGCAAATATGTAAACTAAACCAAATATTCACTGAATAAGAGTGAGACACACCTTGCTCGTACCAGATGACTGCGTCAGTCAGTTCTGAACTTTATTTATACTGCCAACTCACAAGTTAGAGGGTCCTTGTGATAGTTTTCCAAGCACACTATACGTTTCCACCACTCTCTTAGGCTTTTAATTTTACCTACTTTCAGTGGTTTTTATTTAACATTTAAGTGGATATTTAATACTAGATCGTCGCTTACAGTGTCAATTTGGTTCCATAGGTTGGGTGTACCAGCCACGACCAGGCAAAAAAAAACGATTTGCATTGGGTGTCCCTTCAAATGTCTTTCCTGGCAGTGGTCAAAATATTGTTTCTACAACTCCAGCAACAATTTATCCCTATCGACCAGCTACCTACTCAGTAGTTATTCCAAATTTACAGACAAATGTCAACCGTTCGTCAGTTATTGGTAAGTTGTGATATTTATGATATAGTGTCAGGCAGTGTAGTGTAACAGATCTGTTGTAGAATAGTTCTAGAGTTTAACGATTCCCGACCAGCAAAAAGCATTCTAAACATAATGGTGCAAGTTCAAAGTGAAAGATCAACACTTTATCTTACAAAGTGCCTTCCACACATGTTGATAAGCTCAAAACCAAGTTTATGCAATCAATGCCTGGGGACCCCAATAAATTGACGGTTGAGAAGGATACAGATACATTAGCAAGAACAGGGACAAGAATGCAATTTGAGTTGCCAAAATTCGGCATATAAATAAAATTATTTTTTTCTCGCAGGCTGTTCTCAAGCCACCAAGCTATCGCATGAATTCCAGTTCAAGGCAAACTAAATCTGCATTTCTGAGGCTGATGTAAATATTTTCAACTAGAGTTACACCCACTCCCCTGCCCCTCTGTAAGCCTAAATCAAAATCCCCAACTCCAACCTCAAACCTGCTCACCTGTCTAACCTTCCAATTCTCTGTTTCTCTCCCATCTCCGTTCAACAGAATCGCAGTAAATGTGAGGAAAGGTCCTGACCCGAAACATCACTAGTCTATTCTTTCCCCACATGCTACCTAAACCGCTGAGTTTGTTCAACATTTTGTGGTGTGCTCAATAGAATCTCCACTCATTAACCAACAGCCACCATTATCTCACCACTCAATCTCCAAAGGACAAAATAATTCACAATAATTTTCTATGATTGAGAAATAGCCCAGAAATATATTTTTGTCCCTACATTTGACAACCTTTCCCATTCTTGCCTTTGCATAACTTTTTCCCTGTATCTCCTTTTTCCACCCACATCTTTTCTCAGTTTTCCTCGCAATTTTTCTTCTCTATCACTTTCAGTTTTGCACCTTTTTCTCTCATCTCTCTGTCCTCTTCCTTTTTCATGTTGGTCCCGTTTCCACTCCCTTACTCCTCACTGCTTCTACATTCAAATTTGTTTTGCACAGAATAATCTGTTATTACGATCTCCCAATTGCTATTATTAACATAGAAATCTTGAACAAATGGGATCAATTTCAACCCTTTGGGGTCCCCTTGTTCACCAGTTCACCAAGGGCGACACAATGGTGCACCTAATAGAGGTGACTCAAAATTCCATGAACTGAGTTCCATCCTGACTCCAATGTTGCATATGTGAAGTTTGCACATTGTACCAGTTACCACAAGGTGCTTTAGTTTCCTCCCACATCCCAAAGATGTGCAGGTCAGTATAATTAATAGCCACTTTTTTTGCGCATTGGTAGAATCTGGGAAGAATTGATGAAAATGTGGGAAGAATGAAATGGATCCTTGATGGCTGGTAGAAGAGCCTGTATCTGTGCTGTATGACTAGGTCTTTATGAGTCTAAACAATGAAGTCAAAATGTAAACATTCATAAGATGAAGCAGCATGGGGGCCAATCTCAATCTGGCCCAGTGCGGTTCACACAATTTTGCAATCTCTATGATTAGTGCATATATGTAGCCTCATCCACACACCTTTTGCTTGAGCACACAGTAATCGAGAGTAACTTCAGAAGTCCTGTGCACCAGCTGAAACTCGCAAAAGTCAGACTGCACCTCGGAAAGGAGAGGTGACTACTGACGGCAAGTGCCGCTGGTTGCCAATGTGCAGCAAACTGTTGACATGATCCAGTATGGCAATTTATCCAGAAACAATGTAATGTGATACGGCAAGGTTTAGAGGTGGAACGGGAAGAAAGTGTTCAACTCTTTTTATGTGAGGAGAGATGGGAACATAATGATCAATATAACGTCCAATCTTATTGTTTTTGCCCTAACATTAATTCTTAACAGCTGTATGGATTAATGTAGCAATCATATCTACTGGTCATTCTTTCTGCAGTCTAAACACTACCACTCCCCCGCCCCATTCTCATCTCCATCCAACAAATAAATCAAACATTGAACATCCCAATATTTTGTCTGTTTCGATTGATGTGAGTTGGAAAGATTGGGTACATGTGCTATTCACTTATTCTACCTGTCTACTAACCAAACTACCCCCTTATCTGTATCCACCTATCAATTGCCGGACAAGTCAATAACATCGTGCGAAGACCAATGCATCACCTCTCAATATTGAATTGTTGTCCAGATATGTGTTGAGTTCGAGGCATAAGAGCTGCAGATGCTAGAATCTTGAGCAAAGCACTTGAGGAACTCAGTGGGTCAGGCAGTATTTGTGGAGAGAATGGACAGACAATGTGTTGTGGGTCTGAACCCTTCTTCAGACTGATTGGAGCAGGGAGGAGAAAGCTAGAAAAGAGCGATGAGGGTGGGACAAAGCCGGGCAAATGAAAGTGGATACTGGTGAGGGAGGGTCTGACTACCAGATAGGTGGAATAAGTGACAAAGGATATTGATGAGGAAAGACATGTGGCTGCAGTATCGAATGCGGGCCAGAACACGGTTGACAAGTGGAGAGCAGAAGGATTCACAGAGGGGATGCCGTGAGAATGGATCTCACAGAACACCGGTAGAAGAGAGGAGGAGAATTTCTTCAAAGTAAGATAGATACAAAATGCTGGAGTAACAGCAGGGACAGGCAGACTCTCTGGATAGAAGGAAATGGTGACGTTTTCGGGTCGAGACCCTTCTTTCAGGTCTGAAGAAGGGTCTCGACCCGAAATGTCACCCATTCCTTCAATCCAGAGATGCTGCCTGCCCCACAGAGTTACTCCAGTATCTTGTGTCTATGGTGTAAACCAGCATCTGCAGTTCCTTCCTACATGTTCTTCAAAGTAAGCATACTTTGAGGAGATTTTGCAGAGGAGCAATAAAATTGAGTCTTCTCTTGCTTTCTCTAATAGGAGTTATGCAAGACCCTCTCTCGCTGCTCCCTCTCCGTGATTCCTGTAGTTCAAACAAGTTCTGACCAAGACTTGCTGCGGAACCCGTGTGTTTTTCCTCAACTTCCAGCCACATTTTTGTTCTGTGTGCTGCCTATGTGACTATGATGCTGCTTCAAACAAGAAAGCACAACAAAGGCAACAACTGAATGTAAGATGTAGGAAAACCTTATTAGCCATTCTTCCCTTGTAAATGTGCCAAAGGTGTCTTGTATTAAGTCCGATCCCTCGGGCGGTGAATCTGCTGTGCACTGTGAGCAACTGCAGAGTTCACTCAAAGCTCCAGGCACTTATTGTCCCAATGGCTGCAGTAACAAGTTGGCTGCAGGTGGGCCCTGTCCTCTTTCAGTTCCTTGCTGCTAATCATCAAATCAGTTGTGGGTTGCAGGCTAGTGGCATTATTATGCACCAAAACAGCACTTATGTTATTTGGGAATGGCGCAGTAATTATCTCTTCCTTGAGCAGCAAGCAGAACAACAAAAGGGATATCAGAGGAGTCTGAAGAAAGGTCTCAACCTGAAACGTCACCCATTCCTTCTCCCCAGAGATGCTGCCTGTCCCATCTGAGTTACTCCAGCATTTTGTGTCTTCAGTGAAGTCTGAAGAAGGGTCACAACCTGAAACGTCACTCATTGCTTCTCTCCAGCGATGCTGCCTGTTCCACTGAGTTACTCCAGCGTTTTGTGTCTATCTTCAATGTGAACCAGCATCTGCAGTTCCTTCATACACAATCAGAATTGTTGGTACAAATTGGTGAGGAAGGAAGAGAACATGACAATGGGTATGTTTTCTGGGAAGGAGAAATAGATCGCAAACATGGGCTGCCAAAAAGTATAATAAATGAAAGATTGTCCCTTGGTTATGTAGAACAAGCTCGGAATGTGTGAAAACCTGCACTTGGAGTCCTTTATTCAAATGGAGTAAGAAGAGCCTATGGAAGAATTAGAAAAGGGATGAGTTGACTTGTTCAGTTATAAACACAACAAAGCTTTCATTTGTCTGCCAGTATGCTGTGCATACTCTAGACTGATGTGCATATCCTGATTGGTATCCCATCTGCTTGTATTATGGCCTTGTATGGTAACTCAGACACATAGGAACGCAAGAGGCAGCAAAGAGTGGCGGACTCAGCCTAGTCGATCACTGGCACAACCCTCCCTGAAAGCATTTACATGTGACATATGTCATAAGGGGTTTCTAACGACTGGGCCCTGCCTTCTTCCTGCCACTATTGGGTAGGAGATAGAAGGACCAGCGGGGTCCCTGTATGGAAGTGAGATGTGGTGTAGGGATTACATCTCTTATAGTTGCAGGTGTAAGTGCCTGGGGAAGGGGAGTGGGTGAGAAGTGATGAATGAACTAAGGAGTTGCATAGGGAGTGGTCTCTATGGAAAATGGAAATGGATGGAGTCAGAAAGATGTGTAGTGGTATCACTTTGAAGGTGGCAGAAATGTCAGAGAATGATGTGTTGCATGCGGGGGCTGGTGGGTTGAAAGGTGAGGACCAGAGGGAGAATATCCTTGTTATATCTGGGGTGAAGACAACTTGACTTGATATATGTAAGTTTGAATCACAATAGATGTTTGTTGTCTGAACCTAATGATGAATATCAATAGAACAGTCAAGTCCACAGTACCCAATGTTTTGATTAGTTTAGTTTATTGCCATGTGTCCTGAGGTACAGTGGTAAGCTATTTGGTGCGCGCTATCCAGTTAGCGGAAAGACTATACATGATTACAATCAGGCCACCCACAGTGTACAGATACAGGATAAAGGGGATAATATTTAGTGCAGGATAACGTCCAGTAAAATCCAATTAAAGATAGTCCAGGGGATGACTCAACAAGTCTGCGCTGGTCTGTAATGTTTCACATGGTCTAATTTCAATCTTCTTCATGTAATTCCATCAGCAAAATCATTTATTCATTTTTCCCTTATGGTTACTTGCCCCCCCCC
Source organism: Okamejei kenojei (assembly GCA_035221665.1). Classification (NCBI taxonomy): domain Eukaryota; kingdom Metazoa; phylum Chordata; class Chondrichthyes; order Rajiformes; family Rajidae; genus Okamejei; species Okamejei kenojei. The sequence continues at coordinate 65,639,953 of CM069141.1, read as the reverse complement.
TCCCCTTAAATCTTTTATAATATTCACCAAAACTGCACATTATCATATTTTGTCATATTTTGTTCTTAACCATTTTACATAATAGAGTCACTGGTCGGACCAGCATTTGTTAGCCATCTCTTTATAACCTTGAAAAGGTGGTGGTGAACTGCCTTCTTAAAGTGCAGCCATTTTGGTGAAAGTAGTTCCACTGTAATCTTGGAACGAGAACTCTGAGGTTTAGACCCAGCGATAATGAAAGAGTGGGAGTGTATTACCAAATCAGAATCGTGCGTGATTTAACTAGTCTTTTCTTACATCCTTGCTTACATCTTCCACAATCTGTAGGATCTCAATTAATCTTTTCCTTTGAGAGACATTCCTCAGAATATTCAATCTTTCCTGAAATGGTCCCTGTGGCTGATATCATTTTAACATGGGGAAACTGTTTCCAAAAAGCTTTATAATCCAATTATATTGATGAGTGATAGAATTTTGTGGTGAAAGCTGTAATGTTTCAAAGAATGCTACGCTATATAGAAAGATGATGCAGTTATGTTAATAAGAACCATAAAGATTTGTAACTGTGTTCACATTATTAAACTAGTTATAAAAAATGTAAATATCACATTATATCTATTGTGCTCTGCAGAGCAATGATAATGAATTTTGTCAAAATGGGAACAATAGAAGTATGGATTTGCAATAATTATTAAACAATTTAAGGGCACATGTAGTCCTGTATGTATATCTTGTTTTCTATTTATTCATATTTGGAATCTAACAGGGCTAACATTTATTGTACTACTAATTTATGAATTAATTTTCTTTGAGCATTAATATTTATGAATTATTGTTCCAAGCCACCTTCTTAAATCTAATGAATGTATTTCTATAGTTCTGTTTGAGTAGAAAGTTACAGGATTTAGACAAAGTAACAATGAAGGAAAAGATAGACACAAATTGCTGGAGTTACTCAGCAGGACAGGCGGCATCTCTGGAGAGAAGGAATGGGTGATGTTTTAGGATGAGACCCTTCATACTATATATTTTCAAGTCAGGATGATTATGTGAGGGATGCTGCAGGAGGTCATATCTCCGCGCCTGAAACACTGACCTTCCTGGTGGCAGACATTGCAAGTTTGAAAGATGCTGTCAGAGTCAGCATGTCAGGAGATCGGCAATGTCATTAAATGTCAGGGGCCTAGTTATTCTCTCGCATTTTCACGGCATTATTGGTGCTATTCAGCCCAATGTCTGAATGTGGTCTAGTTCATGCTTCATGTGTTGAGGAGCTATGAATGAAGTTGAACATTGTGCAAACACCAGCAGATGTCCCCATTTCTGACCTTACGATAAAGAAGCTGCAGATGGTTGGGTCTTGAAGAACTCCTGCAGTGACATCCTGGCACTGGGTTGACAGATTTCCAGCATTCATACTTATCTCTTTGAGATATGGCACAAACCACTGGAGTGTTTCCCCCTTGATGTCCATTTACATCAAAATTATCAGGGCTCCTTGATCCCACACTCTGTCAAATGATGTCAAGGCCAGTCACTCTCACCTCATCTTTGGAATTCAGCTTGTTGGTTCATGACTAGTGTTCTTTGATGTTTGGTATTGTGAATAGGTGTACAAATTGCTCAAAGACATCGTTAGTCACATTTTCCGTCATCCAGCTAGTGGTGGAGAGTAGACAGATTGGGTGGTAAATAGCTCGATTACACATTCACCAACCAATACAGCCATGAGCTCATCCCAGGTGCACACTGGTGAGAATACAGTCAAGTAGTCCACATCTTGCCTCACTCACTCTCTGCCAAAAATCCAATGAGGCAGCTGCTTCCTTTGTGCATCTCAGCTAGCAGTGAATTTGGAGTCAATACTGAAGATTTCCAGGGCTACTCCCTCCAACTTGTATACCTTTAGTCACCCCCTCTGATGGAATGTCCACAGGAGAGAAGGTACCCAGGGACAGCAATGTTGTTGGTACCACCGGAATCAAGAACTACCACCAGAATCATGAACAACTCCTTCTCTGTTACCAGGTTTCTGAATGGTTCTTTCATTAGCCAGGGTACAATCCCGATTTTCCAACCTTGCAAGCATTGGATATTTTCTCTGCAAATGTTACGAAACTATATTCTGCATTCTAGTATTTTTTTCTCTTTGCTCTCCCTGTTTGACTTGATTGTATTTATGTACTTTATTATCTGATTTGATTGGATAGCGCACAAATCTCGATATACATGAAAATAATAAACCAAAACCTATTGAATTCTTAAGGTATTATTCAGTGAATGTGACGCCTATATGCCAGCTTTCCACTCGTAAACACCAAGCTCCGGGTGTTTGCAAGACTGACTTTGCAAAATTGACTTGGACAAGAGAGACTTTACTACATCTGAATTTATCCTTTCTGTTCCAATCAACTGTGGGATCGCTTGGTTATTTGAGAATTAACCATATTGTTGAGTCTGGAGTCACATACAGGCTAGGGTGGTGGGTAGGGATGGTAGGGCAGCATGATGGGTTTTTGTGACAAACCAGTAGTTTTGCGCTCCTCATTACTAATCACTCTTCCAAAAAAATCCAAACTAGTCACTGAATCTAAATTCAAGAGTTCCATTGTTGTAATTTGACCTCTTGTCTTTAGATTATTTGTCCAGCGCCACTAGTTTCATACCACAGCACCATCACCATATGCGTTGAACATTCTTCTGTTAATTCCGGATCTAATACGCTCTCCCTAGTCTGGTTCAGTAAGCCACTAAGTCGAACACTGGAGTCCGAACCCTTCTTTATTTGTAAACAACACGGCGGGGCCGGCCTCGGATCCACTCACTCGAGCCCTCGGCAACCTCGTGCAAACAGAACAGTAGGAAAGACAACTGACCCACCCCAACCTAACGTCCACACTTATACAGTGGCGGGAAAGTAACGGCGCAAAAGTACAGGGGGGCAACCCCTCTGGACCAATCACAGATACTGGTGGGAAGATGCAGAAACCAAGTAGAAACATAAAACTCCCCTAACCAATCACAGATATGGAACAAGCATCAGTGTATTGAAACATAACAAAAACCTCTTTAGCAAACCCAGACTTAGTGGCAACAGGTGGGTCACATGGGCAGAAGCTTCTTGGAGCTTCTTCAGAGGTCCAGACCTAGTGGCGACAGCTAGGTCACATGGGTTTCCAGCACCTTGCAATTTATTATCACCATCAGTGAAGCCCAGTCTTTCACAGACACCTGCCATTTCCCAAAGTACCCTGCATAGTCACATTCCCCCCTTTTATCATTCCATGATAACCAACTCTTTCCATAAAGGATTCCATTACATGATCTTTACAAGCAGGGTGAAATGACAACAGGCCATAATTCAGTGGTCCAACAGTGTTAATGTGAAGTTGTGCTAAGAGTAAGTCACCACTTTCTGACTTTTCATGGGTGTGGATTCTAAGACATCCGACCAATGAGTTTCCACCTTTCGACTCTTGTTGGCATGGATTCTTTTGGGCCCATCACATCAGCATACTTCATTCTCAGCAGTGGTTCAAGGTAAACAAACAGCAGAGGTGTGTCCAGGGTAACTCAACTCATCTACACTAAAAATAAATCTCTTAAAGAAAAGAAGAAGTTAGCAGCTTAAGTTTTACTACTGATAATTTTACAATGGTGAAGGTAGACCCAGGCATTTCTCCCTTCTACCTTGGCAGCAGTCGGGGTTGTGAGGAGGACTTGACGAGGTCCTTCCCACCTAGCATCCAGGCCCTTTCTTACCCAATTCTTAACCATTACCCAATCACCAGGCTCAACTTTAGACAAGTTAGTTACAGGTGGTAGTTCAATATACGCCACTAGTACCCTGGAATACAAACCTGTTAATACTCTGGTCAATGATAACACATAATTAGTAATTTCTGTTGTCATATGATGAAAGTGAACAACTCTTGGGGTACTCTGGTATCATGGGGTTCTGAGTGGACAACCATACACAATCTCTGCTGGGCTTAATCCTGCTGGTGTGGTGCGCATCTGGAATAATGCTACAGGAAGTAATTTTAACCAGTTAGACCCCGTTTCAGCTTTTAATTTAGTAAGTTTAGTTTTTAATCTGGTTAGCTCGTTCAACGTCCAGCAGCCTGTGGTCGATAGGCGCAGTGTAACTGCTGCTGGATGCCCATTTGTTCACAAAATTCTTTAGTTACCTGAATTGGAATTCCATATCTCGGAATAATCTCTCTCATGAATATCTTAACAACTGTGGAGGCTTTGCTGTCCACTGTAGGGTAGGCTTCAATCCACTTGCTAAACACATCTACAATCACATACACATATTTTTATCCCTGACATCTTTCTAACTCAATGTAGCCCACCTGGAGGGTTTCAAAGGGACCTATGGGTAAGGGTGTTTTCCCACTTCCACTATTTATGCCTTTCCCGGGATTATGTTGCTGACAGATCAGGCAATAGCTACTAATCCAGAGTCTGCAACCTCGGATGCCACCATGTAGCTAATAGTGTATCGGCAGTTGCTTGGGCACCACAATGAGTTGTAACGTGTACTCATTCAATCACCCAGATTGCAGGTTCATCTGTCCTGCCGGGGTAACCCATAATCCCGACATACAATCAACCGTACAACCGAGTTGCTTCCACATTTCTACATTTCTTTCAGGAGCATCCTCCTGTAACCTAATGACGTCTTGGATAGTTGGCATTGGCTTTTCCGAGGGAGACTTGTCTTTTTCTATACTTTTAGTTTGCCTCATCATTTTAGGTACAAACACCCTGTGCTCCCGGGACATTTCTTTAGCTTCTTGGTCAGCACGATGATTTCCTATATCTACTGGGGTTTGACCTTTAGTATGGCCACTGCATTTCATCACGGAAATTTGTTTTGGCAACATTAAGGCCTGTAACAGGTCTGATACTAATTTCTGGTGGGATATCTGTCTTCCCGCTGAAGTCAAGAATCCTCTATTCCTCCACCACTGGCCAAAGTCATGGACCACTCCAAAGGCATATCTAGAGTCGGTGTAAACATTCACTCTCAAATTCTTCATTACGATACAGGCTCTTATCAGGGCAAACAGTTCTGCTTGTTGGGCAGAGAATGGTGTTTCAAAGGCAGCTGATTTGATCTACAGCCGGTTTGATCTACAATGGCATATCCAGAAAGCCTTTCTCCCAGGGGTATGATTGATGCACTCCCATCCACATACAGGGTTAGGTCAGGGTCTGCCATAGGAATTTATATTACTAAAAGTAAGATCTTGACCACTTCCTGTTTTATTGTTTCATGATTTTTGAAAAAAACGCTGCCACTTACGGCTGTGATTTTTGGCCATCTTACATCTAGCAAATCCAGAGCTAGAAGATTACAATCCAGACCCGCGGTAATTACAAACTAATGCTGCACTGTCTTGCTTTGGTGTGTTACTTCAACTGGCATAGAGATGGGGTATTGGCATACTTTGTCCTTGAAATCCGGACAGGCTCTGGGTTTCGTTAGATTTAGGAAGATTGTAAATGGACTGAATAGATGACAGAGTCCCTCTCCGCTGCACAGGACAAGAGGATTTTTCCCATCGATTAAAAATAAAATGTTTAAAAAAATTAATGTTTTAAAAATGTTCACATTCTCTCTGCTGCCCCTGCTGGTGGGAGGGGGGAGGAACTATAAAACCCAGAAGTGTTGTGCCTTACTCAGTCTCTACAAGATGGATGAAGCGAGAGGGTCAAGTCTCTCTGAGCTGTGATACATGTATACTCAACTGTGAGTGCCCTTAATGTGGTTTGAAAATGAAAATGTGGTAACTGCTTCAAAATGCTGCACTGCAAATGGTTGCTGGTGGTGGTAACTGCTTTGAAATGCTGCACTGCAAATGGTTGCTGGTGGTGGTAACTGCTTCGAAATGCTGCACTGCAAATGGTTGCTGGTGGTGGTAACTGCTTTGAAATGCTGCACTGCAAATGGTTGTTGGTGGTGGTAACTGCTTTGAAATGCTGCACTGCAAATGGTTGTTGTTGGTGGTAACTGGACATCTTCCAAATCTAGGGACCACCATTGGGGTATCACTGACAAGTAACATTGTCTTTTAGGAGCCCATAGGGTTATACTTATTCCATTGTCTCCATATTCAATTTTCAGCTGGAATGCACATAGCAAATCCTGAGCTAGAAGATTACAATCCAGACCCGCGGTAATTACAAACTAATGCTGCACTGTCTTGCTTTGGTATGTTACTTCAACTGGCATAGAGATGGGGTATTAGCATACATGTCCTTGAAATCCGGACAGGCTCTGGGTTTCATTAGATTTAGGAAGATTGTAAATGGACTGAATAGATGACATGGCTGCCCCTATGTCTACTAAAAAGGTGCATCTTCTATCCTCTACTTGTAATGATTAAAACAGGTTCCTCGTCAGTATTGCACCCGTTGTGGATCTCTAAATTGGCCAGTCAGTTCTGGGAAAACGGATTATTCTGGGAGAAGTTTGTTTGCCTCCCCTGTCCTCGATTCCCTTGCCAACCTCCCTGTCCTCTTGCCGACAGGCCCTTCCGCCCTGTTTTTGTGTTAGACACTCCCTGCTCCAATGACCATACCCGCCAGAGCTATAGCAACGGTCTGGTCCCAACGCTCTACTCACTCTCCATTACGGCTTTGGGGGGGAACATAGGGTTGGCTGTGAACAGGGGCAGGTGGTTCACTGGCATGATCTGTGCACCCGTATTCTTGTATCTTCCCCCATTCAGGCACCGGGGTCCTGTTTGGTAATTGCTAGTGTCTGGATAGCCTTCGGTATCTCCCTCTTCATGACATATTCAGTTTTTACTTTAGCCTGAGGCTGGTTTTCCTGTTTCTTATTGTCCTTCCAATGGTAGCTAACTGCACGGGCCATTTCATTCGGACTACTCGCAGACCAGTCCATGTTATTAGTTTTTATTGCTTCTGCCACAGCGGCTGGCAGGCAGTTCACCAAAATTGCACAATACTGGGATGAATTTGTACCGTTCCGATCATTAACATCTCCCGACTGGTCTGTACACAATTCCGAAAATCTTTCCAGAAATTTGTCTGCCCCCTCTCCTCTCCGGGGTCTGATATCCAAAATTTTATAAATATCAATTGGTTTCTGCAGAGTGATAGTAAGGGCAGTTAGGATGGCATCCTCTCGTGCCGTGCTCTGGGCAAGCAGGTTAGCTAGCGCATGCATCATGAGTTGGGGATCCCAAGTTAACCAAGAATCTTGCATGTTCTGCTGGGGTTATAACTTGTTGCACTAAAGCCCACAAATCTCTTGAATCTGCATGATATACTCTTATAGTAGTTCAGAGGTAATCTATAAATGAGGCGGGTGACTTTTTCCTATCAGGCATCCAGCTCAGTGGGGCCATCATCTCATTCGGCTTCCACGGGGAATAAACATTTATTGTTTGGTGTTTCGAGCGCCAATTGCAATTGCTGGATTAAAAGTGGGGTTAGGAATTTCTCTAACTGGGAATTGGCAGCAAGCGGGCGGTTGCTCTACTATCTTGTCTGCCCTTGCCTCGGCCTCAGCGTCAGTTTCCCAGGAGGTCAAGTCACTTGCCGACTCTTCCTTCTCGGTCTTAGGGGGAAGGTGATAATTTCCAAAGGACTGGTTCCGTTCTCTCGGTCTACGCCTTATCCTCCTGGGTTTAGGGGGTTTCTGAACTTATGGTACGGGCATACATCTCCTAGTTTTGCTCCTTGTCCCGAGCGCATCTGGGGCGTCTGCCAATGTCGAGGCTGTTGGCGTCAGAGAACTCTGAGTTGGAGCTGTTGCAGGGGACACAAGTGATGCTGCGGGATTAATATATGCAGGAGGTGCATAAGGTGCATAAGTGGGGGTTGTAAACGGGTCCTGATACGGACACTTTCCCAATCTTCTAAAGACTCATCGTCTCCCTCATCTAAGCCAAAGCCAGCCATCGGATCACGCAATCCTTTTTCACTATCTTCTTTTAACCCAGCCGAGGTCCGCTTGGACTCCTGTTCTTTGCATTCTTTATAGGCGCAAGTACGTTCTTTTTTCAGTATATCCGTTGGTTTGATCACTAATCATCTATTCATAACTTCAAATCCGTTTCCTGCCAATTTGCTAACATCGCGGCATCTTTCTGTTCCCTCAGCTCTTGGTAATGTTGCCTCCAGAGACCAATAAGCCTCTTAGCATTAACCTTATGACAATACTTCCAAATTATATTTTCTATGTACTTCACATCCTCCAGGATTCTGAACCCCCCCTTGGGCCACAATTCACACCCTAATTTTTCATTCAAGGTTCCAGACAAATCCTTTAATCTGTTCCGCCTCATCGGGATGCCGAACACACAATATCTGCAACGGACTATCAGGGTCAGTAGTAGTATCTCGCTGATTACCTATTTCAACCAACGATCACACACAAGATCGATCTACACACAACACAAGACAGCAAGTATTTCACACACACTTATCTCCAATCAAACAGGGCCCCACATAGTTCACACGCAATCCTTCACAAAGCATCTTAAATCGGTAAATTAAAACGGTAATCAAACAACGTATTGAAGCGGTACCATCTCCCCAAGGGAGCAGGCAATCACAATACAGTAACAAAATCACCTGAGCTTAAACAATAGCATTAAAATCACAAACTTAATCACACAAACTTAAACAAGAGCATATACAACTATAATACAAGAGCAAAAACACACTTAAGCAAGACCATATACAACTAACAACTATAATGCAAAAGCAAAGAATATAATATATGAGCATACAATTACAGTACAAGAGTAAATTACATAATCATTAGCAAACAGCTATAATACAAGAGTAAATTACACAATCATGAGCAGCAGCATTCAATAGGAACACTTCAAATTTAGCGGAATTTAGGATCGGAAAATTTGGATCGCACAGTCCTAGAATATCACAGACGCGTCCTCCCAATCTCAGTACTAATTTTTACAGTAGCTCTGCCAATCTACTTTAGTACTGATCCCCAGTACTAACAGGGACTCAAACCCATCACAGGCAGGGACTCGAACCCCTGGGACTCTAACCCTCCTATGAGGTACTGATCTTCAGTACTTATCCCACTTAATACTGGCTCTCAGCGCCGATCTTTAAAGTAAGTCTGCCAATCTCACCTCTGCGCGGATTCTCAGTACTGACCCAGCTTAGTACTGAACCTTCCCAGTATCGTTTTACAAAGGTACCCTGCCAATTCATACCCCAATACTAGGCGGGGACTCTAACCCCGGGACTCGAACCCTTCAGGGACTTCAACCTTCACCCAAACCTGGGACTCGAAACCTCCAAGGTGGGGACTCTAACCCTACAGGGACTCCAACCCTCACCCAAACCAGTGTTCGCCAGACTACTAACCTTAATCGATCTCGTCGGGATTCCACGCACAAGTCAGCGAATTACCAATTCGTCGTCAGGTTAGCAAAGCGGGGAAAACCGATGCAGCAAAAATTACTCACACCGGGGGCCCAATTTCTCCTCCCGCGATCTGAGATGACTTAACTCCTCGGCCGCAGACTCGCGTTGGCAATCCGTTGAGATCCCGACGAGCCCCCAAATGTTAATTCCAGATCTAATACTCTCTCCCTAGTCTGGTTCAGTAAACTACTGAGTCAAACACTGGAGTCCAAACCCTTCTTTATTTGTATACAACACCATGGGGCTGGCCTCGGATCCACTCACTCGAGCCTTCAGCAGCCTCACGTAAACAGAGCAGATGGAAAGACAACTGACCCACCCCAACAAAACGATCACCCTTATATACCCTTATACAGTGGTGGGAAACTAACAGCGCAAAAGTACAGGGGAAGGCAACCCCTCTGGACCAATCTCAGATACTGGCGGGAAGATACCGAAACCAAGTAGAAACATAAAACTACCCTAACCAATCACAGATACAGAACAAGCGTCGGTGTATTGAAACATAACAACAACCTCTTTAGGAACCCAGACTTACTGGCAACAGGTGGGTCACATGGGCAGAAGCTTCTTGGAGCTTCATCAGAGGCCCAGACTTAGTGGCGACAACTAGGTCATATGGGTTTCCAGCACCTTGCAATGTATTGTCACCATCAGTTAAACCCAGTCTTTCACAGACACCTGCCATTTCCCAAAGTACCCAAATCCCTGCACATTCACACTTCTTTAACAGTTGTCAAAGTTACATTCCTGCATTGAATGAAAATCAAAAAAAATCAGATGCTGCAGATCTGAAATAAAAACAGAAAATGCCGGAAACAGTCAGCGGGCCAGACAACATATGCGGAAGGAGAAACAAAGTAATATTTCAGAATCAAGAATTTTGGTCAGAATACATCCTGCATATAGCCATTCATCATTTAAGCCAAATGAAGCTTGAAAGCATTGCACTTTCTAAAGGCTGTTTCAAATTTCAACAAAGCAGGAGCAGTGATGAATTGAAAAATCACAAATTGTAGAATTCATAGAAACATTGAAACGTAGAAACATAGAAAATAGGTGCAGGAGAAGGCCATTCGGCCCTTCGAGCCAGCATCGCCATTCATTGTGATCATGGCTGATCGTCCCCAATCAATAACCCGTGCCTGCCTTCTCCCCATATCCCTTGTTTCCACAAGCCCCTAAAGCTCTATCTAACTCTCTCTTAAATCCATCCAGTGATTTGGCCTCCCCTGCCCTCTGCGGCAGGGAATTCCACAAATCCACGTCTCTCTGGGTGAAAAAGTTTTTTTCTCACCTCAGTCTTAAATTGCCTCCCCTTTATTCTAAGACTGTGGCCCCTGGAAAATTAAAATGTCCATGATTTCAAAAATGAAATTGTGGAAAGGTTTGAATTTCACTGTAGACCAGTTAGCATCCTAAAGTATAAGGCTGAATAAATAGCATTTTTTGAATCCTCCATTATAAGCACCACATTGAGGCCTCTCACTGAGGCCTCTGCACTGGATTGTGTTCAAATATACTAATTTTACCCATTGTGAAGCTGTTTTTCCAGCCACAGTATCTGCGATTTGGTGGGATATTTACTTTTGTCACATTTAGGGATTATGTGGATGGTCATGTAAATGGACCTCAATAGGAAAACTATATATACATCAGGATGTAAATAAAACTCTGAAATGGGTGAAAAAGTGGCAGGGGGCAGTGAAATAAACATAAATATGTGTTTTTATTAAGATGCATATGTAGATACAATGGTATTGATTAATATAATAACAGTACTATTTGTGCATAGTACACTAAATAGTAAATTTAGTGGATGTTTCATTAGAGTACAATAATAGCCCTGTCCCACAGAGCGAGTTCATTCCAAGAGCTCTCCTGAGTTTAAAAAAATCAAACTCGTGGTAAGCACGGAGAATTAACGTAGCGGGTAGGTCGGAGCTCAGGGACGTCTCTTAGCGGCTCGTAACGCTAACGGCGGGTACTCGGGAAGACTCGCTAACGGCAGGTAAGCACGGGAATACTCATGAAGACTTTTCAACATGTTGAAAAATGTCCACGAGAGCCCCGAGTACCGACGAGTGGCCATTACCGTAAATATCTGAGTGCGAATCAGGGCAACATCGGGCGAGCTCTTGGAATGAATTCGTACCCTGGATCAGGGCTTTAAAATGTTAGCTTTACACTGTTCATTAGTTACTCATTCATTAGCAACTAATTCATTGTGATTCATTTGTTGCTGTCGCTGTCTGCTGCAGTGATCTGAATGAATGTTGGATAGTTTTTCGATTGTACCAATACTGCATTGTGATGTTCTATGACATTAGATTAGTTCCTTTTAATAAAAACCTAACTTTGATAAGGGATTTTGGCCAGCATGCCAGCTGATCAGTGGAGGTTATCCATACATTCAAATTGATAATGTAACTTGCATGGAATAAAAGTAAAAGTTGCCTCAAGTTCCACTTCATTAGCCTATTAAGAACTAATCAGTTTGGGTGAATGAGTGAATAAAGTAGGATGGTATTGAATAGGATAAGTTTTCAAGCAAAGAAATGCTAAGTGTTTTAATTTTTTTCATATAATTGCTGCTTCAAAAAAGTGTTGTTTGTTAATATTCAGAAGTGAATGAATCTTAATAACGCCTTGTCCTATAATGGTGATAACCTGATTTCCCAGCAGGTCAGAGCCAGTCTTTGCGCATGCCAGTTACTCAAGGTCCTCGTCCAAATTCAATTATACTTTATCCACAAACAAATCCCGTCCAGGTTGGTCTGCCTACTCAAAATATTTCCAGCCACACCGCTGTGCCAGTTGCCTGTCCTCCGGGACACAGTAGGAATGAGGTGCATCACGAGGTCCCGGGTCCTAGTGCAGTATCAAATTGTGCAGAGCAAAGGATACCGACAATGTCAGTGGATGTTGGCAAACGAAATTCTTCCAGTGAAATGAACAACACCCATAACAGAGGTGCAATGCCTGAAGTCCAACCACAAAAGGAGATCCCCACAGTGCCCAACTGCCCCAGAAATGCACCAACGATACCTTCAGCAACTCTTCCACACCCACATGCCTACCAGCATCCACCGATGGGACATGCTGCTAATCTGTTTGGAGCTGCTGCCCGATTTCCTTTTCACCATCCTTATTTCTTGCCTGGACCACCCTACTTTCCTTCAAGGTACGTGGGAATAGAATGGAAGCTTCATTATCTGTGTACTTGGAATATAGTTTGCAAACATTTAGCATTGTGAAAGCTTGAGACAATTTGTTTTACTTTGTTGGCAGAAATAACCAAATGTGCCAAGAGTGTCAAATTTTTTTTTTTTAAAGTGAGATATTGCCGGAAATAACCAGTCAGACAGGATCTGTGGAGAGGGAAACAGTGAACCGTGTTTCCATTTTTTGCAAATGCTTTTTGACAGAGTCATACAGCACTGAAACAGCTCTTTGGCTTACTCATTCATGTTAACTGTTCCTTAACCAAGCCTGTCCTACTTGCCTGCATCTGGCTCATATCCTTCCAAACCCTTCTTATTTATGTATCTGTCTAAGTGTCTTTTCAATGTCCTAATTGTACCCACTTGTACCACTTCCTCTGGCTGTTCATTCCATTTATTCCTCCTTCTGTCAAAAATCTGCCTCCCTTTTGAAACTTTCTTCTCTCACATTAAACCTATGTTCTCTCATTTTTGACTCGCCTTCCCTGGAGCAATGATTGTGGCGCTATGTCTTATCTATGCCCCTCACGATTTTATAAACTTCCATAAAGTCAACCTATGCCCCCGGGAAAAAAAATACCCAACCTTTCCAGTCTCTCCTTATTGCTCAAATCCACCAGACCTGGTAACATCCTGTAAAGCCTTTTTGCACCCTTTGCAGTTTAATAACACTTCATAGCACTTCTAACCAGGACTGGACCTTGTACTCCAAATGTGGCCTTACCAATGTCTTGTGCAGCTGTAACATGACATCCTAACTCCAGTACTTAATACCCTGAGCAATGAAGGCAAGGATGCTGAACACCTTCCTCACCACCTGCTTGCTATCTTCATGGACCTATGTATCTGCACTCTGTGATCTTTCGGTTCTAGAACACTCCTCAAGCCGCACCATTTACTGCATAAATTCTGCCCTAGTTCGTCCACCAAAAAACAACATCTTGCTTATTATGTGAATTAAACTCTATTTGCCATTCCTCACCCCATTGGCTCAGTTGATTAAGACCCCATTGTAATCATAGATATCTTCTTCACTGTAAACTACACCTCGAATTTAGGTGTCATCCCAAACCAACTAACTATGTATGCCACCTTGCCACCTACATTTAATATAAACAATGAACATTGGTAGACCCATTATCGAACCTTGTGGTACACCATTTGATACAGGCCTCCAATCTGAAAAACAACTGCTAACTTTGTATCCAATTGGCTAGCTCACCCTGGGTCCCACGTGATCTCTCCTGCCAGACCAGCCTAACTGAAAAACCTTGCTGAAGTCCATGTATACAACAACTACTGCATTGCTCTCATCATCCTTCTTGGTCACCTCTTCAAACAAATCAGATTTGGTGGGGGGGGGGGGGGGGGGGGGGGGGGGTGGGGTGAGATGGGAGACACAATTTCCCATGCACAAAGCCATGCTGACTACTTCCTAATCAGTTATTGTCTTTTCAAATGCATGTAGATCCTCAATCTCAGAATCACCATCAATAATTTAACTACCACTGATGTTAAGCTCACCAATCAGTAGTTACCATGCTTTTCCTTGCAGCCATTCTTAAATAAAGGTATGGCATTAACTACCCTCCAATATTGTGGCATGACTATCAATCATAGATATTTCTGCTGCTGGCCTTGCAATTTCTTCCCTGGCTTCCTAAGATGTCCTAGGATACATTTGATTGGGTTCCAAGGCTTTATCTAACTTAATGTGGGACTTCCTGCACCTCCTCTTCTGCAATTTGGGCTCACTATTGCCGTGCCTGAGATCCCCTTGCATCCATATATTTCTCCACAGTAAATATTGACAAGAAATATTAATATAACTCTTCAGCCATCTGCTGTGCCTCCACATATAAATAATCTTGTTGCCCTTTATTCTCACCTTAATTTTCTCTTTTGCCTTGAATCTAATAACATAAGCTCAGTATAGCATCTAATGATCACGATCACAAGCTCCGAGCTCATCAGTATCAAAGTGGGTTGGTTACTACGAGAGGACACAAGAGTCTCGATCCGAGACGTCACCCATTCCTTCTCTCCAGAGATGCTGCCTGTCCCACTGAGTTACTCCAGCATTTTGTGTCTACCTTCACAAATAATTAAATATATAATATATAATCTTATTAGTATCTGGTGACCATCCTTAACATCTTTTTTTGGGTCCAGTAGAGGAAGATTTACATGACAGTTAGCTATGTTAGATATTTCAGTGTCTGGTACAGATGACGCAGGGATATTGCTTTTCCATGTAAAATGAAAGAGGGCAGAATTGGCATGAAATCTTCATTTTAATTATTGGCAGAACTACCGCAGAAGTGTTGCATAAAAATTACAAACATGTTCCTACAACACCTCAACCTGCAAACTTCGTAACTCACTCATTTGAGATGGGAAAGGGAATTCTCATCCTTTACCTCAGGAAAAATGTCAATATTTGGATGCCAAATATTGCATCCATATGCCAATGGGTCCTTGTCCCTATAATTCACTCTGCTGATAGCCTCTTCTTGTACAATAAATAGACTGTCAGCTATTTATTGACAGCCCTGACAGCCCACAGATTGGTCTCTAACTGTTAGTTTTTAGAAAGGAGCTCAGAGTGGTTGTTCAGATGGAAAGGTATATTCACCTGGAGGAGAGAAAAATAAATTAGGCAGGCAGAATAAGTCGGTAAGTGAACGTCAAGTGAATTCAGAACTAAATTGCATCTGTGTTAATTCAAGGACTGTAAATAATAAAGTAGGTATCTCAAAACTTTAATTAATATGAGCCTCTACAATGGTTTGCAATGGCTGAGATATGGTTGAGAAAATGGGCGGGACTATAATCTCAATAGCTTAGGATCAAGTATTTTTGGGTAAGATGGGAGGGGAAAGGAAAAGGGGATGAGGTTAGTCAAAGATTGCTTCACTATTGAGGTAGGGTATCCCAGAAAGCTCCTCAAAAAATGAGGTTATTTGGGTGGAGATTTGAAAGAAAAAGGGTGTTGGAAGGAACTGCAGATGCTGGTTTGCACCAAAAAGACACAACATGCTGGAGTAACTCAGCAGGACAGGCAGCATCTCTGGATAGAAGGAACGGGTGACGTTTCGGGTCGAGACCCTTCTTCAGACTGAGAGTCAGGGGAGAGGGAGACACAGAGATAAGGAAGGGTAAGGTGCGACAATGAGACATCAAAAGCGATGTGATCATGAATAATGTAGAATAGATCATTATTAGCTAGGAGAAGGTGACAACAAAGCAAAAGAGATAATATGTAATCAGGGGGGCAGTCAGACTGGTCGGAGGACTGGGAAGGGTGAGGGATGGAGAGAGAAGGAGAGAAAGGGTTTCTTGAAGTTAGAGGTCAATATTCATACCACTGGGGTGTAAGCTGCCCAAACGAAATATGAGATGCTGTTCCTCCAATTTGCATTGGGCCTCACTCTGAAAACAGTCAACTGGAGGTAAAGGAAACAGCTATGGAGATATATATCAGATAGTTGCAATTAGAATAGGGTTATCATACTGTGGACTTTCAGTTTCCAAAATATCAACTGAGATTGCCTTAGCGTCAAAGGCTCAGAAACGCTGAACATTTTGAGGTGTGTCAAGCAGAGTTTTTTGATGCAGTAAGTAGATAGACCAATGAGTGAAGGGACCTTATCTTGGGGAATGTAGGTGGGCAAGTGGATGGAGTGTCAGGGGGGAGAGAGTTTGGAGATAGTGTACATAAGTCTGTATATTTTAAAGTGGAATTAGAATATTAGGAATATAGTATATTAGAAAAGAATATACATATACCAGCAGTTTAGGTCTTCAATTAGAGTAAGGCCAATTTCATTAACATAAGGGAGGACCTGGCAAAGGTAGTTTGGGAGCATCTATTTGCAGGTAAGCATATATCTGCACAGAGGGAAAGTTGGCAAAGGTTCAAGACCATTATAGAGTCATAGAGTGATACATAGAGGAAGCAGGCCCTTCAGCCCAACTCGCCACACCGGCCAACAATGTCCCAGCTACCTTAGTCCCACTTGCCTGCGCTTGGTCCATAACCTTCCAAACCTGTCCTATCCATGTACCTGTCCAACTGATTCTTAAACAATGGGATAGTCCCAGCCTCAACTACCTCCTCTGGCAGCTTGTTCCATACACTCACCACCCTCTGTGTGGAAAAAGTTACCCCTCGGATTCCTATTAAATCTTTTCCCCTTCACCTGGAACCTATGTCCTCTGGTCCTCAATTCCCCTACTCTGGGCAAGAGACTCTGTGTATCTACCCGATCTATTCCTCATGATTTTTTACACCTCTATAAGATCTCCCCTCATCCTCTTACACTCCATGGAATAGAGATTCAGCCTACTCAACCTCTCCCTATAGTTCACACCCTCTAGTCCTGGTAACATCCTCGTAAATCTTTTCTGAACCCTTTCCAGCTTGATAATATCTTTCCTATAACATGGTGCCCAGAACTGAACACAATATTCTAAATGCGGTCTCACCAATGTACTATATAACTGCAACATGAACTCCCAACTTCTCTACTCAATACTCTGACTGATGAAGGCCAAAGTGCCAAAAGCCTTTTTGACCACCTTATCTACCTGCGACTTGACCTTCAAGGAACCATGCACCTGTACTCCTAGATCCCTCTACAACACTACCCAGAGGCTTACCATTCACTGCTGCAATCGTTCACAACCATCTTCACTATCTGCAAAACACTAACTTTTGTATCATCAGCAAAGTTGATAATCTTGCCCTGTAAGTTCTCATCCAAATCATTGATTTAGATGGACAAACATTAACGGGCCCAGCACCGAACCCTGTGACACACCACTTGTCACAGGCCTCCATTCTGAGAAGAAACCTTCCACCATCACCATCTGCTTCCTTCGATGGAACCAATTTGCTATCCATTCATCTATTTCTCCTTGGATCCCATGAGATCTAATCTTCCAGAGCAGCCTACCATGCGGCACCTTGTCGAACGCCTTACTAAAGTCCATATACACAACATCTACAGCTCTGCCTTCATCGACCTTTTTGCTCACATCTTCAAAAAAATCGATCAGATTTGTGAGACACGATCTCCCACGTACAAAACCATGCTGACTGTCCCTAATCAGCCCTTGCCGATCCAAATACCCGTATATCCTATCCCTCAGAATACTCTCCAGTAACTTACCAACTACAGATGTTAAGCTCACCGGCCTATAGTTACCAGAATGTCCCCTGCAGCTCTTCTTGAAAAGAGGCACGTCATTTGCCACCCTCCAATCCTCTGGCACCTCTCCTGTACTTAAGGACGACTCATAAATTTCAACCAGAGTTCCCACAATTTCCTCTATAGATTCCCACAATGTCCTCGGATATATCTGATTAGGCCACGGAGATTTATTTACCTTCAAAAACAACAGCACTTTCAGCACTTCCTTGACGGTAACCCTGGCTGCTCTCATGACACTTCCAGTGACCGCTCCAATTTCCTCCGTCCTACTGTCTTTCTCCTTGGTAAATACAGAGGAGAAATACTCATTGAGGATCTTGCCCATCTTATGTGGCTCCACACAGAGGTGACCACTTTTATTCCTGAGAGGTCCCACTCTCTCTCTCTAGTTATCCCTTTCCCCCTTATGTATTTATAACATCTTTTGGGATTGACCGCCAGAGCTATCTCCTGGCCCCTTTTTGCCCTTCTGATCTCCTTTTTGAGTTTGCTCCTTAGTTCCCGAAACTCCTCCAGGGATGCACTTGATCCCAGCTACCTATACCTGTCCCATACAATCTTCTTGTTTTTGACTAACGTCGCAATTTCCCTCGTCAGCCAAGCTTCCTTACGTTTGCCTGCTTTGCCCTTCACTCTAACGGGGATGTACGCATCCTGAGCTTTCTTCAATACACTTTAAAAAACATCCCACTTGGCCGATGTTTGTTTCCCTTCAAACAACCTGCTCCAGTCAACTTGAACGATACCTTCTCTCAGGCCCTCAAAGTTGGCCTTACCCCAGTTGAACATTTTAACACGTGGACCCTCTCCGTTCCGATCCACAACTATCTTAAACCTAATCGAACTGTGATTACTAGCCCCAAAAGGCTCCTCCATACACACTTCATTAACTTGCCCTTCCCAATTTCCCAATACTAGATCCAGCGTTGCCCTCTCATGTGCGGGGTCCTCCACATACTGTTTAAGAAAACTCTCCTGAACACTTTTGAGGAATTGCACCCCATCTAAACCCTTCACATTATAATTTTCCCACTCTATATCGGGAAAGTTGAAATCCCCTACTACAACAACCTTATTTGACCTGCAGCTGTCTGCAATCTCCCGGCACATTTGCGCTTCTAATTCCCATTGACTATTTGGGGGTCTGTAGTACACCCCCAACAAGATGACCATCCCTTTCTTGTTCCTCAGCTCCACCCATATAGCCTCACTAGACAAACCGTCTGTAATGTCACCTCTGAACACAGCCGTGACATCCTCCTTAACCAACAATGCAACCCCCCACTCTTCTTTTTTCCTCATCCCCGTCTCTCCTGAAGCTCCTGTACCCCGGAACATGGAGCTGCCAGTCCTGCCCCTCCCTTAACCAGGTTTCAGTCATGGCTACAATGTCCCAGTCGCTAGTACCTATCCACGCCCTCAACTCATCTTCCTATAAGAGTAAAAGCCAGCGGTTACAAATGCAGGGAACACTAGACGTCAAGGGATATTGAGAGTTGTATTAAGGAAAATAGGAAACGAATGACAGGTGCAGAAACTCATGATGAGAGAGTCCTGCCAAGAGCTTAAAAATGCAGGGAGACACAAATAAGCAGAATTGGTTAAGTTAAAAGTGATAACAAATCACAGGATTAAGCAAAATCTTAGGGAATTGTTTAGTATATGACAGGCAAGAGGAACAAGGGAAAAAGGAGGGTCCATTTGGGAAGACAGTGACAATCTCTGCATGGGGACAGAAGGTGCAGAGGTGTCCCTAATGAACACTGTTCATCAATATTTGCAGACTTTTCAATTTTGAGAATTCAGTGGGTTGTCGCTGAAAGTCAAGTGCAGGTCTCGAATTCTAAAGGGCTGGTACTTGAAGCATTAACATGAGTAAAAATGGATAAGTCTGCAGGACTGGGAGGGATTTATCCCAGTTGCTATGGAAGTTCGGGGGGGGGGGGGGCGTTGTGGGGTGCAAGGGAAGAGGTTACTGAGGTTCTAGCTGAGATCTTTAAAGCCTTGCTGGAAGAAGTAAGAAGTGAGATACAAATGACTGGAGACTGCAAACATGGTCTCTCTTTTCAAGAAGGGCAGCAGAGTAAATCTTGGTAACCATAGACTTGTGAGCCTAACATCAATCGTAGGGAAAATACTAGAAAATATTCTGAGGGAACGGATTAACGATCACTTGGAAAACCAAGGGTTAATCGGGGATAGTCAATATGGTATGGGCTAAAGAGACAGATCCTCCCCGAGCAATTTGATTGTACTCTTTCAAGAGGTTACAAGGCGTGTCAGGGTAGTAGATGTGGTTTTCAATAGCTCTAGTAAAGCCATTGAGTGGGTCCCAAATGGGAAACTGGCAGCAAGGGTCAGGGCCCATACGACCCAAGACAGGTTGGACCAAAATTGGCTGGATATAGGAGATGGAGGGTCATGATAGATTTATTTTTGGTGCGTTTGAATGCCTGTGTCAGTTACATCCCACATGGATTGGTGCTGCAATGCTTGTTGTTGTAACAGAGGTAAATGACTTGTTATGTGGATGTGCGAGACAAGATTAGTACACTTGCGGAAGACATGAAGATTGGCAGAGTTGGAAGCTGGCCATAGGCTGCTGAGTGATATTGATGTTTAGATGAAAAGGTTTGAAAAGTGGCAGATTGAGTTTAATCCTGACAAATGTGAGGTGATGCATTTTGGCTTGGATGATAGTGGCCAGGTAATCATTGGTGGGACCTTGGTGGATTGATTGATGTGGATGACTGGGTTGCATATAGTAGCTAATATCACAATGTGAGCCAAGACACAAGCGGTGACAATGCAGCAGATCCTGAGACTTCCCCTCCAGAGCACACCAAAGACCTTTTGGCAGCTGGCTGCTGTCGCCATCTGTTGAAATCCTTTCAATTATTTATAAATGTTTCTGATAATCAGAGGTAGGTGAAAATGTTTCAAAATGGGTTTAAATAATTGTGTGCAGACCGAGGGCCCTCTGTCTTCATTGAATTATGTGAAGCCAGCTGCAACCCTTTCAACTCTGCTCCTGGAGCCAGAGGCCAGAGGCCAGAGAGCAATAACATGGAACATAGGTGCAGGAGGAGGCCATTTGGTCCTTCGAGTCAGCACCGCCATTCATTGTGATCATGGCTGATCATCCGCAATCAGCTGATCCCCCGGTGGCCCAACACTTCAACTCCCCCTCCCACTCCCAATCCGACCTTTCTGTCTTGGGCCTCCTCCATTGTCTGAGTGAGGCCCAGCGCAAGTTGGAGGAACAGCACCTCATTTTTCGCTTGGGTAGTTTACACCCCAGCGGTATGAACATTGACTTCTATAATCTCAGGTTTTATCCAGCATCTGCAGTTCTTTCCCAGACATTCTCCCCATATCCCTTGATTCCGCTAGCCCCTAGAGCTCCATCTAACTAACATGATGTGATGAGTCGTGGACTGGAAGATTAAGCTGGGTCTGCCACAGAATGGAACAACTCAAGGAAGTCCCAACTGCACTACAAATGCTATAGCACTTATGCAAAAGATCTGGAAAGCCTTGAGCATAAATTGTGGGATAGTGTTGGAATTTACCAATGTAGGAGTATTTGATGCTGTTAAGCTTTTCCCTGAACTGATGTAATCTGTTCTTCCACAACAGTACTTGTCCGTATAGCAGACCACCCTATGGCTACGGTGATTTTGCAAACAGCATGTCTGAATGCCTAGGCTACTATGAAGACCGATACCAGAAGCACGAGGCAATGTTCTCCGCACTGAATAGAGACTACCCTTTCAGGGAGTACCCAGATGATTGTCAACGCAATGCAGACTCCAGGAGCAATAGCAGCATCGAGGAAGGGCCCCACTCGAACAACCTGGGAGGAGAAGAGTATCTGAACTCCGTGCCACAGCTGGACGTTGGAGCACTGGAGAATGTATTCACAACCCCAATGTCTGCTCCTTCACAGCCTCAACGAGTGGAGATGGTCCATAGTGATGATGAACAAGAAGGCAAAGTTTTAAAAAGCCTGTAGCTAAAAACAAATCTATTCAATTTGTTTTAAACCTACCATCAGAAAAAGTATCTCTGTGGAATGATGATTCTTTTATTTATAATAAACCAAACTGAGAATTCACAGTTTTGTCTCCACATGGGAGCAATTGATGTTTATAACATCTATGCGTGAAAATACCGAGCAGTTAAAATATAACTTTCGCACACAAAAAATATAAAAAAGAAAAAATTGTTGGTGTTACATGTTGTTATTGACACATTTTAAAATACCTTCAGTAACCTTATGATTTACTTTCCAAATTCAGTTGAAACACACCTAACTGCTAGTTAGTGCTCGTGATTCTGGTTTTTGCACATCAACTTCTGTAAGTGTTGTTCATATTGTTATAGTTTCTTTTTGAGTTATATTTTAATAAACTAACGTTAAACCTACATTTTTTAAAACAATTGTTTTTCTTAATAGCTCCCTTGTCACGTTTGATAAAGTTGCAGTTCATTATGGCTTATTTTAAAAATCTGTCCATACCATTATGCTTCTTGATGTGCCCAGAATGCCACGTCGTATGACTGTCCATGACTCACGATTCTCCTGCATGGTTATCTTCCCAACAACAGCAGTTCCATCAGAGGCAGGGAGACGGGAGGTCCGATGCCAATTGCTCCCTGAGTTCTTCTTCCACAACTCCAAGCACCAGAGTAGAACTAGCATAGTGCCCAAACACTGAGGTGACCTTCCACCCCCCACCCCCCCCAAAACCCTGTGCCATGGAGAGCGGTAGACAGAGGGGTCTAAAGAGAGGGAGAACATTTTCCGAAAGAGGCCGATTTTAGTTTCTGTATTCAATCCCAGCAATTTTAATTTTGTTACCGTATTTATTATAAGCCATCAAGGACTGCCTAGCCTTCAATTGCTGTATTTTTGATTAGAGGGAGCTTTCTTAATTCAGCATATTGCATGGAAGTTTAACAGTATTATAAAATCTGTGGTATAAACCAATTTGTTTTATTTAATCTTTTTAAAAGAGTAGTGGTAGTTCAGAACATTCCTGAATTGATGGTGATTAAGGGAACGGAATCAATTTGCCATCCCTAATTTGTAACATTATCACATATTCATATATATTGTTTTAATAAATATTTCTATTTATTGCAGTCCACCTCTCGTGTGTTTTTATTGCTTGAATAAAGATGATTTGGGATTCTAAGCTATGAGTTATCGTCATGCTGTGGTTTTCATGCTGTTATATTAACTTGCTTTGTTCTCTTTCCAGATGCATACTGACATACTGTGCAAGTCCTGTAATTTCTATTTTTATTTCATAGAGTCATACAGCATGGAAACAGGCCCTGCATCCCAACTCGTCCATGCTAACTCAGAAGGACCAAATAAGCCATAGCCCCATTTACCAAGGTTGGACTTTATATGGACTTTAGAGATGGTGAGCGGAAACATGCCCATTGGCTCACTGTGTCCGTGCCGACCTAAATTAACGCACATACTAACACTATCCTACACACGAGGGACAATTTACAATTTTTACCAAAACCAATTAACCGACAAACCTGTACATCGGAGTGTGGGAGGAAACCAGAACACCCGGAGAAAACCCACATGGCCGTAGTGAGAAAAGTACAAAGTACATAAGGTCAGCACCAGTCTACTGCTGTGCCACTGTGACACCCCTGGCTCATAACCTTATGTGGTCCATAACCTTTGAAACCTTTTGAAACATGCACCCATCCAAATGTCTTTTAAATGTTGTGATTGTACTTGCTTCAACTGCTTCCTCTGGCAGCTCATTCCATATGCCCACTTTGTAGCTCTCTCTTGGTATTGTACTGTGTTTGTATTGTTTTCACCGCTACCTCCAATCAGTTTAATCACGTTGTAAATGTTTTCAATAGTGGAGACTACTACCTTTGCTACTATTCTTAAAGTAACTTTTTTACTGCCTTAAAGTTTCTTGAAAAATCAATTTGTCAGTCTGGAGAAACACAGGCACGTGCAGGTAAAGTTTGGGTATGTGTAATCTTTGGACTTATATTTCACCATTGAGGTACCGTCACTTCTATTAGGGCTCAGTCCACTCTGATATTTCCACTTGTGCCATCGTGAGCCAAAGATCATGGTTGGACAATTCACTTCATCTGGTGAAAGATTGTGAGGAGGTGAAATTCAACCACAATCAATGAAATCACACGCTTTAAAGGCAAATCACCATTCTAATTGTGTAGGAAGGAACTGCAGATGCTGGTTTCAACTGAAGATGGACACAGAAGGAATGTTTAACGTATCGGGTCGAGACTTCAGGCCGAAGTCTGAAAAAGGGTCTCGATCCGAAACGTCACCCGTTCTCTCCAGAGATGCTGCCTGCCCCGCTGAGTTACTCCAGCATTTTGTGTCAATATTCCAATTGTTAATGGGGTAGTAATATTATCAAAATCTGGCTGGCCTATTCCATGCTTTGTGTAATTAAAGCATTATTTAGGGACTCTACATTTGCCCTTGATGGCTTGGACCAGTGAACAGAAAAAACAGCTGTAGTCCCTGCAGATCTGTGTCTATTAACCAGTGCTGGAAAGTACCTCTCACGTGGATCTTAAACAAATTGAGGATTGGGCACTTCTGTTGCCTTTTGTGGTTGAATAATTTGTTGAGTTGTTGCCCAAGCTCGGATGTGATGAATAGCAATGTAGAGAAGGTGTAGGGATCCGAATCCTAATCCTAAAAAGGATGGTACGGTGGTGCAGCGGGAGAGCCACTGCTTTACAGCGCCAGAGACTAGGGTTCGAACCTGACGACGGGTGCTTGTCTCCATAGTGTCTGGACGTTGTCTTCGTGAAAACACGGGGGGGGGGGGGGGGGGGGGGCAGAGGGGACCACGTCCCCCCCCTCATGTTTTGAGGGGTGGGGGACATTCCTGGCAAGTTTTTGTAATCCGGATTTTAAAGTCTCCGCTTTCCGCGAGACAGTGGAGGTGGGACTGCTGATCGAGGGCGCCGATTGTGTGGGAGAAACGTGGGCAATGGGGTCGGGACATGATGATTCAGCGCGATGATTGGAGGAGGGAGGAGTCGGGGGGGGGTGGGACCAAGGATAGTGGACGGTGATTGGAGGAGGGAGACGTGGCACAGACCTGCGCCTCATCCGCAATTCTGCCCCCTCTGTTCCCCTGTTCCCTCCATATTTTGATAGCGAGTTCTGCTCTTGCTCGTGACCTACGTGGGTTTTCTCTGAGATCAGTTTCCTCGCACGATAAAAGACGTACAGGTTTGTAGGTTCAATGGCTTGGTATAAATGTAAACGTGTACTTAATGTGTAGGGTAGTGTTAATGTTTGGGGATCGCTGGTTGGTGCGGACTCGGTGGGCCGAAGGGCCTGTTTCTACGCTGTACCTCTAAACAAAACTAAATTAAACTAATCCAGGAGAGATGGCGAAATACTTCCCTGCTTCATGCATCACCATCACCGACAACGGATAACTAACAAAACGTCAATTTCCAGTATTGAAAAAATATTTTTTACTTGAAGCTTCACCTATGAACTAAGCAACTCTGTGATAAGATTATTTTAACTGAATTGAATGAGTTGCTGGAAAGTGATAGCTAGTTCTTATGTATATACTGTGAATACAAATTGTCTTCAATAATGAGAGAATACATCAATTTTACTTCAAAGTCACGTGAGTGTTTTTCTTACCTGGTGTTGATTTTCTTGCAGGAACCTCTTTTACAGAGGCTTTCCTGCTCGATATTTTGGCGAAGTCCGACGAGGGAACCGGCTAGGAGCTGTGGGGACACCCCGGTTCCGATAGCGGAACGGGTAGCTGGTGAATGTCGGCTTCGCGATTGCAGTCACTGATAACGGTCAGTGACTTCCAGAAGCTGTGGTTCCCGGGGAGGGTAAACCCAGCAGCAATGCGGCGCCCAGACCGCAGTGGTCCCCAGGATATGGGGTAAAACCGACCAGAACGGCCAGTCCTGGTGCCGGGAGGATTCCCACCGGTAATGTATAAAATTTGGAGATTGGCCAGGAAGGAGCCCCTATGGAGAGGGGGCTCCGTCTAGATACATTAGCAGGAATTGTGTCAGCACGGGGCTATGTGAGAGCCCATGCCAGCAGCACCTTGTAACAAGGCTGCTTAATGTCTCCCTTTTGGAGGAGGAGAGCATAGCGGGTCAGTATATGTCTGACGCCAAGGCTATGGCAGCGCCGGCCTATGGGAGAGGCCGTGCCAGCAGCGCCCTGTAACGGGGCTGCTTAATATCTTCCTCTTGGAAGAGGAGAGCATGCCGGGTCAGTGTAAATATGTCGCCGAGTCTGAGGGTATAGCCGTGGAGCATACCCCAAGGGATGAAGGGCACGTGTCAGAGGTCCCATTCCTGGCAGCAAGGTTTACCATCCCAACGATGGAGTGAACACCGCTATCAGGTGGACATTAATAGAATATTGACTGGCCTTGAGGGGGATACGACATATATTGCCTGAAGTAGATTCATATTGCCCGAGTCGAAGACTCGGGCAATATGGATCTAGTGAGGGCAATATATGTCGTATCCCCCGAAAGAGGACAGTCAATATTGTTATTATTACCCATATCAGACATCTAGAGGAAAATCTCAACATCTCAGCTCGGCGGACTTCCACGTAAAATTTAGCCAAAATGGACGCGGCAGTCTTCCTGTCTGCCGTTTGTATATCGACATCTAGACCATTCTCCATCAAATATTCCTTGAATATTGTTACTGCTTGTTTCATTGCCTTCTTCGTGTTCTGCGCGTCTTTGTTTTGTAAAATCTCGTCAAATTGCTGTTCGTCAAAAGTCGCGAACCTCTTCTCGCAGGAGGCTGCCATTTTGCTTGTTTTGTCGAGAACAAATTCTAAATTTCCCACGCAGCGCCACATTGCCAAGTTCTCGGATGTGAGACCAGGGGAATATAAGACTATATTTACCGCTGTTTTAACACGTAAAGTCCATAGGCGTTCGCAAGAAAGGGGAATACAAGAAAATATTCCCCTGTTAACCCTGCTGGCACTCAAAACGAAGGGAATACAATTTTGTAAAAGCATAGCTCAGATGTCTGATATGGGTAATAATAGAGTATATTCCGCCGAATCTTCTATTCAGGTAAAGCCTGTTCAACAGACAAAACCTGGTGGACGAAGCAAAAGCTGTCGGACCAATCAAAATGACGAGCAAAGCTTCATCATTTCGGGGACAACACCCTACCGCCTTCATCGGCAGTAAGAGGTTCACTGAACCTAGTGGCAGCATGAAGCTGGGCAGAGGTTACACGCACCGTAATCTATGAGGTAACCAGGCAGATACGTTGGTCTGGCACTTCCGAACCATGGATAAGGGTACCACTTACACTTGGTTGTGCAATACACAAATGGTAAGACATAGTCAGCTACTTAGTGGCATCTAAACATGTAAAACTGCACAATATTAACATTCCAAGCAAGGGAATTGTGCCCAGCATTGTTTTAAGAGAAAGATGGTGGGAGCAGATTATTTCGGACCTGACAGGACTTAGTCCGTTTGTGCAGTATAATTTTAAAATTGAAACATTCGCTACTGCCAAACAATTGGTTTCCACAGGGTGTTATGGCATGTATAGAACTTAAGGATGCCTGTTCATAAAGAGTATCTGTAATTTAGCTGGATGGGGGAATTATGGCAATTCAAGCACTGCCTAATGGGTTAACCTCAGCCCTAGATATCGGTTTCAGCTGTTACACTCATGGCCGAGAGATTGGTCCCATCCATCCAGCTAAATCAAAATTGGTACTGGTTAAAGTAGTTGACTATTTGGGATTCACAGTTAATTTTACTTCGGAGTCACGTGAGTGACTTCGTGAAGACCCCGCCAGGCACGCATGCGCGACCGCATGTGAGCGACAGGCAGTGAGGAGCGTTGCTCCTCTACTGCAGGGACCTGCAGGTAAGAAAAAACTAACCTGCGGTCCTTTTTTCTTTTTAGGGACTCTGTGTACAGAGTACTCAAGACTGCTTCGGCACTGACTGCGGACCGCGGGATGCGGGCAGTCAGCGGCAGCAAAGATTGTAGTCGGGCAAGCCCGTTGACCCAGGAGGGTCCGGGCTCACAACTCGCCGGTCGGAGGGACGGCAGAGGCAGCCCGACTCTACACCGCAGCCCGCAGAACACCGCAAACTGTCGGCATGGAAGAAGGAGTGGGGCTTGCAGGCTCGCCATTCAAAGTTAGTAACGGCAGAGCAGCAGCCCCGACTCTACACCAGAGCCCGCAAGGACTCTGAGGGCTGCCGGCATTAACCGGGGAGTGGGGCTTGCAGGCGACGGCAGAGCGGCAGCCCCGACTCTACACCGCAGCCCGCAAGGACTCTGAGGGCTGACAGCTTTACTTCGCACCGGACCCGGGAGGTTCGCAGCTAGCGATGGTACAGCGACAGCCCCGACTTAATTTTCTACACCGGGCAGGTTGGGTAGCTCGTTGATCTGGGTGGGTCCGGGCTCACACTCGCCGTTCGCAGGCAGTGACGGCAGAGCGGCAGCCCGAATCTACACCGCAGCCCGCAGGGTCACCACGGGCTGACGGCAACGCTACCTGGAAGTCGGGCAAGCCCGTGATCCAGGAGGGTCCGGGCTCGGAGATTGCCATTCGCGGGTAGCGAAGGCAGAGCAGGAGCTCCGACTCAACGCCACAGGCCACAGGAATACCACGGTCTGACGGCTATGCTACCCTATGGAGGTAGTAAGACAGAGCCGGGGCCCGACTCACTACATAGCGTAAGGCTTGCTGTTAGCGGCGGTTTATGGTCCTGTATGAGAGACTGGTCACCAGTGGAGCTGGGGCTGGAGGGGGGGAGAGTGCGCTCCTCCACCGGATGCTTCTTAAAGACCCTCAGGTAAGATACTAACCTTGAGTTGCTGAGATTCTGTTTTAGACTTTGCTTACAGAAACGATGGATGGAGACCAGAATGAAGGCATCGAAGCATGCCTCCAAGGGCCATGGGACTTCGGATGGGAGTCAGCGGCCACCGTTCCCAGAGCTGCCCGCAACACCGGCAGCACCCGCTCTGCGGACCGGGATAAGAACGCGGAAATCGGGGAGCTCTGTGCAGCCAGGACCCGCCTCTCCACCACGGCTGACCATGGAGCCACAAGGTGGTAGGAGCACCACGAGGGAGCAGGGTAGGCAAGACCCTGACTCCCTACCATTGTCGCCTAAGCATAGGGACAGTGGAGCTAAGGTGCGTAAACGTGTGACCCGCACGGCGCACGTTCTGTCTCCCCTACTATGCAGGTCACCAGAGGGCGGACCAGGGGGAGAGCTGCGCCCAGGTCGTGCCCCGCGGCACCGGAAGACATCGACATGCCGCCGGGGGTAACCTGCTCGATTGCGGCCGGTGATGGATCTGCTGGGAGGTCGGGGAGCCCTGCAGGAGATACCGGCTCACCACCGGGTCAGGCTGCCAGAGTGCAGGCCGGTGGCAGCGGATTTCGGTCGTGCGGCCCCGCTTAGGCAGCAGGCGGCGACCATGCGCCGTCACAGACCCATGTGGTCAGAAGTGGCGGTAAGTCCACGCGGATGTCGGGGAGCCCGGCTGCAGGAGCCGGCACTGACTCATCTCCGCTGCCTTCCTATCAGGCAGGGGGACCGCTACAGTCCGAACAACGGCGGACTAGCGGCATGGTGGTCGCATGGCTCGGAGGAGCGCATGATGGAGCGTATCCTAGAGCACAATCTCTGCAGCTGGACCAGATGTCCTCCAGTCCAGGAGACATGCGGCTGGGCCACCCAGCATGTCCCCGTCATCGGTGGGGAATGCCACGGATCAGCAGCTGGCTGACACGTAAGACAGGCTGGAGCAGGAACCTACAGTACCTGAGAAAACCCAGGAGGAACTGCTGAATGTGGTCTCCAAGTTCGCCCAGCCGAAGCACTCAGCCCAAACCAGTGGCCCAGCATAGACTACCTCACCACACACCAGCTGCAGGAACAGGTCCTTACCGAGGCGATCAACATATACCAGGCCCAAACAACTGCATATCGTTGAATGTACCAACAGTCAACACGCCCATCTGGGGCAACATCAGTACGGGGATAAGGGCACAGGAGCTGAACTTCCTAAACATCCTGAAATTGCTGACGTCGGGGGATTACTGCCTTTGCCAGGCGGTTGACGGCATGGAAATGACGGCAGAACAGGAGGATGCTCTTGCAATATTAGTCGTGAAGTTAACACTTCCCGGAGTATCGCCATCAAACCGACTCCAAACCCCATATTTGCGGGGTTGTACTAGGCATCTGCGATGTCACCACCGAGACAGCTGTTCGGTGAGGACCTGCCCAAACAGGTCTAGGACCTGGATTAGGAGGCGAAGGCAGACGGGTTGATGAACCCAGCTCCCTCCAGCAGGCCGGCAGTGCGCAGACAAACAGCATATGCAAGACCTCGGGGGCCGCCTGAAAGACCAGTAAGGACCTACACGGCGGCAGCACCTCAACACAATTCAACGGAACACCAGGAACCAGAACGTCAGGCCCGCCGGTAACCATGGAGGTAAGGAAGAATAAATGCGATAAAAATGATCTTCTTACCACAAATATTGTACCTATTTCAATCAATACCAATATACTTACCTAAAAAATTATTTAAAAAACTAGATTCTGATATTATAAACTTCATATGGGATTATAAATCACACAGAATTTAAAAAAAACACGTAAATCTAAAGAATCAGGGGGACTGACACTCCCTAAATTATTGTATTATTATTGGGCAGTGAATATTAAAAATATAATCTACTGGTTGGACTGTTCTGCCCAACAGGTAGATTGGATAAGAATGGAGAAAGAGGATTGTTCCCCTTATAATATAGGAGCGATCCTTCTTTCCCCGAATAAAACTGACAATATAATATATAAGAAGAATCCAATTATTCATAGTATAATACGAATTTGGAAACAAATAAAACTAACTTTAAAATTAAGAAAAATTTTTGCTTCTTTTCTCCAATAGCTAATAATCCCTCATTCAAAACCATCCATTTATGATACAAACGTTTATCCATTGGGAAAGAATAGGAATTAAAACGATGGGAGATATGTATGAAATGGGAAAACTTTTATCATTCCAACAATTACAACTAAAATATAATTTGAAAAGTAATCAATATTTCAAATATCTTCAAATTCAAGATTAATTGAAAAAATATATACAAGGATATCAAACTTTAACCCCAGATTTATTGGAGGAAGGAATGAATAGAAAGGCAGAATCAAGCAATTTAATATCTTACTCATATAATATAATTCTAAATATAGAAACACCAACGACAGAGGCAATTAGAAGGGACTGGGAACAAGAGTTATTGATAAAAATTCCGAACGATAGATGGGATAAAAATGTATTATATGTAAACAAATGTTCAATGAATGTAAGACACAACCTAATTCAATTTAAAATTTAAAAACTAGACTGAATAAAATATTTTCAAATGTTTCCCCCATCTGCGACAAATGTCTAACTCAAAATGCCACTATAGCACATTCCTTTGTCTCTTGTACAAAACTGTATAAATTTTGGAATGAAATTTTTGGAATTTTTACAAAACTATTTAAACACAAAATTGAACCCCAATACAGAACTGATTATCTTTGGATCAATGGAAGAGGGAAGTAAACTAACTATATTCCAAGAAGCTTTTCTTAATTACGATCTAATAACAGCAAAAAACTTATACTCAAATTTTGGAAAAACGCACCCACGCCAACATTCAAAATGTGGATTTCAAGCATGTCTGAAACGCTACATTTGAAGAAATGAGATTCCTCCTACTAGGCAAAGTAGACCTATTCTTAAAGATTTGGTATCCTTTTATCAACTTTTTACAAGCATATGGTGCAACATAACATAACCTTAGAAATTAAATGGTTTAGAACCGGGTGACGGATGGGCAAAAATACGAGATAGGTAGATCTCTCCTAATCTTTCTTTTCTTTTACTTTCTCCTTTTCTTCCAATCTTTTAACTTCTCATCTCTGCCCTTTATTTCTTTTGCTTTCTGTTTCAACTCGCTTGACTATCTATTCCGACACTCTTTATTTCTTTTTTCTCTCTCTGCTCTTTTATTATTTAAAAAAAAGGAAAAAAAAAACAAAAACCATGGAGGTATGGGGGTCTGGTTCTCTTGGAAGTGCTGCATGTAAACTCACAAGTAGGAGAGCGGTTATATATATTCTGGGATGCAAGGGAGCTGATTGTGATTATCCCAGGGAACAAAGCTATAGACATAATAGAGGCATGTAACAGCCTTGCTTGCGCCAGGAAACCGACTATTAGACATACTGCTAAAATAATTGGTAAACTTGTAGCTACATTCTAGCTGCATAATTGGGCCATTACACTATCAAAGCTTGCAAAGAGCAAAATCTCGGCATTAAAAGCGAATGCTGGACATTTTTACGGGCCTATGCAGCCGCCAATCAAGGCATAAATTGAGCTACAATAGTGGATTAGCTATGTTTGTGATTGTTAATTCCCATCATTACATCAAACCCATTAGTCGTGTTATAAACTGATGCAAGCACCAAGGGCTGGGGAGCTACCGACACCATTTCCAGTTGGGGTGGTAGATGGGATTTGCACGAGTCTACTTTTCTTCAATGGCAAGTTATAAACTGTTTAGAAATGCTGGGAGCATGTCACGGGCTACGGGCTTAATGCACTAATCTGCAGCATATGCATGTCCGTCTTCAATAATACCACTGAGGTGGCGTATTTAAAACCTTATGGGTGGTATCAAGTCAATATCTTGTGATGAATTGGAAAAATTATTTTGGCTCTGGTGGATTGAAAGAAATATTTGGATATCAGCTACGTACCTTCCGGTTAAGCTCCATACAGTGGCGGACACCAGGTCACAAGTATTTAATTTCGACATCAAGTGGATGTTGAACCTCGAAATATTTGCAAAAACTATAGCCTAATATGGGACACCAGATATCGACCTCCTTGCGTCCAGGTTGAACCATTGGATACCAACATATGTCTCTTGAGAACCAGATCCTGGGGCAGTGGTGATGGACGAGTTCTCCCTACGTTGGGGGAAATGGGTTTTCTATGCTTTCCCCCATTCTGCTTCATCAGACAGGTGTTGCAGAAAACGCAACCAGATTCTGCAACAGAAAGGACCATGGACATCATACAGCAGCATGCAGAGAGAGTCCACTAGGAAGCAGTACCTTACCCACATAAGGATATGTGAGGTTACTATAGTCGGACCTAGACCACCTACATATCTGCTACGATCTCCACTGTGCTGGAACCCTCACGGGCCTGCTTTATGATGAGTCCCTCAGTTACAGTGCCATATACAGTGCCAGGAGTGCACTGTCATCCTATCTCAACATTGGAGTGGGATCTCACCAGCTGGTATCCACATTGAAGGGTTCTATCCCTCCCTGACCACGATATATTACCAGAGATATAGGGGTGGTGTTGACCCTACTCAGGAGCTGGTCGCCTTTGGCAGATTTACCACTGGACTTATTCACCTTCAAAGTGGTGATGGTAATGGCACTGAAGACAGCACAACGGGTCCAAACTCTACAGGAATTACCTGGATAGAATGGTTTCGACCCACAATCAAGTGACTGCATTATAGAAGAGTTGCTTAAACTACACAGACCTGCGACTAAAGGTCTGAAAATGGGCATCAGGAGATGGCTCAAGGTGGTATTCGGTGCAGCAGGTAAGACACTAACATTTTTTAAAATGCCATTCTACCAGGGCTGCATTCACATCAGCGGCAAGGACCATGGAGGTGTTCATGGATTATGTCCTCGCAATAGCGGGCTGGGCCAGTAAAACTACATTTCAGCGGTTTTATAACAGACCTGTGGCCGCTCCCGCAATGTTGGCGGATTCTGTTTTAAGTGCTGTTCCCTAAACGTTTGTCCCCGAGTTCAGGGGTTTATTGTTGTATTAACAAATGTTATTATTTTTCAGCTTGTTCAAGTCTGAAATACATTAACATACTTCCTCCATCAGTATTATGGCAGTGTGTGAGCATGGACGTGATCCAGGGCATGTAATCACAGAGCTTTGAAATCTTCACAAAGTCACTCACCTGACTCCGAAGTAAAATAGTAAGATTAAACAAGAACTTACCAGTTTGAAGTTTGATCTTTATTTTATGAGGAGTTGCGATGAGGGATTTTGTGCCCTCCGCTCCCAACCCTCTATCGTAAAGTCAACTGGTATATTCGAGTTCTTTAATCTTACTATCTTCAGTCATTGTTGTTATCTGTGATTCCACACCGCTGCTTTGTAGAATGTCGCGCATGCGTGCCTGGCGGGGTGTTCACGAAATCCTTCATCGCAACTCCTCATAAAATAAAGATCAAAGTTCAAACTGGTAAGTTCTTGTTTAATCTTACTATTCAACTCACATGTCTGTGACTCTGCCCAAGGGCAAGAGATTAGATTTAATTGAAGGCTGCATCAAGCTCTTGGGGGAGCAATCACCGTCAATTAGACATGTGGGCAACTTGATTGGTAAATTGATAGCTGCTTTTCCAGCTGTGCAGTATAGACTATTGCATACCGAAATTTACAGAGGGTGAAGGTCCAGGCACTCAGGATACATGTAGGTAATTTCAACCGGCCCATGCAATTTCCATTTGAGGCCATCGCTGAAGTACAGTGCTGGATAAGAAACATTTCAAATTGTTTTAGCAAAATTCTGATGGAAACACCTCAGTTTGCAGACTGATGTTAGTGCCCTAGGTCGGGGTGCTACTTGTACCATTTTAGCTGTGGAGGCACATGGAATAGGCATGAGGCATTTATTCTCCAATCAAATGGAATTAATATTTAGAGTGTAGGAGCATTTTACGGGCTCAAGGCTTATTGTATCACCAAGCAGCACTTACATGTTCAACTTCAGATTGACCACACCACGGCAGTGGCTTATGTTAATGCCTACGGCCATACTAGCATGAACACGCCCGATCCAGTCTGTTCTCGGAAGCGAAGCAGGCTCAGACCTGGTTAGTACTTCGATGGGAGACACATGGGTGGAATCAAGTCAAAACCTTGTGACAGATTGGCTAACCTTATCTGGCACGGATGCATTAAAAAGAACATTTCGATTTCAGCTGTCTATTTGCCAGGTATACTCAATATGGTGACCTAGACACCAGGTCACGCAGATTCAATGACAACACAGAGTGGAAGTTGAATCATGATGTATTTAATGAACTTGTTCTTCGGTATGGGATGCCAGATTTTGATTTGTTTGCATCCAGACTCCATCACTAGGTACAGAAATATGTTTCGTGGGAACCAGATCCAGAGGCAGTAGCGGTCGATGCGTTCTCGCTACACTGGGGCGGAATGTTTATATGCATATTTCCCCCTTCTGCATCATCAGTCGGTGCTTGACCAAGATCAAGCAGGACTCCGCTTCAGGAGTTGGTGGTATCCGACTGGCCTACACACAGACATTATTACACAGCCTATTATGGTGGCTCCAAAACGTCATGATCTGTTGGTGCACCCTATGACTGGAGATCCGTGCCCGTTATATGATCATGCTAATTTATTAATTTGCAGATTTAAAGAAGACCATACCAGGGTCTGGGACTATCCAATCGTACTATGGATGTCATCACATCGTCCTGGAAGGATAGTACGAAAAAGCAATACATCTCTTATGTCAGGAAATGGGAGGAATTTTGTTTACATGGGAACATTACATACCACACAGCTTCCATACCAGATCTGCTTGAATGTCTGTCCAAATTACATTTCGATGACGGGTGAGCTATAGTGCCATCAATAGTGCCAGGAGTGCCCTATCCTCGTACCTATGCTGGGGGTCGGAACGTCAGTCTGTGGGATCTCATCCGTAATATCCAGATTTATGAAGGGTGTTTTAATTCCAATTCCCCAGGCCTAGGTATTCTGAAATCTGGGATGTGAGCATGGTACTGACACTGTTTCGTCAGTGGAGTACAGCCACATCCTTGTCATTGCCAAAGATTACCCTAAAGTTGGTTATGTTCATGGTGCTGGTGTCAGCGCAAAGGGATCAAACTTTGCACAAACTGCGTCTGGACACGATGGTGTCATCAGGAAATGACGTTATATTTTACATCCATGACCTAATTCAACAAAGCAGACAGGGGTGTCAGGGAAGTTTGTACTGTCAGCATATCCCACGGATTACGGCCGTGTGTAGTGGCGCA
The DNA here is from genome assembly GCA_035221665.1 of Okamejei kenojei. Taxonomy (NCBI): domain Eukaryota; kingdom Metazoa; phylum Chordata; class Chondrichthyes; order Rajiformes; family Rajidae; genus Okamejei; species Okamejei kenojei. The sequence continues at coordinate 65,603,830 of CM069141.1, read as the reverse complement.
CTTGAGGAGCTATATCAAGGTCACCAAGAGCCTCAGAGGCTCCAAAGTAGCATTGTTTATTAGCCACAAAAAAGCCACATCTGTAAGTGTCCGTTCAGACCATCTTAAGATGGCTAAAACAAGTGCTGGGTTGTGCAGCAGTTGATACTGACAATTTTAAATCTCACTCCACCAGGGAGGCATCAACGTCAGCAGCGAGGCTACACCATATCCTTTGAGGTCAAAGGAGTTGACTTTCAAAGGTTTTATAATAAACCACTTATTGAACACCGGGGGTGTTCGCCCATTCCATTTTAAGTTCTGTCTCATAGCTTCTCCCTGGGAGAGAGGAGTCGCTATTGTGTTTCTCTTGTTATTTTGTGAATAAGGCAACATGTTAATCAGTACCATGTTTCATTGCATTACTAATTATTCACCTCTCCCAAGTCAACTGATGCAGTGTGAGACGACTGGATTTGGATCAGCGTGAAATCACAGATCCTTGAAACCTTCACGGAGTCACGTGAGTACTTTACTTCACGTGAAGTAAAATAGTAAGATTAAACGAGAACTAACCAGTTTGAAGTTTGATCTTTATTTTATGAGGAGTTACGATGAGCGATTACGTGCCCACCGCTCCCATCCCTCATATCGCAAAGCTCATCTGGTAGTTCTAAGTTTATAATCTTACTATGTCACTTCAATTACTGTTATTCTGTGATTTCACACCGCTGCTTTGAAGAATGACACGCGTACGTATTGGCGGGGTTCTTCACGTAATCGTCATCGTAACTCCTCATAAAATAAAGATCAAACTTCAAACTGTTAAGTTCTCATTTAATCTTACTATTTATCAGAGGACATGGCTATGTGGAGGTGATAGGGACAGAATCAATTGCAGACTTCCAACCTTGAATACCTTGGCAGTGATAGTGGGCCTGCCTCACACATGAAGGGGAACAATGTGAGTAAACTATAAGAAGAAATACAAACTCCAAAAGGGCCACAGTTTAAGAATAAGGAGTAAGCCATTTAGAACGGAGACGAGGAAACACTTTTTCTCACAGAGAGTGGTGAGTCTGTGGAATTCTCTGCCTCAGAGGACGGTGGAGGCATGTTCTCTGGATGCTTTCAAGAGAGAGCTAGATAGGGCTCTTAAAAATAGTGGAGTCAGGGGATATGGGGAGAAGGCTGGAACGGGGTACTGATTGGGGATGATCAGCCATGATCACATTGAATGGCGATGCTGACTCGAAGGGTCAAATGGCCTACTCCTGCACCTATTGTCTATTGTCTATTGTCTATTTTCAATCAATTAAATAAAGGGCAAAATCATAAGGAGTTACTGACACTCACAGTGATAACAAATCGATAATGGTGTCTCAGGTTCTTCTGTGGAAAATAATACATAAAAATGTCAAGGGAAATGATTTCATTTTATCAAGACCATTGTATTTTTTATTTTAACATGTAAATCTTCCACAGTGACTGCATTTTTAAGTCATTTATCTTCTCTGTGATTTCATCTCCCCCCCTTCTTCTAATTTCATGTATTTTTATTTTTTCCCATAATCATTACAATCCACATTCAGCCCATCAGTTCCTTGCCAGTCCAATCAGAGCAATCTCCTCAGTCCTAATTCTCCACTACCTTAATCCCTGTTACTCTCCCCCACAAGCCTAGCATTTGTTTATTGATTCTTTTCCCTCTTATATAACCTTAGGGATAGTTTACAGTGGTCAACACCAGCACCCTTTGGAATGAAGGAGGAAACCAAAGCACCAGGGAAATCCTCGTGATTACAATGGGAATATGCAGACTACACATAGACAACACCACAAACACAAATCCCTGTTTTGCCGTGATGCTGCTCCTTTCCTATCTCCCCACTTCTTCTTTTTCCATTATTTATTTCTCCTTTATTTCCATTGTATTATCTTTCCATTCAAACGTTTACGTCCATTATTGCTGTGATCTTTTGTTAACCTTTGATATTTTCTGTCTACCATCCTAAAATAAAGCTCTTACAGAAATGACACATAAATTACAAATAAGGATAACTATTGATTTTGCAAATCTGGACAGTGAAGATTTATGCAACCACTTCAATAATATTGAAGGTACACAAAAGGCTGGAGAAACTCAGCGGGTGCAGCAGCATCTAAGGAGAGAATGAGATAGGCGACGTTTCGGGTCGAGACCCTTCTTCAGACTGGTCAGGGATCAGGGAAACGAGAGATATAGACGGTGATGTGGAGAGATAAAGAACAATAAATGAAAGATATGCAAAAAATGTATCGATGATAAAGGGAACAAGCCATTGTAAGCTGTTTGTAGTGTGAAAATTGGACGCTAGTGCGACTTGGGTGGGTGAGAGATAGAGAGCGAGGGAATGCCAGGGCCCGTGGGAAGGGGGGGAGACAGCAAGGGTTAACAGAATTGAGAAAACTCAATGTTCAAGCCCAGAGGATGCAGACTCCCCAAGCGGAATATGAGGTGCTGTTCCTCCAACATGCGGTGTTGCTCACTCTGGCCGTGGAGGAGGCCCAGGACCGAGAGGTCGGATACGGAATGGGAGGGGGAGTTGAAGTGCTGAGCCACCGGGAGGTCGGGTTGGTTATTGTGGACCGAGCGGAGGTGTTCGGCGAAACGATCGCCAAACCTCCGCTTGGTCTCACCGATATAGATCAGCTGGCATCTGGAGCAGCGGATGCAGTAGATGAGGTTGGAGGAGGTGCAGGTGAACCTCTGTCGGACCTGGAAGGACTGCTTGGGTCCCTGAAAGGAGTGGAGGGGGGAGGTGAAGGGACAAGTGTAGCATCTCTTGCGGTTGCAAGGGAAAGTGCCCGGGGAAGGGGTGGAGCGGGAGGGAAGGGAAGAATTGACAAGGGAGTTGTGGAGGGAGCGGTCTTTGCGGAAAGCAGACAGAGGAGGAGATGGGAAGATGTGGCGAGTGGAGGGGTCCGCTTGGGGAGTCTGCATCCTCTGGGCTTGAACATTGAATTTTCTCAATTCTGTTAGCCCTTGCTGTCTCCTCCTCTTCCCACCTCGGGCCCTGGCATTCCCTCTCTCTCTATCTCTCCCCCACCCAAGTCGCATTAGCTTCTCATTTTCACACTACAAACAGCTTACAATGGCCTGTTTCCTTTATCATCGATACTTTTTTGCATATCTTTCATTCATTGTTCTTTATCTCTCCACATCACCGTCTATATCTCTCGTTTCCCTGATCCCTGACCAGTCTGAAGAAGGGTCTCGACCCGAAACGTCGCCCATCTCCTTCGCTCCTTAGATGCTGCTGCACCCGCTGAGTTTCTCCAGCCTTTTCTGTACCCTCGATTTTCCAGCATCTGCAGTTCCTTCTTTAACAAATCAATAATATTGAATATGTGTATGAATAGTATTGGGCAAGGAAAGAAGCTGCTCAAGGAACATAAACCATCAAGAACAGAAATAAAAATAGCAATTGCAGGAAACATTTTCTATGTTGACAAAAGCTACATACATAGATCTATGTGCTCCATCTTCAAAAATGTGCAGTTAAAACTGTGTGATTTTTTTATTATGAATAGGTTTTGCCATCCTTCCCATCCAGAGGAAGCTAGATTCTGCAAATTTAGTTTTGTTTAGAGATACAGCGCGGAAACAGGCCCTTCGGCCCACCGCGTTCCACACCAACCAGTGGTCCCCGCACATTAACACTATCCAATACACACTAGCGACAATTTACTTTAATAAGCCAATTAATCCACAAACCTGTACATATTTGGAGTGTGGGAGGAAACCGAAGATCTCAGAGAAAACTCAGGCGGTCACGGGGAGAAAGTACAAACTCCGTACAGACAGCACCCGTAGTCGGGATCAAACGCAGGTCTCTGGCGCTGTTACTGCTGTGGCGGCAACTCTACCGCTGCGCCAGCGTGCCGCCCTGAGAATAGAATGTCTGCTGGAACTGAGTAAGATGACGAGTCAAGAATTATACTGTGTGGTAATAAGCCCCTCGGACAACTACAAGTCTGCATTGACTGTCAAGTGGTAAAAAGGGCACAAAGTGTTGAAGTAACTCAACAGGCCAGGCAGCATCTCTGGAGAACATAGATAGGTGAAATTTTGGGTCTGAATTAGTGTGAAGTGAAATACAGGTGGATACAGGTGAGGAGGGTCTTTTTGATTGGCCCCTGAGTAGACAGAGGCTAGACATGAAAAAGAGGTGACAAAAGGATGGCTAGCCTCCATCTACCCATGGGCCAAACAAAAAAACCCTCCTCACCTCTATCCACCTATCACTTGCCACCTATCCACCTATCACTTGCCAGACTTTGTTCCTTCCCATAGAAACATAGAAATTAGGTGCAGGAGTAGGCCATTCGGCCCTTCGTGCCTGCACCGCCATTCAATATGATCATGGCTGATCATCCAACTCAGTATCCCATACCTGCCTTCTCTCCATACCCTCTGATCCTCTTAGCCACAAGGGCCACATCTAACTCCCTCTTAAATATAGCCAATGAACTGGCCTCAACTACCCTCTGTGGCAGAGAGTTCCAGAGACTCACCACTCTCTGTGTGAAAAAAGTCTTTCTCATCTCGGTCTTAAAGAATTTCCCCCTTATCCTTAAGCTGTGATCCCTTGTCCTGGACTTCCCCAACATCGGGAACAATCTTCCTGCATCTAGCCTTTCCAACACCTTAAGAATTTTGTAATTTTGTTTCTATAAGATCCCCTCTCAATCTCCTAAATTCTAGAGAGTATAAACCGAGTCTATCCAGTCTTTCTTCATAAGACAGTCCTGACATCCCAGGAATCAGTCTGGTGAACCTTCTCTGCACTCCCTCTATGGCAATAATGTCCTTCCTCAGATTTGGAGACCAAATTCCCACTACCCACCCATTCCCCACTTTCTCTACCCCAGCACAGTCAGTCTGAGGGAGGGTCCCGACTTGAAATAAATAAGTTGACAGAATGGTCAAATGCATGGCAGATGAAAATTAATATGGAGAAGAATGAAGTGATGGACATTGGAAGAAAAAATGAAAATAGATAAAATGTAAGTTTATTGTTGTCATATGTGGCTGAGGCACAGTGAAGAGCATTGTTTTGCATGCTATCCAATTAATCCCAATACTACTCATAAATCCAATGAAGCAAAACTCAACTGCAATAGGAAACGACAAAGGGAAAGATAGAGAGTGCAGAATACAGTTCTCAGCATTGTAGCTCACAAGGTCCACAGCCGAAGTCCAATGTCAATTATGTGGTAGAGATTTATCGGACAGTAGTCTAGCTTATGGAAGGACCGTTCAGAAGCCTGATAACAAAGGGTAAGATTCTAGTGTTCCTGATTCTAGTGGTCTGTGCTTACAAGTTTATGTATCTTCTGTCTGATGGGAGTGAGGAAGAAGGAAACACCATGGTGGGACAAGTCTTTGATTATGTTGGCTGCTTTCTCAAGCCAGTTTGAAATGTACATGAGTCAAGGTTGGGAAGTCTGGTCTGTGTGATGGACTGGGCTATATCTACAACTCTCTGCAACTTTTTGTGGTCATGGGCAGATCCGTTCCCAAAGCGAAGCTGTGATGCAATCCAACATTATGCTTTCTGTGGCGCATCCGTAGAAGTCATTGGTGACATACCTAACTTTCTCAGTCCCTTGAGAAAGTAGAGGCATTGGTGTGCCTTCTTGACTGTTGTTTCAATATGATTGATCCATGACAGATCAATGGCAAAATTTATGCAGAGAACGAAGCTCTCAACTAATTCCACTTCAATGCCATTGATGCTCATTGGGACATGTACTCCCACCATGCTTCCTGAAGTCATTAACTTACTCCTTAGTCTTGCTGACATTGAGGGAGAGGTTGTTGTCCTGACGGCATTCTCCTAAGTCCTCTATCTCCTTCCTATCCCTTGTCTTGTCATTGTTTGTGATCCAGCCCACCACCGTGGTGTAGTAACAGTTGGATTTGGCCATACAATCGTGAAGGTAAAGGGAGTATAGCAGGGGACTAAGAACGCATCCTTGCGAGAGAATTATTGTGGAGGATGTGTTGTTAACTATCCTCATTGATTGTGGTTTGTGGGTCAGAAAGTCGAGGATCCAGTAACAGAGGGGCGTGCTGTCCAAGAGTTTGGAGATGAGTGTAGATGGGATTATGCGGGTGAAGATGGAGCTGTAGTTGTGGGTCTAGTGTGGGTGTCCTTCTTGTATAGTGTTCCAGAGATGAGTTCAGGACCAAGGAGATGCTGTCTGCCTTGGACCTGTTGCAACGGTAGGCAAACTGCAATGGATCAAGACTGTCTGGGAGGCTGGAGGATATATGGTTCAATTCTAATGTCTGTGCAGAAAAAGAAGGATCTGGTTGTATCTTCTCGTGTTTTATAAAAATATGGCAAGACATGTAGTGGTGAGTGACGGTTATGTGATCATACACATAATAAATCAGAACATAAAATTCAAAAACAAAGAAGTCATGCAAATGAATTATAAATCATTGTTTGGATCAAAACTTGACTTTTGTCTTCATTTCTAGTCATCAAACTATAAGGGTGATGTACAGGTCCTGGAGAATGTATGTGAAAAGGTTTACCAGAAGAATTATCTTTTGAGCAAAGAAGGTTGAGAGGCGATACGATAGTGGTCCATATAGAAACATAGAAACATAGAAACATAGAAAATAGGTGCAGGAGGAAGCCTTCGAGCCAGCACCACCATTCATTGTGTTCATGGCTGATCGTCCCCAATCAATAACCCGTGCCTGCCTTCTTCCCATATCCCTAGATTCCACCAGTCCCTAGGGCTCTATCTAACTCTCTCTTAAATCCATCCAGCGATTTGGCCTCCACTGCCCTCTGTGGCAGGGAATTCCACAAATTCACAACTCTCTGGGTGAAAATGTTTTTTCTCACCTCAGTCTCACCAAGGAGAAGGATATTGAACTTGGTGAGTTAAGGGGAAAGAGTAGAGTAGCTATGGAAACTATGAGATTCAAAGAGGAGGAAGTACTGACACTTTTGAAAAATATAAAAGTGGATAAGTCTCCAGGTCCTGACAGGATATTCCCTAGGACATTGAGGGAAGTTAGTGTAGAAATAGCAGGAGCTATGACAGAAATATTTCAAATGTCATTAGAAACGGGAACAGTGCCGGAGGATTGGCGTACTGCGCATGTTGTTCCATTGTTTAAAAAGGGTTCAAAGAATAAACCTAGCAATTATAGACCTATTAGTTTTGACGTCAGTGGTGGCAAATTAATGGAAAGGATACTTAGAGATAATATATATAAGCATCTGGATAAACAGGGTCTGATCAGGAACAGTCAACATGGATTTGTGCCTGGAAGGTCATGTTTGACAAACCTTCTTGAATTTTTTGAAGCGGTAACTAGGGAAATTGATGAGGGTAAAGCAGTGGATGTTGTCTATATGGATTTCAGTAAGGCCTTTGACAAGGTTCCCCATGGAAGGTTGGTTAAGAAGGTTCAATCTTTGGGTGTTAATGGCGGAGTAGCAAGATGGATTCAACAGTGGCTGAATGGGAGATGTCAGAGAGTAATGGTGGATGGCTGTTTGTCAGGTTGGAAGCCGGTGACCAGTGGGTGCCTCAGGGATCTGTGTTGGGTCCACTGTTGTTTGTCATGTACATCAATGATCTGGATGATGGGGTGGAAAATTGATAAGTAAGTATGCAGATGATACTAAGATAGGTGGTGTTGTGGATAATGAAGTAGATTTTCAAAGTCTACAGAGAGATTTGGGCCATTTGGAAAAGTGGGCTGAAAGATGGCAGATGGAGTTTAATGCTGATGAGTGTGAAGTGCTACATCTTGGCAGGACAAATCAAAATAGGACGTACATGGTAAATGGTAGGGAATTGAGGAATGCTGTGGAACAGAGGATCTAGGAATAACTGTGCATAGTTCCCTGAAGGTGGACTCGCATGTAGATAGGGTGGTAAAGAAAGCCTTTGGTGTGCTGGCCTTTATAAATCAGAGCATTGAATATAGGAGTAGGGAAGTAATGTTAAAATTGTACAAGGCATTGGTAAGACCAATTCTGGAGTATGGTGTACAATTTTGGTCGCCTAGTTATAGGAAGGATGTCAACAAAATAGAGAGAGTACAGAGGAGATTTACTAGAATGTTGCCAGGGTTCCAGCAACTATGTTACAGAGAAAGGTTGAACAAGTTAGGTCTTTATTCTTTGGAGCGCAGAAGGTTAAGGGGGGACTTGATTGAGGTCTTTAAAATGATGAAAGGGATAGACAGAGTTGACGTGGATACGTTTTTCCCATTGAGGGTAGGGAAGATTCAAACAAGAGGGCATGACATGAGAATTAAGGGACAGAGGTTTCGGGGTAACGTGAGGGGGAACTTCTTTACTCAGAGGGTGGTGGCTGTGTGGAATGAGCTTCCAGCAGAGGTGGTGGAGGCAGGATCGATTTTAACATTTAAGAGTAAAGTGGATAGGTATATGGACGTGAAGGGAATGGAGGGGTATGGTCTGAGTGCAGGTAGATGGGACTAGGGGAAAGCAAATGGTCGGCACGGACTGGAAGGGCCGAGAGGGCCTGTTTCCGTGCTGTAATTGTTATATGGTTATATGGTTATAAATGGTCTCCACTTTATTCTAAGACTCTGGCCCCTGGTTCCGGACTCGCCCAACATTGGGAACATTTTTCCTGCATCTAGCTTGCCCAGTCCTTTTATAATTTGCTATGTTTCTATAAGATCCCCGCATCCTTCTAAACTCCAGTGAATACAAGCCTAGTCTTTTCAATCTTTCCTCATATGACAGTCCCGCCATCCCAGGGATCAATCTCGTGAACCTACGCAGCACTGCCTCAATCACAAGGATGTCCTTCCTCAAATTAGGAGACCAAAACTGTACACAATACTCCAGATGTGGTCTTACCAGAGCCCCATACAACTGCAGAAGAACCTCTTTACTCCTATACTTAAATCCTCTTGTTATGAAGGCCAACATTCCATTAGCTTTCTTCACTGCCTGCTGTACCTGCACGCCAAATTTCAGTGACTGGTGTACAAGGAAACTCAGTTCTCGCTGAACCTCCCCTTTACCTAACCTAACCACATTGAGATAATAATCTGCCCACTTGTTTTTGCCGCCAAAGGGGATAACCTCAGGTTTATCTATATTATACTGCATGTGCCCCGCATCTGCCCACTCACGCAACCTGTCCAGGTCACCCTGCAACCTCCTAACATCCTCTTCACAGTTCACATTGCCACCCAGCTGTGTGTCATCTGCAAACGTGCTAGTGTTGCTCCTAAATCCCTCTTCCAAATCATTCTTATATATGGTAAACAGTTGCGGCCCCAACACCGAGCCTTGCGCCACTGTGCATAGTATGTCAGGCAGTGGCGTCACTCCACTCGCCACTGCCTGACATACTGAAAAGGACCCGTTCACTCCTACTCTTTGTTTCCTGTCTGCCAACCAATTTTCTATCCATGTCAACACCCTACCCCCAATACCATGTGCTCTAATTTTAGTCACCAGTCTCCCGTGCAGGACCTTATCAAAGGCTTTCTGAAAGTCTAGATACACTACATCCACTAACTCCCCTTCATCCATTTTACTTGTCACATCCTCAAAAAATTCCAGAAGATTAGTCAAGCATGATTTCCCTTTCATAAATCCATGTTGACTTGAATGAATCCTTTTACTGCTATCCAAATGCCCCATTATTACCTCTTCAATAATAGACTCCAGCATCTTTCCCACTACTGGTCAGGCTAACTGGTCTGTAATTCCCCATTTTCTCTCTTGCTCCTTTCTTGAAAAGTGGGATAACATTAGCTATCCTCCAATCCACAGGAACTGATCCTGAATCTATTGAACATTGGAAAATGATCACCAATGCGCCCACTATTTCTAGAGCCACCTCGCTGAGGACCCTGGGATGCAGACCATCTGGTCCAGGGGATTTATCATCCTTCAGTTCGTTTAGCCTACCCAATACTACTTCTCGCCCAATGAAAATTTATTTCAGTTCCTCTACCCCCTTAGATGATCAGAACTGACAGACAGACTAAATAAGGAAAGTAGGAATGGGTGACGTTTTGGGTCGAGACCCTTCTTCAGACTGAAGAAGGGTCTTTTCCAAAAACGTCACCCATTCGTACTCCAGCATTTTGTGTCTCCCTTCGATTTAAACCAGCATCTGCAGTTCTTTCCTACTAAAGTTATTTTCTTTCATGAATGGTTCAAGAAAGGAAGCACGTGTTAAAATGAAGGGGAAAAGATTCTTGCAAAGTGGAAGGAAAAAAGTTTTTCTCTGGAGAATAGTTATGAAAGGGGTCTTCTTGCCAGGAAGGTGATGGACACAGTCAATCAGGAACTTTAAAAGAGAATTGCTCAGGCACTTCAGTGAACATGATTTTCAACTCTGTAAGAATGAGTTGGTGACAATATTGAATTAAAGGAACCTGACATGGGGTTGATGGGCTAAAAGACTAAAGGGCCTGTCCCACTTGGCCGTCATTTACGCGACAGGCCGGTAGTGACTGTCCCACTTGGCCGTCATCACGCGTCTTCATGCGTCCACACAGCCGTCAAGCGTGCGTGCCGTCATTTGAATATCCAGTTTATGATATTTACCCAGTTTATGATATTTATGGTGATTTTCTAAAATGTTCCAGTTTCTTGAGTGGTGCTAGCAATTGGAAAAACTGCAGATGTAATGCCCCTATTCAAAAAAAGAGGCGCATGAAAAGTAGCAAGCTGCAGACCAAATTAATCTGTGGGAAGGAACTGCAGATGCTGGTTTAAATTGACGATAGACACAAAATGCAGGAGTAACTCAGTGGGACCGGCAGCATCTCTGGAGTGAAGGAATGGACGATGTTTCAGTCTGAAGTTGGGTCTTGACTCGAAACGTCAACCATTCGACCCGAAACGTCACCCTGTCCCACTTGCCCGTCATTTACGCGACAGGCCGGTGGCGCGCGAAGATTTCATACAGGACAAAATCCTGGTGCGCTGGACGATACTGCGCGCAACTCCACACTCCTCCACGCCACTCCATGCGCCTGTCCCGCGCTACCCACACACTACCAGGTTGCGTAAACGCCGCGCAAATGACTGCCAAGTGGGACAGGCCCTTAAATCACTTACTGAGCCATAATAAATCTATGCAAGTTGAATGAATCTATGGACATCAGATCTACACTAGACTTGGAATGAAACATTATTTTTCTTTGCTCTGGAAGGCATGTCAAGGTGAAGAATGACATTATCTCCAATAGACTACAGAAAGAGAAATAAAGTGATGTGGTAAGCCTCAATGATTTGCACCTGAATTTTGTTCCCATGTCACTGTACGTTCATACACTGTACTGTTCATAGAAACATAGAAACATAGAAATTAGGTGCAGGAGCAGGCCATTCGGCCCTTCGAGCCTGCACCGCCATTCAATATGATCATGGTTGATTATCCAACTCAGTATCCTGTACCTGCCTTCTCTCCATACCCCCTGATCCCTTCAGCCACAAGGGCCACATCCAACTCCCTCTTAAATATGGCCAATGAACTGGCCTCAACTACCTTCTGTGGCAGAGAATTCCACACTCTCAGTGTGAAAAACGATTTTCTCATCTCGGTCCTAAAAGACTTCCCCCTTATCCTTAAACTGTGACCCCTTGTCTTGGACTTCCCCAACATCGGGAACAACCTTCCTGCTTCTAGCCTGTCCAACCCCTTAAGAATTTTGTAAGTAATTTTGTTCATGTATGAGTGAGGTAACCAAACCAGCATGGAAAAGCCAAATCACCAATCCTTATCAGCCTCTAGGTTTTGGCCAAGCCTTTCAATGGAGAGTTGTGATGAAGACCTTATGGCCTGTTTTATTTATTTGTTGCAGCTCCTGACCTTTATGGTAGTGCAGTGGCAGTCTTCCTGCCAACATTATCCAGCGCAGCAACTATAGGCTCCCCATTGCTGAGGGTGCTCCCATAGACATTTAGTTAACTTTTGCTCCGGAGATTGGCCTGTTGTCAAAGGCAGAGAGCTCACGGTCTCTTGAACCTGCTCAGAGGATGAGGATGACACAATCCTAACCATGGACCGGGTGGAGGGGAAGGCTGGAAATTGTCAGGAAATCACTGAAGCTTCCTTCCTCTGTCATCAGCTTTCCTGCCACTGGTTTGGTTAAGTAGCACATGCATTCTGGGCTGTTTAAGCGGCAGCACAGTGGCAAGTGAACCAAATTTAGATGGAGGTCAATGATACTTCCCAACCTAATTTTACTTTTATTTCTATGCAAACTGTCATTCAGGCAACCTGTCACAGAGATTTGTATATTTGTTCTTGAACTTTCCTTGTGCCTTAACCTCCGGGACTCTTCCAGGGGGATAAATTTAGCTTTTGACCACTGACGGATAGAATAATCTATAAATAAAGAGTAAAGTTCACCGTACAAACAGTAGGTGGCATCCTTTACCTCTTATTACCACCGGCGTCAAGTTCTGGGCTCTGGGAATGAAATAATAACGGCCCAGAATTTCCACAATGCTGCTCACTGCTCACACTCACTGCTCACTTACCCAGAACACTGCAAGTACTGCTAAGAGGCACCTCCAACCTGATCAGCAATGTCCTGACTCCAATTGTTAATCACACGGGGAAGTTTGAATGGCGATTAAAAAAACTCCAAACTTTAAAAATCTGGTAAAAATTGAACGTGTTCAAAATATATTTTTTTAAATGGAGACACAAAACTCAAATAAAAAATATTTATTTCATACAATTATGAGTAAATTACCTGCAATTTATCCCTCTCCCTCTAGGTCACTCTAATCCATGGGAATAAGCTTAGGTCATCCAAGAATTTAGTGCCACGAATTTGAAGCTGCTAACTCTTTCCACCACCATTACACCATGTTAGTAATCGTGTATACTTGTAAATCTTTCCAAAAACATTGCTGCATTGACATTGGCTTTGAGACTCACAGTATCTGTCTGTACCTGGAATGTCAGCCTGTTTAACTCAATCTGTTCAAAACGTGTCCAGTTTTGCTGTGTTATCATATAATTGCGAGATTCAAGTTCCTTGGTGTTAATATATCCAATGATCTGTCATGCACCAACAACATTGATGCAACAGCGAAGAAGGCACAACAAAGCCTCTACTTCCCGAGGAGACTGAGGAAATTTGGCATGTCTCCAATGATTCTTACAAGTGCACATGTTGCAACACAGCTTGTTTTAGGAACTCATCTGTCCAAGAACACAAGAATTGCAGAGATTTGTAGATGTAGGCCAGATCCACCACACAGACTTAATTTCCCACAATCACTCTGCACTGCCTTGGAAAAGCAGTCAACATAATCAAAGACTTGTCCCACCCCGATCATTCCTTCTTCTCCCTGTTCCCATCCAGTAGAAGGTAAAGAGGTTCGAAGCACACACCACCAGAACCAGGAACAGCTTCTCCCCCCCCCCCCCCGGTTATCAAGCTTCTGAAGGGTTCTAATCAATATCTAGGGTACTGTCCCATTCAGCTCTATCCCATTGGGGATATTGGACTTTGTTTATTGAACTGATGCCTCAAATGCCGACTATATCCTGCATTCTGCATCTTCTCCTTTGCTCTATCTATTGTACCTGAGTAACATGATTGTACTTGTTTATGGTACATCTGAACTGTTTGGATAGCAAGCAAAACAAAGCTTTTCACTGAAATACGTAACAATAATATACCAAAATCTAAACCTAAATCTAAATTGATTCAGATTCTTACAAACTGATCAGCCAAGCTTCTTTAAAATATAAGTTTAAGTCTCGTGGACAGCTGTTAAGTTTATATCTTTCACACAGAACCATTAAATAGCTTACTGGAGCAGTTTAGCACTGATAGTTGTCTGTGCAACACCATTAGAGAAATCTGTGCTTTATGTAAAGATTTTAGTTTAGAGATACAGTGTGGAAACAGGCCCTTCGGGTCCTCGCCAACCAGAAATCACCCATACACTAGTTCTATCCTACACACGAGGGACAATTTTACTAAGCCAATTAACCAACAAATCTCTATGTCTTTGGAGTGTGGGAGGAAACCAGAGCACCCGGGGAAAACCCATGTGGTCACAGGGAGAATGTACAAACTCCGTGCAGGCAGTACTCATAGTCAGGATCGAACCTGCCACTGCGTCACTGTGCCGCCCCTAAAACGGGAGGTGGGAATTAGTCTCCTAAAACCAGACAAGATCCAACTATGAGTTGATTAGTAGTTTAATTGGATACAGTAAAGTGTAGAAAGGTGGTGGAAGAACAAGGGTGGAGAGTAGGTAAATCGAGGACCAGAGGACATAGATTTAAGGTGAAGGGGAAAAGATTTAATAGGAATCTGAGGGATGACATTTTCACACAATGGGTGGTGGGTGTATGGAACAATACTAGTGAAGAATACCAGGGGAGGTAGTTGAGGCAGGGACTATCCCAACATTTAAGAAACAGACAGGTACATGATTAGGACATTGTTGGCCGATGTGGGCAAGTTGGGCTGAAGGGCCTGTTTCCATGCTGCATCACTACGACTCTGTGAGTTGACATCTGTGTGAGAGAGAATAGGTTACAAGGAGATTAGTGGAGGAATGAGACAGTTAGCATCAACTCAATGGACTGGGGTTGAAGATTGCAACCTTCATGTGGTCCACCCTGGATTGATGAATGCAATCAACCTGGCGTGCACAATCAAATAAAATCAAATAGAACAAGTTGTCCAACAACTTTAGGCTGTGCACGCCATACGCAAGAAGAAGAAGAACTCAATGGGATTGAAAAGTCACCTAAATGTTATAAAGAAATATGAATATGGGTTGCTGTAATTCAGAATGCATTGCCCACAAGCATATTCACTAGTATTTCTCAAGAGCAAAATTGATACAGACTTTCACTGGAAGAACTGACAGTACCATGGAGAATGGATGAGGGAGTGGGACTAATCAGTTAGTTCCTTCCAAGAACTGGCTCCAATAGAATGAAGAGAATGGCCTTGCTCTATGTGCATGATGCTTAGAGAGGCCTTTTCACCCCTCTGCAGCCGTTCTTTTCTAAGTGACCGGGAGCCATCTGGCTGCAGGCGTCTTGCGATGCTCACCCTGCACATCTTACCAAGCACGTCTGCAGATGGATGTGCAGCTCGTGAGCAGGGATTGATCAGTCCTGACAGCTGGTGTCCCAGGCTGGAGCAGGGGCCTCCCTTCCTAAATCCATGGTATGCTATCACAGTAGGTGCGGCTGCAGATCACCACAGCCTTCTCATTCTTGGGATAACACGCAGACTCTCCCAGAATTCGCAGACACCCCTCCCTGTCATTTGACCTTCGACATGGACAAAAAATGTGTTTCACGACTTGTTGGTAGGGAATGAGATGAAGTTTGATTAAGCCATCATCTTGTTGCTTGCGGGGGTGGGTGATTGGGGGTGCAGTGAGTGTGGGGGAGGGGAGGGGGGGTGGGGGGAGGGTCACTGTTCTCTGCGATAGATGCTGCTGCAATTATGATATTCTAAACAAGAGGAACATTCTCCCCATGTCCATCTGTTTAGCGTTATTGGAATTTTATAAATTCAGTTAGATCCCCGCTCATTATTCCTAACTCCAAGGAATTGCCAGACATCTGTACCTAAGGCCTGTTCCTGTGCTGTACTGCCTAAGTTCTATCTTCAGGTAAGTAGTTTGCTGTGCACGCACCTGAAAGTGCTGACGTGACCTTTAGTATTTCAGTCCCCCAGTCCAATGTCTTACAGTGAAGTCAATTACAATGCAGACCTTCATTCAGACAAGATCCAGGCAGAGTTTAACTGATTGCTGTTCGTAGAATGACTGTCTATCCAGCTGTGTTAGTCATGGTGGTTTAGTGTTAATCAGTTGGTTTTGGTTTAGCACCAGGTCAATACTAGGTCGCAGATGCCCAGTTGCAAGACTTCACTCTAAGACATAGGACTGGGGGACTTAAACTCTAAAGGTCACATCAGCACTTTCAGGTGTGTGCACAGCAAACTACTTACCTGAAGATAGAACTTAGACAGTAAAGCACAGGAACAGGCCTTAGGTACAGATGTCTGGCGATTCCTTGGAGTTAAGAATAATGACTGGGGATCTAATCGAATTTATACAATTCCAATAAGGCTAAACAGATGGACATGGGGAGAATGTTCCTCTTGTTTAGGGTGCCTAGAATATTCCTCATGATGTCTGTGATGAACATGATGCCAAATTCAACTAATCTCTTCTGCCAGCATGTGATCCACATTGCTTCACTCCCTGCATATTCATGTGCCTGTCTAAAACCCTTTGCAAAGCCACGATTGTATCTGCTTCTCCCACCACACCTGGCAATGCGTTCCAGGCATCCACTACTCTCTGTCGAAAAATCTTGCCCTGCTTTAAACTTTCTCTCTCTGATCTTAAAGCTACATCCTCTAGTATTTGATATTTCCACCCTAGGAGAACGGTTCTAACTTTCTACCCTAACAATGCCTCCCGTGACTTTACAAACTTCCATCGGGTCTCTCCTCAGCCTCCAATGCTCCAGTTTGACCAACGTTTCTCCAACCTCTCCTTCAAGCTAATACCCTCCAATCTTTCCTAGATCTTAGGTAGACACAAAATGCTGGAGTAACTCGGCGGGACAGGCAGCATCTGTGGATGTCACCCAGTCCTTCTCTCCTTCTCTCCAGAAATGCTGCCAGTCCGGCTGAGTTACTCCAACTTTTTGTGTCTATCTTCAATGTGAACCAGCATCTGCAGTTCTTTCCTACACATTTCCTAGATCTTACTCACATGGGCTGCACTCTTACTGTGCGTAGGGGAAGCCCAGCATTCAAAGAATAAGAATGAAATGGAAGAGCAGAACCAATCCTGTCATTCACATAGAAATACAGAAAAACAGGAGCAGGAACAAACCTACTCCTTGAGTCTGAAGAAGGGTCTCAACCCAAAATGTCACCCATTCCTTCTCTTCAGAGATGCTGCCAGTCCGGCTGAGTTACTCCAGCATTTTGCGACTTTCTGACCCATAGACAGCAATCAGTGAGGATGGATGATAAAATAACCTCAACTGTAATCGTCAACACCAGTGGGTGGCACGGTGGCGCAGCGCTAGAGACCTGGGTTTGATCTTGACTACTAGTGCTGTCTGTACGGAGTTTAGGACGTCCTTCCTGTGACCATGCGGGTTTTATCCAGCTGCTCCAGTTTCGTCCCACATTCCAAATACGTACGGTTTAGAGATTAATTGGCTAGGGTAGAATTGTAAATTGTTCCTAGTGTGTAGGATAGTGTTAGTGTTCAGGGATCGCTGGTTGGCGCGGACTTGATGGGTTGAAGGGCCTGTTTCCGCGCTGTATCTCCAAACTAAACTAAACTAAACCAGTGCCGTACAAGGACGTGTTTTCAGCTCCTTACCATACACCCAATGAACTCATGACTATGACCAAATCCTGCTCGAACTCCATTTATAAGTTTGTAGATAGCACCACCATAGTGGGCCAGATCTAGAACAACTGAGTAGAAGAAGTAAAGAAAGAACATATAGAGTGTGGTAAAATGGCATCAAGCCAACAGGCTCTCCCTCAGTGACAGCAAAATAAAGGAACGAGTCATCGAGGTCAGGAAGCGAGGTACAGTACACACCACAGTCAGGAACAACAATGCTGAGGTGGACATGGTCACCAGCTTCAACATCCTTGGTGGAAATATCACCAACAATTTGACCTGCTCCAACCATATTGTCATTACAGTCAAGAATGCACACCATTGCTTCTATTTCCTCAGAAGACCAAGGAACTTAGTAGCTGTAACACTAGAAGGGTCTCGACCCGAAACATCACCCATTCCTTCTCTCCAGAGCAGGGCCGGCCTGAGGAGGTGTGGGGCCCAATTGGGAACAATTTTCATATAAATATAAATATATAATTGTAAATGAGTCATATTCAGGCACGTGTCGTGAGTAATATGACAGTCAGTCGGCCTTAAAAAATCTTAAACCGCGCATGCTCAGATTGCTTCCTCTCCGTAAAAATAAAAATAAAAATAAATAAAGTAACAATTCAATTTGCCCAAGGCTTCCAAATATCCTTCTTTCTGAATTACTGAATGGGTGGGGGGTGAAGGGTGGTGGCAGGTGGAAAGATGGTGGGAAAAACGGGAGCACACAGGGACAAGTTGAGTCAGTTGTCATCTTATTGAATGACTATACTAGTTCAAGGGACCAATTGGGGGGAGAGTTCCTTTCACAGCGTGTGGGGAGTCTAGCCAGGGGTAAAGTTGCGGGGAGGGCAGGAGCGTTGAGAAGGAAGATTTGATGACACATTGTATAACTATTTGTTAATTACTGGCTGTTAACAAGTGCTAACAGTAGTAGTTAACAAATCGTTCATGTCTGATCGCCGTGCAGCAGTTGTTATCCATGTTTGTTTTGTAAAAAAATCCGCGTGGCGAGTTTTAAAAAAAAAATCTTTATTTAACAAAGCCAATTTGTATTTCCGTATGAAATACGGAAAATTAACCCGGGCCCCCCTTAGGTGCAGGGCCCAATTGGGAGAAATCTGTCCAATTGACTTAAGGCTGGCCCTGCTCCAGAGATGCTGCATTTATACCAGCATCTGCAGTTCCTTCCCATTATAAAGTGCACTCCGTTTACTTTCCCGTTTGACAATACCTGATGTACTCATGTGTGGTGCGACTGCACTCAGTGTGGTATGATTTGCCTGCATAGCATGTAAAACAATAAGTTTTATTGAGACTCGGTTCATGACATAATAATAAACTAATATACCAATTTCCATTATGAATACAAACTGGTTGAGTAAGGTTTGACTTGCATGCCAATTCCACCATCCCACATATCAGTCTAATGAACATCACAGAATCCCCTTTTCTTTAAATCAAAAATAATTTATTCAATTACGATACAAAAGAATACTTACAAAACAAAACCGTGGTAACACACCCATCACCACACTACAAAATCACCAAATTATCTAAGGCACTACATTTTCAAATAACTATAAAACAATACTTATTGAGGATACATTCCACCCCCCCCCCCCCCCCCCCCCCCCCCCCCCGTTGTGCGCAACATTCCCAGAAATTCCCCAGGGTGCTCGTGGACAGCGCGTAGTCCCTTTCTAGTACCACCTGGGTACGGACGTGACCCCGGAAAAGGGGCAGGCAGCCGGCTCGGGCACAGCATTCCCTTGATGGCAGGAATATCTGTTCTTCGGTAAGAAGACCAAAATTGCACACCAATTTGCAAGTATGGCCTCACCGAGGACCTGCATAACAGCAGCAAGGCTTCCTTGCCCCTGATCTTGAAAGATCTCACTACAAAAGCAAAGACAGCATTTGACTTCATAGCTGGTGGCTACAGCTACACTATTGCTTTCAGTAACTGCGTATTGAGTTCATCAACACTTTCCAATTTAATACACTGTAAATAATTCCTCTTCTCTTTGGTTTTCAAAGTGGATAACTTTACATTTATCCATGTTACACTGTTTCTTGAGACACAAGAAACGGCAGAAGCTGGAATTTTGAGAAAAAAAATCAATGTTTTTTCACTGTATAAAAATGATGAGCCTGAAGAAGGGGCCTGACCCGAGATGCCATCTGTCCATTTCCCCCCACAGATGCTGCCTGACTTGCTAAATTCCTTCAGTATTTTGTTTTGTTTATTTATAGATTACATCGGCCATGTCATTGCCACTTGTTCAATCTAATGAAGTCACCATGAAGCCTCTATGTGTCCTCTTCACAATTGACAATCTCACCCAAGGCACACTCTAATTATTCACGGTCTCAAGGCCCTTCTTTCTGAACAGCGACCGCCGGTTTTTAGTTTTTCTGGTTCTCAGGGACCTTTTGAAGGGGACAAAAGAAGCTTTTTAAGCTGCAGGGAAAGTAGTGTATCTTACCGATAGGGTAAAACTAATGTGAGGCTAGAAATAAGGTTATTGTCAATGAGTGAATTAGGGAGCAATTAGGGAGGGAGAATAAGGAGCAAAGAACATGGACACAGGGATGTAGGAGTTGTGAAATGGGAAGATCTGGTCAGCATGTCAGGCTGGGCATGTTGTCTCTCCCTCAGCCCTCAGGCCCTGGCATTCCCTCTCTCTCTATCGCCCTCCCCCACCCTAGTCGCACCAGCTTCTCATTTTCACACCACAAACAGTTTACAATGGCTTGTTCCCTTTATCATTGATACTTTTTTGCATATCTTTCATTCATTGTTCTTTATCTCTCCACATCACCGTCTATATCTCTCGTTTCCCTGATCCCTGACCAGTCTGAAGAAGGGTCTCGACCCGAAACGTCGCCTATCTCATTCGCTCCTTAGATGCTGCTGCACCCGCTGAGTTTCTCCAGCCTTTTGTGTAACCCTCGATTCTCCAGCATCTGCAGTTCCTTCTTTAACACTTTAGTAGCTATAAGCTCATTTTTTGTCAATGCAAGCTAAAAATAGTAAAGGTTTCAAGGTTTCAAGGTCAGTTTATTGTCACTTGCACCAATTAAGGTACAGTGAAATTCGAATTATCATACAGCCATACTAAACAAAAATCAACAAGACACACAACTGTATACAAGTTAACATAAACATCCACCACAGTGGATT
This sequence comes from Okamejei kenojei, assembly GCA_035221665.1. Lineage (NCBI taxonomy): Eukaryota > Metazoa > Chordata > Chondrichthyes > Rajiformes > Rajidae > Okamejei > Okamejei kenojei. Next base: position 65,583,214 of record CM069141.1, on the reverse strand, counting down.
CCCCACGTTCCTCACTGTGATGGAAGGCAATAAGGTCCAAACTCCTTCCTCTTTATTCTCCCGCGGTCGGGGCAGTCGAACCATCCGGAGTTGGGGCAATAGAAGCTCCCACAGCCGGAGGTCGAAGTCCCTGCATTGGGGCGATCGAAACTCCCGCGTCGGGGCGATCGAAACTCCCGCATCGGGGTGGTCGAAACTCCTGGGTGGGGGCAGTCGAAACTCCTGCGGCTTGGAGTCCCCGATGTCGATATCTAACCAGAGACCGCGGGCTCTGCGATGTTAAAGTCCCGCCGGCACACACAGTTGGAGCCCCAAAGACGACCCCCGACAGGGATCGCGAACTCCATGATGGTAGGTCTGCAGGCTCCCACGATAGATCTCCCGGTCGATCTCCAGCAAAGGCCGCCAACTCAGGGAAGTAAACTAACTATATTCCAAGAAGCTTTTCTTAATTATGGTCTAATAACAGCGAAAAAACTTATACTTAAATTTTGGAAAAACGCACCTACACCAACATTCAAAATGTGGACCTCAAACATGTCTGAAACGCTACATCTTGAAGAAATGAGATTCCTCTTACTAGGCAAAGTAGACCAATTCTTAAAGATTTGGTCTCCGTTTATCAACTTTTTACAAGCATATGGTGCAACATAACATAACCTTAGAAATTAAATGGTTTAGAACTGGGTGACGGATGGGCAAAAATACGAGATAGGTAGATCTCTCCTAATCTCTCTTTTTTTTTACTTTTTCCTTTTCTTTCAATCTTTTAACTTCTCACCTCTGTCCTTTATTTCTTTTGTTTTCTGTTTCTACTCGCTTGTCTATCTATTCCGACATTCTTTATTTCTTTTTTTCTCTCACTCTTCTTTTATTATTGAACGAAAAGTATGAAGTTGTACAAGAATGAAAATATGTATTTATGTATTAGGTACTTATGTACCAGGCTACTGTACTTACTTCTAACAAAAATAAACAAAAAAAAAAAAAATGGCCGCCAACTCCACGATGTTAGGCCGCAGTGCGGACGGTGATACGATACGGAAAAAATTGCATCTCCATCGAGGTAAGAGATTAGAAAAAGTTTTCTCTAACTCCCCCCACCCCACCTCCCACATAAAACGAGCTAAAGTACACTAAAAAACATATATTTAACACATATAAAGCAGACACAAAGAAGGAAAAGACAGACAGACTATTGGCGAGGCAGCCATTGCTGGCGCCACCCTTATGGCCCTGTGGAGAGGTTGACATGGAAACATTTTTTTTCCCTTTACGGCTTAAATCCAAGACACCTATTTTTCTGATTGTCAATTGCCAAAGTGCTTTTAAGTGATTTTCCGGTTTCCGTTTTAAATTGTGTTATAACTAGTTGGGCTCATATAATGCAAATGGTGTTCCTAATTCATCAGTCATGTTATATCCAATTTGTTTTACGGAAACACACATTACAACAGAACCATAATATTAGGGCGGGCCAGTGGCGCGGTGGTAGAAGTGTTCCCCAACAGTGTCAGAGACCAGGATTTGATCTTGGCTATGGGTATTATCTGTATGGAGTATCTACGTTCTCCCTCTGACCGCGTGGGTTTTCTCCAGGTGATCGGGTTTCCTCCCACATTTCAAAGTCATGCAGGTTTGTAGGTTAATTGGCTTTTGTAAATTGTCCCTAGTATGTATGTTAGTGCTCGTGTACAGGTGATCATGGTTGGGGCTGAACTGAACTAAACTAAACTATCAACCAGAACCAAATTAAACCAGAAGGGGACAATGTGCCCACAACTCCTCACACTTGTGTTGGGGCTCACTGTAATTGTGCAAGAGTTCTCCAACCAATAGTTCAGTGAAGTGGGATGGAGAATTAACATAGGCAATAGACAATAGGTGCAGGAGTAGGCCATTCGGACCTTCGAGCCAGCACCGCCATTCAATGTGATCATGGCTGATTGTCCCCAATCAGTACCCCGTTCCTGCCTTCTCCCCATATCCCCTGACTACGCTATCTTTAAGAGCCCTATTTAGCTCTCTCTTGAAGGACCTCTTTGCTCCTATACTCGACTCCTTTTGTTATAAAGGCCAACATGCCATTTGCTTTCTTCACTGCCTGCTGTACCTGCATGCTTATTTTCATAGACTGATGAACAAGGACCCGCAGATCCCATTGTAATTCCCCTTTTCCCAACATGGTGCTAATTAGATAGTAATCTGCCTTCCTGTTTTTGATACCAAAGTGGATAACCTTTGATACCATCTGCCCACTCCCCCAACCTGTCCAAGTCACCCTGCATTCTCATAGCATCCTCCTCACAGTTCACACTGCTACCCAGCTTTGTGTCATCTGCAAAATTGCAGGCAATAGGGCCAGACCGAGTGACTGAAACATTTCCAGCCTTTTCTGTTTTTATTTTAGATTTCCAACATATGTAGTCTTTCATGATTTTCATTGACCATAATATTTATTTTCCTTGGCAATAAGCTGTCAGCTTTCCTTATGAATTGCTTTAACTTTTTATTTCTCATGTGTGAATCCTGTGCTCAGGCGCTTAGTTCACTCTGCAATAATTGCTTTGTTTTCATTTTATTTCCAGTGCCAATTTCCCATGCCCTTCACCTCTCGGATAGTTTCTGTCATATCTTGTACAAGCTGATGGTGACAATGGTGAGAACAATTCAGGGACATAGTCATAGAGTCATACAGTCACAGAGTACAGAGACAGGCCATTTGGCCCACGTCATCCACATGAAACACACTGTAATATAAATCATATTTCCAGCATTTGGTCCATAGCTGGCTGTGTACTGACAAGTCTAGTGTTCATCTGGAAGCATCTTAAACATTAGGTCATAGAGCGTGGAAACAGACCCTTCAGCCCAACTTACTCACGCTGACCAACATGTCCCATCTACACTGATCGCAGTTACCCACGCTTGGCAAATAAACCTCTAAACCCATCCTATCTACTGGATGTACTTGTCCAAATGTCTCTTAAATATTATGATAGTCCCTGCCTCAACTACCTCCTCCGGCAGCTTGTTCCATATATATAGAAACATAGAAAATAGGTGCAGGAGGAGGCCATTCGGCCCTTCGATCCAGTACCGCCATTCATTGTGATAATGGCTGATCGTCCCCTATCAATAACCTGTGCCTGCCTTCTCCCCATATCCCTTGACTCCACTAGCCCCTAGAGCCTTTTCACCCAGAGAGTTGTGAATTTGTGGAATTCCCTGCCACAAATTCACAACTCTCTGGGTGAAAAAGTTTTTTCTCACCTCAATCTTAAATGATCTCCCCTTTATTCTAAGACTGTGACCCCTGGTTCTGGACTCGCCCAACATTGGGAACATTTTTCCTGCATCAAGCTTGTCCAGTCCTTTTATAATTGTATATGTTTCTATAAGATCCCCCTCATCCTTCTAAACTCCAGTGAATACAAGCCTAGTCTTTTCAATCTTTCCTCATATGACAGTCCCGCCATCCCAGGGATCAATCTCGTGAACCTATGCTGCACTGCCTCAATATACCCACCACCTTTTGTGTAATAAGGTTACCACTCAGGTTCCTATAATATCTTCCCCCCCTCACCTTAAACCTATGTCAGACCTGATCATATTGACTGGCGGTGCAGGCTCGAAGGGCCGAATGGCCTACTCCTGCACCTATTTTCTATGTTTCTATGTCCTCTGGTTCTCAATTCCCCTACTCTAGGCAAAAGATTCTGTGCATTTACCCAATCTATTCCTCTTATAATCTTGTACACCTCTATAAAGTCACCCTTCATCCTCCTACGCTCCTAGGAATAAAGTCCTAGCCTGCTCAACCTTATCCCAAAATCTCACACCTTCGAGTCCAGGTAACATCCTTGTAAATCTCCACGGCACAACTTTCCAGCTTGACATCATCTTTCCCATAACAGGCTGACTGAAACTGAGCACAATACTCAACAAAACTGTCTCGCCAATATCTTAACAACTGTAACAAGACCTCCCAACTTCAGTTCAGTTTAGTTTATTGCCACTTGTACCGAGGTACAGCGAAAAATTTCTATACTCAATCCTTGGGGTGAAAATAAATATTTCTTAGATTCCTCCTAATCTTCCTCCCTCTTACCTTAAATTTATGTGCTCCAGTCTTAGACGCCCCTACCATGAGTAAACCTTTCCTCCTATTTATTTCTATCTGGGTTTCCCTTGGCCACTCCACTCCAAGAAAAACAACCCCAGCCTATCCATTCTTCTCAGAACTGAATCTCCGCTGCACCCTCTCCAAAGCAATCAAATCCAGCTTATGTTGTAGATTCCAGATCTGTACAAAGTACTCCAGATGTGGCCCAGCCAATGCTACTCAAAGTTGTACTAAGACGTTGCTTTACTTTATAATGTTCCGATCCTTCATCGGACTTTACTGGCTTTACCTTGCGCTAAAGGTTATTTCCTTATCATGTATCCATACACTGTAAATAGCTCGATTGTAATCATGTATGCGGAGCACAGCAGCTTCAACAGACCAGAGACCACACTCAAATGTGACCTTTGCAACAGAGAAGTCACTCCCGCACTGGTCTCTTCAGCCACAAGCGACGCTGCTCTGGCCGAGGTTTGGAGCAGGCAGCCAACAACTAGGATGCATCATCCATGCTCAGCCTACAACAAAAATCATGTATTGTCTTTCTGCTGACTGGTTAGCACGCAACAAAATCCTTTCACTGTACCTCGGTACACGTGAAAATAAACAAAACTTCTATCATAACTTAAGGGCCTGTCCCACTTTCACGACCTAATTCACCACCTTTTTTATTTGTGGACATTTTTCATCATGCTAGAAAAACGACCCGACCTACTTGATGCCACGTGTACCTACGACTAGCATCACGACCTACCTACGACCTACCTACGACCTTCCTACGACCTCGTGACAACCATGCTGCGAGTATGAGTCAAAGGCAAACTCGGCAAGGTTGTGAATTAGGTCGTGAAAGTGGGACAGGCCCTTTAGTGAGCCGCTGGTCAGCTATCAATTTAATCAGTGACGTTTTGGGATTGAGGCAGAAACAGGTAAGGAAGGAGGAAAGGGAGGAATTAAAGTTAAATCAGCCACAAGCAGAGAAATAAAGAACTAGAAAGAAAATAGTTTAGAGATAGAAAAAGGAAATAGAAAACAAAAATGAGATGAAAATTAAAAACTCTTTACCAACAATTTATTAAACACAGGAAGGAAACACAACAGTTTAAAACTTTGTCTTTCTTGGTCCAAAGGACTAATTGCCAGTGTGGTAGCAATTATCAGATAATAAAGGGCATAATAACACAGTTAATTGTGTATTATTAACGGCTATTTATTTTAATTTTGGACAAGCAAGAAAGCACTTGTCCGCATCATCAACATTACGCAATGCTTTTTGAAATCCTAAACTTTACAATCGTATCTAAGTATTCTCACTCTCGTTTCCAAACTTACATTTCTTGTCAAAAATCATTCTGTAATTTTTGTACACCACCGCTCCTAAGAGTTTTGAAGTGAGGCTTTCTCTTTGCTATCTTCACCATTACATATCTCTTAACCAGTACCATTACATCCAGCCTGCATCCAGTTCACAGGAGTTTAAAAGGTACTAATTAGCTCCCACGTATCCTCTGTTACAGGCATAATACTTTGAGAGTATTTCATAAGTTTATAACTTATAGGAGCAGAATTAGGCCATTCGGCCCATCAAACCTACTCTGCCATTCAATCATGGCTGATCTATCTCTCCCTCTCATTCTCCTGCGTTTTCCCCATAACCCCTGACACCTATACTAATCAAGACGTTCATCTTAGACTTTAAAATATCCATTGATTTGGCCCGCTCAGCCTTCTGTGGCAATGAATCCCACAGGTTCACCACCCTCTGACCAAAGAAATTCCTCCTCATCCAGGCCTTTCACTACTTGGTAAGTTTCAATGAGTACTCAGTACTTCATTGGCTCAAGTGTCCTGAGCTGCCCGAGGCTCTGAAAGTTATTAGTTCAGGGTGAGAACAAGAGAATGCAGATGCTGGAAACTATAGCAAAACACAAAGTACTGGAGGAACTCAGCGGGTCAGGTCACATCCGTGCAGTGAATGGATGCGTGACTCTTCAGACTCGGGACAAGTCACGACCCAATACGTCACCTGTCCATTCCCTCCACAGATGCTGCCTGACCCACTGAGTTCTTCCAACACTTTGTGTTTTCCTTAAATTCAGGGTGAAGTGGTCAGCAAACCCCACTGTAAACTCTCCATTTTCCTATGAAGTTGCGAGGTAGCATTTGACATCTACCCGCACATTTGGTTGGGGATACTGGTTCAGTGGCTGGGTTTGCCATTTCTAATTTGGTGCACTGTGTGAGCCGCCATTGAGTGAGCAGCTTCCTCCCACTTTGCCATCTGATGGTCTAGCAGCTTGGTCACCTGACCAAGCAACTTGATTCATACCCAACTACAGGCAAACCGAGTCTTCACTATACATATTGGACTGTCAAACGCAAAGCTGATTTTCATGAGTATCAAAAGTGATAGGAGAAGATTAGGCCATTCGGCCCATCAAGTCCACTACACCATTCATCTATCTCTGATCTATCGCTCCCTCCTAACCCCATTCTCTTGCCTTTTCCTCATAACCTCTGACACCCGTACTAATCAAGAATCTATCTATCCCTACCTTAAAAATATCCATTGACTTGGCCTCCACAGCCTGTGGCCATGAATTCCACAGATTTACCATCTGACTAAAGAAATTCCTCCTCTTCTCCTTCCTAAAGAAACATCCTTTAATTTTGCAAAAAAAGCAAAAAAAATAGATAATAAAAAATAATAGTGGTTCATTCAGGGCTTTTGGTAGAATTCAAACCTTAATTCCTGGAAAACCATAGAAAGTTGGATATTGTCTGACACAGGGATGAAACTGTAGTTGTTTACTTGGATTACCAGAAGGCTCTTGATAAAGTCCCACATGTGTGGCTGCTAAACAAGATTGGAGCCCGTAGTATTAAAGGCAATGTATTGGCATAGATAGAAGATTGGCTGACTGGCAGAAGGCAAGGAGTGAGAATAAAGGGCATGATTTGGGTGTGATTGAGTTAGCATATGAGGAGCAGTTGAAGGGTCTGGGCCTGCATCCGTTGCAGTTTAGGGGGGATCTCATTGAAACTTACCGAATAATGAAAGGCCTAGTTAGAGTGGATGAGGAGAAGATGTTTCCAGTAATGTGAGAGTCTAGAACCAGAGGGCACAGTCTCAGAATAAAATGACCTGCCTATAGAATGGAGATGAGGAGGAATTTCTTCAGCTAGACAGTGGTGAAACTGTGGAATTCATTGCCATAGGCAGCTGTGGTGGTCAAGACATTGGGTATTTTAAAGCGGAGATTGACAGGATCTTCATTAGTAATGGCATCTAAGGTTACGGGGAGAAGGCAGGAGAATGGGTTGAGAAGGAATAATAGATCAGCCATGACCGAATAGTAAGATAGATTTAATGGGCAGAATGGGCTAATTTTCAGCTCCTTTGTCGTGTGGTCTGATGGACACAAAACTCCAGAAAATTGGAGCAGGAATAGGCCAATCTGCCTCTCACGTCTGTCTCACCACTCAGTATAATCCTAGCTGGTTCCTCAAAACAATTAAAAAAAAATTAAAACAATTCTATATTAACTGTTTCAAGTGCAGTTGTATAGGGTACTGGTGAGACCACATCTGGAGTATTGTGTACAGTTTTGGTCTCCTAATTTGAGGAAGGACATCTTTGTGATTGAGGCAGTGCAGCGTAGGTTCACGAGATTGATCCCTGGGATGGCGGGACTGTCATATGAGGAAAGTTTGAAATGACTGGGCTTGTATTCACTGGAGTTTAGAAGGATGTGGGGGAATCTTATAGAAACATGTAAAATTATAAAAGGACTCGACAAGCTAGATGCAGGTAAAATGTTCCCAATGTTGGGCGAGTCCAGAACCAGGGGCCAGAGTCTTAGAATAAAGGGGAGGTCATTTAAGACTGAGGTGAGAAAAAACTTTTTTCACCCAGAGAGTTGTGAATTTATGGAATTCCCTGCTACAGAGGGCAATGGAGGCCAAATCACTGGATGGATTTAAGAGAGAGATAGATAGAATTCTAGAATCAAGGGATGTGGGGAGAATGCCTTCTCCCCATATCCATTGGCACGGGTTGTTGATAGGGGACGATCAGCCATGATCGCAATGAATGGCGGTGCTGGCTCGAAGGGCCGAATGGCCTCCTCCTGCACCTATTTTCTATGTTTCTATGTTTCTTTGTAAGTGATCAACCAGAGTTTGACTAGCCTCCGAGAGAAGAAATTTCTATGCTCAGTGCTAAATGAGGAACCTCTTATTTTGTATCATGGCCCCATGTTCATGACCTCCCCACCAGTGAAGCCATCTCAACATCCCCCCTCTTAAGTCACTTTGGGATCTAATTGGTCAGGCAAAGTTTTGTCAATGGAAATTTAAAGGCTACATTTCCACCTGAAACATTGCCCATGCATTTCCCTCTGCAGATTCTGCCCGATCCGCTGAGTTCCTCCAGCAGTTTGTTTTTGCTCAAGGTTCCAGCATCTGCAGTCTCTTGCATGCCCTTCGGATCTTACATGTTTGAATAAAGTCACCCCTCTTTCTTCTGAACTCCGAGGAATACAAACACAAAATATGCCCCCCCAACTAGGACAAGCATGGACAAAATCATGAGAGGAATAGATCGGGAAGATGTACAGTGTCTCTTGCCCAGAATAGGGGAATCGAGAACCAGAAGACATAGGTTTAAGGTTAAAGATTTAATAGGAATCTGAGAGGTAACTTTTTCACACAAAGGGTGGTGGGTGTATGGAGCAAGCTGCCAGAGGAGGTAGTTGAGGCAGGTACAATCGCAACATTTATGAAACATTTAGACAGGTACATGGATGCGATAGGTTTAGAGGGATATGAATGAATGAATGAATAAGTTTATTGGCCAAGTATTCACATACAAGGAATTTGCCTTGGTGCTCCGCCTGCAAGTGATAACATGACATACACTAAAACCTATGTCTCCTGGACCAAACACAGGCAGGTGGGACTAGTGTAGATATGGCGTGTTGGCCAGTGTAGGCAAGTTGGGCCAAAGGGCTGTACCACTCTTTGATATCTAAATGGCTTCAAGTTGGGAAAAGGGGAAGAACAACGGGATCTGGGGGTCCTTGTACATCAGTCCTGGAAAGTAAGCATGCAGGTACAGCAGGCAGTGAAGAAAACGAATGGCATGTTGGCCTTTATAAGAAGAGGAATCGAATATAGGAACAAAGAGATATTTCTGCAGTTGTACAGAGCCCTAGTGAGACCTCACCTGGAGTATTGTGTGCAGTTTTGATCCCCTAATTTGTGGAAGGACATTCTTGCTATTGTGGGAGTGCAGCGTAGGTTTACAAGTTTAATTCCCGGGATGCGGGACTGTCATATGCTGAGAGAATGGAGCAACAGGCTTGTACACTCTGGAATTTAGAAGGATGAGAGGGAATCTCATTGAAACATATAAGATTGTTAAGGGCTTGGACACACTAGAGGCAGGAAACATGTTCCCGATGTTGGGGGAGTCCAGAACCAGGGGCCACAGTTTAAGAATAAGGAGTAAGCCTTTTAGAACGGAGACAAGGAAACACTTTTTCTCACAGAGAGTGGTGAGTCTATGGAATTCTCTGCCTCAGAGGACGGTGGAGGCAGGTTCTCTGGATGCTTTCAAGAGAGAGCTAGATAGGGCTCTTCAAAATAGCGGAGTCAGGGTATATGGGGAGAAGGCAGGAACGGGGTACTGATTGGGGATGATCAGCCATGATCACATTGAATGGTGGTGCTGGCTCGAAGGGCCAAATGGCCTCCTCCTGCACCTATTGTCTATTGATTCTAAGCCCCTCAACCCAGGAAATAGCCTGGTGAAGTAACAAAGAACTGCAGATGCTGGTTTACCAAGGACAGGCAACTCAGCTGGTCAGGCAGCATCTCTGGATGGAAGGAATGGGTGAGGTTGCGGATCCAGACCCTTCCTAAGCATCTCTGGAGAACATGGATAGGTGACATTTCGGGTGGAGACTGTGCTGGGTGAATCTCCTATGAGCTGTCACCAGTGCCACTGCGTCCTCTGACAGTGCAGGGACCCTTTCCCCAGGGATATCTTGGGATCACCCCCCTTCGGATGCTCCCAGCCGCTGACTCACTCACTCACTCACTCACTCACTCACTCACTCACTCACTCGCTCGGCTCGCCTCGGCTTTGATTTACGGGACGGATGTGGAAAAACTTAAAGGAAGAGGAAAAGCATGAACCTTGAAACGGCATTAAACTAAATCACGTGCAGTCAATTATAATCGCACCAGAATGAGGTTCTGCTTGAAACAGTGGAGACGGAACAACATACCGACCTCGTTTATATGAGTGAGAGGCGGGATAAGGCGACCGTGGGGCGGGGTCCGGGTCGGATATGTGTCAACCGGCCTCAGACACACACAAATAAATCCTGTCAAGTTGCGAGAGCCGAGTGCAAGAGGATGACTCTTCAGCGCGGCGATGAGCAATGTGCATTTTTGCCCGGACTCTGCTTGTAACTTCAATGGGTGAAGAGCCGCCCCTGGCGCGCACACAATGCGAGTGGGTCCAGCGGGCTCGTCACTAGCCGCAGCTCCAGCCTGATGCCCTGGGCGACAGCAGCCGTCCGACAAGAGGCAAAGCGAGCGGCTTCTGGAGGCTGGCGGGGGGACAGGGCGAGGGGCACTCGCCGAGCCCGCTGAGCCGATGGCTCGCAAGTTAGGAGCGGCAACCCATCCCACCCAATTCCTTTGCTGCCTGGCTCTGGCTCTGGCTCTGGCTCGTTCTGCAAACACAGCGGGCAAAGGTGAGGCGCAACTCAGACTCTATATGGATGTTGGCAGAGAAGGCTGCGAGCCTGGCTCTCAGTGCAGGCGCGTTTGGGAGGAGAGAGAAAGTTTTAAGTCGGGGGCTGGAGAGTTGAAGGGAGGAGAACCCCCTCTGCTTGTCTCTGCTTCCCTTCCCTCGTTTCTGTGAGAGCTTGGTATTGATTCTGTAATTGAAATATCCCTTTGGGAGAAGAAAGCACTGAAATAATGAGTCACAGGGACGGGGTAATCAAACCGCTAGAAGACAAGGGAATGAATGGTCTAGCAATTGTAGAAATCTATCCTATACTGGGGAAAGGAGAGGAACAATATTTTGGGAACGATAAAAGGTGGAGGAAGTGTTGTGCGCGTCTGTTTGTTTTGATTATATCAACGTTTGTAGCACAATATTTTAATATTGTAAAATTTTTCCTTCATGGTTCTGTGTATTTATTTAATATATTATTATGAATTCACAGTAAATTGTTGACAACCTGAAAGTGTGCAGAGTGTAACAATCTGGAGAAGTTAAGCCAATGAATTTACTAAAATATTGAATTAGTTAGAAAACATAGATTTGGGTTCTGAATGAATGAGGAAATAAAAGCAAACAGTTTCTTGGGAGGTTTGAAAAGAAGAGTGATGTGAGGAACTAATTTATTGGTGATAAATTGTTAAAGGTAGTTGCTATAACGCTTGTTTCTTTACCATGAATTGAACATAACAAGATTGAATTAGAGAATACTAGTTGTATTAAACAGGCTGAATGGGTTACAACCTGATTTCAACCGGCAACGAGAGAAATATTAAAAAAAAATTACTTTTGAAGTTGACAAGCAGGAAAAAAAAAGCTGTTTGTTGGGGGAAAACAAATGTCTAGGGAGAAAAAATTGTTTCTATGTAATCTCCAGGCAGTAATCCGACACTATTGTCTCTTAAGGACACAGTCTGTCAGTTGCATCACAGGAAACGACTGAAATTGACAAGCAATTGCTTCTATTGACATTTGTGCAACTTATACTTTAATTAATCATTTTTAGCCTTTATTTTTTGCAGTTACAAAAAAGTCATATTGCAATTGAAAAGACCTATATTTTCTGAAAACCTGCTAGGTGAGGTGGGGCTAGTCATGTTAGTGTGCGGGCGGTTATTTCTCTTGGATGGCAATGAGCTTCTAGACTGACGGAGATCGATCCATTCACCAGGTGGAAAACATTTGTCCCCCCTCCCCCCCCCCCTGATTTTTGTCTTGAGGCTCTGACGGGTCTGGAGGTAGGTCACTCCATTACAGAATACCCCATTTCTAACCAGAAATGCATCTTACATAAACTAGAGAGCAGTCCTGAACAACTATCTACCTCATTGGTGACCCTTGGACTATCTTTGATTGGAATTTACTGGCTTTACCTCGCACTAAACATTATTCCCTCATCATGTATCAGTACATTGTAACATGCTCGATTGTGATCATGTATTGTCTCTCCAATGTCTGGTTAGCATGCAACAAAAGCTTTTCACTATACCTCGGTACACGTGACAATGGACTAATCTGACCTGAACCTGCTCTATTGTCTTCAGCATTCTGCTTCCATCACCACTCCTGGCAACGCATTTCAGGGATCCACCACTCTTATTGAAAAAAGAAAAAAACGTACCCGGCACATCTCCTTTACACTCCCCCCCCCCCCCCCCCCCCCCCCCCCCCCCCCCCCCCACCCTTCTGTCCTTAAAGCTGCACAGTCCAGCCTTTGACATTTCCAAGGTAGACAAAAGTGCTGGAGAAACCCAGCGGGTGCAGCAGCATCTAAGGGGTGAAGGAAATGGGCAGCGTTTCGGGCCAAAACCCTTCTTCAGACATTTGACATTCCTTTGACATTTCCATTCTGGGAGAAAGGTCCTAATTGTCTACCGTGTTGATGCCTCTCATAACTTTTATTCATCTTTGCTGCAGTTTAAAAACAAAAAAAAATTGGATTTTGTAAATTAACAGCTTATTTAATGCAATTCACTTGTAAAGTATTATACGTGTAGGAAAGAACTACAGATGCTGGTTTAAATTGAAGGTGGACACAAAATGCTGGAATATCTCAGCAGGGCAAGCACATTTTTTTGTGAAGGAATGAGTGACGTTTTGGGTCGAGACCCTTCTTCAGGTCCAAAATAAGTATTGTACCTTCTTGTGGGGTCTTTGCTAGACCAATGGTGTACCCTAGTTGATGCTGCCCTCGCATCAGAACATGAGAGGGGATTGCACTCTCAAGAATGACGCCCTACAGCATGTGGCTGCTGCATAACCCTGGCTCCCCACACATCCCAGTCATCAGGAGATGCATGTGATCACTGCCTTGACGCTCATTCTATTTGCAAGACGCCTGGTGAGCATGGTTGGTTGGTTGTGCTAGTGAATATAATTTGCCAAGGCAAATCTCTCCCTCCCCTACCCTAAATGACCTCAACATCAGCTTCCATGTGGTAATATATTCAAGCAATTGCCTAAATGGAACTTACTGGAGATTTGTTAATGGATGCATTCATAAATCTTCCCCTCCAGACTTTGCAAGCACTGGTGTAAGTATCTGCTGAGCAATTATACACAGTTTTACTAACAAGAAAATGCGTCTGCATTGTTCCTGCACTCATATTTCTGTTCTTGTAAGGGTTATTTCAAACAAGTCTCCTTACTGTTTTATTTTCTTATCCTGAGCTGAGCTGAACAGCTTCCACTATTGGAAACAAACTGTCTTATTTTTTACATTTATTAATGTATAAACCTATCCTTTTTTCCCCATTCCCCTTCCCCCCCCCTTTTCTTCCCCTTTCCCCCAACATTCAAGTCGGAGTGTTACAGTGGGTATATGTTAGCTGTTGAAGTTACTTATTAAGAGTGGTGCAGGGGTAGAGTTGCTGCCTTACAGTGCCAGACACCCGTGTTCGATCTTGACCATGTTTGTATGGAGTTCGTATGTTCTCCCTGTGACTGCGTGGATTTCTCTGGGTGCTCTGGTTTTCCCCCATACTCCAAAGAAGTACACACTTGTAGATTAATTGTCTTTGGTAAAAATTGTTAGTTGTCCCTAGCGTGTGTGTAAGAAAGTGTCAATGTGTAGTGATCACTGGTCAGTGTGGACTCGGTGGGCCGAAGGGCCTGTTTCTGCGCTGTATCTCTAAACTAAACTTTTTTTTAAAAGGTTTAAATCAGTATGCAGAAAGGGCAAGGATGATGCCTAAACAGAGAGGTTGGATCTCTCAGGAAACATTAAATGACTGGAGCTCTTCTGTAGAAAACTTGACCTAATGGAAGTCTTAAAGGCTTCGCCAGGATGGAAATATCAATACGGTCGGCAGTGATAATAAAAGTGGGAATTGAGAAGTAAGGTCTTTATCTGAAATATGGAGCTCACTAATACAAAGTCGATATGACTAGCAGGGATGCATTTGAAGGGCAACAAGATGATTGCAGGAGGAAGAAGGATATGGAAGGTCATGCAGTGTGTGTCCGATGAAGAGAAAAGGGAAGATGTTGATGTATAGAATAGTAATGTAGACATTTGACAAATTGCTAAAGGTTCCTGCAGTGATGTTGCAAAGGTTGACAAATGCACTCAACTTATCCATGTTGTGCATTGTTATAAAACTCTTCGTGCCCTCGGAGGATGGGATAAAAACCAAACTTCCTCCACCTTCTATTGGCTGGTAGGAGCACGTAGGTGAGTGTTCACGCTTCTTTTGGATGACAAACATGTCTGCACCAAATGTAATTTGTCAGGTGTTACCATGGTCAGGGGTTTGCTCTGTGAGGTGCATTGCCTTCCAGTCCATCATTTACTGAGACCGGATGATAATGATAACCAAACTCACCAGGCAAGTTGTCATGGGATCTGCAACATGTTTATTGACACCTTTCTCTATATTACACTCTGCTGCCTTCAAATACATTGTCCAAGTGAACAGCCCCTTGTACCTTTCTTCCTGATTGCAGCAAAGTGGAGGCTATTCGGCCCATTAGGTCCATGCCAGTTTCCAGCAGAACTGCCGTATCAGCATCTCCCTTTTCCTGCAGTGCTGTAACTTATTTTTTCTCTCGCATGTCCATTGACGCCCCTTTTTGTTCTTGTGTTGCTTACCTACATTAAGGGATAATTTATTGTGGCCAATCAAACCAGAAGCATGTTCTTCGGACGTGGGAAGAAACCCAATGAGATAATGAGGAGAACATGCAAACTCCACAGCAGTGGCACCTGCGGTTGGTTATTGGTGTCCCTGGTGCCGGGAGACAGCTGCACTAACTGCTGTGTCAGCATATTGCCATGCTTAAGTGAGGGCTCATACAATGTGAGGAAGGCAGCAGATTGTTTTGACGGCAAAGAGAATCACAACCAAGGACAATCACTTCCACGTCCACTTCTCCTATGGGAGCATTGGGATCATGGATTTGTTGTCTGGAATCCAGGCTCACTTTTCTCTCCTTTTACCCCGAGGTGTGTCGGCAGATTAGCTGACAAAAGCTAGTTCATATGCAGTGGGGGAAAAAAATAGTATGGTGAAGAAAAGAGACACAAAGTACTAGAATAATTCAGTGGGTCAGGCAACATCTCTAAAGAACATGGATATATGGTGTTACGGGTCGGGACAGTTCTTCAGACTGATCAGACTAGTACAGTGGAGTATCAGTTGAATGGTGAGTGGTAGGTTGTGTGTATTGTCATATGCACGTGTAATGAAGAATAGGTACATTTACAAATCTTTCAGCAGCATTGCAGGCACATGGATTCAGACACAACGTGCTGAAATATACATTATACATAAATTACACATCAAATTCTGTAAGATGCTGAAAGGAACGATGACTGCAAAAAAAACCAAGACTTTAATACAAAGCACTGTTGGAAAAACAAAGCAAATCCATAGTGGAGAAAAAGGTGGTCTGCAGTGTTCCATTGCTGAGTAGGATTGGGTTGTGCAGGTTGGTTCAAGAAGCTGATAAACGTAGGAAAGGTAGACACAAAATGCTGGAGTAACTCAGCGGGACAGGCAGCATCTCTGGGGAGAAGGAATGGGTGACGTTTCGGGTTGAGACCCTTCTTCAGACTTTGCTACCATTGGGCAGGAGATTCAGAAGCTTAAAGAACCACACCATCAGCTTCAGGAACAGCTACTTTCTTGCAACCGCCAGGTTCTTCACCAAATTTGCACATTCCTAATCTTAATTTGCACATTCCTAACCTAACAAAAGATGAGAGACCTCCATACTGGTATTGTTGATTTACAATGCCAGAGACTAGGTTCAATCCTGATTATGGGTGCTGTCTGTATGGAGTTTTGTATGTTCTCCCCGTGACCACGTGGGTTTTCTCCGGGTTGCTCCAGTTTCATCCCACATTCCAAAGACATGTGGGTTTGTAGGTTAATTGGCTTCTATAAATTGTGTCCAGTGTGTAGGTTGTGAAACTGTTATGGTTAAGTTTATTGTCACGTGTACCGAGGTACAGTGAAAAGCTTTTGTTGCGTGCTCTCCAGTCAGTGCATGATTACCATCGAGTTATTTATTGTATTTAAGAATATGGAGCGATTGTAAGATTGTGATTGTAAGATCTGCTTTGTGGCTAACACGCAAATGTCGACTGGGTTGGGCACTATCTTGGAAGGAGATGGGTGCGAATGGGTAATCAGTGGTCAGCGTGGACAAGGTGGGCTGAAGGGCCACACTGTATCTCTAAATTAAAATAAATGCTATCATGGATATTTATTTTTCCATTTGTGTTCTGCACTAATGGTTTGCTTTTAATGCAGTCTTTATGAACCTTTGTGCAATTAATGTATAATTTGTTTTTGTGTGTTTGTCTGAATCAATGTGCATGTATTGCCGTGAGCAAGATTTCCTGTTGGACCCTGCCTCATCGCTGCTGTGCAATTACATTTGAGTTGTTCAGGGGGCAGAGTTTCAGAATAACCGCTCGAGATAGAGATGGCGAAAACAACTCTTCACGAATGGGGAATCTGTAGATCTGTGTACTCAAGAGGCTGGGATGACTATGGCTGAGTAGCTCAAGGAAGGGAGCAGTAGATGGAGCCAGAATGAGAACTGAACCTGGAACGTTTTACAACTTAACATCGAATAGTGATTATGGAAATCTGGGCTTAGGCTATTAGGAGTACTACCTCTTCCTAAAAATAGACTTTGTATTAGTGAAAAGATTGAAAAATTAATTGTTTGACGCTTCGAGTAGCTACAACTGGGAATGAAATCTCTAATGAGGTCTATAGTGCACCAATTAGATTTAAATATTAATAAGAATGCACATAGTGTATACGGGATAAGCAGCAATATGTTTATATTGATATATGCCCAGATTACACTGTCACTTGGTAGGTGTTGCTCAGTCAGTTTATTCAGCTAAAAAAATATGAATGGAAGTCACTAAAATAGGTAGCTAATTTTATAGGTCTATCATTACTACTCAACAAATATATTTGAAAACTGTTGGATTTTTTTTCCTTCATTGAGCACCATTACTAAATACAAAAACCGGCAAGGAAGCATGTATATTGTGGCTTCATGACCTTGGACGTCTCAAGCTGCATTAGAACCAATTTTAATACAAAGTGAATATAACAAACCTCCACAAGCACAGTGCCAAGATAATGGAGGCTGAATTGGATTGCTTTGTAAAACGGGCATGGAGATCACGGCATGCAATTAACCAGTACTTCTTCCTTGCAATCCAGGCAGCACACTCATTGGGTTGGCTGTTTTTCGCAATCACAGTGAAGTGATCAGATTAGTGGTTGCATGTCACGGTTGGGCACCCAATATCATATCAGGCAGCATCTCTGGAGAGAAATAATGGGTGATGTTTCAGGTCGAGACCCTTCTTCACACTGTGTCGGGAGAGGGAAACTATAGAAATGGAAGAGTACAACGTGAATTTAGTGTGAAAAGGATAGATCAAAGCAGTCAGTGCTCAAGGAAATGTAGACTGGTTCATTGTTGGCTGAGTGGAAGGTGACAACAAGGCATATAAACAATAAAATGAATCAGGAGGAACAGTGAAATTAGTCGGAAAACCAGTGTGGGGGAGGGACGGTGAGAGAGGAAAATCCTCCAATTTGCGATTGGCCTCACTGCCAATGGAGGAGGCCCAGGACAGCAATGTTGGAGTGTTTGGCAACTGGGAGATTGCGTAGGGCCAGGCTGACTGAGCGAAGGTGTTCAGTTCATAAAGTAGGATTGTATTATCTAAAAACCTGAAGACATTCAGCAGGTCAGACATTATCCACAGGGAGAGAAGTAGTTAACACTTCAAAACGGGAACGTTTCATCAGAACCGAGGAAGAGAAACACCTTTTATTTCAGATTTCCTGCACCTACAGTTTATGTTTTGGTTATTTATCTAAAGTCAACATCTGCCTCCGAAAAGGGGGGGGGGGGGAGATTTGACTGCAGGTGGATGTTGGGGAAACAGGCGAGGAAAACTGCAGAGGTTGTCATTACATGGTAGAGTAATGAGAGAGAGAGCTAGATAGGACAGGTTCTCTGGATGCTTTCAAGAAAATTGTCTATTGTCTATACACTCCAGAGTTTAGAAGAATGAGAGGTGATCTCATGAAACTGTTCAACACTCTTCCAAGGCTTGACCGTGTTGGTAAAATGTTGATGTTTCTCCAGCACTGGAGAAACATCAACGTTGTACTGACACGGTGACAATCTCAAACAAAGGGGTCAGCCAGTATGAACTGAGATGGGAAAAATATTTTTCACGGAGAATGATTTAGAGACTCAGTTGTGAGTAAACTCAAGGTAGAGATTGCTCGATTTTGGCAGAGTCCAGATAAAAAGGGTTAATGGAGGAAAGCATCACCGTTGTAAATGATCAGCCATGAACCAATTTGCTGACTGATCTTGGCTTCTGTTTCTCAGTTACTGTCACAGTGGTAGCGGATTGGCAAGGATACATATGGCTGGATCACTGGTGTAAGTGGTGGTGGTCATTAATGGTCAGCTGTGCGTGTGTTTATATTCACCACTCTTTACCAAGAGTGGATGGTAAATATTCAGCTCTTTTTACACCGAGAAAATCAGTCGTACCTTCGTGCAATAACTGAAATCTTGCGGACATGTTTGCCTCTGGCCTGAAAGGATTCTGTGCATGGGTGCATAAGAGGTCATGGCCTTGGTGACCTTTGACTGTCTTCTACAATATGCTGCTCATTCTGCTCAGAGACCAGAACTGTGGCTGCTCCAGGTGTTGATTTCACCGAGAACTCCCTGTCAGAAATGCTGTCTTGCACATTGCTCTTCAAAGTGGCTCAGGTGGGATAATTGCGCTGAACACCTTGGGCCTATTTGGTTTCCTCTCGTGAGACCATCCCCTCATTCCCCCTGCTTTGCATGTCCTCTGTTTACTTTCCCTGTCACACTTCACTCCATGGGGAATGCACGCTAATGTATCCATCTGTGAGCTCAAATGGTTTGTGCAGTAGCCTTGAAACCAAGACTGTTCATCAACGTTTGGAACGATACTCTCATCACACCAGAGCAGCGTATCAGGAATCGTCTAAAGCATCAAACGCGTGTTTGATTGTGCTCACAGCTGGTGGAAATCAATCTGCCGCTAACCTGCACGTTGTTGATGATCCCGTGTAAATGACGTGAGGTTGTCTCTCCTGATCGTGTCTTCATCTGAGTGTGGCTGTGTGCGAGCATTGGTTGGAGCGTTGGGCTCCACAATACCAAATGATCTCCATATCTTTGGACAGGCACAAAAAGCTGGTGGAACCCAGTGGGGCAGGCAACATCTCCGGGGAGAAGGAGTGGGTGAACTTCCAGGTTGAGACCCTTCTTTGGACTGAAACGTTTTGACCAGAAACGTCACCCATTCCTCTCCAGAGATGCTGCCTGTCCTTCTGAGTTACTACAGCATTTTGTGTCTATCTTCGGTTTATAACAGCATCTGCAGTTTCTTCCTACACATCCATATCTCTAGTGTGAGTAGCATCCAAACATGCGCAATAGACCTGAAGCCTCTGGGTATCAGTGTGTCAATGCATTAGGTGATACCCAATGCACACCTCACTAATGCACACCTCACCAATGCACACCCCACAGCACCAACCCAATTGTTAACATTTAAAGGCACTCTGTTTTGGTGTTATTGTTTCAAGGGTAAAATCATCCCTGCTGGTCAAACATACACATCAAATCTGTTCTTGTATATATATAGCAGCCCTTCACGATTGTACTGGAGAGCCATTAATATGGGATGTAAACGCAATTTGTTCGAATTTGAGGTTAGTGAAGGCTATTGTCACGTGTACTGAGGTACAGTGAAAAGCTTTTGTTGTGTGCTAACCAGTCAGCAGAAAAAATGATTACAATTGAGCCGTTTACAGTGTATAGATACATGATAAATGAATAACGTTTAGTGCAAGGTAAAGCCAGCAAAATCCAATCGAGGATAGTCCGAGGGTCACCAATAAGGCAGACAGTAGTTCAGCACTGCTCTCTGGTGGTGGTGGGATGGTTCAGTTGCCTGATAACAGCTGGGAAGAAACTGTACCCAAATATGGAGGTGTGCATTTTCACACTCCTGTACCTTTTGTCCGATGGGAGAGGGGAGAAGAAGGACTGGCCAGGGTGAGACTCATCCTAGATTATGTAGTTGTCTTGGTCTAGATGTCACCCCATGAAGGTACATATGAGATAACAGTGTAAATCAAATTGACTGCTTGCTGGCACCAGGCATATCTGGCAATGGTCTCTCTTCTTCATGGATGCATGCTGAAAGGGCAGCCCAAATCCAAAGCAGATATTTTCAAGAGACTGTCACCCTTCGATCTGATGAGCATTGTTTGGTATTTGCCGCAAGCAAAATAAACCAAATAAAAATTCATTTCAGATTTACAAGGTTTGTGCTTTATGGAATTTGACGACAAAAACTCTTTCCAAAAACGCCTATACCAACATTAAATATGTGGATTTCAACTATGTTTGAAACATTACATCTGGAAGATATGAGACTCCGCCTGGCAGGAAAATCAGATTGTTTCTATCAGACGTGGTCTGCATTTATAGAATTGCTACAAAGATAGGGTGCAGGAGTACCTCGGGCCCTGGTGGGGGGGATGAAAAACTATCGAGTTGGTGGATTCCTTTTGCGTGATATATATAATATAGTAACTGGCTTTTTTTCTTTTCTTTTCTCTCTTTGTCTCTTTCTTTTTTCCTTTTCTTTTCTAGGGTCTATCTCTTAACCCCCTTTCTCTAATTCTTTGACCAAGGGTTTCTTCTCCCCTTTGGCACGCTCTTTCACCATCACAACTCTTTTCACCTACTTCACTCTCTTTCTTTCTATTCTTTTTCTTTAAAAGCCATAAAATTATGGGGTACAATGATTGTAACAATATATATGTGATGTACATTGATGTATTTGCCTCTAATAAATAAAAGTATTAAAAGAAAACTCTTTTGTAACAAAAGATTTGTGCTTGTTTTGGTATATATTTTCTATCACAAGCAAGCAGACATGTGCACGCTTCAGCCCATGTGCCAACTCTCGCTCCCTCCTACATACACACACACACGCATACACCTTATATACACAAGCCCTCTTTGTGCACAATGCATAAATCATCTCTCTGAAATTCTCTCCCACCCATACTCATGCAGAAACTCTCTCTCTCTCTCTTCTGTCTCATTCACATACATGCACATAACCTCTGCCCTTCTGTCCCATTTTGAGGTCCCATTTTGAATGGGGCAGGAGTAGGTCATTAACTACAACAATCCCACCATTCAGTACTGTGACATTATGGCTTGGGTGTAGAGTCGTTTTGTGAAACAGCGGTGTCGGGGGGGCTGTAATATTTCAGTACCTTGTCTTCTAATGTATTTTGAAACTGATTCCTGCTCTTAATCACTCACCGACTGCAGAATGACACCACATTTATATGATCCAGCTGAACCTCATGCTGTGTCCCTTGAACTTTGTGGGGGCCACCAACATTGCTCAGTCTTTTTTTTGAAGGTGACGTAATGCTGAGGATGATCAATTCTGAGGAGCGGGCCAAGGTCCAAAATATACTTTATTGTTGAGCTCATAAATTGGAAGCAATTAAGGAGGCCATTGGCCTTATAGTTCCTTCTCTGGGTCTGGGAATCAGCGAATCGCATCAATCTCGCTGTTCTGTCCTGTATTCTTGGCCCCAGAAGACTTTTCTCTTCCTTGATGTACATCCAAGATATTAATGTTACAATTGGACAGATAAACTTAATTTTAACATTTGGATGATGCCATCTAACTATTGGCCAGTTTGTGAGAGTTGGTTATTTTTCAATCACGGCTGATGAGTAAAATTATTTCTCCAGCTTAATAAGTTGCTCGTAAATGTCCGATCGCAGGACAGAGTTTCTAGATGCATGGCTTGGAGTGCAGGGATGCTAACCAGGCTGTCCAAATGGAATGCTACAGATTGGTGGGAGGTGTGCAGGAAGGAAGGGAAAGGAGTGCAGATTAAATGAAGCTGTGCAGATGAGCAGCATAAACCACCACGATACTCATTGCTTCTTCATCGACGGCTGTCCTAGTTGTCGCCCTCCGCGTTGTTACTCGCAGCTGACTGCCAAGTGCAAATCAGAGGCACGTCACTGAGGTGAACGTGCAAATCATTCGTCTCCATTTAATGATATAAATTCATAAGTGATAGGAGCAGAATTTAGGCCATTCAGCCCATCAAGTCTACTCCACCATTCAATCATGGCTGATCTATCTCTCCCTCTCAACCCCATTCTCCTGCCTTCTCCCCATAACCCCAACTAATCAAGAGTCTATCGATCTCTGTCAAATATCCATTGACTTGGCCTCCACAGCCTTCTGTGGCAATGAATTTGACAGATTCACCACCCTCTGACTAAAGAAATTCCCCTGCATCGCCTTCCTAAAGGAATGTCCATTAATTCTGAGGCTATGACCTCTGGTCCTAGACTCTCCCACTTCCTCTCCCCTCAGACGCAACAAGGATAGAGTTCTCTTGGTCCTCGCCTATCACCCCACCAGCTTCCGCATCCAACACATCATTCTCCGACACTTCCATCACCAGAAATTCCGAGAGGGGATATGATTTGCCTGCCCATTCATTTCCAATCAGACTTGCTAATCACCAACAGCAACCTGGGCTATCAATTTTGCCACAAAATATCACCCCATTTCACCCCACCACTGGGAAAAAACTGGAAGTGGGGGAAAAAACCCAGGACAAATCAGGGCCAGATGACCTTAGACAAGGTGGTTCCCAGATAGGCAGGTTTTTGTATGAGACAGGTGTGAGCCCAAGAGGAATATATAGTTGTGAACTGTGGAGCCGTTTAATGGTCTATTAGTGGAGGAAGGTCGGGTGAGGGGGGGGGGAGGGGAGAGGGGGAGGGGAGAGGGGGAGTGGAAGGGGGAGAGTGGGAAAGAGTGGGGGGGGGGGGGGGGGGGGGAGAGTGGGGGGGGGGGGAGGAGGGGGGAGAGAGTGGGGAGGGGAGGTGTTTGTAGAAGTCACCTAAAATTAGAGAATTCAACATTTAGAAATGAACCATGGAAAATGTGATTTGCTGACCCTCCAATTTGTGTGTGGCCTCACTCTGGCAATGGAGGAGGCCAGGATGGAAAGGTTAGTATGGGAAGGGGAGTTAACGTGGTTAACAAACCGAAAGAGCCAGTATGCCTTGGCAGACTGAACGCAAGTGTTCAGTGTAATGGTCTCCGAGTCGTCACTGGGTCTCGCTAATGTACAGGAGCTCGCGTCAGGAACACTGGGTGCAATGGCTAAGGTTAGAGGAGGTGCATGTGAAGCTCTGTCTCAACTAGAAGGACTGCTGATGTTCTTGGATGGATGGGAGTTTCGGTTGCAGGGGAAAGTAAATGGGAGGAAGAGGTTTGGGTGGGAAAGGGATGAGTGAACCAAGGAATTGTGGAGGGAGAAAGAGGTGGAGATAGGAAGATGTAATTAGTGGTTGGGTCATGTTGGAGGTGTTGGAATGTTTGAGGAAATGTCAGAGAATGATGTGTTAGAGGTGGAGGCTGGTGAGGTGAAAGGTGAGGACCAAGGGTGCTCTGTCCTAGTTGTGTCTGGGGGGGAGATGGAGTGAGAGCACAACTCCAGGATACAGTAAATATGCAGGTGAGGGGTCCATCTGTGACAGACATTCACTAAAGAATGGATCGGTGTATCCCGGTGAGCCACGGGTATGGCGGGAGTATCCCGGCAAGCCGCGTGGCCAGTTGAGACTGGGGACTTGCTTGGCCGGTGGGTCCGACGCCCCCATGGGCCTCCCAGGAAGCTGTGGAAAAGCCGGGTGGCGAAGCCGGTCTTGGCTGACGGAGCCTCGACGGCAACGGTGAGACCTCGGCAGCGATGATGGGGCCTCAGTGGCGGCGGCAGCGGTGAAGCCTCGTGGCGGCGGTGCCTCGCGCGTCAACCCGCGGTTGGCAATTTTTGAGGTTGGGGGAGACTGCCGTGAGGGAGGGGGTAGGACAATGGAGGACCACCGTGAACGGATGGGGGGGGGGGGGGTACTTTTAACTTTGTAAGTGCCACTTATGTGGCGGCTATTTGCATACCCAAGCAAGTAAAGAATTTCACTGTGACTTGTCACATGTA
This sequence comes from Okamejei kenojei, assembly GCA_035221665.1. Taxonomy (NCBI): domain Eukaryota; kingdom Metazoa; phylum Chordata; class Chondrichthyes; order Rajiformes; family Rajidae; genus Okamejei; species Okamejei kenojei. The sequence goes on along the minus strand of CM069141.1, from coordinate 65,558,679 downwards.
ACAATAAAGTATTCCATTCCATATTGATTTGGTCCAAGTGACCGCTGGGATGAAGATAAGAAACACTATCGGTGTTTGTTGCCCGAGTGGGGATTATACTGATTTCTCACCCCAGATCTCTCTCCAGTTACTTCCTTAAATCAATGTACATAGAGAACACAAAGAGGGAAGTGTTACACAATTGCTATTTAGTTTCAACTTTACAATTAATGAAATTTGATAGCCTGTTTATAACATCCGAGTAATCTATAATTCCTGAAACTGTTTTTGATTTCTATGTGCTCATAGTGATGTTCTTCTTGCTACTCTGCAGTAGTCAAGAAGAGAGTTGGTGCAGGCTACTTATCACCTACTGGAAACATAAGGATTAACATCTGTGATCTCCTCAAACAGTTCATACAAGTCTAATGTTTAAGAAAGAACTGCAGATGCTGGAAAAATCGAAGGTTAACAAAAATGCTGGAGGAACTCAGCGGGTGAGGCAGCATCTACGGAGAGAAGGAATAGGCGACGTTTCGGGTCGTAACCCTTCTTCTGCCTGATGGGTTGGCAACTTTCTGAAACTCAACCAACTTAATCTTAAACTTGCTGTCCTGAGATCCAGATTTAAGTTTTCAGTCACATATCTGCAACATCACTAGACCACTTGCGTCTACCCCTGTGAAATAGCCTACCTCGGCTCAGTTGCTGCCCATTCTCTCAATCATGCCATGGTTATTTCCAGACTTGACTATTCTAACGAATACCTGAGCAAACCACAAAGTGCCGGAGGAACTCAGTGGGTTAGGCAGCATCTGTGGAGTGATTGGACTGGTGACATTTGGGGTCTGGACCCTTCTTCAGAAAGATTCCAGCAACAGCAGTTCCTTATGTTTCCAATACCTGGCTGATTTCTACCCTGTTGTCTGTAATCTTAAACTCATCCAAAACACTGCCCCTATTTCAACTTGTGCTTTGGCAATATTGGTTCCTGGTTAAGCAACATCCTGATATCGTTTTTCAAATCCGTTATGCACTCCAACTTGTGTTTTGGCAATATTGGCTTCTGGTTAGGCCACATCCTGATATTGTTTTTCAAATCTGCTATGCACTCACACCTCCCTATCTCTATGACCCCCTCAAACGCTACAACCATACGTGAAATCTGTGGTCCTTTAAATCTGCCTTCTTGCACATCACTACATGTTTTTGCTTTCCCATTGGCAGTTTGGCTTCAGCTGCCAGGATCCCTAGCTCTGGAGTTCCTTCCCCCAACCCGAGGCTCTTTTGTTTCCATTTAGCAAGTTCCTGAAAACCTTTTTCTTGGAACTGAGCTTTTGGGTACCAGCCTTATTGTTTCTTTATGTGGCATGTGGCCAATTATTTTTGGTTGAGGATGCTCCTGTAATGCGCCTTGGGGAATATTTGTTCTGTTATAGATGGTGCCTCTTTAAAACCTTAAATTGCATTGACAGAATGGAACAAGGATGCAAAAGACAAGTTGTGAGTGCAAAGCTTAACATGCAAACATATTATTAGGATCAGGTCCATTCTAGATGCCATCTCCCTGGCCCTACATCCATCCCTGGAAGACCTAGAGAACAAGGACACCTTTGTTGGATGCCTATTTACTGATGTAACTTTGCCTTCAACACCATAATTCCAATCAAACACATCTCCAGACTCCTGGACCTAGGACTGAGATGAGGAAAAACCTTTTCACGCAGAGAGTTCTGAATGTGTTGAATTCTCTGCCACAGAAGACAGTGGAGGCCAATTCACTGGATGTTTTCAAGAGAGTTAGATTTAGCTCTTGGGGCTAACGGAATCAAGGGATATGGGGAAAAAGCAGGAACAGGCTACTGATTTTGGATGATCAACCGTGATCATATTGAATGGCCGTGCTGGCTTGAAGGGCCGAATGGACTACTCCACTGTTTTCTATGTTTTTATGACTCAATACCTCCCTCTGGAAATGGATCAGTGACTTCCTGACTCGGACTGCAATCAGTAAAGCTAGGAGACAAATCATCGCCCATGAAGTCCTCATTATCAGTGCTGCAAGGGGTCGGAGTACAGGAAGGAGACTGATAGCTTAGTAACATAGTCATTAAAATAACCTCTCCCACAATGTCAGCAAAAACAAAGGGGCTGGTCATCTAATTCAGGAAGTGGGGTGAAGGACACAGCCCAGATTCAATCAAAGTGGAGATGCAGAGCTTCAAGTTCCTAGGTATAGATTCACCAAGGATTTGACCTAGTCCAACTATGGGGACAATGTTGCCAAGAATGTACACTCTTGTGCATGTCTCTACTTCCTCAGAAGACTAAGGAAATTCAGCATGTCCCAAGTGGCTCTTGCCAATGACTCATACACATGACAATAATAAACGAATACCAAGACCAGGAATAGCTCACTCAATAAGATCATGGCTGACATTATTGTATTCTCTATATTCCTTTCATACCCCCTGCTTATCAAATATTTACTATCACTGCCTTAAATATATTCTGAAAGATGAGAGTTCCTTTGGATTTAAGTCGAGCCTGTCGAGCCTTTGCGCATAAGACAACCCACCCATGCAGACTTGAAGTGTGAGAAGGAAATGCAGATGCTGGTTTACTCCAAAGGTAGACACAAAATGGTGAAGTAACTCAGTGGGTCAGGCAGCATCTGTGGGACATCTCAGAGATGCTGCCTGACCTGCTGAGTTACTCCAGCATTTTGTGACGACATTCAGATTTGAAATTCAGTTCAGTAAATCTGTATGTGCAGATTGGGCTACCAATCACATTGATGCCTAAAGTTTCTAATTCACAAAGGGTCACAGCCTGTTTTAACTATGACTCCTTCTAGCTCAGTGTGATTGAGTTTTCTTTTATATGAAGGCACTAAGTGTTTGCTCCTATATTTACGAGGACTAGAATATGATTGCTGGTTGCCTAAATGTAATAAATTTTTGTAAATAACATGGAAAATGCTGGTAGTACCCACTAGGTCAGTCAGCAACTGTATGTAGGGAGTGAAACAGAATTTGCACTTCAGTGCAATGACCGTTCATCTGAATATTGATGAAAGGTGGTCCTGCTGAAACTCTAGCTGACCATATACTGGGGATTGACTGCTCTGCCTGTGTCTAATGCCACCTGGAACAGAAGATCACCTCTGGACTGAGTGGGGAGTGATCTTGGGGCTGCAAAAGATCTGCTAGAAGTGGGGATTAAATTCAAAATGAATTGGTGAGCAAATAGTCTGCTGAAGGATAGGCTCCTGCAAGGGTTTATGAAAGGAGTTAGTAAATCAGACAGACATTTAATAAAATAACATATTGCGTACAGATTTGGAACATGAGGTGTAGCTTTAAAAAAAATAAAGGTTTAATTTGTAGGTGTAGGAAGGAACTGCAGATGCTGGTTTAAACCAGATAGACACGAAGCTGGAATAACGGGTCAGGCAGCACCTCAGGAGAAAAGGAAGGGTTGACGTTTCGGGTAGAGACCCTTTAGACTGAGCATCAGGGGAAAGGGAAACGAGCGATATAGATGGTGATGTAGAGAGATATGGAACAAATTAATGAAAGTTACGATGATCGTGGAAATGGGCCTGTATCTCTCTACATCCCCATCTATATCTCTCGTTTCACTTTCCCCAGACTGTCTGACGAAGGGACTCGACCCAAAACGGTACCCATTCATTTTCTCCAGCGATGCTGTCTGACCGGCTGAGATACTCCAGCTTTTTGTGTTTATCCAAGTATCAACTGAGAGCATTTGACCCCCCCCCCCCCTCCCCCCCCCCAACAGCACCACTCCGTTTTATTCCAGGATGGTGAGAAGAGGTTGAATAGGGGGGTCTTTTATCATCCTTATCTTTTGGGCAAAACAATGAAACTTAAGAGGAACAAATGTAAAGTGCTACATGTAGGTGACAATATTGGAACAATAGACAATAGGTGCAGGAGTAGGCCAATTGGCCCTTCAAGCCAGCACCGCCATTCAATGTGATCATGGCTGATCATCCCCAATCAGTACCCCGTTCCTGCCTTCTCCCCATATCCCCTGACTCCGCTATTTTTAAGAGCCCCATCTTGCTCTCTCTTGAAAGCATCCAGAGAACCTGGATGTTTCCTTTGGGCTTGAACATTTAATTTTCTCAATTCTGTTAACCCTTGCTGTCTCCTCCCCTTCCCACCTCTCCCTCTATCTCTATCTCCCTCCCCACCCTAGTCGCACTAGCTTCTCATTCACACCACAAACAGCTTACAATGGCTTGTTCCCTTTATCATCGATACTTTTTTGCATATCTTTCATTCATTGTTCTTTATCTCTCCACATCACCGTCTATATCTCTTGTTTCCCTGATCCCTGACCAGTCTGAAGAAGGGTCTCGACCCGAAACGTCGCCTATCTCCTTCGCTCCTTAGATGCTGCTGCACCCGCTGAGTTTCTCCAGCTTTTTGTGTACCCCTGTTTCCTGCCTCTAGTGTGTCCAAGCCCTTAACAATTTTAACAACACGCACATTTCCTGAATATGATGTGAAAAGGACCCAAAAAAATCATCCCTGCTCAGTAATCCAATGGATCGCCCATTTTCAAAGCCATTGTGTGTTCTACTCAGTTTTTGAAATGTGGAACTACTAACTTCAATTGCACCAACTTTTGGAAGTAAAGTGGAATATGCAATTGATGGTACACAGCACATTTGGTTCAAGGAGCATTGATAATAATCTATGCTGAAAATCAAGGTAGCCAAATCCCTGGAATTAGCAAACTTTCACAGGTAGCAAGGCAAGATTGAGTAAATCTATTCTGGAGTACTATTTTGAGGGCTAAACCACTGAGGTAAGTTTCTTGCCCAACCACCCTTCTTTCTTATCTAACACCATCTTTTCAAAAATGTTTTATTACCAGTGTCTCTCAAATAAAGATAAGATCAGTCTTTTGCATTTAACCAAGTCACACCCATATTTCCTGTTAAATGCTGCCATCAGTTTTTTTTTTACTAAAACTGTTTTTAAATCTTTAAAAACACTAAACAACAAATGCTGATCTAAAAAAAATCATAATATATCAGTTAAATATTGTATTACTCCAACAAAGATGTTTGCTCATATAACGTGTTTACTCATAGAAGTATGCAGTTCAACAGTTTTAATAATTATATATAGAAAGAAACTGCAGATGCTGGTTTATACTGAAGATAGACACAAAGTGCTGGAGTAACTTCAGTACCTCTAGAGAAAAAATGATGCGTTGACATTCTAGTCTGAACCCTGTTTCACACTGAAAATGGAGGGGAAGAAACTAAGTATTCTGTTTGACTGTGGCAGATTATGCTGATTCTATGATGTTTTCTCTGTCTCTTTAAACCTGTGCACAATATCCATTTTTATGTGCACCAATGCATCTGCACGTAGACACAAAGTGCTGGAGTAACTCAGCGGGACTGGCAGCATCTTGGAGAGAAGGAATGGGTGATGTTTCGGATCAAGACCCTTCTTCGGACTGAGAGTCATGGGAGAGGGAGACGCAGAGATATGGAAGGGTAAGGTGTGAGGACAAGACATCACAGAGATAACCCATTCCTTCTCTCCAGCGATGATGCCTGTCCCGCTGAGTTACTCCACCATTCTGTGTCTATCTTTGGCCTTAACCAGCATCAGTAGTTTCTTCCTTTCTGATCGAGACCCTTCTTCAGATGCAAAAGATTGTCTACCTTTGGTTTAAACCAGCAGCTGCAGTTCCTTCCTACACAATGCATCTGCACAGTCAGCTACTCTGCAGCAGTTCACAATTCACGTTTGCTCTGCAGATTGGCATGTGTTGAGTTGGATTGTCCTCGCTCAAGGCCACTCTCACAGTGAGGGCTCTTTGGAAACATTACCTTTTCCACCTCCTGCTGGGGCGAGTCAGCTCCTCCAGGAGAGAGGTCAAGGGAGCAAGACAGGAAATCGTGGGGGAACTGAATGCAACTGATACACGGTGCAGGATTAGCAGGCGAGTTAATATATTCCAGGGTGGGACAACAGAATAGTAACGGTATTCAACTTCAGCAATTTGAGCCATCCTTAAATCATTGCATTGAGAACATATATTTGAAAAGGCTCCAGTAAACACATTCCCACACCAGTGGTAATGTTCATAGGGTGACTTATTTCTATTTGAAGCCACAAATTATTTTGCTCTTTTCTGTGAAATGTTGCTGAACTACAGAAGGGTTAATGAGAATTGGCGAGTGCTGAATTAAACATAGAGTTACAGAGAATCTACAGGGCTAAACAACAGCCTGCCTGCTGACTAGTTTGGTTTCGAGATACAGTGCGGAACCAGGCCCTTTGGCCCACCGAGTCTGCACCGACCAGCGATCCCAGCACATTAACACTATCCTACACACACTAGGGACAATTTACAATTTATAGCAAGCCAACAAAGCTGCAAACCTGCACGTCTTTCGGAGTGTGGGAGGAAACCAAAGATCTCAGAGAAAACCCCCGCAGGTCAGGGGGAGAACGTACAAACTCCGTACAGACAGCGCCCGTAGTCGGGATCGAACCCGGGTCTCTGGTGCTGTAAACACCGTAAGGCAGCAACTCTGCTGCACCACCGTGCCAACCTGATATGTTGCACCTGATTCGTTTTTCTATTGAAGGAATAGAATAGAATGGCATGACAACTGTGTAGGGTAATAATGGCGGTGGATGGCATGCGTTCCTTCATTGGTAACAGAATTGAACATCAAGGTAGTCAAGTTGTGTTGCATCTGTATAAAACTTTAGTTGCGGCACATTTGGAGTATTGCCCCATTGCAGGACACGTGGGCTTTGGAGAGGGTGCAGATGGTGTTCACCAGGATGTTGCCAGGATTGGAGAGCACCAGCTAGAGGGAGATGTTGGCGAATCTTGGAATGTTTTCACTGAGGCCGATCTGATAGCTATATAAAATTATGAGAGGCAAATATTTTCGGAAGGTGGTCAGAGTCTTTTCCCCAGTGTGGAAATATCAAATGCTCAAGGGTATGGGATTCAGATGAGAGGAGGAAAGTATAAAGGACATTTGCAAGGCCTTTATACAGAGAGTGGAACATACCTGGGACCTGCTGCCAGGGACCTGCTAGAGGCAGATATGATTGCGACATTTAAGAAGTGTTTAGACAGATACACAAACAGGAAGGGCATAGCGGAACATGTATCTTGCCTTGGCAGTTGGGTTTAGCTTTCAGTCGATCATACATTAGGAGTCAAAGGGCCTGCCCCTTTACTGTAATGTGTGATATTCTTGGTTGAGGATGGGGAGTTCAAGTTGAAGGTGTGATGGGGGAGTGTGAAATGGGTGAGGGAGGGCTGTGTGAATTGGTGTGCACCGATCACCATTCCTGTATTCTGTTAAAGTGGAGGCAATGAACTCCCAGCACGGCACACACAATCAACGTTAATAACACCACTTAATGGGAAGATGAATCGGGGACACAAGTGAAAAGTCTGGAAGGAGAAACAATTACTGCAGGTTCTCAGATCATGTCCTGCCTGCCAAATCTCATTGACCTTTTTTTGTTTCCCAGGGAGAACCAGTAACTTGAAGACAGAAACTCCAATGTACGAGCACATCACCAAATATGAAATAATGGAACCACGGTGGCTCTCCTCAGGACCTTCGGAAAACTTTCTGTCTCATAATCAGGTACAGGAAGTTAACCAGCTAACTGGCTCATTCACACCAATCACGTCATTCATCGTACTGCATTACCTGATAGCCAGATTAAGTTTGTTAACTGGGGAACCGGACAATTGTGTTGGTGTTACATTGAATATCACTTATGATGTTCCAAACCGATTATCAATTGACAAATTCTGATTTGGAACCAGGATTTTGGTGGTTACTCAATGCCCCAAAATATGTAATTGATAAACCAGTTAGTGTCTAGACTTGATAACAAGATGAACTTTATTAGTTTAGTTTATAGGTACAGCATGAAAACAGGCCCTATGGCCCACTGAGTCCGCACCGACCAGCAATCCCCACACATTAACACTGTCTTGCACACACTAGGGACAATTTACAATTTTACTAAGCCAATGAACCTATGCCTTTGGAGTGTGGGAGGAAATCAGAGCACCCGGTGAAAACCCACGCAAGTTACGGTGTGAACGCACAAACTCCGTGCAGATATCACCCGAGATCAAGCCTGGGTCTCTGGCACTATAAGGCAGCAACTCTACCACTGAGCCACCGTGTATCACCATGTACAATGGAGACCAATTAGTATCCAGTGATGACCCTGCAACAAAACTCTTGAAGGCAGGTCAGATGCATTGATCCCAACTGCTTCACCTTTGTCATGAATGTCGAGTCTCTATACACCACTATCCCCCATAAGAAATAGCCTTGGAGTCCTCTTTTACTGGAACAACGACCCAACCAGTCCCTCCAACCAACACTCGTATGCCTGGCAGAACCTATTCTTGCCCTCAGCATCTTTTCCTTTGTTTCCTCTCGCTTCCTGCAAATCAAAGGTGTGACTATGGGCACTCACACAGGCGTCAGATACACCTGTCTTTTTGTTAGCTATATGGAATGGTCCTTGTTTGTTGCAAATTCCAAATGGGTTACCTCTCCCAAACTCTTCCTCTGTTACACCAACACTTGCATTGGTTCTGCTTCCTGCACTCATGCAGAATTCATCGATTTAATCCACTGCCTCAAATTCACTGCCTCTGGTCCACTTTTCATATTTCTCTTCCTTTTCTGCTTCTCTCTGTCCCCCATCTCAGAAGACAAACTATTTACTGATTTCTACTATAAACCTACATGCTTCAACAGCCACATTTTATTTCACCTCCTCCCACCCAGTCTCTGATAAGGCCACGCAGTCTCTGGCAAGGACATCGTCACTTTCTGTTTCTCTGAAATATCTTCTTCCATCAGGCAATGTGACTTCAGCCTGCAGTGGTTGATGGAACCTGCACATCTGTTCTCGCCACCCCCTTCCCTGGAGAGCATTCACTCCACTCTGTACCCAGCACGCCATCCTCTGCCATTGCCACGAGCTCTAATGGGTTCCTATCACCAGTCACATCTTCCCCTCTGTCCCCATTCCTGCTTTCCACAAGGACCACTGTCTCTCTCTGACTCCTTGGTCCATTCATCCTTCCTCATCTGGTACTTTCTCCTGCAATTGCAGGTGCCACACTTGTCCTTACACCACCTCCCTCTCCACTGTCCATGGACCTAAACAGTCCCTCCAGGTGAGGCAGAGATTCAGGTGCACCTTCTCCAACTCGGTCTATCGCATTCAGAACTTGCGATGAGGCCTCCTCAACATCAGCGTGTCATAGAAAACATAGAAAATAGGTGCAGGAGTAGACCTTTCGGCCCTTTGAGCCAGCACCGCCATTCAATATGATCATGGCCGATCATCCAAAATCAATACCCCGTTCTGGCTTTTTCCCCCATATCACTTGATTCCCTTAGCCCTAAGAGCTAAATCTAACTCTCTTAAAAACAGCCAGTGAATTGGCCTCCACTGCCTTCTGTGGCAGAGAATTCCACAGAATCACAACTCTCTGGGTGAAAAGGTTTTTCCTCATCTCAATCCTAAATGGCACTACCCCTTATTCTTAAACTGTGACCCCTGGTTCTGGACTCCCCCAACATCGGGAACATTTTTCCTACATCTACCCTGTCCAATCCTCTAAGAATTGTATATGTTTCTATAAGATTCCCCCTCATCCTTCTAAATTCCAGTGAATGCAAGGTGTAGATTGGTTGACTGATCTGCAGTGCATGTGTGCTCTGTGGGCAATGGCTGTTATGAGTTTCCATTTGCATTGCACTTCAACTCCCGTTCCTAATCCCACACCAATTTGTCTAATCTTTGGCCTTTTCCACTGCTAAGGTGAGGCCAAATACAAACTTGTGTCACATTCTGCTTAGGGATCTTACAGTCAAATGGTATGAACACTGAAGTTTCAAAATTCTGGTAACACACCCACCATGTTTTTTCCCCACTGCCACAAGTCCTCCCAAGGAGGTCTCTCTCTTCCTTTGTTCATGTTCCCCACCCCTCTCCCCGTTATTCCTTAGATTCCTCTCCATCCCTCTCTCTTCCTTTGTTCATGTACCCCACCCCTCTCCCCGTTATTCCTTAGATTCCTCTCCATCCCTGTCTCCATCAGCATATTTTGTAATTTTTCTTTTGTTTCCACCTGTCAGCCATTGTCTCAACACTGCACTGCCATACCTCAACCTAGTCCCACCCATGACCTACCAGCTCCTAGAGTCATAGAGTGATACAGTGTGTAAACAGGCCCTTCAGCCCAACTTACCCACACCGACCAACATGTCCCAGCTACACTAGTCCCATCTGCCTGTGCTTGGTCCATATCCCTCCAAACCTATGCTATCCATGTACCTGTTTAACTGTTTCTTAAACGATGGGATAGTCCCAGCCTCAACTACCTCCTCTGGCAGCTTGTTCCATACACGCACCCACCATCCTTTGTGGGAGCTCCTGTCTTGCCTCCCCCTATTCATTCTCTCACTTTAATGTACTATATTCCTTCTACACTTTCTGCCCTGATGCAGGGTCTCAACCTGAAACGTCAGCCATTCCTTTTCCTCCACATCTGCAGCTTATGTTGTTGGTCCCAAACAGTTCGCTAGCAATTATGTCCGCAGTGTTGATGCAGTGATAGGTTTTTGTGGAAAATTTCACTACACTTCTTTCAAATCAAGTCATTTAGTCTCTGCTATTCCCCTCTCAAGGGGAAAGAAAACACTAAATTTAATGTCTCATCTGAGCTTCATAACATTAAAAGCTGAGAGCCAGTTGATTACAAAGGTAATCAGTCACTGGGCATGACATGTTAATGGGTTAAGATCCACTTATTATCAAGTTAAAGCAACAGGCACGGTGGCACAGTGGTAGAGTTGCTGCCTTACAGCGCAGCACCGGTGACCCGGGTTCGATCCCAACTACGGGTGCTGTCTGTACGGAGTTTGTACGTTCTCCCCTCGTGGGTTTTCTCCGAGATCTTTGGTTTCCTCCCACACTCCAAAGACGTACAGGTTTGTAGGTTAATTGGCTTGGTATGAATGTAAAATTGTCCCTAGTGTGTGTAAGATAGTGTTAATGTGCAAGGATCGCTGGTCGGTGTGGACTCGGTAGGCCAAAAGGCCCATTTCAACGCTGTATCTCTAAACCTAAAACAACAGGTTCCTGGGTAAATCTGTTGCTGCACCTCATACACACCTTTTTGTGGAGTATTCAGCAGAAATATCAGGATCAATCATGAATGGGTGGTCTGTCCATTTTGTAGCATGGAGGCTGGTTGATGTCAAGATGTCAATCACATGTGCCCCCACTAAATTACGATGGCTCATTTAATTAGGTATACTGGATGTCATGCTAGAGATCTGCACCGAACTGCACACACTTGATACTTGAAAATAAAAACAAATTGCACATGCAGGGAATCTAAAATAATTACAGGAAATTATTATGTTTTAATTAGATTTCCAAGAGAGAGAGTCAGGATTCAAGAGTGTTTTATTGTCATATGTCCCAGCTAGAACAATGAAAGTCTTACTTGCTGCAGCATCTGCAGTTTAAACTGTAAGATCTGCATTTTAAAAATAACCATTTACTGCTCTTTTTAATTAGGCTGTATTTATTTTATTGATTGGTCATAAGGTCATAAGTGATAGGAACAGAATTGGGCCCTAACCCTAATTGCTGATCTATCTCTCACTCCTAACCCCATTCTCCTGCCCCCCCCACCATAACCCCTGACACCTGTACCAATCAAGAATGTATCTATCTTTGCCTTAAATTCATTCAGATTCATCCCCTTCTTGCCCAGGACAAAAGGCCATAAATAATCTGTGGAATTCTTTGCCACAGAAGGCAGTGGGGGCAAAGTCAGTGGATATTTTTAAAGCAGAGATAGATTCTTGATTGGTACGGGTGTCCAAGATTGTGGGGAGGAGAATGGGGTTAGGGGGGAGAGATAGATCAGCCATGATTGAATGGCAGAGTAGACTTGATGGGCCGAATGGCCTAATGTTTCTCTTATTCCTTATGACCTTGGTAAATGACAAGTGTGACACAGTGGTCCAGCTGGTGGAGCTGCTGCCTCACAGCATCAGAGACTCCGGTTTGATCCTGACCTTGGGTGTTGTCTGTGTGAAGTTTGCAAGTTCTCCCTTTGACTGCGTGGGTTTCCTCAGGGTGCTCCGGTTTCTTCCCACATTCGAAAGATGTGCAGGCTTCTAGGTTAATTGGGCCCCTATTGAAAAATTGCCCCAAATTTCTAGGAAGTGTTTGCAAACATGGAACCAGCGTGTGTGAACAGGTGATCAATGGCCGGCTTTGACTCAGTGGGGCCGAACCTGGGTCTCGGGTCTCTGATGCTGTAAGGCAGCAACTCTACCACTGCGCCACTGTGTTGCCCTCGGTGACCATGCAGAGGTTGACTGTGTCCACTGCACTACGCCTAAGATTATGAAAGGTTCTATATAAAAGCGAGTTCTTATATTTAAAAAAAAAATTGTTTTGGTAAGCAAATTTCTTTTGGTAAGGTTGAGGTGGATTATCCCTTCACACAGCTTGCCTTGGTTTAGTCTGATTCATCTCTTTGCCAGCCTATAAGGGGGAGGGACACACTATGGAGCTGTGCTTGAAGCCTTGTACTCGGTGGGTGCAGTCGAGGGACTCCTGGCTGGAAATGATGCAAATACCCGTTTAGCAGCGTCATGGTCTGAAATTGGTGCAGATAAACATGAGACCAGTCACTGCATAGGGGCAGCACGTGGGGGGCAGCCAGTAGAACTGCTGCCTCGGCTTCAGAGACCTTGGTTCAATTCCGACCTTGGGTGTTGTACGAGTGGAGTTTGCACGCTCTTCCTGTGACCGTGTGTAGAACACGGGTTTGCTTTGGCTGCTCTAGTTTCCTCCCACATCCCATGTGTGGGTTTGTGGGTTAATGAGCCTCCATAAATTGCCCCTAGTGTGTGGCGAGAGGACGAGGAAGTGGGATGACAAGGAACTAATTTGAAGGGGTGAGGTATGGGTGGTGTGGCCTTGGTGGGCCAACGGACCTGTTTCCACGCCGTGTCTTTAAACTAAACAAAACAAAACATGGAATTAGTGTGAACAGATGATGAATGGTCAACGTGGGCTCGGTGGGTTCAAGGACCTATTCCCGTACTGTATCGCTAAACGAAGTGAATGAACTACAACCCAATGTATGCAATCTGACTGAGCCTTTTCTCTTTTCTTCCTCTCTCCATCCTCCCTCTCTGTGCACACAGCACCCAACTTGGGCAGAGATCCGAGTCACAGCTGAAGGAAGAGAATACGTTTTACAGATCCAGAAAAATGAGTAAGTGCAACATGAACTGCAATGTCGGATGCTGTGCAGAATGAAGAGAGCTGTAGTGGGGGGGAAGGGCAGAATAATGGTTACAGCACACAATATACATTGCAAGGGCACGAGGAGGTCAGATAATGAATGCTGAATGTAGGATTCAATTATGTTTAAGGTTGAAGAAAACCGGGATTGATACTGAGCAATGAGGAATGAAAGCGTAATATAAAACGGGAAAGCCATACATTACTGAATACAAGATGCCTCGGAGGGCGGTGGAGGCAGGTTCTCTGGATGCTTTCAAGAGAGAGCTAGATAGGGCTCTTAAAGATAGTGGAATCAGGGGATATGGGGAGAAGGCAGGAACGGGGTACAGATTGTGGATGATCAGCCATGATCACATTGAATGACGGTGCTGGCTTGAAGGGCCGAATTTGCCTACTCTGCACCTATTGTTTATTGTCTATGGTCTATGTCAATGGCTGCAGGCAGGGTTTCGGGGTTTAAACATGTATTAAGCAGTTTACTATAGGAGTGACTTCATTCATTGGGTTGTTATGCACAGTGAGGTATCCCTCTACAATACTTTTCCACCAATGCCTGTCCAATTCTGTTTCGGAAGCACATAATGATTCTGTTTCCACCAACCATTGAGGCGGTGGATTACAGATGTCGCTGCTTCCTGAGCAAAAAGGAAAGTGCTGGAGGAACTCAGTGGGTCAGGCAGCATCTGTGGAGAGAATAGACAGAAGGTTCAGTTTAGAGATACAGCATGGAAACAGGCCCTTCGGCCCACCGGGTCTGTGCCGACCAGTGATCCCCGCACATTAACACTATCCTACACACACTGGGACAATTTTTATATTTACCAATTAACCTACAATCCTGTACGTCTTTGGATTGTGGGAGGAAGCAGAAGATCTCAGAGAAAACCCACGCAGGTCACGGGGAGAACCTACAAACTCTGTACAGACAGCACCTGTAATCGGGATCGAACCCGGGTCTCTGGCGCTGCATTCGCTGTAAGGCAGCAAATCTACCGCTACACCACCGTGACTGCCCCATAACGTGTTTTGAGTCGGGATCCTCTTCAGACTGAAGACGTCATCAGTTGGAAGAAGGACCCTGAACAAAGTGTAATGGTTCAAAGATGCTGCCTAACATATCGATGTTCTCCAGCACTTTGGTATTTCCTCAAGATTAAAACAAATGCTCTCTCTTGTGCTTCCTATTCCTACTTCCTGTGTGGGGAAATAAAGGATTTCCTCGGAATCCCCCATAACTTCCATTTAAACCTGCGATCGCACTATTGACCCTGTCAAACAATTGCCAGAATTCTGTAGCTGTAACAGCCCCTTATTGTCTATTCAACGTTTGTAACTGAAGTCCTTTATCCCAGGAACCATTCTTCAAAATCTTTTCTGCATCTCTTCAGGATCTTCACCCATGTTGAATGGATTGGATGTAGTTCTTCAGTTGGGACATAATCAGATGCAACGTAACTTCCCAATCTTCGTGGCCTAATGCCTAAAGGACTAATGCCTTTAGAACATACCCAGCCTCTTTAAGGATGAATGCAGTGTCACCCAAACTCTTGTCACTCTGAACATCCTTTAAGACTGTACCTCTTAATCTATGTTGGATCTCCTTATTCCCCCCACACTTCCCCGTGTTATATTTCATCTGCTGATGTGTTTCTGTCTTCTTGGGAGTCTCACTGTTTATTGAATTTCCAGACTTTGTGTTACAGGGGGCGCCGTCCTGTATGGGTATGGCTGCCCAGCCTGCAGCTGTCCGTCTTTTCACCTCTTTTTATTTTTAGTGAGTTCAAGTACTTGTTTTTCGGAGCTCTAGTCTTTTTTATGTGGGGGGGGGGGGGACTGCTTTTCAGGGTCCCTACCTGTTCGGGGAGGCTGCTATTCTCCGGGCATCACCTTCGCCCGTCCTCGCGGCCTACCAACGGGCCTGGAGCGGCGTTTCCTGAGGGGACCGGCCAGAACCTCGGCTTTGGCGGCAGCACAGCGCTGGAGCGCTATCGCGGAGCGGGCGATCCCTTGCCTGGGTCACCGCGCTGGAGCTCCAGTATGCTGGGACCGTCGATGAAACATCGTAAAGCTGCGGGTCTGTGGAGCGTCCAGCCGCGGGCGGCGGCGCTGACTTTAACACTGGGAGCCTGGGATCTCTCGCCGAGATCGCCAAGTGGTGGAGCTCCAACCAGCGCGGCCTGTCGGCTTCGGAAGCCACTGTCTCCGGTAAGGAAGCGGCCGTTCCAGGTTTCCAAAGCCGCTGTGAGGATTCCCCCGACGCCGGAGCACCATCACCCGGCGAGAACGGCCTGGAACATCGGGCCTCCGTAGCAGCGACTGCGGAGGCCTCCATAGGCCGGACTATGGGTGGACATGGGGATGGGGACTGGACACTGTGCCTTCCCTCATAATGGGAACCATTGTGGGGGGATGTTTTTTATGTTTAAATTTCGTTATTATTGTTATGTTGTATTATTTTTTATGTGCTGCAATGGTAATGGGCATTTCACTGCACCAATTGGTGTATGTGACTAATAAAGAACCTTTGAACAGTCGCTGCAGATTTGGAAACCGTATGCTGCATTCCAATTTCTAATATCATTAATACACTTTAGAATTATTTGGGATTGAGCAAAGTTTAAATTCTTGTGAAGAGTTTGCCAATACATGCTCTGGTTTAATGGTCTTGCTGACTGTGGGAAAATCCAAGACTTTATCTCTGCATAATTAACAGAAATGTAGGTTTATTTAGAAGCTGATGAGGAGAACAAAAAAATGATGAGTTCATGCTTCATCCATTAGAGGAGAGAAATTTATGCGATGGCTTGTAAGACTAATTTTCATATTTGCCTCATTCACTCCCCTTAAAATGAGACTGTTGTTTTAGCCAACAAGGGATTAATGAGGCAATTTATAGAGAAACAGGGTAGATAGGAATTGGCTGATAACAGTCCGATGGGGGAGCTTCCTCATCTATTACTTGCTAGCTCATCGCCTGTTCCTCCCCCCACCGCTTTACATTGACTACTTGCTTCCATTCTAATCTAGTCAAAGGGCCACCTGTTCACATCCCTCCACAAATGCTGCCCAGCAAGCTGAGTTCCTCCCAATTGCTTTCTCTTTTGCTGTAATACTCTAATTTCAGGCAACCAGCAGCCTCCCTGTCCCTCTTTCTCCTACTCTGGTCCTCTCTCACACTCCCCAACTTCGCACCTTAATCTCACCCATTTTCACCCCTTTTATTTTACCCCTCCTCCCCCTATTGCCCACACCTCCATTCCCTGTCCTTCCCTTCTGCCACCACCCCTCGTCACCTTACTTCCCCATCCAATTCCACAATCTGCATCCCTCTAGGACACAGAGTGCCGGAGTAACTCTGCAGGTTAGGCAGATGGATAGATGACGTTTCGGGTCAAGACCCTTCCTCAGCCCTTCGTCTCCATTTATCACCTCCACCCTTCCCTCCCTCACCTGACTGTTATCTGCCAATTAACTCCCCCTAACCCATCGTTCTGTAGTCATGCCTACTATATTCTGTTGTGCTGAAGCAAAGCAAGAATTTCATTGTCCTATCTGGGACACATGACAATAAACTCTCTTGACTTGACGTGACTTGCTATCTCGTGCCCCAACCCTTCCCCCACAGCTTTAGACGGGCTGCTTCCCTTCCACTCTTTCAGTCTAGATGAAGGGTCTCAGCCCCAAACATCAACAGTCTCTGCCTGAAACATCAACAGTCTATTTCCCTCCAATGTTTCCTGACCTGCTGAGTTCCTCCAGCTGCTCTGTTTTTATAGCTACAGATTCCAATGTTCACAGTCTCTTGTGTCACTGTGGTTAAATTGGGCCTATTTGAGAGCACACATAGATGATCATAAAAGTATGTATCGGATGGTCGAATTGATGAAAGTGTGGAAAGAATAGGTTACAAGGAAAATGAGTGAGACAATAAGAGTCGTCTGAAAGCCAATGTGAACTTACCGGGTGAAGTGGAGGAAATACCCTACAGTGAGCAATGCTTGCATAATCTGCAGTACTTGCAGTATCCTGCCTTGCAACACCTGGCAAATCAAGTATGGCCCGCCCAATGTATCATGGCTGACACTTAGAGTTATTGAGTCGTACAACATGGAAACAGACATTTGATTTCAAGTCCAATCCCCAACCACCCGCTAAGACTAATCCAGCATGACTCCAATTTTGTGCTCCCCACACACCCCAGGGTTTCTTGTCGACCCACCTACATGAGGGGCAGTTTAGAGTGGCTAATTAATCTACCAATCCGCATGTCTTTGGGATGTGGGAGCAAACCTACAGGGTCACATGGAGAATGTGCAAACACCACACAGACAGCACCCGAGGTCAGGATTGAACCCGGGAGCTGTTAGGTAGCTGCGCTACTAGCTATGCCTATTGCACATTAAAGCCGGGATTGTCGGCACTCGTATCCAACTAAAGAAGTCTAGGCTTCATTTGGAAAAAGTGTATTTAATATTGAGCAAAAAAAAAGTGCTGGAGGAACTCAGCAGGCCAGGCAGCATTAGTGGAGGGAAATGGATTTGGGCTGGGACTCCTTATCAGATCCATTTCCCTCTATAGATGCTGCCTGACCCACTATGTTCCTCCAGCACTTTGATTTTTATTTTTTTTGCACATGATTCCAGCATCTGCAGTCTTTTGTTTCTCCTATTTATTATTGTATGCTACTAATTTAATTCTGGGTCTGAGGTTCAGCAGAACCTCCTGTGAAGCAATCTTGTTCATTTCAACCTGACATATCCTCTCGATAATAGAATAGGTATGTTACAATACCTACCTTTAGCAGCGCTGCAGTTCTGCCGCTCCCCGTTTGCCTGACTTTGGCGCCTTTCAGAGGGGGGCGGGTTTAAAATGCCGTTTATCCCCAGACAGTCCAAATCGATCTATGTCGGGCGATTTAGTCGCTAAAGAGAAATCGCTCCGACATTTCATTCATGAAGTCATTTTTAAACTACGCTAGATTATTTATTAACTAGAGTAGTTTAAAAGTCATCTTCTAAAGCTCTGAACGCCGACAGCAGAACGGACCTAACGTAGGCAATAAAAGAAGCGACAGTTTATTTTTATATAAAAACTTGGATTTTAGGAAGCATTTAGTCACATTTTCATGTTGCGAGAAGGGAACAAAAAAAATGTATGAACCGGCTGTATTTTCCCTGCCGACTTCAGCGCAAACCGCAACGTTCCAATTCACCGCATTCCACTAAAACCCACTCGCAAGTTGATTTAAATGGTCATTAATTTACAGGCATTAAACACTAAATTCCTTCCATTTGGCCTATAAATTAATGAAAATTAGATTTAAAATATCATGTTATATTGTGGATTATTGTGAATGTTATTTGGACACTGAGGCAATTTAAAAATGTTTATCATTTCTTAAGAAATTGATAGATGTTTAGATCTAGTAATTGAATTTTGTAATTAGCTACAATTAGATAACAAACTGCTTATATGCTTTAATTTCAGGTCATCCAAGTAATATTGTTTCATATTTGTTTCAGAATGCTTCAATCTATAATAACTGAAAATTTCATTGAGTTCTCTTAATTTTTAAGAAAGTTATGGGCTTTTGACTGTCCTAGATCACAGCTTTTGTGTTAAGTCAATTGAAAGGCAATGGGGAACATGTTGCTATTTCCGAGTATGAAAATAGCCATAACTTTTTTAATACTGAAGATATGAAAGTGAATTAGGTGTCAAATCAAACTTCTTTTTATGCTTTATCTGATGGGATAAATTGCAGACTTGATTTTTAAAACCTCAAAATTTTGTAACATTGTTAAATAGAATGAACCAGAGGGATGAAAACCGTTTCTGATTTCATCCTGAGTCACAGACATACCATAAGCAGCCGCTAATCAGATATTATGGATATTTATAGTTGCTCCTTTTAAAGTGTCTTTGTTTTGTTTCAGTGTGAGTATGGCAGGCCCTTGGCAATCAATAGCTCGCATTGTAGCAATGTGCTAATCAATTAGTTCTACCCAAGGAAGCTGGTTACCAGAAATGAATCATACAAATGTGACCGTTTTAAATCTTTAATGCATGACTCTGTATTCTTGAATATTCAGCGTGACCTAACCCCAAAACTAGTTCAACAAGTGTTAAAAATGTGGTGCAGCGGTAGAGTTGTTGCCTTACAGCTCTTGCAGCACCAGAGACCCGGGTTCGATCCTGGCAAGGGTTGCTTGTCTGTCAGGAGTTTGTACATTCTCCCCGTGACCTGCGTGGGTTTACTCCGAGATCTTCGGTTTGCCTCCCACACTCCAAAGACGTACAGGTTTGTTGATTAATTGGCTTGGTATAAATGTAAAAATTGTCCCTAGTGTAGGGTCATGTGAATGTGCGGGGATCACTGGTCAGCACGGAAGCAGTACAATTCTAAACCTAGAAACTAAAATTAAAATGCCCTGATCTCATGAAAGAAGCCTACCGGATGACAAGGGATAAAAATGGTTAATGATGATGTGTTTGTCAACTCTTCATGGCGGTGCAGCAGTATTACTGCCTCACAGAGCTTTCAGCACCAGAGACCCGGGTTCGATCATGACTATGGGTGCTGTCTGTATGAAGTTTGTACGTTCTCCCCATGACTGGCATGGGTTTTTTCTGCGATCTTCGGTTTCCTCCCACACTCCAAAGATGTACGTGTGTAGGATAGGAGACAAACATGCTGGAGAAACTCAGCGGGTGAGGCAGCATCTATGGAGCGAAGGAAATGGGCAACGTTTCGAGTATCTCTAAACTAAAGTAACAGTGAATACTGAGGGATGAGCTGGGTTGACAACTTCAATGCAGTGTTGAGGAACTGCTGCACTGGTGGATTTTTGATGGGTGGCTAAATAAAGACACTGTCTGCCCTCAGGTGGTGACTTGGTACCATATCCAAGAAAAGCAGAGGGTACAGCAGCGTGGGATTATCACTGAAATCTTGGTTAATACTCGTCCCTCAATATCTTTTGTTTTAATGGACTATCTCATCCTGTAAGTGGGAGCTTGCTCAGCACTTACGAGTTACTGTGTTTTCAGCATTGATTACACTTCAGAAGGGCAGACCATTATCCATTTTTATTTGTACCTGTCTAATTACTCACAGGTTGTGAGGCAGAATACCAATCAATTCTTACCCCTTTCTCTTACGGATACTGAATACGTGATCTTCATTTCCAATAGGTTTTATTCCGAATTTGCGACTTTATTCACACTTTCCTTTTCTCTCTGTCTCTTACATTTGTAATGTCACAGGCCAGTTTAGTATTTTATTGCAGGCGATACCTTTTTAAGATAAATAGCAAACAGAACTGAGAGTTCATCTGCTCTCTGTTAAAAGTGTAGATGAGGTTTGAAGCATTGAAGGATATTTACTTGTACAGAATCTGACGGGCGTAGCTCTTGCCAAAGAATTAATTGAACAGCCCTTCGAAATATATATTGGAAAATTCCTTCATTACTAAACCCAATATCTCTCCAGGTTCCCCATTTAATTTCCCCTCTGTGTTCAAGCAATACCCATTTTCATTAGATAAGGAAATGCGGATGCTGGAAAATCGAAGGTAGACAAAAATGCTGGAGAAACTCAGCGGGTGAGGCAGCATTTATGGAGAGAAGGAAATGGGCAACATTTCGGGTCGCAACCCTTCTTCTGTAGTTTCTCCAGCATTTTTGTCTACCTCCCATTTTCATTAGTCTTCATTTATGCCTAGGCTGTGCCCCACTCATGATGGATCTTGGCACGTTGCCTCAGAATGTTAATGGAATCTAAAAAAAATCTTGCTTTCCAAGTAAAAATGCTTGCGCTGCAACTTAATATTTCACCGCTAATCTGGCAGTGCTTCTAAATGTGTTGCGGGCAACACTGTGAAGATGAATGAAGGGGACGCCAAGTAAGCTGGTTTAATGGGATCTAACTGAAAGCACACAACACCAACAGGCAGAGCACATTGCTTTGAACACATTCATCGTGTGCCTGCTGCTGTGATCTCTTAATTTCAAGGTCTTCGTCCTTGGCAATTGTTACAGTTTCCCTTTTGAGAAGGTGACCTCAAAATTGAACATCAGCCAATTTGCACATTGCTGAGAGTATTTTTGTTGGTCCAAGAATTATCTAATGTGCAAAATCATTTCTCTTATTAACTATAAAAGGAAATATAAAAGGGTTTCATCTCCAGTTACTTGTGAGGCAGAGATTTGTGAGGAATACATCACTTTTCATAAGTACTGTAAATTTGTCAGCGGCTGTTATAGTCTAATCCCTCGTGTGGGGCGAGTAAACTAAGATACAGATTTGTAATAACATGGAGAGAATCCAACAACTCATCCCAGGGCAATTTTACAGAACAATTCCAATACTGTAAAGAGTATTCAAATTAAGTTGACAAATTAAGGGCCTGTCCCACATGCAATTTATGCAACTACTCACAACCATCCAGGCAACATGTCGCGGGGGGAAGCCTGTATGGTCGTGAGTTATCACCCAAAGAGTCGTATCTTTTTCTGGTCGCCGCTGGATTTTCAACATTTTTAAATTTTTCAGCGACCTGCTGCGTCTATGACGGGTGCCGGCAAGTTGCCGAAAAAAATTGCGTAAGTGGGACAGGCTCTTTAGCTCTCTAATCCATTTGATCAACATGCCATCCTTCAACTCATTCCCTCCACCATCCATATAGTAATGGGCCTTTCCCAATATACGAGTTTACCCAAGAGCTCTCCCGAGTTAAAAAAAAAAATCAAACTCATGGTAAGTACGTAGAATGTACGTAACGGGTACGTCGGGGCTCGGGACGTCTCTTAACGGCTCATAACGCTAACGGCAGGTACTTGGGAAACACGGTAAGCTCGTGAAGCTTTTTCAACATGTTGAAAAATGTCCACGACAGCATCATCAAGGGCCTGTCCCACTGTACGAGGTAATTCAAGAGCTCTCCCAAGTTTAAAAAAAAATCAAACAAATGGTAAGCACGTAAAATGTATGCAGCGGGTACGTCGGAGCTCGGGATGTCTCTTAGCGGCTCGTAACGCTAACGGCAGGTACTCGGGAAAAGCGGTAAGCTCGTGAAGACTCGTGAAGATTTTTCAACACGTTCAAACTCATGGTAAGCACGTAGAATGTACGTTGCGGGTACATCGGAGCTTGGGACGTTTCTTCGCGGCTCGTAACGCTAATGGCAAGTGATCGGGAAACGCGGTAAGCTCGTGGAGACTCGTGAAGATTTTTCAACGTGTTGAAAAATGTCCACGAGAGCCCCGAGTACCCACGAGCGGCTATTACCGTAATTCTCCGAATCAGGAAAAACTCGGGAGAAGTCTTGAATTAGCTCGTACAGTGGGACAGCCCCATAAACCCGCCGCATACACCAAACACTGGATGCACAGCACATCACCGAAGCTTCTGTAATAACACTCCCCAACCTCACAGATGTGTGGAAAGGCTATCACCTCCCATTTTTTTTTCCTAGTCACACTTCACCCAAATAGGATCTTGGTTCCTTTCCTCATTCATCTCTTTTTTCAAAATCCTGGAGCAACATATACTGGGAAAGTTAAAATTGGCTCCAGTTGTTTTCCAAGGGCAACTAGCGAAGGCCGATAAAAACCAGCTGTCAAATGTGAATCGCAGTTCCTTTAAACAGACACCTTCCATGGCAAAATAAATAATTTTGTGTTCTTCAACTCAAGGCCGTGAAATATCCTACCTTCCCCAGTCTTTCCTGAACTTGGAATAAAGAGATCCGCAATTTACAATTGACACTGAGCCAGGAGTGACATGTGAAGAGGAGAACAAACTGTTGGCATGTAGGTATTAAATCCAGATTAACACATCAAAGTGTGAGGAAACAGATTCTGGGCATTATAATTGTAACTGGAAATCCTGGTTTAGTCAGAGAAGTTTTCTGTTTTCATCGATACAGCGTAGAAACAGACACTTTGCCCCACTGACTCCATGCTGAATCCTCGATCACCCGTTCACACTCGTCCCACTTTCTCTTCCACTCCCGATGTGTTAAAGGCAATTTTACCGAGGCCAATAAAACCCCCCACATTTTTGGGATGTGGGAGGAAACTGGAGCGCCCAGAGGAAACCCGCGTGATCAGGGGGAAAACGTGCAAACTCCACATAGATGGCACCCGAGGTCAGGATTCAAACCAGGTCTTTGGTGCTGTGAGGCGTGTTATAGGAAAGACGTTGTCAGGCTGAAAAGGGTGCAGAGATGATTTACAAGGATGTTGCCAGGGCTCAGGCTAGGGAGAGTTTGAGCAGGCTCGGACTGTTTTCCTTGGAGTGCAGGAGGATGAGGGGTGATCTTATGGAGGTGTACAAAACCATGAAAGGAATGTTAGGTAGGCGCACAGAGTACCTTGCCCAGAGTAAGGGAATCGAGGGCCAGAGGACAGAGGTTTAAATTGAGGGCGGGGGAAGGGGGGAGATCTAATAGGAACCTGAGGGGTAACGTTTTCCACACAAAGAGTGGTGGGTGTATGGAATGAGCTGCTGGAGGAAATAGTTGAGGCAGGTACTATTGCAATGTTGAAGAAACATTTGGACAGATACATGGATAGGACAGGTTTAGAGGGATATGGGCCAAATGCTGGCAGGTGGGGCTGGTGTGGATGGGACATGTTAGTCGGTGTGGGCAAGTTGGGCCTGTTTCCACGCTGTATGACTCTACTCTATGAATCATCTATACATAACTAAAACTCTGATCTTGTTATCTTACGGTTTGGCTGTCATTCAATTTGCACAAAAACGGTATGCGACAGTGCCACACACAACCCCCCCCCCCCCACCCACACATACCTCGCTCTCACACACCCCTACCCCCCACAACCCCTCCCCCCACACACTGCTCACAACCCTCCCCCTGCCTACACACACCCCTCCCCCCACAACCCCTTCCTGCCCACACACACCCCTCTCCCACACACCACCCACAAGCCTCCCTCACACACACCCCTCCCACAACGCCACACCCCCTCCCGCCCACACCCACAAATAAAGTTTAGTTACGCAAGTGCTTGATTCAGTATTTTATTGACTGAAAATAGACTGGGGACATAGAACAAGCTATTTACATTGGGGGTTCATCCGGGATCTCAACAGAACCCCAAACACAAGTTTGCAATTAAGGTTGTTGAGCTGTTTTGATCGTGAGTGCAGAAATCATTGCCACTGTACAGTTTTTGCATTGATTTTCGGCACTTAGCTAATCTGAGCAGATCGATCATTCGCGCGCTTGGAAAAGGGTCCGAACGAGATCGCAAAACAGAGACTAGCAAGCATAGGGGGGTGGGGGAGGGGTGTGGGGTGTGGGGGAGGTGAGGGAGGATGTGAGAGGGGAGAGGGGGTGGTTTGGGGGAGGTGCGTGTGTGGGGCCGGATGTATGGAGGGGAAGGGTGTGTGTGTGTGGATGGGGGAGGGGGGTGTTAGAGGCCCTGCTGGGGTTGAGTTAGAGGCCCTTTTCTCGGTTAGAGGCCCAAAACTTGGCCGTAGTTGGCAGACTGCAGCTGCTTAACGAGAGCCAAACGCGCATCCTTTCCCAGATTTGGTGTCCAATTGGAGGGGTATTGAAAACAAGGCTGGTTTACGTGCTAAGCAGTGAGGCATTTGACCTGTCGTTGCTGGGAGCACTGATCGACTGCCAGCGCGAAGAGGCTAGGCGCTGACACCCGGTGCCAAGCAGGTATGAAGAAAGTCCGTTTGAAGAGGTGACACCCAGGTTGGTTAGAGGCCACGCCTGTGTGAAGATATCTGAATCCCTCCCAGGAGTGATGGATGAGGAATCTTGTAAAGGCACTGGGCTCAGTGGCTAAAGTATAGATTGGTTG
This sequence comes from Okamejei kenojei, assembly GCA_035221665.1. Classification (NCBI taxonomy): domain Eukaryota; kingdom Metazoa; phylum Chordata; class Chondrichthyes; order Rajiformes; family Rajidae; genus Okamejei; species Okamejei kenojei. The sequence goes on along the minus strand of CM069141.1, from coordinate 65,533,444 downwards.
GGAATACTCTAGCCCATTCGAGATTTCATTGGGCAATTAAATTTTGAATTTGAGAGCCCACGTATGTTGAGTGGTACACACCAAAGCTAATTGGTCCGAGAGCGAGTTTAGATTTGCAGAATCAATGTTTCCAAATACAGAATTTCACATTGAAGTTCTGCCCGAATGGTAGAATTTGAATTCTGTATAAATAGAACTTTGGAGTTTGTGCATGTTTGAGATTAATTTTGAATAGCGGCTGATCAACAGTTAATAGTAACCTGATAGCGAAGAGTAACTGAGAGACGGGAACCTGGTTTACTTGGTCGAAAGTACCCAGATGCGAGAGGTACCCCTAATTCTGTAGGACCATGAGAGGAGGGATAGAGGTCTCCCTATAGAAGTCTAGTCTTAGCAGGGGAAAGTAACATTTAGGAGGAAAAATAGTCCATTTAAGAAGTTGTGCCCTCAGCAAAGAGTACCCTAGGAAGAACATCTTCGATATCGGAGGGAGAGGTTCACAGATTGATAACAGTGCGATGCGACATTGAGATCGAGTGTTTGTAATCTGTGCGCTAGCGTGTTAAATTATTATTGTAAATTTCCAACCAGCATCGTCTTTTTTTAGCATCTTTATCGGATCCGATTTGTATAAATACTTTGTAAAAATATTTATAGTGTGTTAAGATTTAGAGTGTGTTAAGATCGCCGACCGCTACTTGTATTGTCTGTGTGAGTGCTTAAGGAATTTTGGGTGTTAGATAATTGGGGTAAATGTGCGTTTGAATTGAATATTTGTATCTGTGTAAATCGGGATTGTAGTATTGTTTGAATCCAACTCGTGATGGTTCAATCAGGGTACGTATTATTTCGATCGCTGTGTAGGGGAAGGAGTTGTTCCATTGACTAAGTACGCCATGAGGAGGATTTATTAGAGTGTTGATTCATCGTCATAATAGGTGGATGCTTGCTGTTTATATTGGGGGGTGTCTTGGTTTACTTGTAATTGGGGGAATAATTTCTTGTTTGATTATAGTTTTACTTGCGTGGTTCGGGATTATTTGTCTGTGTGAACTTAAAGTGTTCTGAGTGGGAGAGATTGCTGCTAAAATTTAAATATTAAGAGCCGGAGCTGTAGTTTGGGAAACCGGAGATTCTTTGTTTACAGGCTGAGAGTTGAATGAAGTGATTGTGATCGAGTTGATAAGAAAGTTGAGAGCGCGATAGAATAAGAGCGAGTGAGTCGAACAATTGAATAGAGCAATTGAGTGGAGTGATTGAATAATGGTTGGGAAAGATTGAAGGTACAATTGTGTGAGAAGGTGTGAATCAGCTAGACATTATTCATTGTGTGGGAGTGATTTATTGGCCTTGGAGTGAAAGGAAGGGGCCAGTATTGAGGAAGTATGAGTGCTCTGAATCTTATCTGTATTGTGTCTGTTGTGCAGGAGGATGGGGAATGTACTGGAGAAGGACCTATCAAATAATCCTAAAAGTCCGATAAGATTTGCGAAAATTCCGCATGAAGCAGAGACGTTAATAAAATTACCGGGAAAATTAAATAAAGTTTTGAGGAACGAACTTTGGCCGATAAGTGGGCTAAAGTCTATAGTAGGAATAACCTACATAGAGACAATTGTTAGATCATATGGAAACAGTGAAGACGGGAACGAGCTTATTGAAAGTTCACTGAAAGGAAAGTAAAGAAAGGAAGTCCTTCTGCTTTCTACTTTAAGATTGACAGTGTTCAAGAATTAGAGTGGAAAAAGAGAGAACTGGTCCTTCTCTAGACATTTTGAAACAGGGAAAGAAAGATGGTGGAAGCCAGTTGCAGGAGAGAACATCATCTTTTAAAGGAGAAATGGCTGCGATGGCTCTTAAAGGGGCGGTGCCGACTAAAATCAAACTTATTAAATTTAGTAAGAGTGCCGCAGTTAGCGTGGATCTCGAAGGGAGAGAATCCCAATACATACAAAGGTGGGCAGATTTTTTTGGAACAGAGTCACAGCATTCCTCTTGGTCCTCTCATGTTCTTAGTTCGGAGACAACATGTGCAGCTTGCGTACAAGGCGCTCGGGAGGAGTCAGTGGTATCTTCGACTCCACCCACTAAATTCAAATCCAAAGTAGGAAAATCGGGAAAGGACTCTCCAGCTCCAATGATTGCTTCACCGGCAGAGGATAACATGGGGGATCAAGGAGCTAGAAGGAAGGTTCCTCAGAAGTGGGTGCCAAAATTAATTGGAAAATCAAGTGGGAAAGTGAAAAAATCCGTCCTAAAGTATAGAGATTCCGGTAGCAGAAAACGCAGTTTCTCTGAGGGTGAGACAGCAGGAGGCTATGAAGTGGTTGATCCTAACATCGATAAAATTATAAGATCCGAGCAAATTCCCGACGATATGCATATGGAGCGGATTCCCCGTAGGCAATTCCCGTTGGAAGCTGCCTAATCCGCCTTTATTGAGGTAAGCTCAAATTTGAAGAAATGAATTTAAATTTGAAATTTGGACACTCCTCTGTCGTTCGGGGCAAAACACCTACTTTGGGCCTAAATTGTAGTAATTAGAAATAAATTGATAACATTTTTAATTCGATCTCTAAATTGTATGGTAATGAATTGGAAGGACTTTAAAGTTGAGATTTGGAACTGACTTATGAGATTTGGCTTAGGAGTATTTCAAATTTGATTATTCGTATTTTTTATTGCCTCATCCCCAGACGGGCAGCCAAAAATGGGAAGCATTATTCAGAGGACATCAGGGAAGGATGGAACTTGGGAAGATCTGGTAACATGGAAGAATTATTCAGGGAACATGAGAGTTGGCGTTGGAGATAGTAAGAAAGAGGAACTGAGAACAGCAAGACTTCCCTTTAAGAGACCAGTTAGCATACTAAGAAAATTACTTAAACCCCTGTCTCACGGTGCGAGTTGGCCCACGAGTGACACCGAGTTTTCACTCGTGGTGATCACGTAGCGGGAATGTCGGAACTCGCACGAGCAACTTATCGACTCGTGGCGCTAATGGCAGGTACCCGGGAAACTTGTTAACTCGTGAAAAAAATCAAACATGTTTGATTTTTTTTCCACGAGTCAAATTAACTGTTCAAGTTAAAATTTGAAACATTTAAACTCATTGTAATAATGTAGTGGGCCGTGCGTTTACCTTAGTGACTCGTGAGTCTACCATGGGAACTTTCTTATAATCTGTTCGTTCACTCGAGTAAAGACTGAACCAAAGATAGACACAAAATGCTGGAGCTCAGCGGACCAGGCAGCATCTCTGGAGAGAAGGAATGGAGTCGAGACCCTTTTTCAGACTTACCCGAAACGCCACCCATTGTGTTAAACCACTGTACAATATTTTAAAATATTTATAACCTGTATCTATTTACTTGGGTGACAAAATAAACGCATCGAAACCTAAAAGCGAGAACAAGAAAATAAATAGGTCCGATATTTACATAAAATCATCTCCTAGATTTTAGAAATGATGCCAAAGCCCGGCTTTACCATTCAAAACTGCAGCATTTCAAATGATCTAATTTATAAATATACCTTGAGAATCAATGATTCATAATGGGATGACTCCTCTCTTCAGTAGAAACAATTAATTTCCTCTGGGGTTTTTTTTAACAGACATATTCTCTTTTTAAACGAGAATTAGTTGAGTTTGTTTTGTTTGGAGCCTCTTTATTTCTCAATATCATCCCCGCTCCTCCATCGAGAAAACCTCCACTGAAAGCACCGGTTCTGACGGAGGAATTAAATGACATATATAGTGGACATGTCAACATCTTTTTGATCTTGGGGTAGGTGGGGCAGTTTAGTCCATTAAGTCCGAACACACAGATCTGCTTCAGTTGATGTGAAGAAGGGTCTCGACCCGATACATCACCCCTTCCTTCTCTCCAGAGATGCTGCCTGTCCCACTGAGTTACTCCTGCATTTCATGCCTATATCAGCAGGGCATGGTCCCGCAGTTAACACCACACTCCAGACCTATCTAACCCCTTATTTGTGAAAGATCCACACATATTTATCGATACTTTTTCCGGCAGTGTGCCCAGGCTACAGACACCACACTGAGCCCAAACTAAAACAATCTCAGTACTTATTGGTGTGTATGGTTTGACCGAAGATACGTGCAATTTGGCCGAGGCACTTCACTGTCCGTGTGTAGGAAGGAACTGCAGATGCTGGTTTAAATTGGATAGACACAAAATGCTGGAGTAACTCAGCGGGCCAGGCAGCGCCTCTGGAGAGAAGGAATGGGTGATGTTTCGGGTCGGGACCCTTCTTCACTCATTCTTCCCTCGTCGATGTGAACTTGTGGGGGTGCGAGGAATCGGGCGTCGCTGGGTAAGGGGAAGAGAGGTTTTACTGCTGAATTATGCGCAACAGAAGCATGAAGTGGTGATAAGGTCCGTTTAAACTATCTCGTGTCTCCCCCCACCCCCATGTTGGGAGAGAAAGGGGAGAGAGTTGTGCAAACAAAGCACGGGAGACTGCATCTTTGGAGGGAAATCATAAAATGTACACGGATGTTTCGGGCCGGGACCCTAAAGGTCGTTTCCCAGATGCTGCCTGGCCGTTGGCTTCTTCCTGCAGTTTGCTTTTGTCCCAGACTCCAGCATCTACAATCTCCTTGGCCTCCAAAGGGAAAAGTTGCTCGTGAAGCGAAGGTCGATATTGACCCATGAATACTGCGAAATCAAAGCTGCAGTGCTTACATATTTAGTTAAACCTGCACCTTAAACAGCTTCAAACTCTTCTTCCGTGGTTGGTGCAGATGGAATTGAAATGATTGACTGGTGTACCATGACACCCAGGTCTCGTTGCATCTCCCCTCTTCCTAATCGGCCACCATTCAGATAATGGTCTACCCTCCTGTTTTTGCCGTGTAAGTGGATAACCTCACATTTATCCACATTATACTGCATCTGCCATGCATTTGCCCACTCACCCAACCTATCCAAGTCACCTTGCAGCCTCTTAGCATCCTCCTCACAGCTAACACTGCCCCCCAGCTTCGTGTCATCCGCAAACCTGGAGATGTTGCATTCAATTCCCTCATCCAGATCATTAATATATATTGTCAATAGCTAGGGTCCCAGCACTGAGCCTTGCGATGCCCCACAAGTCACTGCCTGCCATTCTGAAAATGACCCGTTTACTCCTACTCTTTGCTTCCTGTCTGCCAGCCAGTTCTCTATCCACATCAACACTGAACACCCAATACGGTGTGCTTTAAGTTTGAATGCTAATCTCTTATGTGGGACCTTGTCGAAAGCCTTCTGAAAGTCCAGATATAACACATCCACAGGTTCTCCCTTATCCACTCTACTAGTTATATCCTCGAAAAATTCTATAAGATTCGTCAGACATGATTTACCTTTCATAAATCCATGCTGACTTTGTCCAATGATTTCACCACTTTCCAAATATGCTGCTATCCCATCTTTAATATTTGACTCTAGCATTTTCCCCACTACCGATGTTAGACTAACTGGTCTGTAATTCCCCGTTTTCTCTCTCCCTCCCTTTTTTGAAAAGTGGGGTTATCGACCACAAAGCTGTAGAATCAGAAGGGTGAGATGGACCCTAAAAGTTAAAATATTAAATTGAAGGCTGAGACTGAATTTGGTTGAATTGAAACATTCTTCATGGTTTGCTTTAAATAAGAGTCACACCTGTAGGGAAATCTGGACTGAACCCAGCTGAAATGTATATGAGAAACCATCATCAGATATACATTAAGGAACATTGTGTGAATACGGAGAGGGCTGATTAGTGTTGATCCTATGATAGTAAAGAGTATATTATAGAGCAGAATATAGTAGAAGTAGTTATAATGAAATGGAAAAGGGTTTGTGACAGAATAGGAATACAGTGACTTTACGGGAAAGCATTAGTGCATAAAAGGTAATTTGCTTTGTCCCAAGTTTTTCAGGAATTATAGGTTATAGGTTTGACTATGGAAAGGGATGGAAGAATGGGCAGCAACACGGATGGAGGGAATTCACGCCCAAAAAAAACTCGGGAGGTGAAGAATCATCAGATGGAATTTATGAAGCTATGCTCATGAAAACTCGGGTAGCATGATAAGATTATGGGAAGAAACATCATCGTTTTGTTGTTGTTAATAGATGGAAAATGTAACAGTCACACATATGTATATCTGGTTATCTGATTATCTGATTATCTGATTATCATAAATGATGGTTTATCATATATGATAAAAGGAAGGAATGTTAATTTTGGCCAAATTGGAGATGCCAGGACACTAAAATTGAGTAAAAGCTTCTGTGCTGCGAGGCCATTTGGTCAATTTAAATGTGCCTTCTGCAGAAATGGGACAAGCAGCAGAATGGTGCCAGCTTGTCTGGAGCCCCGATAAGAGTTCCATGAAAGAATGTGACATCTGCAGATTCTTACAATTAGGTGTAAATTGCATGAAATGGGTTGGATGACATTGTAAATAATGTTGCAAAGCTTTACTTTGGTAGATGTTGATTGGGTTAAATGTTGAGCCTTGTCTGTGTTTCTTGAATATCCAGGCACATGTTACATAATTCATCTCTGTTAACTTGCATCTAGAAACTTTGTTGGATACATTGTATTAGTCGCTATTATTGGGTTAGGGGAAATGCTTATCATGTGTTAATCAATATCTGTTATTGGACTGTTTAGAGACCACCCCCATATGGTTCGGCCCCTCGAGGTTCGGGGACCTGTAAAAGGTAGCTGCCACGAGGTCCTGTTTCAATCTTTTGGAAGAGCGCTTGGGACTGCGTGACCTTTTGGAGTGTCTCTGCTTGCCCGAGGCTAGGAGGGCTTGGACAAGCAGATACTAGGATCGAACCCGCGGTGATTAAAGCCCTGTCCCACTGTACGAGTGCATTCAATGAGTTCTCCCGAGTTTGCCCTGATTCGAGCTCGGAGATTTACGGGGGTAATGGCCGCTCGTCGGTACTCGGGGCTCTTGTGGACATTTTTCAACATGTTGAAAAAGCTTCACGAGTCCTCCCGAGCTTACCTGCCGTTAGCGAGTCTTCCCGAGTACCTGCCGTTAGCGTTACGAGCCGCTAAGAGACATCCCCAAGCTCCGACGTACTCGCTATGTTCATTCTCCATGCTTACCATGATTTGTTTTTTAAACTTGGGAGAGCTCTTGAAATGAACTCATATCTTGGGACAGGGCCATTAGGTATAGTAGAGGGGAACCGTTATCGTGTTTTTCCAAAATAAAGTTTTGTTGCGCATATGCTTGACTCAGTATTTTATTGACTGAAACTAGACTGGGGGAAGCTTAGAACGTGCTATTTACAGTGTTAGTGTGCGGGGATCGCTGGTTGCCATGGACTCTATGGGCCGAACGGCCTTTTTCCAAGCTGTATCTCTAAACTAAACATAAAGTAGCCATTTGTCATGGACATGTGCAGACAGATTTAGAATACAGATGAGAAGGAATTTCTTTAGCCAGAGGGTGGTGAATCTGTGGAATTCAATGCCACAGATGGCTGTTGAGGCAATCATTGGGTATTTTTAAAACAGAGATTGATAGGTTCTTGATTAGTAGGGGGGTCAAAGGTTGCATGCAGAAGGCAGGAGAATGAGGTAGTGAGGGAAAAATAGATCAGCCGTGATCAAATGGCGGACAGTTGATGGGCTGAATGGCCTAATTCTGCTCATATCTCATGGTCGTCTGGGTTTTATAAGGGGCAAGTTAATGATTTGCATTTTGAGGGCTGTGTGGGGAATGAGGACTTAATGAAGGACAGAGAGTCACGGGATATTAAGTGAACAAGATTTTTTGCTGAAAAAGGTTAGGTGGCAAGATTTTTGCAACTCTCAGGACTGTGGAGGTTGAATAATCTGCACCCTTGTACAATGCCCATCTTTGTCAGGTTCTGGAGTGTGTGGCTTGGAGAGCAACCCATATATTCTAGAACAAGATGCAAGCTAAAGTTATTTGGAAGTAAATTTTCATTCCCTGTTTAATTTCAATTTACAGGTGGATGTCGTGTGTAAGTGATGGGGAATATCTGAGCTCCATGGGGACGTATTATATAGCATGTAATGGGACAGATCATTTATTATTTAGCAGTCTCTAAAGGGAGGAGATTATTTTCTATGAACCGGCTGCCACATCTGGTCAGGTTCCTGGGTGTGAGCTGGGCATGTGACAGAGATCAGGGGCCTCGGAGCCTGATTCCATCATATGACATGGGTGGTGGCCATTTGGTCCATTGAGCCTATGCCAGCTCTGAGCTATTCCACTAGTTCGATTACCCCACTCATTTGCCTGCAACCTACTTTCTCCAAACTCACAGCTTCTACTTCCAGCCGTCCCATTGAGTTTAGTTCAGTTTAGCAATACAGCACGGAAACAGGCCCTTCAGCCCACTGACCAGCGATCTCCGCACATTAGCACTCTCCTACACAAACTAGGGACAATTTTACATTTATACCAAGCCAATTAACCTACAAACCTGCACGTCTTTGGTGCATGACAGGAAACCGGAGCACCTGGAGAAAACGCACGTGGTCACGGGGAGAATGTACAAACTCCGTGCAGACAACACCCGTAGGTAGGATTGAACCCGGGTCGCTGGCGCTGTAAGTGCTGTAAGGCAGCAACTCTACCGCTGTGCTACCAGGTCTGTTAGGAGTAATGCCCCTATCCCACAGGCGATTTTTTAGGCGACTGTCGCCGGGGTGTCGCCTATATGGTCGTGAGTAGTCTCCTCAGTCGCCCAAAGAATTGTCGCATTTTTCTGGTCGCCGCTGGATTTTGAAATGTTCAAATCTTTTCGGTGACAGTCGGCGACAGATGGCTTGTCTGCAGTGAGCGTAGCTTGACTTCTCCTGACGTAGGTGCTGTCGTAGGTTGTTGCCAGGTGACGTAGGTTGTTGCCGGTGCTGATTTTGGGTTTTTTTTGTTGTTAATGTAATGATTCTAGTTCAAATTTTATGTCGAAGGGGAGTCCCGTTTTTTTTCGGCGACCAGCTGCCGGCAGTCACCTAAAAATAGCCTAAGTGGGACAGGCACATAACTTACAGCAGCCAATTAACCTACCTGCCAGTAAGTCTTTGGATGTGGGAGGAAACCACGTGATCACAAGGAGAACATGCAAACTCCACACAGACAAGAGGGAAACTGGTCACCAGAGCTGTGAGGTAGTAGCACTAACCACCACACATCGAATGATGTAGGTTTGTGTTTGATGCTTCAGGCAGGACCAAGAAAGCAAATGAGGTTGGAACATCGCCTTAGAATAAAGGGGAGGTCATTTAAGACTGAGGTGAGAAAAAACGTTTTCACCCAGAGAGTTGTGAATTTATGGAATTCCCTGCCACAGAGGGTAGTGGTGGCCAAATCACTGGATGGATTTAAGAGAGAGTTAGATAGAGCTCTAGGAGCTAGTGGAATCAAGGGATATGGGGAGAAGGCAGGCACGGGTTATTGATTGGGGACGATCAGCCATGATCACAATGAATGGCGGTGCTGGCTTGAAGGGCCGAGTGGCCTCCTCCTGCACCTATTATCTATGTTTCTATGTTTATATCGCGATCCCATTAATCAATACAGGATTAAAAACAGGACTGGAAATGCTCAGCAGGGCCAGCAGCCCATGTGGAGAGAAAGAAAAACAGTTAACATTTTGGATCAATAACCCACATCAGAACTATGATGTATCCCAAATATTACGATTGTCTTTGCTTCCACAGATGCTGATTGACTTGCTGAGTGTTTCCTGCATTTTGTATTTTACTTTTACTTGTAGTTTACTTGGATTCCTAGCATCTGCATGTATTTGATCTTGAATCATTGGTGGAGTTCTGTGGAGTCAAATATACCATCTATTAGATAGAATTTAGCCCAGATGAGTAATGAATGGGTTAAGTATCTCGCTCAACTCAAAATGATTTGCCCTCCCAGTTGTGGCTGTTGACGTCATCATCAAAATGTCTCCCTCTCTGATAATCCATCAATAACTTCCAATCATGCCTTACTGAAAGTTCAGTGACATTAGCTTCCCCTGAAGGCAACCACAGAGTCTGCATCTCGAATGCTAAAGGGCAGGAGAAAAATCCATCAGCTCAGATGATCATAAGGTCAAAAGGGATAAATAATTAGGCCATTCAGCCCATCAAGTTTTTTTCCGCCATTCAATCATGGCTGATCTATCTCTCCCTCCTAACCCCATTCTCCTGCCTTCTCCCTATAACCTCTGACACCCGTACTAATCAAGAATCTATCTATCTCCACTGACTTGGCCTCCAGAGCCTTCTGTGGCAATGAATTCCCCAGATTCACCACCCTCTGACTAAAGAAATGTCTCCTCATCTTTTTCCGAAAATAACGCCCTTTAATTCTGAGGCTATGACCTCTAATCCTAGACTCTCCCACCAGTGGAAACATCCTCTCTACATCCACTCTATCCAAGCCTTTCACTATTCTGTACGTTTCAATGAGGTTCCCCCTTATTCTTCTAAACTCCAGCGAGTACAGGCCCATTGCCGACAAACACTCATTATAGGTTAACCTACTTATTCCTGGGATCATTCTTGTAAACTTCCTCTGGACCCTCTCCAGGGGCCAGCACATCATTCCACAGATATGGTGCCCATAATTGTTCACAATATTTCAAATGTGGCCTTGGAACCTCACCATTACATCCCTGTTTTTGTATTCAAGCTCTCTTGAAATAAATGGCAGCAGTGTGGCGCGGCGATAAGCCCGAAATGAAGGCGAAGAGCCAGGTATTTCGGGAGGAATTTTAATTAGGTGTTCTCTTGTCCAGTCGGGACTGCAAGAGAACAATCGCACCTAAACCCCTGACTTTTATCCCTGTAGCAAAGGGCCGCTCCTGGACCAGTCCATTCCCGTGCTGATGTGTTCGATACTGGAATGGCCCGACCCTTGGGAGCTGCCAAAGCATTGAGTTTGCTTTCTTTAATACTGATGAAGTGAGGTACTTTTTTTTCACGTTGGGCATGACATGAGAATTAAGGGACAGAAGTTTCGGGGTAACGTGAGGGGGAACTTCTTTACTCAGAGGGTGGTGGCTGTGTGGAATGAGCTTCCAGCAGAAGTGGTGGAGGCAGGATCGATTTTAACATTTAAGAGTAAAGTGGATAGGTATATGGACGTGAAGGGAATGGGGGGGTATGGTCTGAGTGCAGGTAGATGGGACTAGGGGAGAACAAATGGTCGGCACGGACTGGAAGGGCCGAGAGGGCCTGTTTCCGTGCTGTAATTGTTATATGGTTATATGGTTATGTATATCACAGCTCTTTGTCCCTGGTCACTTTTTGTAAGCATCTGCCACAGGATTCACTTTACTGCTGGACCAGTTCCACCTCACTGGTGAAAGAGAAATCAAGGTTCTGCTGGTATCTAAAAGGCATTGACCATGTTGGTCGCCTCCACAATAAGTCTGGTCTTATACAGTAGCAATGTTACAAAATGTTGAGATTTTAAAAATCATGCCTGCAATTTATCCCATCAGATAACGCATAAGAAGTTTAATTTGACACCTAATTCACTTTCATATCTTCAGTATTAAAAATGTTATGGCCATTTTCATACTCAGAAATTAGCATCATGCTCCCTATTGCTTTTCCATTGACTTAACACAAAAGTTGTGATCGGGGACAGTCAAAAGCCCACAACTTTCTTAAAAATTAAGGGAACTGAAAGAAATTTTCAGTTATTATAGATTGAAGCATTCTGAAACAAACATGAAACAATCTTACCTTGATAACCTGAAATTAAAGCATATAATTAGTTAGTTACCCAATTGTAGCTAATTACAAAATTCAATTACTAGATCTAAACATCTATCCATTTCTTAAGAAAATATTAACATTTTTTAAAAAGCCTAAGTGTCCAAATAACATTCAAACAAGAATTCACAATATAACATGATTTTTAAATCTCATTGTCATTAATTTATAGGCCAAATTGAAGGAACTTTGTGTTTAATGCTCATAAATTAATGGCCATTTAAATCAGCTTGCGAGTGGGATTTTATGGAACGCGATGGATTGAAACGTTGCGGTTGCGGTGAATTTAAGCTCCATATCGGCAGGAAAAATACTGCCGGTTCGTATGGGGAATAAATCACCGTTTTGCAACATGAATGTTTGATTAAGGTCATCAAAACAAGCACGTTCATATGAAAAAATAAACGGATTTCCTTTACCTTTCCCCTACATAAAATCCATCCCCATGGTCGGCATTCACGCCATTAGAAACTAATTTTAACTTTACTCCAGTGCTGAAATAGTCGGGCAATTAAAAAATATATATACTTCACGTACCGGCAGTCAGAATGAATCACCAGCAAAAGCTCGCACTCCGAGAAAATATAACTCCGGAAGGCAAGGGAAAACCGCATTGTAACCCTGCCCCCCCCCCCCCCCCCGGCGCCAAAGTCGCGCACATGGCCAGTGACAGAACTGCAGCGCCGCTGAAGGTAGGTTTTGTAACATACCTATATACAGCACGTTAAATAAAGGCCTTGGCAGTTTGCTGGGCCTTTTGTCACCTAATCTGAATGTCGTTGAAGTGGAATTAATTTTGGAAAAGATTTTAATTAACCTACATCTCTGAACATTTAATTTTAAAGGAAAGATCCATCTTAGTACTAGATTCCAGACTGCCTTTGATCGTCATACCACAATTGTCCATTGTCTCGTCCGTGGTACCAACCATGCTAGTGGTTGTGAAAGTGGATGGCCAACCATGATCTGGTCAGGGAATGCTGCCCAGTGTACCCATCATAGACTAAATGACTGCAGTTTGGGCAACCTCCCCATGTAAAGCATTGCAAGACGTGTTTGGGCAAAAAAAGGGGTTGATCTTTTGAAGAAAGGTCAACAGGTTCCAGCTAAACCAGATGATTTGGACTCAATTGGGAACAGGTCTCTAAATGGCAATGTATGTAATGTGATTTAGAACCATTATCATCAGACTGGAACGAGACACATACAATGAGCCTGTGAGTGATTGATTGATACAGCATGAAAACAGGCCCTTCAGCCCACCTATTCCACTCTGCCCATTGATCACCCGTTTACACTAGTTAGTTTAGTTTTTAGGTTAGAGATACAGTGCGGAAACAGGCCCTTCACACAGTGTCCTACACACACTAGGTATAATTTACATTTATACCTAGCCAATTGACCTACAAACCTGTATGCCTTGGGCATGGGAGGAAACTGAAGAGGAGAAAACCCACCCAAGTTACGGGGAGAACGTACAAAGTCCATACAGACAGCACCTGTAGTCAGGATCGAGCCCAGGTTTCTGGTGCCGTCAGGCAGCGACTCTACCGCTGCGCTACCATACTGCCCAAATTTCTCTGTTATCCCATTTTCCCCCATCCACTCCTTAAACACTAGGGGTAATTCAGAGGCCAAACCTGCACGTCTTTGGGACGTGGGAGGAAACCGGAGCTCCTGAAGGAATCCCACGCGGTCACAGGGAGAAGATGCCAATCACATAGACAACACCTGAGATCAGGTTTGAACCCGGGTCACTGGTGCGAGGTGACAGCAGCTCCACCAGCTATGCTGCCCTGGGGCGCTGAGGTCTTCTCCCTAATGGAAACTCTGCGCTCCTAAGGTGCTCCTTCCATTTCTGAAAACGTGTCTGCTCCCAGGTGGTAGGTATCAGGACTTGTACTGGGAATATGCACAGAGATACAACAAGAAAAATGGGTCTTTCATCCCGCAAGTCATTAATAACCATCAGTTCCCAAATTGATATTAATCCTACCCAAATCTACTTTATCCTCATTACATTCCCATCAAATGTGACCGTGTCGGTGAGTGGTATTGGACATCCAAAGGTATTTGGGCCTGGTACTAACCTGGTATCCAGCACCAAGTGTGTTGTAGTGTGGTAATATTTGACGTGAATATAAGGGGTATCAAGTGTATACTCTCGCCAGTTTAATCGTGGCCCTAACCATGTGTTGGTGACAGCCTCTGAACCGAGTAGCTCAACAAAAATCTATTTTGGACAGATATGGATAGGATGGCTGAGGGATATGGGACAAATCAGATCAGCTGAGAATACCAACGGTTGACAAGACCAAGTTGGATTGAAGGGCTCATTTCTGTCTCCTACAACGTTATGAATGTGATGACATGGCAACCTCTTATCCTCTGTGGAGTGGGCAGGTAGTGTTGGGGACTAGCTGGGTGGTAATCCATATGGTTCTGTAGTGATACAGACAAAGAACACAGTAGTATTAAGTGCATCATATTGATAGTGGTGGTCCCAACAGGTATGCGCATAGGCAGAATATTCCTCGGTGGGAGGGGAGATGGTGGGATAAAGAGCCCATAGAAACTTGTGTCCCTTCTTTGTCTGTGCCATTCCCAGCTCTGGCATGGGTCACATATCATCGCGCATCAAGAAGAGACTCTTGCATCCGCTGTTCCAGGAGTGGACTCCTATATATCAGCGAGATCACAGGTGTGGACTCCTGTATATCGGCGAGACCAAAAGCAGACTGGGCGATCATTTCGCTGAACACCTCCGCTCAGTCTGCTGAGGCCTACGCGATCTCCTCGTTGCTAAACAATTTAACTCCTACTCCCATTCCCACACTGACCTTTCTGTCCAGGGCCTCCTCCATTGTCAGAGTGAGGCCCAATGCAAATTGGAGGAACAGCACCTCATATTTTGCTTGGGCAGCTTACAACCTAATGGTATGAACATTGACTTCTCTAACTTCAAGTATCTCTTGTGTATTCTCTCTCTCTGTTCCACTCCTCTCGTTCTCTTACTAGTTTCCACTGTCCTCCTGATTAATTGTACTGTTTGTAAGCTTCGTTGTCACCTTCCCCTCAGCCAACAATGAACCATTCTACATTTCCTTGAGCATCGTCTGCTTTGATCTGTTCTTTTCACACCTTACATGTTCTTAGTACCCCTCCATATCTCTTTTCCCTCTCCCCAGACACTCAGTGTGAAGAAAGGATTTGCCCCGAAACTTCCTACCTATGTTGCCTGTCCTGCTAGGTTACTCCAGCATTTCTGTGTCTATCTTCAGTGTAAACCAGCATCTGCAGTTCCTTCCTACACATTTTGCCTTCTCCTCCAGCTGGCTAAGCCTCTGTTACTGTTATGATCCCACTTGCTTGTGTGAGTGACTTAATCCTACAATACAAGGGGAATAATTCATGTTGTAATTATATAAGTGCCATTGTTATAAGCATGTGATGTGAGCGTGTGATGTGAGTTGTGGAAAACTGCTGACACAGTGAAGGGAACAGGAGGCAGCCAGCAACATAACTGCTGGAAGAGAGAGTGGCTTTCTGTGCGCACGAGTGCGTGTGCGTTTTACTGTGGATTGTGTTGGTTTCGAGACCATATTTAGAAGTGCGTGTGTCTGAGCAATTGTATAAGAATAAGAACACTCACCTTGACAACGTGCGCATGGTTGTAGCATTCCTCCCTGTATGAGGTACAGCAGGACTCTGAGGTTATTCCTACCACGGTCTTCTCCTACCGTGTAAACATCTCTTATTATTGTGCTCTCAAGCACTTCTGATGCATAATCTGTACCTCCTCTTAGCTTCATACACAAGGATATGAAGGTCTGTGTTATGTTTGCGTTATAGAAATAGAATTAGGCCATTCAGCCCATTGATTCTACTCCGCCATTCAACAGTGGCTGATCTCTGCCTCCTAATCCCATTTTCCTGTCTTCTCCCCATAACCCTTGACAACCCGTTCCATTCAAGAATTCTTCACTGTGCTAGTGAAGTAGTCTTCCTTGCATTTCCTCACCTGTGACCATTTAAACCATGTCCCTGACAAACATGTTCAGCAGAGCTGCAGTTCGGGGAACAGGTAGACATAAAATGCTGGAGTAACACAGCGGGACAGACATCATCTCCAGAGATAAGCCCATTCCTTCTATCCAGAGATGCTGCCTGTCCAGCATTTTGTGTCTATCTTCAGTGTAAACCAGCATCTGCAGTTCCTTCCAGCACATTTACATGCTGGTGACTTGCTTCCAATTAGTGCATGAATGTATCAGCAGTCGCATGGTAGTTGATCATGGTAGTTCAGCATTGATCAATAGGCAATAGGCAATAGGTGCAGGAGTAGGCCATTCGGCCCTTCGAGCCAGCACCGCCATTCAATGTGAACATGGCTGATCATCCCCAATCAGTACCCCGTTCCTGCCTTCTCCCCATATCCCCTGGCTCCGCTATTTTTAAGAGCCCTATCTAGCTCTCTCTTGAAAGCATCCAGAGAACCTGCCTCCACCGCCCATCTGAGGCAGAGAATTTCACAGACTCACCACTCTCTGTGAGAAAAAGTGTTTCCTCGTCTCCGTTCTAAATGGCTTAATCCTTATTCTTAAACTGTGGCCCCTGGTTCTGGACTCCCCCAACATCTGGAACATGTTTCCTGCCTCTAGCGTGTCCAGGCCCTTAACAATCTTATGTGTTTCAATGAGATAGCCTCTCATCCTTCTAAACTCCAGAGTGTACAAGCCCAGCTGCTCCATTCTCTCAGCATATGACAGTCCCGCCATCCCGGGAATTAACCTTGTAAACCTACGCTTCACTCCCTCAATAGCAAGAATGTCCTTCCTCAAATTAGGGGACCAAAACTGCACACAGTACTTCAGGTGTGGTCTCACTAGGGCTCTGTATAACTGCAGAAGGACCTGTTTGCTCCTATATTCAATTCCTCTTGTGATCATCATTGTATTGGAGAAATAATCATCATTGATAGCCTCGAATTTACTCGAATGGCCACCTTCACTTCAGCCCTTCATTCTGATGCTGTCCACTTGCAGGTGATATCATGGCACAATGCCAACCCCGTATTTATTTGCCTGGCCCTTCCACAGACTTCCATCAGCAACAATTGTGAACAAGGGCGGAACCCCTGCATTGTGCGTGGCCCAAAACCGCCCACATGACGTTGAGGACAATCTGTGTGGCGCACCAGGATTTTGGCTGACATTGCCTGAGTAATCAAATAAACTAAATCCAATTACGGGCAACTCTGAGAACTTTTATTTATGTTGAGGATGTGGGTGGAATTGGCAAAGCGATCAGCCTTGCTTGCCCTGGTGAAGTGGGAACAGTGACCTCTCTTTTTCGATTGTCACTCTTCGCTCTCGGCGAACCTCGCAAGATTAGTGGTATCACCCGCATGATGAAAGGAGCTGTTTATGTTGCATTCTAATATCTAAATTCCAAATGATCAAATTGGAGATTACACTTTAGTGAGCAGTTCAAGACTTGGACACGCGTTCAGTTACTAGCCAGCTTCGGGCTTGATGCTTCTCTGTACTCAGTAGGGGCATTGGTGTCTGCTTAACAGAAAGACTGCCACATATCCTCTCACTCAGTGGTGCCAGCTGGTCTATGAATTCCCCCTTGGGAATTCTGACTTTCCTGATCATAGCTAATCTAAATTGCTGGCAGACTGTGTGCCTTGGGAATGTGATGAATGACAAGAGAGGAACAGATACAAAGAGGCTTTAATTTCTTCTGGGTTTTAAATCTTAGAAATGAGTGATTTTGATTCATAAAAAAAACATCAGGTCACCATTTTATTTCTTTCAGCATTGATTTAATTTGCTTGAGTGTGTAATCCACTAAGTGCAGGAGCACTTTGCGAGGTGGGGGGGGATCTATTGCTCCTGGGCAATCTGTATCAGGAACTTGATGGAGCAGCAATGAGGATGGAGAGGAAAGTTCAACGTTTTGGGTCGAAACTCCGCATCTACCCTCTGTGACCCTGATATTGGAGAGGGGATATAATGAGGAGAGGGAGAGGGGTGAGGCAGAAGCCAGAGTCGATAGCTGGAGCATGGAGGGGTGAAGGATGACTGGTATATGGGAGGGTATAGCGGAGAGGGAGGGAAGGGGTTGGGATGCAGATGGATGAGTGGAGGTAGACGGGGAATAAAAGAAGGCAGATGGAGCCAGGGTGGAGCAGGGCAGGGCACTGGAGGTGGGGTGAAGGTGAAGACAGCTGTTTGAGCACAAGGACTGCCTCCCTGGAATCTGATAGTTCTCAGTCTTGATGTAGGGTATTGACGTGAAATGTTGTACTTTCCTTTCCATACACAGGCATTGCATTGCATAACCCGCTGCGTTCCCCCCTGTAGGTTGTCCAGGTTGTCTGTAGGAGATAGATATTTCCCTGCGGCAAAGTGCTCCTGCATTTTTAGTGCACTTGAGCAGAAGACATCAACACTGTAAGAAATATAGTGGGAACCATTAGGGGAGAAGTGACTGGCAGATTGAACCTGAACCGGATGGGGGGAGGGGTGTGGAAGAGGGGGAGGGGAGCACTGTAATCATGGCTGATCATCCCCAATCAGTACCTCGTTCCTGCCTTCTCCCCATATCCCTGACTCTGCTATTTTTAAGAGCCCTATCTAGCTGTCTCTTGAAAGCATCCAGAAAACCTGCCTCCACCACCCTCTGAAGCAGAGAATTCCACAGACTCACCACTCTCTGTGAGAAAAAGTGTTTCCTCGTCTCCGTTCTAAATGGCTTAATCCTTATTCTTAAACTGTGGCCCCTGGTTCTGGACTCCCCCAACATCGGGAACACGATTCCTGCCTCTCGTGTGTCCGAGTCCTTAACAATCTTGCAAAGAGTCACCACATAAGGGGTGCCACAAAGTTACAAAGTATTCAATTTTAACACAAAGTATTCCCTTCGCAGTCCCCCTTAGTTCTTGGCAGTTCCCCCATGCGGGGTCCCCACTTTTGTTCTCCCGGTGGTCCCACGTGCCGGGTGCTCCTCTGTTCATCCTCTTGGCGGTTCCCCCGCTCCGGGTCCCCGATTGTTCTCAGCCGACCAACCTCTGACATCCACCACCGGCCCATCCTCGACCACCGGCTCCCGTGACCTCGACTGCCTTTGTCTGCCCATTGACCTCGTCTCGGGGGAGGAGAACAAATATAGAGCTTGGGGGCAGTAAGGGGGTCGTTATGGGAAAGCGATTGGAAAATGAGAGGGCCAGGGGAAGGGTGAGAGCGCGAAGAGCTAGTTTGTGTGGTGGGCTGAGCCCATCTGCCCAATCGATCACAATCCTGCTGCAATTTCTGACAACCATCTTCATTATCTACAAAACCACCCGCTTTCATGGCATGAGTCATGTTGTGATATCTTTGTTTCTAACTTCCCTTTTTTCAGATGTGCGAGGCAGGCAGCTGGTCTCAATTAACATCGAACACACAGCTTTCGAAGCTCTACCCCATTCGTCCGGTTATTGGGCTCTGTGTGGTTGAAAGCACAGTGTGAACAAATACTCAGCTGAGAATTGTTCCTGTGCCAGACAATTTTGGAGACCAAGTGGCTTCTTTCTAGATCCATTTTTTATGGCCAATGGACCTAACTTTACATTGTTGCTTTAGTTTCTTATTGATAATTCCGCTTTGAACTTATGACAAGTCATATGCTGAGAGATGACAGTCATATGCTGAGAGAATGGATCAGCTGGGCTTGTACACTCTGGAGTTTAGAAGGATGAGAGGGGATCTCATTGAAACATATAAGATTGTTAAGGGCTTGGACACGCTAGAGGCAGGAAACATGTTCCCGATGTTGGGGGAGTCCAGAACCAGGGGCCACAGTTTAAGAATAAGGATTCAGCCATTTAGAAAGGAGACGAGGAAACACATTTTCTCACAGAGAGTGGTGAGTCTGTGGAATTCTCTGCCTCAGAGGGCGGTGAGGCAGGTTCCCTGGATACTTTCAAGAGCTAGATAGGGCTCTTAAAAATAGCGGAGTCAAGGGACATGGGGAGAAGGCAGGAACGGGGTACTGATTTGGGATGATCAGCCATGATCACATTGAATGGCGGTGCTGGCTCGAAGGGCCAAATGGCTTATTCCTGCACTTATTGTCTATTGTCATCTTCCCTTTAAATGTGAACTAAAGGATGTTACCTGCAGATGAAATGTGTAGGAAGGAACTGCAGATGCTGGTTTACACCGAAGATAGTCACCAAATGCTGGAGTAACTCAGCAGCACATCTCTGGTGGGAAGGAATGGGTGACATTTCTGATCGAGACCCTGTACAAGGGTTTTGACCCGAAACCTCACACATTCCCTCTCTCCAGAGATGCTGCCTGTCCCGCTGAGTTACTCCAACATTTGGTGTCTATCTTCGCTGTTGCCTGCAGCTTCCTTAATGCCCTATGAAGTATTTTATGGTCCCAAATCATTTTGATTAATGCCTCCAAGATTCACCACCCACTGCCAGAAGAGGTTTCTCCTCATTTCCCGGTTAAACCGCTTATCTTGAACCCTTGTTCAAGACTCCTCCCTTGTGGAAAACATTCCTCCCATTCCTACTTTATCTGGGCCTCCATGGTTTTTCATGTTTCAATGAGGCTCTCTCTCATTTTGCCGAAGTCCTGAGGATTGGATAGAGAGGATGTGGAGAGGATGTTTCCACTAGTGGGAGAGACGAGGACCAGAGGTAATAGCCTCAGAATTAAAGGACGTTCTTTTAGAAAGGAGATGAGGAGGAATTTATTTAGTCAGAGGGTGGTGAATCTGTGGAATTCTTTGGCACAGAAGGCTATGGAGGCCGTCAGTGGATATTTTTAAGGCAGAGATAGATAGATTCTTGATTAGCACAGGTGTCAGAGGTTATGGGGAGAAGGCAGGAGAATGGGGTTAGGAGGGAGAGAGAGATTAGCCATGATTGAATGGCAGAGTTGACTTGATGGGCCGAATAGCCTAATTCTACACCTATTCCTTATGACTTTATGACTGGGGGCCACCTTATTCAATCACCCCTCATAAGGGCAGATTTGTCATTGCAGGAACCAGCCTTGTATATCTTTGCTGCATTTATTTTGCAGCGAGAGTATCCTTTATTAATTAAGAACGGCACAATACTTCACTGGTCAATTGGCTCCTTCAATGGTACATAGTTCTCCCTATATATTGGCAGCCCAGGTTATTTATGCAAGAGCTTCTCACTGAAGTGAGAGAAGCACTGGGCACCATGTGATGCTGCTGGTCCTTTGGTATGCAGCTGAGCAGCCAGTTGGGACCCCCATTTAGCATTTATCTTCTGAATGGTGATGGATCAGGGTACTCTTCCTCGCAGGGCTGGCACTGCAGATAGCTGTTTCAGATCTCCAGATCTGATGAGTAAACTTACAGCTCGGGGGTCCAGACACGAGGGAGTGCACTACCAACAGAGCCAAGATCAGGAATGGGACAACGTGCTCGGAGAACATTATTAGTGGGAACGTTCTAGCCTGAAGAAGACTCTCGACCCGAGACGTCACCTGTTCCTTTTCTCCAGAGATGCTGCCTGACCCGCTGAGTTACTCCAGCTTTTTGTCTCTATTATAGTGGGAGGTGTGTGGAGTGACTGATGGCAGGGGCCTTGTTTGTCTCTGTGATAACGCAGTCTGGTAAGTGTGTGAGTGAATCGGGTGATTATACAAGGCATCAATGATGTTTATAACCAAACTCCTGACTGATGTAGAAGATGGTTGAAGAATGAATGAGGGTGGGAATGTAAACCTGACATCAGGTTTGATTCAGTCAGTTTCCCAATTGGAGACTTTATTTAAAGTTACTTACAATTCTCTCTTGACCAAAGCAATTGGATAATTGGCATGTCCCAGTGGTCCTGTCTTACATGCTGATTAGTTGCTGTCTTTACGCAAGTCTCTCTGCAGTTGACTGTAAGTTATTGGTTGTGGATCTTTGCAAATTTCTGGGGAATGCAATACACTGTTCTGTTGATGTTAAGTTCCTCATTCTTTGTTATGGACATTAATAATCATACTGTTGAATCCCAAAGATGAATCATTTCTGTTTGTGAAATATGATGTGTCGTAATTAGTATCATTCTCTTAATCGGGTATTTCAGCCCTTTAAAGTCATGCAGCAGGTAAACAGGCCCGTCACCCCAACTCGTCCATGCCGTCCAAGATGCCTCATTTGGCCCATATTCCTTGAAACCTTTCCTGTCCATGTATCTGTCCAAGTATCTTTTAAATGTAGATATTATACCTGCTTCAATTGCCTCACCTGGCAGCTCATTCCATACATCCACCACCTTCTGAGTGAAAAGGTTGCTCCTCTGGTTCCTCTTAAACTTTCCCCTCTCATCTTAAATCTATATCTATATCCTCTGGTCCTTGATTCTACCCTGGCTAATAGACTCTGTGCATTCACCCTACCAATTATCTTCATGATGTCATACTCCTTCTCTACAAGATCACCTCTTAGCTTTCTGCACTCAAATAATTAAATTCCTAGCTTGCCCACTCTCTCCCTATAGCTCAGACCCTTGAGAGTCATGGCAACACCTTCATAATTCTTCCCTGCACTCTTTCAGGCTTAATGGCATCCTTCCAATAGCAGGGTAACATGAACTGAACACAATGCTCCAAATGAAGACTCATCAACGTCTTGTACAACCAAAACATAATATCCCAACTTGTAGAGTCGAAGGCCTGACTGATGACGGCCAATGCACCAAAAGGCACCATATCTACCTGTGACACCACTTTCAGGAAGGTATGTGCCTGTAGCTCCAGATCCCCCTGCACTATAGCACTCCCCAGGGCCGCACCATTCACTGTGAAGATCCTGGCCTGACCAATATTTTTCTCCGTGAATGCTCATTCTTACAGAGCACATTCTTTCCAATGGCTCTTCGGATTTTTTGGGGGGGAACTTATGGCACTGGCATCCTATAATAATGATTTGTGAGTCAGACGCCTTTACTGGCACCTCATTAATTGTGGGCTTCGTATCTGGGCATAGTAATACTTATTTATGAAGTTTCAATTTATGAAGAAATGAAATGAATGAATGGATTATACTTTTATGAACTATGCATACTTTGCCACTGTGCTACCCCTTGTGTACTGTTGCTGGTATGATGATGAGTGATGGGGTGATGATGAAGGATTGGGGTGATTGTGAGCTTGTTGATGGGAGAGTGTGTTTGGTGGGTGTCGGGATAGTTATGGGTTTGAGGTGAGCATGGTAGACGGATGGTTGTGGTAGGTTGGACTTGGTGGCTTGGTAGTTTCTGTTGGACTGCGTGTGAGAAGATGGAGTGGGTGTTATAGTGGTGGGGGGTTATCTGGGGGATGGGGTGGTCTGCAGGCTATTGTGGGTGGTGTGACAAAGGGTGGGCTTTGTGGTACTGGGTGTGGGAGGACGATGGAGTGGTTTGTGTTGGGTTGGTGTGATGGTGGGTGTTGAAGATGTGTAGATAGTGGAGTGAATCTGGTGCAGTGCATTGTGTGGTAGAGGTTTTCTAATCCCCACCTTTTTGAAGCTGTGAATTTTAATTTACACTACAGTTATAATAACCTAAATTCTGATATTTATATTTTCTATCGGTGCCATAAAACATCGCTAAATTATAGTGTTTAGATTCAAATATTATTCCTGTTCTTGGCTTGCGATATTCTTGTAGACTGCTCAGCAAACAGACTGTCAGACTAACATATACACAGACTATTCTATTTGCTTTTGACCAGAGATTACATCCAATCATCAAAATGCCTAAAATCAGACCTTGTGTTGATGCAGGCATTGTGGAATTGCTTGAGCTCAGATTAAGCTTGTACGCTGGTTCCAGTTAAGGTAAACTGGTCTAAAATAGACATAGATTTATTGCTAGCTAAACTAAATCATGTATCATAGAATCAGGTCCTTCAGCCCACCATGTTCATGCTTGTCATGATGCCATCAGCCTGCTCATGGTCTGTATCCCTCTATTCTGTGCTTTGTCTATCGTAAGCATTGCTATAATGTCTGCTTCTACTATTACCGTGAGCAGTATGTTCCTACTGCTCTCTTTGTTTTAAAAAAAATACTCACCTCACAAATCTACTTTAAACTTTCCCCCATTCTCCTTAAATCTATTTCTTCTTGAATTTGAGATTTCCATCCTGGGACAAGTACCCTGACCCTATCCCCATCCGGTCATCCCTCAGCCTCTGATGCTGCCGAGAAAGTGATATAACTTTGTCCAACCTCTCCTTATAGCTACAACTCTCAAGTCCAGGCAACATTCTGGAGAACCTTGTGTGCACACTCTCCAAAGCTTCTACATCTGTTTTGTAATGCAGTGAGCAGAACTGTACACAACACTCCAAGCATGGTGGCACAGTGGTAGAGTATCAACCTTGCGGTGCCAGAGACCTGGGTTCAATCTTGACTACAGGTGCTTGTCTGTACGGAGTTTGGACCTTCTTCCTGTGACCTGCGTGGGTTTTCTCCCGTAAGCCCTGGTTTCCGCCCACACTCCAAAAATGTACAGGTCTGTAGGTTAATCAGCTTGGTATAATTGTAAATTGTCCCCAGTATTGTTAGTGTGCAGGGATCGCTGGTCAGTGTGGACTCGGTGGGCCTGTTTCCGTGCTGTATCTCTAACCAAAAAAACCCTAAACATTTCATACAACTGCCACTTTGAAACTTAATGGTCTGACCAATGAAGGCAAGCATGAAGGTGTCTGGGAGTAGCAAGTAGTAAATCATGAGATAAGGGGGTGGGAGCAATTGGAGGCAGGTGAGAGCAAGTGAACCAGTGTGGTGTCTAAGTGAATAGTTCTGCTCTCAAGCTGGACATAAACAGAAAGACATGGACACCATTCATTACAAGGATAGTATGGTACAACACAACTTTGGAGTTAGTCTATTTACAGGTTGGGTGATGGGAGGGATGCGAGACCATGAGCAGGCTGATGGCATCATGACCAGCATGAACATGGTGGGCTGAAGGGCCTGATTCTATGATACATGATTTGGTTTAGCTAGCAATAAATCTATGTCTCTTTCTTTCTCTGTCTTTTTATTTTTCTTATGTTTTCTATTTTTTTCTTCTTTCTTTCATTTACTCAGTCTTTGGCTACACCACTTTGGTAGTCTAGGGCTTCTATCTTTGCACATTTCACTTTTTCTCTTTCTTGCTTTTTCTCATTTCTTTTCTTCCAACTATAGCTAAAAGTTAAAATTGAAGCTGTATAATAACTGTATTATTTCATATGCAGTTGGTTATATTTTTGTACATTTGCTTCTAATAAAATTAAAAAAATTAAATTAAATTAAAAAAAAAAAAACAGAAACTTGGGCAATAACCGCCTATCTATCATTTGAATTCAATCTGGGTTTCAGTAGTGGTTTACAGAGCCATTCGAATGGTAGCAACAATCGTCAGACAAAAACAAGCAGCACAACTATTTCGAACGAGGCAATTGATTTTTTTCAAACGTTAAGCAAACAGAAAAAAAGACCAATAATGTGCTTCAGTGAAAGTATTTTTGTCTTTTTTTTTAGTCTGTCCAATGTTTACTACCATAAACCCTGAATAAATATAGGGAAACATACGATAATACAGCCAGCTGGATTAAAAGTGCAGATGGTGCAGCAGACGAAATGAGGCCTAAACGCTTCCTTTAATGCACTTTGGTTAAAATTGAATAATTCTAATACAGGGGGGGAAATGCATTCTATTCCTCTCTAACCTTCTCTAACAAATGCTGAATTATCATTCTGGTTTAATCGTAAGACATCATCCAAATGACCTACTTTGTGCTGTTGGACAGAAGGCTTTTTGACAATGGATTACATCCAGACCCGCGTTCTCCTTTGTACCTGTAGAGGGATATTCGCACAGACAGGAGAGAGCTCTGGCTGGCAACTGTACAAACATGCGACACCCTGGTAAATACTGTGCTGTCTGCCTCGTGCTTATGAATTGCAATGCAGGTCTAGGAGGCACAATACTGAGCATGTGTAATCATTTCCAAGTCCTGAGCTGACTCTGTGGGGAAAACCAGGCCAGCGCTGTGACAAGGCTGATAGAAACCAGAGGCCCAAGCAGCAGGGAAAGCAAATTCACCGGCCCCTACTTGACAGAGTTGCCTGCATAAATTTTAAAGAAGTATTTTTATGGAGTTGAGCATTTGTCCCCAGAGGTAAATGGAATTGAGTTTTTCTAACACATAATCTCAAGAAAAAACATTCTGCAAAATCAAGGAGGTCGTATTAAATATTTACATCTCAAGGGTACTGTGCACAAAGTACTGTGGAGGAAGGGACTGCCAATGCAGGTTTAAACCGAAGATAGACACAAAAAGCTGGAGTAACTCAGCGGGTCAGACAGCATCTCTGGAGAAAAGGAATAGATTACTTTTTCGGGTCGAAACTGAAGAACAAAGATATGTTTCTTTTCTCCAGAGATGCTGTCTGATCCGCTGAGTTACTCCAGCATTTCGTGTTTATATTCATGCTCAGAGTACTAACTGGTTTTCAGTTAGCGGGAAACTCGGAAGTGTTGGGCATAGTCTGGTAAGATTCATAGTGATATCATTAGAACCAACAGGATGTGGCCATCAGAAATGATTTGAATAGCTTACTCTTTAATCTGGGGGCAAGAAAATCACCCTGGGGTTTGATTAAAAGGATGTGGAGAGCAGTGTTTTGGTTTGCAAAACTGAAATAACTGAATTACTGAGGAAAGGGACGCCACGAGTCCAAACAAAGAATGTAGGAGGAGATTTTTGGAACTGTATGTAATGAGATTGCTGTTAGGATGTGAAGAGGTCAGCAGGGGAAGGACCCAGACTGGTTGGTCACACCCACTGTATCTAAACTCCTGGAGATGGTTATCCAGCACATCAGTCCTGGTGTTAAGCAGCTTTTCCATGGCAACATACTCTGTGTAATCTCACATTTCTTTTCTTAGAAACAAGGAACTGCAGATGTTGGTTTACAAAAGAAGACAAAGTGCTGGAGTAATTCTGGGGAGGTCGGGCAGCACCCTTGGAGCAGCAGGAATTTGAGGGGTAGCAGTAAGAGAAGGTCTCAAAAGAACTCCTGTCGGAGAGAGGAGGGGTTGCTTTTCAAAGTAGGCCAAGGATGCTGCTCGACCTGCTGAGTTACTCCAGCACTTTGTGACTTGTTTTGATGTTAAATACTATTCATGCCTGGGTTCTATCGCAATAAGCTAGTTTGGTATTCTGAAAAACGCAAGGAATCATGGGATTTGTCAAAGGTCACTCGTGATAAACATTCTCGGCAGCTGTGCTGCTGCATGTATACAGACCTGCGTTTCATCTGTAGTCTGGATCGAACCCGGGCCTCTGGCACTGCAAGCGCTGTTGAATTCCTACAGGGCCGTCCCCGTCCCCTCCCGAGTGGCCCATCCCTGTCCGGGGATGGCCGGGGATGTCCGGGGTGACCCTGGACTGACGGGAGTCAGACGGGAGTGGTGACCCAGGCTTATAGCCAGCACGGAGAAGAAGCGCTAACCCTACTGCTCCAGGCCGGTGATCCGTCAGTCCAGGGCTGTCGGTTAACCCGGCGGGTCAGGCAGAGTTCAGCTAGAGTTAGCGCTTCTTTTCCACGCTGGCTGTAAGCCTGGGCCGCCACTGCAACGGGCCGGTGTCCTGTCAGTCCAGGGTCACCTCAGATATCTCCGGCTGCCCCCAGACAGGGATGGGACACTTGGGACGGCCCAGTGGCAATTCAACAGCACTTGCAGCGCCGGAGACCCGGGTTCGATCCTGACTATGGATGAAACACAGGTCTGTATTCATGCAGCAGCTCGGTTGCCGAGAATATTTATCACGAGTGACCTATGACCTGGGCATGCGCAGTCGGAAAACCGAACTTGCTTATTCTGAACTGTGTGTACAGGGGTTCTCCGTGAATCGGACACATCAGAAATAGAGGACCTGCGACATGCACCGTGCCATCCAATAACATGTTTAAGAAGGAACTGCAGATGCTGGAAAATCGAAGGTAGACAAAAGTGCTGGAGAAGCTCAGCGGGTGCAGTAGCATCTATGGAGCGAAGGAAATAGGCAATGTTTCGGGCCGAAAAGTTGCCTATTTCCTTCCCTCCATAGATGCTGCTGCACCCACTGAGTTTCTCCAGCACTTTTGTCTACCATCCAATAACATGTCCGGATATCACATCCAGGACTTCAGGTCATGTAGGACTGGCCCATGTGATGTGCAGTCCACTTGCAAGCTTACAAACGCTCTGTGACTTGTCTGTATTGATTCTATGGGAATGCACTGAACAGAGCCCATTTGCTTGTTTGATTGTCCTTCCCATCCCCCTCCTTCCAAACTGTGCAGCAACTTTCCCTCCACACTATCAGGGACGGCTCGATGGTGCAACGGTAGAGTTGCTGCCTTACAGCGCCAGAGTCCTGGGCTTGATCCCGACTACGGGTGCTGTCTGCACAGAGTCCTTCCTGTGACCGTGTGGGTTTTCCTTGGTGCTCCAGTTTCCTCCCACACTCCAAAGATGCACAGATCGGTATGAATTGTAAATTGTCCCCAGCGTGTAGGATAGTACTAGCTTGGTCCTGATTCCTTTCTGTAATGTTCTGAATCCTAACACCTTGCCACCCTTCCCTAGACACCCCCTGCCCTAGATTCACTCCATTTCCTTGACATGTTCTGTAGTAGCTGAATGAGAGGAGGAAGCACCTTATCTCAAGTAAGGCCATTTTATCATTCTTGATGTCGGGCCAATAACGAAGGTTGAATTTCCACTATAGTGGTTGAATTTCCTCTCTCTTAATGGCCACTGAGAATTTTGGTAATGGGCTGCCTGTCTGGTTTACATCATCATGTATTACAGAGCTGTAGCAGGTCTGCACCTTTAACACTAATCATTTGGTGGCTTTAAACTCTGGAACAATGCAAATGCATCATGTTGGTCTTTGGAAATGCAGGATATTCAAAGCATTCAAATATTAAACTGTATTTAGTTTTGTATATTGAATTAATTATGATGACTAAAAGATTCAGGATAGACAAAAGTGCTGGAGAAACTCAACGGGTGAGGCAGCAACTATGGAGCGAAGGAATAGGTGATATTTTGGGTCGAGACCCTTCTTCATCCTAAAAAATTTAGGATGATCAAAGGAAGGTGTTATCTATAGCTCAGTGTCGGTGGATTTTCCATTTTTACTTTGGATTTCGAGCATCCGTGTTTATTTTTCAATTTTCATTGACTTTCAAACGCACTTTGGTCGTGGCACACAGTCTTGGGTGTGAAAGCTGCTTCATAACTACAACCATCTTGAATCAGGAGAGGAAAAGATAGATAAAGGAAAAGGAGCCAACATCTGACTCGAGGTGGAAGTTTGAATGAATGCTTCAGGATGTTTTGTATTGCTGGAAACTGATGAATGGATTTGCGAATATATTACACCAAGTCAGATCGGCACTATTACCCTTGGAGCAGGAAGGGATAGTTGAAGATCTGATGGCTGTTTTCAAAATATTTAATTATAGTTTCCTTTAACTGAAATCAGTTGTGATGGATCATCAATTAAACATTACACAGAAATGACAACAAAAGCTGTTTATTCTAGCAAGTTAGTGTGTATCTTCCACATGAAGTATAACTACCATGGGCAGTAGTTACAACTAGGGCGGCACGATGGCGCAGCGGTAGAGTTGCTGTGGCAGAGACGCGGGTTCAATCCCGACTACGGGTGCTGTCTGTACAGAGTTTGTACGTTCTCCCCATGACCGCGTGGGTTTTCTCTGAGATCTTTGATTTCCTCCCACACTCCATAAACATAAAGTTTTGTAGGTTAATTGGCTTGGCATGAATGTAAAATTGTCCCTAGTGTGTGTAGGGTAGTGTTAATGTGTGCGGGGATCGCTGGTTGGTGCGGACTCGATGGGCCGAAGGGCTTATTTCCGCGCTGTATCTCTAAACTAAACTATGTGACAGTTAACCCTTTCCGATCAATCACCTGTCTAACCTGTTCTTAAAATAGTGGCAGAAGTGGGCAGTCTAAAGATAGCTACTTTGCAGCCAGTGGAGCAACATCTCTATTTCTGTTGTGCTGCTGTGGTTTAGCGTGACAAATGGATGGATATTGCAGGCCAGCACTGTAGCTGCTGCCTCTAGTCAAAGCCTCGCCTCTCTGCCCTTCATTGAGTTGGGTCACAGTGAGCGAATTCAATAGGAAATGTTTCCTCTCTGTGTGTTGGATAACACTGATGTCTCTAAATACCCCCCCCCCCCCCCCATTACTATAGAAAGAAGTTGAATAAAGCATTGCACATCCTTAACTTCCTTCTCTTATCTATACATTTTCAAGCTGTCATTGATTGTTTCATTGTTTTTTGGGGCTCACTTCCCTTTTTCTAATTCTCTATCTGAAATCCTTCGGCTTGCTCTCCACAATGTAAGGATTGCAGTTGTCGTTTGGAATATATTTCCTCCTTCTGAATCTTTCAATCCCGCTTGGTGTCTGGGCCTTCATCTGCTCCAGATTTCCTCGCCTTGTTTCCCAATCTCCACTCCTTCATTCACCAAGCACAAAGTTAGTCACCAGTACATCTCACCTCTTCTCTATTCCCCTCCCTTATGGATGGCTCCATTGTAAACATGTACTGTCTTTCCACTGACTAGTTAGCATGCAATAAAACAGCTTTTCATTATACCTCGGTTCACGTGACAAGAGACTAAACTTGGTCTAAGTCATTTCTACCAGCTTTTCATCTCCCGTCTTTTCCCAATAAATATTTAAGATTCTGTGTGATTCCCAAAGACCATGATTGTGCTGTGCTCAGTTCAGCCACAAATAATAATAAGAGTAGGAAGGAACTGCAGATGCTGGTTTACACCGAAGATAGACACAAAATACCAGTAACTCAGTGGGACAGGCAGCATCTCTGGAGAGAAGGAATAGGTGACGTTTCGGATCCACCTTTTGGACCCATTCCTTCTCTCCAGAGATGCTGCCTGCCCCACTGAATTACTCCAGCATTTTGTGTCTATCTTCAATGATAATACGAGGTTGTATTATATCTATAGTGCAATTTGTATTGTGATACATCCTAAGGAGCTTTATCGCTTAACAATGTTTCACATCAAGATGTTGAGGAAAGATGATCAAAAGTTTGATCAGAGGTTTTAAGGAGCACTTTGAGATGGTGAGCATGAGCAAGAGACAGCCCGCCTGTTGAACTGAATATTCAAAGATATGATGAACATTTATTAATGTTCCCTTAAATACGTGTTTTAAACATTCTCTTAATAACCACATCTGACGGTATTTCTATTTAGTCAACAAATACAACTATTCAATCGGCACTTTGGATGGATCCTGCTTCGACTTTGTTGAAAATTAGTGCACATGTTGATAATTAATTAGATTGCTTTCATCTGCACTATTATTACAAAGAATTGCAAAACAGGTAAAATATTACTGTGGGGAAAAAAAGCAAAAAAAATGCAGATGCTGGAAATCCAAAAATAAAGATAAAATGACTCAGCGGGTCAAGCAGCGTCTTTAGTGAGAGAAACATTCGGATCTTTATCAGATCTGGAATAGTGAGAATAGAAGCATGTTTTAAATTGCAACTAGGTTCATGTCTACAACTTGGAACATACAGCTGCTCCTTGACCTACGATGGGGTTACGTTCCGATAAATCCATCGTACACCAAAAATATCGCAAGTCGAAATCGCATTTAATACATTGCGATCACGTGACTTGAAGTGACGTGCAGCTCACTCCTGTGGCCGAGAGTTTGCCGATCGTAAAGTTGAAATATTGCAAGTCGAAGCAAGTCTCTTCCAGTTCTGATGAAAAGATACTAACTTGAAACATTGAACACTGAACTGAACATTGAACCAAATTGATCGGGTAGATGTACAGTGCCTGTTGCCCAGAGTAGGTGAATCGAGGACTAGAAGGCATAGGTTTATGGTGAAGGGGGAATGATTTAATAGGATTCTGAGGGGTTACTATTTCACACAAAGGGTGGTGGATGTATGGAACAAGCTGCCAGAGGAGGTAGTTGGGGCAGGGACTATCCCATCATTTAAGAAGCAGTTAGACAGGTACATGGATAGGACCAGTTTGGAGGAATATGGACCAAACGTAGGCAGGTGGGACTAGTGTAGCTGGGACATGTTGGCTGGTGTGGGCAAGTTGGGCTGATGGGCCTGTTTCCACACTGTATCACTCTATGGCTATTAACTCAATCTCTCGACGCACTTTACCTGACCTGCTGAGTACATCCAGCATTTTCTCACTAAATAAAATATTATGGGGCTGATCCATTCAAGGATTTATACTACAAGGGCAAGGGGTATGGACTTTGTTTGATTTATTCCCTGCTCAGTCTTTATTACTTCAGTGGGTCTGCCAACTACTAACTACCTCCTTGGTGACCCTCGGACTATCCTTTGCTGGCTTTACCTTGCACTAAACGTTATTCCCTTATGTGTCTATTCGCTGTCAATGGCTCGATTGTAACCATGTATTGTCTTTCTGCCGACTGGTTAGCACGCAACAAAAGCTTTTCACTGCACCTCAGCACTCATGACAATGATGTACTGAGGTGCATCAATGACCTCAGTACTCATGGCAACTGAACTTGCTGCTGACAGCATGGCAGAGTGCAGGAAACCGCAAGGAGTAGCAGCAAAGCCACAACCTACCACCTAACTGGTGGGCGACCACCAGTTCTGTGTATGAGTAACGTCTGGAGGGGAATTCGGGGAATCTGCATGATTAAAGGCAAAAGGCTGACTCTGTTTCGAAGTGGATGGGTGAAGAGCGCACTGCTTGGACAGATTATAGGGCTGCTTCCTGCTGCAAGTCAGTCAGCAGATCTCCACGGGAAGCTTGTGGAATGTCTGCTTTATATTTTGAGTCAGCTGTGCTTTCTCACTGCATTCCCACTTACTTAATATGACACAGATGGAAACTATTTGAGCTGATTGAAAGATAGAAACAGGCCCTTTGGCCCAGTGAGTCCACACCGACCATCGATCACATATTCACACTAGTTTTATGTTATCCCACTCCTGCATCCACTCCGTACGCACTAGGGACAATGTACAGAGGCCAATTCACCTACAAACCTCACATCTCTGGAACGTGGGAGGAAACGGGAGCACCAGGACGATACCCACACAGTCATGGGGTGAAAGAGACTCCACACAGCCAGCACCCAAGGTCAGGATCGAACACAGGTCTCTGGCACTGTGGGACAGCATCTTAGGAGTAAGTTTAGATTGATGTTTATTATTGTCACATGTACCGAGGTACGGTGAAAAGCTTGGTTCTGCATGTGCTATCCAATCAAATTTGACGGCACATGCAAACACAAGTTAGACACTAAATGCTGGAGTAACTCAACGGGACAGGCAGCATCTCTGGATGGAAGGAATGGGTGACGTTTCGGATCATTTGTGAGTCTGAAGAAGGTTCTCAACCCGAAATGTCACCCATTCCTTCTATCCAGAGATGCTGCCTGCCTCGCTGAGTTACTCCAGCATTTTGTGTCTATCTCTGGGTTAAACCAGCATCTGCAGTTCTTTCCTACACATGCAAACACAATCAAGCTGAACTTGAGTACAATCGGTAGAGCAAAGAGAAAGACGTACAGTGCAGAATGTAGTTCTCAGCATTGCACTGCCATGCGGCCCATCCTATACATGCTAACCCCCAGAGGAGCAGTCTCATTGCTCCTATTCCCCCACTCTCTGTTTCCCTGTACTCGTACAATTCATTCTCCCACAGGCCCATGGACTCTCCTTTAATTCTTTTGACTCTACATCATAAGTGGCGGGAGCTCTTTGTAACCTTTGTCGGTGCCCTATATGTGACGTCTAAGGTATGCAAGCAAAGAATTTCACTGTGACTTGTCACATGTGACAATAAAATATTCAATTCAATTCAAAATCAGGTCATTCGGCCCATCAAGTCTACTCTGCCATTCAATCATGGCTGATCTATCTCCACCTCTTTACCCCATTCTCGTGCCTTCTCTCTATAACCCCTGACACTCGTACTAATCAAGAAACTATCTATCTCTGCTTTAAAAATATCCATTGATTTGGCCGCCACAGTTGACCCAGGAACTGCGATGTATTTCCAAATCAATATCTTGTTGGGCGACCTACAGCTAACATTGTTACCTCTCTGATGGACCTGTCCCACTTGGTGATTTTTTTAGGCAACTGCCGGCGAATGTCATAGTCGTAGCAGGTCGCCGAAAAACTGGCGACAACCCGCGTCATCCTGGCGACAACCTACGACAGCACCAACGTTAGGAGAAGTCAGGCTACGCTCATTGGCGTCAAACCCACTGTTGCCGAAAATGTTTTAACGTGTTGAAAATTTAGCGGCGACCAGAAAGACGCTATGACTTTTTGTGCGACCGGCGACCACCGGCGAACATGTGGAGATAAATTAGTCGCCTGTAGTTGACTAAAAAATCGCCTAAATGGGACAGGCCCATAATTCTCCCCTCAAACCAGGAGGCACAAGCTCTAGATTCAGAGAGTCTCAGAACCACACAGCACAGAAACAGGCCTTTCTGTCCCACCTCTAACAGCCAACTCGGATGCTTTTCCGCACTGGTCCCATTTGCCTGTACTAACCCTGTATATCTCTCCATGACCTTTCCTATCCTTGAAACCTGCTTTGGTAGGAAAAGGTAGGTAGACGCAAAATTACTGAAGTAACTCAGCGGGTCAGGCAGCATCTCTGGAGAAAAGGGATGGGTGACGTTTCGAGTCGAGACCCTTCATCAGATCTTCCTTCCTTCAT
Source organism: Okamejei kenojei (assembly GCA_035221665.1). Lineage (NCBI taxonomy): Eukaryota > Metazoa > Chordata > Chondrichthyes > Rajiformes > Rajidae > Okamejei > Okamejei kenojei. The sequence continues at coordinate 65,498,850 of CM069141.1, read as the reverse complement.
AGGAATGGAGGTCAGTCAGCCAGAGGGAAAACTGATTACTTTTCACACGAGTGCATTCATTTCAATCGTCAAGACTACACATTGTGGACCTGGAACGTTTCACTGGTCACAGGCCAGCACAGTCTCTGCCTTGAAGGCTGAGAAACCTCTTCTTGGATTAACACAAGCTGTTAGTTTCCGAAGGACAAAATAAGGACAACCTTCCTCCTCCAGTGTTTGCATTGGATCCGACGATCACTCTCGTGGGTTTCAGTTCTGCTCCCATTGGTTTTGAACGAGCGGAGAGATGACATCAGTCTTGGCCTACTGTTTCACAGCAGCTATTTTTATATGCTGGAATTGACTGGAGGAAGAACAGACGCTGCCAAAAAATGAGCAAATTGAAGACAGATTATATCGACGTGTTCAAAATTGCGGTGGGGGTTAATAGGATAAGAAAGGCCAAACTAATACCATGACAGAAGATTTCATGTAGGAAGATACTGGCTTAAGGTGAAAAGGCAGCAGGGAAGATATAATAACTTTCCCCTGCAGATGTTTATGATCTGGGATGCCCTGTCTGAGAGGTTCTGTCAGTGATCTTCAGTAGGGAACTAGCAAAGAATCAGAGGGCTACAGGGAAAGCAGGGGCTCGTTAGCAGATATTTCAAAGGACCGACAGGCCCATGACCAAAAGATGGCTTCCTTCCAAGCTGTAAGATGCTTTGATTAATTTTTCCTGTCTCAGATTTACTTCCCCCAAGAGACCAACTCCTGGAGATCTGCAGCTCAGTGGTGGGATTTCCTGTCCTTACCTTGTCACTTCAAACAAGAGGTTGGAATATAATTGTTTTCATTCTGCTCTGGCCGGAGTCAGGGATTCGGGAAATTCAAGTGTAACTTTCAAGATAGAATAGGACAGAATACTTTATTGTCTTGTGTGACAAGTCACAGTGAGATTCTTTGCTTGCATACTTTGCCAAGGTATGCAAATAGTTGCCTATAAAGGCCATTTGCAAAGCTACAGATTCCCCCTCCTCCCGCGCCATATCCTCCTTTGATCTTCCCCTCACCTCACGGCGGTCCCCCCAATGCTGGGTCCTCCATCGTCCATCTAAAATGGAATGGAGCACACGTCTATTGCCTATAATGCACAGTTGATGAGGTCAATTGTAAAGAGATCAACTTAGGACTCTACAGAAGTGCTATCCTTCCATTTTTATATGGTGTCAAGGTTGTGAGATAGGAGATATGGCTGTTCATTTGCACACAATAAGATGCCACAAAGAGCAAGGCCAGCAAATTGTGCTGTTGACATTAGTCGAGGGATATGCATCGTCCAGATCACTGGGCAGGTGCCTTTGGTCCCATTCGAAAGCACCTTGGGATCCTTGCATCCAGCCAAGAGTATAAACAGGACTGCATACACCCAGATAGGTTTATGATTTTAATACTGGAACCGACACCACCCGATTATGTTCTGGCAGCAATTACTCACGGTGGCATAAATATCTCCAGACGAGAAGCCTGTGTGTTCAACTCTCACTCCAGAGACCTGAGCAGATAATCTAGGGTTAATACTTTTTATTTCAATAATAAACTTTATTCATTAAAAATTGCATGCAAAAAGTACATAACAGTACATGGGCTCATTTACATTGGTAGCAAAACACAACGTGATGGAGTATCTCAGTGGGTTAGGCAGCATCTGTGGAAGGGAATGGATAGGCGACATTTGGGTCAGGATCCTTCTACGTTCATAGTGTTGTCAATCTATGCATTCATAATGTTGTCAAGTTAATACATAAAATGAGCTGAGCACCAATGCCATTCACATGGCCTCTTTGAGTCTCTGTAGGACAGTCACACAGTGCCCAGCTTCTCAATGTCCAGTGAGCAAAGGACATTTGTTCTTGTTCATAAGTGATGGGAGCAGAATTAGACCATTTGGCCCATCAAGTCTACACCATCATTCAATCCTGGCCGATCTATCTCTCCCCCTCAACCCCATTCTCCTGCCTTCTCCCCATAACCCATGACACCTGTAATAATCTGCCATAAAAATATCCATTGACTTGGCCTTCACAGCCTTCTGCTGTTCTGTAGATCTAGATTGCTGTCTGAGATCCTTCCCCACAACGCCTTTACCTCTGGGGTTAATATTTCAGTGCAGTACTGAGCGAATGTTGCACTCTCAGAGGTACTGCCTGTCATATAAGACATGAAGACACTCAGATATCTCACGGCACTATTTCAAAGACAAGCATGAGCAATGCCTTTGCATCCAGCCAAGGTTCATCTCTCCCCCATCACCTGAATTATTTAATTCATTGCTATTTGCACAAGCTTCCTGGTGCCGGAGTTAGCTGCTCTGTTTCCTTGCATTACCCCACTCTTTCTATGTCTCTAAAGCATTTTGTTAAGACATCTTAAACCATATTGCACATATGCAAGTTCTTTCTGGTTAGATGAAGGTTTACATCAAAAGATAGACCCAAAATGCTGGTGTAACTCAGCCGGACAGGCAGCATCTCTGGAGAGAAGGAATGAGTGATGCTTCATGTCGAGACCCTTCTTCAGACTGAGAGTGAGAGAAGTCACCCACTCCATGCAGCCAGAGACGTTGACTGTCCCGTGTAGTTACTGCAGCATTCTTTGGTGTAATCCAGCATCTGCAGTTTCTTGCCACACATTTCACATCAGAAGAATTATGTTCAGTTGCAAGTTAAAGATTTTGGAACAGCACAAGAAGCCTTGTATTCAAATACTTAGAATCGCACAAGATAACCTCGAAAAATAAAGCATGCAATTGGGAATTAATTGCTCAAGCAAAACACAAAATACTAGAGGAACTCGACGGGTCTGGCAACATCTGTGGAGGGGCTGGACAGGCAATGTTTTGGGTCGGGACAATTCCTCAGAATGATTGCAATGGGGGCGGGGGAAGGAAGCTGGAAAAAAGAGGTGGGGTAGGACAAAGCCTGGCAGGTGATAGGTGATAGAGGTGAGGGGGGGGAGGGGGGGGCTGCATTGGCAAATGCGTGGAGTAAGTGGTAAAGGAGACAAAAGGGTGTCAGATAAGGAGAGAAGATGAGTGAAATATAAAGTCAGAGGGAGGGATATAGGTGGAAGGAGACAGGACGAGGGGAGAGAATAGTGATGAAAGAGCAATGTGGGACTCGGCGATGGGAGATTAGTGTGTGAAAGTGGAGTAAAGAAAATACTCTTCTTGTAATCCAACACTTTAAAATTTAATGTTGATTGATGAGCCTTTCATTTTGAGGAGAGTGAAATCTTTCATTTATAGACACTGACTTTATTACTGCTAGCTGCATTAAATCATCTCCAGACTTGTCTCATCCAGTAAACCAGCAATGTTCCAATTGAGCGTTCGTTTATCTAGCAAACTTCAACCAGATCTCTTCCTCAGCAAACACCTCCTTGGTGAAGTGGTCCACAGCAGTGATATTTACTTTAACTTAGGCTGTTAGTTGGATCATTCACGCCAGATCAGAACTCCAAGGTAAACTGGAGCCTGTTTTCTTTAAGGTCATCGGGTAGACACTCCCCTATAATGAAGTGGCCTGGCTAGGAAATGGAAATGGAAGTGAAACTTCCTGGAATTGATTGCGATGGCAACAAAGGAGCTTGCAAAATGTAGGTTCCATACACCAAATCAACTCCGCAGTTCCCACACAACCATTTAAAAACTGGTCCAACAGAGTCTGACATTCTAAGCATGACCCTAAACTGGTCTTCACTAACTAGCTGCTCCTTAGTAAATACTTCCCTTTGAAGGTATAGCTTATGAACGTATGAATTGGTGGATGAAAATAGTACCAGCTTAAAGGGGCTGTCCCACTGCAGCGACCTATTCACGAGTTTCGAAGAGTTTAGGAGAGTTTGAAAAATTGTCATGTAGAAGACCTCCTTCGACTATGTCGACTAGCTTCGACTATGTCGACTAGCTTCGACTAGCTTCATTAAAATTGGACTCCGATTAGTGGAGAGTGAAGACGACCTCCTTCGATCTCCTTCGACCTCCCTTGGACTATGTTGAAGACTATCTACGACCACCTTCGGCTACCCTCGATTACCTACGAATAACATGCCGACCTACTACGATCTACTTTGACTAAACCTACGAGTAAAAAAAGTATCGATTTTTTCCATGGAGACCTTTTTTTACTCGCGGGCACTTTTCAACATGTTGAAAAATACGCCGCGACCTAGCTGAGGCCTCGAGTACGCGGGGACTACCCTCGAGCATGAAGGAGAGTTGCAAAGACCTCCTAGGACCTCGTGTCAACCATGCTGCGAGTATGAGTCGAGGGCAAACTCGCCAGAACTCGCGGATTAGGTTGCCACAGTGGGACAGGCCCTTAACAGTTCACCTATCCTTTTGCTAGAGCATGATACAAAGATAAAGAGGATGGTGACTAACCATAGCAATCAATCCCCATTGATTAGATGTATAGGAAGGAACTGCAGATGCTCTTTTACATCGAAGATGGACACAAAATGCTGGAGTAACTCAGTGGGCCAGGCCGCACCTCTGGAGAGAAAGAATGGGTGACGTTTCAGGTTGATGTTAAATATTTTTTATTATAGAAACATATTTATGAAAATTACAATGTTTTACATAAATGAAAATACATAATTATATACTTTTGTGATATTAATAACATTGATATTATTATTAATATTAAAATTTAAGACTATATGCTTCTATACACTTTTTTATTTTTTTTATGAAGTAGGATAGATAGAGATAAATAATGAAGAAAATATGAAAGCGAATGGAGTGTTAATCATTAATCCGTCATTGGAGATATAGGCATGATTTATTATATATATTTCTTCATCCATTCTAATATTCAGGCCTCAGTCAAGCCCTCGTACCGAGCCGTTATGACTCTGTAAATATTCAATATATGGAGACCATATCCCTCTGAAGAGATCTAACCTGTCCATTAGGACAAGCCTCAATCTCTCCAGATGAAGAGTCTCCGACATTTCTGTATTCCACATTTTAATTGTAGGGGATGTAGGGCCTTTCCAAAATTTTAATATTAATTTTTTCCCAATTATTAACCCATAATCAATAAAAAATCTTTGATTCGTTATTAATTGGTTTGTTTCCAGTATTCCTCGTATTATTAACTTTGAATCAGGTGTCAAAATTATATTAACATTCGAAATTATCCTAAATATTTCTATCCAGAATTTTGTAATTTTTATACAGTTTGTAAATGAGTGTGACGTTGGCTTCTAAATGTTGACATTTATCACATATAGGAGATACTTTTGGAAAAATGTTATGTAATTTAGATTTTGAATAATATAGTCTATGTAGTATTTTAAACTGTATAAGAGAGTGTTTAGCATTTAGCGAACAATGGTGTATATGTTGTAAACTTTCATCCCATACTTCTGGTCTAATAATTTGGCATAATTCATTTTCCCAAGATTGTCTATGTATTTCTGTTGATGGAACATCACCTTCCAATAAGATGTTATATGTATATGAAATCATTTTTTCTGTATTCGGATGTTTATTTAAGCATTCATCTAAAATTTCTGTCTTTCTATTTCTGAGACCCTTCTTCAGACTGAGAGTCAGAGGAAAAGGAGACAGAGATAAGGGTGTGTGAAATTGAGACATCAAAGGTGATGCAGATCAAGGAAAATGTAGAATAGGTCATTGGTAGTTAGGAGAAGGTGACAACAAAGCACACAGAGAACATTTAATCAGGAGAACAGTCAGACTGGTTGGAGAACTGGGAAGGGGGAGGGATGGAGATAGAGAGGGAAAGCAAGGGTTACTTGAAGTTAGAGAAGTCAATATTCATACCGCTGGGGTGTAAGCTGCCCAAGCGAAATATGAGGTGCTGTTCCACCAATTTGCGCTGGGCCTCACTCTACACCAACCCCAGACATGAGAGCTAGAAAACGGCCAATGTTGGAGACATAGGTTTAAAGGCAACTCTTTCGTTGCAAGGACTGTGTGCATCCACAGGACGTGACACAGACTTGTAAAAGGCTAGATTCAAAACTAATCCTCAGAAATTGTAACAGTCATGTCTTCCTCAGGGGATGGTGGAAGCAATTTTATTTCGGAGTCACGTGAGTGACTACGTGAAGACCCCGTCCAGCACGCATGCGCGACATTAGCGTTCATGCAGTGCACCCGCGACGAACGGGAGTTCAAGGCGCTCCCGCTACAAATTGAAAAGTCGGGCCGACAGGTAAGTTTTACCGTGGCCGTGTGTATTTTCTCTGTGGTCTGCTTTGTGTGCCAGGAGAATGAGCAAGACCAGAGGGAAGAAATCTGCAGCTCGCCCCCGTTCGTCTTCCGTTGAGGAACGTTCTTTGGAGGGGGGGCAAGAGGCGGCAGGATTGACTACCGAGCCAAGCCCAGGACCGCTAGTGCAGCCTGAGCAGCGGGCTGGAGGTACCTGCAGCCAGAACCGGGCGGTAGTATCCGACGATTCGGATGAAGATGCCTCACCGCTCGAGAGCGGCACAGGCAGCCGCCTAAGCCGCATGGAACGGCTTATGGAGCAATTGCTCCAGCGAGATCTGCTGAGAGAGCAGCAGCAGACTCGCCAAGGGAGCTCAGGCACTCCCGCAGTGCCCTTTACGGCACTGGCCATTGCTTCACCTTCTTTTGAAGGCAGCATTGACGACCAGGTCTGGGCTGGTCAAGAAGAGGGGTTGCTGGCTGAAGATGTCCAGAGTACGCAGGGTGTACAGGATCAGGAAGAGCTGCTGGGTGTGGTCAACCGCTACGTGGCCATTCCACGAGCGAGTCGGACTTTAGAGCCGAAACTTGCAGCCAGCATTGACCACCTGTCCTCAAAACCCCTACAAGAACAGGTGGTCAATGAGGCTCTTGAATTATATTCAGCCCCAGAAAATTGTACATCATTGAATGTACCAGCTGTAAACAGCCAAATTTGGGGACCCTAAGTTTGCGGGACTTTGCAAAACACCGGGTTCAGAACCTCCAATTCTGCTGTTTGGAAAGGACCTTCCGAAAAAGGTGAAAGACCTAGAGGAAGAATCCAAGACCTTTGGTCTCATGAGGGCAGGTTTGGGACCGAGCAGACCTAACAAACCCAGGCGGCAGTACCCCACGGCGTCCTCACGTGACTCCGAAATAAAATAGTAAGATTAAATGAGATCTTACCAGTTCGAAGTTTGATCTGTATTTTATGAGGAGTTACAATGAGGGATTACGTGCCCTCCGCTCCCACCCTCTATTATACAGATCAACTGGTAATTAAGTTCTTATTTTTTCTTTACTATATTTATTTCAATCGTTGTGTTTTTCTGTGAATCCACACCGCTGCTTTGAAGAATGTCGCGCATGCGTGCTGGACGGGGTCTTCACGTAATCCCTCATCGTAACTCCTCATAAAATACAGATCAAACTTCGAACTGGTAAGTTCTCATTTAATCTTACTATTATACCTTAATTTCACTTGTCATGTCTCATTACTTATATTCTGACTTTCAAAATGTTATTTTCTGAACCAAATCTATGTAAATTATATTTGATTTAATACTAACTGCTTCCCTGAGGGACCCTAATTGTTCAGCCACTCAGTGAAGCATTGTTTCCACAGATTGGTTTTAAATTTAACCCTTTCATACATAGATCACATCCTCTGTGTTTTACTGTTCTGGACAAGGTGAACTAGTAAGCTACAGTCAACATTATCCAGGTTCCCTCAGAATTAGAATTGTGAAATAAATGTGATGGTTCTCCTTCTCAACCATCCCTCTATACTACTGCACGTAGCTCTGGAAATACGCTGTTGATGTTTGGTTATTGCACCCGCAATCCGTTTGATTTTTATGAATGGCTCACTATGCTTGTTTTGAAAAAAAACACAAACTGATTTTTATTTTTCGTGTGTGAGTGCGGACAATGTTACCATTGATCAGAGAGTTTGGGGGCTGTGAACAACAGTCATTTGTTTGCTATCTGAACAGCGATAAATTTTTTACAATTTTAGTGATGGTCACCATGATTCTACGAGCGTAAAAATGAAAGAAATCTGTTACATCCAATGCAGAAGAAGAACTTGCTTTCACGTAATGACTGTTCCAAAGGGAAGCATGTGTTTCACAAGAATGAGGAACTGAAGGAGATAGAACAATGCCCCTATTATAAGAAGGATTGGGGGGGGGGGTCTTTAACTACTCCAAAGGTAGACACAAAAAGCTGGAGTAACTCAGTGGGGCAGGCAGCATCTCTGGAGAGAAGGAATGGGTGACGTTTTGGGTCGAGACCCTTCTTTAGACTGATGACTGGAGAAAGGGAGATACATAGATAAGGAAGTATAAGGTGTGAAAAAAGGGCAAAGGGAATGGGGATCACGGAAAATATAGAATATCTCATTTGTAGCTGGGAGAAGGTAACAACAAAACAAACTGATGAAATGTACTCGGAGACAGTAAGTCTGGTCAGAGAACTGGGAAGGGGGAGGGATTGGAGAGAGAGGGAATGCAAGGGTTACTGGAAGTTAGAGAAGTCAATGTTCATACCACTTGGTTGTAAACTGCCCGAGCAAACTATGAGGTGCTGGTCCTCCAATTTGTGCTAGGCCTCACTCTGACAATGGAGGAGGCTATCTATTTAACTATCCTAAAATTGACTGGGACTTGCTCAGTAATCAAAGGCTTCTATGGGCAGAATATGTGAGATGTATCCAAGAGGGCTTTTGAAACAGTATGTGGATAGTGCAAGCTGAGAAGGGAACAAATTGGCCTTGTGTTGGGAAATGTGCTTGGCCAGGTGACTGGTGTTACAGAGGAAGAGCATTTGCGGGATAATTAACATAACTCCACAAGCTTTAAGATTGTTTCAAGTAGGAAGAAGGCTGGACCTTGTGGGAAGATACTAAATGGGAGCAAGACTAACTCCAATGTCATTAGGCAGGAGCTTGGGACTGCACATTGGGAGCAGTTGTTATTCGGCAAGTCCACATCTGACATGGTAGTTGGTTAAAGGCCAGTCGATTGATGTTCAGAACCGGCTGGGGGGATAAGGATTACAAAGTACGGGGACCTTGGACGGCCAAAGAAACAGTAAATTGGGTTAAAAAAAAAGGAAGCACATACAAGACTTGAAAGGATGGAATCAGCCAAGCCTTTGATGAATATAAAGAAAGGGGGAAAGAATAGGCGACCGATTAAAGGAGCCACTAAATGGCTTTTTTGAGTCGGATTAAAGAAAATCCCAAATCTTTTGTTATCTACATTAGAAACAGTATTTTGCATTAATCATGTTATTTCCAATTAGCATCGTGGAAACACGTTTTATAGCAGAACTACCTGTGCTCATTGCCATGGATATCACCAGAATTGCAAATATTTTCCCAGGGAATATGGAGGCTCTCTTTCAAATGTGGACTTGGACGAGACCTTTTACTTATTATTGGAAGTGAATTCTGATATTCAAAAGCCTTGAAAACTTTACTGACGTGTTAAATGTAATTCCGTCTCTCTTTCAGGCAGCTATTGGCACCGGGTTATGCAGAGACTCATTATGGCCGGGATGGAAAGCGAAGGACCAGTTCCCCTGGTCACAAGGTGAGCCTGTATAATGCTCGGACTGTCTGGGTATGGGTGGGATGCAGATGACTGTGAGATGCAGCGACTGAAACTAAAGCAAAGGTCCACCAGTGACCAAGGTATGTCATCTACATATCTTTTGTACAGACGGTAGTACGTGGAGGGAGAGAGCTGCCAAAAGAAGTGGTTGAGGCACGTACAATAACAACTTTTTTTAAAAAAAACGTTTCGACAGGGACATGGAAAGGGAAGGTTTAGAGGGATATGTGTCAAACAAGGGCAAATGGGACCAACTTAGATGGTCAGCATGGACGAGTTGAACTTAGACACAAAATGCTGGAGTAACTGAGCGGGACAGACAACATCTCTGGAGAGAAGGAAGGGTGACGTTTCGGGTCGAGACCCTTCTTCAGACTTCAGTCTCGACCCGGAACGTCGCCCCTTCCATCTCTCCAGAGATGATGCCTGTCCCGCTGAGTTACTCCAGCATTTTGTGTCTAACTTTGGTTAAACCAGCATCTGCAGTTCCTTTCTGCACCGTTAGGATGAAGTGCCTGTTTCCATCTCCTAATACTCTAGCCACTATGCTGCGGTGTCTAATAATAGGCTGGCGAGGAAGAATAGGTTACTGGAAAATAAACTGGGGAATGGGATTGATTGGAATGCTTCGAGTGCGAGTATAGACTCGAAAGGGCTGAATGGCCTTCAATATTGTAAATAAATAATGTGACAATCTATTGTGACCCTAACAGATTAACCGAAGCAGTTGCTGCACGTGAAGCCTTGCATGCCTTGCATTATTAATTTGTACCACTGTGTGCTTTTATTTTAGGCGCACTGTTTTTACCATGGCAATGTGAAGGGCTTTGAGCATTCCAGTGTAGTACTGAGCACATGCGGAGGCCTGCGGTAAGACTGACTGTGCATTATTTGATGGCCATAAATAACAATTTACTTGGTGAGAAATAAAAAAAATGTTTGATTTGTAAATTATCTCATGAATCTCTCATAAGGTCATAAGTGTTAGGAGCAAAATTAGGCCATTTGGCACATCAAGTCTACTCCACCATTCACTCATGGCTGATCTATCTCTCTCTCCTAAATCCATTCTCCTGACTTCTCCCCAAAACCCCTGACACCCGTATTAATCAAGAATCTACCTAACTCGGCCTTAAAAATATCCATTGACTTGACCTCCACAGCATTCTGTGGCAAAGAATTCCACAGATTCACTACCCTCTGATGAAAGAAATTCCTCCTCGTCTCCTTCCTAAAGGAATGTCCTTTAATTCTGATGCTATGACCTCTGGTCCTAGACTCTCCCACATGTGGCAAAGAATTCCACAGATTCACCAACCTCGAACTGAAGAAATTCCTCCTCATCTCCTTCCTAAAGGAACGTCCTTTAATTCTGAAACTGTGACCTCTGGTCCTAAACTCTCCCACTAGTGATAAGCACACTTCTCTACTGTGAAGGAGAAGAGAAGGAGTTAAGGGCCTGTCCCACTGTACGAGGCAATTCAAGAGTTCTCCCGAGTTTCCCCTGATTCGAACTCGGAGAATTGCGGTAATAGCCGCTCGTAGGGCTCTCGTGGACATTTTTCAACATGTTGAAAAATCTTCACGAGTCTTCACGAGCTTACCGCTTTTCCCGAGTACCTGCCGTTAGCGTTACGAGCCGCTAAGAGACGTCCCGAGCCCCGACGTACCCGCTACGTACATTCTACGTACTTACCACGAGTTTGATTTTTTTTAAACTCGGGAGAGCTCTTGGGTAAACTCGTATAGTGGGACAGGCCCTTAAGAGGGAAAGTATGTAATGGCTGGTGTTTGTTGTCTGATTTCAAGCTCCCTTGAATAAAGGTGGAGGTGAGTCCTCTCCTTGATCCAATATGGCCTCAGCAAAGACTTTACTCCCACACGATTCCAGAAGGCTTGCATTTGGGTAGCATCTTTCACAACCTCACACAAGAACTTCACCGAAAATATATCTATTTTTTTTAGGTAATTAATTGCTGTAGTGAGGAGAATTTAGGAATTCTGGGGGGGTGGGGAGGCTAGTTCATGTCAAGGCACCACTTGCAGCAATGAGACAACTCCTTTTGTAGGACTTGCCTGATTGGTGACTGGGAGAGCCTGCTGCTGTTCAGATAGTGCCCTCACATAGAAAGAAAAAGGGATTTTATTATGGTGCTGCCTGAAGAAAAATAGAACCCAATAAAGCACCTTTGCTTCGAGGGTCAGCTTACATTGTTTATTCATGCCTTTGAAGTATGGTCTCTATCCCTAACCTACTGGCCATGTTGGAGAATGCACTGACTCAGACGGGTTGACTGCTAGGTCAGGAATTCCAGGATATTGATCCAAGGATGATGAAGGAACGGGCATATATGTTCATGTCAGTTTAGTGAATACGCTGGGAACCTATTTGGAGATAATGATGTTATCGTTGTATTGTTGCTCTTGTCCTCCTTGGTGCTAGTAGTTACCGGGGAAGGTTAAATTGCTGAAACATATTTCTTATAGAGGAAGGAATAAACACCTAGGTCAAGCTGTGACATTTATTGCTAGTTAAACTTGCAGCTGTACACTGTCCTTGCTATGGGGGCTGTTCTTTGCTAATTACCAGTACATCTCTATATTGTTTTATTGAGGCCCACAATGTTGTTTAAGATTTTGCTTGAAAAGAAAATCACAGGAATATATGAATGAATGAATGGAATAAAGAATATGAGCTCCGGATTTCCTTCCTATTTCCAACATGTGCTCACTGAATGAGTGCCAGACATATCAGAGGGCAAAGGGGAAAAAGTATTTGTAGCATTAGGGGGGATGGGTCTGTATTGTTTTGCCTTCTTGCCCTTTTAAAGACTGTGTGGATGTTCGGAAGCTGCCTTTTGACAGCATTAACTCTACCTGATGTGCAAACCAACAATCTAAGATCTTCCAGTCACAGTTTCAGTTTAGTTTATTGTCACGTGTACCAAGGTAGAATGAAAATCCTTTGTTGCAAGCTATCCAGTCAGCAGAAAGACAAGTGGGTGGAACGGTGACGCAGCGGTAGAGTTGCTGCCTTACAGCGCTTGCAGCACAGAGACCTGGGTTCGATCCTGCCTATGGGTGCTGTCTGTACAGAGTTTGTATGTTCCCCCATGACTGCGTGGATTTTCTCCAATATCTTTGGTTTCCTCCCACACTCCAAAGATGTACAAGCTTGGTGTATGTGTAAATTGTCCCTAGATGTGTGAAGATAGTGTTAATGTGCGGTGATCGCTGGTCGGTGCTTACTCAGTGGGTTGAAGGGCCTGTTTCTGTGCTGTATCTCTAAACTAAACTAAACTAATACATGATTACAATCGATCCATGATAAGGGTATAACGTTTAGTGCAAGGTAAAGCCAGCAAAGTCCAATCAAGATAGCCCGAGGGTCACCAGTGAGATTGATAGTAGTTCAGCACTGCCCTCTGCTTGTGGTAGGATGATTCAGTTACCTGATAACAGCGGGGAAGAAATCTGTCCCTGAATCTAGAGATGTGCATTTTCACACCTCTATACCTTTTGCCCGATGGGAGAGGGAAGAAGAGGGAGTGGCCAGGGTGTGACTCGTCCTTGAGTGCATTTTCAGCAGTTGGGGGGGGGGGGGGGGGGGGGGGGTGGGTCTGTATTGTTTTGGCATCTTGCCCTTTTACACACTGTATGGATGTTGGGATGCTGCCTTTTTACAGCGTTAACTTTGCTTGATGTGCAATCCAACAATCTAAGATCTTCCAGTCTTAATGTTTAGCTGCTGGTAAACCGTCTACCCTTGGAATGCCGACTTGGAATGGATCTGTCTTCTATTTAAAATAACCAGTAACTTGAGTTATGTTACTTGGAAACTTTTTGTTCCACACAATATGCCAAAGGCAAGTTCAAAGTGAAGATGGATCAAAAGTGGGATCTTAGCGGCGTGGCAGCAGCTGGGTATTGTAAGAGCAGATGTTTGGCAGTTGCATGTCTGAGGTCAGTATAAAAAGAAGTTTTGTATTTATATCTTAGAGGAACCACAAGTATCTCCCCGGATAAATACAATGAACTTCCTGCTGTGAGTATTTTGTCAAGGTCAATCTGATCCGTTTATTAATGTTTACATAGAAATAGAGAACACATTGTGTGCAGATGGAGATCTTTGCTCTTTGGTTTTTCAAGAAATGTGTGCGCCACCTGGCTGATTTATTTTGTCAATAGCTTACACTTCAAAACTGGACCTTTAGTTTTCATTGTTATGGTGACGAAACTAGGTATGAGTCATGAAAGTTAAAATATAAGAAAGAACTGCAGATGCTGGTTTAAATCGAAGGTAGACACAAAATGCTGGAGTAACTCAGCGGGACAGGCAGCATCTCTGGAGAGAAGGAATGGGTGACATTTCGGATCGAGACCCTTCTTCAGACTGATTAAAAGTTAAGGTGATCGTTAGTTTTATGTTGTCTTAGTGGTTGGCTTTTGAATCTGAAAATAAGATGTTTGAAAGGATTGCTAAACTATGTTCACCAAGGCCATTGACGAGGTCCTGCATAGTAAACTGGTCTGGAAGGTTAGATCATCTGAAATCCAAGCTGAGATAGCCAACTGGATACAAAATTGGCTTGGTAGATTGAGTCTGAGGGTAGTATTGGAGGCTCGAGACTAGTGATTTGCCACCAGTTCCGGATTTACCTATAGACTTGGCAGGCTGAAGACTAGGGCCTCAAAATCTAGGGGGCCAAGGTGTATAATATTTTTGACACTGTCATAGGCCTTTCTTACATATGCTGTCACACACACTATAGTCTCTAAACAACCCTTCAGTAATTTTCCTTGCCCTCCATTTCAGAATAATAGCGTTTTAAGCCGATAACTCGACACTAGCACTGGCAATAAATACATTTTTTAAAAGCGCAGCTTTCCAGCCCATTATCTCATTGGTCACGCTTGGCTGCACATCGGTGTCAATCTGGTGGCACCGGGGTCTGGCAAACTTTCACACGTGCTCCAGTAAGCAGCGATGGCGGGCGCAGGGAACATCTTTGGATACTTACAGGCTTCTAAAGTCAAAACTCAGGGGTAAGTAGGAAAGTGCAAAGATATTTGAACTAGGAAGTTGGCAAGGAGCAATGCTAGGGGTAGAGCTGATAATCGTTGCTAGAAACCTGCTGTGTAGTGCTGTGGCTGCCACTGCCAGGTTAGTAATAAAATGAAGCTTATTTGTAGCATCTTTGTTTACAATAGGAAAAAGCATACTTGTTTTGTTAACGGTTTTTGGAAGCAGATTTGATTCAGATTTTGCAATATAATTGTCAATAAGGAACAATTCTTCAAGAAATATTTCCCAAATATTATACAGAATTTTTTTTTCTTCACTCAAGTGGATCCCATTTTGTGAAATTCCTGCTTATTCCACAAAATGTTTACAAAGTTCAGTTATAGCAAAAGCTTTTCACAGTGTTAATTTTAACATTTATGCTTTTTTTTTCAATCACTACATTATTTAACAATAACATTCTATATCCTTTAGAGAAGGAATTGCGAATTGCGGAATTTTAAACACCCGTCATCATCCTTGGCTTTGCTCAAATTATTTAAAACACTCTTCCATCTTCCTCTAGTCATGGATGTGGGGAATTGGGAGGGGCCTTACAAGTGGAAAAAAAAGGGCCTCTCTTCATCTGAATCCGGCCCTGTTTGCCACAGGAATCGGTGTTGGTCCACTGTTGACTACAATCTATATTAATGATTTTGATGAAAATGTGGTCGGCACGGTTCGTAGGTTTGTAGGTTTGCTGGTGACACCAAAATTGGTGGTATACTGAACAACGTTATTTAAGATTACACCAGGATCTAAATCGACTTAGAGGATCGTCAGGGGATATGGGGAGAAGGCAGGAACGGGGTACTGATTGGGGATGATCAGCCATGATCACATTGAATGGCGGTGCTGGCTCAAAGGGCCGAATGGCTTACTCCTACACCTATTGTCTATTGTCTATTGACTTCGAAAATGGGCCAAGGAATGGCAGATGGAATTTAACTCAGCCCAGTGTGAAGTGTTATCTTTTGGTAAGTTAAACAAGGGCAGGGTCCTGGAGAGTATTGTAGAACAGAGTGACCTTGGAGAACAGGTACATAATTCCCTTAAAGTGGTGATGCAGGTAGATAGGATGGTGAAGAAGCCGTTTGGCATGCTTGCCTTCATCGGCCAGGGTATTGAGTGGAAGAGTTGGGACATCACGTCACAACCTTACTAGACATTGGTGAGGACCGCACTTGGAGTATGGTGTACATTTCTCGCTGCTGAGCTATCAGAAGGATGTCTTTAAACTGAAAAGGGTGCAGAAAAGATGCACAAGGATGTTCCTAAGATTGGAGGGCTTGAGTTATAAGGAGAGACTAGATAGTCTGGGACTTTATTCCCCGGAGTGTGAAAAACCGAGGAGTCACCATATGGAGGTTTATAAAATAATGAGGGGCACCCACAAGGTTATAAATATTTAAAACAACAAATTAAATTATTTTTTTAGACAAATGAAACACCAGGTATTTCACCTTCTTTACTATGGGAAACTTTCAAGGCATTTATCAGAGGAGCTTTAATCTCAAATTTTTCAAAATAAAAAGAATAACAACAGATGCTAGAACAAGAAATTAGACAATTAGAGTTAGATAATGCCAAAGATCCAACTACAGATAAACATAATAAGATAATACTACTGAAATGTAAACGTAATTGAATTTTATCGGCAAGAGAAATAAGATTATTCCAAATCACAAAACAGGAACATTTCGAATTTGGTGACAAGCCACATAAACTCTTAGCTCGTCAATTGAAAAAACAAGAAAAGGAAAATACTATCACTAAATTTAAATCAGAGAAAGGTGAATTACTAACATTACCTAAGGATATTAACAATAGATTTGCTCAATTTTATCAAAATTTGTATACATCTAAAAGTAAAATAGAAGATAGTAAAATTATAAATGTTTTAGATAACGGTAATCTTCTAAAACTTGACCTTTCGGAACAAGAGGAATTAGGAGCTCAGATTACACTTGAAGAAATAGGTGAAACAATAAAATCGTTGAAAAATGGTAAGACGCCTGGACAAGATGGTTTTAATAATGAATTTTATAAAAGATTTCACGAGATAACGGCTCCACGCTAACTTAATTTATATACTCATGCCTTTAAAGAAAATAAATTACCAGAAACATTAGCTGAATCAACTATTACGCTTATACCAAAAAAAGATAAAGATTTAGATGAACCGGGCTCATATAGAGCTATATCACTTTTAAATACAGATCAGAAAATTTTAACAAAGACCTTAGCAAGAAGATTGAGTAAATATATTAGTAAATTGATAAATCCTGATCAAACGGGGTTTATACCCAAAAGACATTCATTTAATAATTTGAGACGCCTGTTTAATATAATGTATTCACATAAAACAGAGGAAGAAAATATATCAATTGTTTCTCTGGACGCAGAGAAAGCATTTGATCAGGTAGAGTGGCAGTATTTATATAAAGTATTGCAAAAATGTAATATTGGAGATAATTTTATTGTATGGGTAAAATTATTATATGATAAACCGATGGCAAGAATATTAACCAATAATATGTTATCTCCAAAATTTCAATGATCAAGGGGAAATAGGCAGGGATGTGCTTTATCACCTCTGCTATTTGCCCTTATGATAGTGCCCCTGGCTGAAAGTATAAGAAGTCATCCAAATATTCAGGGATATAATACTAGGGACTCAAATAATAAAATTTCATTATATGCAGATGATATACTTTTATATATTACAAACTCACAAACGAGCATACCAAACTTATTAAATTTAATAGAGGAATTCGGTTCTTTTTCTGGATATAGAATAAATTGGAATAAAAGTGAAATCATGACGTTAGAACCTCAAGAATCTACACATCTATTAAAATTCCCCTTTAAAATTGCAACAGAAAAATTTAACTATTTGGGTATTCAAATTACTAGAAAATACAAAGCATTATTTAATGCTAATTTTATGCCCTTATTAAATAAACTCAACACGTTGATTAAATTCTGAAAAACACTTCCGTTATCATTAATAGGCAGAATAAACGTTATAAAAATGATCTTTTTACCACAAATATTATACCTATTTCAATCTATACCATTATATATACCAAAAAACTTATTTAAAAAACAAGACTCCAATATTACCAATTTTATCTGGGATTATAGATCACACAGAATTCAAAGAAAACATTTGTGCAAACCAAAAGACATTGGGGGACTTTCACTTCCAAACTTTTTGGATTATTATTGGGCAGTGCATATTAAGAATATAATTTACTGGTTGGACAGTTCTACCCAACAGACAGAATGGATAAGAATGGAGAAAGAGGACTGTTCTCCTTGTAATATAGGAGTGATCCTCTTTTCCCCGATAAAACTGAACAACAGAATATATAAGAATAACCCAATTATACATGATACAATAAGAATTTGGAAACAAATAAAATTATCCTTAAAATTAAGAAACCTATCATTGTTAATGCCAATAGTGAATAATCCTTCATTTAAACCATCTCTTATTGATAAAACATATAATCAATGGGAAAGAATGGGAATTAAAAGGATCGGTGATATGTATGAAATGGGAAATCTGTTATCATTCCAACAATTACAATTAAAATTTAAACTGAAAAATAACCAATATTTTAAATATCTTCAGATCTGCGACTTCATGAAGAAATACATACAAAGATATCAAAGCATAACTTTAGATCCACTGTAAGAAGTAATGAACATTAAGGCTGACTCACAGAAATTAATATCATATTTATATAATAGTATTTTAAATATAGATTTACCATCGACAGAGGCACTTAGAGAAAAGTGGGAATGAGAATTAATGATAAAAATTACGAAGGAAACATGGGAAAAGTATTTGATATATATACACAAATGTTCGATTAATGTAAGACATAATTTAATTCAATTTAAAATTTTACATAGATTATATTACTCAAAAACTAGATTGAATAAATTCTATCCAAATACTTCCCCCATTTGTGATAAATGTCTATCCCAAAATGCAATTATAACACAGTCTTTTGTCTCCTGCATAAAACTTTATAAATTCTGGAGTGATATTTTTGAAATATTTACAAAATTATTTAAGATAAAAATGGAACCTAATACTGAAATGATTATATTTGGAGTAATGGCAGATGGGAATAAATTGAATTCATCTCAAAATTTATTTTTTATTAATAACGGCAAAAAAACGTATACTTAACTTTTGGATAAATACAGACATACCAACGCTTAAAATGTGGATTTCAAACTCCCTGTTTCAGGGGAGTGAAGTAAAAAACTAGAGAGCATACATTCCTGTTAAGGTGAGAGGGGAAAGATATAAAGGGGACCTGACGGACAACACACAGGATGGTGGTATATGAAACGAGCTCCCAGAGGAAGTGTTAAGGGGCTGCCCCACTTGGGCAACTTAATCCGCGAGTTCTGGTGAGTTTGCCCTTGAATCATACTTGCAGCATGGTCGACACGATGTCGTAGGAGGTCTTTGTAACTCTCCTTCATGCTCGGGAGTAGTCCCCGTGTACTCGAGGCCTCAGCTAGGTCGCGGCATATGTTTCGACATGTTGGAAAATGCCCGTGAGTAAAAAAAGGTTACCATGGAAAAAATCGATATAAAGAAAAACTCTTTTTACTCGTAGGTTTAGTCGTAGTAGGTCGGCATGTTAGTCGTAGGTAATCGAGGGTAGTCGAAGGTAGTTGTAAATAGTCTTCATCATAGTCGAAGGGAGGTCAAAGGAGGTCGTCTTCACTCTCCACTATTCGGTGTCCAATTTCCCAGAAGTTAGTCGTAGCTAGTCGAAGTTAGTCTTCAACATAGTCGAAGGAGGTCTTCTACATAGTCGAAGGAGGTCTTCAACATGACATTTTTTCAAACTCTCCTAAACTCTTCTAAACTCGCCAATTAGGTCGCCGCAGTGGGACAGCCCCTTGAGAGGCAGGTAAATGTAAAGGAAAAGTTTAGAAGCATTTGGCCTAAATGTAGGCAAATGGGACAAACTCAGGAAGGCATTTATTTGGCATAAATTGCTAGGAATGAAGGGCCTGATTCATGCTATATAACTCTGTGACTTTACCGTAATATTTAAAATTGTTCCATTTATGGAGGCACAGCCTTTTATAAGAAGAATTAAAATTGCCCTCTTGATGTTGAACAACCCTGTGCTTTTAATTAAAGATGACCAGAAGATTTTTCTATGTGTTTTGTCAGTATTTACCATTCAATTTCCAACCTCCAGCAATTATTGGAGTAGGTTTCTGCCTTGTCAACTGAGAATTAGAGTGAAGGGTGATGAGTTCACAAGAAAATGAACTTAACTGAACTGGGGCTCAAAATGGGCAAAGTTGTGAAGATGAATGTAACTGAAAGGAAGGGCTTTCTTTGGTTCTCCTGACCAGAAATAGCAGCACTTTACTGTTTTATTCAGCCCATTCATCGAATAGATAATTGGACTGTGGGCTTTTTTCCAATTTGGTAAAATGGATGGAAAATGCAAAGAAATTGCATTGCTTTGCCCAAGACCACAAGAAATTGCAGAGAGTTGTGTATGTAGCCCAATCCATCACATAGACCATACTCCCCACCATTGACTCTATCTGCACTTCACACTGCCTCAGGAAAACAGCCAACATAATGAAGGATCGTTTTCAACTCGGTTATTCCCCCTTCTCCCCGCACCCATCTGCAGAAGATACAAAAACTTGAAAGTACAAAACAGCTTCTTCCCCTCTGTTATCAGACTTCTGAACAGTGCTTCTCTGCGCTAAGATGTAATCCCGATCTTCCAACCTACCTCATTGCAGACAATGGACCTTTTCTCTGGAACCATTATATGACAATGTTGGAAAAACTATATTCTGCACTGTTATTATTGTCTTGAGTTTTGCTTGATTATACTTGTGTATAGAATTATATGATTTAATTGGATAGCAGGCAAAATAAAGCTTTTCACTAAATCTCGGTACATGTGACAATAATAAATAAATATCATTAAACCTCCACCAATATATTAGTCAACTTTACAATAGTAAGGACCTTCATGAGAAATGTGCTTATGATTTAAACTTTAAACTGAGTTAATGTGACTTATTAATGCATCTTCTAATTATTGTTCCCACTAAGTTATTTACCAATCTAAAATTCGCCTGTGATGGTTTCTCTCAGTAATAAAAGTGAGGTCGGTTGTCATGAGCCGGCCCTCCCCTGTTTTCACCTATCTGTTATCCATTTCTGTTATTCTTGACGGAAGAGTATATCAGCTAGAATATGTAGGCCAGCTTGTCTACATTAAATGTTTTGATCTTGCACTCTGTTGTCTTCTCCATTACATCCATTCCTAACATTGACAGTTCTATCAGTGCCCTCACAAAGTGAAAATATCAGTTTAATGTCAGGTCTGATTTAGTGATAGACACAAAATGCTGGAGTAACTCAGTGGGACCGGCAGCATGAGCCGCTGAGTTACTCCAACATTTTGTGTCTATCTTCGGTGTAAACCATCATTTGCAGTTCCTTCATACACATTTGATTTAATGATACCCCTAGCGGGAGGTAGGCTAAAGGGCCTGTCCCACTGTACGAGGTAATTCAAGAGTTCTCCCGAGTTTCCCCTGATTCGAACTCGGAGAATTACTGTAATAGCTGCTCATAGGACATTTTTCACAGTGCTGAAAAAACTTCACAAGTTTCCGCGTTTCCCGAGTACCTGCCGTTAGCATTACGAGCCGCTATGAGACGTCCACGAGCTCTGACGTAGCCGCTATGGACATTCTACGTACTTACCATGAGTTTGATTTTTTTTTAAACTCAGGAGAACTCTTGAATTACCTCGTACCGTGGGACAGGGCCTTCAATCTACCCAAATTATTTCTCATAGGGTCCTTACACTGGCCCAACGTATCGGTTTGAAATTAGATCACTGAGTTAAAAGATCAATTTCTAACTTATTGTATGGTCTAATTCTGTGGCCTATTAATCTTGAAGGCGTAAGATGTTGAATAATGAATGATTGCTCTCCAATAACGGGAAGTACATTGTCTGAATGATTTCTTTGTGGTAGGGGACTGATCGTTCTGAACACCAACGTCAGTTACCTAGTGCAGCCGCATGACGAGGGTCACGACCAACATCTCATCTACAGGGCTGAGAATCTAAATCTGAAGAGTGGGACCTGTGGTCACCAACAGAATGAGCACAAGGAAAACTGGGTCAAAGATTTCACCAGCAATTTTCATCCAACTCATCACCGGGTAAGATTAGTAGGAATGCAAGCTTTGGCAAACGTTATACACAGAATTCTAACCTATTCATTGTGCTGTGGGTCACTATTGTCTCCTGTCTGGTACTGAGCTGGTTAGGTAGTAACATTTATGTGGCCTAGTGTATTTTACCCAGGGTAGGGGAATCAAAACAAGAGGACATACTGTATGTTTAAAGTGACATACTCTTTGTTTAAAGTGAGAGGGGCAAGTTTAATACAAGGGGCAAGTGTTGGTGGGATATGGAACAAGCTACCGGAGGAGGTAATAGAGACAGATACTATAATAGCATTTAACAGAGTTTTGGACTGGGTACATGGATAGCAAAGGTTTAGAGGGACATGGGCCAAACGTGGGCAAATGGATCTAACTGAGATGCGGCATCTTGGTTGGTGTGGACAAGTTGGGCCAAAGTGCCACTTTCCTTGCAGTGTGACTCTATGCCTCCATAACACGCAGACTGCAACCTCAGAAACTGCCATCAAATCTTAAAGTATGCAACCACCACTTTAGAAAAGAATAAGAAAGTAAAGCCTTTACATATTATGATAACCACATGGCAAAAATAGTATACCATATGTCATGATAAACCAAAGGGGGTGGAAAAATAATGAATTATCACTATTTCGAAATCCCCCCTGTACTATTTTAGTTTATTGGTTAGTCTGTAAATAGGAAGTTCTGCTATCATTCAAGTGTTGCGTTCCTAAGAAACCTTGCATTAGAAAAGTAGATGTTTCAATGGGGAGAATTGTGTTATGGGAGAGAGAATTTCAGACTCGCAATGACAACGTCTTTTTCCCCGCAGGATTTTCGAAAATAGAAGTCTTAATAGTTTTCTATATATTGTTGTTATGCAAGCTAAAACTCGTAAAGACTATATGTCACATTGTTTAATAGAGTATTGTTGCACAAGTAATAAGAGAATAAAATGCTTCTAAATTTCAGTGGCCACTTGTGGTGTAACTGAGAGACTATGTTCCTCGGAGACTGAATGCTGTGGAAAGGTTCCATGGAAACAGTTTTCTTTTTGCATGGCAGCTTTTTTTCTATATGTCAATTTTCAAAGCAACTTTTAAGTAGATATTTTAATTTCTGATCAACTTTATATTTTAACCAATTCGGTTTACAAATAGTGTAATACAAATATTGTGCCCTAATTCATCAATCGTGTTGAGTCCAATTTGCGATATCGAAATAGGCATTATTCCCTGTACTTTAGCAGAACTACCTGTACTGGAAACAGGCTGATGGCATTAAAAATGCAGGGAGTGATTTCAAATCAACATATTACATTGTTGTATGCAGGATTCTTCTGTATGAATTGGGGAACCTAAATTTTGAGACTTTGTCACGTTAGGGAATTGGCTGATTTGACCATTAATTCACTTGTTTCATAAGAATGAAAATGCATGGATGTATGCGCAGACTGTCATGTTACTACATGTTTATTCTACTTTGCACAGAACAAGAGAGATGTGGTGAGGGATATGAAGTATGTGGAACTGTATTTAGTGGCTGATTATGCTGAGGTAAGGCTCTTAATGTTCCTTGAAAATGTTCTTTTGCTTGCATTATACTGGCCTCAAGAGTTCAAGAGAGTTTTATTGTCATGTGTCCCTGATACGACAATGAAATTCTTGCTTTGCTTAAGCACACCAGAACATAGTAGGCACGAATACAGAACAGATCAGTGTGTCCATATACCATTGTATAAATATATACACACATGAATAAATAAACTGATAAAGTGCAATTAAACAGATTATTGGCTATTAATGTTTTGTCCAAGCCGAGTTTAATAGGCTGATGGCTGTGGGGAAGAGGCTGTTCCTGGATGCGGTCGTTGCTGTCTTCAGGCTCCTGTACCTTCTGCCTGAAGGTAGTGGGGAGATAAGTGTATGGCCCGGATGGTGTGGGTCCTTGATGATGCTGCCAGCCTTTTTGAGGCAGCGACTGTGATAGATCCCCTCGATGGACGGGAGGTCAGAGCCGATGATGGACTGGGCAGTGTTTACTACTTTTTGTAGTCTTTTCCGCTCCAGGGCGCTCAAGTTTCCGAACCAAGCCACGATGCAACCAGTCAGCATGCTCTCTGCAGTGCACCTGCAGAAGTTTGAGAGAGTCCTCCTTGACATACCGACTCTCCGTAATCTTTTCAGGAAGTAGAGGCGCTGATGTGCTTTCTTTATGATTGCATTTGTGTTCTGGGACCAGGAAAGACTTTACACTGCCTTTGTACTAGCTTTATACTAGCTATATACTGGCTTTATACTGGCTATACTGGCTTTATCGGCTTTATCTTGCATTAAACATTATCCCATTATCATGTATCTGTAAACGGCTCAAGTGTAATCATGTATTGTATTTCCGCTGACTGGTTAGCACGCAACATAAGCTTTTCACTGTACCTCGGTAAATACCAATTTCAATGACCATTAACTTGTGGTCATTAACAAGTGACAATAAACTAAACTGAAACTTTATATGACAGTATTTAAGATAAATCGTGGAAGACTGAGGGAAGGTTGTAGTTTAACTTTGCAAAAAAACATCCACGCTACACCGTGGATGTCGTCTACTCCCTGACACAAACCAGCCCCGCAAAAGCCGTCAACATAATTAATGGCATTTTCGCCCTGGTCTCTTTCTCTTTTCGTCTCTTCTGTCGGGCAGAAGACACCAATCCTTGAAGGTGCGTACCACCAGTTTCAAGAACAACTTCTTCCCTGCTGTTATCAGTCTCCTGAATGGTCCTCCCATAACATAGGGTGTGGTCCCAATCTTCCAACCTATCTCATCTTGGCCTTGGGAATTGAAAACAAATTCTGCGCTTTCTCTAATTGTAAAGCTGTAATGCTATTTTCTGCACTCTGGTATTTTTCTTCTTGCACTACCTGTTGTCTTGCGTACGACTTGCTGGTACTCATTTAAAGTATGATTTGGCCGCATAGCACATATACACAGCTTTTCACTACATCTCGCTGTGTATGACACTAATAAACCAATACCAATACCAAAGACAGGATGGTGACGGAGAGCATTTGCTGGCTTAGATGTTGACTTTCTGCAGTGGTGTAAAGTGGAAAAAAAGGAGCCATTTTCTTTCCCAGTGATTACAATATAAATGAAAAAAATTAGAAGAACGTAACACTCTATGGCCATTCCTGTCTCTCCGTTGCCCATTATACACTGACACAAGCAGTCAAGACCTACTTTAGTGCTCTTAAGGGTATATGGGATGATTTCTTAAATTGGTTTGCCCAGACAACTCTCCAGAATTTTAAGTCATCATTTCAGATTTCCTGCAGCATTTGGAATGATTGAAAAAATGGGTACATTTTATATGTTAGAGTGCTTAAAAGTATTCTGCCATGCCTGAGACCATCCTCACCTGATCTTCATGTACTTCCGATCAGGGGTCACTGAACTGGAAAATAGCGAGAGGGAATAGATGAGGACACAGAATATAGTTGCACTGCCTGGTCACTTGCCTTGGTACAAGGATTTTGCATCCACCACATGTAAATTCCACCAACATCATAGCCAGCACCGTTTTAATGTTGACCTTATTAAATATTTTCCCTTCCCAATGATGTGTCCGGTTTGGCAGAGACTGGTGCCAAACCAGTCCAGAGACTGGAAGGGCCGAGAGGGCCTGTTTCCGTGCTGTAATTGTTATATGGTTATATGGTTATTATGGACCACGGGGCCATTAATCCGAGGTTGGAACGTGATCCATTATTTTGTTCTTCCCTTGGATTTGGCACAAGGATACTCCCATGGCAGCAGTTTCACCAACTACTGTGTTCTCGGCATGAACCATCTGGTTCGAATGTCTGTAAGATTCACTGAGAGGTAGCCTCCTGGGTCTTGGGAGCTGTATAAAGTCTGGCCAAACTAACTTTATTCAGCATCCTTCCGTATTAAAGGATTGAAAAAGGTAACTACAGACAGCATTTGCAGATTTATCGGAAGAGAGAGCTGAAATGGCAAAACGAGCAGAGGAAATGAAAATCCATACAACACCAGATGCTGGAAATTTGAAATAATAACATAAAATTATGAAATCATGCAGCATGTTACGCAACCTTTTTTTTCCTTTCTGATAAACGCATTAACCTGCAATGCTACCTCTGTTGTTCTTTCTCGAGGTGCTGCCTAACCTGTTAATTGTTTGTGGCACTTTCTGGTTTTTTTTTCTTACTCAAAGAGGAGGTGTTCCTTTGTGCAAAGAGTGATCAGGGACAAGTGAAGCTTGGCCTGAAAGATGACGAAGGCCAAGAGTGGTTTGGTTGAAATTGATGTCCACAGTTAGTCAACAACTCACAAGGTCATAAGAGATAGGAACAGAATTAGGCCATTTGTCCCATCAAGTCTACTCCACCATTCAATCATGGCTGAAATATCTCTTCCTCTGTAACCCATACTCCTGCCTCTCTCCACAAACCCTGATGCCCGTACTAATCAAGAATCTATCTATCTCTGCCTTAAAACTATCCATTGACAGCCTCCACAGCATTCTGTGGCAAATAATTCCACAGATTCACCACCCTCTACTAAAGAAATTCCTCCTCATCACCTTCCTAAAGGAACGTCCTTTAATTCTGAGGCTACGACCTCTAGTCCTAGACTCTCCCACTAGTGAAAACATCCTCTCCACATCCTCTCCAACAACTCCACTGTTGTGCCATGGGACCATAGGAGATGGGTGTGGGGAAGAGTGGACCTTTTTTCATCTTACAATTATCTCGTTCTTATGCCTTCAGAATAATTTTGGAAGAACAGTTAGCTGCAATAGACAATCGGAGAACTTGCATCCAGAAACGATTGGATGAAATGGACCACACACACTGCTCCCAACTTAGGCCCAGTGTGATTGCCTGTTAAATTTGGAATTTAATCCATATTAAGCCTCTTTGCTGAACGATCTATATCTTTATCTAAGTTTATCACCTTTTTAGTTTCAGAAACATCAGCTGGATCTCGAGAAAACACAACTGAAATTGAAGGAAACTGCCAACTATGTCGATAAGGTGAGAACATATATGTGAGAGGTCTTTGTATGTTGCATTATAGTTTATCTCAGAGGATCAATGGAGGACCCGGCGTGGGGGGGGGGGGGGGGGTCACTGTGAGGGGAGAGAGGGGGGAACTGAGGGAAGGGGGTAGAGAGGGGAAGGGAGAGGGGGGAGAGAGGGGAAATGGGAAGGGGGGGAGAACAAAGATGAACCTGGAGTGGGATACTTTGTAACTTGGTCCGTGCCCTATATGTGGCGACTATTTGCATACCTTGGGTGTGCAAGCAAAGAATTTCACTAGGACTTGTCACATGTGAAAATGAAGCATTCATTCATTCATTCATTCATTCATTCATTCAGTATTACAGGTCACTCAATATCAGGATTGCACTGGTTCACCTGGAGGTATGGACTGATGGGAACCTGTGTGACGTGAAGGAGAACCCCTACAGCACCCTCTGGTCCTTTCTGAAATGGAGACGGCAGGCACTGGTCCGGAAGAAGCATGATAATGCGCAGCTGGTCACGTAAGTGCCA
Source organism: Okamejei kenojei (assembly GCA_035221665.1). Lineage (NCBI taxonomy): Eukaryota > Metazoa > Chordata > Chondrichthyes > Rajiformes > Rajidae > Okamejei > Okamejei kenojei. The sequence goes on along the minus strand of CM069141.1, from coordinate 65,471,364 downwards.
AAGATATCTTCCTTGTTTAGCTCCAGGACGTTTACTCTGCTGCCGAAGGAGTAACTCATACAGCTGAAACCCACTGAGATAGGTTGGAGAGTCAAGATTCGAGTTTATTCGTCACATACACGTACGCGATGTGCAGTGAAATGAAAAGTGGCAATGCTCGCAGATTGTGCAAAAAAACTACAAAACAGAATCAAACAAAATTACGTATTCACATATTACATATTAGATATGTGGGAGGGGAAAAAAAGAAGAAAAAACAGCAATTTAAAAAAGTACAGTAAAGTTAAATACCTGGGAGTGCTTTATAGTTCATGTGATAGGAGCTGAATTATGCCATTCGGCCCATCAAGTCTACTCTGCCATTCAATTGTGGCTGATCTATCTCCTCCTCTCAACACCATTCTCCTGCCTTCTCCCCATAACCCTCGACACCTGTGCTAATCAAGAATCTGTCAATCTCTGCCTCTGACATATTGTCATATGTCCCAAACAGAACAATGAAATTCATACTAGCAGCAGCACAACAGAACATGTAAACATAGTGATCTGTAAACAATATAATAAACAAAAAAAAAAGTTAAGTGTATATGTAACAAACAATTATAGTGCAAAAGGATAAAAACAATGCCTCCAAGTTCAGAGCTTATTTGGAGGTTGTAATGTTTAATAACCTGATGGTTGTGAGGATGGAAGGTGTTCCTGAACCTGGACGTTACAGTTTTTAGGCTCCTGTATTTTCTGCCCAATGGCTGGAGTGAAATGAGAGGGTGGCCTGGGTGGTGTGGGTCTCTGAAGGGCCTGTCCCACTGAACGAGCTAATTCAAGAGTTCTCCCGAGTTTCCCCTGATTCGAACTCGGAGAATTACGGTAATAGCCACTCGTAGGAACTCGGGGCTCTCGTGGACATTTTTCAACATGTTGAAAAATCTTCACGAGTCTTCACGAGCTTACCACTTTTCCCGAGTACCTGCCGTTAGCGTTACGAGCCGCCAAGAGACGTCCCGAGCTCCGACGTACCCGCTACGTACATTTTACGTGCTTACCACGAGTTTGATTTTTTTTTTAAACTTGGGAGAGCTCTTGAATTACCTCGTACAGTGGGACAGGCCCTTGATGATGCTGTCTATCATGTTGAGGCAGTAACTCCTGTAAATCCCTTCGACAGTGGGGAGGTCAGTACCTGTATTGGACTGGGAAGTGTTCACCACTGCATTGTTCTTCACTCCTGGGTATTCAAGTTGCCGAACTAGGCCATGATACAACCAGTCAATGTGCTCTCTACTGAACACCTGTAGAAGTTCAAGAAAGTCCTCTCTGACATATGGAATCTCTGCAATCCTCTCAGGAAGCAGAGGCATGGATGTGCTTTCTTTATAATTGCATCAGTGTATTGGGTCCGGGAAAGATCTTCAGAAATAGGCAAGCCCAGGAATATGAAGCTTTAGACTCTCTCCACCATCGCCCGCCGACATAGACAGGTTTGTGGGTCCTTATCCTTCCTCTTCCAAAGTCCACAATCAGATCCTTGGCCTTACTGACATTGAGAGCCAGGTTGTTGTGCTGGCACCATTTGGTCAGTTGACCGATCTTACTTCTATACCTTGACTCATCATCATCTGTAATTTGTCCAACAATGGTGGTGTCGTTGGCAAACCTAAAGATGGAATTCGCACTGTGTCTGGCTACACAGTCGTGAGTGTAGAGTGAGCAGAGCAGCCTTGTGGTGCTCCCGTACTGATTGTTATCGAGGAAGGAGTGTAGCTGGCAATTTGTACACATTGTGGTCTATTGAAGACAGCCTACCACGGCCTTGCAAAGGGAGTTAAATGCTGGCTCAGCCTGCAAAGCTTTAGGTGGAGCTTAAAGGGCCTGTCCCACTGTACGAGGTAATTCTCCCGAGTTTCTCCTGATTCGAACTCGGAGAATTACGGTAATAGCCTCTCGTAGGTACTCGGGGCACTCGTGGACATTTTTCAACATGTTGAAAAATCTTCACGAGTCTTCACGAGCTTACCGCGTTTCCCGAGTACCTGCCGTTAGCGGTACGAGCCGCTAAGAGACGCCCTGAGCTCCGATGTACCCGCTACGTACATTCTACGTGCTTACCACGAGTTTGATTTTTTTTTTAAACTTGGGAGAGCTCTTGAATTACCTCGTACAGTGGGACAGGCCCTTTAAGCTTCTTATTGTCATGTGTACTGAGGTACAACAAAGAGCTTTATTCAATCAAATCAAATAATGCTATACATGAACATAATTAAATCAAACTCAAGTACTCTAGATAGAAGCAAAGGGGAAGATATAGAGCGCAGAATACAGTTATCAGCATTGTACACACCAGTTTCATTGACAAACTCCAATGTCAGTAGAGGGGTGGAGGTGAATCGGATAGTACCCTAGTTTATTGGTGACCTCATCTTGAGATAAAGATGAATTATTTTGCAAAATGCAACTTCTATTATCATTGAGATACATGACCCTGCAGATGAACTACACTCAGCACAAGTCTCCAGATGTTTATATAGCTGCATTGCAAATAAGAACAGCTGCTCCCACACCCAACTTCCTGTGCCAGGAAGAGGAAGAATCAGTAGGTGTCCTATCCTAATCAGTAACAAATGATCCCAGCTGGACAGTGTGTATGTGCCACAATGTTTATACACAGTTTGCAAACAAACTCTTTGCAAGCTACAGTAATACAGTTTGTGAAGTAGGAAGTTACAGTCAAACTCCGGTGATGTATAATGTACTGAATGACTTGAAATTAGGCACAAATTTTGGGCCAATATAATCCTGGATAGAATCATAGATTAATGAGGATATTAATCAGATTTCACATGTGGCTTCTTCCTATAAAGGATGACAGGTAATCTGTCAGGCTGGCTGATAGAAATGGGGGAAATGGTGAAGGCTGTTGGATGAATTTTCTGAAGGAGTACTGCCCACGTTATTAGCCCACTGCCCACGTTATTAGCCCACTGCCCACGTTATTAGCCCACTGCCCACTTTATTAGCCCACTGTCCACGGTTATTAGCCCACTGTCCATGTTATTAGCCCATTGTCCACGGTTATTAGCCCATTGCCCACGTTATTAGCCCACTGCCTTGGCCCCCAATTGTCCATTGTGACCTTGCCTTGTTTGCTTTCAAAATGGCTGCCGTGCTTGCTCTGTTCTGAAGCAACAACATCACTTAACTGAATGTAAAGCAATTCAGCACTGGCAATAGACATTTTAGTAATCCTTGCATTCTATTGACTGGGATGAAGAATTGTTTTATAATGTGGACACAAAATGCTGGAGTAACTCAGCGGGGCAGGCAACATCTCTGGAGAGAAGGAATGGTTGACGTTTTGGGTCGAGACCCTTCTTCAGACTCGGGTCTCGACCTAAAACATCACCCATTCCTTCTCTCCAGAGATGCTACCTGTCCCGCTGAGTTACACCAGCATTTTGTGTCTCTCTTCGGTTTAATCCAGTATCTGCAGTTTCCTTCCTACACGTTTTACAATGTGGATATGAATGTAAATGTGCATAGTTCGCTGGCAGTCTGAAGAAGGGTCTCGACTCAAATCGTCACCTATTCCTTTTCTCCAGAGATACTGCATGACCCACCAAAATACTCCAGCGTTTTGTGTCTATCTTTGAGTTAAACCAGCATCTGCAGATCCTTCCTACACTCGCTGGCAGCAATGAGTGCTGTTTGGGATGAAAAATGCTGGGCATCTACATAAAACTAGCTTCTTTTCAAGTCTGTCTCAGCTTTGGAGTGTTTCTCTCAGTATTTCTGGCCACTCAATGTCAGCACCAGTCCAAGGATAAAGTTCTGCCATGCGCCTCTGGCAGGTAAGGCTGCTGGCTAAATCCTTTGTGCGTTTTCCAAAGGGTATATAACTTTGGGCAGCATCTCATTGGATTCATAGGGAGGTGGTCTTGGAGGGGAGGATGCTCCTCAAACTGCGGAGCATCTTGGACAATACAGCTCACCCCCTCCATGACACACTGGTCAACCTGAGGAGCACCTTCAGTAACAGACTGGTTCCACCAAGATGCAGGACAGAACGTCACAGGAGATCCTTCTTCCCTGCGGCTATCAAACTGTACAACTGTACAACTCCTCCCCCTTCTGTCGTGGGGTAGACTGACTCCCCTACCCCCCAAATCTTTGCACATCCCCAATCCTTTCCACTCGTCACTTTAATTTCATGTTTCATGTATCTTGTGCTTTGTGACTGTTGGCAGATCCATTTCCCGACTGGGATAAATAACGTTTTGTCGTTTTGTATCATATCAAAAGTCACTTGTAGCATATTCTAAGAAAACTGTCCTCACACTTTAAAGGTAACAGGTTGGGTGCTTTAAACATTGAAGTGGCCTCTTTCTCCTCCTTGACTTTATTCCTGTTCTGTAACGCTGAATGTTTTTGCATTTAGGGGGATCACCTTCAATGGCACGACCATTGGCTTGGCATCGTTGATGGGCATGTGTTCAGATTATCAGTCAGGAGGTGTGAATATGGTGAGTGATTGCAATGGATAATGTGGCATAATATAATTCAGATTTACTTTACACCAGTCTGTTTTGGAATGATTAATGAAACTGAATGGTAGATTGCGTCTTCAACAGCATAAACATTCTACTTAGTGAGTTCCCTTTTGTGCTTCCTTGTACTGTTTTCACTTCCTCTTTGAAATTCACTGGTAGGGGAATTTGTAATACTAATGACTCTAGTGGTTCATTTGGTTGTTAATTTGAAAATTCTGTGTTGATAAATAAATAATGCATTTGGATCATTTTCTCCCCAGGTATTCAAATAGACTGCCATTTAATGTCAAAGTTATTCAATTGGGAAACTGTCTGTGATTGTCTGCAGGGGAAAGAATGGAAGTTAATCCGTGGATGGTCTGTGCGTGTGTATGTGTGTGCGTGTGTGTGCGTGCGCTCGTGTGTGTGCGCGCTCCTGTGTGTGTCCACTCATGTGTGTGTGCACGCGTGTGTGTGCGCGCGAGTATGTGTGCGTGCTCGCGTGTGTGCCAGGTTGCTCTTCCATGTCCAACAGCTGTTCCATCCCACCCAGTGCGTGACGTGTACAGGAGGAGATGTGTTGATACCCTTTAACAATGCTGCAGCTCAAGGAGAGAATGGATGAGAAGATGCCTTCAAATCCTCTTTGTCAGGAATGTGAGGGAATTATTTCAGTGGCACTGGCCTGGGCTCAGGTGTGAGCTCTTACTCGGACTGTAGTACATTCACCTCCGTCAGAAGACCGAGGTTTCAGGTTCCACTCCAGAGACTTGAGCACAGAATTCACCCTGACATTTCAGGGTCGCACTGTCTGAGGTGCTACCTGTCACATGAGGTTGTGGAAGGTCTGCCCTCGCAACTGAGTGAAAACAAGTGCATATCACTTTTTGCAGGTGAATAATACAGATTTATCCCTTAACTAGCACCAATAAAAGAAAAATCTAGTCATTGTATCTGTGCTGTGTGTACGACCTTCATATGTTCATCGGTTCTAGGAGCAGAATTAGGCCATCTGGCCCATCAGGTCTTCTCCACCATTCAATCATGGCTGATTTATTTTTCCCTCTCAACCCCATTCTCCCGTTTTAGACAATAGACAATAGACAATAGGTGCGGGAGTAGGCCATTCGACCCTTCAAGCCAGCACAGCCATTCAATGTGATCATGGCTGGTTATCCACAATTACTACCCCGTTCCTCCCCATATCCATTGACATTCTGTCTTGTTCTGCACAAAGTGGCGGTGTGTTTCTCTGCAGCGTCTGGAGCTCAGAACTATTTCATTGATGATATTGCAACTATGAACAATATCATCAAGCACTTTTCAAAAGCAAGTTATTTCCTTCCGCCCATTGCAATTTGGCATCTCCCAGCTTTTCCAATATTGGAATGACTCTAATATTGACGATATTTAACATGTGGATCATGGATACGAGTGAACTCGTCACAAGTGATAGTTTATAAAAATAGGACCTTGAATGTAACTATTTTCCTTTCACTCTTCTCCCTCCAGGACCACTCTGACAGTGCAGTTGGTGTTGCTGCTACAATGGCCCATGAGATGGGGCACAACTTTGGGATGAGCCATGACGCAGATGGCTGCTGTGCAGCCCGCCCAGAGGACGGAGGGTGTATCATGGCCGCAGCCACCGGGTAAGGACCTGGCGTGGCTGAGATGGTGTCTGAGATGTGGTTGTTGTGTGTAGCTTACCCTTGACATATAACCTTTGAAATACACCACATAATTGTGTTCAAAGAGGACACCTTTTCCATGAGTTCCATAAATTATTTGATGGAATTTGTAGTCCCTGAAATATTTTGGTGTCCACTGACAGTGTTTGGTCTGGTGTATGTTTCAGTATTTTCTGATCTCCAGGGCAGGAAATGCTAGAGGAGGTTCCAGAGATAGGAGGGGCAAGGCCATGGAATAATTGGATTACGAGGAGAAGGATTTTAACACAGAGATGTGGTCAGATGGGTACCAGTCAACACTGCATGAAGGGTGAATGAGACCTGGAGGGAGATAAAATATATATTGCAGAGTTTTGGATGATCAGAAGCAAAGAGATGGTGAAGATACCATGTCTAAAGGAAGTGGAAGGTCTAGCATAGTCATGTCTAGAGGGAATGGAGACATGGAGACATGGATGAAGGTTTCAGCAGCTGATAGGCAGAAGTGGGATCAGAGTCAGGCCACCAAAGGCACATCCAAATGAACGGTCTTGGAGAGGGACATGTGTGTGATTGGAAGCTCAACTCAACATCGCGTACAAAGCTGAGATTGGCTTTGAGTTGGCAATTTGCAGGCATGGAAGGAGGAATAAGGGAGTGGAGTTTGGCAAGGGAGCAAAAACAATAGCCTAGAAATGCTCCTGATGGTCTAAATGCATGTTCAGTTTTGTTTATTGTCACGTGTGCATTGAAAAGCTTTTGTTGCGTGCTAACCAGTCAGCAGAAAGACAATATATGATTACAATCAAGCTATTTACAGTGTATAGATACATAGAAACATAGAAAATAGGTGCAGGAGTAGGCCTTTCGGCCCTTCGAGCCTGCACCGCCATTCAATATGATCATGGCTGATCATTCAACTCAGTATCCCGTACCTGCCTTCTCTCCGTATCCCCTGATCCCTTTAGCCACAAGGGCCACATCTAACTCCCTCTTAAATATAACCATTGAACTGGCCTCAACTACCTTCTGTGACAGAGAATTCCAGAGACTCACCAGTCTCTGTGTGAAAAATGTTTTCCTCATCTCGGTCCTAAAGGAATTCCCCCACATCCTTAAACTGTGACCCCTGTTCTGAACTTTCCCAACATTGGGAACAATCTTCCTGCAACTAGCCTGTCCAACCCCTTAAGAATTTTGTAAGTTTCTATAAGATCCCCCCTCAATCTTCTAAATTCTACATGATAAGGGAATAATGTTTAGTGCAAGGTAAAGCCAGCAGAGTCTGATCAGGGATAGTCCAAGGGTCACCAATTAGGTAGAGAATAGTTCAGGACTGCTCTCTGGTTATGGTAGGATGATGCAGTTGCCTGATAACAGCTGGGAAGAAACCATCTCTGAATCTGGTGGTGTGCGTTTCATACTTCTATACCTTTTTCCTGATGGAAGCAGGGAGCAGAGAGTGTAACTCATCCTTGATTATGCAGCTGGCCTTGCTGAGGCAGCGTGAGGTATAAATGGAGTCAATGGACGGGAGGCCGATTTGTGTGATGGTCTGGGCTCCATCCACAATTCACCGTGTTAACCATGGGATGCACAATAAGCCAACACATGTGGAACCTGCATCAAAATTCAACTTCACTAGGCACCCAAGAGGACCTGTGCAATAGAATAGGCCTTGCAAACTTGGTGCACAAATATATATCCTTCATTAACTCCGTTGGTCATGGAGTTGCTGGTGCTGGCGACGGGATGGAGGTTGTTGAGGCTGGGTAATGCAAGGGTCTGTCATGACAAAGCAATAACACCAAGTGTGGTGTTCGAGGACTGGAGGGATCTTCTCATGGGAGGAGGATGGGCTGGCATTTGTGAGGGGAGTTGAAGATCAGACTGTGACCCGAAGTACTGGCCTTGAAAGAAATCCACAGGAGGGGGTAGGAAGGATAGTGTTAGGTTTGATATGCTCTTAATGTGGATGTGAGAATGAGAATGGAGATGTCATCCTCCAAGGCCATGGAACAAATAGTGCAGTTTCCCTTTGAACTATGCAGAATCAAGCCTCGCACATCGAGAGGTGGGTTTCTGCATGGATAGCCTGCACTGTCTTTGCACCAAAGATAGACACAAAAAGCTGGAGTAACTCAGCGGGTCAGACAGCATCTCTTGAGAAAGAAGAAGGGGTGACGTTTCGGATTGAGACCCTTCTTCAGACTGAGATTCAGGGGAAAGGGAATGAGAGATATAGGCAGTGAGGTAGAGAGATATAAAACAAATGAATGAAAGATACGCAAAGAAGTAACGATGATAAAAGAAACAGGTTATTATTAGCTATGGGCTAGGTGAAAATAAGTTACAGACAATGAGACTCAACAAGACGACTTTAAACTAGTACAAAGACTTGGGTGGGGAAGGGATGGGGAGAGAGGGGATGCAAGGGTCACAAAGTTAGAGAAATCAAGATTTCCTACCGTGGGTTGTAAGCTGCCCAAGCGAAATATGAGGTGCTGTTCCTACACATTTCACCTGTCCTTGCACCATGTGAGTTCTAAAGAACTTAGGACAAGAGACATCCAAAGGTGAGTTGTACATTTATATCCCATGCATATTGGAATACCCATGTCCTCACCATTCCCATATTTAATTGCTGCTAGTTTGGTCATAATCACTATTTACCCAGTTTTGTTTTGGTTGACTCCGGGGGCTTTCTCAAGCAGACGAGATGTTTAACAGAGTAAGTTTGTGCCTGGAGTTTACTGTGATTACAGCTTCCTGCAAGAAATGTGGAGCGACATTGATTGAGTCAGGCCCTCCTGGACAAATCAGAGTTCTCATGTTATAGAAGTCATTAAGGGCTGCGGTAAACAGGTGCTGGCTAATGTGGGATTCTTGTATATTTTAAAACTGTGCATAGATTCTGGTCAGGACTTTGAATGATACTAATAGTTTGTTGATCATAAACTGGCAGCAATTGTGCCTTAAGAGAGCAATTGAGCCCATTACACTTAAGGATCACGGCAGGAAGCGTAACTGTATGTTATTCACAAATTGATTCCTTGTGCCTTGCTCAGGAGTGCTTTCAATAAGTGCGTTGTGTTTTTGCATTTATTCTGAATAATGCCACACAAACCAAGTGTGACTGTTTCCAATGTTTGCTCTTTAGTGCTCCATTTCCCAAAGTTTTTAACAAGTGCAATGAAAAGGAGCTTCAGAAGTACCTGCACAAAGGTGGAGGGATGTGCCTGTTCAACATGCCTGATGCAAACACATTGTATGGAGGACGAAGATGTGGGAATGGCTATGTGGAGGAAGGCGAGCAGTGTGACTGTGGGGAAGTGGAGGTAAGTCGGCCAGGCAGAGGTTTCTTCAACTTCCTCTATGTTCCTCCTCAGTTATTTTGGCTTTCAATTTTATTTAGTTTAGAGATACAGCGAGGAAACCGTCTGCACCGACCGGCGATCCTCGCACATTAACACAACCTTACACACACACTAGGGACAATTTTACAATTTTTATACCAAACCACTTAACCTACAAACCCGTACGTCTTTGGAATGTGTGAGAAAACTGGATATGCAAACTCCGTACAGACAAGCTCCCGTAGTCAGGATCGAACCTGGGTCTCGGGCGCTGTAAGGCAGCAACTCTACCGCTGCGCCACTGTGTTAACAAGCAGCGCAAGCTGTTTGTCAGAAGGTCAATCCACAATTCTTCCAGTCAGAGACTGTGTCACAGAAATATAGGCTGATCCTTGGCCCAGCATTTGAAAAGTGCGACACTTCCAGAGGTGCTGCCTTCCAGATAAGGTTTAAACTGGTGGATATAAAACAAAAGTGAAAGCAATGTGCAGGAGAATTCTCCCTGTCTGATATTTGTCATCAACCAACATTACCAAAATAAGTTGGACATCATTTCATTTTCACTTGTGAAATATTGCTCAAGTAAATTGATTGTAGACAAAAATGCTGGAGAAACTCAGCGGGTGAGGCAGCATCTATGGAGCGAAGGAATAAGTGACATTTCGGGTCGAGACCCTTTTTCAGACTGAGGGTCTGAGCTATAGGGGAGGTTGATCAGGCTAGGACTCCATTCCTTAAAGAGCAGGCAAATGAGGGGTGACTTATAGAGGTGTACAAAATCATGAGAGGAATAGATCGGGTAGACGCAGTCCCTTGCCCAGAGTAGGAGAATTGGGAACCATTGCACATAGGAATAAGGTGAGGGGGGGAAAGATTTAATGGGAACCTGAGGGATAACCTTTTGGGTGGTAGGTGTATGGAACGAGCTGCCGGAAGAGGTAGTTGAGGCAGGTACTATTGCTATGTTTAAGAAACATATATAGGTACATGGATAGGACAGGCTTCGAAGGATATGGGCCAAACACAGGTATGTGGGACTAGAGTAGATTGGACATGTTGGCCAGAATTGGCAAGTTGGGCCAAAGAACCTGTTTCCACGCTTTATGACTCTATGACCATTAAACACTTTCAAGACTTGTAATCACTTAGACAATTAATAAAGGAACAATTATTGGAAAGATTTTAAATAGAATTTCTAAACTAGTAAATTGATCGGAAACATTTTCCAAATTATCAGACCTGTTGGAAGGTTTTCACAGCTGCTTTCTTTTGTTCAAATCAAGAATGCCACTTGATTTATCTTAACGGCACAGGATAGATATTTTAGTCCAAATGAGTGTTGCCTAACAGCCTCGGTAACTAAATTTCAATCCTGACATTTGGTGCTCTCTGTGTGGAGTTTTCATGTTCTCCCTGTGGCTGCCTGGGATTTCCCCTGGGTGCTCCAGGTTTTCTTCCACATTCCAAATTCATGTAAGTTGGTGAGTGAATTGGCTGCAGCAAATTATCTCAATTGTGGGTAGACAAAAAATGCTGGAGAAACTCAGCGGGTGAGGTAGCATCTATGGAGAAAAAGAGTAGGTGATGTTTTGGGTCGAGACCCTTCTTCAGACTGATGTCGGGGGGGGGGGGGGGGGGGGGGGCAGGAATAAGAAAGGAAGAGGCGGAGACAGTAGGTTACTGGGAGAGCTGGGAAGGGGGAGGGGAAGGAGAGAGAAAGCAAGGACTACCTGAAATTAGAGAAGTCAATGTTCATACCGCTGGGGTATAAACTACCCAAGCGAAATATGAGGTGTTCTTCCTCCAATTTACACTGGGCCTCACTCTAGCAATGGAGGAGGCCCAGGACAGAAAGGTCAGATTCAGATGGGAGGGGGAGTTGAAGTGCTGGGCAACTGTGGTGTTGGGTGTTAGGAGAATTGTGGTAGTTGTGTTGGAATGAATTGCAGATGATGGTTTACACCAAAGAAAGACACAAGATGACATAGAAGGAATGGGTGATGTATCGAGTCGAAGTGCCTTGACTCGAAACACCACCCATTCCATCTATCCACATATGCTCCCTGTCCCGCTGAGTTACTCCAGCATTTTGTGTCTATTGTGGTAGAGTTGATGGGAGCATGACACATGTTACCAGGAATGGAGTGGAAATGGCATTGTGGAGATTGCATGAGGACCAGGTACACATTTGATTAACTGAATGGCCTCCTTCGTTGTCCAAAGAAAATCTGAGAAACATTCAAAGGATTTTGTTCCATATCCTTCTGTCATGTTGAGCTCTGTGCAGAAACCAACATTTGGAAACATCCTGGGTACACAAAAGGCTGGAGAAACTCAGCGGGTGCAGCAGGATCTAAGGAGCGAAGGAGATAGGCGACGTTTCGGGTCGAGACCCTTCTTCAGGAAACATTCTGCTGCCTAGTGGTGAATTGTTGTCAGCACATTTAACTTGCATATCTCAAAATTGCTGCCAGTTGTTGGGATAATAATATTGTATTTTTATGTTATCGTCCTACAAATTCCAAACTGTGGCGGTCCCTGGGGGTTAGGCCACTCCTTGGGTCATCCCCCTCGGCTCTTGAGGGACAGGGACGAGTGTCTGCCCACGGAGTTTCCTGGGCCCTGCTCTCGGGCTCTTCTGGGTGTTTGCCATGATTCATTAAAACGACTTCTGAACCTGCCTGGCGTCTAGCCTTTTCCTGACCTCATCCAGACCACTCCACCTCTGTATTTTGGGTAGTTTAAATTTATATTTGTGGATTATTATTGTCAAATTGGTGGTGTTTCCAATCCAAGAGCATACTGAAGTAATTATTGCACTGGAATTAATTATAAAGGATCTTGGTTCTTAGTTTCTTGGTCCTCCAAAATATTCCAAAGGGAATTTAAACTGGAGGTGTTGGAGGGAGGAATTAAGCCAGAAAGGGTTTTTGGGATTAATCTCTAATCTATTTTACTTCTCAGTTTCTAGTTCAACAGCCATTATAAACTGATTAATTTATCCAAATTTTCACGAATCCGAAGAGTCACACATAGAGGCTCTCATAGCTGTTTTTATTCTTTTTATTCAAATGAAGAGCACCACTTCAGTCTCTTGTGTCTCCAAGAAAGTCACTTGATTTATCTGAACTTGGCTGATGATACTTCAGCCAGTGTGAAATATTGAACAGTGCGGTGGGATGACTGGGATTAGTTTATTAATGTCATGTGTATCGAGATAGAGCTTGCATGTTATGACGGCACATCATACTATACGTGAGCACAGTCAAACCATCCATTGAGAGGTGCAAAGAGAAAAACAGCAGAGCGCAGAATGTAGTATTATAGTGTCACAGCTACAGAGAAAGTGCAGATTAAAGAAAAGTGCAAAGGTGCAATGGGATAGGTTGGTAGATTGGGACTTCATCCTTAGTTTATGAGAGGACCACGTACTTTTAAGCTTTTGTATCTTCTGCCCAAGTGGGAGAAGGAAGAAAAGGAAATGACCCCTGGGTGCAAATGGTTTTTGATTATGTTGGCTGCTTTTCCAAGACAGCATAAAGTTGAGATAGAGTTGATGAGTGGGGCGGGGCTATGTGATTTGACTGGGCTACAGTCACATTTCTCTACAATATTCTGCATTGTAAGAAATGCGGCAGCCCATTTGTAGTCGGATAGGTTTTCAGGTACAGCTGTGAAGTGCTGGCCACATCATTTGTAGCAGGAAGCAAATGGTAATAACAAAAGAAGCATCATATTTCAGATCAATATCCTTTGACTTACTTTCTAAAATCTATTCATGTTTTTGATTCAGAATCCTGGAGGCAATTTGCAAGAGGATTATGCACCTTCTGTGTTGATTGAACTTGTTTGTGTTACGTTGTCTGTCCTCTTCTGGAGAGGAGAGTGGTAGGCAAGTGGTGGCCCTCTAAATTATTTGGTGTTGAAATTTAAATAACCAAATTTTCTCTCAATTACTTCTTGAAACAATTACGGGTTTACTGGGGGGCCAACATGTTAACTGACACCCTTAAGGTGGGTGTGCTCCCAACAAGGCTTCTTAACTTGAAGTGCCGTAGCATTGGTAGGTAAAGAACTGAGAGCTCAGAGAAATGGCTCCTCCAAGGGATGTGTGGCATTTCTTCCAGACTGGCAATAGGAGAGCAGGGGCATTCCAGCCATAATTCACCTCCGATAGTTTTGCATGATGCACATGTGAATATGAGGAAGACATTCAGATACCGAATCTGAAATTGGAAACAATCTAAGGATAGTTACCATTGAATGGTTAGGAGCAACTGGTTACGACCTTTCCTGCCACTCTCTGTTGACATGTTCAGGTCTGCCGAAGCAGGAGACTGTGCTTTCAAGTCCCATTGCAGAGACTTGAAGACAAAATCTAGGCTGCCACGCTAATGCACTACCAAGGGAATACTGCAAAGTCAAAAATGCAGCCTTAGAAATCAATGTTCAACTAAGTGCAATAATAAAGACTCCATGGCATTACTGAGAAAAGAGCAAGGTCTTCTCCCTGGTTTTTTGATCAATGTTTATTCTTCACCAATGTCAATAAAAGAGAACGATCCAGTAATACCTCTTCATGTGACTTTCCTGCGCACAGATTAAATATTGTATTTGTATGGCAATAATGGCCACATTTAATTGATGATGGTACACTTTGGATTATCTCTATGTTCTGAATGAAGCACTACAAATGGAAGTTATATTCCTTTTTTTTAAATGCAATTTAAATGCAGTTTTTTTCTGATAAATGTGCACCTCTTATAATGCTCCAGTGCTACAAGTTGGTTTCATCAATATTTATTTAACTTATACAAATCAATGTTGGTGACCGTGATTGCTGGCTCTCTTTAACTTACTGGAAATAGGGGGGAGTTTTTGCCTCCTTGCTCCATGGCTGTTAGAGCATTAGAACAGGAGAAAGCAGAGCAGGAATAAGCCGATTATCTCCTTCAGTCTGCTGTGTCATTCAGTGAGATTGTGGCTGATCCAATATTGCCCTGAATCCTGTTCATTTCTTATGCATTTTAGTTCATCAATCTGTCATGTTTTGACGAATATATCCGAGACTTTACATCCACACCTGTCAGGGATAGGAAATCCCTGAGTCATAACCTCTTTAATTGAATTTCACTGTACCTTAATTGGTACATGTGACACTAAACTGACCTTTGAACCTTTTAAGAGAAGAAATTCTTCCTCATTACTGTCTCAAATGGATGACCTCTTTTTGTGAAACATTGGGCCCCAGCTGCAGGTACACCAATAGGGGAAATATCATCTTGGCATTCAGAAACTGTGGAGGGAAATTGATGGGTGGCATTTTTTGTTGGACTCTTCCCAACCTGAATGGACCCGATGAGTTCCTCCAGCGTCTTTTTTTTTTACTCGAGACTCCAGCAACTGCAGTCTCCCGTCTTTCAGCATTCATCCTGTAAATCCTTTTAGAATCTTCATAACTCGTGGTTATCATGCTAAAACAATAATTACTGGTTAAAAACACTAAATAATAAGAATATATTTTATTGTCATTGCACAGAGGTACAACGAGATTTGGTGTATGTGGTATGTAGCAGTAACAAGGAGCTGAATTCTGCCTTTCAGGTTTCGCGCCATTGAACTTGTTCATCAATCACATCTCTTCAATCATAATTCATCAAAAAATATAATCAAACCCCTAACTCTGTGAAACAAAAGTTCACATTCCAACAAAGCCCCTTCACCGTAAAAACAAGCAGAACAATTAATTAATCCTTTATGAAATGAAACATTTCATGAAAATAAAATTTAGAAAAATGAGAGGGAATGAGAATAATGGCAGAGGTGCATATGGAGACCACACTGAGGGGGTGTAGACATTGAATTAGGGTGAGAATATGGAGATGTTTTAATGATTTTAATGTTCATTTCATGTAATTCTTTCATGATTGATGACAAACCTCTCTAATACATGTGGTTTTTATATGCAATATATGTTCAAAGTGTGCACTATTACTGATTTTCTTCCTACCTTAATCTGGTTTGTTTTCAGGAATGCACGAACATTTGTTGTAATGCCAATAACTGCACTCTGAAGATGAATGCAGAATGTGCTCATGGGGTCTGCTGTCACAAATGCAAGGTTAGAGACCGTTATCGTCAATTTAATCACTTCTAATATGTTCAAATAGCCAACAACCCCCTTTAGACGGACATTTGCAAGGTTGCTGTAAAAACGGTACTGTATTTTTATGAGGAGAGGAATCTGCAGTGCTTGTATTGAGGGACTGAGAATCAGTGTAGCTCCCTGTGTCAGAGTAAACTCCTGGATGCATTAATTTAGCATGGTTACAAAGGTGAGCAGTCTCTAACATGTTAAAGTAATGCAAAGAGCAGAAAACACGATTATTTTCTTTACATTTTAATATTTTTGACATGGGCAGGTTGAGTACTGAACTACTGTTTCCAAAATTTACTGATGGTTTCCATTCACTAATGGGACTCGGAAAGTGATGTTTCTCCAGGTTCATCATTTCTGTTCACAAAGGGCCCTCATAAAATGGAGTGTACGGAGGCATGTAGATGAATCTACTGTAGATACCTTCATTGGTCAGGGCATTGAGTCTAAGAGTGAGGAAGCCATGTTGCAGCTTTATAAAATTTGTTTTGGCCACATTTGGAATATTGTGTGCAGTTTTGCTCGTCCCATTACAGAAAGGATGTGGAGGCTTTGGAGAGGGTGCAGAAGAGGTTTACCAGAATGCTGCCTGGTTTAGAGGCCATTAGCCATAAGGAGAAGTTGGACAAACTTGAATTGGTTTCTCTGAAGTGTTTGAGGCTGGAGAACGACCTGATAGAAGTATGTCAAATTATGAGAGGCATAGATAGTGTAGACTGGTAGAACTGGTCTCCTAGAGTGGAAATTCAAAGACTAGAGGGCATTGCTTTAAGTTTGAGAGAGGAACATTTAAAGAGGTTGTGTGGAAAGGTTTTTATACAGAGTGCGGTGGGTGCCTGGAATGTATTGCCAGTTGAAGTGGTGTAAGCATAGACAAGAGCGATATTGAAGAGGTTTTTAGATAGACACCAGGATATAGAGGGCATGGAGGGAGATAGATTATGTGAAGGCAGAGGAAGGTAGACAAAAATGCTGGAGAAATTCAGCGGGTGAGGCAGCATCTATGGAGTGAAGGAATGGGTGACGTTTCGGGTCGAGACCCTTCTTCAGACTGGGGAGATCAGTTTATCGGCACCATGTTTGTCACAGGCATTGTGAGCAATAGGGCCTGTTCCTGGGCCATACTTTTCTATGTTTCATGTACCTTCTGTTGAAATCGATCACTGACTTCCATTAGTGAAACAAGATAGCTAATACTTATGTTCTGGTGAATTTTTCCTTCCTCCAGTTGAAGAGCTGTGGCACGGTGTGCAGGAAGTCATCTGGAGCCTGTGACTTACCCGAGCACTGCTCGGGCAACTCTGAGTTTTGTCCAGCCAACTTTTACCAGATGGATGGGGTCAGCTGCGATGGAGGTCAGGCCTATTGCTACAATGGGATGTGCTTGACTTATGAAAGCCAGTGTGTGCTGCTCTGGGGACCTGGTAAGATCTAAAAGTTCCGGTGAATCCGGAATCTGTTTTGCCAGACTGTTTGATTTTTACAATAAGCATGTTTTGGGATAGCGGGAGTTGGTGGTGTTAGATTGGAGTTGGTTGAAAAATGAACTGCGGTCCCATAATTGGCTGTAGACCTATAGATGTTGGAAGGGATGTGTAGTGAATGCCTAACGTAACAATGAAAGGACTTACAGAGGCTTCTCTAACCAAGTAACCCTTGCTCTCCCTCTCTCTCTCCATCCCTCCCCATCCTAGTTCTCCATCTTTCTGTTCAACTGATTAAATTTTACTGATTGTCACCTTCCCCATAACTGACAATGATCCATTCTACATTTTCATTGAGCTTCGTCCCCTTTGATCTCTCGTTTTCACACCTTACCCTTCCATATCTCTAAGTCTTCCCCCCCCCCCCCCCCCCCTCCCATGACACTCAGTCTGAAGAAGGGTCTCATAGAATCATAGAAAATAGATGCAGGAGTAGGCCATTCAGCCCTTCGAGCCTGCACCGCCATTCAATATGATCATGGCTGATCATCCAACTCAATACCCCCTGATCGCTTTAGCCACCAGGGCCACATCTAACTCCCTCTTACATATAGCCAATGAACTGGCCTCAACTACCTTCTGTGGCAGAGAATTCCACAGATTCACCATTCTCTATGTGAAAAATGATTTTCTCATCTCAGTCCTAAAAGACTTCCCCCTTATCCTTAAACTGTGACCCCTTGTTCTGGAATTCCCCAACATCGGGAACAATCTTCCTGCATCTAGCCTGTCCAACCCCTTAAGAATTTTGTAAGTCTCTATAAGATCCCCTCTCAATCTTCTAAATTCCAGCGAGTACAAGCCGAGTCTATCCAGTCTTTCTTCATATGGAAGTCCCGCCATCCCAGGAATCAGTCTGGTGAACCTTCTCTGTACTCCCTCTATGGCAAGAATGTCTTTCCTCAGATTAGGAGACCAAAACTGTACGCAATACTCCAGGTGTGACCTCACCAAGACCCTGTACGACTGCAGTAGAACCTCCCTGCTCTTGTACTCAAATCCTTTTGCTATGAATGCCAACATACCATTCGCTTTCTTCACTGCCTGCTGCACCTGCATGCCTACTTTCAATGACTGGTGTACCATGACACCCAGGTCTCGTTGCATCTCCCCTTTTCCTAATCGGCCACCATTCAGATAATAGTCTACCCTCCTGTTTTTGCCACCAAAGTGGATAACCACACATTTATCCACATTATACTGCATCTGCCATGCATTTGCCCACTCACCCAACCGATCCAAGTCACCTTTCAGCCTCCTACCATCCTCCTCACAGCTAACACTGCCCCCCAGCTTTGTGTCATCCGCAGACTTCGAGATGTTGCATTCAATTCCCTCATCCAGATCATTAATATATATTGTAAATAGCTGGGGTCCCAGCACTGAGCCTTGCAGTACCCCACTAGTCACTGCCTGCCATTCTGAAAATGACCCGTTTACTCTTACTCTTTGCTTCCTGTCTGCCAGCCAGTTCTCTATCCACATCAATACTGAACCCCCAATACCGTGTGCTTTAAGTTTGTATACTAATCTCGACCCGAAACGTCACCCATTCCTTCTATCCAGAGATGCTGCCTGTCCTGCTGAGTTACTCCAGCATTTTGTGTCTGTCTTCAATGAAAGGACTTAAATTTGTGAAGCCACATTCACAGCTGCAGGATTTCCCGAAGGGCTAAGCAGCCAAAAGAGGGGCATTTTTTATAAACTGGGCAACTATGATACTTACTTTGTACACAACAAGCTTCCAGCAGTAACGATTGCTGGCAGTTTGCTGTGCACATTATCCTTCACAAAGAACAGATGACTACTTTGTTGGATACACAAACCAAAGATCCTATAGCAAGCAAGAGAGATCACTCGACAAAAAAGACGTAGTACGGTCATAGGCAGGTTCATGGGTAATTTTCGGCCCCATTTCCGTAACCGGCTTCCGTCTCCACACCAAAGATTCCATAGCGGAGCAAAGATAACTATTGTGGAGACGGAAGCCGGTTACGGAAACATCCTCGTAAATGTAAAAGTTATTTGGTAAAAATCTTCTCCTCATTTTCAGAATTATAATTTATTAACACAAACTGTTCCCCTGCATCTTTGATTACACTGCGAGTCGGGTCGGGTCGGGTTACTGAAATGGATGAGAAAAAGGCCCACGTTCTGCTCCATTGCGCATTGCACGTCAGCCCATTGCATTTGGAAGGAGTGGTCTATCTTGCTTGCTGGAGGATCTTTGATACAAACGACTGCAGATGCTAGAATCCTCAGCAACATAAAAAGTGCTGGAGGAACTCAGTGGATCAGGCAGCATCTGTGGAGGGAATTGACGTTTTGGGTAGGGACGCTTCTTTGGAGTCTGAAGAAAGGTCCTTACATGAAACTCCATGTATCCATTTCCCTCCACAGATACTGCCTCGATCCGCTGAGTTCTTCCAGCACTTTGTTTTTTGCTCAGTACCACTTCATTTGTGGGAGATATTGACTTGAAGACTAACATTGTCGAGGGCAAACAATGGATCAAAAAAGCTCTCCAATTTTACTATGCCTCGTCATGAATGGTGGTGAAATACTAAACCATATATGTGAGGATAGGCCTTCTAGAACAACTCCCCCCACAATGATGTCAGAGCCAAGTATGCAAAGAGGAGTCTCCTAGAACAGCCCCGTCCTCAATGATGGCAAGCCAAGACTATGAGTGCCAGAGAGAAAGCTGAACCATGTTCAGCCAGAGTGAATAGGGAGGCATCTGAACTTTGTTCTGACATCCTCACCCCCACAGAAGACGGACTCCAGCCAATTTGATTCACGACATGTGATATCAAGAAATGGCGCAGAGCAATAGATACAAGGTGGGCTACAGGAACTCTTGATTGGTAATGGCATCAAAGGTTAAACATAGAAACATAGAAAATAGGTGCAGGAGTATGCCCTTTGGCTGTTCGAGTTAGCACCGCCATTCAATATGATCATGGCTGATCATCCAAAATCAGTACCCCGTTCCTGCTTTCTCCCCATATCCCTTGATTCCTTTATTCCCTAAGAGCTAAATCGAACTCTCTCTTGGATACGTCAAGGTTATGCTGAAAAGGCTGGGGAATGGGGTTGAGAGGGAAAAATAGATCAGCGATGATCAAATGGCGGGACAGAGCCGATGGGCCAAATGGCCTAATTATGGTCCAGGACAACATCCCAGCTGGAAGACCGCAGACCTGCATTCCAGAACCATTGCACTAGCCAAGCTGTTCCAGTACAGTTACAAAACTAGCAACTACCCAATAATATGGAAAATCTGGGTGACTTTTCAGATTGAGACCCTTCTTCTAACTGATGACCGGGGGGGGGGCAGTCTGAAGAAGGGTCCCGACCCGAAACATCGCCTATTCCTTCTCTCCATAGATGCTGCCTCACCCGCTGAGGTTCTCCAGCTTTTTTGTCTACTTTCGATTTTTCCAGCATCTATAGTTCTTTCTTAAACATGAACATTCACCAATTCACCTTTTGTTCTC
This sequence comes from Okamejei kenojei, assembly GCA_035221665.1. Taxonomy (NCBI): domain Eukaryota; kingdom Metazoa; phylum Chordata; class Chondrichthyes; order Rajiformes; family Rajidae; genus Okamejei; species Okamejei kenojei. The sequence goes on along the minus strand of CM069141.1, from coordinate 65,450,674 downwards.
AATGGTACCGTAATCAGAATGTCCCACATCCAATTATTGGTTTCATCAGCCTTAAAATATCAGATGTTAAATTGTTTTTTATTGTTGAAGACGGGTCCTTGTTTGAAACAACCAGTCCACATAATTCCATAAATCACAAATAATCTCTTGTAGCAACTACTCTCAATTAGTGAACCCTCACTCATCTGCACATGATGGTCGTTGCTGTTGACAGTAATATCAAGCAGGACTTACCGATTATCTACACATTCCTGGTCGAGTTTGGGTATTGCCTGGACTGTGCAGCTCCAGACTGCACCACAGGCCTTGTTTCTAAGACAACATGTGACTGAGTGTAGGACCAGGACACCCAGGTTAAACTGGGGTTAATGGGAACCAAAGGCAAACACTCCAGTGGTTTCTACTTCGACCTTGCAGAAAGGTAGATTGTTGTGGTTGTCAGAAGTCAGTTATTCTTGCCCTGCAGGAGCTTCTAAGGGCAATTTCTCAGGGCAATTTCTCAGTCCCAATCATCTTTAAAAGCTATTTCAGTAACCTTCCTTCCATCATAAGGCCAGAATTTGGAAGATTCCACCATATGTTGTATCTTGCACCTCCTGTGCAGTGAAGCTGCCCAAGCCAACAAGCAGTAAGTTTGTGGTGAGCATTTCCCAGGCTACAAATGATTCCAGCATCAAATGGTTCTTGTGGAGATACCATTCTGACATTTATTTATTATTTAATATTATTTCTGACTTCAATATTTTGTTGGATTTTATTAGTTCAAGAAAATTGTCGAATGTTGCTAGTTAGATTCAACTTATTTCCTCGTGCTCCGAATGGCAAGGCTGCGCCTTGAGAGTTTCCTGGTGTTTAGTGTTTCTACTTGTGAGGCAGGTTCCTGTTTCCAGATCGACAGCGTAGCTCTGACCTTATTCTCTGCTGTTTCAGGGGCTCGCGTTGCTCCAGCACAATGCTTCGAGAGGGTGAATGATGCCGGCGACACATATGGCAACTGTGGCAAAGATCACCGAGGAAGTTACCGCAAGTGTGAAGCCAGGTACAAAGGCCAGCTGCCATCTCTGGGGCGGCACGGTGGCGCAGCGGTAGAGTTCCTGCCTAATGGGCCTGTCCCACAAGCAATTTTTCAGCGACTGCCGGCACCCGTCATATTCGCAGCTGGTCGCCGAAAATGTTCAACATGTTGAAAATCCAGCGGCGACCAGAACAAGGTACAGCTCTTTGGGCGACTGGTCACGACCATACAGGCTTCACCCTGGGACATGTCGCCAGAGTGTCGCCTGTATGGTCGTGAATAGTCTCCCCAGTCACCCAAAGAGGAGTAGTGTCTTTCTGGTCGTCGCTGAATTTTCAACATGTTGAAAATTCTTGACGACCTGCAACGACCTATGACGGGTGCTGGCAGTCGCCGAAAAAGTCGCGTAAGTGGGACAGGCAGCGCCAGAGACCCAGGTTCGATCCTGACTACGGGTGCTGTCTGTACGGAGTTTGTACGTTCTCCCCTTGACCGCGCGGGTTTCCTCCTACACTCCAAAGACTTCAGGTATGTAGGTTAATGGGCTTGGTAAATTATCCCTAGTGTATGTAGGATAGTGTTAATGTGCTGGGATCGCTGGTCAGTGCGGAGTCGGTGGGCCAAAGGGCCTGTTTCAATGTTGTATTTTGATCAAATAGAGATGTTGTTGCTGGTTTAGTTAACTCAACTAAACCAGCAACAAGTGTAGGAAAGAACTGCAGATGCTGGTATAAATCAATGCCAGCACCTGGTTGGTGGCTTGCTGCGTGCACCACATTCACTTAATGGAAATGGTGACTATCAAACTTTATTGGCTGTTGAATCTTTTGGGATATGTTAAGATTGTGGAAGTATGTAAATAAAGATTGTTTCTTCCACTTTTGCAAATGATACAAAAGGGTGAAGTTATTCAGGCAGATAACGTGGAAGTAAGCAAATCTGTTTTGTACATCTCTGATTTTTCTTTGAAGTCGAAGGTTGAAAATATTGTAGTTAGTCTATATGTTGCTGATTGCCAATTTCACAACCACCGCCCACCCCACCCACTTCCACGCCCCCCCCCTCCCCCCCCCCCCGGAGAAACAGCACCTCATATTTTGCTTGGGTAGTTTCCACCCCAGAGGTATGAACATTCACTTCTCTAACTTCAGATAGCCCTTGCTTTCTCTCTCCATCCCCTCCCCCTTCCCAGTTCTCCCACTAGTCTCACTGTCTCCGACTACATTCTATCTTTGTCCCGCCCCCTCCCCGATTTCAGTCCGAAGAAGGGTCTCGACCCGAAACGTCACCCATTCCTTCTCTCCAGAGATGCTGCCCGTCCCGCAGAGTTACTCCAGCATTTTGTGTAAACCAAACATCTCTATTTGATTCAGCTGATGCAGGGGAGGACAAAGGCTGGGGGTTGAACGGAAAAAAGGGTTGGGGGTGAGGAGCGCGGAAGTGGGTGGGGTGGGCGGTGGTTGTGAATTGCCAATCAGTGGCAAATAGACTAACCACAATATTTTCAACCTTCGACTTCAAAGGAAAACCAGAGATGTACAAAACAGATTTGCTTATTTCCACTTGTTGTCTGTCTGAATAACTTCCCCCTTTTGTATCATTTGCAAAAGTGGAAGAAACGATCTTTATTTACATACTTCCACAATCTTAACATACCCAAAAAGATTCAACAGCCAATAAAGTTTGATAGTCACCATTTTCATTAAGTAAATGTGGTGTAGCAAGCCACCACGGCTGGCATTGATTAGATTATCGGTACTCTGTTCAGTGATGGCTGAGGGAGAAATATTAATTAGGTGCTAAGGAGAGCAATGCTACAGGTCTTGATTATCTGCATGCGATGGCAGATATGGCTGTGGTTTAACATCTCAACTTGCAAGATAGTACTTTGACAGCTTAGCACTTTCTTGTTGCTAGGTGGGACTGATAGCTGATAATCTTTTCATTATATCTTGGGAGTAGACCATCTCATGACCTTCTGACTTAAATATGAGAGTTAGTATTAAATTACACCGACACCACACCATATTAATGCAGGCAACCTCCCCGTAACAGCCGTTAGGGTTATGAATCTTAATTTTCGCAAAATTTACAAATCATCATCCAAAAATTTGCCACACTGACTAAAATTTGTTCTTGTATAATTTATGAGGAAATAAAAGTAAAAAGATCAACACACTTTTGTTTACCACGTGTGTTTTTAGAATCATGCAGAGATGGCAGTGCGTTTTGCCTTGAAAATTGGGATATGACAATTTTTTAGGAGTGCAACGCTGCCCCTCCCTGTAATGCCATGGTTGCCTGTATATTTAACAAAGCAGGCCCATGAGGTAATGAAACCGCTGCCTCTAACAGCTGTTCAATAATTAACCCTGCATTATGGGATCTTGCGACAGGACTCAATGTGCATGGAAATAGCATCCCCTCTCTACCTTCTAATCACTCATCCTGTAGTTATATATCCTACCTTCCCAGATTTCACTGCTCACCTACACAACAGGATCAATCTTACAGATGCACCAGAGAAAGCATTTTATCGGGATGCAGCTTGGTTTGGGAACAGCTCCATCCAGGACCATATGAAATTGCAGCGAATTGTGGGCGCAGCCCAGAACATGAAAGGTTTCAAAGGTCTTTTATTGTCACGTGTACTAATTAAGGTACAGTGATATTCGAATTACTATACAGTCATACTAAAAAAAAGCACCAAGACACACAATTACATAAAAGTTAACATAAACCACATCTACCACAGCCGATTCCTCACTGTGATGGAAGGCAATAAAGTCTAATCTTCCTCCCTCTTTATTTTCGCGCGGTCGGGGCAGTCGAACCATCCATCGGGGCAATCGAAACCCCCGCGTCGGGGCGATCGAAGCTCCCGCATCGGGGGGGTCAAAGCTCCTGCGGCTTGGAACTCCCAAGGTCGGTCCCTAACCAGGGACCGCGAGCTCCACGAAGTCCGCAGGCTCTGAGGTCGATCCCTGGCAAAGGGATCTCCAGCTCCACCATGTTTAGTTCTGCAGGCTCCTGCGCTTGGAGCTCCCAAGTCGGTCCCCAGCAGAGTCCGCTAACTCCACGATGTTAAGCCGCCGCGCGGACGGAGATACGATACGGAAAACAATCGCATCTTCGTCGAGGTAAGAGATTTTTTAAAAGTTTCCCGCAACCCCCTCCCCCCACCCCCCACGTAAAACAAGCTAAAGAGCACTAAAACATACATTTAACACATACTATGAAACAACAAAGAAGGAAGGGACTGACAGACTGTTGGCGAGGCGGCCATTCACACAAACCAACCTCCCTTCTATTGATTCCATTTCTACCTCACGCTGCCTCGGCAAGGCCAGCAGCATAATCTAGGATGAGTTGCACCCTGGCCACTCCCCCTTCTCCTCTTTCCCATCTGGGAAAAGGTATAGATAGAAGTGTGAAAACGCACACCACCAGATTCTGTGACAGTTTCTTCCCAGCTGTTAACAGGCAACTGAATCATTCTGCCACAACCAGAGAGCAGTGCTGAACTACTGTGTAGTTATTCCCTTATCATGTACACCTTATACACTGTAATAGATGGATTGTGATCATGTATTGTCTTTCTGCTGACTGGTTAGCATGCAGCAATAATCTTTTCACTGTACCTCGGTACACGTGACACTAAACTAAACTGATCTTCGTAACTGAAGTGACCTTATCATCTGGCACATCTTTGGGATATGGGATGAAACCAGAGCATCAGGGGGAAACACTACGTCCACGGGGAGAATGTGCAAATTCCATCTAAACTCCCAAGAACATCTGGAGGGAAGAAACAGCGGGAGGGAAAAAGAGAGAGGTGGGGAGAAAATGAGAGTAAGAATGTGAAAAAAAGGAGAAAGACAGCAGGATGGAATGGCAATGGAGAAGAGAGCAGGAGTGTGAATGGAGATGAGAGAGATGGGGAAAATGATGGGATGGAGGAACATTGAAGGAGAGCGTATCGGAGAAGATAAAGAAGATGCTGGAGGGAATGGTGAACACCAAGAGAAAGACAGAGGAGTGAAGTCTGGCACAAAATGCCCAGTTTAGAATTATGCTTTAATTGAACAGTCTTTTAAAAAATGCTCCCACTTTCTCACAGTTTATGAATCTAAAGTGACAGGTTGGATATTTGGCATCACACACATTCTCTTGTGTGTAACTAAGTTCAGTACCACTTTGTCTGAACAGACTTGGGCCTGTTTCCGTGTTATACTACTCAATTACTTATCAATCCTGTGCTAACAATTATTTGTTTTTCTATTGTACTTAAAGGAATGCCAAGTGTGGGAAAATACAGTGTCAGAGTTATGCGAAGAAGCCTCTTGAGGCAAATGCTGTCCCGATAGACACCACGATTACTGTGAATGGGAAGACGGTGCAATGCAGGGGCACCCATGTGTACACAACTCCTGAGCTGGAAGGTGACATGCTGGATCCAGGACTTGTCATGACTGGAACAAAATGCACCGACAACCATGTAAGCTACTCTGCCCAGGAATAATAGGTTGAGGTTGAGGCAATTGGACACTTGTTTTGAAAAAAGAGAGATATCTACAAGAATTATAGGAGGCATGGAGTAAATGAGGTGCATCTTAAGAGAGAAATTAGGAAGGCTAAAAGAAGATATGAGGTTGCTTTGGCAAGAAGTAAATCCAAAGGGTTTCTACAGCTATATTAATAGCAAAAGGATAACGAGGGATAAAATTGGACCATTAGAGAGACAGAATGGACAGCTACCTGCAGAGCCAAAAGAGATGGGGGAGATATTGAACATTTTCTTCGGTATTCACTAAGAGAAGGATATTGAACTATGTGAGGTAAGGGAAAAAAGTAGAGGAGCTATGGAAACTATGAGATTCAAAGAGGAGGAAGTACTGACACTTTTGAAAAAATATAAAAGTGGATAAGTCTCCAGGTCCTGACAGGATATTCCTAGGACATTGAGGGAAGTTAGTGTAGAAATAGCAGGAGCTATGACAGAATATTTCAAATGTCATTAGAAACGGGATAGTGCCGGAGGATTGGCGTACTGCGCATGTTGTTCCATTGTTTAAAAAGGGTTCAAAGAATAAATCTAGCAATTATAGACCTGTTAGTTTGATGTCAGTGGTGGGTAAATTAATGGAAAGGATACTTAGAGATAATATATATAAGCATCTGGATAAACGGTCTGATCCGGAACAGTCAACAGATTTGTGCCCGGAAGGTCATGTTTGACAAACCTTCTTGAATTTTTTGAAGCGGTTACTAGGGAAATTGATGAGGGTAAAGCAGTGATGTTGTCTATATGGATTTCAGTAAGGCCTTTGACAAGGTTCCCCATGGAAGGTTGATTAAGAAGGTTCAATCTTTGGGTGTTAATGGAGGAGTAACAAGATGGATTCAACCTGAATGGAGAGTAATGGTGGATGGCTGTTTGTCAGGTTGGAAGCCAGTGACCAGTGGGGTCCCTCAGGGATCTGTGTTGGGTCCACTGTTGTTGTCATGTGCATCAATGATCTGGATGATGGGGTGGAAAATTGGATAAGTAAGTATGCAGATGATACTAAGATAGGTGGTGTTGTGGATAATGAAGTAGATTTTCAAAGTCTACAGAGAGATTTGGGCCATTTGGAAAAGTGGGCTGAAAGATGGCAGATGGAGTTTAATGCTGATAAGTGTGAAGTGCTACATCTTGGCAGGACAAATCAAAATAGGACGTACATGGTAAATGGTAGGGAATTGAGGAATGCTGTGGAACATCTAGGAATAACTGTGCATAGTTCCCTGAAGGTGGAATCGCATGTAGATGGGGTGGTAAAGAAAGCCTTTGGTGTGCTGGCCTTTATAAATCAGAGCAAAATTGTACAAGGCATTGGTAAGACCAATTCTGGAGTATGGTGTACAATTTTGGTCGCTTAATTATAGGAAGGATGTCAACAAAAAATAGAGAGAGTACAGAGGAGATTTACTAGAATGTTGCCTGGGTTCCAGCACCTATGTTACAGAGAAAGGTTGAACAAGTTAGGTCTTTATTCTTTGGAGCGCAGAAGGTTAAGGGGGGACTTGATTGAGGTCGTTAAAATGATGAAAGGGATAGACAGAGTTGACGTGGATAAGCTTTTCCCATTGAGGGTAGGGAAGATTCAAACAAGAGGGCATGACATGCGAATTAAGGGACGGAAGTTTAGGGGTTGAGGGGGAACTTCTTACTCAGAGGGTGGTGGCTGTGTGGAATGAGCTTCCAGCAGAAGTGGTGGAGGCAGGATCGATTTTACCATTTAAAAGTAAAGTGGATAGATATATGGACGGGAAGGGAATGGAGGGGTATGGTCTGAGTGCAGGTAGATGGGACTAGGGCAAAACAAATGATCGGCACGGACTGGAAGGGCCGAGAGGGCCTTTTTCCGTACTGTAATTGTCATATGGTTTATATGGTTGCCAAACACTTTAACTCCCCCTCCCATTCCTACACTGACCTGTCTGTCCTGGGCCACCTCCACTGTCCAACGGAAATTGGAGGAACAGCACCTCGTATTTTCCTTGGGCAGCTTACACCCCAGCGATATGAATATTGAGTAGACATAGGTATGAATATTGATTTTGTTAATTTTAACAAATTAACATTTGCACGCTGCATTCCCTCTCTCTCCAACCCTAGTCGTCCTCCTAGTTTCACTATCATCCTGTTTAGTTTCACTGTCACTCCGCACTCCAGGGAAAAAAGACCAAGAAGGGTTTTGGCCCGAAGCGTTGCCTATTTCCTTCGCTCCATAGATGCTGTTGCACCTGCTGAGTTTCCCCAGCACTTTTGCCTACCCCAGACCATCCAGTTTCTCCAAGTAGGTGCTGCGTAACTGGAATGGACAACCGATGAGTGATGGAAGCAGAGTCACTAAAAGGACTAAACATGTGTCTAAATTAATTCAGGTCCGGTCAGGGGGAGTTCCTCCCCGCCGCGGGTACCATGTAATCCCACGCTACCTGCTCCATGGTTGGATAGTTGGCGACTAAACCGCCTCGCCCACCTGGTTTGCCGGGTGAGGAGGGGGCTGTGGACCCCCAGCAGGACCAAAAACAAGACCTGTCAAAGGGCGGATGAGCTTCCAGCGAGCCGACGGCCACCCACACTTCAGTAGAAGTTGTGATCACTGTCGTACACGGCATTGTAAGGAATGATGATAAAGCACACACAACTAAGTCCTATGGAGGACAGAGATGTGTGGTGCATCCATCACCGTTCCTGTCGGAAACCAGCACCACTGCGTAGCTAATGTTTTCAACGATGATGATGATAAATTAATACATAAATTATCTTGGGCATAAAAAACAACTGGCCAAGTACAGGAGGATGGGTTTGGTATGAATGGGCATCCAGTGGTCAGTGCGATGGCCTGAATGGCCAGTTCCCCTGCTGTATGACTGCATGATGTGCTTGGGTGGGGGGAGTTCCAAGATTTTAACCTCGTCCATGCAAGAACAAATGGCCATTTCCATTTGATGACTGGTTCTTTTCTTCAACAGATCTGCTTTGAGGGCCAGTGTCAGAATGCTACTTTCCTGGCAGCTGACGAGTGTGCTGCCAAATGTCACAGCCACGGGGTAGGTGTGAAACACATCGAGATTTAATCAAGGAACTTCCCCGCGAACGGTAAATTGATGTTCTATATTGAGCTTAACTGATGATTGAAACATCAGTAGCACCCACATCCTCTGGAGTGCTTCACGTTCCCGTGACTTGGAGTGAGCTAATTACCTGCCCCTGACTAAGTAGTCAAGTCAAGTCACTTTTATTTCTATAGCACATTTAAAAAACAACTCTTGTTGGCCAAAGTGCTTTACATTGGTGGAGGTACTAACGTTATACAACATTGGTTCATAGATTAAGCACATACATAAATACATACATATAGCCCTCCCTCAGAGGACGTCAAGAAAGGCTTGAGAGTAAAGATGAGCTTTAAGTCTCGACTTAAAGGAGTCGATGGAGGGGGCAGTTCTGATGGGAAGACGGATGCTGTTCCACAGTCTAGGAGCTGCAACCGCAAAGGCGCGGTCGCCCCTGAGCTTAAGTAGTGAACCAGCCACCTTGACGTAGTTACAACACCGTCCAAGCTGGCTCCTACTCCCCCCTTATTCCGCATGTCACGTCATGTGGAGGCAAGAAGGGAACACCCGGATTGATTGAGTGCATGGACATAATCTCGCTGGACATCAACAAGGCAATCAACGGCCACTGTGCTGCTTCCTCCACTCTTTAAAAGACCAACTAATGCAACCGCTTCTACCCTGCTAGCAGACAGACAAAACTCCATTTTAGAGAGGAAAATTCATGAGGCTCTTGCAGCCCATATTTGAATTAATCACTTCTGGCTGTCTGCCCTCCACAGCCTCCAACTTTATCATTTCCCAGCCCCGCACGGCCCGGTTCCACTTTCTCCACAAAATCCATAAGCACAACTGCCCTGGCAGACCCATTGTTTCTGCCTCCACTGAGATAATTTCCACATACCTAAACCCCATCTTATCTCCTTGGTCCAATCTCTCCCAACCTTTATCCAGGACACATCACAAGCTATTTGTCTCTTTAATGTCTTCCGTTTTCCAGGCCCACGATCCCTCATCGTTACTAGGGACATCCATTCACTCTACACCTCCATCCTCCACCAGGAAGGCCTTAAAGCACTTTGTCTTTTCCTTGACCTCGGTACCAGCCAATTTTCCTCTACTAACACTCCCCTCCACCCAGTGGAGCTGGTCCTCACTCTCAACAACTTCTCCTTCGACTCCCCTCACTTCCTCCAAATCAAAGGCGTTGCCATGGGCACCCGCAAGGGTCCCAGCTATGCCTGCTTTTGCATAAAGTATGTCAAACAACCCTTGTTCCAGATGTACACTGGCCCTATCCCCAAACTCTATCTCTGCGACATTGACGACTGCCTCAGGGCTACTTCCTGCACCCATGCAGGACCTCATTAACTTTGCTACCAATATCCATCCTACACTCAAATTCTCCATCACCTCCCTCCCCTTTCTTGATCTCACTATCTGCATCACAGGAGATAGATTATCGACTGACGTCTATTATAAACCCACTGACACCCACAACTATCTGGACTAAACCTCTTCCCACCCTGCATCCTGCTAATACTCTATCCCCTACTCCCAATTCCTCTGTCTCTGCCGCATCTGTGCCCAAGAGGTGAGGTGTTCCATACTAGGACATCCAAGATGTCCTTGTTCTTTAGGGAAAGGGGGTTCCTATCGTTTATCATAGATGAGGCTCTCACGTGTGTCCCCTCGATATTCCACATCTCCGGCCTTGCCCCCCCCCTCCCCCCAGTCACAACAGACAGTCACCATAGTCCTCACCTTTCACCCCATCAGCTGTCGCACACAGCACGTAATCCTCAGACATTTTAGCTACCTCTAACGGGTTCCCATCACTAATAATATCTACCCATCCTCACCACTTTCCGCAGAGACCATTCCCTCTGCGACACCCTGGTTAACTCGCCCCTTCCCACCCAAACCAACCCCTCCCCAGGTACCTTCCTCTGCAACCACAGGAGATGTAATAGCTCCTCCCTCAACTGTCCAGGGATCTCGACAGTCATTACAGGTGAGGCAGAGGTTCACCAGCACCTCCTCCAACCTCACTTGGATCCTGCATCCGTTGTTCTCAGTGTGGAATTCACTATATTGGCGAGACCAAGGGCAGACTGGGCGATCGTTTCACTGAACACCTTCGCTCAGTCCATCTTGGTCTACGCGATTTCCCCGGTTGCCAAACACTTTAACTCCCCTTTCCATTCTCACATTGACCTTTCTGTCCTGGGCCTCCTCCACTGTCAGAGTGAGGCCACGTACAAAATGGAGGAACAACACCTCATATTTTGTTTAGGCAACTTATAACTTGGCAGCGTGATTATTGATTTATCTAATTTCCAGCAACCCTAGCATTTCCTCTCTCTGTGTCCCTTCCCCACCCTAGTCATCCTGCCAGTTTAACTGTCGTCTTGGTGAGTTTCACTGTCTGTATAACTCGTTATCACCTATCTCACAGTCAACAATGGTCCATTGTGGGCTCCAAGGCTAATACTGCCAGTGGCTCTGATTTGTTCTGTGCCTTTTCATACCTCTGACTCTCACCCAAAGAAGGGTCTCAACCCAAACCATCACCTTTTGTTTTCTCCAGAGATGCTGAGTTACACCAGCATTTTGTGTCTACCTTCAGCACAGATAATAGTTCAGCAATCTTTATAATGGACTTCGAAGAGAAACATGGATGCAGTCACTGGTGATTTTTTTTTAAATATATGGAAATGAGGATCTCTTTATGAAAATAGCATTTTGGAATATAGAATATGAATAAAACGTTCAACTCACATCAGTTAAACGTGCAAATGACAGAGTAACAATGATTGAGAACTGTATAGCACACAAAGTGAGATCGGTATTTATTCCAGAGATTCAGGATTGTAGATGAAATGTTGGTGAGGGTTGGACAAGGATATTTCCAAGAGATCAGTGAAAGACTGATGCTGGAGTTAGCTATCTGAGGGGGTGCATAAGTTGTCCTAAAACATTCTTTTAACTATGCCTACCTGCACTGTGGAGGCCAAGTGAGTGGACATTTTTAAGGCAGAGATTGATAGATTCTTGATCAGTACATGTAACACAGGTTATGGGGAGAAGGCAGGAGAATGGGATTAGGATGGAAAGAGACTCGTTATGCCAGCCGCAGGTACTCGGGGCATCAGATGTCAGGACATTTTTTCGGCCTGATGAAAAATGTCCATGAGTAACAAAATAGCCCCGAGTATCTATGGCTGGCATAACAAGCCGCTACGATATATCCACAGGCTCCTACAGCCTCCTACGGACTTGTTACGAACATTCTGCGAGTTTGAAAACTCGGGAGAATTTATGAATAACTCAGGAGAATTCGTGAATAACTCGGGAAAGTGGGACAGGCCCTTAATTCTACTCCTTTCACTTTTCACCTTATGACATGTATCAGCTTCATACCAAACTTTACTCTCTGATGTTTCATTTTTTAAATATTAGATACCAGATTCATAACTTCTGTATTTTCTTCATTATTAATTCCCCATTATTAACACAGGTCATCCAGTGAGCAAATAGCTGTAATGACTTTTTCTCACCCAGTTTGGTACTTTTAAGAATGTCTTCCTTTGGTACCTGTCTGGAATGTTGCATGATTTCCACAGGGCTAAACATTTCCATTGCATAGCTCGATGACCCTCCAACTCAAACGCAAGTTAAGGTTTACAGTGATTCAATATTGGGAAAAGTATCTAATCACAATTATTAGTTTGCCAGGGAGGTGAATGAAGGCATAGTCATGGAGGTAAGTATCAAGAAGGCAGTTGAAGGCAGAGATAACTGGTAGGGTGGAGTAAATACCAAAGCATGAAGCTATAAACTTTGTAAAGACTGGAGGAGTTGTACAAACCTTGGAACACACAGGAGCCCAGCCTGAGGGGGTAGAGGTGACCGTAGAGGGGAGAGTGAAGGGAAGGGCAAGCTGCAGGAGGAGTGACAGGGACGTTGAATTAGACAGATGACCAGTCTGATAGAAAAACTGTGTTTAAAATGACAGCTTTTTCATCTCTTGGCCCAGGTCTGTAACAACAACCGCAATTGCCACTGTGATCCTGGCTGGGCGCCACCCTTCTGTGACAACTCAGGCCATGGAGGCAGCGTGGATGGTGGAGTTGGAAGGCCCAACTGTAAGTAAAGAATGAGTGTTCAATGCCACGATACTTAATGTTAAAACTTCTCGTTACGCCACTTGCAGCATGTGCTGAATGACACTTGGAGTGGGGTAGTGTGGGGTGGTGAGGGGGGGGGATGGGGTGGTGTGGGGGGGTGGGGTGGTGAGGGGGGGATGGGGTGGTGTGGGGAGGGGTGGGGTGGTGTATAGGGGTGGGGTGGTGTGGGGGTGGGGGAGCCAGGAGGAATAGGGTGTGGTAAAGGGAGGGTGTGGGTGTGTGTGTGTGGGGGGGGGGGGGGGGGGGGGGGGGGGGGGGGGGCGGGAAAGGTGTGTGTGAGGGGGGGGGGGGGTGTGGGACTCCACTCAGCGGCCACCGGCCGCGGCACCACACAGTAGCTCCCGACTCCACGTAGCGACTTTCCCGACTCCACTCAGCGACTTTCCCGACTCCACTCTTGCGGACTCAATCAGCACTTGTGGACTCAGCCCCGCCTCCGGGGCTCTATTCTCCAGCGGGTGCCGGAAGGGGCGTTACCTTCATGGTGATTGATAGGCGAGAAGACCAATCTGCTGATCTCACGATTTTTTAAACCTTCATAACTTTTGTATAATTCCACCGATCAGAACAAAATTTGGTGCGCTTGGAGAGGAGAATGGTGAGTAAGGTAGCGAAAAATCCTGGTGATAAAGGGTACTGTTTTTGCGCAAATTTAAAAAAAAAAGCAAACCAGAAGTGGACAAGATTAGAGTTTTAGTAATAGAATAGATGGAGTGATCTATTCATAGAACATAAAACCGTATAACAGAGAACCAGGCCCTTATTCCCATGATGTAAATACTGCATATGATGCCTAGACCATCACTTATCTACCTGCACATAATCCATATCCCTCCATTCCCTGCAAATCCATATGCCATATCCAAAGTCATTTAAATTAAATAATTGTAAAGATTGAGAGCAGAAATTCCTCATCTCCACCTTAAGTGGTTATTCCCTTGCATTGAGACGAGCCTGGCTGAAGTGGGTCTGCCGTCACATATGTGCAGCAGACCTGCAGTGCACAAAGTGTTAAATGCAGAAGGCTGCAGGGAATCGATGCTCGAGACATTTTGGAACTGCTGTAAGACTAGCGCCACCTGGAGTTGAAAACAATAATTTATTTAAACTTCACCTCACATGTCCGCATGCAAACTGAATGAACGAGTGAATGAATTATGTGAATGAATGATACGTTATTGTCACATGTGACATGTCACAGTGAGATTCTTTGTATTGCATTCTCGAGGTAAGAGTATGCAAAGAGTCGCCACTTAAAGGGCACTGACAGAGTTACAAAGTATTCAATCTCAACACCAAGTATTCAGTTTGTGCTCCCAATCAGTTCTTGGCGGTTCCCCCACCCTGGGTCCCATTTTGTTCTATTGTATTTAGTAGATATTTTTTTGTACTATTTTATGTACTCTTTTGTAAAAATATTTGCAGATAATAGCCTGGTTGCAGCAGGAATCGTGGTGCTAGTAATCGTGTTGCTGTGTGGCATTGGAGCCATTTTGTATTACTCTTACCGAAGAGGATGCAACTACTGTCCGAATGGCATCAGGAATCCAAGGCCCGATGCCAAACAATTCTGGTAATTAGAGCTTCATTTTTAACTTATCTTGCACTTTTGGAAATTTACCATCTTCCCAACCTCCATGTGATGACCACTTTTCCTCAGAGGGTCTGCCCTATTCTTACAGTGCTAATAATACCCAATTGTGGCTAATTTTGCTGGTGCTGCATTTCAGCCCGGTTCAGTCCATGTTGGACTTATGCACAATCTCTGTCAAATACTGGAGGTGAGTTGCAAATTACCAGGAGTGAATCTGTCCATTGCCCAATATATCTGGAAGCACTGGGACCAAAATGCCAGAATTACATGCAGGAATTTAAAATATATTATTTTACGTCGATGCCGAGAGAATTCTTGCCTTTGTTTCTCTTCTAACCACATTTAGGTTGGTTTGTTTTTTGATTGGAAATCGCCGGCCCTGGTGAATTGTTTCAGACTTCTTTAATAAGCCCTAGAGGGTTTCTGGTCTGACCCTTGCCCACGGTATTCTAATGGATCTAATTGTACCACTGCCTGAGTTGTCCATTGGGGAGTCCTGACACATTCCCACAATGGCTGGATAAAATGGGGGATGAATTCTAACTGGGCTATCCTCGCACTTCCTCATGGGAACAATATAAATCAAACTCTATGAAAGCAAAACCCAAAGCAACATGATAAAAACGATAAAGCAGACTGAGACACGATAGTTGCAAAATAAATCGTTAAAATAACAAAACAAAATTTAAAAAATACATTCATATTTTGTTTGCCATACAAGGCAAATTCCTTGTATGTGAATACTTGGCCAATAAACTTACTTACTTACTTACTTACTTAAGATAGACTTAAGATAAAAGCTGGAGTAACTCAGCAGGTCAGACAGCATCTCTGGAGAAAAGGAATAGGTGACATTTTGGGTCGAGATCCTTCTTCGGACTGGGACTCGACCCAAAACGTCACCTATTCCTTTTTCCCAGAGATCTGAACCGCTGAGTTACTCCAGTTTTTTGTGTCTACCATTTAAACCAGCATCTGCAGTTCCTTACTAGACTAAATATTTTATTAGTTATGTTCTCCTGGTTGTTGTCTGTATTGTCTGTTGTATTACATAAAGAATGGAAAAAAGGTATGGAGCGACGATAGGTGTACACTCACGTTGAAACAAACTGTCGTACAAATATCAAAAAGAAGACTTGAAATCTTTCTCACGGAATTTTCATTGTATTGTCTGCAGTGGATTACCTGGCATGCTGAAGGATTACGAACGATATGTGAGGAAGAATGTGAGCAGTGCAATTTCTTTATCCACTGCTGATAGTACGGATCAAAAAATCAACAATGGCCATTCAAACCCAACCTTCCAAATCAGAAACAAAGATACAAAGGTAACTTTGAGAGAAAAGTTTAATGTTTAAAGATAACAGGATGTTTAGAAGTAAAAGTTATATCAGAGGGAGATTGGTGGGGTGTTGGTGGGGGGAAGGGGGAGGGGTGGACGAGTCTTGGGGGGGAGGGATGGATGTGGCTTAGGCATTGTTTCAAGCCTAGAGAGCCTTGATTCAATCACCAATTTGAATTGAGTGGCTGCATGCTCTACCCTAGCTGTTACTGCCAACACACTATAGACAATAGGCAATACACAATAGGTGCAGGAGTAGGCCATTCGGCCCTTCGAGCCAGCACCGCCATTTAATGTGATCATGGCTGATCATCCCTAATCAGTACCCCGTTCCTGCCTTCTCCCCATATCCCCTGACTCTGCTATTTTTAAGAGCCCTATTTAGCTCTCTCTTGAAACCATCCAGAGAACCCGCCTCCACCGCCCTCTGAGGCAGAGAATTCCACAGACTCACCACTCTCTGTGAGAAAAAGTGTTTCCTCGTCTCTGTTCTAAATGGCTTACTCCTTATTCTTAAACTGTGGCCCCTGGTTCTGGATGTGCTGAACTGCCAGGAGATGTGTTTTGTGAATATGGGATTCTTTCAGCGGCAATGTTTGCACGAAGACACACCAGAACCTCCAGAGACTGGCTCTGAAAATATGAGAACATATACCCAAAAATTAGTTCTCTTTTGGCATTGGTAAGTGTGCTATATTGTCCCATCAGTACATTGTACACTGCTCCTGAAATTCAGTTCCATGGCTATACCATTACAGTTGTGGCGATATTCCATGCTGAAACAGTACTGACTGGAATACATTTTCCGGTACAGCTTTAATTTCACCCGTTTCTTTGCCAAATCGACTTCTATCAAATGCTCTTTTGAAAATCCATATGACCCATGTATTACTTTCCAGTAGCCATCTATCCCATTCCTGCAAAGGTTGACTGTGTAGGAAGGAACTGCAAGTGTTTAAACTGAAGACAGACACAAAAAGTTGGAGTAACTCAGCGGGTCAGACAGCATCTCTGGAGAAAAGGAATAGGTGATGTTTTGGGTGGAGACCCTTCTTCAGATCAGGCACAGCCTGCCTTGGAGATATTTGTTGATTGACTCTGCTTAACTTGTGTTGACCCCCACTGCTCTAGATTTCATATTCCCTATTTAATAGGCTTTATCTAACGAAAGCTATAGTAAAACCTTCTCACCTATAATTTTCTATCTAATTCCAAATTTCTTTCAAGAGGTGATCCAGATAGATCACTCTCCTTTCCATACCAAGGGTGTAAACAGTAGTTGAAGCCATCATTATGTCTTCCCATAACAACACAATGATATATAAACAACCAAATTGTATGAGAGTTGAACTCTCTAATGTTAAATACTGTACCTCCCTCTTTCTTTCCAGTGATCCCGAATGCTGGTGTGCACCCATTTCTCCACTGCTCCAGGCCGCTTCCCACTCTCCCACCCTTGTCAGCTTCCACCTATATCCCTAAGCCCGGCTTAATTACACTCCTCTTCTCTCCTTACCTGACACCATTTTGTCTCCTTTTCATCTCCAGTCTTTGGCACTTACTCCACCATCTGATGGTCAACCCCCCTCACCTGTATCCACCTATCACTTGCCAGGCTTTGCATTATACCCCCCTCTCTTTTCCAGCATTCTCCCCCCCTATTACAATCAGTCTGAACAAGAGTCTGGACCGGAAACATCACCTGTCCATTCCCTCCACAGATGCTGCTTGACTTGCTGTTCCTCCAGCGGCTTTTGTTGAATATAAACATACTGGGCTCCTGGCTTTCACAGTCAAATTATTTCTTGGGACCATTGCAAATTATATGATGACTCTAACACGCTAATCTTTACATCCTAATAGACTCATCACCTTCCTCTTTCAAGAATAAAGAGATATTTACAAACTCTCACATTCCCTTCTTATCCACTCACCTCCAACATCTTCTATGAGCCCTGATTTTCAACCTTTCTCTCTTCGAGAACCAATATTTGGGCAAAGCTGCTGCCAAGGGAATTCACCAATTCCATCCGACACCTTCAGTGCCATGTAGCTAGTTGTGTGAGAGAGAGAGAAAGAGAGAGAGAGCACGTTGGTGCATGTGAGTGTGCTTGTTGGGTTTGGGAGAGTGTTGGGGATAGGTAATGGGTGAATCTGTTGGGTAGTTGGTGGGGGAAGAGCATTGGAAATAAAAAACAAAGATAAATACCAATGGCACAGTCGGGCAGCAGTAGAGCTGCCGCCTTACAGTGCTGGGGACGATTCTAACCTTGGGTGATTGCTGTACAGTGTTTGTACAATCTCCCTATGACAGCCTGGGTTTTTTTTTTAGTGCTCCGGTTTAACCATATAACCATATAACAATTACAGCACGGAAACAGGCCCTCTCGGCCCTTCCAGTCCGTGCCGACCATTTGTTTTCCCCTAGTCCCATCTACCTGCACTCAGACCATACCCCTCCATTCCCTTCCCGTCCATATACCTATCCACTTTACTTTTATATGTTAAAATCGATCCTGCCTCCACCACTTCTGCTGGAAGCTCATTCCACACAGCCACCACCCTCTGAGTAAAGAAGTTCCCCCTCAAGTTACCCCTAAACTTCTGTCCCTTAATTCTCATGTCATGCCCTCTTGTTTGAATCTTCCCTACCCTCAATGGGAAAATCTTATCCACGTCAACTCTGTCTATCCCTTTCATCATTTTAAAGACCTCAATCAAGTCCCCCCTTAACCTTCTGCGCTCCAAAAAATAAAGACCTAACTTGTTCAACCTTTCTCTGTAACATAGTTGCTGGAACCCAGGCAACATTCTAGTAAATCTCCTCTGTACTCTCTCTCCACTGTTTCCTCCCACATTCCAAAGACGTGCAGATTAGAAGGTTAATTGGCTTTGTAAATTGTCCCTAGTGTGTAGGATAGAGCTAGTGTACAGGTGATCGTTGGTCGGTATGGACTCGGTGGGCCGAAGGGCCTGTTTCCATGCTGTATCTTTAAACTAAACTAACCAAGAATATTCATCTTCTTTTTCCTTCGCAGACTGGACAACCACAAAGTCCTGCAGTGCCTCCAAAACCACGATTACCTCACTCTGTTCAGCGACCTCCGCGCCCGGTCTTACCGGTTCTCCGGTGTACCTCTCCATCCAGCCAGAACCCGCGGGGCAATAACATGCCTAGCCCTCGAATACCAGGATTGCAGACTTCAATAACTGTAAAGGATGTTAATGTTAAGTTTTCAAAACAAACTCCTCCTAACAAACCTCTGCCAGCAGACCCACCCCCTCGGACTCAAAAGGTACACAGCCAGGAGCTCTCAGTCAGTATTTGGGGGGAGGGGGATGAAACTATAGAGCACATTGTGAAAGAGGGCATCACTCAAACTGTATTTTTTACTGAGCCATTTACTACCAACATACTTAAGCCTAAAATAAACTGAATATGTATGGACAGGAGGCCATGGAGTCATCGAGTCAAATGGCCATTTGGCCCAACGCAGCTATGCTGACCAAGATGCCATCTAGGCTGGTTGCATTTGCCTGCATTTGGCCAATATCCCTCTTACGTATCCAAATGTATTTTTAAATTCTGTCATTGTACCTGCTTCAACTGGTTCTTCTGAAACTCGTTCCATAAACCCACTATGTGAAAATGGTGCATCTAATGGCATCTACCCTACAGCAAGATCAGTGCATAACTTGGACAATGACAGAGGACAGTAGGAGGCCAAATGTAACAAATGGCCATTTATGTTGATACCAGGGATGGAGGGGTTACATTATGAGGACAGACCATGTATGAGTGTCCAGATGACCAACATGATTCAAGGTTTTGTTGGGCATGGGATTGGTGTTGGCCAGCTGTGATCCAGTTGAATTGTAGGAAGGTATAAAGAGCATAATGGTTTGATCCAGCTGAAGAAGTGGTGATTTTACTTTCTCTCAACGTCCAAATAAAGACAGAGGTGAGTTCATAGCCAGTGATCCTGAGTATTGACCTGAAAGACAGATGAGAAGATTGGAATATATTGTTGACTGCATACATCCCAGAGACAATCCTCCTGCAAAAGTTGGACTGTTTGGTTGTGGGGCCTAATTTGGGTTTTGTAAGAGAATGGAATACTTACTTACTTACTTACTTACTGCCTATTATGCCTCCTGGCATGTAGGGCAGCAACAAAGGTCCTCCACTCCTGTCTGTTCTGGGCTAGCTTCTGGACACTACCCCAGGTCAGGTCCATGTTTCCATTTCCTCCTTTACTGTTCGACGCCAGGTGATTTTGGGTCATCCTCTTTTCGTTTTCCCTTCCGTTTTCCAGAGAATGGAATAACAACAGGAAAATGTTGGAACCCTCTCTCAGCAGGTCAGGGAGGATCTGTGAAAGATAAAGAGAGTTAACAATTGTGAATAGGGAAAGGAAAGTTGGGGCCAAAGAATTTCACTCCCAATAACAAACATGTTTCCTCCAGCAGTATTTTTTTTTAAAGTATTTTTTTTAATACCAATACATTTACTTTTGTCCCTGCAAGCTAAAAATACTGAAGGCTGAATGTTATGTTGTTTAGTGGAATATCATCTTGCAAATGTCAATAGAAGTGATTGGTTTTCAATGTCTGTGGCCACCCATTGTTAAACTGACAGACTCTGTTCTTTAGAGACAATGGTGTCTGATTACTGCGGGGAAGAACCTGACTTTTTGCAAAATAGCTATTTATTCTTGCTGTCAATATCCAAAGTAACTTTTAAATGGTTTTCTACTTTCCGATATAGCATTTCAACCTAAGTAATTCATCAATCTCGTTATAGCCAATTTGCAATACGGAAACATGTTATAGCAGAACTACCTGTAGCTCTGATGGAGTGATACCAAGAGTGGTAGTGTGACAGAAACAAGGAACTGCAGATGCTGGTTTACTAAAAAAAGACACATAGTGCTGGAGTGTCTCACTGGATCAGACAGCATCTCTGGAGCACTTGGATAGGTGAAGGTTCAGGCCGGGACACATCTTCAGACTGACCTTTTGGATTGGAATTCTTCTTCAGACTGTGGCAGTTGGAATGGGATTATACTTATCTATCTGATTTATATGTTGCCAATAACAGGGCTTGGGCCCAATAGGCCAGACTATGCTAATAGAGAGATAAATCTGTGTCTAAATCTCCTATGGATGACGGGCACAAATGTTCGGTTCAGGTGCGGATAGAAAGAACAATAGACAATAGGTGCAGGAGTAGGCCATTTGGCCCTTCGAGCCAGCACCGCCATTCAATGTGATCCTGGCTGATCATTCCCCAATCAGTACCCCGTTCCTGCCTTCCCCCCATATCCCCTGACTCCGCTATCTTTAAGAGCCCTATCTAGCTCTCTCTTGAAAGCATCCATAGAACCGGCCTCCACCGCCCTCTGAGGCAGAGAATTCCACAGACTCTCTGTGAGAAAAAGTGTTTCCTCATCTCCGTTCTAATTGGCTTACCCTTTATTCTTAAACTGTGGCCCCTGGTTCTGGACTCCCCCAACATCAGGAACATGTTTCCTGCCTCTAGCGTGTCCAAACCCTGAATAATCTTATATGTTTCAATAAGATCCCCTCTCATCCTTCTAAACTCCAGAGTGTACAAGCCCAGCCGCTCCATTCTCTCAGCATATGACAGTCCCACCATCCCGGGAATTAACGCTGCACTTCCTCAATAGCAAGAATGCCCTTCATCAAATTAGGGGACCAAAATTGCACACTATACTCCAGGTGTGTTCACACTAGGGCCCTGTACAACAAGTTATTTAATTATCCAAGGTGACTAGACATGTTAGAAGTTAGAGACATGTCTGACCACCTCTCTGTTGGAATGACGAGATATGTAATTCAGTGTGTTGCAAGTCTGAACTCAGCACAGTGGTACCAATTCTCTTATTTATAAACCTGACATATAGCTACTAAATATCCAACACTCTTGCTAATTATGCATAACACCACATGTTTGTTTTTGTTACCTGCTACCAACATAAAAAGGTTTTAGTGGAGAAGGTACTAAATTATTTGTTTTGTTTAGCACTCTACACATCTCAATCATCTAGTCACCACCACGTGTGAAAAAAACCCAGTACATTCTGGAGCTAAAAGCAAAAGACAATAGACAATAAGTGCAGGAGTAGGCCATTTGGCCCTTCGGGCCAGCACCGTCATTCAATGTAATCATGGCTGATCATCCCCAATTAGTACTCCGTTCCTGCCTTCTCCCCATATCCCCTGAAATAGGGCTATTTTTAAGAGCCCTACTTAGCTCTCTCTTGAAAGCATCCAGAGAACCTGCCTCCACCGCCCTCTGAGGCAGAGAATTCCACAGAGTCACCACTATCTGTGAGAAAATTGTTTCCTCGTCTCCGTTCTAAATAGCTTACTCCTTATTCTTAAACTGTGGCCCCTGGTTCTGGACTCCCCAAACATCGGGAACATGTTTCCTGCCTCTAGTGTGTCCAAGCCCTTAACAATCTTATATGTTTCAATGAGATCCCCTCTCATCCTTCTAAACTCCAGAGTGTACAAGCCCAGCCGCTCCATTCTCTCAGCATATGACAGTCCCGCCATCCCGGGAATTAACCTTGTAAACCTACGCTGCACTCCCTCAATAGCAAGAATGTCCTTCCTCAAATTAGGGGACCAAAACTGCACAAAAGAAACATTACTGCAAATGCAGCTGACTCAAAGGGAAAGGACAAATTAATGTTTTGTCTCAAGAACAATTTATAACCTTTTCTTCCATATAGAGAAATACCCTTCCTGACAAAACCCCTTCTCCCACTTGAATGTAAAGGGTAGACACAAAAATCTGGAGGAACTCAGTGGGTCAGACAGCATCTCTGGAGAAAAGGAATAGATGATGTTTCAGGTTGAGACCCTTTTTCAGACTGAGAGTCAGGGGAAATGGAAACAAGAGATATAGACAGTGATATAGAGAGATATAGAACAAATGAAGGAATATATGAAAAAAAGTAATGATGGTAAAGGAAACAGGCCATTGTTAGCTGTGGGCTGGGTGAAAATGAGTTACAGACAATGAGTCAACAAGATATCTTTGAAGCTAGAACGACGACTTGGGTGGGGAAGGGACGGAGAGAGAGGGGATGCAAGGGTTACTTGAGGTTAGAGAAATCGATATTCATACCGCTGGGTTGTAAACTACCAAAGCAAAATATGAGCTGATGTTTCTCCAATTTGCATTTGGCCTCACTCTGATAATGGAGGAGGCCCAGGACAGAAAGGTCAGTGTGGGAATGGGAGGGGGAGTTAAAGTGTTTGGCAACTGGGGGGCAGGGAGGCTATTTTAGCCAATCAAGTTTATACTGGTTCACAGATCAATCCCAATCACTCCCCCCCCCCCCCCCTAATTTTCCCTGTAATATATTTCCATCATTTTTCCTCACCGCACCTGCCTAAACCCCACTTTCACAGGGACAATTTGGACAATTTACAGAGGACAATTAACCTACAAACCTGCATGTTTCTGGGATGTGGGAGGAGACTGGATTCCTTGGGAAACCCATGTGACAGAGGAGATTGTGCAAACTCCACACAATCAGCACCAGAGATCAGGATTGACCCTGAGTTGCTGCAGCTGTGAGATAGCAGCCCTACTGACTGTCCCAGTGTGTCCTCCAAGCATAATCATCTGCCTTCCTGTACTGGATCTGGTTTGCTGTTCAAGCAACATTTGGACTGACACAAAGTTATGCTTCAATAGAACAAACACAATGCGAAGTTAAACTCGCAAATCGGCAGTCACGAAAAACAATTAAGCACATTAATCAACATTTAAAATGCACTTGGAAAGTACATGGATAGGAAAGGGTTGGAGGGATATGGCCCATAAATAAATGGGGCAAGTTTAGATGGGGAATCTTGGTTGTCATGGACACGGTGGGCCAAAGGGCCTGTTTCCATTCTGTATCTCTAAACTAAAACTAAACTAAACTACAATCACGTACAAGTTCAATAGTTAGTGTTAGTTAGGGTGTCTTCAATTATGTTGCTGCTTTATCGAGGCAGTGTGAAGTGTCGATGGGGGGAGGTTGCTTTGTGCGATGGGCTAGCAACATCCACAACTCTCTGCAATTTCTTACGGTCTTGGGTAGAGCATTTGCCAAACGCTGTTGTGATGCATCCTGACAGGATGCCATCTAGAGTGCATCTATAGAAATTGGTATGTCATTAGCAATATGATGAATTTCCTTCACCTTCTGAGGAAATAGAGGCATCAGTGCCCACTTGACGTGGAGATGGTGGTGAGTTTCACCTTCATGATATCCCAATTACATCAGGAGGGTTTACTGCTTCAGATTGTTGTATTATTAATAAGCTGCCTTGCTTGTGAGTAGAGGAAAAAAATACCATTCCCATCTCAACAATCTCTACTTAGAATGATGAAAAGGAGCTGATGCGGAAAAATTGTACTTTTTTGGAGTAGATGAATACACAGAATTTATTCCCGGAATTCCTAACCAGGCAAAATTGTAACAAATATTGACTGTAGTATTCATTAATTGTAAAATGTTCAAACTAATAACATGAGTGTTTTGGGGTTACAGGTTTTACAAAGACAGGCAGAGCTGAGCCATAGTCTTAGTGTCCAGATGAATAAGAAGCCATTGTTGCCACCAGGTAGAGGCAGACCACAGGAGAACAGAGTTGCTTCCAAAACGGGCCCATACAAGTAAGTAAAGCTGAACCTTTTGCTGCTTGCAAAGTGGAGCTCAGGAAACGAGGAGGTAATAAGAACATGGGCGACACAGTGGCACAGCAGTAGAGTCGCTGTCTCACAGCACCTACAGCGCCAGAGATCCAGGTTCGATTCTGGCCCTCAGGTGTTTGTCTGTACGGAGTTTGTAGTTCTCCCCGTGACCACATGGGTTTGTGCCGAGAACTTTGATTTCCTCCTACACTCCAAAGACGTACGGGTTTGTAGGTTAATTGGCTTGGTATAAATGTAAAAATGATCTCTAGTGTAAGATATTATTAATGTGCGGGGATCGCTGGTCGATGCAGAATCAGTGGGTCGATGGGCTTGTTTCCGTGACGTATCCATAGCCTAAACTGATCTAAACTATACACGTGGAGTCTATTGTTAGCGATAATGGGGCAATTAGAAAGCAGAGTTGATGTGGATTTATGAATGTGGCAAATTGAGGTTTTTGACGTTGTATGTAACCAGCAGAATAGGTAAGGGAAAACCTATGAGTGTGGTGCATTTAGTATTTCGATAAGGCATCACCTTAGAAGCAATTAGGCAGAATTAGGGCACATGGTATTGGAAGTAATACACTGGTATGGATTGATGCGTGGTTAATATATGGATCAAACACATAGCAATAAACATTTTTGGGTTGGGAGATTATGACTGGTGGGGTCATTAAAGGGAGAAGGCGGGAGAATGGTGTTGAGAGGGAAAAATAGATCAGCCATGTGGTGTAGATTTGATGGGCTGAATGACTTAATTCTATGTACTCTTACAGTTTTATGGGTCCCAAAAAGGTTTGAGCTGATCACAATTGATATCCATGGTTTGGATGAAGGGACTATGTGTAGTAGTGGGTGGCAGTACACTTGAAAAGAAGATGTAGAAAATGTAAATGGGAATGTAGGCCAGATCAGGTAAATACACAAGAAGCTACGATATAATGTAATAGAACAGAGCTCAGTAGAGCACAGGAATGGACCTTTCAGCTCACAATGTCCATGCTGAACATGATACCAAGTTAATCTCGTCTGCCCACTCTTGATTCATATCCCTCCATTTCCTGCATATCCATCCACATGTCTGAAAGCCTCTTAAACACCACAATCATATCTGTTTCCACCACCACCCGTGCAGCACATTCCAGGTACTCACCACACCCTGGGTATGCTAGCAAAGAACTTCACTGTGCCTAGTCACATGTGACAATAAAGTATTCCGTTCCATATACTTCCATCAGGTCTCCCCTCATCCTCCGACGCTCCAGTACAAATAATTCAAGTTTGTCCAGGTAGGCAAAAGTGCTGGAGAAACTCAGCGGGTGCGGCAGCATCTATGGAGCGAAGGAAATAGGCAATGTTTCAGGCTGAAACCCTTCTTCAGATTTGTCCAGCCTCTCCTAACCTATATTCTCTAATCCATGCTGCTTTCTGACAAATGTCTTCTGTACCCTCCAAAGCTTTGCATTCTTCCTGTAATGGAGCCACCACAACTGCACACAATACTTCAAATGTGGTCAAAACCAAGTTTTATGAAACAGCAACATGACCTCCTCAATGTTATGGCTGGTGAAGGCAATACCATACACCTTTGTCACTCTTTCTACTTGTGATGCCACTTTCAGGGAGCCATGGACCCCAAAGTCCCTCTGCACATCAATGCTGTTAATGGTCTTGCCATTGACTGTACAGTTTCCGCTTATAGTTTGGGTTGTTTTCACTGGAACGTCAGAGGTTAAGGGGAGACCTGGGCAAAATTATGAGAGGTATAGACAGGGTAGATAGTCAGAACATTTCTCCTCAGGTGGAAATGTCAAAGAATAGAGGGAGTAGCTTTAAGTGGGGCAAAGTTTAAAGAACTTGTGCAGGGCAAGTATTTTCACACAGAGCAGTGGGTGCCTGGAATGTGTGGCGATGCAGGTGGATGACGCTGGCATTTGAAGGGGCTTTTGTATAGGCAAAAGGATATGGAGCAGATGGAGGGACATGGATCACGTACAGGCAGATGAAGTTACTTTAACTTGACATCATTGTAGGCCAAAGGGCCCGTTCACATGCTGTTCTGTTCTATGTTCAATGTTCTAAATGGACAACCTCCAGATTAACTGTGTTCTCACCCTATGTTTTGCAGAAGGGACCATCTCTAGCCTGTGCCAATCAAGCAATGTCTGGCTTTTACAGAGACCTTCCTGGAACACCTCAAGAAGCACTTGCACTATCCCTATCTCTGCTGCTTTGGGATCTCATGGTTTCAAAGCCAGCGCGAACAATAAATGTGACCTCCAGCTCAAAGCAGCTGTAAATATAGGGGAGCCGTTCTTGTAACATGCATGGCCAAAATCACAACCCAGATCTACCTAGCTCAAGTCATTTTTTTCTGAATTGAAATTGTGGGAGCATTCCCAAGGAGTATGAAGGATCACTTACATTTCGTCATTCCGTCTTCCCCTCACGGGGAGAAAGCATTGCCTTCTCCATTACCAAGTGACAGCGAGATGTCTCTGATACCTTGACTTGGGGTGGCTATTCTTCAACATTGACCTGGAATCATGAGGATCGGAAGTTGGAACTCATTCCTCCCGGATTCAGCCTTGTGCTACACTCCAACGGTGTCCATGGGAAGCCTTGGGTGAATTTCCGACCCCATTTACGACCGAGTCTAATCGCAGCATCAAATGTAAACTGTTGCCTTCGATGTTGTTTCAAACATCTTGTGAACAAAATCAATCCTGTACAACCATTGCCAGTGGTTCAAAACATAACATAAAACGTTGGTGGATTGTAAATGTTGAGAAAGAGTAGAGAGCAGCGCCGAACAACTATAAACCAGTCATCTTAACCTCAGAAGTGGAAACTTTTTTGAACTGTCAGAAGTAACTTACACGTGGGATATTATGAGTTATTAAATAGCAGCATGCATTTCTTCAACTAAACTTAGGTTTGACTAACTTGCGTTTGGTGAAAATAGGTGAAGGTAGCGTGTTTGATGTTGTGTATGTGGCAATGTAGAAAGCATAAGATAAATTATGACATGTAGAAACTGGCAAAATAAAAGCCTATTTGGAGAGAGAGGGGCAGCAAAGACATAAAATAACAGTGGAAGAAAGTAGAGATTAATTGTGGATATTATGTTTCTTTTTCCAAATGGAAGGACAGCAAATGGTAGCATTCCCTCGTGCCCTAAAACTTAATTAATAGGAATGTTCAGGTGTTGCCAGACTGACAGGTTTTCTGGACATTTAGATGTTATTCCCATGAATACTTCAATCAACCTTTAATTCACTTTTGTTTAGATGTTCATAGTGCAGTAATAGAGCAAACGTTCAAGTGAATCAAGTGTTTTAACAGAGTATGAGAAATAATTTGTTTACAAGGGTGCCGGGGTATCGGGGTCCTGGTGTATAAGGGGGTGCAGTGGAACTAGGGCCACGGTGTGTTGGAGGGTGCAATAAAATGAATGGGAACTAAGATCTGGAGCCCCAGTGTGTCGGAAGTAGCATGTGAACTATGACCCCTGTGTGTGGGAGAGAGATTGGGAACTGGGACCTCTGTGTTGGAGAGAGAATGGGAACCAGTGTGTTGGTGGGAGTGGTGGAATCAGCACTTGGTGAGCCAGATGCCAAACCGTTGATATTTCCAAGCAATCAGATAGCAGATTATTGGAGTTTTACTGTACAGGATGATATAATTTCAAAATCTTAAATGGTCTCAAATCATGGTTGTGATCTTAAATAACCAATGGGAATCTAGACAGACTGGTGGAATGGCAGATGAAATTTTAAGATCTTGATGTTTGCATGGGAATACTGAGGTGAAGAAATGTAAACTAAACAGTACATTATTAATATTGATCCTGGACAAGAAGGTGTACATATGTATGAAGGTGTCAGGACAAGCTGAGAAGAATGTTAAAGCAGCATGTGAGAACCTTGATTATTGCAGTAAAAGTATTCAGTTCAAATGCAGGTATGTTAGTGTTGAATCTTTATAGTTACTGGTTGGACAGTTCAAGGATTATAGTTAAGGGGCTGTCCCACTGCGGCGACCTAATCCTCGAGTTCTGGCGAGTTTGCCCTCGACTCACACTCGCAGCATGGTCGACACGAGGTCCTAGGAGGTCTTTGTAACTCTCCTTCATGCTCGGGAGTAGTCCCCGCGTACTCGAGGCCTCAGCTAGATCGCGGCGTAGTTTTCAACATGCTGAAAAATGCCCGCGAGTAAAAAAAGGTCGCCATGGAAAAAAATAAATGTTTTAAATACTCATAGGTTTAGTCGAAGTAGGCCGTAGTAGGTTGGTGTGTTATTCGTAGGTAATCAACGGTAGTCGAAGGTAATCAAAGGTAGTCGTAGATAGTCTTCGACATAGTCGAATGGAGGTCGTCTTCACTCTCTACTATTCTGTGTCCAATTTTCCCGAAGCGAGTCGAAGTTAGTCTTCAACATAGTCGAAGGAGGTCGAAGGAGGTCTTCCACATAGTCAAAGGAGGTCTTCAACATGATACTTTTTTTTAACTCTTCTAAACTCGCCAATTAGGTCGCCGCAGTAGGACAGCCCCTTTAGTTCTGGGGATAATTTGTTTGTGCTGAGGCTACGAGGGAGGTGCAAAATAAACCTCCTAGAATGGTTAGAGATTTGAGAGATTCTATTTAGGCAGAGGCTTCAATTCTTTGCAGAGACAAGAGAAGCTGAGTGTATTATCTTCATGGTGGAGGAGGTTAAAGGAGATTTGTGAAAAATGTCCAAATTATTGAACAGTTTTGATAGACTAGCAAGTTGAAACGTTCTCTGGTGACATGACAAAACGAAACACTGGTGCTCAAGAGGAAATGTTTTGATACAATTGATACCATGATCTGGAATGCACTGATCAAGAAAATGGAGAGAGTGCATTCAACAATAACTTTCAAAAGGGAACTTTTGAGATACTTGAAGAGCAGAAATCATCAAGAGAATGGAACTAATGGTGTAGCTCCAGCAAGGGCCATTGGGCCTGATGGATCGAATAGCCACCTCCTGTACTGTAGTGCTGAAGTACAATTCGTCAAATAACTTAGTTGAAGCTATATGACTTGGTTGAAGTCTCTTGAACTAAAATCAAAAGATGTTCTATTACCTCCCGAAAACCAATGAGTTGGATTCAGATCAGAGATTTTCAAAAAAATCTGACAAATGAACCTATTGAACATTGAATTTTGACGTACCCATGAAAGTTTAAAGAAGATTCGTTGCTTGTTATCTATTATAATTGATATTGTGCCTTTGTGCTGACTGTTATATGACCTGTGGCAAGATTTTCATGCCTCGGGAAACCCAGTGGTTGGAAAAGTGTGAGGAGGAAGAAACTAATAATGTAATTGCAATTGTCGACCAGGAGGTGTATTTCCTCCAGACTCAATAAGTTTACTATTGATATTCGCCTCTAACACATAGAGAACTGTAAGCACTCCCCCATTATCATTGTCCCTCCAAATCTTCAGCCGCCAGTAGACACCTTTGTTGACCAAGTTCATCCTCCATCAACGGACCCAGTCTTCCTCGACGACCACCATATCCATTGGGCATTCTTAACTAGCACGATCAAACGGCCATGCCACCAAAGTTAACTCTCATTTGAGTCACCACCCTTGCCATCAGACTCCCTGTTCCCACCTCACCCCTACACAACCATTATTGGCTCCTCTTCCTAGCCAATGTTGGAACTGAACTTCTCTTACCAAGCAATCTGCTCTACACATTCCTCCGCCACCTCTCCTTCCCACCCCCCAGCCCCCCCCCCCCCCCCCCCCCCCACCCCGCCCCACCTCGCAGTACTCCTCAGCCATGGCCTTACTGTTTCAGCTCGGCCTACGGATCTGTAACCGATGGAAAATGCTGTAACTGTGTTCCACAGTTAAAAGCTGTGTGATATTCTCGACATCCAATCTGCCAGGTTTTTTGACCTCTAAATATCCATATCCCCAACATAACCTCATCTTCACCTACAAAATATAGTACATTGTCCTAAAAATAGTATTCTGTCATCTTGAGGGAGAAGGTTGTGGCTTTAAGACTTGCTCCATAGATAAGGCCAAACTATCAAGGCTAATACTTCATGCCACACTTAACTGTGATTTTCTTTTGACCAGATGAGCATTCTTTAAAATCGCTGAAAATCTTTAAAACTCATCCCCTTGCTTCCAAATTCTTCCATGGCTTCACCCACCACCCCTATCCCATGCTCAATCCCCACCTCTGTAACCTCCTCTAGCTCTTCATCCCGCACTTCCCTGTAGTCCACACATTTTGATCTCTTGTCCCAGCCAAGATTTTGTTTTGTTGCTATTGCTACACCATTGGCAGAGGTGTCTTCAGCTGCCCAAGACTTAAAGCATGGAATTCTCTCCCTGAACATTCCTCTGGACCATCTTTCTTGAAACTACCATCAAAAATGTTAATTTCTGAGCCTTCAGCAGCCTTTCCTGATACTCCCCTTTCTGTCTCGGAGTCAGCAATAATTTGGGGAAGCTACTCTGAAGGATGGTAATGTTTTGCTAAGATACCAGTGCCTCATCAATGCAGACTACTGCTATCGAAGTCTAGCGGATTTAGATTATTATTCCCTAGTCCATCACACACAACATAATACATCACTGAGCAAACTCCCCAATGAACACAGTTATCCCGAGCTTCCATTCGTGATGTTCAGCTGATCTTGGCTGGTTGGAGGAAGCCAATGTGGTCTAGGTCAGTAATTGGAGCGAGGGAGGGCTGGTGATTGGGAAGGGGTCCTTGGGAGGAGATTCCTTTGTAATTGTTGGCGCTGAGCTGACCAGACAAGGCATCGATGACCTTCTGCAAATATCTTCCACCATTGCTCATTCTGTTCACTTATCCAGCCCGGCATGAGTCAACATGACGTCCATTCTCAAGCTTTGCAAGATCTTAGGAGCATCGCTGACCTTGTTTGCCTCACTCTACTAACTGATTGGAAAGGACTTGTGGAGAGGGAATGGGGGTGATGGTGATGATTCATATTTTTGGCCCTCTGCTTCTTCCATTTGGATTTTAAATCCAACAATAAAAGCATATGTTTACATGGAAGTGGGCCTAGATTTCAGGGAGATTAACTAAATCGCCTTTAACTGTTTATAGATAATATGTGGGTTGCATCAAGCAGATCTGAGGAATTATTTGTTTCATCCACATGTGCTACTTCTGAATTGTGTGTAACTGGTGAAAACAAAGGAAGTACTTGAACACCATAACTTGTGCCTTCACATTATTTATTAATTTAATAAAGTTAATGCTGTGCTGAAGCTTGCGTGTTGCCTGGAGCGACTGATTCATCCTAAATATACACCTGGTACCATTAATCATCCTTTAAAATTCCGCAGGGCAGGAGCAGGCAGAAACAATGATTCTGCCAGGACAATCTTGTTGGTGGATTTTGGGAAGGTTAGAAGCGGGAAGGGCAGGGCTGAGAATGATAAGGTTGGAGGCGACAAGATTAGAAACAGTCTGGGATATGATGGCCTGTATGTAGCGTCATGATTGAGGGGTGAGTATGATGAAATATTTGAGGACTGGGGCTTGACCTCAGCACAATGCAGGTCAACCTGCCACTGACCTTATTGGGGTCTTGTCTTAATTTAGCTTAGAGATGCAGCGCGAAAACAGGCCCTTTGGCCCACCGAGTCCGCTACGACCAGCGACCCCCGCACATTAACACTATCCTACACACACTAGGGACAATTTACACATACCAAGTATACAAACCCAAGCCAATTAACCTACAAACCTGTACGTCTTTGGAGTGTGGGCGGAAACCGATGATCTCAGAGAAATTCCACGCGGTCACGAGGAGAACGTACAAACTCCGTACAGACAGCACCCGCAGTCAGGATCAAACCTGCGTCTCTGGCGCTGTAAGGCAGCAACTCTACCGCTGTTGCACCGTGCAGCCCTTGTCTAATGAGACTATACAATATTGATTTCAATTTATCACTGAAGGTGACTGGCAGAATGATTTTTCTGTGCCTATTACTTATATGCCCAAAGTTAGGCCATGGGTTCTCTCCTGTAGAACTACTAATGTAATCTCCTGTGGTCCCAAGACTCTTTATTCTTGGCTTCTTTTGTAACATCTTGCAACATTTTGTTACTGTCACGTCTCTGGAATTATTTGGGTTTGTGCACCGCATTCATATCTTTTGTCTCATTCATTATTTTAAGCAGAACCAGCAGGTTGGATATCATATATTTAGTCTTGGATCAATTTAATTTCAGGCACCTTTGTGCCTGAAATTAAAAGTGTGAATCTGTCTCTAATAGTTCTCCCAAAATAATTCTATTAAACTCAATCTTTGGCAAGTTTTCACAATGTTGATCTGTTCAGATCATATGATTCACCAACATCTTGTCACCTCATGTTAAATTAATCTCCCTCGAGGGGATTCGTGGTTAAGATAGACACAAAATGCTGGAGTTACTCAGTGGGACAGGCAGCATCTCTGGATAGAAAGAATGGGTGATGTTTTGGGTCGAGACCCTTTTTCAGACCCTTCTTCTTTTTGTGGTTATTGGTACTTAAGAAATTACTACAACTTTGTACCATCTGGCTTATTCTGTACAAATAGAGCAAACTTGATTTTTCTTCTAAAATAAAAACAAAACATGCTGGGAATATTTAGTAGGTGTGGGAAGAGAAACAGAACTAGTATTTCGTGGACACTTTGACAGAACTGAGAAGGGGACAGGAGAAGTTTGTTAAGCGGCATGATGGCGCAGCCGTAGAGCTGTAAATGTAAAATGTATGAAAGGTCTCAATGTAAAATTGTCCCTGGTGTGTGCAGAGTAGTGTTCATGTGCGGGGATCACTGGTTGGGTGGCTGAAGGGCCTGTTTCCACGCTGTTTCTCAATGCTAAAACGAATTAACTGCAGGATGAGTGAAGAGAGAGAGAGGGACTCAGAAAGGGCAAAACTGGGGTCACCATGGGGAGAAATTGTAAACAGGGTTATCTGGCCAATTAGATAATTTATCTCATTGACCAGATAACCTTTTATGGAGCATTTATGGAGGGAGAACAAACACAAAAGAACACAGATAAATGAAACATAAAATGCCGGAGAAAGACGGGTCAGAAACTATCTGTGGAGGACATAGATAGGGGACGTTTTGGGTTTGGACTTTGCATCAGTCACGTATCCAAGTCCTCCAGAGATGCTGCCTGACCAGTTGTGTTACTCCAGTGCTTTGTGTCTTTTTTTTGTAAATCAGCATCTGCAGTTCCTTGCATCTCCATAGACAAAAGAATGTAGGAGTCTTGAAATGCAGAGCAAGAAGACTTGCTAGGCAAATCAGGTTGGGCATGTGTTCCACTACCAGAGGAAAGAAATGGTGGGGAGAAGGTGAACTCCTCTGACTAAGGACATTCTTCCTCATCCTCATTCTAAAGGCACATCCTTTTATTCTGAGGCTGTGCCCTCGGGTTCTAGCCCCACTATTGGAAACAGTCGGTTTCCATGTCTACTCTATCTACACCTTTCATTATCTGGTACGTTTCAATGAGATGCCCTCTCATCCTTCTAAACTCCAGCGAGTACAAGCACAGAGTCATCAAACGCTCATTCCTGGGATCATTCACATATATACATAGCTCTGCTGATACTTCTGAATCTCCTAGGTTGTTACAAATTTGAAGTGTTACAGGGGGCTTTACCCCAGACATAGACCCTCAATGTCTTGTAGGAGAATGATCCTAGACTGCAGTGCTTTCAACATTCTGTACTGTACAGCTCCAGTGTATCCCTCCCATTCCCATTCCCACACTGACCTTTCTGTTCTGGACCTCCTCCATTGCAACGGTGAGGCCATACACAAATTGGAGGAACAGCACCTCATATTTCGCTTGGGTAGTTTACAACCCAGCTGTATGAATGTCAAATTCTCTAATTTTAGGTAAATTTTACATACACACCCCTCGCTTTTCCCCCTTTGCCCTCAACCTTCCCCCTCTAAAAGTCAGTTAACCAGTTGCACATTTTTCAACGATGCACCCCTCTTGGGATCACATTGTTCACACCAACAATTGGCCTCTCAGGGAAACGCCCTGCCCCTGGTCATCTGTTGCCGGCCATGCTTTTTCCTGGTCTTTTCTTGCTTCCAGTCCTCCTCCCTACAATCAATCTGAAGAAGGCTCCTGGATGTTAACTTCATAGATGACCTGTCAAGGACCCAGCTCACAGATGTAAGGACGAGGAATGTGTGCCAGCGACACTAATTTTTCTTAGCAGTTTAAAGAGATTCAGAATGCCACCAAATATCCTAACACATTTCCACAGACTTGTCGTACCGAGTATCCTGACTGGTTACATCGTGGCCTGGCACAGTAATTTCAACACACAGGAATGCAAGAGAATGCAGCAAATGACCCTGCGGTCATCTCCCTCCTAAACAGGTATACCATTTTGGATACTGTTGAGGGAGATGGCTCATCAGGGGAATGCAGCAGCAGCCAGGTTCATGGCACCATGGGTGGCTCTGCAGCACATGAGGGGGGAAAAAAGAGGGGAAGGGCAATAGTAATTGGGGATTCAATTGTCAGGGGAATAGATAGGCGTTTCTGCGGCCGCAAACGAGACTCCAGGATGGTATGTTGCCTCCCTGGTGCAAAGGTCAGGGATGTCACTGAACGGCTGCAGAACATTCTGGAGGGGGAGGGTGAACAGCCAGTTGTCGTGGTGCATGTTGGCACCAACGATATAGGTAAAAAAAGGGATGAGGTCCTACAAGGTGAATTTAGGGAGTTAGGAGATAAACTTAAAAAGTAGGACCTCAAAGGTAGTAATCTCCGGATTACTACCAGTACCACGGGCCAGTCAGAGTAGAAATAGGAGGATAATGCAAATGAATACGTGGCTTGAAAAGTGGTGCAAGGGGGAGGGATTCAAATTTTTAGGGCACTGGGACCAGTTCTGGGGGAGGTGGGACCGGTACAAACAGGACGGTTTGCACCTGGAATGGAATGGAACCAATGTTCTTGGGGGAGTGTTTGCTAGTGCTGTCGGGGAGGATTTAAACTAATGTGGCAGGGGGATGGGTACAAGAGCAGAGAGGCAGGAGGGTGTAAAATGAGGGTAGAAGCATTAGGTAGCAAGGTGAAAAGTAAAAGTGGCAGACAGACAAAACCAGGGCAAAAATCAAAAAGGTCCACTTTTCAGCTAAATTGTATAAGGGGTAAGTGCGTTGTAAAGACAAGCCTGAAGGCTTTGTGTCTCAATGCAAGGAGTATTCGTAATAAGGTGGACGAGTTGAAAGTGCAGTTAGATATTAATGATTATGATATAGTTGGGATCACGGAGACATGGCTCCAGGGTGACGTAGGCTGGGAGCTGAACATCCAGGGATATTCAATATTCAGGAGGGATAGAGAGAAAGGAAAAGGAGGTGGGGTAGCTTTGCTGGTTAGAGAGGAGATTAACGCAATGGAAAGGAAGGACATTAGCTTGGAGGATGTGGAATCGGTATGGGTAGAGCTACAAAACACTAAGGGGCAGAAAACGCTGGTGGGTGTTGTGTACAGGCCACCTAACAGTAGCAGAGAAGTTGGGGATGGTATCAAACAGGAAATTAGAAATGCGTGCGACAAAGGCAAAACAGTTATAATGGGTGACTTCAATCTACATATAGATTGGGTTAATCAAATTGGCAGGGGTGCTGAGGAAGAGGATTTTTTTTGGAATGTATGCGGGATAGTTATCTAAATCAACATGTAGAGGAACCAACGAGAGAGCAGGCTATTTTAGACTGGGTTTTGAGTAATGAGGAAGGGGTAATTAGCCGTCTTGTACGTGCCCCCTTGGGCAAGAGTGACCATAATATGGTTGAGTTCTTCATTAGGATGGAGAGTGACATTGTTAATTCAGAAACTAAGGAAGACATAAATAATCTGCCGGAAATAGCAGGGGACTGTGGGTCAAAGGAGGAATTGAGTGAAATCCAGGTCAGTCGGGAAGTGGTGTTGGGTAAATTGAATAGATTAAAGGCCGATAAATCCCCAGGGCCAGATAGGCTGCATCCCAGAGTACTTAAGGAAGTAGCTCAGGAAATAGTGGATGCATTAGTGATAATCTTTCAAAACTCTTTAGATTCTGGAGTAGTTCCTGAGGATTGGCGGGTAGCAAATGTAACCCCTCTTTTTAAGAAGGGAGGGAGAGAGAAAACAGGGAATTACAGACCAGTTAGTCTAACATCGGTAGTGGGGAAACTGCTAGAGTCAGTTATTAAAGATGGGATAGCAGCACATTTGGAAAGTGGTGATATCATTGGACAAAGTCAGCATGGATTTACAAAAGGTAAATCATGTCTGACGAATCTTGTGGAATTTTTTCGAGGATGTAACTAGTAGCGTGGATAAGGGAGAACCAGTGGATGTGGTATATCTGGAATTCCAGAAGGCTTTCGACAAGGTCCCACATAAGAGATTAGTATACAAACTTAAAGCATACGGTATTAGGGGTTCAGTATTGATGTGGATAGAGAACTGGCTGGCAAACAGGAAGCAAAGAGTAGGAGTAAACGGGTCCTTTTCACAATGGCAGGCAGTAACTAGTGGGGTACCGCAGGGCTCAGTGCTGGGACCCCAGCTATTTACAATATATATTAATGATCTGGATGAGGGAATTGAAGGCAATATCTCCAAGTTTGCGGATGACACTAAGCTGGGGGCAGTGTTCGCTGTGAGGAGGATGCTAGGAGACTGCAAGGTGACTTGGATAGGCTGGGTGAGTGGGCAAATGTTTGGCAGATGCAGTATAATGTGGATAAATGTGAGGTTATCCACTTTGGTGGCAAAAACAGGAAAGCAGACTATTATTTAAATGGTGGCCGATTAGGAAAAGGGGAGATGCAGCGAGACCTGGGTGTCATGGTACACCAGTCATTGAAAGTAGGCATGCAGGTGCAGCAGGCAGTGAAAAAAGCGAATGGTATGTTAGCTTTCATAGCAAAAGGATTTGAGTACAGGAGCAGGGAGGTTCTACTTCAGTTGTACAGGGTCTTGGTGAGACCACACCTGGAGTATTGCGTACAGTTTTGGTCTCCAAATCTGAGGAAGGACATTATTGCCATAGAGGGAGTGCAGAGAAGGTTCACCAGACTGATTCCTGGGATGTCAGGACTGTCTTATGAAGAAAGACTGGATAGACTCGGTTTATACTCTCTGGAATTTAGGAGATTGAGAGGGGATCTTATAGAAACTTACAAAATTCTTAAGGGGTTGGACAGGCTAGATGCAGGAAGATTGTTCCCGATGTTGGGGAAGTCCAGGACAAGGGGTCACAGCTTAAGGATAAGGGGGAAATCCTTTAAGACCGAGATGAGAAAGACTTTTTTCACACAGAGAGTGGTGAGTCTCTGGAACTCTCTGCCACAGAGGGTAGTTGAGGCCAGTTCATTGGCTTTATTTAAGAGTGAGTTGGATGGGCCCTTGTGGCTAAGGGGATCAGAGGGTGTGGAGAGAAGGCAGGTACGGGATACTGAGTTGGATGATCAGCCATGATCATATTGAATGGCGGTGCAGGCTCGAAGGGCTGAATGGCCTACTCCTGCACCTAATTTCTATGTTTCTATGTTTCTGCAGCAAATAATTGACTTATCCTGGTCTAACGTGGGCACTGGCCTCCTCATCATCAAAAACAACTTAATGTCGTACAGTGTCAAGAAGGCGGCAACTAACATCAAGCAGGCCCACACCTGGGCCATACCCTCTTTTCCTGAAATCCCAAAGCAACAGGTTCAGGAGCAGCTATTTTACTGTACGATCAGATTCTCAAACCAACCTGCAGAATAATCTCACCTCATCCATGGAGCACAATGGGACCACCTCTTGAACCCCTATGGATTTGCTTTTACCCACCAATTGTATATTTTACTAATGTCTTGTTTGAGAGGGAACTGCAGATGCTGGAAAAATCGCAGGTAGACAAAAGTGCTGGAGAAACTCAGCGGGTGAGGCAGCATCTATGGAACGAAGGGATAGGTGACGTTTCGGGTCGAAACCCTTCTTCAGACTCATGTCTTTTTTTTTCCCACCATCTCTTTTCTTCTTAATGCCTTGCAGAATTTAAGTGAGTTTTATCTATAAAATTGTGTTTTTGTGTATCGTCTGAGTCTATCTACCAGTGATACTGCTTGTACCTGAACCTCACCAGACTTGTGCATTTGACAATAGGCTCGACTTGGCTTGAGAGTTGAGAGGGACAATATCCAGTATAAAAAGGACAGGAGTGAGACATGGGGCGAGCAGATGATAGGTGGACTGTGAAGGGGCATCAGCTGGGAGGATGAAGACATGGAAGGGTTTCGGCCCAAAACTTTGCATATTCCTTTGCTCCATAGATGCTGCCTCACCCGCTGAGTTTCTCCAGCACTTATATCTACCTAAAGACAGAGGCAGTTGGGTGAAGTTTGAAGGGTGTAGGAATGCTGGTTTACTGAAGGGCACAAAATGCTGGAGTAACTCAGCCGGCGAGAAGCGGGCCCAATTCGCCGCCTCGGCCAGTGAGGCCAGTGCAGAGTGAGCGGTCAAGACGAGGTGGTCGAGTCGGAGCCCCCACAGACACGGGCAGGTCAGAGCCTCGAGATTGGGTCACAGACAATAAAAGGGGACCCGATGTGTGGGGAGAGGAAGGGATGAGTACTTTATGTAACTTTGTCGATGCCTTTGTGGCGATCACTGCACCTAGTTTTGGTGCTGAAACAGTTTTTATCCACGAGTAGTAGCTCTACTCAACAGCTAAAAATCTGTAGCCTCCCTTTGATCTGGTATTTTGTTGGTTCACATGCTTGATCAATGGTGTTTTATTATTATTAATGTTTAGTGTTTTCTGAGTCATTCGTAACTGTCACTGTATGTCATGTTGTTACTTGTGGGCGGAGCACCAAGGCAAATTCCTTGTATGTGAATACTTGGCCAATAAATTTACTTACTTACTTAGCCGGGTACAAGTGACAATAAAGTATCTGAGTTGAATGATCAGGCAAGATCACATTGAATGGCGGTGCAGGCTCGAAGGGCCGAATGGCCTACGCCTGCACCTATTGTCTATGTTTCTATGGTCGAGGGGGAGGGATATCAGGGATGAAGGTGGAGGCAGTGGTTGGAGGGTTAATAAGAGTTACACCTTAAATATATTTGTCACTGCTCTGCTTTAAAAACAACCACAGGCAGCAGGTGACCAGAGTAAATGAGGAAGGTTTGCAGCAAAGACACTGTTGGATCTCTTTGGCTTTGCAGGCTGGGGAAGATCATCCTGCGGGCGGAACCTTCGAGCGGAGCTCGGGAAGGAGGCGGCGCCGGCGGACACTTCCGGTCACGGACCGACGGAGCGGCGGCGGCGGCGGCGAACAGACGGGACTTCCGGCCGGCGCGCAGACGGTAAAAACCTGGAATTAAAATGTCATAAAGGTGTAGAGATGGAGGCGGCGGGCAGTGGGCGACCCCCCCCCCCCCCCTCACTCTCTCCCCACTGAACCACGGTTCCCGTCCCCCCCATCATCCCATTCCCCCCCCCCATCATCCCATTCACTCTCCACCCCGCGCCCCTCTACCCCCTCTACTCCCCCCCACACACACACACAGGCCCCTCTACTCTCCCCCCTTCTCTCCCTGCAGGCTGGGGCTGGGGCTGGACCTGTGGCCAGGCCTCCTCTCCTCGCCCCCTAAACTCACGCCTCTTACCAACCCCCGCTCCCCCCGTCCCCTTCCCCACTCTCTCTCCGCCTCCCCCGTCTCCTTCACTCCCACTAAACCCTCTGCCTCCACGCTACCCACCCCCCCCCCCCATCTCCATCCCCATTACTCTCTCACCCCCTCCGCCCCCCATCTCCCCCCCCCCCCCA
Organism: Okamejei kenojei; assembly: GCA_035221665.1. Taxonomy (NCBI): domain Eukaryota; kingdom Metazoa; phylum Chordata; class Chondrichthyes; order Rajiformes; family Rajidae; genus Okamejei; species Okamejei kenojei. The sequence goes on along the minus strand of CM069141.1, from coordinate 65,410,319 downwards.
TCTTCTCCCATGACAAATGAGGCAATTGTTTTTTATTTTTTCTCATTGGGAGTTTGGAATTCTTCCACAAAGAGTGTTGGAAACAATATTTTAATACTGAGTCAGGTTGATTGTTGATAAACAAGGAGGTGAAATGTGACTGGGGGATGGGATGAGGTTGTAGGCAGTGGTGTGAAATTGAGAAAGTCAGATCAGTCACAATCCTATTGAATTGCAAAGCAGATTTGAGGGGCCATATGGCCTGGTCCTGCTCTTCATTTGTGCAAAAACTGTTTCCGCATCAAGATTTGCAAGGTACAGGATTTGTGGTACCAAGTGAGACGTTTAATAGGTGGAAATAAATACCTGTAGTTTTGTTTACCTGCTCCTCGCGCCACCCCATATACAGATTAGAAGCAGAACACTGGAGCAAATTCACAGGGTTTAGAGGAAAGAGGAAAAGCAACATTTGGATACTTCTCTTTCAACATCAAGATCTGACACACAGTTACTTATACCTCTCCTGCAGGATGCAATCAATGTTCAAAAGAACAGCATTCTCCTGCCTCCCAGGTGCCTCATCATTCACTCCGTTTCTCTTTTATTTAAAAGTAGTATCAGTGAAAGCAGAAATTCTCAAGAGGCAGAGTAACATTCAAAAAGAAAAAGCTGAGAAGAATAAGAACTCTGAGTATCCATGTGCTTCCCCTCAGCAAATGATTAACAATTGCTTTAACAATAGTAAGCATGTCATGTTGTGATCACTCACATACTTCCATCCTACACACCAGAGACAATTTACTGAAGCCAATTAACCCATGTCTTTGGTATGTGACATGAAACCTGAGAGAGCCCACGCTGTCACAGGGAGAACATACAAACTCTGTCCCGACAGCACCTTCAGTCAGGATCGAGCCCGGGTCTCTGGGACTGTGAGGCAGCTGCTCTACCGCTGCGCCGCTTTGCTGAAAGATCCCCCAGCACTGCCGAAACCCAGGAATGAAGCGGGGACCAGAGGGAGAGAGGAAGACAATGGGATAAGTGTTGGCTGCCAGAAGCAAAGAGCTTGCACCCATACAATGAGATATAACTCCCACAGTCTTTATTGTAATACAGAGTGCCAGTAATGAGTTTCTGACCAGACAGATGAGCGGTTTTGCAATAGTTAAAATCTGGGAGAAAACTCATTGTCAAGACAAGTCAAGTCAAGAGGGTTTATTGTCATGTGTCCCAGATAGGACAATGGCATTCCTGCTTGCTGCAGCACAACAGAATATTGTAGGCATAAATACAGAACCGATCAGACCCTATATATATATATATATATACATATAAATAAACAGATAAAGTGCAATAGGCTGTTATAGTTTAGAGTTTGTTTGAAGTTGTGTTTAATAGTCTGATGGCTGTGGGAAAGAAGCTGTTCCTGAACCTGGATGTTGCAGATTTCAGGCTCCTGTACCTTCTACCTGATGGCAGCGGAGAGATGAGTGTGTGGCCAGGATGGTGTGGGTCCTTGACGATGTTGGCAGCCTTTTTGAGGCAGCGACTGCGATAGATCCCCTCGATGGTAGGGAGGTCAGAGCCGGTGATGGCCTGGGCAGTGTTTACAACTTTTTGCAGCATTTTCCACTCCTGGACGCTTGTTGCCGAGCCAAGCCACGATGCAACCGGTCATCATGCTCTCTACTGTGCACCTGTAGAAGTTCGAGAGAGTCCTCCTTAACATACCGACTCTCCGTAATCTTCTCGGGAAGTAGAGGTGCTGATGTACTTTCTTTATAATTGCATCAGTGTTCTGGGACCAGGAGCGATCTTTGGAAATATGCATGTCCAGGAATTTGAAGTTCTTGACCCTTTCCACCATCGACCCATTGATATAAACAGGATTGTGGATTCCTATCCTACCCCTTCGAAAGTTCACAATCAGTTCCTTGGTTTTGCTGGTGTAGAGAGCCAGGTTATTGTGTTGGCACAATTTGGTCAATCGGTTGATCTCACTTCTATACTTTGACCCGTCCCCATCAGTGGTTCATCCCACAACAGTGGTGTCGTCGGCGAACTTGATGATGGAGTTCGCACTATGACCGGGCTACGCAGTCATGAGTATACAGTGAGTACAGCAGGGGGCTGAGCACGCAGCCTTGAGGTGCTCCCATGCTGATTGTTATCGAGGATGACACACTTCCACAAATACGGGCAGACTGTGGTCTGTGAATGAGGAAGTCGATGATCCAATTGCAGAGGGATGCGCAGAGACCCAGATCTGAGAGCTTGGTAACCAGCTTGGAGGGGATGATGGTATTAAATGCCGAGCTGCAGTCAATGAATAACAGCCTGACATATGAGTTTTTGTTGTCCAAGTGGTCCAGAGTGGAGTGGAGGGCCAGCGAGATCGCATCCACCGTTGATCTGTTGTGGCGGTAAGCGCCATGATCAACCTCTCAAGCACTTCATCACCACAGGCGTTAGTGCCACTGGTCGATAGTCATTGAGGCATGTCACCTTGTTCTTCTTGGGCACTGGTATTATTGATGCCCTTTTGAAGCAGGTGGGAACCTCAGACCTCAGAAGTGAGAGGTTGAAAATGTCCATAAAGACTCCAGCCAGTTGGTCCGCACAGGTTTTTAAAACACGACCGGGTATACCATCAGGTCCAGGCACTTTCCAAGGGTTCACCCCTCTGAAGGATCTTCCTACGTCGCCATCTGGACTGTGACCGAAATACCATCACGGCAATTGGGGGCTCAGGAAGGCACATCAGTGTTCTCCCTATCAAAGCGTGCGTAAAACGCATTGAGCTCGTCAGGGAGTGATGCTTCGCTGACATTTGAGCTGCCTCCTGATTGTTCCCAAATGTTTTTATTTTTCCCCCTGTATAAGATTCTACCGTGCTGTTTCTCTCTGCCACTGTGTGACTTCTTCAGATGTGAGCTGGTATTGAATGTGTTGACACATCTACCAGGAGACGCCTTCAGAGGAAAGCTCAGTCGAACCTCACCTTCCATTCACAGCAGGATCACTGAACATTCATTTTCCCTTTCCTCAACTCATCGTCATCAGGACCTGGGGTCTAAATGCAGCACCTATTATAACCCTGATGGATATAAACTAAATATTAATCAACAGGGATTAATCCGATTAAAAGTATTACAACATGTTTACCTTAAATTGTCCAGAAATCCAAAAATGGAAGTCTCCTTGAACAGACAGCAGAAGCGAATGCTTTGACTACAGCGAATTTGATTACAGAAAATGAACGTCTGATGAGTATGCTGACTAAAACAGCCGAGAAATGTACTGAGCTAGAAGGACATCAGAGAAGGCAAAATCTGAGAATTGTAGGGATTCCTGAGGGTCGAGAGAATATCGACGGCCCTCGAGAGTTCACTGCTAAATTACTCAAAGAAGTCTTATCTCTGGAAGAGATGCCTTTATTAGCTCGTGCTCACAGAGTCAGTAGACGTCAGACCAGACCCGGCGCTCCTCCCAGGCAAATGATCATTAAAGTACAGTTTTGATTTTGTTCTGGATGAGATTATGCGGAAAGCTTCGAAAACTAAAAACTTGACATTTGAAGGTCAAAGGATTAGTATTTATCGAGACTATCCACCAGAGGTCGCCAGGAAACGAAAAGCATTCAATGAAGCCAAAAGTCTTATGCGTGGAGTAGAAAATCTGAGATACGGTTTGAACTACCCAGCGACTTTAAGAGTTTCTTATAAGAAAGTGGAGTACTTTTTTAAGACCCCAAACACAGCATTGGAGTTTGCTCAGCAGTTCAAGACTTGAAGAATACCTACAAGCAAGTTATACTGACTTTTACCATCTTCAGATACTCAACATGAACTTTTAATATTTACTGAGACTCTTCAAGAGGATATTGGACTTGATGGAATAGACAATGTCGAATGGAATGGAGGGGAATAAAACAAGATTTGACAACGTCATCTGGATATCTGGACATTGATAATTAGTTCTAACATATAACTAACAAAAATAATTAATACACACATTAAGATTATAATACGGTTTTATTATCAGTTTTTTCCCACCCTATTTTTTTATTAATTAGGAATGTCTATTATTACTAATCACTATTACTAATAATTAATAACTAATTTTTCCCTTTTTTGAACTGAATTAATTGTATGTTTATTCATCTTTTTATATAGCCTTTGTATTTTTTATGTCTAATATTAGTTAGATTTCTAAGTTAGCTTTAGATATTGATATTTTTAAAGGAAGAACCTTTTTTTTTATTCTTCCTCTTTTCTCTTTTTCTCTCCCCTTCCTGGTTTTTTTTTTTTATTATTATTCCCCCCCCCCCCCCCCCCTTTTTTACATTATATATATTATACCCCCGTTAAAATATTGTTAAGGAATAGTAATTCCCTAATTCCAGGAGCTGGTCGTGTTGATAACATCGATGACGGAAGTCGTTAGATATATAGTCATCTTAATATGGCTGGCACAAACTACATCGATTCTAGATGTAGTTCTTTTTTCTTTTACACACAGTACTTCTATTTATTTTCTTTCTATCTTTTATATCTATAGTAATTTTTGGTTTGATTGGAGTAATATAATGTACCAAGGGAGATATATTCATGAGGGGCAAAAAAGAGATTTAAACTACATCCACTCGGGGTTCAGGTGTAAGGTTGGGTTTATCGCGCTGATCCTTAGATCCTGCAGATCCCCATAAATCTAAAATGCAAGACTTAAAAAGAAATACGGGGAATGAGGGATTAACATTCTGCAGTTGGAATGTTAAAGGTATTAATGAACCGATAAAGAGAGGAAAAGTATTGACATACTTAAAGGCAAGTAAAGCTGATGTAATTTACATTCAAGAGACATTCAAGAGACATTTACATTCTAAAAAAAGAGGCGGAAAACAGGTTGAAAGCTAAATGGATAGATAAAATATATCACTCTTCTTTTACACATAAATCAAGAGGCGTAGCAATATTATTTCGTAAAGGTACTTTATTTAAGCATACATTAACCATAGATGATAAAGATGGTAGATATATTATTGTGATAGGAGAATTAAATACAGACAAAGTAATTCTTGTTAATATATATGGACCAAATTTTGATAGTCCATTGTTTTTTAAAAAAAAGTATTTAATAATATTCCGGAATTAACACAATATAATTTGATAATTGGTGGAGATTTCAACTGTACATTAGACCCTTACTTAGACAGATCTACAAAAACAAAGAAAAAACAAATCACGTTCTAGTGATTTGCTAAATGCATATATGCAAACAACCACATTAAAGATGTTTGGAGAACAGAAAATCCTACAGGACGAGAATATTCTTTTTACTCCCCAGTACATAAAACTTACTCAAGAATAGATTATTTTTTGGTGGATGCAAAACTTATCTCACTTACTTATGAAGCTAAATATGATAATATAATAATCTCAGATCACGCTCCAGTAACGTTTAAAATTAAAATTAATAATAAAATAGAAAATTTAAGACAGTGGAAATTTAACCCACAAATTTTTAAAAAACAAAGCCACTCAGGAATATATCATAACTCAAAACTTTTTTTGAAATAAATGATCAACCAGAGATATCGCGTTCTTTATTGTGGGAAACATTTAAGGCATATCTTCGAGGAATAATGATTTCTTCACAAGCATTTGACAATAAAAAGACTCGGAAAGAACAACAAGATCTAGAAAAAGGAGATTAAGGAATTAGATATACAGAATGCAATAAAACCAGATACGACATTACATAATAAAATTGTTATATTGAAATATAAATTAAATAAAATATATACAGATCAAGTGATAAAATTTTACCAACATACTAAACAATTACAGTTTGAATTTGGGGATAAGCCCCAAAAACTGCTGGCTCGACAATTAAGGAAAATTGAAGCGGAAAAAATTATACATAGGATTAAATCACAAAATGGTGATTTATTAATACAACCTAAAGATATTAATGAAAGATTTATGCAATATTATAAAAATTTATACACTGCTAAAAACAACAGTAAGTAAAATAGAAATAGATGCATTTATAAAAAAATGTAACTTGAAAGGACTGGATTTACAAAATAGAAAATTATTAAATGCTGATATTTCAATAAATGAAATTAAAGAATCTATTAGATCATTAAAAAACGGTAAAACACCAGGACCTGATGGTATAGGTTCGGAATTTTATAAAACATTTCATGAAATATATAGTTCCATAATTAAAATCACTATATGAACAGATATATACAGAACAGAAGCTTCCAGATACATTGAACAAATCGATTATAACACTCATACCTAAAATAAAATAAAGACTTAGACGAACCAGGATCATATAGAGCAATAGCTCTATTAAATACAGATCAAAAGATATTAACAACAATATTAGCAAAAAGATTGAGTTCAATTGTTGATGAATTAATACATCCGGATCAAACTGGATTTATACCAAAACGATATTCTTCATATAATCTAAGACGATTGTTTAATATTATATATTCGAAAAGAAGTGATAAAAAAGATTTAGTAGTTTATTTCGCTTGATGCAGAAAAGGCTTTTGACCAAGTGGAATGGCCCTATTTATTTTCGGTGATGGAAGCTTTTAAATTAGGAGAGGAGTTTTATTACTTGGATTAAATTATTATATGCAAATCCAATAGCTAGAATAACAACAAATCGAATGTTATCAATTAAATTTAATTTATCACGAGGTTGTAGGCAAGGTTGCCCTTTATCACCTTTATTTGTTTGCATTAGCAATAGAACCACTTGCTCAGAGGGTAAGACTACACCCGGAAATATATGGATATGATACCGCAAATACTAAGAATAAAATTTCCTTATATGCAGATGATGTATTACTTTATATCACTCAACCAGAAATAAGTATTCGAAATTTGTTAAAACTAATAACGGAATTCGGATCACTTTCAGGATACAGTATTAATTGGAATAAAAAGTGAACTTATGCCTATAACAATGAATAAGTTACATATATTACAACAATTTCCTTTTAAGATAACAAATGAAAATATTAAATATCTTGGGATTTTTGTTACAAAAAGATTTAATTCTCTATTTAAATCTAATTTTCCCCCCCATTACTAGATAAATTAAATAAGAATATTTCATACTGGAAAAGTTTACCTATTTCGATGATAGGGAAAATTAATGCAATAAAAATGATTTTTTCTTCCACAATTATTATATTTATTTCAATTAATCCCGATATATCTTCCAAAAATTTTTTTAAAAAAAGTAGATTCTTTAATTACGAATTTTTATTTGGGATTATAAGATTCATAGAATAAATAAAAAAACATTTATGTAAGTCTAAAATAAATGGAGGATTAGCGTTACCAAACTTGATGTTTTATTACTGGGCAGTTAATATTAAAAACATGAATTTTTGGTTAGGAGAAATAGATAATAAACCAAAATTGGTTAAGTATGGAAGAAGAAGATTTGTCTCCATTAGAAATTAGCTCTATAAATATTTGCTAATATTAATGTAGCTAAGAAAGTTTATAGTGAAAATCCGATAATAGAAAATAGAATCCGCATATGGAAACAAATAAAGAAAGCATTAAAACTAAAATCTATACCAATAAGTCTTAAGATTGTTAATAATTTTATGTTTAAACCTTCGATTTTTGGATAAGGCTTTTTTACAATGGAAAAATAAAGGAATTTCTAAGATGGGTGATCTTTATAAGGAAAATACTTTTCTTTCATTTCAAGAGTTGCAAACAAATTTATGGGCCTACATAATAAAGAATATTTCAGATATTTACAAATTAGAAACTATGCCTCTGTAAATATATATGAATTTAGAAATAGAAAAATAGAAATTTTAGATGAATGTTTGAATAAACATCCAAATATGGAAAAAATGATATCATATATATATAATATTTTACTGGAAAACGATACTCCATCAACAGAAATATACAGAGAATCTTGGGAAAAGGAATTAGGCCAAATAATAAGACCAGAAATATGGGATGAAAGTTTACAACATATACATATTGTTCATTAAACGCTAAACATTCTCTTATACAGTTTAAAATATTACATAGATTACATTACTCTAAATCTAAATTACATAATATTTTTTCCAAAAATATCTCCAATATGTGACAAATGTCAAATTTCAGAAGCAAATTTGACACATTCATTCACTAACTGCATAAAAATTGTAGAATACTGGAAGGAAATATTTAAAATAATCTCGACTGTTATTAATATAAATATAATCCCTGACCCAAAGCTGATTATACTTGGAATAATTGAAACTGACCAATTAATAACAACGAATCAAAGAACTTTTTATTGATTATGGTTTTAATAATTGGGAAAAAATTAATATTAAAATTTTGGAAAGGCCCTGCATTCCCAACAATCAAAATGTGGAATATAGAAATGTCGGAGACACTTCATTTGGAGAGATTGAGGCTTGTCCTTATGGATAGGTTAGATCTCTTCAGATGTATTTGGTCTCCATATATTAAATATTTGCAGGGTCGTAATGGTTCGGCGCGGGAACCTGACTGAGGCCTGACATTTGAGTGGATGAAGAGATACGTATAATAAATCATGAATATATCTATAAGGACGGATTATTGACGAATATTTTATTCTCCATCAAACCTCTTCTTATTCTTTATTCTATTTCCTAATTTCTCTATTTTCTTATATCTAAATAAAAAAATAAAAAAATAATATAGAAACACACTAGCTTAATATTAGAATGAATATAAATATCATTAGATTTATAAGAACATTGTTAGTATTATTAGCATTTCCTAGTATTTTTATATTTTTAATTATATAAAATTATATGCTTTTAATGGTACAATAATTTTAAATTTAGCGATAAAATAAATATTGTTAATATTAGGAAGAAATAATAAGAATTATATAAGATTTACTAACTTTTTGTATCAATAATATCATAAAATTTGGTCTTATACTTAATAAAATTAGAAATAAAATGATAATTACTAATAGTACGAGTATAAATGCTAATATTGTGAATGTATTAGTAGTATTATGTATCTTTAATTATATAAAATACATAACTCTGAAATCTATAACTAAGGATAATACAGTATAAATAATATTATTAGTATGAATCAGTTATTAGGACTATGTATTTTTACTACTGAAATATAATGTAACTGGTTGTTATTTTGTTTCTATAATAAATAAATTAAAAAAAAAAAAATTGTCCAAAAAAAAAATGGAAGTCTCTGTATGACGTCAGCATGAGATACTGGTTGTGGATGAGTAAAGATTGAGTAAGACTCACTAATCCAAATTGAGATGAGTTCATGATAATAGAGCGTTATCTTCGTTTCAATTTCATGTTACTCCAGTTGGGATCAAGCTTCTATTTGCCTAAGAGATGTTCCAAAAGTAGCTGTGCATTTATTTACCCAAGCTATAGAACACATAAATGTGGGTATAATTGAAACTCCGATTCTTTATACAGTTGATTTAACAGAGCTTTATCAGTAAAAAAACAGTCTGAAGAAGGGTCTCGACCCGAAACGTCGCCTATCTCCTTCGCTCCTTAGATGCTGCTGCACCCGCTGAGTATCTCCAGCCTTTTGTGTACCCTCGATTCTCCAGCATCTGCAGTTCCTTCTTTAACAGAATGGACATCAACACTTGTCTGCTCATCTAACCATTTATATGCATCCAATCAAAAGTGTTAAATGCACATTTTGAAACCCTCATATCCTTAATGTCATCGTTTTGAAGCATCCTTTAGTTTCAGTTTAAGTATAAGGCGGATACTTATCCACAGTCCATGAAACATTCTATTGTATTTAGTTTTTTTAAATCGGCTCTGATTTCGCATTCTTCCAGGTGTTTGAAATGTTTATGTTTTCTTTGAATGAGTTTTTATAAAATATATTTGTATTGTAGCATTTAGAATACATTTTTTAATTTTGATACTCACAAATTACTTGATTTTCTATTTAGAGCAAAACGAGGATTACCTGGGAGGATGTCGGTATCAATTATAATAAAGTGGAGTGGGCAGGAATATCCTGTGACAAAGCTGACGGAAGAAGATACAGTTCTGGACTTGAAGGAGATGATTAAGACTCTAACCGGTGTGCTGCCGGAACGACAGAAGTTACTTGGTCTGAAAATCAAAGGTAATGTCCATTCACACGAAATTGCAAGTTCCGATGTGTGATTTTAGAGTCGGCATGGAAATAACCCTTCGGCCCAACTTGCCAATGCCGAGCAAGATGGCCCATCAACACAAGTCCTACCTGCCCATAGTTTGCCTATATCCCACTAAAAAAATCCTATCCATGTACCTGTCAAAATGTATTTTAAATGTTGCATTTGTACCTCCCTCAACTACCTCCTCTGGCAACTTGTTCCATATACCCTCCACCCTCTGTGTTTAAAATGTTGCCCGTCAGGTTTCTATTAAATCTTCCCTACTCAACTTTAACCTATGTCCTCTGATTCGTGATTTTGCTACTCTGGGTAAAAGACTATGCATCTACCCTGTCTATCCCCCTTATGATCATATTCACCTCTATACACTCCTCATCCTTCTGCGCTCCAAGGAATAAAGTTCGAGCCTGGCCAACCTCTCCGGATCTCAAGTCATGACAACATTCATGAAAATCTTTGTACTCTTTCCTGATTAACAACATCCTTCCTAGAGCAGAGTGAGCATTCACTCTTTGCTTTTCCCCAAAATTGTGTAAATACAAAGAATGAATGCTAATGCTGAGTGAATCTAGCGTTTAGCAAATTATTTGATTGCATTTGTGAATCATGTGATTTGCCAGAGTACATGCAAAACAAAGTTTTCACTGTATCTCGATATAGACAATGATAAACCAATACGAATAATTCCACAGTGAGTTGGGATTAAATTGTCATGTATCTCAAACTGAAAGAGACATAGGTCGGAGTTTTCCTTTATTTTAAATTGTATTCATGTTTACAATGGACTTTAAAGAGCACAGTTAACTGTGTTCATTAAACTTCTATTTCTTCAATTCATACCTATAAGTTATTTTAAAATAGTTTGATTATTGGAAATGATTCGGATTACTCGGAAAAAGCCTTTGACAGTGCCAGCTTGATGATATTTTTGGGGCTGGAAAAGGTAATTTCAGTCATGGGGATTTTAGAAGCCAACACCTTAGACTTATGGTAGGTTCAAAACATTGCTGATCCAGGGTTTACTAACCTGTCCCGATTCGCCGTATTTCGTCCCGGCGAAACAACCTAATTACGGTTTCCGGCAGGCAAACATGTCGTTACGGAGAAGGGCGGGAACGAAAAATAATCAAAACAATAAACGGGAAGGGCGGGGGCGGGAGCGGGAACGAGCGGCGGTTGGACACGTGCAGCGGGAATCAGAGATGCCAACTGGTACGGATTTCCCGTAATTTCTACGGAAAATTGGCCAATTACGGGCGGTACGATTTTCATATCGTAAATCCCGGATTTTGCCGATTTTAAGTTAGCACATACTTGTGTGTGTTTGGGAGTGTGTGTGTGTGAGTGCCAGTGATGGAAATGGGGGGGGGGTACGCAGAGGGACGACGTTCTCCTACGTTCCAGTTTCCATCCTGTGCATGAATTCCCAGCTTTATCCTGCGCTACTTAATCCAAGGACGAGTGAACAATCGGACAGATCACGGGCTCAGAGGCTCCCACGCGCTGAAGAGGTTTTCTCCTCGCTGGGTACACAAAAAGCTGGAGAAACTCAGCGGGTGCAGCAGCATCTAAGGAGCGAAGGAGATAGGCGACGTTTCGGGTTTCAGTCTGAAGAAGGGTCTCGGCCCGAAACGTCGCCTATCTCCTTCGCTCCTTAGATGCTGCTGCACCCGCTGAGTTTCTCCAGCTTTTTGTTACCCTCGATTCTCCCAGCATCTGCAGTTCCTTTCTTTAAATATTTTCTCCTCGCTGCCCGTAGCAGCTCTCGCCCCTCCCCCCCATCGCCTGCCGCTCACTCAGCTGCGGGTTTCCAGATAGTCAGAGGCCGCTTCTGTCTCTCTCCGCATTTTTTGCAGCCCCACTCACTCGCCCGGCTCCCATCCAACCCCCCCTCTTCTCACCTCCTCCCCTCTCCTCACATCCCTCCCTCTCTCCCCTCTACCCGTCACAGGGGACGACCTTCTCTCCGAGGAGGCACGATCGACTGTCTCCCCCCGACCCGGCCCGGCTCTGTCACGCTGGTGGGTGCGCTTACCTTTGCGGAAGCCACGATCGGCTGGTCACCACCCCGCTGCTTTTCACTGTCCTCAGATCGCTCCCATTGCCTCGCTCAGGCCCCTGCGGGCTGCCGCCCCGCCCTCTCCTCTCTCTCTCTTCCTCACTCTCTCACCCTCTCTCTCTGTCGCTCTCTCCTCCTCCCCCCTCTCTCCCCCCCATGCACTCTCCCCCTCTCACCCCTCCCTCCCTCACTCTCCCCCCTCTCCCCCTCCCTCTCTCCTCTCTCTCCCCCCATGCTCTCCCGCTAACCCCCCCCCCTCTCTCTCTCTTCATCCTACCCCCCTCTCTCTCTCCCTCCCCCCCCATCTCCCTCTCTCTCTCCCTCCCCCTCTCTCATCCCTCCCCCCCCTCCACTCTCTCTCTCCCCCTCTCTCATCCCTCCCCACCCCCCTCTCCCCCCCCTCGCTCTCCCCTCCTCCCCCACCCTCACCCTCCCCCCTGCCCACCCCCAGCAAATTAATAACATTAAATAAAATATCAAGGGACTAGTGTTGGTGTGAAGGAACTGCAGATCAAAGATACTAGTATCTTTGGCTGCAGATCAGGCATGATATTCTTCCGAATTAAATCGTAAATTTCGATTTTATTGTTTTCCTATTTTTAATTTTTTGCGCCTGATTATTTGGTGCCAATCAACGACTGTCTCTAAGGGGGTTGCGCCCAATCACCGACCAGCTACCCTTAAAATTCCCGTCCAATCAATAAAATCGGTCTCCACCCCGCCCAATCAGCCAGCCGCCGTCTCCAAGGGCATTGTGTCCAATCACATAATGCGCTGGTCACTTGGCAGCCAAATCAGACAGTCTCCTAGGGGCCTTTTGAATCAATCACCGACCTGCTTCCCTCACTAAAGCCGACGATGGCTTGCAGCCAACACACACACACAGACAGAGACAGAGTCCCCCCCCCCCCCCCTCCTTCCCAACCCTCAGCTTCACGGACCCAGAGTACCCTTAGTTTCCTAAACCCATTTCCATCACTGAGTGTGTGTGAGTGAGTGTGTGAGTGTGTGAGTGTGTCTGTGTGTGTGTGTGTCTTGTGTGTGAGTGTGCGCGTATATTGTGTGAGTGTGTGTGTATAAACATATCAAGACATATTGATAATGAACTCGTTCATCCAGTCTTTCAATAGAGCATTTTCAAATGGTGAGTTAATACATGTTTTATGTAATACCCAACTAATGAACATACAGGTATGTTAAAGTTAACATTATGCGCTATCGCTTGCCTGTGGGAGCCGCGCTTGCCATCATGCAGAAAAAAAATTGCTTTGCGCAAAAAATTACTGATTTTGTCTCCAAATTAACTGATTTTTAGCCTTATGATAATACTGATTTGTGCTCTGGAAGGTTGGCATCTCTGGGGAATGAGCGGCGGTTGGACACGTGCAGCGGGAAGGGCGGGAACAAGCGGCGGTTGGACACGTGCAGCGGGAAGGGCGGGAACGAGCGGCGGTCGGAACACGTGCAGCGGGAAGGCGGGAACGAGCGGCGGTTGGACACGTGCAGCGGGAAGGGCGGAGCGGGAACGAGCGGCGTTGGACACGAGCGGCGGTTGGACACGTGCAGCGGGAAGGGCGGGAGCGGGAACGGGAACGAGCGATGATGGGTACAGGAGATGCTACAGACAGAGATGGTCAAAAAGGCTGTTAAGACATTCATGTGCAAGGAACAGAGGTAACATTAGCATTGTGGGGCTAAGGGCCCATTGCCTGTGTTGTATGTTTCAATAGACAATAGTGCAGGAGGAGGCCATTCGGCCCTTTGAGCCAGCACCAACCATTCACTGTGATCACGGCTGATCATCCCCAAAATCAGTAACCCCCGTTCCTGCCTTCTCCCCATATCCCCTGACTCCGCTATCTTTAAGAGCCCTATCTAGTTCTCTGTTGAAAGCACCCAGAGAACCGGCCTCCACCGCCCTATGAGGCAGAGAATTCCACAGACTCGCCACTCTCTGTGAGAAAAAGTGTTTCCTCGTCTCCGTTCTAAATGGCTTACTCCTTATTCTAAGACTGTGGCCCCTGGTTCTGAAACTCCCCCAACATCGGCATTGTCATTTAGACAATTGAGTTTATGTGTAATGTGTATACTAAAGGATGTTTATGTTGTTTAATGAGTTTGTATATAGTACTAGTTGAAAAAAAGGAAGGTTGGATTCAACGCGCGTTGCAGATTTTGGGTCGTTGCCATACATTTCTGGTGCCTGCAAACATGTTACTGAGAGAAATGCAATTTACCCCCATTTGTTACTGACAAATGGGTTGAATGTTACTGTGAACTAAATTTAGGGTTGGCATCTCTGCTGATCTGCTTGTAACATCTACATTTACATTTTTAGCTAGTTCAGGTAACATTCCATCTTCTACTTCTGCCTTAAAAAAAAAATTACAAAGTTGTTTCCATTAACCTTTGAAGAAGAATGTTGTTACGACTTATGACCCTTGGAGAAAGTTTGCTTGTCCCTTCGTGGAATGGGTGATCCGTATTTTTGAACTGTGACTCCTCATTGTGGGAATTGTAAGGTGAAACGTCGCTCCACATATAACCAGTGAAGAACCCCTGGTATTTCAGATGTGTCAGTCAAGTTCGTTATCTCTCTTATAAACTCTGATTAGAGTTAAATACTAAACTAGCCTGTCCTGCCTTTCCTTAAGACAACCTGTCTAGTTTGGGTTTACCAGTACAGTAAACCTTCCATTAATTGGTTCCAATATATTTACACGATATTTGAAAAAAAGGGCTGCAGTACCACTCTCTGCTATAATTGAAAATTGTCCCGTGTGTGTGTAGGATTGCGTTAGTGTGTGGGGATCGCTGGTCGGCGTGGATTTGGCCAAAGGACCTGTTTCTGCGCTGTATCTCGAAACTAAACTACCACACACAGTTCTTCAGACGTGTTCATCAAAATCCTAATTGAGCATGACTTCTGTACTTTTATATTCAATATCCCTTTGATAAACAAAATACCATTTGCGTTTCAAATAACTTGCTAAATTCATGTATAGGATATGGGCTTCATTGGCAAGCTGGTATTTATCACTCATCTGGAAATGACCTAGACAAATATGGTGATGAGCCACCTTTGTGAACTGCTGCAGTGCTTCTGGCCGAGGTGCTCTCGTAGTGGATTTAGATAGAGTTCCAGTGTTTAGACCCATTGACGATGAAGGGCTCATAATATTGTACTTAGTCAGGAATGTGTGGCTCGCTGGGCCAGAGACGCGGGTTTGATCCTGGCCTTGGGTTCTATCTGTATGGAATGTGCCCATTCTCTCGCTATCTGACCCCATGGGTTTCCTCCAGGTTCCTAGCACATTGCAAAGATGTGTGCATTTGTAGATTAATTGGTCTATATAAATTGTCCCCAGTTTGTAAGGGGTGGATGAGAAAATGGGATAACCTAGAACTAATGGGGGCACCATCGAGTATGGCTGCTTTGCCTGCAGCTGTCTGTCCTGTTTACCCTTTTTTTGTTTTTAGTGTCCTAATAGTTTTGTTTTGGAGGTCTAACCTTTTGTGTGGGGGATGTGGGGGGAAGAGGGAAACTGTATTTCTCGGTCCCTACCTGGTCAGAGTTGCGGTTTTACTTCGAGCTGCATCTTCGCCACTTCCTCGCGGCCTACCAGCGGGACCTGCAGCGGCGTTTTCTGCCGGGACCGGCCGGCCAGAACTTCCGCTTCGGCTGCGGCACAGCGCTGAAGCACCATCGCGGAGCGGGCCATGCCTTACCCGGGTCGCCGTGTGGTAAGCTCCAGAGCGCTGAGACTGCCGACTCCAACATCGCAGAGCTGCGGGGTCTGCAGAGCGTCCAGCTGCAGGGCGGCTCTGAGTTTAAACACCGCGGAACCTGGGGCCTCTCGCCGAGATCGCCAATGTCGGAACTCCAACCAGCGCGGCCTGTGGACTTTGGGAGCCACGGTCTCCGGGGAGGAAGCGGCCGTTCTAGACATTCTATGCCACTGAAGAGTGTTCTCCCGATGACGGAGCTCCATCATCCGGCGAGAGGGCCTGTAACGTCGGGCCGCCATTAGGCCCCGACCACGGGTGAAATCTCCCACATACAAAACCGTGCAGACTATCCCTAATCAGCCCTTGTCTATCCAAATGCATGTTTATCTTCTCCCTCAGAATACTCTGCTAACTTTCCGAGTGCAGACACTGCTCAGTAGTTCGCTAACTTTTCCCTGCAAAAATCTATTCTTAAATAGAGTCAACATTATCCAGTCTTCTGGCTCATTGCCCTATCT
Organism: Okamejei kenojei; assembly: GCA_035221665.1. Classification (NCBI taxonomy): domain Eukaryota; kingdom Metazoa; phylum Chordata; class Chondrichthyes; order Rajiformes; family Rajidae; genus Okamejei; species Okamejei kenojei. The sequence goes on along the minus strand of CM069141.1, from coordinate 65,393,819 downwards.
GATGATGATTTGTATCCTTCGATATATCTGATCAAACTCGGGAGGTTTATCCACCTTCACATAGTTTACACCTTCACATTCAGCACCTCCTTAACAGTAATATTAATGGTCCTCAAGACACTTCCATTAACTGATGCAAGTTCTCCAGTCTTTACATCTTTATCCACAGTAAACATAGAGGAGAGATACTCCTGTCTAATTTCTAATTTCCTAACTGTAGGTCCAGCTTTGCCTTCTCTCATGTCGGGCTGTCTGCATATTGTTTGAAGAAACGTTCCTGGAATCATTTGGCAAATTCCCCCCGTCCAAGTCCTTAGCACTATGACAGTCCCTGTCTCTATTGGGGAGAGCTGGCTATATGGATTTCAGCAAGACATTTGTTAAGATTCTACCATGGCCACCTTATTAGACTTGCAGCTGCCTGCAATTTCTTAGCATATTGGCTCCTCCATTTTCTGCTGACTATATGGGGGCATGTAGTGCACTCCCAACAAGGTGATCATCCCCTTTTTTTATTTCTTGGCTCCACCCATACAGACTCACTGGACGAACCATCAGTAAGGTGTTCTTGGACTAGCACTGTGACATTTTACTTGATCAGTAAAGCAATGCTGCGTCCTCTTTTAACCCACCTCTGTTTTGTCTGTGGCACCTGTACCCTGGAGCATTGAGCTGCCCATCCTTTTTCCTCTCTTTGTCCGGTTTCCGTATTGACTGCAACGGGGTACGTGCACCTATCCATGCCCTAAGTTCATCTGCCTTGCTCATGCCCAGTCTGAAGAAGGGTCCCCACCTGAAACATCACCAATTCCTTCTCTCCATAAATGCTGCCTCACACGCTAGGTTTCTCCAGCATTTTGTGTCTACCTTCGATTTTACCAGCACCTGCAGTTCTTTCTTGACACCTCAAGTTCATCTGCCTTGCTCCTCAGGCCTCTCGCATTAATATAAGTGTAATTCGATCCAACAGTCCTTCCTCGCTCTCTGTCATGGCCATTCTGTCCATTGTACTTTCCTTCATCACTAACCATACTGACTTCCAACCTCTCACCTCACCTCTCAGTCCTTCTTTGGACCCCACCCCTTTGCCAATCTAGTTTACCACTTGTGCAGCACTTGCATGCCAGGATAATCGTTCCCCTTCAGTACAACCCCATCCCTCTTGTGCAGGTCACTTCAGAAAAGATCCCAATTGTCCAAAATTCTGAATCCCAGCACTGATTCCTCGACCACTCATTCATCTGCCCTACCGTCCTGTTCCAATCTTCACCAGCACAGGTTGTAATCCAGACACCCCTACCCTGGAGGTCCTGCTTTTTAATCTTTTGCCTATAATCACTTTGCAGGACCTCATCCCTTTTCCTCCATATGTAATTTGAGCCAACATGCACAATGACTTCTGGCTGCTCACCTTCCCCCTGACATCCTGGATTGTGGCACCAGGGAGGCATCACACCATCCTAGCGTCTCAATTGCTGCCACAGAATCTCCTGTCCGCCCCCCCCTCCCCCCCCCCCCCCCCCATCCCCTAACTAATGAATCTCCTACCACTGTGGTTCTTCCCTGCTGTGGTTTCAAACCAATCTCAATGCCACAGCCCTGCCTGATAATGCTGCACAACCCTGGTGGGTCATTTCTCCCCCCAAACTGTATCCAAACTGTATACTGGTTTTGAAGGGGAGTGGCCACGGGGGTCGCCTGCACTCTGCCCACTACTTTTCCTACTGGTCACTCGCCTACACTCTTGCTGGACCTTGGGCATGACCACCTGGATTTAAGTCTTATCCAAGGAGCTCTCATTGTCGCTGATGTTCCTGAGGTCCTCCAGCAACAGCTTCAGTTTCCTAGTCATCGGGGGCACCAGCAGTTCCCCTGACTTCCCACATGCTGCAGGTAGAACGTTGCACCATTGTACCCGCCATCACTACTGCACTGAAACAAGAAACAGAAGGATCACACGCAACATACAACAGAATGTAGCTTTTACCTCTCCCCTTCTCCCCCCCCCCCCCCCAAACGCCTTTCTTCAGACTCCACGCCAAAGACAATAATTTGCCCTCAACTCTTGCGACAATAAATTGCCCTCAATATGGCATTTTAACTCAACAGCCTCCGTTTGTATGATTTAATTGCCACTGCGTGTAAGAGTAGAGGCAATTAGTTATTCCGAGCATTTGACCATTGCTCCTCTTCAGAGATGCTGCCTGTCCCGCTGAGTTACTCCAGCATTTTGCGTCTATCTTTAGTGTAAACTGGCATCTGCAGTTCCTTCCTACGCATTCAAAAGGGATTTAGATAGGCACTTGAGAGAGAACAATCTGCAAGGGGAAGAAGGAGGAATTTGACTGACTGCCATTCTGCAAGGAGAACTCCAAGCTGAATGGTCTCCTGGGATCCCAAAAGAGTTCAGACTGAGGTGCGAATGAATGATTCTGTGTACACTTTCCCAGCCCATGAATCATTTGAGTTCTGGAAACGGGTGAAGGAGTTCATAATATTGAGGCAGTGGGTATAATTAAACTTAATTGGGAAATTTTATATAGAGGGCAAAACAGAAGAAAATTATCATGCAGGATGAAATATTGTTATTGGTTTATTATTGTCAGATGTACAGAGATACAGTGGAAAAGAATGTGTTTTCATTCAATCCAATCGTGACATAGTATACACGAGTACACTCAAGCTATGCACAAGTGCAACAGGTAGTGCAAGGAGAAAATGACCCAAGTGCAGACTATAGTATTGCGACGTTACATTAAACATTTGGATTTTCGGAGGAAAGTTCAGGTAACTACTGACAAATGTAGTGCAGACAATGTTGAGATGCTTCATTTTGTCCATTTTTTTTCATTTGTATTAAATCTAAATTAATAGTTTTTCTTGCTTACAGGTAAAGCTGCAGAAGATGACGTAAAGCTGGGCGTGCTTAAATTGAAACCAAATACTAAGATTATGATGATGGGCAGCAGGGAGGAGTGCCTGGTAGGAATCAAATATTCAACATGTGATTGATCACTAAAAATTCACTTAATTTCAATTGTTTGGATTAGGTCTGGCAGATTCTGGTATAGGAAAAGATAAGGTGATAGTTTTGGAAGGAACTGCAGATGCTGGTTGCATCCTGAGATGCATAGGCAGCATCTCAGGAGGAAAGGAATGGGTGACATTTTGGGTCGAGACTGAAAAGAGTCTCAACCTGAAACGTCACCCATTCCTTCTCTTCAGAGATGCTGCCTGTCCCACTGAGTTACTCCAGCATTTTGTGTCTATCTTCTAAGTTAATAGTTTTGATTGAATGAGATTTAGTGAAATATATTCTCGATTTAGTCTAAAATGTTAGCCTGCCTTTTCTTGACTAGATCTGCGCCATAGCTTGAGAAAAGGCCAAGTTTCTTGCCCTGCCATGTAAAAAAGCATCAGAAAATGCTACAAGCAATCAGCAAATTATGCAGCATTTTTGGAAACAAAAATATATTGGTGAAGATGCTTACGCATGCCATGCTAACACAATGTTTAGAGAAAAGAGAGTTCATGATACAGTTAGTTGAATTGCTGCTGCAAACTCTGCCAAATTGGAGCTCTGTACTTTGGTCAGTACTTTTTTTCTTTGTTCAGCAGGAAGGAATTACTCATCAGTGCCAAACATAGGAATCATAATTGCTTGAAGGATATCATACTCTGAAGGATTAACATATTGCTTGAAGGATTACATCGATATTGTTGGAGGAATGACCGATTAGAGGAGAGTAGCGATCAGTTCTGTGGTAACATACAAGGTTATGAGGCCCAGCGGGGTCGGGTGAAGTCGGTCAGGGCTATAGTGATAGGAGGCTCATTAGTTAGAGACCGTCGGGAGGTTCCGTGGCAGCAAATGGGACTCCACAATAGTGTGCTGCCTTGGTGGTGTCAGGGTCCAGGGTGGCTTGGAGTGGCTGCAGAACATTCTCAAGGGGGAGGGTGAACAGAGGGAAGTCATTGTGCACATTGGCATAAACATAAACATGGGAAAAGTGATGAAGTCCTGCAGAGTGAATGTAGGACGTTGGTCAAAAGATTTAGAAATAGGACCTCGATTGTGGTGACCTCTGGATTGCTCCTAGTTTCATATGCCTGTTCAGGTAGGAATGGAAAGATGGGGCAGGGGAATGTGCGGCTGAGGAGTTGGTGCAGGGATAGGTATTCATATTTTTAGATCATTGGGATCTCTTCTGGGGTAGAAATGCTCTGTACAAGAGGGATGGGTTGCACCTAAACTGGAGGAGAACCAATATTCTGCAGGTAGGTTTGCCAGCACTACTCGGGGAGGGGGGGGGGGTTAAATTAGATTGGCAGGGGGGCGTAGTGAGGCATGTGGGAGGCTGGAAGCCAATATGGTCGTCAATGACAGCAAGTTCATTGGACAGGATAGGCAGGAGCATGGCAGGGAGCGTGGAAGGGTGGATGTACATTTATTTCAGTGCTCGAGGCCTGATGGTTCAGGCTGGTAAACTGGGGGTGTGATAGGTAGTTGTGACTGGGATGTTACCGCTACGATGGAAAATCGGCTATGGGAAGAACAGGACTGGCAACATAATATTCCAGCTTACAGATGTGGCACATGTGATGGGGATAAAAGAGGAGGGGGAGTTGCAATGTGATTAAGGATATATCGCGGCTGTTGTCTGTGAGGATAATGCTGATGGTTCATCCAGGGAGGCTGTTTGGGTGGAGGTGAGATATAAAAGGGGGGTGATCACCTTGCTGGGATTGTACTATAGGCCCCCAAATCCTCCACGGGAATTAGAGGAACAAATATGCTGGACGGTTGCCGACAGCTGCAAGATGAGTGGGCTTGTCACAGTCGGGGATTGCACATTTCCGTGTATGGACGAGGACTGCCAGGGGTTTAGATGGGGTGGAATTGGGCAGACTGATTGTAGTTTGGTGGCGGTGAAAGTTTGAAGAGTGGTGGGGCTGACAAGGCCTGGTAAGTGTTGGGTGGATTTAATAAGTATGTAAGTTTATTGGCCAAGTATTCACATACGAGGAATTTGCCTTGGTGCTCCACCCACAAGTAACAACATGACATACAGTGACAGTTACGAATGACTCAGAAAACACTAAACATTAATAATAATAAGACAATGATAAAACGCCATTGATCAAGCATGCGAACCAACAAAATACCAGATCAAAGGGAGGCTACAGATTTTTGGCTGTTGAGTAGAGCAACTACTCATGGATAAAAACTGTTTTTATGTCTGGCTGTGGCAGCTTTGACAATCCGGAGTCGCCTTCCCTAGGGAAGTGATTCAAAGAGTTTGTGGCCAGGGTGAGAGGGGTCAGAGATGATCTTGCCCGCTCGCTTCCTGGCCCTTGCAGTGTGTAGTTCATCAATGGAGGGAAGGTTGCAGCCAATAATCTTCTCTGCTGGTGATGGATCTTGATTGCTTGATTGTTGGACAAGACAAAAGGCTGAACCAAGAAAAGGGGAGTGTAATGTGAAGTTAGAGGGAGGGACATAGGTGGAAGGGGAAAGGGGACCATGGAAGGCAAAAGAAGGGTGGGATTGTGGGAGAAATAGTTATGCTTCCAGGTGGGTAACAAGGAAGGGAGGGGAAAACATTGGGAGGGATGGTATTTATTGGTTAATTACTTAAAGTTGGAATTTTCAATGTTCATACTATTGGGTTGTGAGTTACCCAACCAGAGAATGAGATACTGATCCTCTAGTTTGTGCGTGGCCTCTCTCAGCCAATGGAGGAGGCCCCAGATAGAAATATCAGTATGAGAAGGGCAAAGGGAGTTAAGATTAGCATCCAGGAGATCCAGCAGGTCTTTTAGAGAGGTAAAGTATTAGCACACTTAAAAGCACTTAAAACAGATGTAATATTCCTCCATGAAACACACCTAAAAAAGGATGCAGAGCATAGATTGAAAGCTAAATGGATTGATAAAGCATATCTTCCTTCATTTACACACAAATGCAGAGGTGTGGCAATATTAATCCGTAAAGGGATACCTTTTAAACATACATCAACTATAACGGACAGTGATGGTAGATACATTATATTAATAGGTGAATTATATGCACAAAAATTGACTCTTATTAATGTTTATGGACCAAATTTTGATAGTCCTTTGTTTTTTAAGAAAATATTTAATACAATTCCGGAATTAGCACAACACAATTTAATAATTGGAGGAGACTTAAATTGTACATTAGATCCCTATTTAGATAGATCATCAAGTCAATGGAAAATAAAATCGCATTCCAGTGATTTATTAAATGCATATATAGATACTAGTAGTATCAAAGATGTTTGGAGAATAGAAAATCCAACTGGACGAGAATATTAATTTTATTCACCGGTACATAAAACGTACTCAAGAATAGATTATTTTTTGGTGGACTCTAAGCTTATTCCATTTACTTATAATTTGAAATACCACAATATTATAGTTTCGGATCATGCCCCTTTAGCATTTATGATTAAAACAAATGGTAAGACTGAGAAACAGGCACAATGGAGACTTAACCCACAAATTTTAAAGGAAAAAGCATCCCAGGAATATCTTACTAAACAGATTAATACGTTCTTTGAAATAAATGATAACGCTGAAACATCTGCCTCCTTACTATGGGAAACATTTAAAGCATTTACTCGTGGAGCCATGATCTCCCAAGCATTTTATAATAAAGGGAATCGGCTGATACAACAGGCATTGGAAAGAGAAATTAAACAATTAGACATAGAGAATGCGGCTACACCAACCATGATAAAACACAATAAAATTGCAGTATTGAAATATAAATTAAATAAAATATATTCAGACCAAGTTGTAAAATTTTATCAATATACTAAACAATTGCACTTTGAATTTGGAGATAAACCTCAAAAATTACTGGCTCGTCAATTACGGAAACTGGACGGGGGAAAAAACAATTCATAGGATTAAATCAGACAAAGGAGAACCACTAGTACAACCTAAGGACATTAACGAGAGATTTCTGCAATATTATCAAAACCTTTATTCTGCCAAAACGACAGATCACCGGACAGGGATAGAAGCTTTCTTACAAAAATGTAATCTTAAAGGGTTAGATTTGAAAGATAGAGAATTATTAAACGCTGAAATAACAGTAAAAGAAATTGAAGAATCTATCAGATCACTAAAAAATGGTAAATCCCCGGGACCAGATGGCATTGGCTCGGAATTTTATAAAACATTCTATGATCTGATTGAACCGCGTTTAAAGACAGTGTATGAACATATTTATACCCAACAGAAACTACCAGAAACGCTAAATGAATCTATTATAACACTTATACCAAAAATAGATAAAGATCTGGATGACCCAGGATCATATAGAGCTATAGCACTTCTAAATATTGACCAAAAATAATTAACTAGCACAAAGATTAAGTACAGTGATTAATAAACTAATACACCTGGATCAAACAGGATTTTATACCAAAACGGTATTCCTTATATAACCTGAGACGATTATTCAATACTATATACTCAAAAAGAAGTATTAACAAAGACCTAGAAATTATTTTGTTAGATGCTGAGAAAGCTTTTGACCAGGTGGAATGGCCCTATTTATTTTCGGTTATGGAAATTTTTCAACTGGGCGAGAAATTTAGTACATGGGTAAAACTATTTTACTTCGGAGTCACGTGAGTGACTACGTGAAAGAAGAGCCCGCCTCACGCTGGTAACGGCATGACGTCGACGCTGACGGCGGAAGGTGGAGCTGCAGTAAGGAGCAGCTCCTCGCAGCGGTCGGGAACGGGCCCGCAGGTAAGAACAGTAAAGTTGGGATTTCTTAGCGGGCGCTGGGTAGGTCCAGCAGTATAGGAAATATATTAAATCAGGTCAGAGTCATATTAGTGCTGGATAAGCACAGATGATGAAGTAAACTTATATTCGCGGGTTAAATGCTTCCTGGGGTGAAAAATAAATATACGGGAAAGCTAGTGCGGAGCCGGTTCCGATACCGGTGGCCGCAGATATACCCGTTAGCGAATTAGTTTACAAAATGATAACCACGGAGAGAAATGCTCCCGAATATGAAAAATGGAAAATAAAATAAAATAAAAAATCTGAGAGGCCCGTGGTTCTGATGACTCTGACATTGAAAAGTCCTCCAGATAAGTAAACTATGTGGAACTGATTATGGAGCATATGGAGAAAGTTCTCCAAATAATTATGAGACTAGGGTCAAAGTACCCTGAAGGTTCCTAAGATTAGCCCTGAGGGGTTTAATTATTCTGAAATATGGCCATGGGCCTAATTGGAAGTTGGAACTCCGGACCCAGGATTTGGGCCGGAAGAAGTCTCATGGGATGAAATCCCAATTGATTTAGGGCTGCAGAAGGCAGACCCTGTTGATGGTGATTTGCATTTTGAAAGCACACCACAAAATAAAATGAAAAAAAATATGAAAAGAGGCCAAAGATGCCTGGAATAGCAAAAGGTTTTGCTATATATGAAGGAAGTGGTGAGGCTATGGAAGAAATCCTAGCTGCCAACATATATATATGGTATCTCACCAACTTCATGATTCTGTGATGATTGGAATATTAAAATTGCACAGCACAGGAAAATTGTGCCTCATTGGAAGAGCCTACGGTTTATCCGTTAATATGGGCATCCATGACTCCAAATATGAGAGCGTCAAATAGTGAGGTTTTAAAAATCCTCACAAATTATTCTGCTGCTATTATGGCTTTTGGGCAGATGAAAGGAAAACATAAAATAAAGAGACGCTATTGTGCAATTCTTTCTATGAAATTTTATATAATATAAATGGCTATTTGGCCCATTTTTCACCCAAGGTTGCATACCTGTGTCGAGCAAGTGGTGTTTAAGCTCTTGGTTATCTGTTTGGAGTAATCTGCCTAACTTATTGAAATTGGATGAAAAGCTAAATATTTTAGCTGCATGAAACCTTCGTCTTTGGACGAAAAGGTATTTTCGCCCAGAAGGGGATTTGATATTGGAAATAGAGGCAGGAATATGTCAAGGAAGTTTTATTGTATTGCACAACCAAAAACTTACCCGAATTCAGGGGATAAGGAGACCACCACGCTCATATGCAGAGGAATTAAAGACTTGTTCTCTGCTTAAAGAAACTGCGGATTAATCTCCAGTTAGAGGGAGATTACAAAAAGTTTATTAAGACTGGCTTACTGTTATTTTTGATCAGTATATTACGAGCAGTTTCATTAACTACTATTACTTTTAAAAAAAAGAGGTTAATCCTCCTGTACAGAATAAACCTGCTTATGTTTTCGTGTTTTCTGCAATTGAAAAAGCAGAGATTTATGTTCACATTGCCTAATTATCTGGAAAAGAGGTAATGGAAAAGATTTTGAACACGAGCATAAATTTGTCTTTAATGTTAGAAGGCATTACAGATGATGGTTGCAGAAGTATTCTGGACCTTACAGGTCTAAATAAGTTTGTAGAATACAAACATGTTCAAATGGAGTCATTGAATACTGCAAAATATTTAATTCAGCAGGTTGTTATATGGCTAAGATTGATGAAAAGACGCCTATTATTCTGTACCTATGCATCAGGTTTCGGTGATACTTAAATTTTAATTGGTTGTGACAATTATGGCAGTTAAGCTTTGCCAAATGGACTGAGTTCAGCTTTTTACTCTTTACGAAACTGTTGAAACCAGTTTAGCCCAATTAAAGCACAAAATGCACATCATTATGGCTTATCTCAATGACATTCTGGTCATTAGTGATTATCAGGAGTCAGCTGAGGACTCAGTTTCAGTTACTAAAGCTTTGTGGTAAGCTAAGGTTCTTAATTCATCTAATTAAGCCCCAGCTGCAGCCAGCACAAACAATTTACTTTTGGGGTTTGTAATTAACTCAGTGACTATGTTAATACCTTTACCAACAGATAAAGTCGATGATATTTTGGTAACTTGTCATTATCTCATTCAAAACCTTATCCTTCCATCCGAGAAATGGTGACAACCATTGGTGAACTGCTAGCAGCATTTCCTGCAGTAGAATTTGGTTCATTACATTTATTGATATCTTCGAAGGTACAAGATACAAGCTCTCAAAGAGAAGGCAGGCCATTTGACAGGCCTATGTAATTAACAAAAGAAGCTGTATTGGAATTTACAATGGTGGGTTAAAAAAGGAAAATGTCCCACAAGCTGCTAATAAATATTATGATTAAACAGCCTGAAATGGTTTTACATACAGATGCTAGTGCTCTCGGATGGGGGGCCACAGATTTATCCTCCAGTTGTGGAGGTAGATGGGAAAAACTGAAGAACAAGTGTTTCTCCAAGAGTATGGTATTAACTATTTGGAGTTATTGGGGGCCTTTTATGGGCTTAAAGCATATTGTTGTGCTAAACAAGGTCTGCATGTGTTAATACAATTACACAATAAAACAGCTGTGGTTTACATTAATCACATGGGGAGAGTTGGATCAGTATCATGTGATTGTCTGGTCAATGAGATATGGCAATGGTGTATTGGTCGGCAGATATGGATTGCAGTAAGCTATACTCCAGGTAAAGACAATGTGGTAGCAGATGAAAGGTCCGGGATTTTTAAAGATAATACGGAATGGATGTTTAAGCCAGCAATATTTAAGAATATTGTTAGACGATTTGGGTTGCCAGAAATTGATTTGTTTGCATCCAGGCTTAATCATCACTTGCCTCATTATGTGTCTTGGGAACACGATCCGACGCAGTTGCAGTAGATGCATTTTTATTACACTGGGGAAAAATGTTCTTTTATGCTTTTCCACCATTTGCTCTGATCCAGAGATGCTTGAAGAAAATAGAGCAAGATTCAGCTTCCGGATTGTTGGTAGTGCCAAATTGGCCAACTCAACCTTGGTTCCCAGTTATGCTGAATATGATTAAAGAACCGTATATGCAGATTCTTAACTGTAGTGATATCTTGACTAATCCAGTAACAAATGAAGATTACCCATTATATGCATATATGAATTTGTTAATCTGCAGGTTTTGACCAGACCACTACAGGAACTGGGATTGTCGGACCAAACTTGACAGTTATTGGCGCATCATGGCGAGATAGCACACAGAAACAATATATGACACATATTAAGAAATGGGAAGAATTTTGCGCACAGTCAAAATATTTCTGATGATTATGTGAATGTTACTCATGTTTTGGAATTCCTTGCCAATTTGCGCTTTGGCCAACATTTAAGTTACAGTGCCATTAACACTGCACGCAGTGCCTTGTCGTCCTATTTAGGACTTATGACTGGTGAGAAATCAATTGGGTCGCATCCATTAATATCACGATTCATGAAAGGAATTTTTCACATGAATCCGCCAAAACCTAGATATACAGAGATTTGGGATGTGAGCATAGTACTTGCTCTACTTAGAGAATGGACGCCAATTAAAGGGTTGTCATTGGATAGGTTAACATTGAAATTGGTCATGTTAATGTCACTGGTCTCAGCCCAAAGAGTGCAAACTTTACAAATGTTGCGTTTAGACTGTATGCATGTGACTACAGATAACGTTGTATTCTATGTTTACGATCTGATCAAACAAAGTAGACCAGGGAGATCTGGAACAAAGGTAACTTTTCAAGCTTTTCATATTGAGCTTGCTTTGTGTGTGGTTAGACATTTGAACCAATGTATTAAAGTGACGGACACTTTTCGAGGAAATGAAAAGACATTGCTGCTTACGCACAAAAAGCCACACACAAAAGCTTCAGTTCAAACTATCTCAAAATGGTTGAAACAGGTGTTGGTTTTAGCGGGAGTAGACACTGATGTCTTCAAATCTCACTCCACCAGGGCGGCAGCTACGTCCGCGGCGAAGGGGCGGGACGTACCTCTCGAGCATATTTTTAAAAATCGCAGGGTGGAGTAAAGAAGAAACTTTTTCAAAGTTCTACAACAAACCTGTTCACACTATGACAAGCTTTGGACACGCGGTGTTGGGAGCACTATAATCACCTGCTTTGTTTGCTATTAATTGCTATAATCAGCTGTGTAGTCACTGATATCTTTTGTCACTTGTAATCATTTTTCCCTCAAATATAAGGAGGGTATTATATGGTCTTTCAGCCATTAAAAAACTTAATTGTGAAAAGATCTAACATTTGTGTGCTTTCTCATGTATGTGTTTACTTAGCCGGACTGTCGTACGGATTAATTCTACGACATAAAAAACACAGAAAGCTTTAAAACTCTTCACGTAGTCACTCACGTGACTCCGAAGTAAAATAGTAAGATTAAACGAGAACTCACCTGTTCGAAGTTTGATCGTTATTTTACGAGGAGTTACGATGAGGGATTACGTGCCCTCCACTCCCACCCTCGTAAAATAAATGATCAAATGGTGGTTCTAAGTCTTTTTATGAGCCTTACTATGTTACTCCGGCTTTGGTGTTCTGTGTTTTTCATGCCGTTGCTTTGAAGTATGCCGTTACCAGCGTGAGGCGGGCTCTTCTTCACGTAATCCCTCATCGTAACTCCTCGTAAAATAACGATCAAACTTCGAACAGGTGAGTTCTCGTTTAATCTTACTATTATATACTAATCCAACAGCTAGAATATCAACAAATCACACGTTATCAACTAAATTTAGCTTATCTCGGGGCTGTAGACAAGGATGTCCGTTATCCCCGCTATTATTTGCACTTGTAATAGAACCATTAGCACAGAGTGTGAGGTCACATCCTGAAATACATGGGTATAAAACAAAAGATACTGAAAATAAAATCTCCTTATACGCAGACGATGTATTAATTTACATCACAAAACCTGAAGTTAGCATCCCTAACTTATTAAATTTAATAACTCAATATGGCTCATTTTCAGGATACAGAATTAATTGGAATAAAAGTGCCAATAATGGAAAGTAATCCACATGTACTACAACAATTCCCTTTTAAAATAGTAAATGAAAAACTCATATCTTGGAATTTATGTAACAAAGAGATATACTTCTTTGTTTAAATCTAACTTTCCGCCTTTTGAACAGATTACATAAGAATATTTTGTACTGGAAAACATTACCTATTTCGATGTTGGGTAGAATTAATGCGATAAAAATGATTTTTACTCAAAAAATAAATTTTTCCCTAACGTTTCACCAATTTGTGATAAATGCCACTGTCAAGAAGCTACAATAGCGCACTCATTCATCCTTTGTACAAAAATTCAAAGGTTTTGGATTGAAATCTTTGAAATTTTCACAAAAGTGTTTAAAATAAAAATGACACCAAAGCCAGAATGGATTATTTTCGGAATGACAGAAGGTAGTCCGGAATTAAATGCGTATCAAAAGAATTTATTTGATTACGGCTTAATAATAGGAGAAAAAACTAATCTTAAAATTCTGGAAAAATGCTCCTATACCAACATTAAATATGTGGATTTCAACTATGTTTGAAACACTACATCTGGAAGATATGAGACTCCGCCTGGAAGGGAAATCAGAACGCTTCTTTCAGACGTGATCTGCATTTATAGAACTGCTACAAAGATAGGGTGCAGGAGTACCTCAGGCCTTGGTAGGGGGGGATGAAAAACTATGGAGTTGGTGGATTCCTTTTGCGAGATATATATAACAGAGTAACTGGCTTTTTTTTTCCTTTTCCTTTTTTTTTTTAGGGTCTATCTCTTAACCCCCTTTCTCTAATTCTTTGACCAAGGGTTTCTTCTCCCTTTTGGCACGCTCATTCACTATCACAACTCTTCACCTATTTCACTCTCTTTCTTTCTTTTCTTTTTCTTTAAAAGCCATAAAATTATGGGGTACAATGATTGTAACAAGATATATGTGAAGTACATTGATGTATTTACCTCTGATAAATAAAATATTAAAAAAAAAAATAAAAGATTTTTCTCCCGCAATTACTGTACCTTTTTCAATTAATCCCGATATACCTCTCAAAAATTTTTTTTTAAAGAAGGTTGACTCTATAGTCACCAACTTTATCTGGGATTATAAGAACCACAGAATAAATAAAAAACACTTATGTAAATCAAAAATAAATGGAGGTTTAGCACTACCAAATTTTATGTTTTATTATTGGGCAGTTAATATTAAAAATATGATTTTTTGGTTGGAAGAACTGGACAAACAACCAGATTGGTTAAAAATGGAAAAGGAAGATTGTTTACCTTTTGAAATTGGATCGATTCTATTTGCTAATACTAAATTAAGCAAAAAAAACCCTATAAAAGAAAACCCAATAATAGACAGTGGAATACGCATTTGGAAACAATTAAAGAAGACGCTAAAATTGGATTGTTTACCACTATCGCTTCCCATTGTAAACAATGCTACATTTAAACCCTCAATGATGGATAAAGGTTTTTTACAATGGAAAAATCATGGAATTATTAAGATGGGCGATCTCTATAGGAAAAATTCCTTTCTCTCATTTCAGGAACTACAACAAATTTATGGGCTTCTTTCAAAAGACTACTTTAGATATCTACAAATCAGAGACTATGCTAAGTCAAATACACATGATTATGGAAATAGAAAGACAGAAATTCTTGATGAATGCTTGAATAAACACCCGAACACAGAAAAATTGATATCTTATATTTATAATATTTTATTGGATAATGATGCACCCATGACGGAAATATATAGGCAATCATGGGAAAACGAACTAGGCCAAATAATAGGGCCAGAAATATGGGATGGAAGCTTACAACATATACATCACTGTTCGTTAAATGCTAGACACTCTTTAATACAATTTAAAGTTTTACATAGTTTGCACTATTCAAAAACCAAATTAAACAGAATTTTTCCATGTGTATGCCCTATTTGTGATAAATGTCAACACTTAGTGGCTAATCTTACGCACACATTTGTAAGCTGTACAAAAATTAATAATTTTTGGACGGAAATCTTTAAGATAATTTCGGAAGTTGTCAATACCAATTTGGTCCCTGATTCAAAATTAATAATAGTAGGAATACTAGAACCAAATTAATTATTCACAACAAACCAAATAACTTTTATCGATTATAGTTTAAAAATTGGGAAAAAATTAATATTAAAATTCTGGAAAGGCCCTATAACCCCCACAATTAAAATGTGGATAATGGAAATGTCGGAGACCCTACATTTGGAAAGATTAAGATTTGTCTTAATGGACAAACAAGAACTATTCATAAGAATATGGTCCCCATTTATTGAATATTTGAAGGGGCAAATCGGTTCGGCACGAGAACCTGACTGAAACCTAAATTAAGGAATAGATGAAGAATTATATTTTGTAATCCACGTATATAGCTCCAATGATGCATAATCAGCTGAATACTCCATTCTTTATTCGTTTTTTTTCTCTTTTTTTCCTACTATTTTCTATCTATATAAAAATTAAAAAAATATAAAGAAGTGCAATTATGATACAATTGTTAATATAAATAATATTAATGTATGACTATAAAAACAAAATGCTTTTTATTATGTATTTACTTCTAATAAAAAATATTTAAAAATAAAAAAAAGAGCAAAGTATGGAGGAGAGAAGGAACTGCCCAAGAACCAAAGCACCTCATCTGTGAAACACGGTGGTGGGGATGTTATGGCCTGGGCATGTATGGCTGCTGAAGGTACTGACTTGCTTATCGTCATTGATGATACAACTGCTGATGATAGTAGTATAATGAATTCTGAAGTGTATAGACACATCCTATGTGCTCAAGTTCAAACAAATGCCTCAAAACTCATTGGCCGGCGGTTCATTCTACAGCAAGACAATGATCCCAAACATACTGCTAAAGCAACAAAGGAGTTTTTCAAAGATAAAAAATGGTAAATTCTGGAGTGACCAAGTCAACCACCCGATCTGAACCCACTGAGCATGCCCTTTATATGCTGAAGAGAAAACTGACGGAGACTAGCCCCCAAGACGAGCATAGGGTAAAGGTAGCTGCAATACAAGCCTGGCAGAGCATCACCAGAGAAGACACCCAGCAACTGGTGATGTCCATGAATCACAGACCTCAAGCAGTCATTGCATGCAAAGGATATGAAACAACATACTAAACATGATTACTTTCATTTACATGACATTGCTGTGTCCCAAACATTATGGTGCCCTAAAATGGGGTGCCTATGTATAAACACTGCTGTAATTTCTACATTTTGAAACTAAAATGTATAAAAATGGCCTTTATTAAAATCTGACAATGTGCACTTTAACCATGTGTGTTTTTCTATTATAAATCTCATGTTACGGAGTACAGAGGCAAATAAATAAATTATGGGTCTTTGTCCCAAACATTATGGAGGACATTGTATGATCTAAGCACAGACACGGGATGGTACAGATACTGGATTTTGTTTAATATCTCATTTCCTTGTTTTTAATGGATGAGTCTTATTACTGCTTGCTGCCTCCCGCAATAGCACCTCGTCATTCAGGACTTTCCACATAGAGAATTGTTGATCTGAATATCAGGTTCGGATTAATTTCTGTTTGTAATTTTCACAACGTGCTCTAACAGGAAATTACATGGGAATTTATTTTGACGAATGGATGCTTGGTTAATTGAGCATACATTTTTCTCATTTTGTTCTCTGAAATCATTGGGCACTTTGCCCAAATCTTAGTCCTCTAATATGAGCCTGTTCCACATGTGATAAGATGGTCAGCGATAGCAAAAGTGAAGTATTTGGAGTAAACGCGCAAAAAAAATTGTTAGTAGTATTCAGCAAGATGAGCAACATTTCTAGCAAACAAGAGCCTTTTCACCTACTTAAAATATTGATGTTATTTTTCTTCTTTCGCAGTTGTTATGTAACCCGGTTAGTAGTTTGCAGCGTTTTCTGTTTTGCAGGATAAATTGAAGCATGCTGAAAATAATTATCCCATGGGGTTTACTGCTTGTTACTTTGGATACAGTACTGAAAATTTTACATGGATCTCCAGAACAATGTTATTCAGCTTTTGTTGTTGGGGGTGGGGGGGTGGAGGGAGGGAGGAGGGAGGATTTTAGGGTCTTTTGTCACTGGTGCAGGTGAACATGACCTTTACATAGTTCAACCTAGCTCCATTGGAGGAGAAGAAATTTGAAATGATAGGTTCCTGTTTCTCCGCTTGGGGTTACCTGTTTAATGTGTTTATTTCCGACCTTGCTCAGGAGGAAGTACTGGCGCCACCCCCAGACAATGAAGACGTCATCAATGACTTTGATATTGAAGAGGATGTTATAGAGGTGGAGAACAGGTACTGATTCCACTTTAAATGAACGTGTGCGCAGAACTCGTTCCCATGGCAGTGTGATAAATCAATCACAGTGAATGTTTTAATTTTAGCTTGTTAGTCACGGAGCCACACAACACAGAAATGGGCCCTTCGGCCCAACCCGTCCATGTCGACTAAGATGCTGCATCTAAGCTAGACCCGTTTGTCCGCATTTGGCACATATCTCTCTAATCCTCTCAGTCCATGTACCTGCCCAAGTATCTCTTTAATGCAGCTATAGTATCTGCTTCAGCTCCTCTGGGTGCCCCGGTTTCCTCCTGCTTTCCAAAGACGTGCAATTTTGTGTGTTAATTAGCTTTGTAAATTGTCCCCAGTGTGTGTATTAATGTACAGGTGTCATTGGTTGGCACAGACCTGGTGGGCCAAAGGGCTAGTTTCCACGCTGTGTATCGTAACTCTTTAAAGAAACCGCTTCAAAAAGCATAATCAAATTCGTAAGATACGTACAAAACCATGCTGACTATCAGCCTTTCTCTATCCAAATGCCTATATTTCTTATCTCACAGGCTCCTCATCACTATTTTACCTACCACTGATTTTAGGCTCACTGGTCTATAGTTCCCCGGCAATTCCTTACAGCCCTTCTTAAATAGTGGCACAACATTGGAACCCTCCAGTCATCCGGTGCCTCACCCGTGACTAATAATGCTTGGTATATCTCATACGTGGCTCCCGCCATTTCTTCCCTAACTTCCCACAACGTCCTCAGATATATCTGATCAGGCCTGGGAGATTTATCTATTTTGATACGCTCTAGATCGTTCAGTACCTCCTTGACCATAACACGGACTGTCCTCAAGACATATCCATAAACTGTTCCAAGTTCCCTAGCCTTGCGCATCTGAGGGGCCCCATATTCTCTTTCTAGTTATCCTCTGTTTTAATTTACATAAAATCTCTTTGGATTTTCCTTTAGATTATATGCTAGAGCTATCTTTTTTTGCTGTCGTGATTTACTTCTTAAGCATGTTCCTCAGTCTCCATAACTCCTCCAGAAGGGATGCACTTGATCCCAGCTGTCTATACCATGCCTCCTTTTTCCTGAACATTAAATTCTCCTGTCATCCAGGGCTCCTTACATCCAGGGGCCTTGGCCTTCACTTTCACATAAGCATGCAGGCCTTGAACTCTCACCATCACTATTTCAATGCCTCCCATTTTACAGACGTCCCTTTACGTACAAACCACCTACTCCAATCAACTTTAGCAAGTTTCTGTCCAATACTATCAAGTTGTCCCTGCCTCAATTCAGAAATTTAACTGGTGGGTCTGCCCCTGTCTTTTCCATAACTATTTTAAAACTATTAGAACTGACTCTCCTACAGACACTTCAGTCACTTGCCCGTCCAAATTACCTTTCTCCAGCGAGGCAACACATCATCCTGGAGTCTCTTCAGTTAATACAGAGGTCCCCCTCACTTGTGGGTTTCCTATCACTATGGCTCTGCTTGTCTTCACCTTTCATGCAGGGCCTCAGATTCAGGCCTGATGCCACACACCTGACCACTGTTGCTCTCCCTCGACCTGTCATTGCCCCAACAGTATCCAAAGGGGCTCAGCTTCCGTCGAGGAGTATGCTGCCTACTCCGTTTCCTGGTGGTGATATCTCTGTATTGTGCTCATATCCTCGGGGTGATCTCACTCTCAGTCCTGTCCACGACCTCCGTCTCCAGGCTGATCCAGAGGTTGTCTAGCTGCTTCAGTTCCCTAACGCGATCTGTAAGGATCTACAGTGGCCACATCCCATATTAGTGTAGTCCTTGGGGACACTGGACGTCTCCCTGACTTCCTACATCTTGCAGGGGGTGCATAGAACTGCCCTAGCTGCCATCTGTACTGTACCGGACCAAGGATTATGCTGAGTGGTGTTTCACACTAATATGGGGCATCGTACTATTTATTAAAACAGTTTATAGTTAGTGTCATACCACAAGGAAACAAGCCCTGTAGCCTGACTCCTCTATGCCAACCAAGATGCCACAAAGCTAGTTCCATTGTCCCTTCAAACTATTCCCATCCATCTTCCTGCCTAGGTCTATTTTAAATGCTATTTCTTTATCTCTTGATCTGATATTCAGTTGTTGAAACGTAACCACCTCACTCTAGGTGGCAAGTGAGATAGGTGGTGCCTAGGACATTTCAAGGTTTCAAGGTCAGTTTATTATCACGTGTACCAAGTAAGGTACAGTGAAATTCGATTTACCATACAGCCATACCAAAACAAAGCAACAAGACACATACAACTACATCAAAGTTAACATAAACATCCACCACAGCAGATGGTGGATGATGGAAGGTAGTAAGGTCCAATCTCCTTCCTCTATTATTCTCCCGCGGTCGGGGCAGACGAGCCATCCGGAGTCGGGGCGGTCGAAGCTCCTGCGGTTTGGAGTTCCCGAAGTCGGTGTCCGACTAGAGACCGCGAGCTCCGTGATGGTAAAGGCCGCAGGGTTCCCTCAGTGCGCCTCGGAGGTCGATCTCTGGCGAAAGGATCGCGAGCTCCTTGATGGTAAGCCCGCAGGCATCCGTGGTGGAGCTCGCGATATCGATCTCCAGCAAAGGCCACCAACTCCACAACGTTAGGCCGCAGTGGATATGGAAAGAAATCGCATCTCCGTCGAGATAAGAGAAAAAGTTTCCCCCAACTCCCCCCCCCCCCCCCCCCCCCCCCCCACTCCAACCAACCCCCCACATAAAACAAGCTGAAGAACACTAAAAATATACATTTAACACATACAAACAAACAACAAAAGAAGAAAGGGACAGACAGACTATTGGCGAGGCAGCCACTGCTGGTGCCACCCGGTGAACCTTTGCTCCAAATGCTATTCTGACAATGCACAGCAGGTTATTTTGGGGTAGTGATTGAGGATGGGATTGTATAGTCAATGTGAACTATGGGGGAGGAGGAATTAACTGTATTGTCTTCATTGTACTGTTCTGTATTTGTTTGAAACCTTATTTGTAAAAAAAAACTTGATTATGTTGTTTGCCACCTAATCTAAATATATAAACCAGATTTTTGGAGTTGAATGTTAAAGGGCACAATCTCCCACTTTAATTGTGGCGCATTTTATTGTGCATGGTAAACTTGTAGTCCTCTGATGAATTTGACGATTTTGCAGTAATTAATTTTAATTATTTTACACCAGGGAAGAAAACTTGGCCAAAATTGCACGCAGAGTAAAGGAATACAAAATAGAAATGCTGAACCAACCTCGGGAAGGGAAAAAGCTACTCGTTTTAGATGTCGATTACACATTATTCGGTAAGCATACTTACCAATTATAAAGAAATCGGCTGGCTATGAATTGAAGTACAGAAATTGCAGTAATTGGTCACTTATCTGTTTTTTCAACAGCAAGTTTCTCCATCCTTCAACATGCTCGTTCATTCTAATCTCTGTAAATTTCTCATGAGAAATGATCAGAAAATAATATTGTACAGTTTTGACGTAACTGCATTTATTGAAATCTGTAGTATTTGCTGTTGAGGGAGTGCAGCGTAGGTTCACAAGTTTAATTCCCGGAACGGCGGGACTGTCATACGCTGAGAGAATGGAGAGGCTGGGCTTGTTTACTCTGGAATTTAGAAGGATGAGATGGGATCTTATTGAAACATATAAGATTATTAAGGGTTTGGACATGCTAGAAATAGGAAACATGTTCCCAATGTTTCACATGAACCAGGGGCCACAGTTTAAGAATAAGGGGCAAGCCATTTAGAAAGAAGATGAGGAAACACTATTTCACACAGAGAGTTGTGAGTCTGTGGAATTCTCTGCCTCAGAGGGCGGTGGTGGCCGGTTCTCTGGATACTTTCAAGAGAGCGCTAGATAGGGCTCTTAAGGATAGCGGAGTCAGGGGATATGGGGAGAAGGCAGGAACGGGGTACTGATTGTCGATGATCAGCCATGATCACATTGAATGGTGGTGCTGGCTCGAAGGGCCGAACGGCCTACTGCACCTATTGTCTATTGTCAATGGGTTAACAAATGAGAAGGTAGTTGACTGATTGTGCCTTTGTCCCATTCCTCTGTGTTAAGCCATGGGCAAGTATGAGAGAGAGCCTCAAAATTATTCCTCTTTATTTTTTCATCATGTTAGCATTTTACTCAAAAAGAAAGTCGGACATGAAATTGGTCCAAGACTGCAGATGCTGTAATCTGGAGCAAAAAGCAAACTGCGGGAGCACCTGAAGGCATCAGGTGGCATATGTGGAGCAAAGGGATAGTTGATGTTTTGTGTTGAGAGCTGCCCCGATGCATCTTAGCTCAATTCCACATTATTTATTTATTTCCACTGTACCTTGATATTCGTGAATTTTGTTTTTGATCACCATCATCGAACTTTTCCATGAAGGCAGTCAATTTTGAGTATCTCTTTCAGTTGGACAAAGATGGTGGACAAGGACATTCATCCACCCATCTTGAGCATTCGTGTTTGGGTCCCCGCCCCAACCTTTACTGTGTGAGAGAGGAAAAGCACTTGAGCTAAAAAGGGAAGCAAAATGTGCTTAAATCAAAGTTATTCATGCTGGAGAGCAGATTGACCACAACAGCCCTTTTAATTTTTTTTTCCATCCCAGTAAAATATCAGTTTTGACACTAAAGGGGAAGACCTATTTCATCAAATATCTACATATATATGCAAATATTTTCCTAGAGCTTCATGGCCTGGTAATATGAAGAAGGAACTATGGCAGTTTTCTATAATTTCCCATTTGCTTCTCTGGGAACTGTGTAGGCAGCCAAGTGTCCCCATTGTTATCTTGGCCTAGGTCAAGTGATTCATAGAAATAATGTGTCTCACTGGTCAGCACATTGGAATGGTAAAACTGGGTCAATCGTTGGGCCTGTTCCCCAATATATTCTGGGACATTATTTGAGTAATGATCTCGATTATAAACTACAATAAAGAATTAAATAGCCACTTGTGGGTGTTGGCCCAAAGGCCGCTGCTCTTGTCATCCTGTCAATTTGGAGGCTCAAGCAGCACTCAATCCCTTGAGCCCATGTTCTGGCAGACACAATATTATTATTTGAAGAAAGACTGAATAGACTTGGCTTGTACTCACTAGAATTTAGAAGATTGAGGGGGATCTTATAGAAACTTACAAAATTCTTAAGGGGTTGGACAGGCTAGATGCAGGAAGATTGTTCCTTATGTTGGGGAAGTCCAGAACAAGGGTTCACAGTTTAAGGATAAGGGGGAAATCTTTTAGGACCGAGATGAGAAACATATTTTTCACACAGAGAGTGGTGAGTCTGGTATTCTCTGCCACAGAAGGTAGTTGAGGCCAGTTCATTGGCTATATTTAAGAGGGAGTTAGATGTGGCCCTAGTGGCTAGAGCAGAGATGCCAAGTGTCCCGGATTCGCCGTATTTTATCCCGGCGAAATAACCTTTTTACGGTGTTCCGGCAGCCAAACATGCTGTTACGGAACACCGCCGCACCGGTGTTCCTCCCGTGGTGAACGCCGGCGCCATGTGTCCCCGGTTTGCCGGCCAGCGCGATCAGCGGCACTTTGCCGGGCCCTAGTGTCCGCGCCTGCGCAGTTGGGGAGGGTTGCCGGGCCCCAGTGTCCGCGCCTGCGCAGTTGGGGAGGGTTGCCGGGCCCCAGTGGCCGCGCGTGCGCAGTGGGGGAGGGTTGCCGGGCCTGGCGCCATTTCGAGCCACGCCACGCCCGGCCCAGAGCCCGGGCGGCGCTGGCCCGCGCGATCAGCGGCACTTTCTTGCCGCCAGCCGGCCGCTCGCGGCAGCCCCATCACCGGGCCTCCCCCCCACCCCCACCCCCACCCAGTGCGCAGGCGCAGACCCGCCGGCAACCTTCCAAGTGCGCATGTGCCGCACCCGCCCGCCGGCAGCCCGCTGATCTGCACCAGTGCGCAGGCGCAGACCCGCCGGCAACAACCCCAAGTGAGTACGGAGAGAAATGCATTTAACCCCATTTGTTACGGACAAATGGGTTGAATGTTACTGTGAACTAAATTTAGGGTTGGCATCTCTGCTAGAGGGATCAGGGGGTATGGAGAGAAGGCAGGTACGGGATACTGAGTTGGATGATCAGCCATGATCATATTGAATGGCGGTACAGGCTCGAAGGGCCGAATGGCCTACTCCTGCATCTATTTTCTATGTTTCTATTTAGTTCTGGCATGCTTTATCCTGCCCCTACCTCTCTTCTCCAGCTTTCTCTTCCCCCACTGCAATCAGACTGACGAAGAGTCCCTCCACAAAGCCGCACCTACTCATTTTTTTTCCTCCATAAAAGCTGCCTGACCTGCTGATTTCATCCACCACTTTTTATTTTGCTCAAGATTTCAATATCTGCAGTTGCTTGTCTTCAGGATGTTATCATTTGTCGCTTGGCGAATTCAGTGCAAAAATATTATGGTGATGCTCCTGTTATATAGGATGGCTTTCATACGATATTGGTAGTCATATGTAAAGAAGGATATTAATGTGTAGGAAGGAACTACAGATGCTGGTTTACACCGAAGATGGACACAAAATGCTGGAGGAACTCCCCGGGGCAGGCAGCATCTCTGGAGAGGAGGAATAGAGATGTTGCCTGTCTCGCTCAGTTACTCCAGCGTTTTGTGTCTATCTTTGAAGGATATTAATGCACAGGAAGCAATTCAGGGAACATGTATTAGGCTAATACCTGGAATGTGCAAGACAGAAGAGGAACATTTGGTGCTTGCATCTTCTGGAGTTTAGAAGAGGGATGGGTTACAAGATGTTAGTGGATCTGGGCACATCTATCGCGAGGTCATTACCACTGCACCATCGAGAGCATCCTTACCAACTGCATCACAGTGTGGTATGGTAACTGCTCTGTCGCCGACCGGAAAGCTCTGCAGAGGGTGGTGAAGATCGGCCAACCCATCACAGGCTCCTCACTCCCCTCCATTGAGTCTGTCCATAGTAAACGATGCCTGCGCAGGGCGCACAGCATCGTCAGGGACAGCTCACACCCCAACCATGGACTGTTTACCCTCCTCCCATCTGGGAGACACTACAGGTCCCTCCACTGCCGGACCAGCAGGCTCAAGAACAGCTTCTTCCCTGCGGCTGTCACACTTCTCAACGCTGCACCTCAATGACTGCCTGTCTCCACCCCTCACACCCCGCCCCCCCCCCCCCCCCCCCCCCCGGACTATCCAATCACCAGCAAATTGCACGGATACCACTGCATATGTATATGTATTACTTGTTTATTCGTAAGTTCGCCCTTCGGAGATACCAACTGCATTTCGTTGTCTCTGTATTGTACACTGCACAATGACAATTAAAGATTGAATTGAATTGAATTGAATTGAATTAAAAAGCATGAGGTTATTTGTTGAAATCAGATGAGAAGTGAAAATTTTATATTTTGGAGTGTTTTGAGCCTTTGGACTCTCTTTGAATGAGAATGGGTAACAGTTCTGAACTTTAGTTAAAGTTTGGAAAGAGAGATTCTTGATAATTAAACGGTGAATCATTACCGGCTGAAGTGGGGGTATGGAGTTGTTTGCAATTAGATAAGCAGCTATAAATTGAGTGGTGGAGCAGGCTCACGGGACGAAATGATCTACTTGAGTCATCAGTTCATCGTTGAGATGTTTTTTATGTAGCTGTTGTGCAGTGCCTTCATGGTCAAACACATCTCATCATAATTTTTTCACTTTGCAGGACCTATTTGTTTATGTAAAAACTTGCATTAGCTTCTAATAGGCATATTTTGGTGCTTCTAACCTTTTTCTGCAATGTTTGATGTTCCGTAATTATTTTTGCAAAATGATTTATGATTCAAGGAAAGGTTTAACTCTCATAAGTCCCAACAGTACTTCACAGTTTGCTGAGCCAGATGAAGCTCTATTAGCCTGAATTGTTGTGAGATTTATTGTTGTGGTCTCTAAATACCTGTTTGAAAGTAACCAATCTACCAAAATTTGGGATGCAATGAAGTATAGAAAGGTACATTGGGGGTAGATTCAATCTCTGGTTACTTAGGTAAAAACTCACTGTGTCGTGTGACTCGCTCTCATTGGAAGTTGAGGTAAAGCTGAAAGAAAATTGCACATTCTGGAAATCTGAAATAAATACAGAGAATCCAACAAAAACTCAACAAGTCAGACAGCGTCTGTGCAAAGAGAAATAGAACTGCCCTTTGGTTAGTTCAGAGATACAGCGAGGCAACAGGCCTTTCAGCCCACTGAGTCCGCATGGACCAGCGATCCCCACACACTAACACTATCCTACACACACTAGCGACAATTTACATTGACACCAAGCCAATTAACCTACAAACCTGCACGTCTTTGGAGTGTGGGAGGAAACCGGAGTTCCTGGATAAAACCCACGCAGGTCACGGGGAGAACGTACAGAGTCTGTACAGACAAGCACCCCATAGTATCGAACCTGGATCTCTGGCGCTGTAAGGCAGCAACTCTACTGCAGCGCCAGCGTGCCGCCCAGTTGTTTCATGACATCTATCAGATAAGACCTGAAAACAACACCCAGTCTGCCCTTAAATGCCGCTAATTGAGCAGCACACTTCGAAGAAAGGTGGATAGATTTTCCACCGTAACACAGCCAATAATTTCTCCCTCAAGATACATCAAGACTAAAGTAAATTATCTAGTCATTTCTTGAATTAGTTGTTGTGGGTGGTGGGTAAACATTTTTTTTCTGCATTTCCACATTGTAACTGTGAAATGAAGTCCTTGTAATTGTAAAATGAAGTCCTAGGATACTATAATATCAGTAGGGCACAACATGAATGCAATTTTGTTCTTGAATCTTCCTTTGAAAACTACTGATTTTGATAACCTTGATTTAAGACCATAGGTCCTGTGCTGAGAGTGGACTTGAACTGATGAGGCCGTACCTACACGAGTTCCTCACATCAGCCTATGAAGATTATGACATTGTTATATGGTGTAAGTAATGAGGTAGAGTAAATTGATCTGATTAGTTTTATAACCATCCAAAGAGAAACAGAACCATGCAATAAATAATGTTTTAAATGTAAATGTGGATCAGTGCAAGCTTGAAAGAGAGGGATGAAGTAGGCTTAATGGGTGAAGAATTGTCAAAGATGTACAGGGAAACCACTCGTTATGGCAATTCGGGCCAGGGAAATTTGCCCTTGCAGAATACGCTAATCCCTACCAAATGATGTAAGATATGCCATAAAGGTTTGTTCTTTTGGAATGTATATTTGTAATTTCCCAATTGTAATCATACAGACCCTGCTGTCTGTAAATATCACTTCTGCCAATTCAAATTGTGGGTTGAGGGCACTTAAGAGATTTGCTGTGGAAATTGGCAAGGATATGTCTTCTATCAATACTTTAGTTAATTTCTTTAATATTACAACCCTGGCTGAACCTGCCTCTGAGTTAGTTTTCTGCTCCCCCTTGCCTTATGGCCGTGAGGTCATTTATTGTTCAGAATAAAACATTTGTAGGAGCACAACCCAAATTATTCCATGGGATTCATTAGCAATGGGGGGTGGAGAAAATTGTGATATGGACGGTTTCCTTGGAATACAACCTGGCTTCTCCCCAACCCCCTTATAATGCAGGGAAACTTGTATCGGCATTTCAGTATTTAAGCATTCAACATCATCTTTGGAATTTGGATAATAAATAGCATTACTGCCGTTAACATAAATAACTGTGGTGGGATTTATTTTCAAAGCACTATAGTTTCTGTGGCAGTGATAATCTCGTGATGCTCAGGATATTTATAACATTTATCACTGTTTGTCCTGTATGAGTCTTGCGTTAAAAAGCATCAAAGATGGTGAGAATTTGGTTCATTTGTTGCCAGCAGTGATTGGAAAAAGCAAAAAATACTCAAGCAGCATCTGTTGCCAAAATTCCTGGTCACTGATGAAACAGTCTTGCTCTCCACAGATGCAGTCTGATGCACTGAACATTCCCAGCCCGTTGCTTTTCATTTGTTGGGACAGATGCTAACCTTTACTCTGCAAAATATTTCAGTGTACATCTCATGAGTGTGGCTAATGTTAGAATGAATTAATTAGTGACACAGCAGCTATTCCTGTTTCGTGTACTTATGTTTGGCTTTGCAGTCGGTACAGCATGTCAAGACTCAATACAGTTTTTCTTTCCAATTTTATGCACAGCTGCAACTAGTATGAAGTGGATTGAAGTAAAAATGAAAGTAAGTTGTGTCTGAGTATCATTCTGTTTTATTGTTCATAAAGGTTAGAGGTGACAGTGTTGGATGATTTATCTTCTGGTTTGATTTGTAGCAGTGGTCATCTAAACCATTCTTTCTTCTTCTTTCGTGTGGCGTGCACAGCCTAAAGTTGTTGGACAACTTGTTCTATTTGATCTTCCGTTTGTGCACGTCGAGTTGATTGCATTAGTTGAAACAGGGCGGACCACGTGAAGGTTGCAATCTTCCACCCCAACCATTCCTTAAGATGATGTGGTATAAAGTAGTGCCAGCGATTGGCTTCATTTTAAGTCCAGGGCAATATTTCAGCTCTGGTGTCTGCAGTGATAACAATTTTTGCATTTTCCCATTTTATATTGCATTCAGTTTTCAAAGGGGTGACCATTCTTTTTTTATTTTGAACATCGCACTGTATTTCATGCATTTCAATTGACACGTGGTCTGTTATTGAAACAATTCCTTATGGAATGGGGCATTGTTTCAATAACTGACCATGTTTCCTTGTGGAAGAAGTCATTTCATCTTTGTTCTGTGGTGCATATGGCAAAGAAGAGAAAGCAAATAATTGAATGGGTTATGTTCTTCAGTATTTGCAAATGCAACTGTAGAAGCCATCTTCTGCAAATGCAGTGACATATTCCTGATTTGCTTGTTCCAGCTTTCATGTGGGTTGAAGGGAAATGGTTTGTTTTGGCTGATGATAATCATTGTGCCGATTGTAAACATTGTTGCATGAAGAAAACCTCTCTTGCCTCAGCCCCAGAGGATTTTACTGCCACCCACAGCACTGGCACACCAGTTGAATGCATGGCCCACCAGACACGCCATGAATAAACAAAGTGTTTAAGAAGGAACTGCAGATGCTGGAAAAATCGAAGGTAGACAAAAATGCTGGAGAAACTCAGCGGGTGAGGCAGCATCTATGGAGCGAAGGAATGCGTGATGTTTCGGGTTGCATCTGAAGAAGGGTCTCGACCCGAAACCTCACCTTTTCCTTCGGTCCATAGATGTTGCCTCACCCGCTGAGTTTCTCCAGCATTTTTGTCTACTTATGAATAAACAAAGTATATTTTAGATCATATAATTATTGCTTCTACCCTAGTTAAATTGCATGAGGTATCTTTACCCTGTTTTTAAGAGTCGTGGCTTGCATTGCTGCCTTAAACCAATACTCCCCCATTCCTGGATATTTTTCCTGCAAGAAGTCACACTATTCTGGCTCTGTTCGATTATTCTAGCTGGAAGAAAAGACCAGGTCTTGCTGGATTCCGTGAACTGCACCAGATACCTTTTGATAGATTGCCTTTGATCTTTTTGTTTGTTTTTAATGTCCATGAAAAATGAGTGTTCTTCAGCCTGGAGATGATAAATAACTCCCAGCTGTCAAAGCTTTGTAATGTTCTAAACAAGCCCATTTTTACATTGGTAAATAATTCCCTTTAAATTGTGGCTCTTGAGAAATGCTTCACATCAAGGTAAGAATGAGCATAAAGGGAATCAGAAATTGGATTGTGGTCTTTTTATGTCTGCGCTGCTGCTGAACAAGAGGATGGCTGCCTTGCCTCTATCTGCTTGTATGTTCTTTCTTTGCACCTCTGGATTCTGATACCATTCAAATATCTGTCGGTCTCTGACTCAAAATATTTTTGCCCCCAGCCTTTATCAGTAGAGAACTCCAAAATGTTCACAATGTTCTGAATGAAGAAATCTCCTCTACACCTGGTCTTGTCTTTCCCTCCCTCAAGATGACAATGGTTCATTTCAAACACTGCAGCCA
This sequence comes from Okamejei kenojei, assembly GCA_035221665.1. Taxonomy (NCBI): domain Eukaryota; kingdom Metazoa; phylum Chordata; class Chondrichthyes; order Rajiformes; family Rajidae; genus Okamejei; species Okamejei kenojei. Next base: position 65,364,573 of record CM069141.1, on the reverse strand, counting down.
GGGGAAACTGCCTCAGTGTAAACTGCGTCAAGCCCATTTGAAAAGGAATTTGAGCATTTCGATTACCTCATTCCCATAAACCGAAAGAACAGGCCTATTGCATTGTACTTTGGGGAGAACAAAATGGAAAAGTACTCAGAATTCTATTGTTTATACTTTTATTTGTGTGGTTGTACAGTTTTACATTTATTTTGCTGAGCTTTGTGTGCGTTCACGTTCTTTCAGGAACTGGGAGTCACAACACACGCTAACTACAAGATAACCTTCATGCTGGACAGTGCAGCTATGATCACAGTGCATACACCTAAGAGAGGAGTCGTGGAGGTGAGTGCAAAGTAGTTGCCTCGGAATAAATATTTGAATTTTGTTCCGAACTTGCAAAGAATTAGATACATTTTAAAAACCTATTTTGGGAATTTGAACAAATAATTATGTTTTAAAGTTTCTTTTATTCTGAATGTTGTGCTCGAGGGTGAAATATTTCAAGAACATAGATGCTATGCTTCGAGTTAGCGTCACTGCTTGATCCCCATGACCTCTGAATGCTCCAAAGATTATTGATCTTAACCTGAGCGTATAAACAGTTGAGAACATACAAACCTTGAGAGTATGCGCAATGTCCCTAAGATGGAGAATTATAACAGCCTTCTGGCCAATAACAGCTTCTCCGTACCCAAGCCTCTATCGTGAGACTTTGGTGAATTTAAGATTCTCCAACTAGAGAAATTACCTCATGGCATCCACCTTGTTCGATTCTTAAAATCTTCAACAGATCAGGTAGCACCTGCGGAAAAATAAGCATTTCAAGCTGAAAGATGAGCTATTTCTCCTTCCACAGATGCTGCCTGGTCTGTCGAGCGTTTCCACCATTTTTGGCTCTTATTTCAGATTTCCAGCATCTGCGATATTTTTTGATTATTTCCCTTGGAACTATATGTATCTCAATAAACTATCTCTGCATCTTTGATACATCAAATTTGTTACTTTCTTACATTGACAAAACCAGTTTGACTGCGGCACCTCTGCAATCACATTAGTTAAAGCTGAAATAAAGTTGGCTGTGGACACATGCCAACAGAAAAGGGTAAGAGAGAGCCAGGCTCATTTTACCAGCTCCTTTTTTTTAAACTGGACTAATGTTGCTCATTCCTGCTGTAACTGAAGCTCAGATAGGTTTGCATCAGTATTGATACTTCAAGCTGTGATAATTAAGTTAATTCTTCTCCCTGTTTGTCATTTTCGAACCTATGCTATGCTGGAATTTAAGGAAGATATTTCACAAAAGTTTTTCCTCACAGGTCAAGCCACTGGGAGTCATATGGGATAAATTTCCTGAGTTCTACACTAGAAAAAATACAATAATGTTTGATGATATTGGGCGGAACTTTTTGATGAATCCACAAAACGGACTAAAGGTAAGGGTTATTCTCTGATACTATGAGTATTCCGTGCTTTGTGGCTTAAAGTAACTTTATTTTGTGTGCTGTGGTATCGTAAGCCGTGAATTATTGTTGCTGTCCTATTATGTACTTGTAACGTGGATGTAACCATAATGCTGCTTATGATCTTAAACTGTAACAATCTGATATCTGTGAATTATATATCATGTCACACAGGAAAGGACCAAATGCTCACTTGATCCACCTTTGTATATTTTGGAAATATTGTGCTATCTATTCTTGTGGGATGGCAAGTTGTAAACTTAACCTGAGTTTTATTGCGATTTATTTCCAGATTCGACCTTTTATGAAGGCTCATCTGAATCGAGATAAAGATATGGAACTGCTGAAATTGTCACAATACCTGAAGGAGATTGGCAAGTTAGAAGACTTCACGGAGCTTAATCATAAATACTGGGAAAGGTAAGAACCCCCCCCCCCCCCCCTCACTCTGCTCATTCGAAAGGCTAATGTTAGTACTGTATGAATGTGCCATCTGTTAAATGATGATACAGCCAGGTACTTTATTTGACGCAGAGATTTCAGAATATGCTCAATAAGAATAGATTCTCACTTTGCCACTTGCCATCATGGCTCCACAGAGTGAGCATTGCTTATACATAAGGAATTCAGAAATAGGAGCAGGAACCAGTTATGAGGCTCTCTGCCATTCACTAAGATAATAGCTTTGACCTTCACCCCTATAAATCACGATCCCTCTCATGATGGTCACCACACCTATAAATTATTGTACTCTAATCCAAACATTATTCTCCTTTGGCCTTGTGTGAACAGTGGCTCAGCATCCATAGAGAATTCTAAAGGATCTTCACATTCTGAGAGAAGAAAATATCCTCAAATCACTTTCAAGTATTTAAATAACTTGCCGTAGATAGACACAAAATGCGGGAATAACTCAGCGGGACACGCAGCATCTCTGGAGAGAAGGAATGGGTGCCGTTTCGGGTCGAGACCGTTCTTCAGACTGATGTCAGGGGAGTGGGCGTTGCAGAGATAACATGTAGTTGGAGACAGTGAGACTGGTGGAGTTGGGAAAGGGTATGGGATGGAGAGAGAGGGAAAGCTCTCATAGGTCAGATGGCATCCCTGGAGGATATGAATAGGTGACGTTTTGGGTTGGGACATTTCTCTGGAGATGCTGTCTGACCAGCATCCAGCATTTTGTGTACCTTCCAGTGTTTGGCTCTTTTCTTGTATATACTTTTTGCAGACATTTGGTATCTTCTTCATACTTTGCTTGCACAGCCAGCAATATACTATCAACAAACCTGGATGAATTACACTCACTTTGCCCCTTCATCTAAGGCATTCATTTAGAATGTAAATACCTAAGGCTTATTACTGATTGTCTAGGCACTCCACCACTCACGGTTTGACAATGTGAAAGTGGCCTGCTTTCGTTGTTTATTTTTCGTAAAGCAAACCTCTATTCATTATAATATCTTGTACTTTAAAATGTTGCTTTGCACCTTCTCTCTTTTGAACTCTGCTTGAATCTCTCCACCTGCTTACTTCCCTGTCCTACAAAAAGCCTTCTCAGAGCCGCTCCCGTCAAGCATGGTTTTGACTGTTCCTAATTCTGCCTCTCTGTGTGGTGTATTTGAATGTTTTCCTTTGTAAAAGGTTGAAGTATATTTACTCAGTGAAATGTGGCAATCTGAAATGTGTTGCTTGAAAGAGTGGAAATAACAGATTTAATTGCAGTTTTCAAAAAGAAGATGGATTACTGAGGCAGGAAAGTAGAGTGGGTGTCAAGCTTATTGTTAGCTGTATCAGGGAGCAAGGAAGGTCGAGGATCGCCTCCTGTGATTAATGTTTCTCCTCGTGGGTTGCACGGCCCATTCAGCTGTATGATCTCAATTCAAATTCTGTCAGGCCTGGAGGTATAAGCATTTCCTGTGTATTTTAAGGATTTCAAGTTATGACATGGTCCTCTGTGCTAAGTAAATATCAATCTTGGCTCAGAAACTGAAGATGGCTGATGTGCGTTATTGTGAAATAGGAGCGACTTTTCCAAAGCTGGAGCTTATGTCACATTATGAAGGGAGCAGATCCAATTGTTCCATCCTTCAGCACCTAAACAAAGTGCTGGAGGACATGGACAGATGGCGTTTTGGGTTAGTACCCTTCTTCAGACTCTGTAGAAGGGTGATGTTTTGAATCGGGACCCCTCTCCAGACCCTGAGGAAGGGTCCTGACCCAAAATGTCACCTGTCCTTTCCTCCACAGATATTGCCTGTCCTGCTCATTTCCTCCAGCACTTTGTGTTTTGCTCCAACATCTGTAGGTCTTGTCTCCTTCAATATCTAACTGTGATACCTACTCTAACTCAGTCCCTTCTTCTTTTATGTACTTTGAATAAATCTTCCCTCTTCTTTCTGCTCATCAATATTTTAGTCACCTTAGACAGAATAATTGTCTATCCCAATTAAAACATCACTAAGAAAATGAATACGAAACAAATTGATTCTACCCCACAATTTGCATTTTTTGGGTCCCACTAAGTTTGCAAACAGTAGGAAGATGGGAGCTCTTGGGTGTTCCATGTTTTGGAATTGGGAAAGCTTATGCTTGGTTTTAACCATGACTGAGGAAGATGAAATGACTGCAGAGTGCAGAGTAGGATGGAGATGGGTTTAAAACAGATTTTGAGAGCTGCCTCTGTGCAATGAAGAATTCCATGTTCATTTTCTTTACATCATTATCTTTTTACTTTATGTCTGTGTTCTTGAAAACTATTTGTTTTGGCTTTAAAATGCAACCCTTTCTAATTGACCATGTTGCTTCTTCTGCAGGTATCTCTCCAAGAAGCAAGGGCAATGATTCCCTTATGGATCTCCGTGCCCTAGGTTGTGTACACTTCAGAATTACGTGACAAAACTTTAACTGTGATTGAACTCTGAACAAGTGCTGAGCACTTTGACAGACAAAAACATTAAACAAAAACACGCCAAAGGGACTTATCAACTGACAAACTACCTGCAATTTTTCCCATCCTTTGGTCTTTCACTGTGGACAAGCAAAATGAGCAAAGGACAACATGCTTCAGCAAAATCCTGTCACACTGCGTGAATTCATAGGAACGTATTCCTGCTTTGTTGCCATTAATCTGATGTATGTCTAAGTGTGGCTTCCTGGCTTTGTTGTGAAGTTGGCAGATTACAGCAGTATGCTAACTGCTGGTTACTCTTGTATAGAGTACTGTGAGTTGCTTCCATTTATTTTAAGCAGTTCTTCCCCGTGTGCTGAGTTGGATTACATAAGTGAATAGAAGGTTCAGTTCCCATATGTCGAATTTCGGATTGACCAAGGTTTTCAGAGGGGGGATCATTTTAAAGTAATCTCCAGTGGAATTGGCTCATGTGTATCCGCAGTAACTGCAGGTCTGCAGTCTTACAATCCACTCTGAAGCAAGGAAATACTTCCACTCAGTTAAATTTTGTATGAAAATGTGGAGTCATCAAGTATTTGCATAGTCCCACAGTGACCCAGAAGCTTGGATTGGACTGGGTTATAGGTTTCAGTGGTGCTTACCATTCAGACCCAAAAAGACGGTTTTGCCTTCATTAATGTCCATTACACTGTTGCACCACAAACTGTATTTTACATTGACAGTGTTGATTACTATGAGGTAGTCCAGATCTCTTGCTGAAGGTTATTCAGGTTGCACTACACTGTAAACTGATTTTCTGGGTGCTGTGCTTTGAGATCTACCTTCATGGATAATTGGCATGGCTTTAATTCTAAATATCCAGCTGTCTTACGGGGAGCACTTGCAACTTGCCATCTTTCTGTACTGAAAGGTACCTGAAAAAACGAGGCTAAAGTGAAAATGCTACATTACACATTGCAGAAACACAGAAAGATCTTCATCAAATACTAAGGAGATGATCTTACATACTATCCTCTCATGGTTTCTTGTGGATAGCTTAAAAAAAAAAGCATGAATGGAAGTGTGGACGAATCCACTGTTCCAGTGGTTGTGTTTGATTTGTTAGAAAATTGCTTGCAAGGTTACAAGAACTCGAGTCTTCCATTGCTGACTGCTCCCAACAGTACAAAGAAGGTGGCCTGTGAAGGATGACCCAGGTCCCAAGGAAAGCCTTTCAGTTGATGAAGAGCCATCACATTCCCATTGTGCCTGCAGTCATGGGGGCACCCGGCAATTTCTCAGATTGTATTTCCTTAATGGTGCTCATCTGTCACGATGTTGCTTCAGTACTAAAGCAGCCACAAATCCAATAAACCAGTGGTTCCTGCAGTGAATCTACATGTCAGGATAAATCAAACCTTCAAAGAAAATCAACCACATCCCCCACCTATCCCACAGTCCCTTCCTTAGCAGTGTAGTACAGAGCAGACAAATAACAGTGTTTTATGTCGATCGACATTGGTTCCCCTGCTGGGAATTGAAGTCAGAACTAATCTGTTTACCGTTTAGTCTGACTGACAGGCCCAGAAATGTGCTGGAATTTTTCTGTTGGTTTCTTCATGTTGTGTATTTCATTTGTTACTGTTGTGTGCTTATTCTCATTTAAAATAAATAAAACAGGCATTCCAGGTTAAATTCTGTATTTTTCTTAAAAGCTTTTTTTCCCCCCACAGTGGAGCATATATGAAAGGTGTAAATATCAAGTAAAGTGCCTGCTGGGATTCTTTGTCATAACATGATTATTATGTTTTTATTATTTGAAACTTATTATTTTCTATTTACACTTAAAGTCCAGAGTCGGGTGGTGTCGTTTGTGAATATAATTGAGGAATGTGCGCATGGAAAAACAAACGTAACACCTAATTGTAAATTGAACGCTGCACATTACCAGCCTCATAATGATCTACATGGTGGTTGGTGGACTATTCCCCCTTTGTAAGTGCTTTATAAATGCCCTCCGCAATCCCCTTCACTTGGTATAGTGCTGCACCTTGACGTTCAGGGATGTTCTGTTGGTATCTGGAGCAAGATGTCCCTGACTCTTCACTCGCACTCGGGTACAACATAGTCGGGCCGCCTACCACATGCAGAAGTAGCTACTTGTGTAACTTATTGGAGGGTGATTCGTGACTGTCTTGATGCCCACTAGAGTAATAAAGTGATACAGTGTTGAAACAGGCCATTTGGCCCAACTTGCCCACACCAGCCAACATGTCCCAGCTACACTAGTCCTATCTGCCTGCGTTTGGTCCATATCACTCCAAACCTGTCCTATCCATGTACAGTGCCCTCCATAAGGTTTGGGACAAAGACCCATCATTTATTTGCCTCTGTACTCCACAATTTAAGATTTGTAATAGAAAAAAAATGACGTGGTTAAAGTGCACATTGTCAGATTTTAATAAAGGCCATCTTTATACATTTTGGTTTAATGTACAAATGTACAGCAGTGTTTATACATAGTGCCCCCCCCCCCCCCCCCACAGGGCACCGTAATGTTTGGGACACAGCAATGTCATGTAAATGAAAGTAGTCATGTTTATTATTTTGTTGCATATCCTTTGCATGCAATGACTGCTTGATTCTGTGATTCTTGGACACCACCAGTTGCTGGGTGTCTTCTCTGGTAATGCTCTGCCAGGCCTGTATTGCAGCCATCTTTAGCTTATGCTTGTTTTGGGGGCTAGTCCCCTTCAGTTTTCTCTTCAACATATAAAAGGCAATTGGATTCAGATTGGGTGATTGACTTGGCCACTCAAGAATTAATAATTTTTTTTAGCTTTGAAAAACTCCTTTGTTGCTTTTGCAGTATGTTTGGGATCATTATCTTGCTGTAGAATGAACCGCCGGCCAATGAGTTTTGAGGCTTTTTATAACAAGAGGAATCGAATATAGGAGCAAAGAGGTCCTTCTGCAGTTGTACAGAGCCCTAGTGAGACCACACCTGCAGTATTGTGTGCAGTTTTGGTCCCCTAATTTGAGGAAGGACATTCTTGCTATTGAGGGAGTGCAGCGTAGGTTTACAAGGTTAATTCCCGGGATGGCGGGGCTGTCATATATTGAGAGAATGGAGCATTTTGGCTTGTGTACTCTGGAGTTTAGAAGGATGAGAGGGAATCTCATTGAAACATATAAGCCTGTTAAGGGTTTGGTCACGCTAGAGGCAGGAAACATGTTCCCGATGTTGGGCAAGTCCAGAACTAGTGGCCACAGTTTAGAATAAGGGGCAAGTCATTTAGAACGGAGATGAGGAAACACTTTTTCTCACAGAGATTGGTGAGTCTGTGGAATTCTCTCTCAGAGGGCGGTGGAGGCGGGTTCTCTGGATGCTTTCAAAAGAGAGAGCTAGATAGGGCTCTTAAAAATGGAGTCGGGGGATATGGGGAGAAGGCAGGAATGGCGTACTGATTAGGGATGATCAGCCATAATCACATTGAATGGCGGTGCTGTATCGAAGGGCTGAATGGCCTACTGCACCTATTGTCTTTTGAGGCATTTGTTTGAACTTGAGCAGATAGGATATGTCTATACACTTCATAATTCATTATGCTACTACCATCAGCAGTTGTATCATCAACAAAGATAAATGAGCCAGTACCTTCAGCAGTCATACATGCCCAGGCCATAACACCCCCACCACCGTGTTTCACAGATGAGGTGGTATGCTTTGGATCTTAGACAGTTCTTTCTCTCCTCCATACTTTGCTCTTGTCATCACTCTGATATGTTAATCCTTGTCTCATCTGCAACAAGACCTTATTCCAGAACTGTGTGGTTGCACTTTTAAGTACTTGGCAAACTGTAACCTGGCCATTCTATTTTTGCAGCTAACCAGTGGTTTGCATCTTGCAGTGTAGCCTTTGTATTTCTGTTCATGCAGTCTTCTGTGGACAGTGGTCATTGAAAATCCACATCTGATTCCTGAAGAGTGTTTCTGATTTGTCGGACAGGTGTTTGGGGATTTTCCTTTATTATAGGGAGAATTCTTTTGTCATCAGCTGTGGAGGTCTTCCTTGGCCTGCCAGTCCCTTTGTGATTAGTAAGCTTACCTGTGCTCTATTTCTTCATAACGATGTTCCAAACAGTTGATTTTGGTGAGCCTAAGGTTTGGCTGATCTGTCTCTTAACTGTTTTGTTCTTGTTTCTCAGTCTCATAATGTCTTCTTTGACTTTCATTGGCACAACTTTGGTCCTCATGTTGATAAACAGCAATAAAAGTTTCCAAAGGTGATGGAAAGACTAGGTGCTGAGAGCTCTCTTATAAATGCATGAAGGAGGCATTTAAAAACACACCTGTGGAATTACGAATGTCTGTGAAGCCATGTGTCCCAAACATTATTGTGCCCTGAAATGGGGGGACTGTCTATAAACAGCTGTAATTTCTACATGGTGAAACCAAAGTAAAAATACCCTTTAATAAAATCTGACAATGTGCACTTTAACCACATGTGATTATTTCTATCAGAAATCTTAAATTGTGGATTACCGAGGCAAATAAATAAATGATGGGACAAAGAGGAAAATAAATAAATGATGGGTCTTTGTCCCAAACATTATAGAGGGCACTGTACCTGTCTAACTGTTTCTGAAATGTTGGGATAGTTCCTGCGTCAACTGCCTCTGGCAGCTTGTTCCATACACCCACCACCCTTTGTGTGGAACACTTTACCCCTCAGATTACTATTAAATCTTTTCCCCTTGCTCTTAAACCTATGTCCTCTGGTTCTCGATTCACCTGCTCTGGGCAAGAGACATCTACCCGATTTATTCCTCATGATTTTACCTGATGCTTATAACATTTTGTCTCGTATATGCCTATATGAGACAATGCTATATAACATCGCCTATATAACACTTATTTGCCTATCATGTGCCCTATGATCCTTGATAACCCCTAAGGTCTGCATATACTGACCTCAATTGTAAGCATACTTGTGTGTTGACCATCCACTATTCTGTGTTATAGAACATTACAAAGATTTGCTCATTGTAAAGAAATTCCTCTTTTAAAATGGCTGGCCCTTTATCCTTAAATCTAAAACTCTTAGGTTTAGACCTTCCATCTTGGAAAAACAGGCTCTCAGCACTTGTGGTGTTGAGCCACAAGTTTAAAAAAAAATAGTTTTGACAACGTTCTTTTTGGTTCACTGAAATTCTGGAGAATCTTACTCTTAATCTTTTCTCACGGGACAGTTCAGCCCAGAAGTCACTCTAGTGAGTCTTTAGTGCACTTCCATTAGGACAAGTATTGCTTCCTTAAGGGGCTGTTCCACTTGGGCGACCTAATCCGTGAGTCCAGAAGAGTGTCTTCTACCTTCAAGCTTGAGGGCACTCGCCTTGAAAACCTCGAGCTGGATCGGCTGTCTGCGTTGAAACTAGACACAGACAGTGGGAGCCAGGGAAAGTGAGGGAGCGCTGTCTGCAATTCACACCCACGATGAAGAAGGTAAAATGACTGCACAGTTAACGGTAAGTCCTTTAGAGAGCGGGGGGGGGGGGGGGGGGGGGGGGGGTGGGTGGAGGGAGAAGGAGTGGAGACACTTTTAAGAAGTACTAGACTAAGTGGGACCCGTTGGGTCCCATGTTCACACGGGAGGGCTGGTCCCCTGTCGCGTGATTGGCAGGAGAGAGATTCTCAATATTTTTAAACACTAATAACACTTTTATTTTTTATTTATGGGAAGAATCCTCTGCACGTGCTGAGCGGAGGGGGACTGAGTAAGATGGCCAAAAATCACAGCCGTAAGTGGTAGCGTTTTATCTAAAATCAATATACAGTGCAAACAGGAAGTTACCTAAAGCACCCAAGCCACCATTTGCAGTAGTGCCTTTTAACTTCAACCCAAACCCCCCAAACAACCATTTGCAGGCAGTGCCTTTTTACTTCAAACCAACCATATTTTCATTTTCAAACCACATTAGGGGCACTCACAGTTGAGTAGACATGTGTTCAGTGCTATTTAGAGCTCAGAGAGACGTGACCCTCTGGCTTCCTCCATCTTGCAGAGTGAGGCACACCACTTCCTGGTTTTATAGTCCCTCCCCCTCCCTCCAGCAGGGGCAGCAGAGAGAATGACAATTAAAAAAAAAACATTAATATCTCTCTGATTCATCGATGGGAAAAATCCTCTGGTCCAGGAAGGCGGAGGGGTGCTCTGAACAAGCTGGCCAAAAATGACGGCCGTAGGTAGCGTTGTTCTCTCAGAAATCACAGCACAGCGAGCCAAAAGCGGTCAAGATCAGACTTTTAGTAATATAGATAATAAAATTTAGCGGGCATTTTACCTACCGGTAGGTCTTCCTTGGTCCTGAATATTCCAATGGGCCAATCAAAATGCTCGGTCAGCGAAGGAGATTGTGTACAGCTGCCTCGACTGCCTGTAACTAAATAGCGACCCCGCTTCACTGCACTACCAGTTAAAAAGACCCATGCCGACCAAATTTTAACCTGCGGAAAATGTTTCAACATGCTGAAAAAATTTCCATGACCTAGCTGAGGCCACGAGTATTCGGGAACTTCCCTCGAGCATGAAGGAGACCTCATAGGACCTCCTAGGACCACGTGTCGACTATGCTGTGAGTTTGAAGGTCGAAGACACTCTTCTAAACTCGCAGATTAAGTCGCCCAAGTGGGACAGCCCCTATAGGATCAGAGCAAGGCAGCTTGTAAGATGTGTCTCCAAAGCCCTGTATAGTTGCACAAGGCTTTCTTGCTTTCATTAAAGTCCTTGCAATAAAGACTAACTGCCATTTGTATTTCTAATTGCTTACTAAACCTATTATTGGTTAATTGGTTCATAATCAAGAATGTCAAAAGTCCCTCTGCATAGTCCCTTATCTTTTTTTTTAATTGACTTCTCTACTTTCATTACCATATAAAACAACAGTGTATCTGTACATAATATTCATTTTTTCCTGGGTACTTGGAAGTTTCAAGACTGGGGATAATTTTTTCAGAGCTTCCGGACCTGGAATTTCACCTATCTAGTTTCTCCGGAGATGCTTCCTGACCCACTGAGTTACTTCAGCATTTTGTGTCTCATATTTGATGATACTGTTTTATTTAAGTAGGGTATTAAGAGCTCTAAAGAAAAGCTTGATGCATTGGGTTGTTGTGACAATTTGTCATGATCTAAATGGATTTGAGGGAAGATTTTGTGTGCGAATGGCCTTTTCTAGTTCTCATGTTTGTGGGCCTCCATCAGAACAAAGACATTCTGACAACTTAGCTCATTCCTTTTATCTGGAATATCACAGAGTAAAATGGCAGAGAAACAGGCTCTGGGCCACAGAGTTGGCACCAATCACCAAACAACCAGTTACATTCATACCATTTATCTTCCCATAATCCTATCAATATCTCCAAGATTCTGCTACTCTCGCTGGGGATAATTTGCGATGGAGGAAAGGAACAGTGGAAGTGAGCGGGCTGGGAGCTCGCCTCCCGTGCCCTCGGATGTTCTGAGGATGTCTGTGAGAGGTTTTCCTGGCACACTGTGTTAAGGTGGTGACTGTGGGTGGTGAGGGACGGTGCATTTGTGGGTTGATGTGTCCGCTGGAGGTTTGCAGCAGCCGGATAATCGACTGGATCGAGCGCCTTTGGAGGCCACGTGGAGGCTAAGCGGGTGGATCGGACACTGCAGAGGGCATCAACAGCATCGTCGGGCTGGGCTGGGCCGGGCCGCCCCTGCAACTCCAAGCCAGAGCTGCCACTGGGACAACAGGCTTTTAAGACCAAGTTAAATCTACACTTTTAAGAACTTTGAACCAGAAGCATAACAGATGGTGCTGTAAGCATGCTGTCTCTTATGTATTGCCTCAGTGAATTTACTCTTCCTAAATTCCTCTTTTAATTAAGTATGATTGTGCTTGTGTTGGGTAATATTTTTTACAGAATTGTGAGCAAAAATTTAATTTTGCTGTACGTAGACAATGTGATGAAAGTGCCAGTGTACACTAACCATTCAACTTACTAAGCTCCATCTTTGGGGTGTTGGAGGAAACAGGAGCTTTGGAGGAAACTGATGGTCTGGATTGAACCCGGGTTGCTGGAGATGTGAAGCTTTACTACCGACACCACTGTGATATATGGGTCTAGTGCTGTTATGAGTGGGTTAGCTAGCGAAGGCATTTATGAGGACAACCTGGACTCTTATTGCAAATCAAGGCTTATATTATTATTAATATTAAATTTGGTGAACTGTACTTAAAGTTAAGGCCGTGAGTTAACTTTATGATGCAATAGGATGAATTATAAGAGAATGGTTGGTGCCGTACTCATTCAATGAAGTCGACTGTGGTTGGTTTTGTGCTACCGATTACTGAAGGAACTGATTGCAGCTACTGAGGCACGAGAATAGAGTAGAATATGGAAACCAGGAACTGCAGTTGCTAGTTTGAAAAAATAAGACACACACTGCTGGAGTAATTTAGCAGGTTAGGCAGCATCTCAGGAGAATGTGGATGGATTATATTTCAGGTTGGGACCCATCAGTTAGGACGGCCTGGACAAAGCTTAGGACGTGATAAGTGGGTACAGGTGACGGGGGGGTTGGTGTAGGTAGATGGGTGGACAAGGCCAGCGACGGAAAGACAAGAGGTACGAGATAAGGATTGATGAGTGGCGAAGTGTGCTGTCTCAAGAAGATGGAATCTAAAGGGCCTGTCCCACTTGGGCGTCATTTGCGTGTGATGTAGGCAGTGACGCTTGGAAGCTCGCGGCGCCCCAGGATTTTGGGACGTACAAAATCTTCGCACGCCACCTGCGTGACGCGCAAATGACGCCCAAGTAAGACGGGCCCTTAACATCAAGGATGGCAACCGTCCGGGCCATGTCTCCTCTTGTTGTTATCGTCAGGCAGGAGGTACCGAGGCTGAAATCCAACATCGCCACATTCAGGAACAGTTACGTTCTGACAACCATCAAATTCTTGAACAAACCCGCACAACACTGATTCTAGAGCGCCTGTCCCACTTGCCGATTTTTTTCGGCGACTGCCAGCATCATTGACCGACCGAATAATTTGTGGCGTGTCGCGGCGGTGACAATGTCGCAACATTTCTTTTGTCGCCGCTGGATTTTGAACTGTTCTAAATCTTTTGGCGACACTGATATGAGGCCGAAAGTGGCGGAAAAAATCACTGCCATCCGCTCAGCAATGACACACCATGGATCATTTCTTGGTCTAATATTAACTTGTCTTCTAATTGTGTTTTACACAAATGTCTTGTTTTTTTTGCGCAGACCTTTTTCTTTTCACTATCTGTAGTGTTCTTGTTGAACTCAAGTTTTGTGGTTGATTCGCTGCTGCTAACAGGAGATTCTCAGGGAGACTGGATGGCAACGTGTCAAACTAGATGAGAGTGGACTGATCTAACAGGCCAACAAGGGAGTTGTATTGCAGATGTAGCAGTGCAGGTCAGAAAAGGGTGCGCAGAAGCAATGTCATCCACGGTTGTGTAAATCTCAGCACTACCACCACTAGATGGCAGTCAGTGCTAGCTGATTCGGACTCATTGGTTTTTCACAAGGCTCAGTAACACAGTGTGGATGTTAAATTGTCAGATACTTTGCTGGGCCAGGTATACAGTGTGGGAGGAACTCAGCGGTTCGAAGGAATGGACAGACAATGTTTCGGGATGGACCCTTCAAACTATGGGGCCGGGGGAGATAGTTGGAAAAGAGAGGCGGGGCTGAGGCAAAGACTGACAAGTGATAGGTGGAAGCAGGTTGCACGGTGGCGCAAAACGGTAGATTTGCTGCCTTACAGCGCCAGAGACCCAGGTTCGATCCTGACTATGGGTGCTGTCTGTACAGAGTTTGTCCGTTCTCCCCGTGATCTGCGTGGGTTTTCTCCGGGATCTCTGGTTTCCTCCCACATTCCAAAGACGTACAGGTTTGTAGGTTAATTGGCTTGGTATAATTGTAAATTGTCCCATGTATGTATGTGTGTAGTGTTAGTATGCAGGGATCGCTGGTCAGCATGCAGTCGGTGGGCCAAAGGGCCTGTTTCTGCACAGTACCTAAACTAAACTAAAAGGTGCAGGAGGGGTTGATAGACAGATGGGTGCAGGTAGTGACAATGGCTGAAGGTGAAAAGGAGACACTGTCAGATATGGAGAGAAAGGAACATAGAACATAGAACATAGAACATAGAAAATAGGTGCAGGAGTAGGCCATTCCACCCGTCAACCCAGCACCGCCATTCAATATGATTATCCAACTCAGTATCCTGTACCTGCCTTCTCTCCATACCCCCTAATCCCTTTAGCCGCAAGGGCCACATCTAACTCCCTCTTAAATATAGCCAATGAACTGGCCTCAACTACCTTCTGTGGCAGAGAATTCCACAGATTCACCACTATCTGTGTGAAAAATGTTTTTCTCATCTCGGTCCTAAAAGACTTCCCCCTTATCCTTAAACTGTGACCCCATGTTTTGGACTTCCCCAACATCGGGAACAATCTTCCTGCAGCTAGCCTGTCCAACCCCTTAAGAATTTTGTAAGTTTCTTTAAGATCCCCCCTCAATCTTCGATATCCAGTCTTTCTTCATATGAAACTCCTGCCATCCCAGGAATCGGTCTTGTGAACCTTCTCTGTACTCCCTCTATGGCAAGAATGTCTTTCCTCAGATTAGGAGACCAAAACTGTACACAATACTCCAGGTGTGGTCTCACCAAGGCCCTGTGCAACTGCAGTGGAACCTCCCTGCATGAATGAAATATGGCTGGAAGGAGAATGGGATACAAATAAATATACGACTAGGGGGATTGGAGCGGAGGGCGAAAAAAAGCAGTGACTGGGATTTGTAGTAGATGGTGTGGGAAATGGGTCTGGACAGGGGTGTGGTGTGCGGGGGGAGGGGGGGATGTGAGAGGAGAAAGGGAGGTAGGGGCATTACTTGAAATTGGAGAATGAAATGTTTATACAGTTGGATGCAAGCTCCCCAAATGGAATTTGAGGTGCAGTTCTTCCAATTTGTGTGTGGCCTCACTCTGGCATTGGAGATCAAGGACAGAATGGTATGAGAATGGGAGTTAAAATGGTTGGCAACCCAGAGTTTTGGCACAGCCTGTAGGATAGTGCGCAAGTGTTTGGCAAACACTTGAAACCAAATTCCCTCGTTTCCCATTTTCCCCCTCTCTTCCGACCAACATCTGAGACATCCCAAACGTTCTTCACCATTTCAACTATTTCAAATTCGTAGGCCCCCATTACCTTATAGCAAGACACATGTTTGCGAACAAAGTGATCTTTATTGGCAGATACAGAGTCAGACACTCGCGCGCTGAGAGTGAGCAGTTACTGTTGGGCACACCCGTGACTCATGACGTCATCTTCCCGCCAAACGCAGTCACGTGCCCATTCCAGTTCTACTAACAAGGGTTCGGTCTATAACTGGCCTAAACACCAGATGGCGTCACATGACCCCCTCCCAGAACCGGAGTAACGAAAATGAACAGGCAGGCGACCGAGGCGCTGGACTTTGTACATACATCGCCCGAGGGTGGAGACACAACCGTCAAAGGCGAAGGCAGGAGCGGCCGGGATGGCCAAACCATGCTAACTGAGCCGCTGACAGAGCAACCGAAGGTGAGCGCAGTGTTCCTGGCGAGAGCGGCTGGCGACGAGGACATCATCCAAATAAATTAAAAAGAAATCCAAATCACGACCCACCATGTCCATCAGTCTCTGGAAAGCCTGCACGGCATTCTTCAGGCCAAAAGGCATTCGAAGGAACTCAAACAGTCCAAAAGGTGTGATAATGGCCATCTGGGGCACGTCCTCCGGACGAACAGGGATTTGATGATAGCCCCAGACCAGGTTGACCTTGGAAAAAAACTTGGCGCCGGCCAAATGAGCAGGAAAGTCCTGGATGTGCGGACCAGGGAACTGGTCAGCAGTCATGGCATCATTGAGACAGCGGCAATCCCCACAAGGCCTCCAGCCCCCGGACGCCTTGGGGACCATCTGCATTGGAGATGCTCACGGGCTGTTGGAGCAACGCACAATTCCTATGGCCTCCATCTGCCGAAACTCGGCCTTGGCAATACGGAGCTTGTCAGGGGGAAGCCATCGTGCTCCGCGTGTAACGGTGGTCCGGCAGTGAGAATATGATGCACCACCCCGTGTTTGGGGCTGGCCGAGTGCTTTCTCCTTCTTGCTCCTCCCCTTCCCAGCACTCCCACAGCCCACTGTCTCCACTGTCTCCGCCTCTTCCTTTCTTCTTCCCACCCCCACATCAGTCTGAAGAAGGGTCTCGACCCGAAACGTTGCCTATTTCTTTTGCTCCATAGATGCTGCCTCACCCGCTGAGTTTCTCCAGCATTTTTGTCTACCTTCGATTTTCCAGCATCTGCAGTTCCTTCTTAAACACTATATTAATGTGGTCTTTCACAAATCCCAAGTGAGCAGAGCAGTGTTCACTCACATTAATGTGGACCACTGTGTGTATTGTAGTATTGAAACACTGCTTCTCTTTGGCATTGGGAGATTTGCCTATAGACATTGAACAATTCCCCCTGGTGATTATATCCCCCATGTTACTGTCTTTCTCTCAAGCTCACCATGTTGCTAGTTGGTTGGAATTCCTAAATATCTGACATCCAACTCACTCCATGTGCCTTCCAAAACAATTTCAGTGATTTATTTTTAAATAGATTGTTATAGATCGCTGATGCAGAACGCCATGCTCCAGGGATCTCATTTCATGTCTCCCCTCACTCTTCATCTCGTCAATTGTCAAAATCACTAAATATAAAACTAGTAAGACTGCTTTTAGAGAGTTTCTATCGCTATTGCTTTCGATTATAGGACAGCAGCTGCAGGCTCCCTGCTTGGACATTAACTGCTCAGTGGTATCAGGCGCAGCCTCGTACAAATCCACTTGGAACTGCCACACGATGTTTTGTAAAGCACTAGATATTAAGGGATATCTCAGAATTAGATATCTCAGAATTAAAGGATGTCCTTTTGGGAAGGAGATGAGGAGAAATGTCTCTAGTCAGAGTGTGGTAAATCTGTGGAATTCTTTGCTGCAGAAGGCTGTGGAGGCAAAGTCAGTGGATAGTTTTAAGGCAGAGATAGATAGATTCTTGATTCGTATGGGTGTCAGAGGTTATGGGGAGAAGGCAGGCGAATGGGGTTAGCAGGGAGAGCTATATCGGCCATGATTCAATGGCCTAATTATACTCCTATTATGATCTTTTCTATGTGGGGGAGGGGGGCAGGGTAAGGGGGAAACTAACTCCCAGTCGCTTCCTGGCGGGGATGCAACTATTTCTCCGAGTCGCGTCCTCGCCCCCCACCTCGCGGCCTACCACTTGGATCGGAGCGACCTTTCCTGCCGGGGACCGGGAACCAGACCAGAGCTACAACAGCAGCGGTGGCGCTGGAGTCACCACGTAGCGGGCGATGCCTACCTGGGTCGCCGTTGGAGCTCCGCAGCGTTGGGCCGCTGCTCCAACATCATGGAGCTCTGGTTTGGAGAGCTCCCAACGCAGGCGGCGCTGACCGTCATCGTGGAGTCCTGGGGCCCTTTGCCGAGGGCCTCCAGCATTGCATCTCCACCCTGCGCGGCCTGTGGACTTTGGGAGCCGCGGACTCCGGTAGGAAGGGGGCCGACTCAGGGTCCAGGCCGCTGAGGATGTCCTCAAGCCCCGACGTCGGACTTACATCACCCCGGGGAGCGGGCCTGAGCATCGGGCCGCCCGTAGCGGCGACTGCAGGGGGCTCGGGGAGGCCCCGACCACGGGTGAACAGTGGGGAACATCAGGGACTTTGGTGCCTTCCCTCACAGTGGGAAATTTTGATCCTGCTATGGGGGGATGTTTTATGTTGAATCTTATCTACTCCATGTTGTGTTCTTTATTTTTAATGTATGGCTGTATGGTGATTTAATTTCGCTGTGCCAATTGGCACATGTTACAAATAAATGCATCTTATCTTATCTTATCTTATGAGGTGCAGTATCTTGGGGGTCTTTAACGATTAATGCCTCTCAGTAATGGATGACCTGTAGAGAGTCAGAGAGACATGGCAGGGAAACATGTCCTTCCATTCACAGAGTCCATGGTGACCATCATCCACCCACTTGCACTAATCCCATTGTGTTCTTCCCGCATTGACATCAACTCACCTCTTGCCCATCCCCAAATTCTACCACTCACATGAACACTGGGGGTAATTTACAGCAGCCAATTAACTCTCAACCCATTCCTTATTGGGATGTGGGAGGAGGCCAGAGCACCTGGAGGAAACCCACTCGATGTCAGTGAGAATCTTCACACAATATGCAGGGACTGAATGGGAGGAATTAGCATAGTTTTTTTTGCAGAGAATACTATGTCTCACTAATCTAACTATTCTTTTGAGAAGATTACGAGAAAGGTTGAAGAGGGCAGAGCAGTAGCCATGGTTTAAATGTACTTCTGTGAGGCTTATGATAAGGTCCCTCAATGCAGGCTGATCCAGAAGGTTAAATCACATGAGATTTGAGGAATGTTGGCAAACTGGATCCAAAATTGGCCTGGTGACAGGAGGCAGATGGAAATGGTAGATGGGTGTTTTTCTCAATGCAAATCTGTAACAAGTGGTGTACCACACGGATTGCTGCTGGGAACTTTGCTGTTTGTGATGTACATAGAAATGATTTGGATGAGGAAGTGGAGGATATGGGTTGTATGTTTGCACACATCACAAAAATGGGTGAAGTTGTAGACAGTGAAGAAGATTGTCTTAAGGATACTGGGAAGTATTATTGCTGTTCATTGACTTCAGCTCCGCCTTTAACACTGTCATACCCGCTAGCTTGATCACCAAACTCAGCGGTCTTGGCATCTCAACTTCCCTCTGGAACTGGATAATGGACTTCCTCACTAACAGACCACAGTCTGTTAGGATCAACAACCTCACCTCCTCCACTATAACACTGAACACTGGCGTGCCACAGGGCTGTGTGCTCAGCCCTCTCCTCTACTCCCTCTTCACCCATGACTGCATCCCTAAGTATGGCTCCAACGCCATCATAAAATTTGCCGACGACACCACGGTGGTAGGACTGATCAGCGATAACGATGAGTCAGCCTACAGGGATCCAACAGCATCTTGCCTGGAAAAGGAGGGCGGTAGTTATATGGACAGTGGATAGGCTAGATGTATTCTCATTTGAACATAAGAGGCTGAGGGGTGACCTTACAGAGAATTATAAAATGATGTGGCATAAAAAATAATAGATTATAAGAATCTTAATCCCAGGGCAAAGGTCTCTAATTAAAGAGAAGTTCTGTTGATTCATCAGTGCAGTACCATAGAGTCATACACCACAAAAATAGGCCCTGCTGTTCAACTCATCCATACTGACCAAGATGCACCATCCAAGCTCATCCCATTTGTTCACATTCAGCCCGTATCCCTCTACATTTTGCCAGTTCAAATGTCTTTTTTAGGTTGTTATGTTCAAATATTTCATCTGGCAGCTCGCTCCATATCCCCACTATCCTCTTGTCTGAAAAATTTGCGAGTCTCAGGTTCCGATGAAACCTTTCCTCTCTCACCTTAAACCTATGCCCTCTAGTTCATGATTCTTCTATACTGGCAAAAAAAGAATGTATATTCACCCTTTCTATTCTTCTCATGAATTTATACACTCCTTGAAGATGACCCCCTCAGCTTCCTGTTGGCCAAGTAATAATGTCTCAGCCTGCCCAACCTCTCCCTTTGGCTAAGATCCATTCTCTTCCAGCTCAATGTCATAGTAGGGGGACTAAAGCTGAACACACCATTCCAAGTGTGGCCTCAATAATGTCTTGTACATCTGTAACATTACGTCCTGTCTTCTATATTCAATTCCCTGATTGATGAGAGCCTTCTTCACTGCCCTAAGCCATTTTCAGCAAACTATGTACTTCTACTCCTAGGCCCCTCTGCTTAACATAGTTAAGTTTAGAGAGACAGCAAAGAAACAGGCCTTTCGGCCCACCGAGTCAACACCAACTAGTGATCCCTGCACACTAACACCATCCTACACACACTGGGTACAATTTACACTTACACCAAGCCAATCAACCTACAATCCTGTACGTCTTTGGAGTGTGGGAGGAAACAAAAGATCTCGGCAAAAACCCACGCGGTCACGGGGAGAGCGTACAAACTCTGCAAAGGCAGCGCCCGTAGCCGGGATCGAACCCGAGTCTCCGGCGTAGCAGGCGCTGTAATGGCCCTGTCTCGCGGTGCGAGTCCAACCACGATTGACCCAGAGTGAAAGAAAATAAACAGACTCGTGGTTATGTACGAGATTCCAAGTTTATGTTCAAGAGTTTAACCGAGTTCCCATGGGTATGTCATTTCTGCGATTGTCCAAGATCCTCTCCCGAGTTACCAAGTTCCTCTCCCGAGTTACTCTTGAGCCAACCATGAATGAAGGTTCTGTCTGAATGTATATTCTATTCAGAATATACATTCACCAGTCTGAAGAAGGGTCTCGACCCGAAACGTCGCCTATCTCCTTCGCTCCTTAGATGCTGCTGCACCCGCTGAGTTTCTCCAGCTTTTTGTGTACCCATGAATGAAGGTATGTTTTAATAAGCAACAGTGTTAAAGAAGACATCTCCATCCTGTGGCTTTGAGTTCAGCGCGGCTGCATCTATTGATATGACTAACAAAGGGAAAATGCGCACCGTCCAGTGCCAGGGCAGTTATACTTTTGATTTGTATGAAACACACATCACGTAGTTAGAAGACCAGCAGGCGGAGGTTTGTTATATTTTAATTGAATTTACTGCCAGGTCTACACACTGCGGGGAGACGGGAGATGGAATCTTTGAATGTGGACGGATGTCTCCGCGCCTGCTCGTTCTAAGCGGAATATATTTTTAGTTGCCTTTCAAGCCGGGCTTTGGTTTTATTCCTTGTTTTTGTTTATTCGCACACACTTTTCGTGTGTGAGGGTGTGAGAAGTCCATGCCGGGTGCCGGCCGGCCGCAGCTGCTGTTCTTTCACATCCGTTGCACATCAGATTGTTGGGAGACGGAGCTCAGGGTTCGCCTCCTGAGCTGCTTTGGTGCCCAGGCGTGTGTTGAGGTGGAGGGAGGTTGGGGGGGGGGGGGGGGGGGGGGGGGTTGCGCGGGCCTCATTAAACTGTCTGGGGTGACAAGGCTCTTGGGTTAGGCTGGGATCATTCTCTGCGGGATGATCTTAGTGCGGGAGACAAGTGTAGGAGAGGTGTACTGACTGTGTGGGCAGACACTTTGGTAGTGATTGCCCACCAGTCTCAAAAGCCGCTGTGTCTCCCTGTCCCTGGGATAGCAGGGGGCGATCAAACAGCACAATACCCCCCTCCCCCTCCACGCCAACATGAAGGGCAACGATCCCAAGGCTTTAGCGTCAGAAACAGCGGGCAGGCGACAATCACCCGCCATAACGCGAGAGAGATCATGCACTATTGTAGGTCTCCTTTGCACGCCGGTGTTTCTGTCTCCATCTAATTGTTGGCCCTGTCTATCGCCACCCCCACCCCCACCCCTCTGCTTCCCGGCCATGTGTGTGACCCCTTCCCTCCCCTCTCCAGCTCCCCGCCCATTGCACCGGGCGCGGGGGCTTCGCACCGTCTTCACGTCGGCGACGCCAGCAGGTCAGTGCCAGTCGCCCCAGGGCAGGTGCTCGGGGGCTCCCTCCCAGCGTGGCCCCGGACCGGGGGGGGGGGGGGGGGAGTCAGCGGGCACGCCGGCTCAGCCACACCATGGACCGCCGCCAACCAAGCCACCCGTCCACGTCCACAACAGGTGCTGAGACTGGGAACTGTACCGCCCTTGCCCCCCTCCCTCTGCAACTGCAAACAACCCCACTCTCCTGCTCACCTAACCCGCCCATCCCTTCTCTCTGGGTATTAAAGGCGCTTCTGGTCTGCAGTGTGCAAGTCACCAAAATACACTGCATCTTTAGAAAGGAAAAATACAAAATATGTCAATCCCACTGGATAGGCCTTAGTCATGGTGCTGTACAACACGGAAACAGGTCCTTCGGCCCAGCTTGGCCGTGCCGTCCAAGTTGGCATCTTGGGGTAGTCCTATTTGCCTGCATGTGGCCCAAAGACTTCTAAACCCTTCCCATCCATTTATCTGTCGTTAATGACCTCAAGAAAATTCCTGCTTCAGTTTCCTGGGTCCAACTCGGAGAGAAGTCTCCCCCCTTTCCAGCGTTAATTGCTCCACTGTTTATAATGCTCTCTGCATTATGAAGTCCTCGACAGTGAACCCCATGGGCAATCACAACCAAAGTGTCTGCTCACACAGTCAGTACACTTGTCTCCCGTACTAAGTCACCCTACCTTTCCCTCCCAACTCCAGTCCCGTCCCGATCCCCTGAGAAACTGAAGGGAGCGACAATCTACTGCCACGGATACAAATAATGTTATACACGAGAAAGAGCAGATGCTGGTTGACAAAAAATGAACTCACGGTGCTGGAGTTACACAAAGGCGCAGCAGAAATTTGAAAACGTCATCCCGTCACCCATTCCTTCTCTCCAGAGATGCTGCCTGCCCACTGAGTTAAAGAGTGCCCACGGTAGACTCACGAGTCACTAAGGTAAACGCACGGGCCACTACGTTCTTACAACGAGTTTAAATGTTTCAATTTTTAATTTCAACGGTAAATTTGACTCGTGGAAAACTTTAAACATGTTTGAATTTTTTCAAGAGTTAACAAGTTTCACGGGTACCTGCCCGTTAGCGCCACGAGTCGCTAAGTTGCGTCCGCGAGTTCCGACGTTCCCGCTACGTTAATTGTACGTGATTACCGCGAGTGAAATCTCTCACCGTGAGACTCGCACCGTGAGACAGGGGTTTAAGGCAGCAACCCTACCACTGCGCCACCGTGCTGTCCCTGCTCTACAACACTCCCACCGACCTTACCATTCATTGTGATGGTCCTGCCCTGGATTGACTTGATTGATTGAGTGAAAGATGCAGACTGGAAACAGCCCCTTTGGCCTATTGACTCCATGCTGATGAATGGAAGCTTCTGCTGGGGGCAGAACAACCAGCAGAGCCCGAACCTGAGGGTCATGAGATGAAGCCTGGAGAGCAGCAGGAGGGAGAGGGGCAGGAGGAAGGAAGGGGAGGCTGGGGTGAGTGGAGGCGAAGGTTGGGGGAAACTGGCAGTTTCCCCACTCAATGCAGCCACAGCATCTTCCAGCAGAAAAGAGGAACGGCGGATAAATGAACAAGAATATGTAGATTTGTGTAGGAAGGAACTGCAGATGTTGGTTTAAACCGAAGATAGACACAAAAAGCTGAAGTAATTCAGCGGGTCAGACAGCATCTCTGGAGAGAAGGAATAGGTGATGTTCAGCTTGACCCGAAATGTCACCTCTTCCTTTTCTCCAGAGATGATGTCTGACCTGCTGAGTTACTCCAGCTTTTTGTATCTATCTTCAATATGAAGATTCCCTGATACTTGAATGCAGAGACATTTAAGGGGAATGTAGAATATGCAGGAGGGGAAAAAAATGAAACGAGGTGTTGACAGGTTGTATTGATGTAAGACAGGAGGAAATAGGAGGAGGTTTGTGTGAAGTGTAAACACTCTATTAGACCAGTTAGGCCAGATAACCTGTTCCTCTTCTGTAAAATACTCCATTATGCTTTGTAATAAATCCCACAATTTGGGTTTTATTTCTCTGCTTGATTAAAAGCAGTTTCTGATGAACCCTTGTTTACTTTTTATGCTCCTTTGGATTAGTTCCAAAGTGCTTTTTTACCTCATTGTCTCTTTGTGTTATTCTTTTACCAAAGCTAACATTTCCAGTTTGAGCTAATTTGACACCAAAGGGATTCAGATCATAGCCAGCTGGTGAGACTATGTTAATAGTTTTCTAATTTTTTTTCCTTGTAGCGAGGTTTAAGATGTTGGAAGTATCTGACATATGTTACATGCATCCAGAGTCGGCATCAATCAGGTTTCTTGGAGTAAAGCTTCCTTCATTTTTTTCCCATCTAACACATCTGGGATATTACTTTTAATAGACAATAGACAATATACAATAGGTGCAGGAGTAGGCCATTCGGCCCTTTGAGCCAGCACCGCCATTCAATGTGATCATGGCTGATCATCCCCAATCAGTACCCCGTTCCTGCCTTCTCCCCATATCTCCTGACTCCGCTATCTTTAAGAACCCTATCCAGCTCTCTCTTGAAAGCATCCAGAGAACCTGCCTCCACCGCCCTCTGAGGCAGAGAATTCCACACACTCACAACTCTCTGTGAGAAAAAGTGTTTCCTCGTCTCCGTTTTAAATAGGTATTTGTATAATGGCTTTATTAAATGTACAGAAAAGGCCTGAAAACAACAATAAATAAACACAGATGCTGGAAGTCCGAAATAAAGTCGAAATTTCTTGAACACTCAGCAAGCCTGTCAGCAACTGCGGAGAGGAAAACTGTTACATTTCTGGTTGATGGCCATTTAAGTGATGGCCAAAAGTGATAAAAAATGTTTTAATTTTCAGAGAGGGAGCAACAGTGAGAATGTCTCTCAACAGGTGGGAGAATCTAAGAATCAAGAGCCACATCAAGAGTGTTCATTATCCCATTGGTGCTACCATATACTGTATATGAGTACAAACTAGCCATACACAAACACATAGGTGGTACAACGTGAAAAATACCAGAGTACAGAATACAGTGTTACAACATTACAATATCAGTGAAAGTGCAAGTCAAAATGTGTCCAAGGGCCACAGTGGCGTAGGTTAAGCTTATGAGAGGACTTTTTTAGTTGTCCGATAACAGCAGTGAACAAAAGCTGATCCTGAAAGTGATGGAAGGCGCTTTCAAGCTTTTGTATCTCCTCACCAACAAGAGAAGGGAGAAGAGGGTTCCTGAAACAAAGTGAAGTGTAGATGGAGTCAATGAGGAGGAGGCTGGATTGTGTGATGGACAGGGCTACATCGACAACTCTGCAATTTCTTGCAATCGTCGACAGAACAATTGCCAAACCAGGTTGTGGTGCATTGCAATGCATCTGACAATGCATCTGTACAACCTGGTAAAAGTCATTGGAGGCTAACTGACTGGCATAGAAACTTCTGAGGAAGTCGAGGTGTTGGTTTGCGTTCATGGCTGTGACTTCGATATATTTAGTCCGTGACTAATTATTGATGATACCTACACCAACTTCACCTTGAACCTGAAGCTCATGACTATCTTTACTTTGGCACTATTGAAGCTGACTGGTCCGTGCACACTATCTCATTTCTTGATGTTTAAGAAAGCACTGCAGATGCTGGAAAAATCGGTAGACAAAAATGATGGAGAAACTCAGCGGGTGAGGCAGCATCTATGGAGGCAGCACCAATTTGCAGTGGGACGATCTCCCGGTGGCCCAGCAATTCAACTCCCCCTCCCATTCCGTATCCGACCTTTCTGTCCTGGGCCTCCTCCATGACCAGAGTGAGTCCCACTGCAAATTGGGGGAGCAGCACCTCATATTTCACTTGGGCAGTTTACACCCCAGCAGTATGAACGTTGACTTCTCCAATTTCAGGTAGTCCTTGCTTTCTACCTCCTTCTCCTGCACTTCCCAGCTCTCCCACAGCCCACTGTCTCTGCCTCTTCCTTCCTTCCTCCCCCCCCCCCCCCCCCCCCGCCCCCAACCCTCACATCAGTCTGAAGAAGGGTCTCAATCGGAAACGTCAGCTATTCCTTCGCTCCATAGATGCTGCCTCACCCGCTGAGTTTCTCCAGCATTTTTGTCTATCTCATGTCCTGAAGTCAGTAACTAACTACTTTGCCTTGCTGATATTGAGGAAGAGGTTGTTGTCTTCACACCATGTTACAGAGCTCTCTATCTCCTCCCTGTACCCTGCCTCGCCATTGTTTGAGATTTGGTCCACAATGGTGATCTCATCTGCAAACTTGTAAATGGAGTTTGAGCAGGATTTGGCTGCAAAGCCGCGAATGTATAAGGAGTGTAGTAAAGGGCAGAGAAAGCACCCTCGTCAGACATTGATGTGGGAATGATCCTGGAGGATGTTTTTCCTCGCTCATTGTGGTGTATCGGTCAGGATGTCAATGATCCAGTGGCCAACCCCTAGGGTTTGGAGGTGGATTTGGTTGGAGTTATGGTGTTGAAGGCAATAGTCAATAAAGAAAATGTTGTCTTTCATGTTGATGTCAGATGTTCAAACAATGACCTGTTGGCAAAGCTGGCTGGAAAGCTGGAAGTTATGTACAACTTATCCAGCATTCTCCACAAGGCAACATGCATTGAAACATAGAAACGTACAAAAATATTTGCAGGAGTAGACCATTCGGCCCTTCGAGCCAGTATTCGGTATTATCATGGCTAATCATCCAAAATCAGTACCCCGTTCCAGCTTTTCCCCCCCATATCGCTTGATTCTCTTAGCCTCTAAGAGCTAAATCTAACTTTCTCTTGAAAATATCCAGTGAATTGGCCTCCACTGCCTTCTGGTGGCAGAGAATTCCACAGATTCACAACTCTCTGGGTGAAAATGTTTTTTGTCATCTCAGTTCTAAAAGGCCTATCCCTAATTCTTAAACTGTGACCCCTGGTGCTGGACTCCCCCAACATCGGGAACATTTTTCCTGCATCTACCTTGTCCAATTCTCTAAGAATTTTATGTTTCTATAAGATCCCCTCTCATCCTTCTAAATTCCAGCTAATATCAGCCCAGTCGACCCATTCTTTCATCATATGTCAGTCCCACCATCCGGGAGATAACCTGGTGAACCTACGCTGCACTCCCTCAATAGCGATAATGTCCTTCCTCAAATTAAGGGACCAAAATTGCACACAATACTCCAGGTGTAGTCTCACCAGGGACCTGTACAACTGCAGTAGGACCTCCTTGCTTCTATACTCAAATCCTCTTGCCATGAAGGCCAACCTATGCATGGACATAGAAACATAGAAACATAGAAAACAGGTGCAGGAGTAGGCCATTCGGCCCTTCAAGCCTGCACTGCCATTCATTATGATCATGGCTGATCATCCAACTCAGTATCCCGTACCTGCCTTCTCTCCATACCCCCTGATCCCTTTAGCCACAAGGGCCACATCTAACTCCCTCTTAAATATAGCCAAATGAACTGGCCAAACTACCTTCTGTGGCAGAGAATTCCACAGATGATTTTCTCATCTCAGTCCTAAAAGACTTCCCCCTTATCCTTAAACGGTGACCCCTTGTCCTGGACTTCCCTCACATCGGGAACAATCTTCCTGCATCTAGCCTGTCCAACCCCTTAAGAATTTTGTAAGTCTCTATGAGATCCCCCCTCAATCTTCTAAATTCCAGCGAGTACAAGCCGAGACATTGTTGAAATGTCAGTATTGATGCAGTGAGTGTATGCTTAAAATATTAAACTCAATAATGTTTTTTGTCAGGCTCAATTTGTGCCATTAGTGGATGTGCCCCTCTCTGTGTCCCTCTCTGTGTCCCTCTCTGTGTCCCTCTCTGTGTCCCTCTCTGTGTCCCTCGCTGTGCCCCTCTCTGTGTCCCTCGCTGTGTCCCTCGCTGTGTCCCTCGCTGTGTCCCTCTCTGTGTCCCTCGCTGTGTCCCTCGCTGTGCCCCTCTCTGTGTCCCTCTCTGTGTCCCTCTCTGTGTCCCTCTCTGTGTCCCTCTCTGTGTCCCTCTCTGTGTCCCTCTCTGTGTCCCTCTCTGTGTCCCTCTCTGTGCCCCTCGCTGTGTCCCTCTCTGTGTCCCTCTCTGTGTCCCTCGCTGTGTCCCTCTCTGTGTCCCTCTCTGTGTCCCTCTCTGTGTCCCTCTCTGTGTCCCTCTCTGTGCCCCTCTCTGTGTCCCTCTCTGTGCCCCTCTCTGTGCCCCTCTCTGTGTCCCTCGCTGTGTCCCTCTCTGTGTCCCTCTCTGTGTCCCTCGCTGTGTCCCTCTCTGTGCCCCTCTCTGTGTCCCTCTCTGTGCCCCTCTCTGTGTCCCTCTCTGTGTCCCTCTCTGTGCCCCTCTCTGTGTCCCTCTCTATGTCCCTCTCTGTGTCCCTCTCTGTGTCCCTCTCTGTGTCCCTCTCTGTGTCCCTCTCTGTGTCCCTCTCTGTGTCCCTCGCTGTGTCCCTCTCTGTGCCCCTCGCTGTGCCCTTCTCTGTGCCCCTCGCTGTGCCCCTCGCTGTGTCCCTCTGTGTCCCTCTCTGTGCCCTCGCTGTGCCCCTCTCTGTGCCCCTCTCTGTGCCCTCGCTGTGTCCTCTCTGTGTCCCTCTCTATGTCCCCCTCTGTGCCCCTCGCTGTGCCCCTCGCTGTGTCCCTCTGTGTCCCTCTCTGTGTCCCTCGCTGTGCAACTGACCACTATAACTGAATCATACATAATTGTATAACAATGTAAAACAACTTACCTCAAACAGCGGTAAACACTGATTCGTCACTGCAAAAACTTCCATCCAATCCGATGTTGATATATTGTTTGGCTGCAGCTAAGGAGAGCTTGTCACCGCATTCAGCCAAATGGCCAATTGTATAGAAAGCCAAACAGGACACCCCAACAGTTAATACCTACTATTAGCCTCTTGTCCCCCTTTTCTCATTTAAATGGGTTATTGTGGAAATGGTCGATAAAGTCGTTGATTTTTTGACATGTGTCACTTTGTATTCACTAGCCGAAGGTTGTGGTTGATCATATAAACCTGGTTCAGCTCATATCTTTAATACCTTGACTAGCCTACTTGGGCCCACAGCCCTAGTAGGGGGGTGGGGGGCTGGTAAGGCCAAGGCAATGGATTATAATTCTGGCATGGGTCATTTTGTATTTCCTAGGCTGTGAATGATCATCTATGCCCGATTTTAGATGGTCCCTTTAATATCTAGGCTAGCCTAGATTGGCCCAAGGGTCCATTTAGGGGGTCTGGTAGGCCCAATGCAGCAGATAATTGTTCTGTCATAGGTCATTTTATATTCCCCAAGGTGTGATAGATCATTTAAACTTGGTTTTAGCTGGTACCCACAATATCTAGGCTGGTCTAGTTGGACAGCAGTGTCTAGGGTGTCCATTTTTGGAGTGTCTGGTACCTGTAGTGCAGCGGACTATTTGTCTGGCGTAACCCATTTTGTACTCTATGAATTCAACTTCTTCATTTGGCATTATTTTTGAGTGGTACCTTGCTCGTCTATATACTAGCCCATTTTTTAGGCCCTTTAAGGGGGGTCTGGCGGGCCATTTGCAGCAGGAAAAATGTCTGCCGTTGGCGTGACAGTGAGCACACCTTGGTAGTGGATTTAAGTGGTACCTCATCTATTTAGCACCTATTTTGTGGTCCCTTTGGGGGTCCCCCAGGTCTACACGCAGCGGGTGGTACCTGGCAGACTCCCAATTCCGTTCATTTCAGGTGACCCCCTACCCACACCCATAGTCAGACATTGATACCTAGTTCATCTAACCTAATGTCTCTGGGCTGAAGGTCTAAAAGTAGGCCACTCGCCCCCTCACCCCTTCCCTGCCTTTGCATATGATCTTGCCTGACCTGAATTTTCAAAGGCCCCAACTCCTCTTTGTTGCAAATGCCCCACAGCTTTCAATCCCCCAAACAACCTTTACTTTAAATATGTTCAATGATCTAGCCTGCACTGCTCTCTGGGGTAAATAATCTTGGAGACTCACCACTATGCATGAAGAAGCCTTTACTTAGCTTAGTTTTAAATAAACTCACCATGTGGAATCGCATGTAGATAGGGTGGTAAAGAAAGCCTTTGCTGTGCTAGCCTTTATAAATCAGAGCATTGAATATAGGAGTAGGGAAGTAATGTTAAAATTGTACAAGGCATTGGTAAGACCAATTCTGGAGTATGGTGTACAATTTTGGTCGCCTAATTATAGGAAGGATGTCAACAAAATAGAGAGAGTACAGAGGAGATTTACTAGAATGTTGCCTGGCTTCCAGCAACTATGTTACAGAGAAAGGTTGAACAAATTAGGTCTTTATTCTTTGGAGCGCAGAAGGTTAAGGGGGGACTTGATTGAGGTCTTTAAAATGATGAAAGGGATAGACAGAGTTGACGTGGATAAGCTTTTCCCATTGAGGGTAGGGAAGATTCAAACAAGAGGGCATGACATGCAAATTAAGGGACAGAAGTTTAGGGGTAACGTGAGGGGGAACTTCTTTACTCAGAGGGTGGTGGCTGTGTGGAATGAGCTTCCAGCAGAAGTGGTGGAGGCAGGATTGATTTTAACATTTAAAAGTAAAGTGGATAGGTATATGGACGGGAAGGGAATGGAGGGGTATGGTCTGAGTGTAGGTAGATGGGACTAGGGGAAAACAAATGGTCGGCACGGACTGGAAGGGCCGAGAGGGCCTGTTTCTGTGCTGTAATTGTTATATGGTTATATGGTTATATCTGTTTGGTTCAGCAGAGGGGTTGATGTTGGTCAGCATACAACACCTTTGGGTGCATACACAGCTGTTACCATATCCTTACTACTCGAGGAGAGTACTACAGATGCTGGAAGTGAAGTAAAACCACTCAGCATGTTATGTTCCAACATCGGAGAGAGAAATCGCCTTAACACTGCAAGGCATTAGAACCATTCATCAGCCTTGTACTGCAGAACAGAAAATGTTCTTGTAAACATCAGCCTGAGAAATGGCCCAAGCTAAGAATTAATATATCTATATTGTAGCAGATAAAATACAGTCTTCAAGGCAGGATGCAAAATCTATGAATAAATAGGTTCTCTGTGTGAAGGTAGGTATACTGGGACACATTTCCTGACTGAAGTGCAAATGAGTAAACTGGAGTCGTGACTGACCAACTTACAGTTTTCCTCATGAGCTGGATAAGAGCCAAAAGATTTTTTTTATGAGAAGATTTTCTCATACTGTACCAACCCTGTAGTTTGATTCCTTTAGCTCCTCCAATGGCCAGAACAGGATGAAGTTTCCTTTCTCCAAGCTATGACCTGCTGAAGTTCTGGGTGTGAGAGGAAAGTTTGGAGGTGGCCCATGTGAAAATTGTTCCGCATTTATTGAGAAACCACTATAAGAAAGGCTCTATTATTCAGAAGGTTATTCCCTTTGTTCCACTCTTAGCATAGAGTGAGCAGGCATTGAATCATTCCATACATTTGACTCAAGAGGACAAAACAGATAGTACATTGTGCAGAAAAGTGGATGCAGCCAGGTACTTGTTTAGAATAGTGCTGGTTTTCTTAGAAATCCTGTATTCACACAATTGAAACTGTCAAGTCAAGTTTATTGAACAGTGAAGTACGGTTACAATGACAAAACTTGATGGAAGACTGGATGGTTCCCAACGCCTAATCACTTTCTTCTGCAAACCTGTGCACTTTAACCTCCTGGCACTATGAATGGGGCTGTCTGAGTGAAACGTTTCCTCAGCTCAATACCTTCTGAGGGATCTGCATATCTCTCTGCGTACAACTCTGCATATGTTCTTTGCATACAACCCTTGTCCTTCTTGTTCATTGCTGGCTGAATTACAGCTTTTCTCTCTCTGAGAACATAGAACATAACACACCACACCGCAGCACAGGAAAAGACCCTTTGGCCCACGATACCTGTGCTGAACATGATGCCAAGTTAAACCAATCTCCTCCACATGCACGTGATCTATATCCCTCCATTCACTGCATATTAATGTGTCTGCTTAAAAGCTTCTTAAACATCAGTATTGCGTCTGCTTTCTCCATTACCTCTGACAACATGTTCCAAGCATCCATCAAACTGAATTAAAACATTCTTGCCCCACATATCTCCTTTAAACTTTCCCTCTCTGACCTTAAAGCCATGCCCGCTAATCTTTCCATTCTGAGAGGAAGGTTCTGACTGTCTCTCCTTTCTATGCCTCTCATAATTTTATGAACATCTATCAGGTCTCCCATCAGCTTCCCGAAGTTCTAGAGAAAACACTCCAGGTTTGGCCAACCTTTCTAATCCAGGCATCATCCACACTCTTTATTCCACAATTTCTTCCTCATTTTCTCCAAAGGCTCCACATCCTTCTTGATAGATAATACTCTGACTGATGAAGGCCAATGTACCAAAAGCTTTTGTTGCCACCCTATCTACCTGTGACACCACTTTTAGGGAACTAGTTACTTGTACTTCAAGATCCCTCTGCTCCACAACACTCCCCAGAGCCTGACCATTCCTTGTGATGGTTCTGCCCTTTTTTGACTTACCAAAATGCCACACATCACCCTTATCTGCATTAAACCCCTGTAGCCATTCTTCAACCCACTTGTCTAGCTGATGAAGTTCCTTCTGTAACTTTTGATCATCATCTTCACTGTGACACCACCTACTTTCCTGTCATCTGAAAACCTGCTGATGATCATTCTCATCTGAATCATTAATATAAACCACAAACAGCAATGGACCCAGCACTCGTCCCTGAGGCATGCCACTACTCACAAAGTCCAAAAAACAACCTTCCACCACCACCATCCTCTTGCTTCCTTCCATGAAGTCAATTGTGTATCCAGGCAGCTTGATCCCATGCGATCCAACCTTCCAGAACAGGACACCATCCAGAACCTTATCAAAGTTCTTTCTTAACCTTATCAGAGGCCTGCTGAAGGTTAAACCACATTGCCTGAGAAAGTGCCGGCATTGACAGTGTGTGTATTAATTTGCAGGGATGAGTTTGACAGCTGTCCAATGTGAACAGGGGGGAAAGTCCATGTTGCTGAATTGCTGGAAGTGATTGGTGGAATAATTCCACAGTGGTATTTGGGTGACCACAGTGGCACAGCCGGAGAGTTGCTGCCTTACAGCGCTTGCAGCGCCAGTGACCCGGGTTCAATCCTGACTATGGGTGCTGTCTGTATGGAGTTTGTACGTTCTCCCCGTGATCTCGTGGGTTTTCTCCGAGATCTTCAGTTTCCTCCCACACTTCAAAGACGTGCAGGTGTGTAGGTTATTTGGCTTGGTGTGTGTGTAAATTCTCTCACGTGTGTGTAGGATAGTGTTAATGTCCCCCTTTGGCTGGTTGGTGTGGACCCGGTGGGCCGAAAGTTTCTAAACTAAACTGTCTAAACTAAATTAAATTTGTTGTGTAAAAGCTGCAGTCAAGGCTATTACACTGGCCAAGCCACATTTCTCCATCATCTGATACTTAGCATAGATTGTATGGTCTTTAACTCATTGCTGTGTAAAAACTGGCTGATCTGTTCCCTGCATAAAAGCAGCTTTACTTCACATGCAATGATGCACTTTGCAGAGTCTGGATGATTTGAAGGGCACTAACTTAATCCAGCAACTACTTCCACTTTGTCCAGAGAATACTTTAAATCCTTTGCTCAGATCATCCTCCTTAATTAGGTTACATGAAGTAGGTAGGAGAATGGGGCTGAGAGGAAAAGATAGATCAGCCGTGATTGAATGGCAGAGAAGACTCGATGGGTCAAATGGCATAATCCTAAAAAACCTGTAACAATGTAAGAAAACTTCATGCATTCTATCCCAAGGTTGTAACTTTATAATGAGCACGATTATTCAGCGACTCTACAGTGAATTCTCAGAAGTCTGAAGAAGGGTCTTGACCTGAAACATCACGTATTCCGTCTCTCCAGAGATGCTGCCTGTCCTGCTGAGTAACTCCAGCATTTTGTGTCTACCTTTCTCTTCTGAGTGATGGTGCTGGAACACAATGCAGTGCTTCATTCTTGTTTAACTGCAGATGCTGGAAAATCGAAGGTAGACAAAAATGCTGGAGAAACTCAGCGGGTGAGGCAGCATCTATGGAGCGAAGGAAATAGGCAACATTTCGGTTCGAAACATTCCTGTTATTATGATGCCATAACCTATTAGGAGAGGAAACCTGGAAAGATGTGACAGAATTAGGTATGGTGGTTGGTTAGGGTTAGGCTAGGGTTAGGGTTAGGTTAGGTTAGTAGGGTTAGGTTAGAATGGGGTTAGGTTAGGTAAGGGGGAGGTACAGCGAGACCTGGGTGTCCTTGTACACCGGTCACTGAAAGTTGGCGTGCAGGTACAGCAGGCAGTGAAGAAAGCTAATGGAATGTTGGCCTTCATAACAAGAGGATTTCAGTACAGGAGTAAAGAGGTTCTTCTGCAGTTGTATAGGGCTCTGGTGAGACCACATCTGCAGTATTGTGTACAGTTTTGGTCTCCTAATTTGAGGAAGGACATCCTTGTGATTGAGGCAGTGCAGCGTAGGTTCACGAGGTTGATCCCTGGGATGGTGGGACTGTCATATGAGGAAAGATGGAAAAGACTAGGCTTGTATTCACTGGAGTTTAGAAGGATGAGGGGCCTCTTATAGAAACATAAAATTATAAAAGGACTGGACAAGCTAGATGCAGGAAAAATGTTCCCAATGTTGGGTGAGTCCAAAACCAGGGGCCACAGTCTTAGAATAAAGGGGAGGTCATTTAAGACTGCGGTGAGAAAGAACTTTTTTACCCAGAGAGTTGTGAATTTATGGAATTCCCTGCCACAGAGGGCAGTAGATGCCAAATCACTGGATGGATTTAAGAGAGAGTTGGATAGAGCTCTGTGGGCTAGTGGAGTCAAGGGATATGGGGAGAAGGCAGGCACGGGTTATTGATAGCAGACAATCAGCCATGATCACAATGAATGGCGGTGCTGGCTCGAAGGGCCGAATGGCCTCCACCTGCACCTATTTTCTATGTTTCTATGTTTCTATGTAATTAGCAAGGAATTAATAGCTGCCTACTCTGTATTAGCCATCTCTTCTTGTGTGAGGAGGGGTCTCCAATGAGGTAGATAATAGTTCAGGACTGCTCTCTGGTGGTGGTAGGATGAAGACATAAGAAACTGCAGATGTTGGAATCTCGAGTAAAAGCAAACTGCTGGAGGAACTCAGCGGAAATGAATAGATGACGTTTCAAATGGAGATCCTGCATTAGGTTTTCACCCCAGGCGTTGACAATTCCTTTCCCTCCACTGATGTTGCTTGACCCACTGAGTTCCTCCAGCAGTTTACTTCTTGAAATAGTCTGAATGTCTGAGCATCACTTTAATTTACCATATTCTGACTGTTGATTTAGGGTCCTTGTAATAACAATCTCACACCATGTCAGGTTAAACAGTTTATTAGGAATAGGCAACTACAAGTTCTCACTTGAGAGTTCACTTTTTAGACTAACGGAGTGCAGTAGACCGCAACACTAACGAGCTAGTGGGCGTATCTACAAATGCATGACTCATAGCATTAGCCACTAATCTACATCCACCCTCTTAAAGAATCAATAACAATGTATACCCATAACTGAGCAAAGCAAATATCACAACCGATGACAAACGTATGTAAAGTCAAACATAGTCCGGACACTTCACGACCGGCCTGCTAAAGCGACCGGCACGTGTACGATAGGGGACAGAGCTGGTGATTTCACCGTTGTGGGGGAGTGGACCAACGCCTCTGGGGTCGATGCAGGAGACTGTGGCGCAGGCGAAGATGGGACAGACAGAGGAACTGTCACAGGCACGGATTGTTGTGCTGGCAAGAGCATGCGAGGGTCACCAGACGCAGATTGAAATGAACTTGTACGATCCGGATAATAAGGAGGAGGGATTGGCTCCTTCACAGGCAGAAGATGTTGTCTGTTTCGTCGGTAGGTGCCGCCATTGGCTCTAGCAATGTACGAGCGTGGCTCCGAAGGTGGATCAGACATCACCCAACATGGTCATGGCCTTTGTCAGTCTGCAAGCGGACCACCTGTCCTTTGGTCAATGGCAGCATGAGCCACTAACCTTCAGACTCCTCACCATGTTTCAACAAGACTCAATGTAACCCCATGCTCCAACAAGCCTCAAATCAGGCTTCCTGGTTTCCTGACACCAACATATTCAAATCATCCCCATCTCCAGCATTTTTATTTTAGACTTCCACGTTGCTCTGGTAATATCAGATCTTAATCCTGCATTTACTACTGAAGACTGTGTTTTTCCTTTATTAACTTAACCATATAACATATAACCATATAACAATTACAGCACGGAAACAGGCCCTCTCGGCCCTTCCAGTCCGTGCCGACCATTTGTTTTCCCCTAGTCCCATCTACCTGCACTCAGACCATACCGCTCCATTCCCTTCCTGTCCATATACCTATCCACTTTACTTTTCAATGTTAAAATCGATCCTGCCTCCACCACTTCTGCTGGAAGCTCATTCCACACAACCACCACCCTCTGAGTAAAGAAGTTCCCCCTCACGTTACCCCTAAACTTCTGTCCCTTAATTCGCATGTCATGCCCTCTTGTTTGAATCTTCCCTACCCTCAATGGGAAAAGCTTATCCACGTCAACTCTGTCTATCCCTTTCATCATTTTAAAGACCTCAATCAAGTCCCCCCTTAACCTTCTGCGCTCCAAAGAATAAAGACCTAACTTGTTCAACCTTTCTCTGTAACATAGTTGCTGGAACCCAGGCAACATTCTAGTAAATCTCCTCTGAACTCTCTCTATTTTGTTGACATCCTTTCTATAATTAGGCGACCAAAATTGTACACCATACTCCAGAATTGGTCTTACCAATGCCATCTACAATTTTAACATTACTTCCCTACTTCTATATTCAATGCTCTGATTTATAAAGGCCAGCACACCAAAGGCTTTCTTTACCGCCACATCTACATGCGATTCCACCTTCAGGGAACTACGCACAGTTATTCCTAGATCTCTCTGTTCCACAGCATTCCTCAATTCCCTACCATTTACCATGTACGTCCTATTTTGATTTGTCCTGCCAAGATGTAGCACTTCACACTTATCAGCATTAAACTCCATCTGCCATCTTTCAGCCCACTTTTCCATATGGCCCAAATCTCTCTGTAGACTTTGAAAATCTACTTCATTATCCACAACACCACCTATCTTAGTATCATCTGCATACTTACTTATCCAATTTTCCACCCCATCATCCAGATCATTGATGTACATGACAAACAACAGTGGACCCAACACAGATCCCTGAGGCACCCCACTGGTCACTTCTTATTACTCTTCCCTTTTTGATATTTGGTCACTAACTATTGTTAGTTTCAATGAAAAGTCATCAAACTGAAGTGTGAACTCTTCCTCCCTCTCCACAGATGCTGTCTGATTTGCTGAGCAGTTGTGGCACGTTCTGTATTTTATTGAAGTATTTCAAATCTTTCTTCAAGCTTGAAAGTATAAAGTACCAGAGTCAACAAGGAAATGGCAGAAGAGTTGAATAGGTACTTCAGATCTGTCTTCACTAAGGAAGACACAAACAATCTCCCTGATGTATTAGAGGACAGAGGATCTAAGGGGGTAGAGGAACTGAAATAAATGTTCATTAGGTGGGAAATAGTATTGGGTAAGCTAATGGAACTGAAGGATGATCAATCCCCTGGGCCTGATGGTCTGTATCCCAGGGTCCTCAGGGAGGTGGCTCTAGAAATAGTGGACGCATTGGTGATCATTTTCCAATGTTTAATAGATTCAGGATCAGTTCCTGTGGATTGGAGGATAGCTAATGTTATCCCACTTTTCAAAAAAGGAGCGAGAGAGAAAACGGGGAATTACAGACCAGTTAGCCTGATTTTGGAGGTGGGAAAGATGCTGGAGTCAATTATTAAAGAGGTAATAATGGGGCATTTGGATAGCAGTAAAAGGATTTGTCCAAGTCAACATGGATTTATGAAAGGGAAATCATGCTTGACTAGTCTTCTGGAATTTTTTGAGGATGTGACAAGTAAAATGGATGAAGGGGTGCCAGTGGATGTAGTATATCTAGACTTTCAGAAAGCCTTTAATAAGGTCCCGCATGGGAGACTGGTGACTAAAATTAGAGCACATGGTATTGGGGGTAGGATGTTGACATGGATAGAAAATTGGTTGGCAGACTGGAAGCAAAGAGTAGGAGTGAACGGGTCCTTTTCAGAATGGCAGGCAGTGGCGAGTGGAGTGCTGCAAGGCTCAGTGTTGGGGCCGCAACTGTTTATCATATATATTAATGATTTGGAAGAGGGAATCAGGAGCAACACTAGCAAGTTTGCGGATGACACAAAGCTGGGTGGCAGTGTGAACTGTGAAGAGGATGTTAGCAGTTTGCAGGGGGACCTGGATAGGTTGAGTGAGTGGGCAGATGCGTGGCAGATGCAGTATAATATAGATAAATGTGAGGTTATCCACTTTGGTGGCAAACACAAGGGGGCAGATTATTATCTCAATGGGGTTAGGTTAGGTAAGGGGGAGGCACAGCGAGACCTGGGTGTACACCGGTCACTGAAAGTTGGCATGCAGGTACAACAGGCAGTGAAGAAAGCTCATGGAATGTTGGCCTTCATAACAAGAGGATTTTAGTATAGGAGGAAAGAGGTTCTTCTGCAGTTGTATAGGGCTCTGGTGAGACCACATCTGGATTATCGTGTACAGTTTGGTCTCCTTATTTGAGGAAGGACATCCTTGTGATTGAGGCAGTGCAGCGTAGGTTCACAAGATTGATCCCTGGGATGGCGGGACTGTCATATGAGGAAAGATTGAAAAGGCTAGGCTTGTATTCACTGGAGTTTAGAAGGATGAGGGTGATCTTATAGAAACGTATACAATTATAAAAGGACTGGACAAGCTAGATGCAGGAAAAATGTTCCCAATGTTGGGCCAGTCCAGAACCCAGGGCCACAGTCTTAGAATAAAGGGAGGATCATTTAAGACTGAGGTGAGAAAAAACGTTTTCACCCAGAGAGTTGTGAATTTATGGAATTCCCTGCCACAGAGGGCAGTGGAGGCCAAATTACTGGATGGATTTAAAAGAGAGTTAGATAGAGCTCTAGGGGATAGTGGAGTCAAGGGATATGGGGAGAAGGCAGGCACGGGTTATTGATAGCGGACGATCAGCCATGATCACAATGAATGGCGGTGTTGGCTCGAAGGGCCGAATGGCCTCCACCTGCACCTATTTTCTATGTTTCTATGTTAAAATGGCTTCTTCCCTGATAGACCATTGACCAAACCTCACATAAACTAAGAATGTATTCCCAATTTAGCTTGTTGTGACCTTTATACTTTTGTTATCTGCACTTTCTTTTAAAGCTGTACCATTATATTCTGCATGATTTCTCGTTTTCACTGCCTGTTGTACTTGTGTATGGCTTGAGTCAGCACATTGGGTGCTAGCACTGCAGATCATTTATGTGTTGGGAAGCAGTTTCGTTTTCTCTGAGCCAGCATGCATTTGCATTTGCAGCCCGTCTTCTGGGTCCACCAATACCTTTACTGGACCCTGGAGCCCTAACCACAAAACTTGCAGCTCTTCGACAGAGTGAAAGGAAGCACCTTGGAAACGAGCAGATGCTATAAGCATCGTATGAGCAAAATGTAACTGGAGAGAGAATAGACTGCATTCAAGAACAATGCGGTTGTCTATGTGCGGAGGCACAGAAGCTTGTGGGGTGCTGCATGACTCTGGGTCTCAGTATGCATAATGGTCCCATTCACTCATTGGAACTTTCCTATTGTGACTCATTTACCAGGCCTTCAAGGTGGAGGAATCAGCCTTCACACTGGAGGATTCAGCCTTGCCTGTAACACCAAGGAGCCCACAGCTGCTGAAGTGTCACCAAGAATCCTTTGAAAGCAGTGAACAAAGGGAGACTGAAAATTGTCTGGTAAAGGATGATCAATATGACCAAACATCACAACGTGCCAGTAACTTAATGGGTTAAGAGGAATGTGAAACCAAGCCTGGGGCAATGAGTGATGCATGTGCAAAGCCTACTTTAGAATTGTCTTTCCGCAGTGCAGTGATTCAGTTGCCAGAAGGCATGTTCAGCCCACACTTCCCTTCTCCCAGATCAGGCCAGTGGAGGTGAATAATTTGCACTCAAGCTAGAAACAGTCTTGGTGTCATTGGGATGGGATGTCAGAGTGCTCCCGGTCCTTATCGATAGGTATTTATCCTTATCCAGTATTCATACTTTGAGGATTATATGTATGTGGAAGCCATTTGGCCCATTTAGTCAATGCCAGGTCACAGGGCAGTTCACTATACCGTTTTCCCACTTGTTTGCTTACAACCCATTCTCTCTCACATGTACATTACTGGCCTACAATTCTCCTGCTGCCTGCTTGCACCAGTGTCATTTATAGTAGATCTTATAGAGATGTATAAAATAGTAAGATTAAACGAGAACTTACTAGTTCGAAGTTTGATCGTTATTTTATGAGGAGTAACGATGAGGGATTACGTGAAGAAGCCCCGCCTGGCGCTTGATCGGCATACTTCAAAGCAGCGGCATGAAAAACACAGAACATAATAGCTGGAGTAAGATAGTAAGGCTCAACATAGATTTGGAACTAGCAGATGATCATTTATTTTATGAGGGTCGGGAGTGGAGGGCACGTAATCCCTCATCGTTACTCCTCATAAAATAGCGATCAATCTTCGAACTGGTAAGTTCTTGTTTAATCTTACTATTTTACTTCGGAGTCACATGAGTGACTACGTGAAGAAGCCCCGCCTGGCGCTGGAACGGCATTACGTCGACGCTGACGGCAGAGCATGAGCAGCGGTAGGTATGGGCCCGCAGATAAGTGCAGTTGAAAAACTTTCAGGGTCTAAAAACTCCGTGGCTGGTATTGAACACCAGGATTTAAAACAAATTTAAAAGCAAAAAATAAGTAAAAGTTAAAATAAAAGGAAATACTCTGTATAAAAAACAACGGAGTTTTAAAAGAACGTCCCAGGGGAAGCGATCGGGACGGAGATTACGGAGCCGGTTCCGATACCGGTGGCCGTCAAAATTACGTTAGGTAGACTTTTAGTCGCTCCACAAACTTTTGGCTGGGGGGGGGGGGGGGGGGGGGGGAATTTTATAAAGTCAGAAAGGCCATAATTTAAAAAGTTCAACAAAAGGCCTTCAGACTAAAAAAGCTTTATGGCTTGAAAAATGATGGAAAAAAAGATTCCAAAAAAATAAAAATAAAATAAATAAAATATTCAAGCCAAAAAGGGTTAAAAGGCCCAAAAAGATTCCCTAACCTACCCTAAGGGGGTTTCATATATTAATATTTATGACGAAATATTGTGGGAATATCTACCTCAGATATGTTTGAAGGTAATCTCCTTGACGGAAAAACTCAGGAGTAACAAGGGCAGTAAAAATAAAATGGAAAACTGACCCTAAAAGTGCAATGATAGTGGTGGCTGGTCATGAAGTACCCACCACAGCACAAAAAAAAAAAAAAAAAAAAAAAATATATATATATATATATATATATATATATATATATATATATACAGGTGTAGTTACAACACATGAATAAGAAGTGAGGCCATGGAAAATAACCATGGAAACCAAAATTAGTTGGTCTCTCACTAAAGCTGTTATGGTTAAAACAGCAGAATAATAATAAAACTTTTATGTTTTATTCAAGTACACTTCAGCACAAAATATATATAGAGGTGTACTAGGTACGATACCCGAATGAATGAGTGAGGCCATGAAAAGTAAACATGGAAACTAAAAATTAATTGGTCTCACCAAAGCTGTTATTTGTTGAAACAGCAGAATATGATAAAACTTTTATGTTTATAAAGATATCAACGGTGAATCCGTTTATGATAA
Source organism: Okamejei kenojei (assembly GCA_035221665.1). NCBI lineage: Eukaryota > Metazoa > Chordata > Chondrichthyes > Rajiformes > Rajidae > Okamejei > Okamejei kenojei. Next base: position 65,322,628 of record CM069141.1, on the reverse strand, counting down.
GCCATGTCTCAATTATATGAGATATAATGAAATACGATTTCAAAGTATTTCGAACTGGTGCATGGCATCACTATTCAATGGAAAACAAATAAAACATTGTGCAAATAACCAATACATTTAAAATAAAAATAAATTGCCATCAGTTTGTGGAGCTCAATGCGAAGAAATATATAATATTAATTTTAGTTATATATATGTAATTGTATAGGGACCAAATCTGCACTCTAGATTTGCAGATCTATACAAATCAGGTTATGTTAAACTCTTGATTATTATGGAATAAAACCTGCCTTATAATAAATCAAAAATATTGATAACAAAAGAACAGACTATTGGTCTTTAAACTTTGGGGGGAAAAATATGATCCAATATAAAGATTTGATAATGGATCAAAACAAAGGCAGAAGTATGATAAATAAATATAATCCAACATAGCCTTATCCGAACCCATATAATTGGGAAAAGAAGGCTTGAAGTACGTTCAAGAGGTGCAAACAACTTGTTACATTTTAAGTTCATGAAATCTCCGATTGTGGGGGATTACAGGTGTATTATGATCATTAATTTAATATACCTAAGGACTACAAAAAATTGTAGAAGGGACTGGTTCACCTGTATAAGAAAACCTAAAAAATTGATTTTAGGTTTGCACCCAAAGTAACTCCAATAAAGAAGGGGTCCGTTCATATATATATATTGTAAAATTACCTCAGTGTAAAGATGTGATGGTATAAACCATACAAAACATCATTTTATATACACTTTCACAGTGTAAGAACATTTTATTAAAATGGAAACATCTTCAACATTGAAATACAGTTGTTATTAACAAATTGTTAATCAAATATTACAGGTGCTTGAAATTAATTAAAATGGGTCAAGCGGTGCAAGTTAAAACATTGTCTAAAGGATTAAAACCAGTTCAAGGCTGTTAAACAGAATACTGGAAGAACAATTGTACTGATAAAAAGATCAGCACTTGCACTAATGAGGAAATGGTCATGGTTTATCGTCATCACATTTAAATTGGAAGGTTAATAAAGAGTCAGCTGCAAATTAGTGCTGCAATTACAAGCCTGTTGAAAGGCAAGGACCTGACCCATCACATAAAGCCTATGTTTAGGCATTCATAAATATTCATAAATTACTATTCTGGATTTAGGAGTAATTCAGCACCATAAGAGGGGGAAAATTGTTCCATGATACAAATATGTCTCATTGCTTTGTTGACATACTTTGTCCCTCCATTAGAAAATGAGCCTAGGTAAAGAGTAAATAAAGCTCCAAAAGAAGGAATACAGAAGCTTATAAGAATATGTATGCCTTTATCATTATTAAAGTAATGGATAAAAAACGTTCACAAGCTTGAAACAGCTGCTATGCTTATAGTTAAAGCAGCTTGTGGACCTTTTCTATCCATTACTTTAATAATGATAACGTAGCATTTGGTATTTGCATAGGCCTCTCACAAAGGCATACATACTCTTATAAAGCTTCTGTTTTCCCTCTTTTGGAGCTTTTATTTACTCTTTACCTAAGCTCCTTCTCTGATGGAGGGACAAAGTCTGTCAACAAAGAAATGAGACATATTTGTATCATGGAAACAATTTTCCCCCTCTTATGGTGCTGAATTACTCCTAAATCCAGAATAGTAATTTATGAATATTTATGAATGCCTAAACATAGGCTTTATGTGATGGGTCAGGTCCTTGCCTTTCAACAGGCTTGTAATTGCAGCACTAATTTGCAGCTGACTCTTTATTAACCTTCCAATTTAAAATGTGATCAAGATAAACCATGACCATGTCCTCATTAGTGCAAGTGCTGATCTTTTTATCAGTACAATTGTTGTTCCAGTATTCTGTGAACGGCCTAGAACTGGCTTTAATCCTTTAGACAATGCTTTAACTTGCACAGCTGACCCATTTTAATTAATTTCACGGACCTGTAATATGATTAACAATTTGTTAATAACAACTGTTTTTCAATGTTGAAGATGTCCATTTTAATAAAAATGTTTTTACACTGTGAAAGTGTATTTAAAATGATGTTTTGTATGGTTTATACCACCACATCTTTTTCCCTGAGGAATTTTATAGTATATATATATATGTACGTACCCCTTCTTTATTGGAATTATTTTGGGTGCAAACCTAAAATAATTTTTTTAGGTTTTCCTATACAGGTGAACCAATTCCTTCTAAAATTTTTTGTAGTCCTTAGTTATGTTATATCAATGATCATAACACACCTGTAATCTCCCACAATTGGAGATTTCATCAACTTCTTTTGTAACAAGTTGTTTGCACCTCTTCAAACGTACTTCAAGCCTTATTTTCCCAATCACATGGGTTCACATAAGGCTGTGTTGGATAATATTTATTTATCATACTCCTGCCTTTGTTTTGATCCATTATTAAATCTTTATATTGGATCATAATTTTTTCCCCAAAGTTTAAAGACCAATAGTCTGTTCTTTTGTAATCAATGTCTTTGATTTATCATAAGGCAGGTTTTATTCCATAATTAATCAGGAGTTTAACATAACCTGATCTGTATTGACCTGCAAATCTGAAGTGCAAATTTGGTCCCAATAACAATTACATATATATAACTAAAATATTATATATTTTTTCCCATTGAGCTCCACAAACTGATGGTAATTTATCTTTTATTTTAAATGTTTTGGTTATTGCACAATGTTTTATTTGTTTTACATAAGTAGTGATGCCACGCACCAGTTCAAAATACTTTGAAATCGTATTTCCTTATATCTCATATAATTGAGACATGGATATCATAAACGGATTCACCGTTGATATCTTTATAAAACATAAAAGTTTTATCAATATTCTGCTGTTTCAACCATAACAGCTTTGGCGAGAGACCAATTAATTTTGGTTTCCATGGTTACTTTCCATGGCCTCTCTCGTTCATTCAGGTATTGTACGTAGTACACTTGTGTGTGTGTGTGGTTGTGTGTGTGTGTGTGTGTGTGTGTGTGTGTGTGTGTGTGTGTGTGTGTGTGTGTGTGTGTGTATATATATATATATATATATATATATATATATATTTGTGCTGTGGTGGGTACTTTATGACCAGCCACCACTATCAATGCACTTTTAGGATCAATTTTTCGCATATTGTTTTACTGCCCTTGTTATTCCTGAGTTTTTCCTCAAGGAGACTACCTCCAAACAATCTGAGGTAGATATTCCCACAATGATAATTCCATCATATATATTAATATATGAAACCCCTTAAGGTTTGTTTTTGGGAATTTTTTGGGCCTTTTTAAACCCTTTTTGGTTGAATTATTTATTTATTTTTTATTTTTATTTTTGGAGTCTTTCTCCATTACTTTTAAGCCATAAAGCTTTTTTAGTCTGGAGGCCTTTTATTAAACTTTTTAAATTATGGCCTTCCTGACTTTAAAAAAAAATTTCGCCCTTGCTAAAAGTTTGTGGAGCGACTAAAAATCTCCCTAACGTAATTTTAACGGCCACCAGTATCAGAACCGGCTCCGTACTTAATCTCCCGTCCCGATCGCTGAGACCTGGGACGCTTTTATTAAACTCCGTTGTTTTTCTTACACAGAGTATTTTATTTCCATTTTAACTTTTTAAATTCTTTTTAACTCCTGGTGGTTTAATACACCAGCCACGGAGTTTAGACCCTGTAAGTTTTTCAACTGCACTTACCTGCGGGCCCGTACCTACCGCTGTCGTGGAGATGCCTCTGCAGCTCTTGCTCTGCCGTCAGCGTCGACGTAATGCTGATCAAGCGCCAGGCGGGGCTTCTTCACGTAGTCACTCATGTGACTCCGAAGTAAAATCATGATCGGGTTGCACAGTCTCTTGCCCATAGTAGGTGAATCGAGGACCAGAGGACATAGGTTTAAGGTGAAGAGGTTAAGATTTAATAGGAATCTGAGGGGTAACTTTTTCACACAAAAGGTGGTGGAGGTGTGGAACAAGCTGCCAGAGGAGGTAGTTGAGGCTGGGACTATCCCAACGTTTAAGAAACAGTTAGACAGGAAGATGGATTGGACAGGTTTGGAGGGATATGAGCAAATGTAGGTAAGTGGGATTAGTGTATCTCGGACATGTTGGCCGGTGTGGACAAGTTGGGCTGAAGGGCCTGTGTCTATGCTGTATCACTCTATCTCTATGATTCTAATTAACCAACATGTTTTAGAATGAGAGGAAACAGGAGTTCCAAGCAGAAACGAACACACACAGAAAGTGTGTGTGTGTAATTCACATGGATATTGCTGGAGGTCCAGAGTGAATGGGTGGCTGGAGTGCGAGACAGCGGCACTACCCGCTGCACCATCATGCCTGCCAAAGGAATTGGGACTCATTAGCCAGATCTCAGCTCAGCATGTGGAAGGATAGCCATGTCATGGGCCTGTCCCACTTAGGCGACTTTTTAGGCGAGTGCAGGAAACTCTGCGCTCACCACATGGTCGCCACATGTTCACTGGTGGTCTCTGGTGAATCTCCTTCATGGTCGCGAGGAGTTCCCGCATTCTGGGAACTAGTCGAGGCCTCCGTATGGTTGCCGCAAATTTTTCAACATATTGATAATTTTTCTGTGACCAAACATTGGTCGCCATGTAGTTATTGGTAGTCGAGGTAGTCTTAGGTAGTTTTAGTTAATCGCCTTTGTTATGATGTTAAGACCGCAGTGCGGACGGAGATACGATACAGAAAAAGTCGCATCTCTGTCGAGGGAAGAGATCAAAAAGTTTCCGGCAGGAGTAGGCCATTCAGCCCTTCGAGCCAGCACCGCCATTCAATACAATCATGGCTGATCATCCAAAATCATTACACCCTTCTGGCTTTCTCCCCATATCCCTTGATTCCCTCCCCCCATTCACACCATTATAGATGAGGCTCTCACTAGGGTCTCCTCAATATCCCGCAGCTCTGCTCTTGCTCTCCCTCGCCTCATTAGCAACAAGGACAGAGACCCCCTTGTCCTCACCATCCACCCCATCAGCCGTCGCATACAGCATATAATCCTCCAACATTTCGCCACCTCGAACAGGATCCCACTACTGGCCACATCTTTTTTTTTTAAATAATATTTTTATTAGAAGTAATCCATCATAACAACGGTATAACAACTTTTCAAATACACAACCAACTTATTTCAATAAGTATACGGATGTTACAAATAATTCTTATAAACTTCTATTTTTTAGAAAGTAGAAAGTAGAAAGTATTTTTTAGAAAGAAAAGAATAGATTTTAATCAATAAGAATGGTGATTAAATAATAATTTTGATTATGTAGGGAGAGAAAGAGAAGAGAAAAAAAAGAAAAAAGAGAAGAAAAAAAAGATTATAGTATATATTATTCATCTTAATAGTGAATAACACAATTTCAAATAACGATATCAATAGAGACATGCATGCAAATCCAAAAAAATATATATATATATTTTCATCTAATCCTGCCGGGTATCCATTGAGTTGTGATGCCAAGAACAGCTGCCCCTTCAAATATTCTGTATATGGAGACCTTATCTGTTCAAAGAGTTCATATTTGTTCATTAGGACAAATCTGATTCTTTCCTAATGCAATGTCTCCAACATTTCCACTGTCCACATTTTAATTGTGGGGGATAATGTTCCCTTCCAAAATTTCAATATTATTTTTTTCCCTATTATCAAACAGTAATCCAAGAAATTTATTTGGTTTACTGTTAATATTAGATTTGAATCTGGAACTACTAATATTATTAATTTTGGATCTGGGTCCAGTTTAATTTTAAGAACTTCAGAGATAACTCTAAAGATTTCTGTCCAATAATAGTTGAGTTTTATACATGTTACAAAACGATGCGTTAAGTTAGCTTCCAAGTTCTGACATTTATCACAAGTAGAAGAAATGTTAGGATAAATTCTATTTAATTTCGTTTTTGAATAATGTAATCTGTGTAATACCTTAAATTGTATCAATATATGTCTAGCATTTAATGAGCAACGATGTATACATTGTAGGCTTTCTTCCCAAATTTCCTTTGTTATAGATAAACCTATTTCATTTTCCCATGTTTGTCGATATATTTCCGAAGTTGGGATTTCCCTATCCAAGATAGTATTGTATATATACGCTATTAATTTTTCAGTATTTGGGTGTTTATTAAATAATTAATCTAATAATCCTGGTTTTCTATTTTTGTAGTCTTGCGTATTTGACTTAATATAGTTTCTAATTTGTAAATACCTAAATATGTTATTTGACTGCAATCCATAGATATCCTGTAACGTTTGAAATGAAAGAAATGTTCCTTTCTTGCAAAGGTGTTCTATCCTTTTAATTCCTAAATCATTCCGGTGTCTAAACCCCTTGTCAAATACAGAGGGCTTAAACAAAGATTATTCATAATTGGCAAACAAAGTGACAAATTATCCATATGTAGGGTCTTAACAATTTGTTTCCAAATACGTTTATTGCTATGAATTATAGGGTTATCACCATAATTTTTTTTTGTACTTCCCTTGGTGCAAAAAGAATCAAACCTACATCAAAAGGCAAACAGTCTTCCTTTTCCATCTTTAGTCAATTTGGCTCATAATCTAAATTTACCAACTAAAAAATTCATATTTTTAATCTGAGCTGCCCAGAAATAATATAAGAAATTTGGTAGTGCTAGTCCACCATTTATTTTAGATTTACATAAATGTTTTTTACTTATTCAATGATTTTTATAGTCCCAAATAAAACTATTAACCAAAGTATCTATTTAAAAAAAAACATTTTAGGGAGATATAAAGGGATGGCTTGAAATAAATATAACAATTGTGGCAAAAAAATCATTTTTATAGCATTTATTCTACCGATCATTGAAATAGGTAGTGTTTTCCAATATAAAATATATTTTTTAGTTTATTTAACAATTGAGGGTAATTATATTTAAATAGACAGTTATAGGATTTAGATACATTAATTCCTAGATATTTAAATTTGTCCGTGACTATTTTAAGTGGGAATTGTTCTAGTATATTTAATTTTATTCCAGTTTATAGGCATAATTTCACTTTTATTCCAGTTAATTCTATACCCAGAAAATGTGCCAAACTTAGTTATAACATTAAGTAGATTAGGAATACTAATCTCTGGTTTTGTGATATAAATTAAGATGTCATCTGCGTATAGAGATATTTTATTTGTTGTAGTTTTGGTATTATATCCATATATTTCTGGTTCTGATCTGATCATTTCGGCTAATGGTTCTATTACCAGAGCAAATAGTAATGGTGATAATGGGCATCCTTGTCCACAACCCCTAAAGAGATTACATTTTGCTGATAACATTTGATTTGTTAATATTCTTGCACTTGGATTCGAGTATATGATTTTTACCCATTTGGAAAATCTATCCCCCAGTTGAAATTTCTGCACTATTTTAAATAAATATGGCCATCAACCTGGTCAAATGCTTTTTCAGCATCTAAGGATATGACAGCTAGTTCAATATTGTTCACTTTTTTTGAGTATATGATATTGAATAAACGTCTCAGATTATAAGATAAGTAGCGTTTTGGGATAAAACCTGTTTGGTCATGATGTATTAAGTTATTAATCACTAAACTTAGCCTCCGAGATAAAATTTTAGTTAGTATTTTTTGATCAGTGTTTAAAAGAGCTATTGCTCTGTATGACCCAGGGTCTTCCAAATCTTTATCAGCTTTAGGGATAAGTGTAATTGTAGATTTCATTTAATGATTCTGGTAACTTTCCTTGTTCATAAGCATATTTATATATTATATGTAAACGTGAGAGATCAGATCATAAAACTTCTTATAAAATTCAACGCTTAAGCCATCAGGGCCTGCGGCTTTTCCGTTATTTAATGATCCAATTGATTCTTCAATATCTTTTACTGATATATCAGCATTTAACAAGTCTCTACCTTCCTGATCCAAACTGTTAATATGACATTCTTGTAGGAATGTTTCCATTCCATCTGGTTGTCCTGCTAGTTTAGATGAGTAAAGATTTTGATAATATTGTAAAAAAATGTATCATAGATATCTTTTGGTAAAGTCAATATTTCTTCTTGTTCAGATCTAATATTATGTATCATTTTCTTCTCATCTAATTTTCTAAGCTGACGTGCCAGTAATTTTTGTGGTTTATCCCCAAAGTGTACTTGTTTAGTCTGTTGAAAAAGTTTAATAATCTGATTTTAATATATTTTATTTAGCTTATATTTTAATGATGCAATTTTATTACTTAGCCCCTTTGAAGGGGATATTGCATTTTCAATATCTAATTGTTGTATTTCATTTTCCAACTTTTGTTGAGTCTTTCGATTTTCCTTATTAAAGTATGCGTGTGCTGATATTATCGCACCACGCATAAATGTTTTTAAATGTACCCCAAAGCAGTGATGGTGAAATTCCAGGTTTGTCATTAGTTTCAAAAAATAGTTTAATCTGTTTTACCAAGTAATCATAACAAGCCTTATCATTTAATATTTGGGGGTTGAGTCTCCAGTTAGAGGTTTTAATAGTTATGTCTTTTAATTTTATCTTAAATGTTAATGGAGCATGATCCGAGATAATAATATTATGATATTTTGAGTCATATGTAAATGGGATTAGTTTTGAATCTATTAAAAAATAGTCTATCCTTGAATAGGTTCCAAATACAGGGGAAAAAATGAGTATTCTCGACCAGATGGGTTATCTGTTCTCCAGATATCCTTAACGTTTGCTGTGTTAATAAAATAATTTATAAGTGTACTTGACTTAGAAGTGGTTTTCCTTTTCATTGATGATCTATCTAAATAATTATCTAAGGTAAAATTAAAATCACCTCCAATTATTAGATTATGTTGAGTGGATATAGGGATATTGTTAAATATTTTCTTGAAGAATAATGGGTTATCAAAATTAGGACCATATATCTTCATAAGGATTACTTTTTTAGAATGTAATTCACCTGTAATTATTATATATCTACCTGAATATCTTCTATTATTGTGCTTTGTTTAAAAGGTATACCTTTATGAATAATTATTGCTACCCCTCTAGACTTATGTGTAAATGAAGAGTGATATACTTTGGAAATCCATTTTTGCTGTTAATCTATGCTGTGCATCTTTTTTAAGGTGTGTCTCTTGGAGAAAAATAATATCAGATTTCAATCTTATTTAATTGAGCTAAAACCTTACCTCTTTTAATTGGTTTGTTAATTCGCTTAACATTCCAACTACAGAAGGTGATTCCATCACCCCCAATCCTAGTATTTATGTCATACATGTTATTATTAAGGTGGTTTATAATGGAGTAGATGTCTCAGCTCATCTAACCCAATCCTATACCCAAACATCAGATCGATGAAATTTAATTTCTGTATCATTGTCTTATACACACGTCTCTTTGAACTAACTATATAATAACAATCATACTTAAACCCATATAATATATAATATGAAATAAAATACATAATATAAAAGTAATAATAAAAAATGTGAGTAAAGTAAGTGATGTTAGTAAAGTGTAAGGGGAAAAAAAGTGACTACAACTATAATTAGTGTAATTAGTATTAGTGTAAGCCACACTAGCGTGGCTATTAATCTACGGACTTCCGTGAAAAAAAAAAGATGTTAATAATTCCAGCTCCGTTTTTGCCTTAAGGGCTATATATGTTGGGGTGGGGTATTAAATGTATATACTTAATAATTAATTAATAATACTACTAATATCAAATATAATTAGTGTCATAGCACTATATTAGGAGAGTTAACGCACATTTTTAAGGGGTAGGTAATACAAAACTATATTTATTAATAATCCATCCATCCCTCCTTAACCCCAAGATAAAGTCCATGTCCATTGTTCCTCCTCCTTCCCTGTGGGTCCTCCTTCAGTGTGAATCTTCCTCCTTTTCTGTGGATGGGCAGTATCATCAGGTAAGTGATCAATAATATTCAGTGTTGTTCATCTTCATCTACTTCTTCCTCTTCCAGTTTCTTCTGAATGTTTCGAGCGAATTCAAGAGCTTCTGTATGTTTGGTGAAGTGGTGCTCCTTGTTATCATAAGTTACTCTTAATGTTGCCGGGTACATCAGGCCATATCTCAGCTTCTTTATGTTCCTCAGGATACCTCTTGTTTCTGTAAATAAAGATCTTCTCTTGGCCACTTCCGCAGGGTAATCTCTGAAGATACTGATATTGTCTCCCTCATATTTGAGATTTTTCTTAGGCATTATTATCTTCATCATATCTTCAAAAACATGATCATAAGCCACCTTCACAATCATCTGTCTTGGGGGAGCATCCCTCCTAGGGGTACGTCTCAATGCCCTGTGTGCTCGGCCCAGCAGAGGTTCTTGGTCCAAGTTCAGAATATCTTTTAGGAGTTTTGCAGCAAATTTTCAAGGGTCTTGATCTCCCTCTCGGCCTTCAATCAATCCAACAATACACAGATTCTGACGCCTTTGACGTCCCTCCAAGTCAATGCATTTCTCAGTTATTTTGTGTAATAATTCTGATAAACGCTTGTTCTCGGCAAGACTCTTCTTGGCTGATTCAGTCAATTCTTTTATTACGTCATTTTGTTGGTTAAGTGAGGTTTTAATAGGTTCTAACTTGGTATCCAGCAGCAACTCCATCTCACCAGTTTTACGGTTTATGTCATCCAACTGTTGTTGCAAATCAGTACCCGCTTTATCTTTCCATTCGTCCATCATAGTCTTTACAGTAGAATTTATAACTTCAAATTTTCATGATACATCAAAATATCAGCTCTTAAAGTCTTTATTTCTTCTTTATATTCTTTTTTCATATCCTTAAGCATTTTTTTTAGCTCATCCATAGTAATTCTTTTGAGGTCATCCATCTTTAAAATATCTTCCTGGGAGGCACTCAAACTCGAGTCCGAGGCTCCAGTGAGGCCTACTTCCTTTTTCACAGGCTGTTTCACTTGGTGGGGGGGGAGCGATGCATTGACATTTTCATGTTAAAGTCGCGCGCCTGATGACGTCACGCACCTTTTTAACGCTACCGGAGCTGTTCACACCCGTTCTCCTCTGGTGAGTAGCTTCAGTTAACCCCTTTTACCCCTGTTGTTAATACAATTTTTAGCGGAGCTGAATGGCGCGAGTTCCACTCACTCCATAGCGCCACCGGAAGTCACTACTGTCCACATCTTCCCATCTCCACCCCTTTCTGCTTTCCGTAGAGACCGTTCCCTCTGCAACTCCCTGGTCAACACATCCCTTCCCACCCAACGACCCCCTCCCCAGGTACATTCCCCTGCAACCGCAGGAGATGGAACACCTGTCCCTTTACCTCCCTCCTCGACTCCATCCAAAGACATATCAGTCTATTCAGGTGAGGCAGAGGTTCACTTGCACCTCCTCCAACCTCATCTACTGTATCCGCTGTTCCAGGTGCAACTTCTAAACATCGGCGAGACCAAGCGCAGGCTCGGCGATCATTCGTTGAACACATCCGCTCAGTCCGCCTTAACTTACCTGTTCTCCGTGTTGCTCAGCACTTTAACTCCCCTACCATTCCCAATCTGATCTTTCTGTCCTGGCCTCCTCCTTTGTCAGAGTGAGGCCCAGCGCAAATTGGGATGAACATTTATTAAATGTGCACAAATGCTCGATTAATGTGAGACACACTTTAATCCAATTTAAAATTTTACATAGATTATACTATTCAAAAACCAAAATAAGTAAACTTTTTCCCAACGTATCTCCTATCTGTGATAAATGCCAGTCTCAACAAGCTACTATAGCGCATTCATTTGTTTTTTGTATAAAAATTCAAAAATATTGGATTTAAATTTTTGAAATCTTTACAAAATTATTTAAAATTAAACTGATACCAAAAGCAGAATGGATTATCTTTGGAACAACGGAAGGTAGCCCTGAACTAAATGTGTTTCAAAATAACTTATTTGATTACGGGTTAATAACTGGAAAAAAGCTTATTTAGAAATTTTGGAAAAACGCTCCTATACCAACAATAAACATGTGGATTTCAATTATGTTTGAAACGCTACACCTGGAAGATATGAGACTCCTCCTGGCAAGTAAATCAGATCACTTTTATAGGACATGGTCTTCATTTATAGACTTACTAAAAGCATAAGGTGCAATAGTACTTTAAAAAGGCACCGGTGTCAGGTCTTGGTTAAGGGGGATGAAAAGTGTCAAGTCGGTATATTCCTTTTGCGTGGTGTTCATAATAGAGCAACTGTCTTTTTCTTTTTTTTCTTTCTCTTTTTTCTTTTCTAGGGTCTATTTCTTATTTTCTCTAATTCCTCGTCTAAAGGGTCTTTCTTCTTTCCTTTCGTCACGCTTCTACACTTTCACTATTCTCTTTCACTTTCTCTATTTCCTCAATTTCTATCCTTTTCTAATAGCTTTAAAAAATGAAGAGGTACAATAAATGTAATGATATATATGTGGCGTGTATTAATGTAATTTACTGTACTTCTAATAAATAAAAATTAAAAAAATTAAAATAAAATAAAATTTAAAAACATATTTTGCTTACACCCCAACGGAATGAACATTGACTTCTCTAACTTCAAATAGCCCTTGCTTTCCCTCTCTCTCCAACCCCTCCCCCTTCCCAATTCTCCCACCAGTCTTACTGTCTCTGACCACATTCTATCTCTATCCCGCCCACTCTCCTGACATCAGTCTGAAGAAGGGTCTCGACCCGAAACGTCACCCATGCCTTCTCTCCAGAGAAGCTGCCTGTCCCGTTGAGTTACTCCAGTATTTTGTGTCTCCCTCGATTCCCTTAGCCCTAAGAGCTAAATCTAAGTCTCTCTTGAAAACATCAAGTGAATCGGCCCCCACTGCCATCTGTGGCAGAGAGTTCCAGATCCCCAACTCTCTAGGGGAAAAAGTTTTTTCTCATCTCAGTCCTAAATGGCCTACTCCTTATTCTTAAACTGTGATCCCTGGTTCCAGACTCCCCCAACATCGGGAACATTTTTCCTGCATCTGCCTTGTCTAATCCTCTAAGAATTCTATATGTTTCTATAAGATATCCTCTCATCCTTCTAAATTCCAGCGACTACAAGCCCAGTCGACCCATTCTTTCATCATACGTCAGTCCCGCCATCCTGGGAATTAACCAGGTGAAACTACGCTGTACTCCCTGTTTGTGTCCTCCTTAGTGAAGACAGAACCAAAGTACTCATTTAACTGTTTTGTCATTTCCTTGTTTCCCATTATAAATTCACCTGTCTCTGACTGTAATAGACCTAATTCATCTTCATTAATCTTTTCCTTTTTACACACTTATAGAAACTTTTACAGTCAGTTTTATATTTCCCGCAAGCTTTCCTTCATGCTCTTTTCCCCCCCACTTAATTAACCCCTTTGTCCTTCTCTGTTGAGTTCTAAATTTCTTCAAGTTCTCTGGTTTGCCACTTCTTCTCGCCAATTTATATGCCTCTTCCTTGACTTCCCTCATCAGCCATAGTTGAGATGCCTTCCCAGTTTTATTTTTTTGCCAGTCAGGGATAAACAATTTCCGGAGTTCATTCATGCAGTCTTTAAATCGTCGCCATTGCATCTCCACTGTCAACCCTTTAAGTATAATTTGCCAGTCTATCCTAGCCAATTCCCATCTCATACCTTCAAAGTCTCCTTTATTCACGTTCAGGACGCTAGTCTCTGACTTAACCATGTCACTCTCCATCCTATTGCAGAATTTCACCATATTATGGTCACTGTTGCCCAAGGGACCTTGCACAACAAGATCACTAACTAATCCTTCCTCATTACACAATCCCCATTCAAAGATGGCCTGCCCTCTAGTCAGTTTCTCTACATATTGGTTTAAAAACGCATCCCAGGAAATCCTCCTCCTAAGAACTGTTACCAATTTTGTTTGCCCAATTTATATGCAGATTAAGGTCATCCATGATGTAACTTTGCTGCACGCATCCCCAATTTCCTGCTTGATGCTATCCTCAACCTCCCTACTGCTGTTGGGTGGTCTGTATACCACTCTGTAAATAAGCAATTCACAAACTCGTAAAGTGTGCAACACCTTTTAATGATAGCACAGGGTATTACATACATCATCAAGCACTGGCTACATTCTTCTACTGAACTATACCCAGGGAGGGGAAGGCGTTATGATTGATGTTAACTAGGCGGGGTTAATGATACTGAGGTAGCTATGTTATTGGTTGCATATATAAGCCATCTACATCCTTCCCCTTAGAAAATCAAAAAACATTGGTCACAACAACAGAATTAAACAGCAGAATTAAACTAAATCGCCATAACGAACAGGTGGCTTACTAATCCGGTCCGAGCGCGTACGGATGTCTCCCCCTTCCCCCGAAAGAGCAGAAGAAACAGGAGGATGCGAGGCACTGGGGAACCAGGGAAGGGCGGTGGGGTGGTTGGTAGAAGCAGGAGAGTGAGAACCGTGACCGGCAACAGGTGACCCGCGCAGAGGGGAACCGGGCGCTCGAGATGGGGACCGAGGCATGCAGGGAACACTGGCTGGGACGGTAGCGGCTGCTGGTATGAGAGTGGCGGGGCATAGGGCCCCGGAGGCTGCGGCTTCGGCTCATTAACCGCAAGCAGGTGTTGTCGGCTCCTTCGGTAGATGGTACCCTCATAGTCGACCAGGTACGAACGAGGTGAGTCGGCCACCCCAACCACGGTGGCCATACGGGAGTGACCATCGGCGGTCCTGCAACCGAACAACCTGTCCAGGCAACAGAGGATCGAGTGGTCTGCACGACCGATCGTGGGAACGCCACTGGCTGTCATGTTTCTCTTGAATGCGCCTCTGCACGGAGGCAGGCTCCAGCACACGAGGTTGCAGATGGCGCTGAGCAATCGGGATGGTAGATCTGGTTGTTCTGGACATCAGACGCTGAGCAGATGATCCCATGGCCGGATCCCTGGAAACATTCCTGAGTTCAGGATATCCAAATACAAATCAGAGTTGGACAGTCTCGCCTGTTCCATCAGAAGCTTGGCGCTGCGGACGGCCCGTTCTGCAAGGCCGTTGCTCTGTGGGTACTCTGGGCTGCTGGTGAAATGCACGAAATTCCACTTGTCGGCAAAACTTTTGAACTCTCGGCTGGTAAACTGCCTGCCATTGTCAGTCTGCAGCCTGACAGGGGACCCAAAAGTGGAGACGTGTTTCCGCAGCTTTCGGATCACCATCTCCGACGTGAGGGATGTCAGTAAATCCACTTCAAACCAGTTTGAGTACGAGTCGACCAGGACAAGGTAGTGGTTACCACGCCACTCGAAGATGTCGGCAGCCAACGAGGACCAGGCCAAGGCAGGGGCGGGCTGTTGCAGCAGGGGCTGTCGCTGCTGGTGTGGAGCAAGACTGTTGCACGTGGAGCAGGCAGAAATTCGGTCTCGGATATATTTGGCCATTCCAGGCCAGTAGAATTGGCACTGAGCGTGGGCGAGTGTTGCATCGACCCCAGGGTGTCCGCTATGGGCTGCACAATAGTAAAAGTCAAACAGGGAGGACGGGACTACAACTTTATGTCCCTTGATGATAACGCCATCCTGGAGCACCAGTTCGTCGCGGACCAGGAAGAAAGGCTGTGTTTCAGAGGAGCGCTTTGTTGGCCACCCTGCTTTAATCACCGAGGCAAGCCGCTGCAAAACTGGATCGGCAGCGGTGTGCTCGGCCAAAAGCTGTAGCTGCTTGGTGGGAATAAAGTCAACGCTCTGTACGAGCAAGTCCTCTGTTTTGTAGGGGTGGCGAGCACAGGAGGTCCGCGGGGCACGCGATAGGGTGTCTGCAATGTGCATCACGGTGCCCTTCTTGTAGATGATGTCGAAATTGAAACGCTGGAGCTGCAGCATCATACGCTGCAGCCTGGCAGGGGCAGCGTGAATCGGCTTGTTCAGGATTGTCACCAGTGGCTGGTGGTCGGTTTCGACCGTAAATCTGCTGCCGAACAGGAAGTCTCTGAACTTGGAGCAGGCGAACACCACCGCGAGCAGCTCCTTCTCGATCTGAGCGTACCGCTGCTCGGTGTCCATCATGGTGCGGGAGGCATAGGAGACAGGATGTAACGATCCATCGACAGACTGAAGGCAAGCCGCACCCAGGCCGAACTTGGAAGCGTCACAGGTGACGGTGATGGGGCGACTCACGTCGAAGAACCGCAACGTCGGAGTGCTAATCAGTTTCGACTTGAGGCAGTCAAAGGCCTGCTGGTGATGTGGGAGCCAGACCCAGGCGATATCCTTTTTTGTCAGTTGCCGCAGGGGTGCACTCAGCTCACTGAGGTTTGGTATAAACTTCCCAAGGTAGTTCACCATGCCCTAGAATCGTTGTAGACCTGGCACGTAGGTGGGGGCTACCATCTCGGAGATGGCAGCTGCCTTCAAGGGGTCGGGTTTTAGTCCGTTAGAGGTGAAAACGTGTTCAACATACGTGACTTCTGAGACACGAAACCGGCACTTCTTGGGATTCAGCTTCAGGTTGGCCTTCCGCGCCCGAGCCAGGACGCGGCGGAGGTTCAGGTCGTGCTTGGCAATGTCCTTCCCATAAACCAGGATATCATCCACGATGATGGCACATGGCAGGTCCGAGAATATCTGCTCCATCGTTCGCTGGAACACCTCGCTAGCAGAATTGATGCCGAATGGCATTCGCAGGAACTTGAATCTGCCAAAAGGTGTGGCGAAGGTCGTCAGGTCAGAAGACGCTTTGTCCAATGGGATCTGCCAAAACGAGTTCTTAGCGTCTAGGACCGAAAAGACGGTGGCTTGCCCGACCTGAGCCGCCGCATCCTCAACAGACCGCATGGGTAGTGTGGTCGCCTGATGGCAAGGTTTAAGTCCTTAGGGTTGATACACACACGTATTTCATTCTTGTCTTTCTTTATCGTGGCGACCATGGTGGAGACCCAGTCGGTGGGCTCGCCAACCGCTTCTAGCACCCCCTTTTCGACCATGTTATTAAGCATCGCCTCGACCCTGTCTTTCATGGCGTGAGACACCCTGTGAGGTGCGCGGACCACGGGTTGTACATTTGGGTCAATGGAAATATGGTATGTCAGTGGTAACTTTCCCAGGTCATCGTCGAACAGGTCTTGGTATTCTGCAACCGGGTCAAACGACAGTTGCACTTTGTGGACCGTGCGGTCGAAGGACACCAGGACAAGATCTTGGCACGCACGGTTGCCCAGCAGAGTCACACTGTCAGAATTCAAAACATAGAAAACCAGGTTTCTCGTGGCCTTTTGCAGCACACAGGTTAATGTGCCCTTCCCCGCAGGCCTTAGAACTTCTCCTCCATAGGCATTCAGAGTAGCATTGTCAGCAACCAGGGGCCCATTATTCCTTATCTTGTTGAAAAGATTTATTGATAAAATGTTGACCTTCGCACCAGTGTCTAACTTTGCAAGGAAGGTTACGTCATTGACAGTCACAGAAACGATGGGATCAGAACGTTGGCCAGGTGCAAGGAGGAGTGTAAACACACTCGAATCCTCGGGAGAATTGATTGGATCTGCATCATAGGATTCAGCTATGTTGGGCTGTGAGCCGTAACAGCCATCAGATTGTCTCAGCATGTTTAGATTAGGTCTGGAAATCTGTACCGGTCTCCCGGGGGAACGACAGGCCGCAGAGAAATGATTCAGTATTTTATAAAAGTTACAGGCCTTGCCATAGGCGGGGCACGTCGACAGTCTGTGGTGCATGTAGTTACAGTTTGGGCACCTCTTTTGGGGCACTTCACCAGGACCTGGGTTGGCACGCGGCAGAAAAGCATTGTTTCCCATCCGAGGCTGTGGTCTCCTAAACCCTGCCAGGTTGACAGATTTATTGCCTGAGTCCCGGTGGTCATCTGGCAATACAACGACCTCAGACAATCTGCAGGCATGCATGGCTTTTTGCAACGTTAGATCCGAATCCCTTAGAAGCTCACATCGCAGCTTCTGGTCACGCATGCCAGTTACTAAAATGTCTCTAGTGAGCTGGTCTGTCATGTCACCAAAACGGCACCGCTGGGCGAGATGACGCAAATCAGCAATAAAACATTCAACAGGTTCATCCGGCAACTGTCTCCTCGTAAAGAACCGTGCCCTCTCTTGAATGCGATTTGAGGGCAGGTCACAAATCTCCCTGAACTTACGTAGCAGGCAAGCGGGGTCACTGGCAGATTCTGCAGGAGTAGTCACCACGTTGTTGTCGTCCAGGACCGCTGGAGCGTAGGTGAAAGTTCTGGCTCTCTTCATGGCATCAGGTCCGACAAGGTTGAGTAGGTGGGAGGCTTTAAGGGAGTCAGGATCAGCGCGGTGTGCGACGTTGACAAAGTGGGTGAAATCAAATTCAAACGTGGCCCAGCGCTCAGAGATGTCAGCATCAAAGACAAGCTGCGCGGGCTTTCTGCAAGAGGACGCCATGGTCAGAGAGATTAAGCACAAAAGCACAAATCAAAAGAAATAAATAAAACCCGATAGACAGGAGACGCAGGTATCTTCCAGCTTCGACACCATGTAAATAAGCAATTCACAAACTCTTAAAGTGTGCAGCATCTTTTAATGATAGCACAGGGTATTACATACATCCTCAAGCACTGGCTACATTCTTCTACTGAACTGTACCCAGGGAGGGGAAGGAGTTATGATTGATGTTAACTAGGCGGGGTTAATGGTACTGAGGTAGCTATATTATTGGTTGCATATATAAGCCATCTACACACTCCAACAAGTGTTTTCTGCCCTTGACTATTTTACAGTTCTACCCATAACGATTCTACAGTATCCAAACTAATGTCTCTCCTTGCTATTGCATTAATCTCCTCTTTAACCAGCAATGCCACCCCACCTCCTCTTCCTTTCTGCCTATCCTTCCTGAGTATCAAATACCCCTGTATGTTTAACTCCCAGCCTTGGTCACCCTGGAGCCATGTCTCTGTAATTCCAAATATATCATATCCCTTAACTACTAACTGCGCATTCAATTTATCCACCTTATTTCAAAAGCTCCTCGCGTTAAGGCACAAAGCTTTCAGGTTGGATTTTCTTATCTCCCTTCTACCTTTTGCTTCTGCCCTCCTTTGATGGCCCTCTGTCTCCTTGCATTGGATCCCACCCCCCTGCCCTGTTAGTTTAAACGTGACCTTTCCTACATTCAGTTTCCCGTTAGCTGCACGCATACGCTTCCACGTTGTTGACTCCAAACCCCAACGTTTTAGTTTAAACCCACACGTGCAGCACTAGCAAAGCAAACCTGCCTGCCAAAATGTCGGTCCCCTTCCAATTAAGGTGCAACCCGTCCCTTTTGTACAGGTCACCCTTGCCCCAGAAGCGATTCCATTGATCTTGAAATCTAAATCTCTGCCACCTCCACCAAATCCTCAGCCACACATTAAGATCCCCTATCTCCCTGTTTCTACCCTCACTAGCAAGAGGTACTGGAAGCAACCCAGAGATAACCACTCGATAAGGCCTGCTTTTCAGCCTCTATACTCATGTTGCAGAACCTCCTTCCTCCTCTTACTAAAGGCCCTGTCCCACTTACGTGTCCTTGGCATGCAAATTACACGACCTCGTCATCGTGTTGAGGTGCACGAGCATCGTGTGGCCTCGAGGGGCCGGTCCCAATTAGAAGCACAGAGGGGTATGGAGTTGTGCGCGGTATCGCGTGCTCTCCGGGATTTTGTACCAAACTAAATCTTTGCGCGCCACCGGCCTGTCACGTAACTGACGGCCAAAGTGGGACAGGCCCAAGACCCTGGCGCGATGCCACGTCTCACCTTCAACAGCAGCAGAAGCAGGCAAACGATGGTCGAACTCAGCCTGGGGCTCACGGCAGTTGCAGTCCGGATCCGCCCCCACTCCTACTCCCAGAGCAGGGCCAAGAAAATTGAAGATAGACACAAAATGCAGGAGTAACTCAGCGGGACCGCAGCATCTCTAGAGAGAAGCAATGGGTGACGTTTCTGGTCAGGACCATTCTTTCAGACTGAAGAAGAGTCTCAACCCGAAACATCAACCATTCCTTCTCTCCAGAGATGCTGCCGATCCCGCAGAGTTACTCCAGATTTGTGTCCATCTTCAAATGGTGTCACGCACTCTAGACGGCTGTGCGGGCGCATGAAGATGTGCACGACTCTCCCGGGACCGTCGCGCCTCAACGCGACCACGTAATTAGTGTGCCAAGGACACATAAGTGGGACAAAGGCTTCACGTCATTTGTGCCTACATGCACAACTACTTCCGGCAGCTCACCTTCCCTCATGAGGATGTTCTGAAGTCGGTCTGAGAAATACTGTTTGTACCACGTGGGTCAAATTTGGTATTGCAAGATTCCTAAATGGACTAGGGAACCACTTAAGAATTACTTTGGAAATTATCAAACAAGAAAAAAGATTGTTGGCGGAAAAAAAATCAAGCTCCTCCCAGCAGTAATCAGACACCAAGAACACAGTTAGTTTCACCGCAGGTAGTCATTGAAGTTGACAATCGCTTCTATTGACTATTATATAATACACTATTAAATATTCTAACATACAGCCTTCAGTATTTTCAGCTAGGCAGAAGCAAAAATAACTTGCAGCTATTAAAAAGAACCTTTCTTTTGAACATTCTGTGTGGGAGTTTTATTTTCCTATCGCAAGTCTGAAATTTTCTAGCTCTTAAACCCCTAGCCCCCATTGACTCAACTGCTTTTCTAATGTGGTTTTCTATCACACAGGATTTCTGAGGCAATTAACTAACTGCACAGTGGTGCAGTGGTATTCTTGCTGCCTTACAGAGCCAGAAACCTGGGTTCGATCCTGACTATGTGTATTAGAAATCTGCTTTGAGATATCATATGGGGAGCTCTTCACTTATAAGAACAATGCACACAATATTGGAATTATCACTCTCTGGTGTGGAGCAAAACTTTGCCAAGTTCAAGCCTGGTTGGTGTGCAAAGTACTTATGATAGAGTCATTATATATCATAACAAGTACTTTAATCTGTATACATACAGAGACCATCGAGATGAGTACTGTAGGCCCCCAATAGTAAGTTAAAACCAAATATGCTCTTCTAGTATCTTTGGCTAAAACTAAAGAGCAACATGCCACAAGGTGGTGGTGGTGTGGAAAACCTGACATGGATTTTGGATCAAGTCATCTGCAGCAAAACCGGACAGGGATCAAATCAGCAATACTGTTTGATCTACAGTTGGTTCTAAGTAGGATGATCTTGGCCAGATGATGTGGACTGATGTGATTTACTTCTGAATGTCTGTGGAAGGAAAAGTAATCGGCCTAGTTTTTCATTCCCACACATATGCTTTTTTGCACATCTTTCATTCATTTGGTCTATATCTCTCTACATCACTGTCTATATCTCTTGACTCATCTCCCCGACTCGCAGTCTGAAGAAGGGTCTCGGCCAGGAACGTCACCCACTCCTTCTCTCCAGAGATGCTGCCTGTCCCGCTGAGTTACTCCAGCACTTTGTGTCTATCTCAGATGTTAAGGGCAGGATACGAGGAGCGTGGGTATGGTTGTCCTTTGCAACTAGGTAATTTGATGAGGTCCCTGGAGGTCGGAGCTTCAGGGTTGGAGCCTCGTGGCCGGGCCAGAGGCGGACTGAGGACGGAGCTGGACCAAGGTGGACAGCCCCCCCCCCCCCCCCCCCCCATCGTCAAGAACAAAAGGGGACCCGGAATGAGGGGGACGAGTACTTTTTGTGACTTTGTTGGCACCTTTGTGGCTTTGTATACAAAAACAAAGGATTTCTCTGTACCTACGTACAAGTGACAATAAAGTATCATCATCAGCTTCGCTCAAATATGAGTGAGAAACCTGTCATGAATTAATAGGGC
Organism: Okamejei kenojei; assembly: GCA_035221665.1. Taxonomy (NCBI): domain Eukaryota; kingdom Metazoa; phylum Chordata; class Chondrichthyes; order Rajiformes; family Rajidae; genus Okamejei; species Okamejei kenojei. Next base: position 65,300,801 of record CM069141.1, on the reverse strand, counting down.
AGAGAGTGCAGGAAAACCATCCCCATATCAGAGGAAGATAAAACCGAAGGACATCGATTTGGGGTAAAGGGTAAGATAATCAGAGGGGATCTGAGGGGTCCCTATGCATCCAGGGAAAGAGGGGGATACTGGAATACTGTGTCTGAGACAGTGGTGGAAGCAGTGGAAGAAGTGTGCACATGAGCACTTGGATCATCAAAGCAAAGAAGGCAGTGAACCAAGTGCTGGAAAATGGGATTAATCCAAGTGGGTGCCCACTGGTTTGTGTGGAAGTAATGGGCGAAAGGGCCTGGTTCCATGTTACATGACTCTAATGATTTGAACTCATGGTGAGTGAGATTCACAACCTGACTGTGAAGTCACAATGCTGATGGTTCTCCTGGTGTTGAATGGGTGTTGTAATCAAGGCAGATTTATTACTGCTTCCCTGGGCTAAAAGCAACTTTTATTTCTGCTGTCGCTGAATTAGTTTATTGTTGTTGTATTGTGCAATCAAACGTGCGGGAGAAGACAAGACTTAATGATTTTATGCTAAAAAAAACAGTAAATGCTCTACATGTTCAACACGTCATGCAGCTTCTGTGAAGAGAGAGAGGAGCTCACACTCGAGGTCAAAGATCATTCTGATTCCTAACGTTGTGTTTCTGGACCTTTCTTTCCATCATTTCCTGTATTCCTAATCCAACCAGAGTTGTCACTGGACATACAATCCCCATAGCCACCGGCAAAGCATACTACTAGGTGTTTTATCTACAAATTAAAGATTTGATGGTGAACTATTTTCAAGGGAGCCATCAGTAAAAATCGTAAGGAGTAAGGATTACTCAGTGTTAACAGGAAGGTTACACTTCTGAGTGAACAAGGTTGTACCCACTGTGATAACTAAAACACGGCTGCATTCAATCCCAAAATAACCCCCCCCCCCCACCACAATTAAAAAAAAAACTTGATATGGTCCAAGTTGAAATGCCATTAGGGGTGTTTAGACCAAAACATTATAAATGAGGTCTCACAATGGGATTGCACACAGCACTCCTCACACCTAATGCCATAGCAACCAGAGTAAAGCATTGGTTTCAAGGCACATTACCCATGATAGTCAAACAGCAGCAGGGCACACAGTGGCTGCCACAGAGGACAGGCAGCCCACACTCACTCATAGGGGCATATACGTTCTGTTCAATGAGATACATGATAGTTGGGAAGTGGAAAGGGAGGGGAGCTTTGTTGACTGGCAACAGCAGAAGATGAGACTGCTAGGAGGTGACTGGAAGTTGAATTCCTACAACGGACTGATGTAAAATGAAATTTCATGATCCCACGTGAAATGCCAGAGTGACCCGTGACCACCCTGGGAAGATATTTTTGTGCAAAGGCCTGAGGTCTTTAAGCCAGAGGCCACTCATCAGCAAGCACAGGGATAGTACATTGGACCCCATCAGTGAGGGTCCTGAGCATAGGACTTGGGACCGAAGATAGACACAGAATGCTGGAGCAACTCAGCGGGACAGGCAACATCTCTGGAGAGAAGCAATGGGTGACATTTTGGGTCGAGACCCTTCTTCAGAAGTCATAGTCCGAAGAAGGGGCTCGACCCGAAAAATCACCCATTCCTCCTCTCCAGAGATGCTGCCTGTCCCGCTGAGTTACTCCAGCATTTTGTGTCTCTCTTTGGTTTAAACCAGCCTCTGCAGTTCCTTCCTACACATAGGGGTTAGGACGTTAAGTTACAGTCGTACAAGATGTTCATGAGTCTGCATTTGGAGTATTGTGTTTAGTTTTTGTCACCCTGCTGCAAGAAGAAGATTCATAAGGATGTTGCCAGGACTCGAGGGCTTGAGCTATAGAGAGAGGTTGGAGACTGAGGGGTGATCACATAGAGGTGAATAATGAGGGTAAATGCACAGAATGTTTTTCCCAGAGTTGGAGAATCCAGAACCACAGGACATAAGTTTTAGGTGAGAGGGGAAAGATTTACGAAAACAATTTTTTTTCACACAGAGGGTGGTGGGTATTTGGAACAAGCTGCCAGAGGAGAAAGTTGAGGTCAGTATCACAGCATCATTTTATAGTCATTTTGGCAGGTAGTTTGAAAAAAGGCTTAATGTGATGTGGGCCAACCATGAGCAGTTGGGCCTAGCATGGGTGGGGCATGTTGGCCGGCATGGGCACTTGGGCTGAAGGGTCTGCTGTATGACTCGATGGCTATGACTCTAAGAGCTTGATGGTTGATGGGAAGAAGTTGATTTTGAATCGAAAGGTCGCAGTATTGAAGCTCCTGCATAATTACCCAATGGCAGATGAGAGATTGACCAGGGTGGTGTGAGTCTTTGATGATATTAATTGCCTTCTTGAGGCAGTGCTAACTGTAGATCCCTTCAAATGAGGCTGGTCATCCCTGTGATAGACTCGGCAATATCCACCTCTTTCTGCAGCCTTCTTTATCCTTAGAGCCATAGAACTAAGTTCTAGGTCCTAAATTCTTGAACATTTCAATCTTTGACCATCATCTACAGTTCTCAGAAAGGTCTCGACCCAAAACGTCACACCTTCCTTTTAGCCAGAGATGCTGCCTGTCCCGTTGAGTACTCGAGCAATTTGTGCCTATCTTCAGTGAACCAGCATCTGGAGTTCCTTCCTACAGTTTGTTGTGCGTGGTTTCTATAACCCAGGAGCGTGCTCTCCACTGTACACGTACAGAAATTTGATTTTCGGCGACATCTCCTCAAACATCTGAGGAAGTGAAAACATCAGTGAGCTTTCTTTGTGTTCGCATTAATGCGCTGGGCTCTGAATGAATCATCAGAGATGTATACGTTCAGGAAGTTGAAGATGTTACCTCACTCCTCTGGGATCCCGCGAATGAAAGCAGGTATATGGTGACACAAGAACCTACAGCTGCTGCAACCTTGCGCAAAACACAAAATGCTGGTAGGTCAGGCAGCATCTGTAGAGGGAATAGAGAGATATCTCAGTTCGGGACCCATCTTCATAGTGATTGAGTAGGGGTAAGAAAGCTGTAAAAGGGAGGTGGGTCAGGTCAAAGTCTGGTAAGTGATAGGTGGATACAGGTGAGGGGGGCGATTGATAGATGGGCAGAATAATGGCCCTGTCCCACAGTACGAGTTCATTCAAAGAGTTCTCCCGAGTTTGCCCTGATTCGAATCGGAGATTTACGGTAATGGCCGCTCGTCGGTACTCGGGGCTCTTGTGGACATTTTTCAACATGTTCTTCACTTGCCGTTAGCGAGTCTTCCCAAGTACCTGCCATTAGTGTTACGAGCCGCTAAGTGATGTCCCCGAGCTCCGACGTACCCGCTACGTTCATTCTCTGTGCTTACCATGAGTTTGATTTTTTTTTAAACTCGGGAGAGCTCATTGAATGAACTCGTACAGTGGGAGAGGGCCATTAGTGACAAAGGCTAGAGGTGAAAAGTAGCCAAAAGGATGTCAGGTGAGAAGAGGAGGCGTGAAATGAAAAGCCGGAGGGATAGTCACAGCTGGAATGTGATGTGGAGGGGGGAGGGGTGAGGGGGGGGGCAGAAAGATTGCGGTGCGGGGAGGGGATAAAAGGGAAATGGGGGACTTGGGAATGGGGGATGAGAGTGGGGAGGAGGGATAAGGAGCAGTATCATTGACCGGGATGGGGAGAGGGACAATAAACAGAAGGTGCATGGTCCCTTGGCCTTCCCTTCCTGTAGTCAGCAATCTGCTCTAGTTCTTGCTAATGTTGAGAGTAAGATTGCTTTGTGTAACCACTCAACCAGATAAGTGATCTCCCTCCTGCACTCTGACTTGTTGTTACCAGTTATTCATCCATCGTCAGAAAAATCTAAAGATGACCTTGGAGCAGTGTCTGGTGTCACAGTCATATGCACATCGAGAGCTGAGCTGGGACTGAGGTACTCTGTTCTGATAATCAATGAGGAGGAGGTGTTGTTGCCAATTTGTGTTGATTGAGATTTATCCATGATCATGATCAGTCCAAGATCAAGTCCAATTAATGGGACGTCACATCTCATTGGTGATCTCACCCCAATATGGTCCCTGGATTTCTGAGACTGTTCAATGACATTCAGAGGTTCACAATTGAGCGCCAGGCTAAGGGTCTGTCCCACACCGAAAACAAACGCAAATGCTATAGAGAAGTGAGTTTCTCCTGTTCCACAAACTACCGTTGGGTAGCACAAAAAGGCTGGTTGTGAACAAGAAATTATTTAATCTGGGTGAGATGGTGCTGCCTTTCATGTCCAGAAGAGGATGGTCTTTGCGAAGTTGCACCGGGCCCTCCTGTGTTCCGATCACATTAATACGTTGGGTATTTTCCCTGTTTCATGCAAAGTATTATTTCACCCTGATTTCACACATGACTGCACGTGAAAATGGGCTTTAATGGACCAAAAGTCTCGATTAGTATCCTACCTTCGTATATGGAAGCATCTCACTTTTCTTTTTTGCTGCATTTGCACTTAACAGTTGGTCTGCACTTTCCTGTCAAACGAAAAGGCTTGTAACTCCAAATTGATTATTTTGCTTTAGCAGATTATGAAGAGCAGTTGAAACCGTGTGATAGTAAGAAGAGATGGCAATGAGATCGTTGTTCTTTTGCCAGAGAAAACTGAATCTCTGGAATGCATTGCTGGTTGGTGTGCTGTGCATGTTACCTCTGTTTCCCGTTCAGAATGAGCTTGACTGTTCTTGTGTTGGACAAGACAACTTGAGTAGTGTGATCACCTGGATTAATTCCAGTCGCCTGAGGACGTTAAGAGAGAAATTAGCATGGAGATGTTTCCCATGTTAGAGCCTGTGTTTCAGTGCCTGTCCTGGATATTACAGTATGTGTCTGCAGGTTTGATGGGAGGGGCAATGAGGGGTGTTGTGAAGGAGGAGGTGTGGAGAAGGGACACAAAGGAAAATGTGTTCATGATAAAGCCAACCATTATGATACAGGGCAATCTTGGCAGAGACATTCAGCCTTTTCATAGAGTCACACAGCACAGAAACAGATCTTTACCACCCACCATTTCTACATGGACCATCAGTTACCTATCAATACTAATCCCATTTACCAGTGCATGGTTCATAGCCTTCTGTGCCCTGGTGATTGAAGTGGTCACCTCGTTACCTCGGTTGATACTGCCCAACATGGAAACCAGTTGCTGAGGTGCTGAGCAACAATGACATACCAAAACCTAGCAAAGATTACTGTGGTAAATGGAGAAGTTGGAGATCTTTGCCTCCTCTCCACTTCATGTCAAGAATAGAAGGATCACACAGAATAAATGGATATATTAACCTTGTAGTTATTGAGCCCTTCGTCATTAGGAGGTGGAGGATGTGTTACAGAGAAATATTTCCCTTGTTTACTCTGAATGTAAATTGCTATTGAAAACATATATCTTTAATAGCCAAGATGTTGCGTTACTTAGACTTCTGTTCCTGTGGCCACTATTTGAGGAGATAACAATGTCTCAGCCCTTGTTCTTTCATTTTTCCATATTTATCCAACTATTTATTTGAAAATTACCTTTGGATCTGCTTCCAGCACCAGTCTTTGAATGTAGATTAACGTTTCATCCTTCGTATCATAGAAACATCGAAACATAGAAAAATAGGTGCAGGAGTCGGCCATTCATGGCTGATCATCTAAAATCAGTACCCCGTTCCTGCTTTTTCCCCATATCCCTTGACTCCTTTAGCCCTAAGAGCTTTCTTGAAAACATCCAATGAATTGACCTCCACTGCCTTCTGTGGCAGAGAATTCCACATATTCACAACTCTCTAGGTGAAAATGTTTTTCCTCATCTCAGTCCTAAATGGCCTACCCCTTATTTCTTAAGCTGTGACTCCTGGTTCTGGACTCTCCCAACATCGGGAACATTTTTCCTGCTTCTAGCTTATCCAATCCTTTTAGAATTTTATATATTTCTATAAGTTCTCATCCTTCTAAATTTCAGTGAATACAAGCCCAGTCAACCCATTCTTTCATCATGTATCAGTCCCGCCATCCTAGGAATTAACCTGGTGAACCTACGCTGCACTCCCTCAATAGCAAGAATGTCCTTCCTCAAATTAGCGGACCAAAATTGCACACAATACTCCAGGTGTGGTCTCACCAGGGCCCTGTACAACTGCATTTTGTAAAATCACCTCTGCTTCTTGCTGAGTCTTTGGCGGCCTTCCTAGTTCAAGATGCCCTGAACCAGATGCAATGTTCATGTTGTTGTGACCCAAGCAGTTTAGTGTTAAATCAAGAACAGCAGAGTATGCACACATTACTGTTTCCAGAGAAAAATATTTATAGGATTCTATTGTACAAAATGTCCAGAAAGCATGACCACATGTGTCGTTTGTCAAAGATAGAAGTGCATTGACCAAGTTCTTGAACTCAGAATCAGTTTGCAGCTTTGAATCGGCTTGGTTGCCATTAATCCTTCTACCCTTCTTCTTAGATCAGAGGCCCAGCACTGATGGATTGATCTATGACTAATAGATCATCCGCCATGTCCCATCCCGATAAAACAAAATTCCCCTGTAGGATTCCCTCTCATGGGAGAATCTGTCTTCTTTCAGAATTCTGGTCACTGAATAATGATAAGAGGATCCCTACCCCTTGAGAAATGAAGCCAATTCCCTTTTTGCTGCTATTGGCAAGGCAGCTGAAATATGACTAACGGACTACAATTAATTTACCGTTGCATAGCACGGCCTTAGATCAACTGAGGAAAAGGGTATTTGGAGAGCAAGACTGTGGACTTGGCACTAAACATCATCTAATGGGTAGCGGTGATCCCTGCCCTCGCATATGTTTCTGAGACCTGGACTACCTAGAGCTGGAGCCTCAAGCACTCGGCCACCAATCCTGCCTGCAAAATCATTCAAATTCAATGGAAGTACAAGATAGTCATCATCAGTGTCCTCTTCCCGATGAACCCTCCCAGTACTGAAGTCCTAGTTCTACTCTGTCAGCTAAGACGGGAACGACATCTCATAAAGATACCCAACAGCGCCTGAAATAGACGTTAGTCATAGAGTGATACAGTGTGGCACCAGGCCCTCAGCCCAACTTGCCCACACCGCCAACCTGTCCCAGCTGCACTAGTCCCACCTGCCCACGTTTGGTCCATATCCCTTCAAACCTGTCCTATCCATGTCTAACTGTTTCTTAAATGTTGGGATAGACCCTGCCTCAACTACCTCCTCAGGCAGCTTGTTCCATACAACCACCACCCTTTGTGTAAAAGGCAGAGGACGAGATTAACAGTTTGACAGAGGGAAAACAACATCAAGGTGTGCTTGCAAAGGGGTCGTGACTGCTCACAGTGGAGAAGAAGATTTTCAGGGTCAACATACAGAGAGGATTATCAGCCCTATGTTGGGAGCGTGTGGAGGCCTTGTGTAAGGGGCAGGAGGAATGCACCACCACACACACTACCCACACATCTGCTTCACCCAGCCATCGCCTGCCCCTTCTGTGGAACAGTCTGCCGTTCCTATGTTGGCCTCATCAGCCACCTCACAACTTAGTGGATGCAAGTCACCTTTGATCCCTAGGGATTACGTTGTTGAATTGTCTGAAGGCCCTGTCCCATGATGTGAGTTTACCCAAGAACTCTCCCGAGTTTAAAAAAAAAATCAAACTCGTGGTAAGTACGTAGAATGTACATAGCGGGTACGTCGGAGCTCGTGGATGTCTCGTAGCGGCTCGTAATGCTAACGGCAGGTACTCGGGAAACGTGGAAACTCGTGAAGTTTTTTCAACAGTGTGAAAAGTTTCCAAGAATATAGAAATACTCGTGATGAAGTACCACGAGTTTTTTTTAACTCGGGGGAGCTCTTGGGTAAATTTGCATCGTGGGACAGGGGCTTGAGACCTTACGTCTCGCTTGCTCACAGTTTAATCCTCCTTAGTTTTCACAGAGAACATATTCATTATATAAACACATTACATTTTAATTGGAGTGATTAACCATCAAGTCAGAGTAATATTTTAAAGAACTATCTTCTGAAACATTACATGCCTCCCCAAATCCATAAATGGTGGTAGCTGAATGAGAAAGCTGCGCTCAAAGGAAGGAATATTGAACAAAGCATAAACAATGATTTAAAAATAAATATTTACTATCCTCAGCAATTATCAATAACTTCACATTTCAGAGAAGTCCCTGCAGAGAGCCACAAACCTACTGACACTGCAAACGATTGGCAGAAATCATTGGGTCGATTGCCATTGATTAGTCAGCCAAACCTGTGTTCAGCGAAACACTGCTTTCTTTTTTTGGAAGAAGCAAAAGGGGAATGACTGGATATCTAATTGGAGGACAAATTCATCTTTGTAAAACACGTGTATCTAATGCATACTCCGTCCCGCCTGTTTAATGGTTATTTTCCAGACTCTGGGCTTCACAGAGAAGACCAGAGTTTATACCCATCTCTGATGAGGTGATGTTGAGCTGCCTTCTAGATCCTGCTGCTCATGTTCATGTGATTACAGCAGAATTAGGCCATTCGGCCCACCAAGTCTACTTGCCATTCAACCTACTTTTCCCTCTTTAGCCCATTCTCCTGCCTTCTCCCCATAACCCCTGACACCTGTACTAATCAACTTGGCTGCTGTCCTTTGAGTGGAGGTATTCCAACAGGGTTGCAGGGGAAAATATTCCAGGATTGAGACCCAGCGATGATGAATGAATAGCAAAATATTTCCAAGTCACCATAATGGGCATCTTGCAGGGGAAGCTGCAGGGGACGGCATTACCCTACTCATCTGCTCCTTGTCCTCCTTGGTGAGTAATGATCATGGAATTGGGAAGTAGCGTGCATCATGTAGATGGTACACACTGCAGCCACTGTGCATGGCTGTGGGAGTGATGGAATGCTTAAGGTGGCTGTTAGATGCTAACCTAGTGGACTGCTTTGTGCTGACGGTGTCAAGCTTTCTGAGCTTTTTTGAAACTCCACTCGCGATACGCCTTGTGGGTGATGGAAAGACCTTGGGATGTCAGGAGACCGAGTCACTCATTGTAGGATAATCAACCTTGGATCTGATTTTGTTCCATAGGTATTCATAGATACATAGAAACAGTAAATAGGTGCAGGAGTAGGCCATTCAGCCCTTTGCACCAGCACCACCATTCAATACGATCATGGCTGAGTACCCTGTACCCTGTTCCTGCTTTCTCCCCATATCCCTTGATTCCGTTAGCCCTAAGTGCTAAATCCAACTCTCTCTTGAATACATTGTGGCCAGTCCACTTGATCATCCTGGGATGTCAATGGTGGACAACTTAATGACGGCAATATCATTGAACATTGAGGAGCTCAACAACTGAAGTGGATCGTTGACCTCAGACGAGCAGAACATGTCAAGAACTTGCGGCTAACACCTTCACTCTCATGTGGTGCTGGAGACCCAGGGCAAAGTCCTGATTCTCAACAAGCCAGCCAATCTCCCTCCTTCTCATGGACCACAAAAAGCTGGAGTCACTTCTTCAGGGTCTCAACCCGAAACGTCACCTATTCCTTTTCTCCAGAGATGCTGTCTGACCAGCTGAGTTACTCCAGCGTTTTTGTCTATCTCTGGTATAAATAAGCATCTGCAGTTCCTTCCTACACCACTCCTTCTCATTCCTCAATCGTTTCATGAAGGTGTTGTGTTTCATTCTTCAAATCCAACACTTTCATGAGGGCAGTCTTGGTTTTTCACTGACTGTAAGCTCTGGGCCTGAAAACTGTCCTCAAATTATTCCTGGATAGAGGCTAGCCTTTACAACCAGGCTTCTTGCCCTTTCTTTCAACTGTAGGTCAAGAACTGGCTGCATTTTTAGAACTAACTTGTAACTTCAACACATATGAAATAAGAATATCATATAATAATATGAAAGTGCTGTTCACAAGGGCAGAAGTAGGTGTTCCTGGAGTTGCCAATATGATCAAGGATACGGGAATAATTTTCCTGAACGGATTCATCCCCTGCCTTTAGAGAGAGAGAAAGTCTCAATACTTAATTAATGCTTTTCACCAACTCAGGATATTCCAAAACGCTTTACAATCATGAAAGTGGAATAAGTATTATAATGTGTGAATAGTTCATAAAGTGTGGATGGATATCACGAGAAGGTTAAATGGTTGAAGTGTTACGTGGTAAAATGAGTGAATAGGAAGTATGGTTAATTAAATATTTGAAATGGTCATGCAGAATCAATAAAGGTGCTCATATGTATATCAGAATTGTGTAGGAAGGAAGTGCAGATGCTGGTTTAAACCAAAGATAGACACAAAATGCTGGAGTAAATCAGCAGGACAGGCAGCATCTCTGGAGGGAAGGAATGGGAGACATTTTGGGTCGAGACCCTACTTCAGGCTTCTTTAGAAGAAGGATTTTGACCCAAAACATCACCCATTCGTTCTATCCAGAGATGCTGCCTGTCCCACTGAGTTACTCCATTTTGTGTCTATCTTCTTTATATCAGAAATAACTGAGGTGGAGCATTGATGTTTAACATCTAACACAGGCCAACAACAAAGATGCAGATATCCTACCAGACTGCAGCTCTATTTGATAGACCTCACCACTAGCATTAGCCTTCCCCCCTTGTCCCTCTCTGGCTTCCTGGACATGTGTCTAAAACATTAATATCGTCAGCCCTCCAAGATTGTTCTGATGCTTTCAATAAGTAAGGTTCCGGAAGAAGGCTGTGCAAGTTGGTATGGCTGGAAAAACACAAAGAATCTTTTGTGAACCATGGGTAACAGCTCACTTGACAGATTGGGAAAAATTCAGGAAATGGATCCTGAATTTTGAATTGCATTGTCGTGGTCAACTCTTGTTTAACATCGTCAGTCCACTAATGTTTGGGGGTGTGGAGTGAGCACAACTTACTGACTTCTGCCATTTGTGGCTTGTATGTGCCTGTCTGTACCATTATATATCTTCATTGTGGTTTGTTCCTGGAGCTGTAAGTCAAGAGTGAGCCCAGTTCTAAATACAGAAGAGAAATACCGTTCAGAGCCATTTGCAATCCAGACATGCATTCCATGGCTATTTTGTTTGCTCACCTTGAGAGGCCTCGGTAAGTTACTAATCAACGTGCATCATGAGCTCAAGAACTGCCCACATAAGGACACAGTTACTTATAGGACACACGATCGCGCACAGTACAAGGTGGATGTTCTGGTACAATTCTGAGGCAGCACTAAATATGTTTTTAGAGTAGAATGGATCTGTTGTCTCGAGAGGTCCACCAGATAATAATATGAACCACCTCAAGGTCAGCTATACTACTGCACATGCATGGGAATCCACACCCCATGATTAGAAAAGTACCATGTTCATTTTCCTCCACAGATGCTGCCTGGTCTACTGAGTGCCTGCAGCATTTAATTTATTGCTCAATATTTCATGGGATTTACAAGTGACGGGGACTATTCTTCTTCCAAGAGGCACAAAAGAAGACGGTGTCCTCTTGACTCTTGGCTCCAGCAACAAGACATGATAAAGAGTGTCATTAGCACAGACAGGCCTACACAAAGCCTCACATTACATCATCTCTGCTCATCCTTCAAAGATTGGGACAGTGGGACCACTGAAACATTCAGTACTGAGCCTGATAGATTTTTATTGGGTAAATATCTCAAGAGATCGGGAACAAAGTCAGGTAAATGAAGTCAAGAAGTTCAGCCATGATCTGTTTGAATAGGGGTAGCAGGCTTTTGAGGTAGATCGGAGAGGGCCATTAATGCTCCTAATGTTTCTCGATGACACAAAACTCTCTGGGCCCCAGTTTTAAGCAGTATCTTGAAACACAAAGAGAAGAAAAACCCTGGCAGGCCTAATCACTATACCTCATCTGTAGATGGGCTCAGAGTGGTTGAGATCAGCTGCAATGAAGTGGGTTATTTTCAATAAACTCTAGACCTTGAACTACGCGGGAATTTTCTATACAAAAATAAAATTTATTTTAAAAACGCAGTTAACTTTCTCTTTTCCAGTTAAGTTTATTGCAACTTAAGGTCGGTTTCTGTTGTGAACTGATGCTCTTTAGAAAGCACCTCCATGTGGTAAGTGGAAGCAATTATCTGCTGTTCTATCAATGCTCTGCACGTGCCAGTGATGTTAGTACCATCAATCTTGCTCTTGTGTGGGTGTGTTCAAGACTCAGACACCCGGAGCTAAATTCGAAGGGACCAGCAAACAGGACCACAGTAAAATACTCTTACCTGACTGTTTGACTAAAATATATATCAACAATGGGTATCTAGTGCTAATGTTGAAGATCATTTACAAAAATGGCGGCACAGTCCATTCAGGTGGTCACCCATGTCCCGCACCTCTCCAGCCACCAGTGAAGGAGTGATTGAGGGCACATAATGTTTAACCAGACGACAGATTGAGCATTGATGAATGGACATTGCAGATATCAAACCACTGCTCAGTCACGCTGACACGGGCATGGAGGCCTCGGGCTGGTAGGCTGGGGTCGACTTGCCGCTCCTCTTCAGTCACCACCTTCCAGAAATAACGGTCCTTCGTGAGGAAAAGCGCACGGTGGGTGTAGGAGTAATAGGCGGCATTGAGGTTGCCCACAGGGTGGTCACCAGCCACCGTCGCTGGAAAGATATCCACAATCTTCTTGGGATAGCCATCCACCTTCTGATTAAGATCAATGCTGAAGGCAGTCACCTGTGAATGCAAGGATAATGTGTACAATGACTCAGGCTGGTGTTCCTATACCGAGGACAGACATAAAATGCTGACTCAGCGGGTCAGGCAGCATCCCTTGAGCGAAGGAACGGGCGACGTTTCTTCGGACTTCAACGAGAGATCTTACACCGAGCTTGGACTCCCTATATTTACCTCCTTTCTGCTTCCTCTGCCATTTATAATTTACTTAGGTGATTCAGCGATGGTGAACACATATTATCTGAAGCAACAACATTTTCAGTTTCTGGTCATGACATTTGATGCATAAGACCTACACTATAGAGTTGAGCATGTGGGGTCATCAAACGTCGTAGGGGGTCTTTGGAGACTGATGGCACTTGCAGATCGTCGGTATAGAATGGTACAGCATGGAAATAGGCCCTTCAGCCAGTGAGTCTACGCCAAGCATCAAATACCTATTTACACTAAACGTAAACTCATCCAATTTTATTCTCCTCACATTTCCATTAACTCCCTCCAAGTTCTATCATTCACCTGCACACTCTGGACAATTTGCAGGGGCCAATTATCCTACCAATCTGCATGTACTTGGGATGTGGGAGGAAACCAGAGCATCCGTGAAATCTATGCAGTCTCAGGAAGAGCATTCAAACTCCACACTGACAGCACCCGAAGGTCAGGATCGAACCTATCTCTGGCGCTGCCCTTCTGCGCCCATACCATGATCTTAGATAACACCTCAGTATCAATACTGCGGATGCACTCACATTTAAATTGATCGAGTCAAGTGGGATGTAAAAGACCCCACACCACTACTACATCTTGTGAGTGGATACAAGGACAGCAAGATGGATGGGCCATGAGGTAGTGCAGGGGTGGGGAACCTTCTCATGTTGGAAGGCCGCATTAAGTTAGCTGTGATCTAATAAGGCTGCATGCAAGAAACTTCAATTAGATATAATTCAAAATGTACATTATTTTGTTAAAATAGCCCTCATGACTTACTAATGTTTTAATTGTGGCCGTCAGTCGGGGAGGATTATTTAGTTGAATCTTCTTTTACTCTTTTGTATTTTAAATACGTTCATTTTAAGATAAAAATAAAAATAATAAAAGACGAACAAAAACATTAATAAAAATAAAAGGTAGACAAAAATGCTGGAGAAACTCAGCGGGTGAGGCAGCATTTATGGAGCGAAGGAAATAGGCGACGTTTTGGGTCGAGACCCTTCTTCAGGTCCTCGATTTTCCAGCATCTGCAGTTCCTTCTTAAATAAAAATAAAAGGATTTGTTCCACAAAATTTGGATTCATTCAAAAGGCCACACTTAATGCCCTGAGGTAGTGGGTTGGCGAGACTGAGAGATGGGAAGTGAGAGGCTGAGGGAGGGGAGAGACAAAGTCCAAGTGGTGGGGGGGATTTAATACTGGACAGTAAGTACAGATGGTGAAGAATTTGGGAGAGTGGAGAGAGACACCTCAGAGTAATGAACAATAGCTGAGAATCCAGACCAACACGTGACCAGAAAGCATGCAGTGGTCTCTCTGAGTTGGGTTTCAGTAACATCTTGTTCAATGACCATTCTGTGCTCAGGCTTCTTTGCTATATTCTTGGCATAACGAGCTTTCAACTAAGTTATACCTTCAACTGTGCATTGATATGTCTGAGTTGTAATTCTTGGATAATGATGTCAACATGACTGCTTACCTCCTCGCCTCTGAAGAAATAAATGTTTCGGTCATTTCTGTCAAAGTATGCTGTGTCTATTGGGCTGGGAACTCCAGGAAACCCTTCAGTGATGAGCTTGGGATAGTTGTTGCCCTGGGCATCTTGAGTAAAAGCCATGTCATTGATGGGGTCGTAGTGCCAGTACTGTGTTCCTAGAAATGAAACGGGGGATTTAAATATGGCTGGTGCTCATGTGCTCCATGGAGATTCCTACTCACCCCTGCTGCAAACAAAGGGCTATGTACAGAGTCTTTTCACACAGAGAGAGGCCCTTCGGCCCACCAAGCCCATGCAGACGGTCAAGCATCCATTTCCAGCAATCCCATTTTTTCAAAAATCCTCTGCATATTCCCATCAACTCCACTCTGGATCCCATCACTTGCCTACACACTTGGGATAAGAAACAGTATCGATGCACCGTTTGACCCGCACAACTTTAAGATGTGGGAGAAAATTGAAGCACCCGAAGGAAGGCCACACATTCACAGGGAGAACATGCAAACTCCACACAGACAGCACTGGAAATCAGGATTGAACGTTGGTCCTTCCCTTCTCTCTCATCTTGGAACTGGAACTATGTGGCAGGGACTATGTGGCAGCTACGTCATCTGCCCCACAACAGGTGTATCCATCTCAGAGAGGAGAGTGATGCCTATGAACTGTATAAACACACGGTGGCCCCATTCAGTCTCACCAAGTCCGTTCTGCTGTTCCATCGAGTTTTGTACCCCAACTATATTTTCTTGCCTTTGGCCCATATTGTCCATCAGGGTCCATCACAGGTGCTGACCACCCTACCATCAAAAGGATCTAGAGGCGGTATAGCCACAATATGGTGGCCAGTATCATCAAGGACTGACTGAATCACCCTGGCCATACTCTCATTTCACTGCTGCCAACAGGAAGAGCCTGAAACACCCATGTCCAGGAACAACTTCTGTTCAACAACCATCAGGCTATTGACGACTTTGAAGTCCAACAAATCTGTGAACTACATATTGCCTTGATTGCACTAGGGACTTCGGGCATTGTTTTAGTTTTTGCACTATTTTGTAATTTTTAACATTAAACATTTTGTTGTTTATTATATTATCTACTGAGCACAATGCTTACACACCCATTGTGCTGCTGCAAGTAGGAATTCCGTTGTTCCATTTCGAACATATGACAGTAAAACATTCCTGACTCTCTTGACTCTTAACTTACTCATATCCAGCAGTCTCATTCCTGAGGTTTCTAAATGATCACCAGCCACTGTAGGGCCCTGCTCTAGATCTCCACCTATGTGTGACAAGATGATCCCGATGTGTAGGAAGGAACTGCACATGCCTTATGCCGAAGATAGACACAAAAAAGATGGAGTAACTCGATAGGTCAGACAGCATCACTGGAGAAAAGGAATAGGTGACGTTTCGGGTCGAGACCCTTCTTCAGAAGATGATCCGCTGAGTTACTCCAACTTTTTGTGTCTATCTAAGATGATCCTGATATTGGTCTTCAAAGTATTTAGACCTCATTTTAAGGTAAAAACACTCTCATTCTTTTATCTTCTCCCCACTGTGAATGCTTTAAAATACCTCAGGCGGAAAAAACAAAAAAATAAGGCCAAGTTTATGTAATCTGTCATCGTGAGTTATGATGGACACATCAAAAGGAAACTTTGGGGAAGGGGTGAAAACAGGAAATGGTGGAAACACTCAGCTGGTCAGACTGCATCCGTGGAAAGAAACAGTCAATGATTTTCATCAGAGACACTTCATCAGAGAGAAACCACGTAGTTCGGGTACCAGATGCTGTCTGAACTGCAAAATGTTTCCAACATTTTCTCTTTTTATTTCAGATTTCCAATGCCTCAATTTTTAAATTGTGATCTTTGTGGGTGAAGGGCCCAGCCTAAACAATCACAGAGGATATTGCAAAAATGAGTTTGCATTCAGGAGGCACAAGAAAGTGGAGTTGCTAGATTCTAGACCAATGACAAGTTGCTGGAGGACAGCCACCCCACATGCCTTTATCATCTACCCAGTTTCCACTCCACTACCCTTGCCACCCAGTTTGTTTCTCATCTTCCACCTCCTCCATCCATGCATCATCCACTCCTCCCTACTCCATTTTTCTCCCCCCCCTCCTCTCCCTTGCTTGCTTCAACACAACATCCCTCCGTCTTTCACTCTCCGCCTTCCTTTCTTATCAGATTCCACCATTTGCACCCCTTTGGTCTTTTTCACATCTCAAGGCCTTGGTTACTATCTCAACCCTTCTCTCTCTCACCTCCTTCATCTATCTACCCATCCCTTCTTACCTCAATCCACCTATCACTGGCCACCTCTTGCCCCACCCTTTCCCCTCAACTCTTTCTACCAGCTATGCTCCCTCTACTCCATCAGTTTGAAGAAGGGTCCCGACCCAAAACGTTGTCTCTCCATTTCCCTCCATGGATGCTGCCTGACCCGTTGAGTTTTTCCACCAGTTTGTTTTTTCCTCAATTTGCATTCAGTCCTGGACATGGTCCAGTGTTAGAAATATTGCCTGGAAGTAGATGAGTGTGGATTCAATTTCCACTCCAGAGACTTCACTACATAATCTAGGTGGACTTCATCACAGTACTAAGTGAGTCTGATATTATTGAAAAAGCTATAATTCAGATGTACGTTAAGACAGCATCTCATCACAATACAGATTCTCAGAGCGTTATTGCATTGCTATGTGTAAAATGTCCGAATTTACAGTACTTACAACAAATAGAACGGCACTTCATTGGCCGTACTTTAGCACGTGTTGGGATAAGAGAAGTTTGTACTCATGATTAGGTGCTGAAACTGAAACTCCTTGTTTCAACTTCAATATATCAGTGGCATTCCGGTCAATTGTAACAACTCTCTGAATTCAGCCCCAGCTCCAAAATGCACACGTTTCTAGGGAGAATGAGCAAATTTTACACTGACAGCGCTTGAACTCCAAGCAATGAGGCAACACCACCATGTTGTCCCATATACCCGTACATCAACTAGGATAGGAAGAGGCACACTGCTGCAGCAGTTAGTGCAGCTGCCTCAGTGTTCCAGGGACCAGGGTTTGATTCGTATCTCGTGTTTGATTTGTGTTTGAGCAAAGTCTGCACCTTCTCTTCCAGATCAGACTCATTTCCTCTGGGTGGTCCACTTTTCTTCCCGCATCCCAACGGATGTATGGGTTGGTAGGTTTACTGACTGCTGTAAATTCCAACTTGTTTCAAGTGAAATGCAGAAAGAATGAAAGGAGAGCAGACTGGCATGTGTGAGGAGAATGAGATGCAGGGGAACAGATTACTTCCTGAGAAGCTGGTATGGACAGGATGGGCCAAAAGGAAAATTGAATTTTCCTAGCTCAAATTTCACTCCCGATAAATCTCCTTACTACAACACACAAGGAAGCCATTCAGCCCATCTGATCAATTCTAGCTCCCAGCAGAGTAATCCCATCTCTCCCACTCCCCTCTCATTTCCATGAAAACCCCTCTCTCTTTCTCTCACATGCTGATCAGGTTCCTTTTAATTATTTTTTTGCCATTGACCTACACCTACTTTGGCCCATTAACCAACGTGCACGTCTCTGGAACATGGGATGAAAAAACGAGCAACCGGACAATAACCATGCGGCCACAGGAAGAACATGCAAACTCCACACAAGCAGCAACAGAGGACACAGTATTGAACACAGGTTGGTGGAACAGTGAGGTTGCAGCATTAAATGCTGCACCATTTCACTGCTCCATTCGTCCTTAAGGCAACTGGGGAAAGTTAAAATTAACCCCTGTAATAAACCTTCCTATAAGCAATCGGATTATATTTTACCTTTGAAGAAATACTGCACGTCTCTCTTCTCCTCAAAATTCTTATTCCAGGCCCAAATGTGAACAAAAGCATCTATATCTGAATCAGGAAGATTACGCCAGCCAGTGGAGATGGGAATGGGGTCTCCATAGCGTGTCCTGTTGCTCCTGTTCTCATACAGCCAGTACCAGCCCTTTCTGAAGAAGTATGTGTTGAAGTGGTATGTCACGGCCCCATTGGCAGTCTTACGCTGATAGACCCAGTCAAATACCACATTGAAAGCACCTTCACAAACACCTAGGAAGTGAGGGAGGAACCACATGTTATCATTGCCGACTACACACAAGCAAAATGAGCTCCGCACCATTAAAGGCCTATGATGAGGAATAGAGGTCAGGTGCATGAGTTCGAATGGTTCTTGTGGTACAAGTTGAGTGGAATTACAGCATGGCTACTCAGTGTAAGCTGCAACGCAAACACAACAAGACGAGAAGAATGATCTTAACCCGAAACACCACCCATTCCTTCTCTCCAGAGATACTGCCTGACCCGCTGAGTTAAGGGCCTGTCACACTGTATGAGGTAATTCAAGAGTTCCCCGGGTTTTCCCCTGATTCGAACTCGGAGAATGCCCGTAGCGGGTCCGTAGGAGTTTGTGGATGTCTCGTAGCGGCTCCTACGAGTAACGGTCGGTACACGGGAAATCCGGTAAACTCGTGACGTTTTTTCAACACTGTGAAAAATGTCCATGAGTACATAAATACTCGTGATGAAAAAAATTGTTACTTTTTACTCGTACGAGCCACTACGAGACAACCACAAACTCCTACGGACCCGCTACGGGCATTCTTCCGAGTTCGAATCAGGGGGAAAACTCGGGAGAACTCATGATTTACCTCGTACAGTGGGACAGGCCCTTAACTCAAGCTTTTTGTGTCTATGTTCGGTTTAAACCAGCACCTGCAGTTCTTCCTTTATATTTTGTCTAGTTTGACTGAAGGACCTGAGATCGACCTGAAATTTTAACCCTTTGTTTCTCTATCCACGGGTGCTGACTGACCTGCTGAGTGTTTTCACCATTTCCTAGTTTGACGTCAGCATCTGCACCTTCTTGTTCATCAAGTTAGATTTGGACTGAAGTCACAAACAGGCCAGGCTTGGTATGGACTTTACTTTCTTCATGAGATTTGTCATCCAGCTGCATTCTTCGACATTCTAATAGCTTCATGGTCAGTTTTATTTTACTGACAACAGGTTTTTTTTTAAATGTCAACTGAATTAAATTTTTCAAATTGCTGTGGTGGATTTCTATCTAACGTCCCCTGGATTATATTATTGACAATATACCTACTACACCTATTAACAGTACACGATGCCACACAGAGTGCTGAGAGCATTTTTTCCTAATTGCCCTCCAGGATCTTTCACTGATTAAATTTCACACTCTGCTCTCACAGGTATCAACATTTCAACATTCAGATTTCTGAGATCGGCATTCTGTTTGCGGCACATCGGAAAATGAAGGAGTGAAATCCTTTTCTCAACAAGCACTAAAGCCGATTCATTAAACAACTGCTGGATGCAACCTAAGAGGTCCAGGTAGGTGTCTGTCATTGGAAGAGGCCATCTGAGAATTTACCTGGACCTCATTGCAGAGAGAGGGGAAAGGTTGTATGAAGGCAAACAGGGAACAGCAAAGATTCAAGGTTCTAAGGGCAACAGTACCAGCCTCTTCTGTCCCACTGTATGTATACTGAATGCCTCATCCCAGGACCATCCCTGAGACATTCACAACTTTCCTGAACAGTGTGTCCCCACCGTGATATGAATAAAGAAGGGTCTCGACCCGAAACGTCACCCAATTCCCTCTCCAGAAATGCTGCCTGTCCCGCTGAGTTACTCCAGCTTTTTGTGTCTATGATATTTTGCTTGGGCTGTTTTTACACCCCAGCAGTATGAATATTGACTTCTCTAACTTCAAGTAACCCTTGCTTTCCTTCCCTCTCCATCGCTCCCCCTTCCTAGTTCTCTGACCAGCCTGACTGTCCCCCTGCTTAAATGTTATCTTTGTTGTCTCCTTCTCCTAGCTAACAATGATCTTTTCTACATTTCCCTTGATCCTCATCTCCTTAAATATCTCGAAATGTCACCCCTTTACACCCCTTACACTTCCACTTCTGAATACTCTCTGGAATTTAGGGAGATTGAGAGGGGATCTTATAGAAACTTACAAAATTCCAGGAAGATTGTTCCCTTCACAGGGGGGGCCACATTCATTGGCAAGAGTGAGTTGGATGTGGCCCTTGTGGCGAAGGCTACGGGATACTGAGTTGGATGATCAGCCATGATCATATTGAATGGCGGTGCAGGCTCGAAGGCTGAATGGCCTACTCCTGCACCTAATTTCTATGTTTCTATTTCTATGTTTCTGTTATCCAGAGATAGTGCCTGTCCCGCTGAGTGACTCCAGCAGTTAGTGCCTATCATCGGTGTAAACAAGCATCTGCAATTCCTTCCTACACATGAAACTCCAGGAGTGGCCAAACTAGTGTTTATTATAAAGATTCATCACACCTTCCTTTATCTGAATCGCCAAGGTATAGGAGGCCATAGACGTAACGTGGGTGAATGGGATTAGTACAGGTGAGTGCAACAGTTGGCATGGACACAGTAGGCCACAGGGCTTGTTTCTGCGCAGTGTGACTATGACTGTGGGCCTCTAAAGAGTTAAGTGGAGATTACAAATAATACATTTTCATAGTATTCTATTATTTTCAAAAAATCTTTCTATTATTTAATGCTCTTTTACTTCTCAGCACCTCTGGTGCACATATCTTAAGCTGCTAAGCTGCTTTTAAAGCTCCAGTAATAGTGCAACACCATTATACAAACTCTTACTCACAGGCTCACCGCCCAGCCTGGGTCTAACATTACTTAATTGCTAAGTAGTGGTGTTAAAAGCAAAGCACAGACACTCTCTGTTAGTGTGTGTGATTTCTTTCAAAAATGGAGTGTTCTCATTCTTCCCGATACAGTCATGTCGAGCCAATCTGACATAAAGTCTTCTTCTCTCGTCTTCTTCTTTGCTATTACCCCCAGAGGTCCTCGATGATTTATCTCTGGTTTCTCCCCCCACCCCAGCTCCCAGCTCATTTCTGAAGACAGAAATTAGGCTAGCATTGTGGTGCAACTCTTAAACCCGTTGCCTCACGGCGCCAGAGACCTGGGTTCAATCCTGATTTAGGATGCTCTCTGGGTGGAGTTTGCATGTTCTCCCTGTGGCTGCGGGGGTTTTCTCTGGGTACTACAATTTCTTGTGGGTTTGTTGGTTAATTGGCTTCTGTATAATTGTTCCTGGCGAGTAGGGAGTAAATGTGGAAGTAGGATAACATATAACTAGTGTGAAGGGATGATCGATGTTCGATATGGACTCTGTGGGTTGAAGGACATTTCATGCTGTATTATTTATACTATACTAAACTGCCGTTGCTGAAATTTTGAATTAAAATAGCAAGTGCTGGAAATAGCCTCAAGAAAATAAGAGCAGGAGAAAGCCACTTGGCCCCCTCGAGCCTATCCTGCCATTCAATATGATCTAGGCTTCCCTCAATTCTATGCCAGTTCCCTATAAAACACAATTCCCTGATCTTTCATCCCCACCTTAAGCTTATTGAATGATCTGGCCTCCACCATCCTCTGGTAGAGGCTAGAGATTCACTATCCTCCACTAACCTCCATTTTATGTGACCAGCAACTCAACTTGTAGCTATTCTCCATGTTCATGACTCTCCCTCTCATGGAAGCATTTCAACATCTCCACTGCCAAGCCCTCTTCGGATCTTACAATAATGCCAGCCCTCATTCTTTAAACCCAAAGTAAACTGTCTAGCCTCTTATCTCAGGATTTAGCCTGGTCCCAATGCTATTGTATCCTCTTTTATATAAAGGGACCAAAACTGTGCATAACTAGCAAGTCAAGCAACATCTGTGGAAAGTGAAAGCGGGTTAATGTATCAAGCCCAGCATATTAGCAAGGTAACTCCCATCAGAGGACAAGCCACATCAGTGATATTCCTTTTATCCCATCCATCCCTTCTCTACCCTCTCTGCAACTTAAAGCTAAATGGTCTTCCCTCTTTCCCACTTCTGACAATGGATCCTTGACCTGAAGTATTAACTCTGTTTTTCTTTCCATCAATGCTGCCAACCTGTTGATTGTTTGCAGTATTTTCTGTTTTCAGCCTTCCAGTTTCTCATTGTCACACTTAGTTCCAATACCTCAAAATGCACCTGAACTCACCCGATCCAAATTGCTTCACCTTTCTTGGTCTAACTGTATCTTTGTATTTTCAGGTCGTTTACCTAGTCTTGGACGAACGACAACATGCTTTTGTGAGATAATGGGAAGGCCAAATACCATGGCCAATGCCACAAGCTCTGTTTCCATGCATCAATTATATCCTGCGTTACTGTCTGAAAGTGAGCCAGGTTGTTCTAAGCCTTTGCCTCCTACTTTACCCAAAAAATGAACTCCTGACCCCACAGCATAGAAAAGGTACTGCACTGAATGAGCCCATTTGACCCACCGTTTCTAGTCCAGTTAAACTGAATGAATCACTTTGATCCCATTTCCAGCCCTGTCTGGGCCCAAAAGGTCTTTACTGTGCAAGTCTATGTCCAAGTACTATTTAAATGTGATGAGAGTTTTTATCTGAGGACATATGACAATAAAACACTCTTGACTCTTGAATCACTAAATAAGAAATTTTATTTCTCATCTCTAATCCAAACATCAATTATCTTAGATCCCTTTCCCGGGTTTTTGACCTCTCAACAAAGATAAATATGTTCTTCCTATCTACTCTGTCGAAATCCTTCATAATTTTTTAGGCCTCATATAGAATCTCAGTCTCAATCTTTGTCTCAGCCCCGGTCTCTTGTCCAAAATTATCCAACCTATCGTCATGTGGTTTCCCAATCATAGTAAATATCCTAGTAAATCTTCTCTGAGCCCTCTCCAATGCATTAACATCTTTCTGAATTGCAGAGACTAGACTTGTACATGCTATTCAAGCTACAGTCAAACCTGTGTTGTGTACAGTTCTAGTATAACCTCCCTTCAGTTATCCATTCAGTTTAGTTTATTGTCACGTGTACCAAGGTACAGTGAAGCTTTTGTTACGTACTACCCAGTCAGCGGGAAGACAATACATGTTTACAATTGAACCATTTACAGTCTATAGATACATGATAAGGGGATAATCTTTGCTGTAAAGCCAGCAAATTCTGATCAAGGATAGTCCGAGGGTCACCAATGTCGATGACAATAGTTCAGCACTGCTCTCTGGTTGTGGTAGGGTGATTCATTTGCCTGATAACAGCTGGGAAGAAATTCTCCCTGTATCTGGAGGTGTGCATTTTCACACTTTTTTACCTTTTGCTCGATGGGAATGGGGGGAAGAGGGAGTGGCCAGGGTGCGACTCGTCCTTGATTATGCTGTTGGCCTGGCCAAAGCAGCGTGAGGTATAAATGGACTCGATGGAAGACAGGTTGGTTGGTGTGATGGCCTGGGCTGCGTCCACAATTCGCTGCAATTCCTTATTTATATAATTCAGTCTGAAGAAGGGACTCGAACTGAAACTTCACCCATTCCTTCTCTCCGGAGATGCTGCCTGTCCCGCTGAGTTACTCCAGCATTTTGTGTTTACCTTAGAATTTATGTTCTAAGCCTGAACCAAGAAAGGAAAGGAATTGGTGCCTTTTTAAACACCTTTTTTTAATCTGTCCTGCTAACTTTAAGAGTCTGTGGATACCCTCTAAGGTCCTTCTACTCCTTTACATCACCCACTAGCCTCTGTTTATTACATATTTCCTTGCCTGTTGCATCTCTCCAATGCTTTACCTGACTCTTTTCTGGATGAAATCCCTTTTATCACAACCCATCTCCATCTATTTGCTGTCAGAAGCTTTCCTCTTCATTATCAACAACATGGTCGATTTTTATATCCTCAGCAAATTTCTTAATTGTGAAATTATATGACTAAATATGAATATAAATATATATTTAATATAAACATTAACATAGGTTAGAAACAAAAACAGAGGCCAAGTAATGACCTCTGTGGATCCTCATTAGTAACAGCCTTCACGTTACAAACATATCCATTAATCATTTATACTCTGTGCCCTGATCTAATTTGCACTCTTGCTAGGATCCCTTGGGCTTTTGATCATCTGACGTAAGGAAGTTTCTCACTGTTTCCCTGGAAACACCCTGGTGACTTTCTCAAAGATTTCCATCAAGTTTTTTTTAGATGCAAGATTACATTAACAAATCCCAGGTTAATCTGAGTCTTTTGAAATGAAGATTTATACAATTAAGGGGCTGTCCCACTGTACAAGGTAATTCAAGAGCTCTCCCTGAGTTAAAAAAAAATCAAACTCATGGTAAGCACGTAGAATGTACGGAGCGGGTACATCGGAGCTCGGGACGTCTCTTAACGGCTCGTAACGCTAACGGCAGGTACTCGGAAAATGCGGTAAGCTCGTGAAGACTCGTGAAGATTTTTCAACATGTGAAAAATGTCCATGAGAGACCTGAGTACCTACGAGCGGCTATTACCGTAATTCTCTGAGTTCGAATCAGGGGAAACTCGGGAGAACTCTTGAATTAGCTCGTACAGTGGGACAGCCCCTTTACTTAGAATAGATTCCAATTATGTAGCGGTTGTTGAAATTAAGTTAACAAGCTTGCAGTTACTTTAGTTAACCCTGCCGCCCTTTTTAAACAGTGGTGGAAAATGATCTGGGCCACCGCGAAAGCTAGAGACATTTGAAAGATTGAAGTTAGAATATCTGCTGATAATTTTCTCATTTGTTTCATTTAGTAGCCTGCAACATATTTCATCAGCCTGGTGATTTATCAGTTTTGAAATGTCAGAAACCCATCAATATTCCCCCTTTTATCATGCCAATACCACCCAATATTTCAAACTCATTTTCCATAATTACATTAACGTCACATCATGATCAGGTCAAACATTTTACCCATCTATACTAATTCCAGCTGCCCACATTATGTCCTATTCCCTGTCTATGTAATGGCCTGTTTAATTGCATCTTAAATGTAGTAATTGTATCTGATTCCATCATCTAGTAGTGCACTTACCGCTGTCTATGTGAAAAACATTTTCCTCAGATCCACTTTAAAATCCTTCCCCTCGTCTCATTCTTGCTGCTCTTCTTAAAATAAAGGAACAACACGGTGGCGTAGCAGGAGAGCTACTACCGTACAGCCCCGGAGACCCGGGATCAATCCTGACCAGGAGTCTTACGGAGTTTGTATGTTCTCCCCGTGACCTGAGACGTACAGGTTTGCAGGTTAATTGGCTTGGTGTAAATATAAAAATTGTCCCTAGTGTGCATAGAGTAGTGTTAATGTGCAGGGATCGCTGGTTGGTGGTCTGATGGGCCTGTCCCTACGCTGTATTTCTAAACTAAACTAAACTAAACATTAGCCAGCTCACAGTTTTCTGACACCTCACCTGTGACTAATGAAGACAAAAAGATTGTTCATCAGAGCCCCAACTATTTCCCTCCTTGTGCTGCCCAAGGTCACAAGAAACTACAGAGATTGTGGATGCAGTCCAGTAGTTCACACAAACCAGCCTCCCCACCCTACCCTTGCCACATTGTACTCATTGATATTCTACGCTGCCTCGGGAAAGCAGCCAACATAATCGAGAACTACTCCCAACCATCACTTTCTCCCACAGCCTGAAAGGGTCACACCGCTGATCCCTGAAAGTAAATAACCTTTCCCTATTATCATGAAGTAGTTTCTTTCCGAGCTTACTCCAGAGTAGTGGACTACACGTTGCATTTTAAACCATGAGGATCAACTGGGCATGCTTTTCAGATATAAAGTAAATAACTTTCACCACCATAAAGGGGTCAAGGGAAGAGCGTTCATGTCGCGGCCCTGGTTGCTCCAAACTTTCCACCACCACGCACAAGAAACACGAGAAGTGACAAGACAGACACCATTGTGTGCAGATGCCGAGAAGTGTGCTCAGCTCTGGCTGGACAACCTCTAATCTTGTGTGCGGACTCGATAAGAAGAAGACCACCATACAGAAATAACCTCTTGAAATGAGACCACACAGAGCACTGTGTGAAGTCCTATTGGCCCAGCTATAGGAAGGATGATGTTAAGCTGGAAAGGATTCAGAAGAATTCACCAGGATGTTGCCTGGACTTCCTTGAGATACAGGGAGACATGGGATCAGCTTGGCGTTTGTTCTTCAGAGCATAGGAGGCAGAAGGGTGACCTTGTTGAAGTAAACAAGATAATGAAGGACTTGGATAAAATGAAGGCTCAGTCATTTTTCCCAGGATAGAGGATTCCAAATGTAGATGGCACTGGCTCAAATTGAGAGGGAAAAAAGATTAAAGAGAGTCCCTAGGGGCAACATTTCCACTCGAGGGCAGTACATATCTGGAACAATCTGCCAGAAGAAACGATGGAAGTGGATACAATTACAAGTTTCAAATGATGTTTGAATAGAAACATGGATGTTGTGATTTCTCCCTGCAGGTTTCAACATGAAGGGTTTAGAAGGTTCTGAGCCAAATGTAGGCAACTGTGACTAGCCTGGAATGACAACTTAGTGGGCATGGGCAATTACCTGTTTCTGTGCTTGTGACTCCCTGACTGTGACTCTATGAGGATTGCACCGTGCATTTTAAATCATTAAGGTTGATTTCAGAAAGGTTTCAGGGTGCCTGGGTTTCCCAGGAATTGATCAGATCAGCTTCTCCCATTGCATCACCCACTGACTTCAGTATCACCGCTTTGAATGGAGTGAGATGTGAATATATAGGAAGGAGGTAGCAGATGCTGGTTTAAATTGAAGACAGACACAAAAAGCTGGAGTAACCCAACGGGTCAGGCAGCATCTCTGGAGAAAAATAATAGGTGACATTTCGGGTCAAGACCCTTCTTCAGATAGGTAAATATATTTCTCTGTATAGTCTAGAACTGAGGAAGAGTCCAACATATGATCTCCCCCAAATTAAAAAAACCTGCTAAATCTGGCTAGAATATGTTTCTCAGTTTAATTGAAAAGCAAAGATAGAGACAATTTCAGTAATAAAGACAGCTTTCTATTTCTCCCTGTGTTGAAAGGAGTAGTCCACTTTCATTGTAACAGGATCTCTGCTTCCAGTGCCTGTACTTACCATATAAGCGCTGTATAGCCTTTCTGTCTAACCAGTCCAGTTCAAAGTTTTCACCGTGTGTGTTGTAATTTGGATGCATAACTGAGCCTGTTCGTAGCAGATGGGGCAAGCCAAGGGCATGGCCAATCTCATGGACAGCAACCTAGAAGGGAAGAGTGTAAGGAAGGCAGTCTGTAAACACAAAGCACAAACAAGGAGATCATTTTCTTAGTTGCAATGTGTTTAGGTCACTTAAAAGGAGGAGCGTTTCTCTATGAGGTGCATTTAAACGCGCAGTGTGCCTTTTCCGTTTGGGCTTTTTGGAGGTTCGGAGCGATGGTTAACAATATGAAGCCACCTGATTCATCCACTACTGCTTGGAGCTTATCCCAGCTCTTTGGTTGTAACTTTTTCTGTCAGGCTAACCTGTGCCTGATATTTTCAAAGAATGTTGTGATTTCTCCCTGCAGGTTTCGAACAAGCAGCGATTATTACATTTGTGTGAAAAAGTACTAGGATTGCACATAATTGGTGGGTCCAGATGGTAAATACCACGAGAGCAAGGTGTGAGCTATTTATGGCAATCACCTCACCCCAAATATTACATTACATCTGCAAAGATCATTTTGTCTCTACTGTGCTATTTTGTTTTAACTGTTTGGCTGCTTTCTTCCCTCTAACTCCATCTGAAAGTACTGATTGTATTCAGATGGCTATTCATCCTGAGCTAGATGGATGAGATTCAGTAGAGCTGGCTCATAGCACATAGACCAGACACAGGCCCTGTGGCCCATCAGGTCTGTGCTGAACATTATGCCAAATTAAACTCATTTCCGCTCATATGTGATCCATATCCCTTAATTTGCTGAATGTTTTATGTGTTTATCTAAAATCCATCATAAACATTTATTTCCACCACCCACCACTGGCTGTGTTCCAAGCAGCCACCATTTTTGAAGACTTGTGTGTGGGTGTGGATGTAAATCCAGGCCAAAATTGAGCCAGAATAGCAACAGAATTTAGCAGAGGATTCATGCATTACAAGGCCTTTTTGGCCAAGTCTGTATTTCAGTATAAGAAGCCACAGGCTGCTGGCTGGTGCCAGGAAGTCTAGGCCCCAGATCAGTGTTTCAGATAAGAAATGTGTGAGTATCTCTTCAAGTGTCAGTATGTATGAGATTCGTGCAGAGGACATGTAAATGCATAAGTTTGATTGGATTGTTGCAAAAGAATTGTAAATAATGTAAATAATGTTGCAAGACAGTTACCCTGCTGTTTGTTGATTGGCCAAAGTGTTAAGTCCTAGCAGAATTGTTTTGAGTTCCAGGGTAAATGTTGCATTATTCAGTGAATTAGCTTCCTTCCAGAAGCTTCTGCAAGAAACATTGTTTTAGATGCTCTGTAATTGGTTTGGGGAACTGTCAATAATGTATTGTTGTAATTAATATGTTTGATTGGATTGTAAGGGGACCACCCCTATGTAGTTCGGCCCCTCAAGGTTCGTGGACCTATAAAAGGTAGCCCCATTTTAGATCGGCGTTGATCTTCTGGAAAGGCGCTTGGGACTGCGCGACGCTTTTGGGCAGTGTGTACTTGCATGAGACTGAAGGGCTTGGCCAGGCAGAGATAAGGATCGAACCCGCGGTGGTTTAGGTATCGTATAGGGGAATTTGCTGTTAATTCTAAAAATAAAGTTTAGTTGGTCCAGTGCTTGAGTCAGTGTTTTTTTCTGAACTAGACCAGGGTGGGTAAGCTTTAGAAGAGCGTATTTACAAGGATGGAGATTTGGAAGTACTGTAAATTTGGAAATTTGGCAGCACAGTGGCAGAGCAGTAGAGCGCCAGAGACCCGGGTTCGATCTGGAGTTTGTACTTTCTCCCCATGACCTGTGTAGGATTTATCTGAAATCTTCAGTTTATTCCCACACTCTAAAGACGTACAGGTTTGTAGGCTAATTGGCTTGGTATAAATGTAAAAAAATCTTCCTAGAATGTGTAGGGTAATATTAATGTGTGGGGATTGCTGGTCGGTGTGGACCCGGTGGGCCAAGGGCCCTGTTTCTGTGCTATGTCTCTAAACTAAATTTAAACTAAACTAAACTAAACTGAACTAAACTAAACTTGCGAGTTGTGGAGGGATAGAATCAGGGTTGGCCATAAGCCATACTCAGAAAGAGAATCAAAATCTATGGGTAATCCACAGCTAATACTGCATTAAATAATAATACTAACCAAATAGTAACATTCAAAAAGGAGTTGAATATATGGGTCATAAGACCAAGGAGTAAGAAAGCAATTCCTTAAGCGCACCAAGCCTGCACTTTCTATAAGACACCCATTTACATTCTGATCCCATTGTATTGGTTTAGTTTCGAGATACTGCATGGAAACAGCCTTCAGCTCATTGAGTTCACGCAACCATTATGCAGCTGAGCACACTCATTCTGTTATCCCATTCTCTCATCCACTTCCTTACACATTGGGGGCAATTTTACTGAGGCCAATTAGCTTGCAAAAATCTTTGGGATGTGGGAGGAAACCTACAAGGATAACTTGAAAACATCTACACAGATCCACAAACATCCATAACAAGAGCAGTGCTGAACTACTATCTACCTCTTTGATGGCCCTCGGACTATCCTTGATCGGACTTTGCTGGCTTTACCTTGCACTAAACGTTATTCCCTTATCATGTGCCTATACACTGTAAATGGATCGATTGTAATTATGTATAGTCTTTCTGCTGACTGGATAGCACGCAACAAAACCTTTTCACTGTACCTCGGTACATGTGACAATCAACTAAACTGAACTGAAACTACATTCGAGGTCAGGATCGAAGCGGGGCCTCTGGTGCTGAGAGGCAGCCATTCTACCTGCTGCTCCACTGCAGTCTCCACATATTCCCATCAAATCCTCTGCAGGATCTCAGAGGAAACGCCCGTGGTCACAGGAAGATTCCATGCGGTCAACACTAGAGGTCAGGGTTGTACCAGGGGTGCAGGAACTGTGAGGCCGTAACTCTAATCGCTGAGCCAATGCTATACACTTGAAAGGAAATATATTTAGCTGGGGACATAGGGACAAGAACAGGGGAGTGAGATAAGTTTACAGTTCTTTCAAAGCCGAGGAATAGATCGGGTAAATGCACAGTCTCTTGCCCAGAGTCGGGAAATTGAGAACCCGAGTTTTAGGACATAGTTTTAAGGTAAGGGGGGAAAGATTTAATGGAACCTGAGGGGTAACTTTTTTTCCAAGTGTGGTGTGTGTATGGAACAAGCTGTCGGTTGAGGTTTGTTGAGGCAGGCAATATTGCAATGTTTAAGAAACACTTAGACAGGTACATGGATAGGACAGGTTTAGGGGGATATGGGGCAAAAGCAGGCGGATGGCACTAGTGTAGATGGGACGTGTTGGTCGGTGTGGGCAAGTTGGGCTGAAGGGCCTGTTTCCACATTGTATGACTATGACTCGATAACTGGGGCAGACATGAAACTCAAATTACTTCCTATAAATCTTTTGTAATAAAATTTCACATATGAAATATAGCTTTGGTTGATGGTGTTGTGAAAGCAAGAGGAAGAGTTGCCGTCAGCAGTACAGCAGCAATCACCATAGAAAGTGAGAGAGAGAGAGAGAGAGAGACTGAGAGACAGAGAGACAGACAGAGAGACAGAGAGATAGAAAGACAGAGAGAGAGAGACAGGGCGTAGAGAGAGACAGACAGACAGAGAGTGAGAGTCACAGACAGAGTGACAGAATCAGAGACAGACAGACAGAGAGAGAGACAGTCAGAGAGAGAGAGACAGAGAGAGAAAGGGGCAGAGAGAGTGAGAGAGAGAGACAGAGAGACAGAAACAGAGACAGAGAGAGACAGAGACAGAAACAGAGAGAGAGAAACAGAGAAGAGAGAGAGAGAGAGAGAGAGAGAGAGAGAGAGAGAGAGAGAGAGAGAGAGAGAGAGAGAGAGAGAGAGAGAGAGAGAGAGAGAGAGAGAGACAGAGAGACAGAGAGACAGAGAGACAGAGAGACAGAGATTTTCATGGCCACAGTGTCATCATGAAGACTTGGGGGTGGAAGATTGCCATCTTCACGTGGTCCACCCTGATTCAACTAATGCAATCAACCCGACGTGCGCAAACAAATAGATCAAATAGAACAAGTTGACTTGCAACTTTAGGCTGTGCACGCCATACGCAAGAAGAAGATGAAGACTTGAAGTACCGTAAGGAGACTAATGCCATGCCCGTTGTTGGTGACAACAAAATGTTCCGCGTCATCAAAATGGATATCTGCCAAATACCAGGCATGGGCGAAGATCTGTCCCGTTCCATCAAAGTCCTGCGAACAGCCGAGGTGTTGCCCTGGAACATAAGCACAGGCCTATCCAATTAGAACATGGTTTCTAGACGCTTCTGTCCACATGCTGAATGTTTCCAACTACTGAATAATATTCACACACTGCTGGAAATCCCTCGAGCTAGATTCTGAAAGTCAAAGAGAAATAATTGAAATATTACAGAAATCTCCTATTATGTGGAACTAATGGACAGTGAAAGCATAGGCCAGGTGAGGAGTGCTGAGCAAGGGCAGTAAACTACCTGAACCTAAACAGAACTAGCAATCTTTCTAGTTTTGCATCGTCCAAGTGTAAAACAAATTAGTCTCTGTGGCACAATCGGTTAGTGTGTTCGGCTGTTAACCGATAAGTTGGTGGTACAAACCCACGCAGGAAAGCATGAGAATTGTCTTTCCCGTACAGACCCAATGGCCAAGAAAGCACACCAATGCTTCAACCTCATGAGAAGGCTTAGGAAGTTCGACCCATCCCCAAGAACTCTCACCAACTTCTACAAATGAGCCGAAGAAAGAATTTTATCGGAATGCATCACAGCGTGGTTTCGGAACAGCTCCATCCAAGACAGCAAGAAATTGCAGAGAGTTGTGGGCACGGCCCCGACCATCACACAAACCAACTTCCCTTCCAATGACTCCATTTACACCTCACGCTGCCTCGGCAAGGCCCAAGAAGTGTAAAAGAATATTAATGCTCAACAAAGGGATAAAAGAAGGAATGGAGTTGAGAGTAAGAGTAGTGGCGGGACCTCTGGGATTGGGGTGAAAGGTGATTGATTCAGGGGTTGGATTGCAGGGAGGAAGCAATTAATCTTAAGTATGTACATCTGGGCTTTCAAGCTTCTGTAGCACCTCCCAGAAGATAGAAGAGCGAAAAGGGAATGGCCAGAAGTTGCGATGTTATGCTGCAGTTGTACAAGATGTTAGTGAGTTCACACTTGGAGTATTCTGCTCAGTTTCGGTCACGCTACTATGGAAAAGATGCTATTAAGAGTTGGTAAGAGTGCAGAAGTGATTTACAAGGATGTTGCCAGGACTCAAGGGACTGAATAAATGAAGGAGGTTGGGCAGGATGGGACTTTATTCCTTGCAGAAGACTGGGGTGAGATCTTAAAAAGGCAAATACAACCATGGGGGATATAAATATGATGAACGGGCATAGTCTTTTTCCCAGAGCTCTGAAATCAGGAACTAGAGACCATAGGTTTAGAGGTGAAAGTGGTGGAAACAACACAGTCCATCATGGACACAACTCTCCCCTCCATCAAAAGCATCCACATGAGGTGCTACCTCAAGAAGGCGATATTTCTCTTCAAGACTCTCAACCATCTAGGTAATGCACTCTTCCCATTATCATAATCGGACAGGAGGCACAAAGGCCTGAAGCACCACACCATCAGGATGAGGAACAGCTCCTTCCTACAAGTATCAAGTACTAACCCACCACTAACCTGCATAACCCTAATCCTATCTCAACAACAGAACACCTTGGCCCACCTCGTGGACTACTTAAAAAAAAAAGATTTACACTAATGCCTTATTTTTTGCACAAACTTCTTTCTTTTTGAATTTTATATGTAATTAATTCATAATTGATGTATAATTTGTTTTTGTGTGTCTGCCTGTATCTATGTGCCTGTGATGCTGCTACAAGCAAGATTTTCCATGCACCTACATCTCACCATGTACCTGCATATGACATTAAATCTGAATTTGAACTTGAAC
Organism: Okamejei kenojei; assembly: GCA_035221665.1. Taxonomy (NCBI): domain Eukaryota; kingdom Metazoa; phylum Chordata; class Chondrichthyes; order Rajiformes; family Rajidae; genus Okamejei; species Okamejei kenojei. Next base: position 65,267,297 of record CM069141.1, on the reverse strand, counting down.
GTAAAGAGGGGAACGGCAACTGTCCACACAGTGTATGGAATGAGCCGGCAGCTGAAATGTCTAGGTAGGAACTGCAGATGCTGGTTAAACCAAAGATAGACACCAAAAACTGGGGTAACTCAGCGGGGTCAGACAGCATGTGTATGAAGGAACTGCAGGGATTGCTAAACACTCTAACTCCCCCTCCCCTCACTCAGCAAGGCTCCCACGTTCTCTGCTCCCAGTTGTAAGACAATTAACACCACAATCATCATGAAATGGCCCTCAGATGCCATCCCTGGGTATCCCCAAAAGGTATTCCCAGCTCCGCAGGGAACATTCCTGCCAGTTTCCCAGTGGGATAAAACCTGGTCTGGCCATGTTTTGGTAAGTCTCTGCTGGCCAGCAGACACCAGGCCACTGCTGGGCTGACATCCACCCCAGCCTGGCTGGGATCCAACACTGAACCATTGAACACAACAGATTGAGCCAAAGGTGGAGGACCCTGGTTGAACATCAGCACAACAGCAGGTGGCCAGATTAAACACTCTCCTTGAAGAATATGCCCACCTTCTGTGGCAGGCCCAGAAACTGATCACTGCTAACGTCTTCCAACTATCTCTGACACCTCTCTCCCTTTCTTGATCTTGCTGTCTCCATTATAGCAAACAGACTATTGACTGATGTCTACTGCAAACCTACCGACTCCCTCAGTTATCAGGACTATGCTTCCTCCCATCCTGCCTCTCGCAAAGATGCCATCTCTTACTCTGAATTTCTTGGTCTTCGCTGCATCTCCTCCCAAGAAGAGGCATTCCAGTCTCGGACATCCGTGATGTCCTCTTTCGTTGCTTCCCCCCTGCTCTCCTAGATAGATCCCTCACCTGCGACTTCTCTGTGGCCCATGATTCTGCTCTTGCTCCACCTCCCCCTAGATGGAACAAGGTTAGAGTTCCCCTGGTCCTCACCTTCCATCCCACCAGACATCCAACACATCATCCTCTGGCAATTTAGACAACTCCAATGTGATCCCACCACAAGTCACATCTTCCAATCCCACTCCTTTCCATCTACTGCAGAGACCACCACCTTCACAATGCTTTGGTTAACCCTTTGCTTTCCCAAGCAAACCACCTCCAACCCTGGTACTTGCCCGTGCAACTGCAGGAGATCTAACACCTGCCCCTGATTCCTCCGCTGGCACCAGCATCTAGGGACCCCAGCAATCCTTCCAGGTGAGACAGAGGTTCACGTGCGCCTCCTCGAAGGTCATCTACTGCATCTGGTGTTTCCGACGTGGCCTCCTGTACATCGGCGAGACAAAGCCGAGACTTGGTGACTGTCTCACCGAATGCTTGCTCTTGGTCTGCCAAGGTCTACTGAATCTCTGGGATACTCACCAATTCAACTCACCTTCCCATTCCCATACTGACCTTTCTGTACTGGGCCTCCTCCATTGGCAGCGTGAGGCCACACGCAAACTGGAGGAACAGCACCTCATGTCCCACTTGGCCTCTTGCAATCGAATGGTATGAAATTCTTCAATTTTCATTAAATTCTTCAATTTTAGTTAACTGCAACCCCACCCCTGCCTCTCCCCCTTCTTCCCCCAAATCCCTCACTCCCCCACTCCCCCCCACCCTCTGCCCCACCTGGACTCACACCTATTTCTCGTCTCCTCCTCCCAACGACATTCCATCCGGAAGCTTCAGAATTCACAACTATTCAAATCTTTTGCCTCACACCTTCTGGCGTTTCATCTCTGGCCTTTGTCCACCATCTGCCTATGAAAGAAAACCCTCACCTATTTCAATGTATTCCCTGCCAGTCTTTGTCCTGCCCCTCTCTCTTTCAGGTTTATACCCCCCCCCCCCACCTCCTCCTCACAATCAGTCTGAAGAAGGGTCCAGACCCAAAGCATCACCTATCCATGTTCTCCAGAAATGCTGCCTGCCCCCATTGAATTACTCCAGCACTTTCTGCCTTTTTTTTTAGTAAACCACCATCTGCAGATCGTTGCATCTACATTTCACTGCTGATGTCTGTTTCCCAAATTTCAGCCGTTCAAGGGAGCTGCTTAAAATGCAAACGCATGTAAAGGGGTCAACTTCAGAGAGTGTGTAGTTAATACAATAGTAAAACCATGCAAATGAGGCTGCGGCATTGAAGGAGTTAACCTGGCCCATATTCTTCAATAATATAGGCTTACAAGATTTGTCAGTAACTATCAGTCTTGTAACATACAATGCTTAGCGAACTCTATGCCTCAAAAGGTCTGCAAGGTGGAGTCAAATCCATTCTAAAAGTATGCTCTCTCTCATATTTCCCTGCTCCTATTTTCTTTCTCATGGCCTTTTATCTTTTCACATCACTTCCAGTGATTTAAACTGCAGAACAGACTTTAGTTGAAGATTGCAGGCACCTTGTATCCAGAGTTAACTCTGTGCACAACATCAGTAAAATCCAGGCGGAGACACCAGTGCTGTCCACTCCAAGCTCTGAAGAAACCATGGCAATACCAGCCGCCATCTTTCCCCTCAGATGAACGTAATAATTCCTACAGCACTATATGAATAATAATGGTAGGTTCAGCCTAGTGTCCTTGCATTATTTATCCATCGCCCAGCAAAGTTAGTCACACTGCCTGGTCATTTATCCCCTTTCCATTTGTGATAGCTTTCTGGATATATTATTTGCTGCATTTGCTCCAGCACACAGCTGCTACACTTCTGAAGCAATTCATCGGTTGTGAACTCTTTGGGTAGTGCAGGGGTGATGAAAGATTCCTATATAAATCCTACACGTCATTTATTTCCTATATACGATAGCATATATTTTTACGCCACTTGTTATCTTTCAAGATATCCGTGAGGGATGCTTCAAAGAGACAGACTTGAATAGCAATTGAACGCGATCCTTGCGCAACATTAACAGCTCTTAACAGTGGCGTATCTAGTCGAGCTGCTGCCTCACCGTCCACAATCCTGACCTTGAATGCTGTCTGGTGGAGTTTGCATGTTCTCCCCTCTGGGGTTCTGCCTTGCTTTCCCCCACATCCCAAAGATGAGTGAGTTGGCTGGTTACATCTGAACTGTAAATTTGCTCCAGTGCATAGATGGGTGGTAGAATCCAAGGGGAGTTGATTGGACATCTAGGGGGCCTTGGGCAGCACAGTGGCACAGTGGTAGAGCTACTGCCTTACAGTGCCAGAGACCCGGGTTCGATCCTGACTACTGGTGTTTATCTGTACGGAGTTTGTACCTTCTCCCTGTGACCTGCGTGGGTTTTCTCTGTGATCTTTGGTTTCCTCACTCACTCCAAGGACATACAGGTTTATAGGTTAATTGGGCTGGTATAAATGTAAATTGTCCCTTGTGTGTGTAGGATAGTGTTAGTGGTCGGTACGGACCCGCTGGGCTGAACGGCCTGTTTCTGCGCTGTATCTCTAAACTAAACTAAACTAAAATGTGTGGGCAATAAAATTAGTTTGGGTAGGATTAGTGTAAAAAATGCCCCTGGTGGTTGGCATGAATTCAGTGGGGTGTATCTCTCTGTGATTATAAACAGAATACTTAAACTTACACTCAAAAATTCTCGTGGGCTGGAAATCTAAAATAACTTGACATTATTCAATGATACTCATTTAGAGGAAAGTTTTATTTCGATATCCTTCGTGACGTGCACTTGGACAATATATTTTAACAAATTTGTTTCCGACATTAGACATGACTTTCGTAGCTGTACTCATTCTTTAAGACCAAATTAATTTGCTAGAATAATCTTGAGGCATTCTAACACAAAAAGACAAAATATTAGGCAAGAGTTAATTACCTGTAATGTCGCTCCAGGAGCTTGTTTAACTGCTAATTGAGGTTGTCACTTTAAAGTCAGTGTCTGAATAGTCCCCTTGGGAACCCAGTCTTTATAGCAAAGAGTAAATAACTGGGATCTATTTCAGGTCAGTATTCTGCTCGCAAATTTCAGACTGTAGGTCAGGTGAATCCAAGCTAAATGACCTGGTATCTTTTGTATAAAGATTGTAACAAATTGCGATATCTGGTGTCTGACGGACAATGGTTAGCCACAAGACTATTATCAGAGCACAATTATTATTATGCATCATAATGTTGTTTCGGTTGCTATTTATATCCTTATTTGACTACAATCCAAAGAATCCTTACACCGCCATTACATTTTGGCAAATTGCCAGAGGAGAAGAATGTATCGTGTGCCAAATTAGAGTTAATGGGTGGGGCAGTGGATTAGACCCTAGATTTACACCTTGAAAAATTGGGTTGGAATCGAGCCAAGACTAATGGGCTGTCATTCTCTTTTCACCAGCAAAGTCCTTCATCAAAATAGTCTCCAGACAAGCAGACAACCAGACATTATAAAACAGACTTCAGAGTTAGTACTATTTTGACTATTTCAGAAAAGGTGTAGGAAGTGTTGAAGTCTCTGTTCTGTGGTTACAGTGAATTCAAAGGACCTGTGGCATGTCTCAGCTTTAAATGGTTGAATCATTTAACTGCATTGCCACTGAAATGATAGCAGCAGCAAGGCAATAGGAAATTGAAAACACATCATTTATCACTAATGTGCCCCCATTTAACCAGGGATTTTAATGCTGGGTCATGGCAGCCAAAGGTTTTCAAAACTAAGAAGAGCTTAGTTAAAGAAGATAAAGAAAATGGCTCCAGATGTGGGTGGGACTAAGGCCAGGGCAATATGTACAAATCAGTCACAAACGCATCCTTTTTTTTTGTCCAAACAGTTGTTAGAATATGGATCTCACTCCAACCAGAGAATTTGATGCAAATAGTGCAAATTTCACCAGAGGAAGCTGGTGCACCATTCGAGAATGATCGGTAGTGGTAGGATGTCATTGTAGGGTGAGATGAAGCAAGACTGGAGGCGGGAGTGAGCAGGAGCAAAGTACAGATCTGTACGTTCTTCACAGTTCCCTGTTATTGCCACGTACTTCCTCAAAGAGAGCAGAGCTGAACTACTATCTACCTCTTTAATGTCCCTCGGATTATCCTTGACCAGACATTACTGGCTTTACCTTGCACTAAATGCTATTCCGTCATGTATCTATACACTGTAAATGGCTCGATTGTAATCATGTATTGTCTTTCTGCTGACTGGTTGGCACGCAACAAAAAGCTTTTCACTGTGCCTCGGTACACGTGACAATAAACTAAACTGAACTGAACTGCTTTGAACTGAACTGAACTGAATATTTCTTTGGTCAGCTGACAGCAGTTTTTACAGGCAGGAGAATTTAGCTCTCTTAGTTTTAAATTCACATTAGATAAGCAAATGTTTGCGTGGAACAGAAATCACTGAATTCCAGTTTCAATCAAAACACATAGGTGGTGTTGAAGAAGTCTTAGGTTTAGGTTTTACTGTTGTCACATATAGCGAGGTGCAGAGAAAAGCTTTGTTTTGCACGCGATCCAAGCAGATCAGACAGACCATACACAGATACAATAAGATCAAACTCAAGTACACAAAGAGAAAAGCAGAGTGTGGAATATAGTTCTCAACATTGTCGTGCATCAGTTCCTTAGACAAAGTCCAATGAGCTCAGTTGGGCTGAGGTGAGTCGCACAGTGCCCTAGTCCATGCATAAACCTGGACGCATGCTCGAATTCCATCTAATGCACTCACTCATTGTAGAGTAACGCCTTTATGACTGCATTAAATTACATACTGAGGATTCTCATGTTATTGTAATCAAACATTTCTCCATTTGACAATTCAAACTGGTACCATAAATGTAGCAAGGGACTGCAGATGCTGGTTTAAAATGAAGATAGACACAAAATGCTGGAGTAACTCAGTGGGACAAGCAGCATCTTTGGGGAGAAGGAATGGGTGACGTTTCGGGTTGAGCAGGGTCTCGGCCCAAAATGTCACACATTCCTTCTCTCCAGAGATGCTGGCTGTCCCGCTGAGTTACTCCGGAATTTAGCGTCTATCTTTGGTACCATAATATCATACACCAAAGATCAACGATGCCCAAAGTCCATCAGCATCTGATCTACTGGGAACAAATCCACACTTTAGTGACAATATAAACGGTCAGTGGGCCGTTGGTAGAAGCTGTTCGTTTAAGGGAAGGGGGGAGGCAGGAGTAGGCGGTGGAGCAAACGCTTATTGGTATTCCATTTTATAGCCCAGGTACTCTCACCCTTTCTCCAGGTCCCATGTTTGCACCCTGATTCACAGGCCACTGGTTTAATCAGAGACACCATTTATAAGCAGGGTCTGAAGAAGGGTGTTGACCTGAAATCGAGCCTAAAGAAGAGGCTCGACCTGAAACGTCACCCATTACTTCTCTCCAGAGATGCTGCCTGTCCCGCTGAGTTACTCCAGCATTTTGTGTCTCTCTTCGATTTAAACCAGCATCTGCAGTTCCTTCCTACACCATTTAGAACATACATGCGTGCGTTCCGCTGTGTGGGAGTTACTTTTTACCTGTTCCGAAGCCCAGTTTGATGTCAATGTCGGAAGGAAGAGAAACAAAGTCCTCCTCGAACTCCAGTGTGGTCACCTCGCTCCACATTCGGAAAGCCAGGCCCAGGATATTTTTCTGCTGCTCGATGCTCATTTGGATGGTGAACGCTTCGTCCATGAGGCGCCATTTCAGCTTTCGCTTTGAGAAGCCCATGCTGGTGGTCGCTCCTCCCAGGGCATCCAGGCCGTCCCTCTTCTGTCTGGAACGCCCCATCAGATGGGCGAGGAAACGCTTCTTCCTGGCGGTCCCCTGCTCAGAGGTAGGGCGGGTGCTCTCCAAACTACTGTGGGTGGACGCGTTGCGTGAGGTGGCGTTGAGCAGGGAGCTGTTTTCCAGCAGCGTTTTATCGGGGACACCACACCGAGGCAGGTTCATCACCACAAGGGTGGCATTGTCAAGGACGCCAGTGGGGTTTAGTCCATTAGCTTCCTGGAACTCCTTCAGGTTCTGAAGATAAGAGGCCTTGTCGGTGGACTCTTTCGGAGTTTTGCCCGTGACAATCTCTCCAGAAATTCCTTCAGTCATAATCTGAGGCACTTCTTCTGGAACAGAGTTCTCCTCTTTAGGGTCATCGTCCTTACCAGTGTCTTGATTTTCCCAATCCACGGGCTGGCCCCAACCAAACTTTTTCAAATATTCCTGCAGGGAACGATTTTCTAGTTAGTGACGTTTAACTCTCTAGATCGGGCTTAAACAAAATGATGGTAAACAGAATGCCAAGACAAAGTTAACCCTTGTTAGTACAGGGAAGGTTGATCTGCACACTGGAATTCCCGGCATGCATTTTACTTACGTGAAACACAGTATTAGGGCAGATAATTCCACATGAACCATCATTAAAATTCTACATGACAGATGTGTAGGAAGGAACTGCATCTCTGGAGAAAAGGAATAGGTGACTTTACGAGTCGGGTCAGACGAAGGGTCTCAACCCGAAACGTCACCTATTCCTTTTCTCCACATAGGCTGTCTGACCCACTGAATTACTCCAGCTTTTTGTGCCTCTCTTCGGTATGACAGATGATAGGTTTAGTGACGCAGCGTGGAAACAGGTGCTCCGTCACACACAAAGCCCACGGCAACACTCGATCACCCGTTCACACTCGTTCTATGTAGTCCCACTTTCTCATCCACTCTCTACACACACAAGGGGCAATTTGGAGAGGGCAATTAACTTAAAAGCCCATACGTCTGTGGGATGTGTGTGGAAAGTGGAGCAGGTGGAGGAAACGCACGTGGTCACATGAAGAATGTACAAACTCCGTACAGACAGCACCTGAGGTTAGGATTGAACCTGTGTCTCTGGCACTAGAGTGAGGCAGTAGCTCTTCCAGCTGCACCTCTGTGCTGCCCATGCTTAGATTGTTCTCACAATTGAAGTCAGGGTCGCTGTAACTCCCAACTTTCTTGTCTCAAGATAATTCCAAGCTGCCTGCCACTGATTTATGTTACATCTCATAGTTACTGCAAATGGCTCGATTGTAATCATGTGTTGTCTTTCTGCTGACAGGATAGCAGGCAACAAAAAGCTTCCCACTGTTCCTCGGACAATAAACTAAACTGAAAGTCAGTTTATGGTACAAAGCCACACTGGGAAAGTCACTTCAGGGAAAAAGCATTAAGACTTTCCCTCTCAGTCCAGAGGATAGCACGGAGCACACGAGGACCCACCTATATAGTAGGCTTCTCTGAATTACCTGAAGTTTCTCTCTGAGCAGTTATACCAAGCAACCTCCCGCTCAGCAGAGACTGCTCATAGCCCAGGAGAATGTCCATGGATTGTTATGTCTGTAGTACATCTCTCATCCTGACAAATAGAGGAAGTACATGTCTCTTCCTGACGTGACCAAACTCTATTTCTTTGCAAGAAATGTCTGTCTGAAAAAGGGTCTCGACCCGAAACGTCACCCATTCCTTCTCTCCAGAGTTGCTGCCTGTCCCGCTGAGTTACTCCAGCATTTTGTGTCTTTCTATTTCTGTGCAACTGTGTGCAAGGGGAAATGGTGGAGATTACTCATGAATGAGGCCAAGGGTACCATCAATCTCAAACCTAACACAACTCGTTTACAAATCATATCTTGTGGCCTCTATGTGTACTAGTAAGTCCACAGAGAAACCACTGAGGAGACCCCTGATTTTCAAAGGTGAGGATATGGGTCTCAACCCAAAATGTTGCCTATTTCCTTCGCTCCATAGATGCTGCCTCACCCTCTGAGTTTCTCCAACATTTTTGTCTACCTTTGATTTTCCAGCATCTGCAATTCCTTCTTGAACATATAATTCCAAATAACTTCTCCTTCCCCCTTCTGCTCAAGAAGAAAGGTCTTCAGTTATAAAGGCTCACACTGTCATTTAATTATTGTGAGGCTGACCTCATTTGCTTGTTTCAGTTCCATAGCCTTTATCATCCAGATCCAACATAAACCGATCAATCCGAAATTAAATTGGTAAAATGATAGAAACAGTTGAACAGTTAACTTTTAAGGGCAGATAACCTTCATTGAAATTGGGAAAGAAGGAAACAAGTTAGTTTAAGTGGTGGAGCAGGTTGGGAGGAGGTGATGGGTGGAATAATTGGGATATATCTGATACATTGACCGAGGATGACATTGTGACAGTAAAGGAACTGTCAAAGTCAGATTGTTCTCGACCCAAAACGTCACCTATCCCTTTCCTCCAGAGATGGTGTCCGACCCGCTGAGTGACTCCAGCTTTATGCGTCTATCTTCAGATTGTTGCTTCGTCCGTGTAATGTGTTGCTCACGGTAAGTCCGTGGGGACATGCCCCGCGAGACAGGCTATGTAAACAAAGCAAAGAGAGAGGAAAAACTGAGCTGAAAGATGGCAGGTAAAAGCTGTCCGTTCTGGGACACACACAAAGAGAAAGCCAAGATCAAAAGTTGTAGAATTCCATATTAAGTCCTTTGATCTTAGGCATGAAAAAGCTTCAACCACTATCTCATGCTCATGAGGTAAGGTGGCACAATTAGTGATTTAATGGACCATGTTTTCAAAATAACATGGAGGCATTGTTCAAGTCTGCAGCTGGTGTTTTTTAATTCATATTAATCTCGGGTAAAGGCAGCTGCTGACAATGGTGACTGTAAAGCCACAGAATAGTTGTCGAAACTGATCGCTCCTTTGAAGGAAGGAATCCTGTCATTCATGCCCTGCGCTAGGGTTATTCGAGCCATTCTAGCCGATAGCCAGCTGGGCAAATATGTGATCCTCAGAAATGGCAAAGGCAAGCCACTTAATCGTTCCACACCAATCGAGGCCGGTGGTGGACACTTAAACAGCTGTTGGGAGGAGGGAGCTCCATGAAAAGGAGCAACACCTTCTCAAAGATATCAGAGACCAGCAAGGGAAAGTGGCAGCCAGGCTGAAGTAATTACAACCATTGTACATTTTGGCCTTCTCTGAGATTCTTCCCGTCATAGAAGTCATTCTTCAGCCAGGGGGCTGTGAGCTTGCCTGATATATTTTAAAAAGTACAGCGGACTCGATTGCTACAGAAAGATTCCCTTCTGAATCCCAAATATGTTGTTTTTTTAAACCTTGAGTAATTAATTCAGCATGTCAATGTCACTGGAGTCTTATAGATCAACTTTTGGATTGATCGCTAGTTTATTGGGTAATTGCTCCACCTAAGCTGGTACTGAATCAAGCAAGTCCGGATGGCCACACAATGTACTGCAGTTGCTGGAATCCTGTGTAGAACACAAATTGCTGGAGTCACTCAACGGGTCAGACAACATCTCTGCAGGACATGGATGCAGCTTCAAGGAGCTCCTATTCTGAAATACTTTGCTTAGTTTGAGGACACTGCACTTCGGGAGTGATTTATTCACCTCGGAAAAGATATACTATCTAAATGACACAGATACATAGAGGTTTAAACTATGAGAAAGGTTTCCTTAAATGGGTTGCAATCCCACAATTATTGAAATTAGATCATCTCTTTGAGGTGTTTGTCATAATTGACAGGGAATCAATTTTTGTCGTGATGTTGGGGTTTATACTCGCTAAGTCAGGCCAAACAAATATTAGATGTAATATGGGCATAAAGGTGCTCACAGTGACTATATCCCAAGAAGGAGAGATTGCCTGCCTATGTTTGATTTGTCGTTCCTTGTCGAATGGATTCAGGCATCTGCCTTTGGGGCGAGGGAACTGTCGGGTGTGATAGCGTCAGTTGCTTGCCAGTGGCTAACATACCAATGGATGACCAATAATCAGGTAAGTGAACCTGGATATCTGCAGGAGAGGGAGCCCAGCAGCCCAGAGTTTGCTGGGTTTGCCTGAAAGTCCTTTGAATTGCAACTCTGAAATCTGCATCCAAAATCCATAGGGGATCAAAATAAATTGTAAAGTAAGATTCAAAAGTGTTAGGAAGTGGGAAGAGATCTCGTAAAGCGTGACAGCCATTATGAACCGATTGCAAACAGACAACTATCGGGCATCAACTTTTGATTTTGTTCGCCTTTTGCAGTATAATTTCAACCCCCTGCCTGGTCCCCAATAGCATACACGTAAAGGGTCCTTGGTGGTCAGCATGGAGTCAATGGGGCCGAAGGGCCTATTTCCATGCTATGTGACCCTACAACATGTGGATATCACAAAACTGGAAGTGGGTCGATGCGGCAACAGACCGACAGCTTACTGAGTCAAGGAGTGTCAAACAAAGAGCAGAGACAATAAAACAGATCACAGAGACCGATGCCAAACTCAGCAGCAAGAGCAGTTTTGAAACAAATGATCAGAGCTTGTGTTCATCTGGGCTGAGTCGCCTGCCATGAAAGCAGGGTGGGGAGGAGTTCTCTCACCTCTGCTGTTTGTGTGGTGACGATGCGGGGAGCAAGCCAGTTGTTGCGGTTGGCGTCAGAGTGATCCCTTCTCCCGAAGACCGGCTCACCTCCTCCGCCAGGGATCAGCACGGTGGAGCAAAGCAAAACAGCCACAGGTATGAAGGTACTGGACAGCCGCATCCCTCTAGCCCCAGGACGTCTGGCTCTCCCGACTCGTGGAGACTTCTCCTGGCACCTGGTGTCAGAGGCTGGGTTTTTAAGAATGATTCCGCACTCCCTCCTTCCCTTCCATCTGGTGACGCTTGGCCAGACCCCACCCACAGTCTTCGGCTGGCAGACAGACAGCGATGATTAAAACTCACAGGCTGAAAGAAAAAACCTTTATAGTGCACCCTTCATACACCTTCGCAGAAGAAACTCAATACCTGTTCAGTTCCAGGGGCTCGTTTGGTTTAATTCTTTCTGTTGAAATCCAGCAAATTGCAATTGGATAGCTTTAAAATAATGTAGAACGTGCCATTACTTGCAGCGAATACCACAAGATGGCATAATTAATTCTGCATCTCCTGCGACAACAATTGCACTGGCAAAGGAACCTTTAATCAGGACGAGGGTTTGAAGGGGTATTTTTGAAATATGGGACAAGACAGGTGGTGAGCGGCGTGATGCAGTGTAAAAACAGATCCATCGGCCCAACTTGCCCATACCGACCAACATGTCCCATCTACACTCGTCCCACCTCACTCTTAAATGTTGGGATAGTCCCAGCCCCAATTACCCCCTCTGGCAGCTTGTTCCATACACCCACCACACTTTGGGTGAAAAAGTTACCCCTCAGATTCCTATTAAATCTTTTCTCCTTCATCTTAAACCTATGTCCTCTTGTCCTCGATTCACCTACTCGGGGCAAGAGACTCTGTGCATCTACCCCATCTATTCCTCTCATGATTTTATCCATCTCTGTTGGATCTATTATAAATGACCCTGGTGTAGGTACAGGAGTAGGCCATTTGGCCTTTCGAGGCAGCACCACCATTCAACATGATCATGGCTGATGATCTAAAATCAGTACCTCGTTCCTGCTTTTTCTCCATATCCCTTGATTCCTTTAGCCCAAAGAGCTATAGTAAATCTAACTTTCTCTTGAAAACATCCAGTGAATTGACCTCAACTGCCTTCTGTGGCAGAGAATACACAGATTCACAACTCTGCGTGAAAAGGTTTTTCCTCATCTCAACATAAGGCCCACCCCTTATTCTTAAACTGTGACCCCTGGTTCTGGACTCCCCCAACATCGGGAACATTTTTTCCTGCATGTAGCCTGTCCAATCCTTCAAGAATTATATATGTTTTTTATAAAATCTCCTCTCATCCTTCCAATTTCCAGTGAATACAAGCCCAGTCGACCCATTTTTTTCATCATATGACATCTCGGGAATTAACCTGGTGAACCTACGCTGCACTCCCTCAATAGCAATAAGTCCTTCCTCAAATTAGGAGACCAAAATTGCACACAATACTCCAGATGCAGTCTCACCAGGGCCCTGTACAACTGTAGTAGGACCGCCTTGCTCCTAAACTCAAATCCTCTTGTAATGAAGGCCAACATGCCATTAGCTTTCTTCACTGCCTGCTGTACCTGCATGCTTACTTTCAGTGATTGATGTACAAACACAACTAGGTCTTGTTACACCTCCCTTTTCCTCATCTGACACCATCCAGATAATAATCTGCCTTCCTGTCCTTGCCACCAAAGTGGATAACCTCACATTTACAGGTATCTACATTATACTGCATCTGCCATGCATCTGCCCACTCACTCAACCTATCCAAGTCACCCTGCAGCCTCATAACATCCTCCTCGCAGCTCACACTGCCACCCAGCTTTGTGTCATCTGCAATCTTGGAGTTGTCACTTTTATTTCCCTAGTCTCAAATCGTTAATATATATTGTAAATAACTGGGGATCCCAGCACTGAACCTAGTGGCACCCCACTAGTCACTGCCTACCATTCTGAAAAGGATCCATTAATTCCTACTCTTTGCTTCCTGTCTGCCAACCAGTTCTCTACCCATGCCAATACCCTCCCCCCAATACCATGTGCTCTAATTTTGCACACTGTGTGTGGTGCTTCCACAATGAGAAGAAGGACATTAAATCTGGCAAATCCAGGTATCCTTCAACTACTCCCTCCCTCTTCAACTCTCCCCCCTCCCCCTTCCCCCTCCCCCTCCCCCCCCCTCTTTCTTCCTCCCCTCTTCCCACCCCAGTTGCCTCACCTGAACCTCCACCATTTTCTCCCCTCTACCCCACCCACCACTACTTTCCTTCCTCTAGCCTCACAATCCACAATTCTTCAACTGTGCCTCACACCTTCTGCTCTTATCTCTGACCTTTGTTCCAACCATCTGCCTATTAATAACCTTCCCTGCTTATGTCCACCTATTACCTGCCTTTGTTTTGTCCTGCCTCTACCCATCCAAGCTTTCTTCTTCCCCCACCCTCCCCACCCCTACAATCAGTCTGAAGATAGGTCATCGACCCAAAACGTCACCCATCTATGTTTTCCAGTATTGCTGCCTAGTCTGCTGAGTTACTCCAACTCTTTGTGTCCTTCTGAAGAATTTCCAATCACAGGGGCAAGCAGTCAGTGAGGATGGGAATCATAAGCTTTGACAAATCCAGTGAGCTAGACCCGATATGGTCTTCTGTATCAGAGTAGTATTCTGCATGAAAATAAATCAGTCTCTTCACTCCTTAAACACAGCAACATTTAAGTAATATGATTTGGTTCTAAACCACATGATGAATCTCAGCATGTCCAGCCCTATAAATTCAAGGACGGCTCCGTTTTATGCAGGACAGGATTGGCAATGTCTGCACAGATAGAGTTATGACTTTTTTGAAATGTAATTTAGCAAAGATTGCTCTGGCGAGGGGGGCGGGGGGAGCTGAGAACAAAGGGAGACCACTGGGAACTAAACGGAATACTTTGTAACTTGATCGATGCCCTTTACGTGGCAGCTCTTTGCATACCTTGAGTGGCAAAACAAAGAATCTCACTGTGACATGTCACGTGTGATAATAAAATATCACTCATTCATTTAAATGTAGAGTTGTAGTGTCACACATCACAAGAACAAGCCCTTCAGCCCATCAAGACTGAGCTGATCTTCACTATGCTAAATGTGTAGGAAAGAACTGCAGATGCTGCTTTACACCGCAGATAGACACAAAATGCTGGGTCTCAACCCGAAACGTCACCCATTCCTTCTGTCCAGAGATGCTGCCTGTCCCATCTGAGTTTCTCCAGCATTTTGTGTCTTCCTTAACTACCCTAATTCTATTTTTATTTCTGCAAGGAGATTTATGGAAAGAAAGATGAACATTCTTTGAATGTAAAGTCTTTGATATTCAAATGTGAGAATTTAGCTAGAGTGGCAGTGGGACATCATAGTGTGCTTGATTAAATCTACACCCCTCAATTTAAAGCTAAAACTTGCTTCTCCTTGTAACCTGCTGAGTTGATTATGAACCAAAAGGATTATTGGCAATTTGTGGCCTGCTGAGTGATGGGATATCCATTTGTTTAATTTGCTAATCAGATGAATTTAGAGCGAAGGCAGAAAAAGGATGTGAATTAAACTTGGTGAATTTGATACCAAATGAGGAACAAAAAATAAACAAAGTGAGTGGCAGAAGGACTTAATTAAGAGAGAAATAAAAGAATGAAAAGAGAATGTAAATACTGTCTCTTTAACACTACACGTTAAGCTTTTAAAATAGTTAACAATGCACCATCTAGAATAATAAATACAAGTACTTTTGATTGTTCGTTTTCTGAGCTGGAGATTTGATTGCTAGTTTAGTTTAGACTTCAGACTTTAGCGTTTCGAGATACAGCAGGGAAACAGGCCCTTCGGTACACCGCGCCCGTGTGGACCAGCGATCCCCATTCATTAGCACAATCCTACGTACTAGGGACTATCTACAATTTTATGAAGCCGATAAACATGCATATCTTCATGCCTTTCGAGTGCGGGAGGAAACCGGAGCACCCGGAGAAAACACAGGGGACACGTACAAACTCCGTACAGACGCCACACGTAGTTGGGGTCAAACCCGGATCTCTGGAGCAGTACCACTGTGCCACCATGCCACCCACTAGGTACTAATAATTATTATGGTGTTCAATGGTTATCATTACGAAACTTATCTTTCCGTGGTAACTTTCATCGGCAATTAGCAGGTGAGCAGTAGTTTCTGAACAAGTTAAGGTGGTGAATTGTGAGCAGCCATTTTTATTTTTATTGGTTCCACAAGGGGAAATAATGAAATGTATATGGAACTGTTATGGTCTGCGAGACAATCAGAGATAATGTTTTGAAAGGCTATTTCAGCACAGTGCCTGGGCGTTCATATCTCTGAAGATATGTCCCAGGCCCAGCACATTGATGTAATCTCACGGAAAGCTCACCTATGCTTTTACTTCCCCTGAAGATCGACACAAAATGCTGGAGTAACTCAGCGGGGCAGGCAGCATCTCTGGAGAGAAGTTTTGTTTTGTTTTGTTTCGGGTCGAGATCCTTCTTCAGATATTTGTGGATCCCCCGATGTCTGAGGAGATTCGGCCTGTCACAGAATACTCTACTGAGCTTCTACAGATGTACAGTAGAGAGCATAGCGACTAGTTCAGTAACTTTGGTGTCCGAGAATGAAAGATGCTGCAGAAAGCAGTGGGCATTGCCTGGTCCATCAGTAGTAGTGCCCACACCATCAAAGGGATCCACCAGTAGCGCTGTCTCAATTTATCTTCAGTTTAGTTTATCGTCACGAGTACGGAGGTACAGTGAAAATCTTTTGTTGCATGCTATTCAGTCGGTGGAAAGACAATACATGATTACAATCGAGCCATTTACAGTGTATAGATACATGATAAGGGAATAACGTTTAGGGACAGCAGCTAATATCATTAAGATGCGCACCACTCTGGTAGAGTCGTAACGTTTTCCTGGTCACCGCAGGATTTTGAAATGTTCAAAGCTTTTTGGCGACTGTGGGCTTGTTGTGGCTTGTCTTCTCCTGTCGTGGGAGCTGTTGCTGGTTGTCGCCGGGTGTTGTTGGTTGTCGCCGGGGGTTGACTTTGGTGAATTCCATTGGCGACTACCTACGTCAACCGGCGACAGGTACCGGCGACTGAATTGTCTTCAGTTGTCACCGACAGGGTCATTGCTTGCCGTAGCTTGTCGCGGATGGATGTAGGTTGACTTTGGTTGCCATAGGTTGTCGCCTGTGTGGTCGTAGGTGGACGTCCTAATGGGTTGCCGGTTGTCGGTAGACTGACGTTGACTAGGTGGTAGGTTGTCGTAGACATTGTCGTGGGGGGGGGGGGGTCGCCGCTTTTTCTGTGACCTTCTACGACTGTGACATTCGCCAAAAAAATCGCCTAAGGCTCTTAAAGCTGCAACAAGTAAACATTTTATTGTTCCAGTCCCAGACTTAGCTTAATTTAATTTAGTTTTAGAGTGAGTTAATTTAGTTTAATTTAGTAATTTAGTTTAATTTAGTTTAGATACAGTGCAGAAACAGGCTCTTCGGCCTACCAAGTCCGCGCCAAACAGCGATCCCCGCACAATACCTCTACTCTACACACAGCAGGGATAATTTTTACATTTACACCAAGCCGATTAACCTACAAACCTGTACGTCTTTGGAGTGTGGGAGGAATCTGAAGATCTTGGCGAAAACGCACGCAGGTCACGGGAAGAACGTACAAACTCCGTGCAGGCAAGTTCCCATAGTCAGGATCGAACCTGGGTCTTGGTCTCTGTAACACAGTACCTCCACCACTATGCCACCATGCCACCCTTGTATAACACCCTTGACTCTCTTGGCTCAACAATGTGCAGCAGTTCCACTTACCTAGTCCTGTCATTGATTAAGTCGTAGCCTTTTGAGAAAATTCCCCCTGGTGTTATTTAATAATTGTTCCCAGTTTAAACAAGAGCCCCAAGAACAAGTTATACTCACAAGGTCCGTTTAATGTAATACATCTAATGTAATAAATCTTCTCAATGTAATTATGGAGCTGTATGTGAGTACACAATTCACACAGCACAGCCACAAAGGAAGCTATTATTATAAACTGAAGCTTGAATTAAAAGCAAAGAAATTGAGCCAAGGGATTTTCTTGGAGACAGGAATGGCAAGACATTGTTACTGGTTTTATTTGCCTGGCAACCACACCATCAGCAGTGTTGGTGGTGAAGATGGGAGTATAAAGGGAGGACCCTGAAAAGTGGTTGTGGCAGGAGGTGAGGGGGTTTTAAATGGAGTTGATGGGAGAGGGGGTTTTAAAGGGACAATGTGGGTAGACAGATGAAAAGGTTGGAAAGGAAAATGCTTCCTTTTTCTTCCAGGTGCGGCAGAGGTTCACCTGCACCTCCTCCAACCTCATCAATCACATCCGCTGCTCTAGGTGTCAGCTGCTCTACGTCGGTGAGACCAAGCGTAGGCTTGGCGATCGCTTCGCCCAACGCCTCCGCTCGGTTCGCAATAACCAACCTGATCTCCTGGTGGCTCAGCACTTCAACTCCCCCTCCCATTCTGAATCCGACCTTCCTGTCCTGGGCCTCCTCCATGGCCAGAGTGAGGCCCACCGTAAACTGGAGAAACAGCACCTCATGTTTCGTTTGGGCAGTTTGCACCCCACTGGTATGGAAATTGACTTCTCCAATTTCAGGCAGTCGTGGCTTTCTCCTCCCCGTCCCAGCTCTCCCTAAGCCCACTGCCTCTTCCTTTCTTCTTCCCCCTCCCCCCCCCCCCCCCACCCTCACATCAGTCTGAAGAAGGGTCTCGACCCAAAACGTTGCCTATTTCCTTTGCTCCTTAGATGTTGCCTCACCTGCTGAGTTTCTCCAGCATTTTTGTCTACCTTCCTTTTTCTTCTGGGCTTTCTGCATTTTCAAGAGCTTGGCGGTCTCCAACAACAAGCATAAGTTCCTGGATTGATCCAGTTGAGTTGTTTAAATAGGCAAGCTATACTGTATCTATCAATGCAGCACACCAGACAAAGTGCAAATCTATACTTGGGCAGCACAGTGGCGTAGCAGTAGAACTAATGCCTTACAGCGCCAGAATCCCAGGTTAGATCTTGAATGTACAGAGCTTGTACATTCTCCCTGTGACCTGCATGGGTTTTCTCCATGCTTGTCCACACTCCAAAGACGCACAGGTTTGTAGGTTAAACGGCTTGGTGTAAATGTCAAAAAATTGTCCCTAGTGTGTGTTGGGTTGTGTTAATATGCGGGGGTCGCTGGTCGGTGTGGATTCGGTAGGCTGAAGGCAGTATCTCTAAACTAAACTAAACTAAACTCAACTAAACTAAACTAAACTTAACTAAACTAAACTAAACTACAGAACATTGACTTGCACCACATCAGTTAAATTATATGAATTCAGTTTAAACATTCCAAGCTACCAAGCAGGATCACTGATCTGGTCATTCATCACAACAGATAATTTGTTGTGTTTCATGGGTTACACAGACACATAATTCCTGCTCGCCTGTTCAAACCTGGTTGTGACTGCAGCTTCTCATACATTTTCAGCTCACACTAGTTTATCTACATGCAACATGCAAAATAAAAGGAGTTTCTCATCCACACTCTCCCCGTGAGTTATGTACTGTGAATTTTATTTTGTGCTTGTTTCTTTCTTGATAAAGTTGTCCCTTTAATCGTTGTGGAGGTGAGAAGATTTTGGGATCTCTGAGCCGTCGCTACACATATGCACTCTGAGCATTAGTTTTGTTATCTAGCAGGCATCACTGTTGTATTTAATTGTGGTTACAGGATTCCCCAAAGCAGATTCCTTTGGCTGATCCCCAGTGCAAATACTGCGGAGCTAATGTTATTACTTTTGCCGGTATTTCCACAGTACGTTGGATGTGGATGACTCATTATGGAAAGTCAGGAACTTGCAGGGATTTGCAAGTTCTCCCTGTGACCACAGGCTTCCTCTGGGTGCTCCATTTTCCTCCCATCTCTGCAATACGGCGTGCTTGTAGGTCAAAAGGCATCTGTGGGAGGCAGTGCAGTGCCTCGATGGTGGAGCGTGTGGACTGGAAGTGGCCGACAGTGATGGAGCAGTGGCACAGGACACCGTGGCTACGCTTTGGCCAGGACCACCCTGCAATGCTGCTGGGATAACCGACCTCGAGGTCAAATCACGATCCCCGCACTTCCAACTGGGACTTGAAAATGGTGTTAAACTGGCGACTCTGTTCACTGTCTCACTATACTACTGCTGTACACTTCTGCTGTATCTGAGATTGTTATATAACATGTATCTAAGTGCTTTTGTAAAGTGATACTTACTGAACTGTATACAAACATGAATTTCACTGTACCTTGGCACATGTGACCGATAAAGCACCGTAGCGTACCAAACCATCAGTAAACTGCCTTTGATATGTTGGGAGTGGCTGAGAAAGTGGGATAACATAGAACTAATGTAAGTGAGTGATAGATGATTGGTGCGGACTCGATGGGCTGAAGGGTCTGTTTCCATGCTGTATTTCTTTTTTTTAACATTTAAAAAAAAACATTTCAGACATATTTGAAATCCACGTTTTTAGCGTTGGTGTCGGTGCATTTTTCCAGAATTTAAGTGTACGTTTTTTTTCCATGCTGTATTTCTAAACTAAACTAAATTAAACTAGCTATTTGAGTTGCACAGAGTGGTAATGAACCATTAATGTAGGATTAGTGTAAAGGGGGAGGTCGATGATTGATGTGGACTCGATGGGCTGAAGGGTCTGTTTCCATGCTCTATATCTCTAGATTCTCTGACCCACTATTGTGGTGGTATGGCCACCAGCACTAAATGACTAGACTCATCTCCCACTTTCATGGAGGTTGATTGAATACAGTCAAGATGTATGCACTACTCTTTGGCCAGACTACTTTGGAGGCACATTGGTATAGCAGTTAGTATTGTTGCTGCTGACCTGTGTGACCTGGTTCTATCTGACATTGGGTGCTGTCTGATCTTTATTTCCGCATTCTTCCTGTGACTTTGTGAGTTTCCTATGGGTGCTCCGGTTTCCTGTCACATCCTAAAGTTGGTTGATCGGTTAATTAATCGCTGTCAATTGTACCCAGTGCAGGTGGGAAGCAGGAGAATCAGGGGCAAATAATTGACAAGCATGTGAGAGGAAGTAGATATCGGGGAAACAAGTGGGGCATTGGGAACATTGGAGTTTCTCAATATCTAGCATAAACTGTGGCTACTTTCCATGTTGTAAGAAAATATGATAAAATACCATAGTTTTGCTCTCATTTACAGTTGCGGTTGTAACCAAATACAAATTTGCCTCTAGTGTCAATACAGGAATTAATGTTCACCAGAATATCAGAGGGAACTACCTTGGTCTTAGTCCCAAAGTACTTTTTCCAACATGGATAGGACAGGTTTGGAGGGATATGGACCAAACGCAGGCAGGTGGAACTAATGCAACTGGTAGATGTTGGCCGGTGGGGGCAAGTTGGGGCGAAGGGCGTGTTTCCACACTTCCACACTCTATGACCATGTGAGAGGTGGGATGGGATGCCAGTGTAATAATTCATTGAACGAGTGATACTTCTGGGGGTCGAGCACTGAGTTCGCAGCTACATTATGTGTAGAGCTGTGGGGAGTAAATCGCATCCACGGCCACTGTGCTCTGGCTGATCTCCAACCTAGGACCTGGAATGTCCTAGGAGCATCAATGGCAACATTTGTGTAGCTGAGTTCACGCAGACTGCAACTTGCACGTTAGAGAGACATGGCTTGTTTTCACTGGACAAAGGAGCCTGATACATGAATGGTGGACGGGGCATAGTGGCACAGCAGTAGAGCAACTGCCTTAGAGATCTGGGTTCAATCCTGACGATGGGTGCTTGTCTGTACGGAGTTTGTACGTTCTCCACGTGACCTGCGTGGGTTTATCTCCGAGATCTTAGGTTTCCTCCCACAATCCAAATACATACTGGTAGGTTAATTGACATGATATAAATGTAAAATTGTCCCTAGTCTGTGTAGAGTAGTGTTTAATGTGTGAGGATGCTTTCAAGAGAGTGCTAGATAGGGCTCTTAAAAATAGCGGTCTGGGGATATGGGGAGAAGGCAGGAACGTTTCCATGCTGTATCTCTAAACTAAACTAAAATAAACTAAATGCACATTTAGATTATTATTATTATTGTCACTTGTACCAAGGTTCAGTGAGAAGCTTTTGTCTAGTCAAAGAAAAGACCACACATAATCAAGCCTACAATACACAGATAAAGCATAAAGGGTATAATATTTAGAGCAAGATGTAACATTGACGTCTGATAAAGTCCTATTCAAGATATTTCAAAGATCTCCAATGAGGTAGATTGGACATCAGGACTGTACTCTAGCTGATAAGAGGACCACTCAGTTGTGTGATAACAACTGAGAAGAAACTGTCCCTGAAGCTGGCGGTAGGTGTTTTCTCACACTTCTGTACCTCTTGCCTGATGGGAGAGAGGAGAAGAAGGGTGAAACTGATCCTTGATTATGTTGCTGGCCTTGCCGATGCAGATGGAGTCATGGAAGGGTGGCTGGTTTGCGTGATGGTCTGCACTGCGTCCACAACTCTTTGCAATTTCATGTGGTCCTGGAAGGAGTTGATTCCAAACCAGGCTGCGATGCATCCCGATATAATGGTCTCCACAGTCCATCTGTAGAAGTCGGTGGAGGTTGCTGGGGATGTACTGAATGTCCTACACCTTTGAGGGAAGTAGAGGCATTGATTTGCTTTGTTAGTCACAGCTTTAATGTGGCTGGTCCAGGACAAATCGCTGGTGATATGTTTTCCGCGGAACCTGAACCTATCGACCATCTCCACTTTGGCACCAACAGTGTGTACTGGGATGTGTGTGCTTCCTGAAGTTAATCACAATCTCCGTTGGCTTGCTGATAATGAGGGAGAGGTTGTTGGCTTGCCACCAAGTTACAAGACCCTCAATCTCCTTTTTGTACCTAGTCTTGTCATTATTCGATATCCGGGCCACTACGGTGTTGTTGTCTGCCAACTTGTAGGTTGAAGATAGACACAAAAGGCTGGAGTAACTCAGCGGGTCAGGCAGCATCTCTGGGGAAAAGGAATAGATGACGTTTCAGGTTGAGATACTTCTTCAGACTATTTCTTTTCCTATTCCAATTCCTTTTCTCCAGAGATGCTGTCTGACCCGATGAATTACTCCAGCTTTTTGTGTCTATCTTCGGTTTGTAACAGCATCTGCGGTTCCTTCCTACACAACTTGGAGATTGAGTTGGATTGGTATTTGGCTGCACTAGGAGTCATGAGTGCATTAGGAGCATAACAGGTTGGCTGCGAACACATTCTTATGGGGACAATATAACATCATGGGGGGCATAGATGGGATCAATAATTAATTTTGTTTTCCGCTTGGATATCGAAAACATGAGAGCATAGTTTTATAGTGAGAGATAAAAGTTTTAAAGGTGATTTGAGGAGCAATTGTTTTACACAGAGTGTGGTTAATATCTGGAATACATTGTCAGAGGTCATGGTGGATCAGATACAAATAGCATGTTCAAGAACCATTTAAATGGACATTTAAATAGATAAGGCATGGGAGGCCGTGGTCATAATGTGGGCAAGAGGATTAGTGTAGATGGGAAAAAAAGTCATTCTGGTCCTGGTGGGACAAAGTCTCTGCGTGCTGCATGCCTCTAAGACATGGTCACATCTACTGATGATAAGCAATTCCTCTCCAACGTTAGTTGGAGAGATTACTCAACCCATGATTCAAATGTGTCCTTTGCTGCCAACTGTAACAAAAACACTGCTGAAATCCTTATCTTAAAGTGCACTTTAATCCACCTCAGATATTTTGTATTATTTACATTTAATGAAATGACTGTTGACAGCCAAACAAAAGCAAGAATCCTGAGTATGAAGAAGGGTCTCGACCCAAAACGTCACCCGTTCCTTCTCTCCAGAGACACTGCCTGTCCCGTTGAGTGACTCCAGCATTTGGTGTCTACCTTCAGTGTAAGCCAGCATCTGCAGTTCCTTCCTACACAAGACCTTTTGCCATTTGGCAGCAACTAAATATATGAGCAGCCCATGTTTGAGACACCGCAGGAGTTCTTAATTCCTTCTAAAATAGTGGCATAAAGAGAAAGTTGATCAGAAAAGACGGCAGCCATGCCAGTCCCCTCCTGGGCAGCCAGAGGTCTGGACAAGTGGTGGAGCTATGGCAGTGGCTGCTGTCTGGCAGTGGTCAACATCATGAAGTGAACTAGGATGGCTGCAAACCCCACACGTATTGCCTGCTAATTTGTGGAAACTACTTCTTACTTATAATCCAGATTCACCTACTGTAAATGTTTTTTTTTAAATTACTATTCATCTTTTTATTTCAGTGTATAACTTGCAAAAGAATCAGGGATCATAGTGCATCAATGTCTGGTAAGATTATGAGAAATTAATAATAGTCTATGACTCACTGGGTTAGGAATTTGTTAAACACATGTGACAGCGTATGCGCCTCATGATGCGCTTCTGAATTTTGGTTTCATTAGCCTCAGAGGAGCTTGCATTAGAAACTGTGTACAAAGTGGATGTGGAGAGGATATTTCCACTAGTGGGAGAGTTTAGGACTAAAGGTCCTCGCCTCAGAATTAAAGAACGCTCTTTTAGGAAGTAGTTGAGGAGAAATTTATTAGTCAGAGAGTGGTAAATTTGTGGAATTCTTTGCCACAGAAGGCTGTGAGGACCAAGTCAGTGGATATTTTTAAGGCAGAGCTAGATAGATTCTTGATTAGCACAGGTGTCAGAGGTTATGGGGCGAAGGCAGGAGAATGGGGCTAGGAGGGAGAGATAGATCAGCCATGATTGAATGACGGAGTAGACTTGATGGGCCGAATGGCCTAATTCTACCCCTATCCCTTATGAACTTATGAATATGTCCCTATATCGGCTGTTAGTAACAAGGGACCAAGGAGGAGTTCCCCCTCCTAATTTTCATTGCAAAACATCTCAGGACAATCAATTTTATATTTATATTATTATTAACACAAGGGGACCATTTACATCAGTAATCCACACAGTCTGTAGATGGTGCTGTGCTGTAGGGATATGTTAATGAAAGAGAGAGTTTGACTTTCATGTAGTCAGAATGTCCCCCAAATACTTCACAGGTAATGCAACAATTTTGAAATGTAGCCAGCACGGTAACGTAGGAAATAAAAGCCTCGGAGCTACCACAAAATGAACAGATGATCTATTAGTGATGCTGGTTAAGATTAGTTTAGGCACCATGGAAAGGTTTCCCACTGCACAGAAGGTTATGGCATTTGCAAGAGCAAGGAGTGGTATATCTCTGAAAGGCAGCTCCTCTAGCATCATAGCACTCCGTCAGTCCTGCTCTGAAGTGATCGCATTGCCTCTGTTCTCAAGTATCTGATGAGAGAGTTGAGGCCCTAATGTAGAGTCAAGACTAATTCCATTGAGCCGAAGTTGATATTTTTACAACCCAATGCATGTTAAATTGACTTGGTCATTCTCATCTATTGTGAACAGAACTATGTTGATTATATATATATGCCACACAAACAATTCTCTCTACAGTGTAGACAATTAAGTCATAATTCAGAGCTGATTCCTTTGCTCCCAATAAAGACACGGAGGTGTTAAAATGCAAAGTTAAATCCGCTGTGAGCCTGCAGTTGTTTTTTTCATAGAAGTAGTCCTTTGAGGACTAATTGATCTAATCGAGGCTATACCGAGATCCACGAGATAGTTTGTGATATACCGTCATTCTAAAGTAAGATCAGAACAACACAATAGGATGTGATTGATTTCATTTGCCATTTTTACAGACTGTTAAGGGCCTGTCCCACTGTACGAGGTAATTCAAGAGCTCTCCCGAGTTAAAAAAAAAATCAAACTCATGGTAAGCACGTAGAATGTACGTAACAGGTATGTCTGAGCTTGGGACATCTCTTAGCGGCTCGTAACGCTAACGGCAGGTATTCGGGAAATGCGATAAGCACGTTAAGACTCGTGGAGATTTTTCAACATGTTGAAAAATGTCCACGAGAGACCCGAGTACCTACGAGCGGCTATTACCGTAATTCTCCGAGTTCGAATCAGGGGAAACTCGGGAGAACTCTTGAATTAGCTCGTACAGTGGGACAGGCCCTTTAGGAGGGACACAAAACCTGCATGTCTTGTAAAGGGTGATGCCATAGCTCAGACATTAGTTATGTGGATAGATATACTCATGAAAGATGGCCATATATATGTATGTATCTAATTTGAGGATATATATTCATCTTTTAATGTTCTTTCATCTATTTTGATTGATCTATCTTGTGATGGTTATCTGAAATGTTAGCTCTATCTCATTTTCTACAAATGTTAAGCACTTCCAGAATATTCCATTTTTAGTAAAGTTCAAATGGTTTAGTTGGAAGGTGCTAAATGGAAAATATTTAGCTTTCTTCTCTCTCATCTTTAATGTTCACAGTTACAGCGAATAACAATTTCTGACCTGTATTGAAACTATTCCCACGCACTAGGATCTCAGGGACACGTGATTTGTACATTCTTCTGAGCAATTCAGCAGAAATGCACAGAGTCTCTTGCCCAGAGTAGGTGAATCGAGGAACAGAGGACATAGGTTTAAGGTGGAGGGGAAAATATTTAATAGGAATTTGAGGGGTAACTTTTTCACAGAGTGGGTGGTGGATGTATGGAACAAGCTGGCAGAGGAGGTAGTTGAGGCTGGGACTATCCCAACGTTTAAGAAACAGTTAGACAGGTACATGGATAGGACAGGTTTGGAGTGATATGGGCCAAATGCTGGCAGGTGGGAATAGTGCAGCTGGGACATGTTGGTCGGAGTGGGCAAGTTGGGCTGAAGGGCCTGTTTCCACACTGTATCACTCTGTGACTATGATTGTAATATATTTATCGAAGTGTTGCTGCTCTCAACGGGATGCCTCATCGCTTTGTTGGGGTTGGCTACTGTGAGAGAGTGAGAGAGAAAGGCCACTGGAGACACAGCAAGCCCACCTTTGTGAGCAAATTCTCGTCTGTGAGCCCGTCTCAGAACTCACAAGACTCCAATGGAGGCAAGCTATGCTCCATCCTAAGGGATTTGCTCAGAAGGTGAATATATCCTCCACTTTGCACGAAGGTACATTATGAGACAGCTTTCTCCATCTTCCTTCCTTCTCATCCAGAAATGCAAGTGCCCCTTCCAGGCGAGAGAGTGATTTCTTTACACCTCTTTCAAGTTGGCAGGGGTTTTCTCTATTTTGATCCGGTCTCCTCCACATAAGATCATAATATCATTAAATCAGAAGACATTGGGGAAGATTTACGCCATTTGGCCCACTGAGTCAGCTCCACCATTCGATCATGGCAGATCTATTTTTCCTTCTCAACCCATTCTCCTGCCTTTTCCCCAAAATCCTTGATGCCTTTACTAATCAAGAACCTATCAAACTTAAAAAATACACAATGTCATGGCCTCCACAATCATCAGTGACAATGAATTCCATCGATTCACCACCCTCTGGCTAAAGAAATTCCTCTGCATCTCCATTTTAAAGGTATGCCCTTTTATTCAGAGGCTGTGCCCTCTGATCCTAGACTCTCCCAATACTCAACACATCCTCTCCACATCCACTCTATCTAGGCCTTTCATTATTTAGTAGGTTTCATTGAGAACCACCCCCTCTCCCATCCTTCTAAACTCCAGTGAATACAGGCCCAGAGCCATCAAATGTTCCTCATACATTAATCCAAACATCCCTGGGATGATTCTTGTAAACCTCCTCTGAACCATCTCCAATGCCAGCTAATCCTTCTTTAATTATGGGGCCCAAAACTGCTCACAATATTCTGAATGTGGTCTGACCAGCACTTTATAAAACCCCAGCATTCATGGCCACCCGAAGGGGGGGTGCGTTGGGTGCATCGCACCCCCCTTATTTTCACAGAGTAAAAAGAATTCCCGCGGAAAAAAAATTGGAGCGCAATCAGCGTTTACCCGAAATGCTGGCTCCGGCCCGCTGGCTGAAAATAAAATCGGGACCATCCGCGCCTGCGCAGTTGCGGGAAGCTGGTGACCCCGGCATCGGGGGACTTCACGCTATTTCACATTAAATAATTTGTAATCCTGTCATGCCACCCCCCCTTTTTGAAAAGCTTCGTACGGGCCGGGCATTACATTCTTACTTTTTATTCTACTCCTCTTGAAACAAATGGTAACCGTGCATTTGCCTTCCTTACTACTGACTCGACCTGCACCTTTTGGGAATCCTGCACCCGCACTCCCAAGTTCTTTGCACCTTCAATTTCTAAATTGTCACTTTGTTTAGAAAATTGTCTACGCCTTTACTCCTTCTACCAAAGTGCAGGACTGTAGACTTTACTGTGGTGTATTCCATTTGCCACTACTTCACCCATTCTTCCAAACTGTCCGAGTCCTTCTACAGACTCCAAGCTTCCACAACGCTACTAGACCCTCCACCTGTATTTGTACCATTGCAAACTTGGCCACAAATCCTTCAATTTCAGTATCCATATCAATAATATATAATTCGGAAAGTAGTGGAACCAACACCGACTCCTGCGGAACCCCACTAGTCACTGGAAGCCAACCAGATAAGACCCCCTTTATTCCCACCCAATGCATTCTGCCAGTCAGCTCAT
This sequence comes from Okamejei kenojei, assembly GCA_035221665.1. Classification (NCBI taxonomy): domain Eukaryota; kingdom Metazoa; phylum Chordata; class Chondrichthyes; order Rajiformes; family Rajidae; genus Okamejei; species Okamejei kenojei. The sequence continues at coordinate 65,239,223 of CM069141.1, read as the reverse complement.
CTATCCATGCTAATACCTTGCCTCTAATACCATGGACTCCTATTGTTAGCAGCCTTATGTGCAATGTTATATCGAAGGCATTCTGAAAATCCTACTAAAAACATGCACTGATTTTGGACCTTTTGTATTCATTCCGCGGGTACGATCCCGAGCTTCTAGCTTCATCCTCCAGCCTTTAGCAGTCTGAGCTCTGTGAATGACCCCTGCATTGCTCTGTAAAACTCATTTGTATGTTTGAGGATGATCTCCTCATCTCCTGTTGGACACTTCAGAGACTTCCATATCAACACGGAATCCAAAACTTTTCAAATCATAATTCACGTTGCCATTTTACCCTCGTTAGCAGCTGCTGGGAATGGCTTTTAATTCACATTTGAACTTCCTCTAGATTCAGCTAATTCTACCCACTAATTTTTTTAATTAACCTTTTATACATCTGCTGAGAAGTCATTGATCTGAATTCCTCGGGTATGTGTCTATTGACTCTAAGGTTGGTAGGTTGCTAATACATTAAGAAACTGGGACATACATTTCTACCGTATGATATTACTTGCCCTCACATAGTTAGCCATCTCAATTAAAGATTGTCTTTAATTTGTGCTGTGCATTCAAGTGACTTAAAATGTTAGCACTCCAGACCTATTCAATAGGGCGTCACGGTGGCGCAGAGTTAGAGTTGCTACCTTACAGTGCTTGCAGCGCCAGAGACCTGGGTTCGATCCCGGATACGGGTGCTGTCTGTATGGAGTTTGCATGTTCTCCCCGTGGCTGAGTGGCTTTTCTCCGAGATCTTAGGTTTCCTCCCACTCTCCAAAGGCCTAGAGGTTTGTAGGTTAATTGGCTTGGTATAAGTGTAAATTGTCCCTAGTGTGTGTAGGATAATGTTAATGTTCGGGGAGCGCTGGTCGATGCGGACTCGGTGGGCCGAAGGGCCTGTTTCTGCGCTGTTTGTCTAAACCCACAGAGCACCCACAAACCATATTTAGAAGGGTCTCGACCCGAAACGTCGCCTATCTCCTTCGCTCCTTAGACGCTGCTGCACCCGCTGAGTTTCTCCAGCTTTTTGTGTACCCTCGATTCTCCAGCATCTGCAGTTCCTTCTTTAACAACATATTTCCCTCTCCATGGATGCTGCCTCACTTGAGATGGAGAGAGATTTTGTAGATTTTTCCTATCGCAGACATTTCCTTTATTCATTTGTCCCCTCCCCTTCTCTGCAGCTTTTCTCAGTCCTGATGACAGTTCATTAAAATGAAGCATTGACTTTCCTCACAGATGCTGCCTGACCTGTGAGCATTTTCTGATGTTATTTCAGTTTTTAGCATTTGCCGTTTTTGCATTCCAAATTAGAAAAAGCAGATCTTTGCATAAATATCCAGTGCAAATAAATGTTTGTCGCAAAGCAGGAATGTTGGTAAGAACATAAGTAGTTAATACTAAGACTTATTTCTATTAGACTATTTCTTCCTCTGATGTTGATCGATTGTAAGCCAGGTTTCATTGAAAACTGTAGAGCCACGTGCAGATGCCAGTTTACACAAAAGGAGACAAAGTGTTGGAGTAACTCAGCGGGTCAGGCAGCATCTCTGAAGAAGGATCTCGACCTGAAACGTCACCCATCCCTTCTAGACAGAGATGCTGCCTGCCCCGCTGAAGTTCTCCATTGGCTGGTCACAATCTGTTCAGGGAAGGTGGTTGTATTTGTTGGAAGCAAATAATCTCACATCTTTTTAGGTTAGTTTAGTTTAGTTTAGAGATACAGCATGGAAACAGGCCCGTCGGCATACGGAATCCCCACCGACCAGCGAACCCCACACATTAACACTATCTTACACTAGGGCCAATTATTACATTTTTATACCAAGCCTACAAACCTGTCCGTCTTTGGAGTGTGGGAGGAAACCGAAGATCTCAGAGAAAACCCACACAGGTCATGGGGAGAACATATAAACTCCGTACAGACAAGCACCCGTCGCCAGGATTGAACCCGGGTCTCTGGCGCTGTAAGCGCTGTATGGCAGCATCTCTACCGCTGCGCCACCGTGCCACTCTTGATCCACACTGAAGGAGGAACAAGTCAAGTCGAGTTTATTGGCCACAAATATTTACCAGTAGCACAACCTGACCTGAATCTGAATCTGAGTCTAAAGAACGGTCCCGACCCGACCCATTCCTTCTCTCCAGAGATGCTGCCTGTCCCGTTAAGTTGCTCCAGCATTTTGTGTCTACCTTCGATTTGCACAACCTGACCTCCTATTTGCAACCATCTAATGCCCCCCAATAACAAACCATTTCCATAGTGGCCCTGACCTCACCCTCACTCAGAGCTCTCCTTGCTCCTACCCACCCTCCAATCTTTTCTGCAACTTAAAACCTAGATAAGCCTCTGCAACTCCACTCTGTATCTGCTTGCACCACCATCCCTGGTAACAGGTTCCAGGAACCCACCGCTCTCCATATAAATAACTTGCTGCTCGAACTAGAGAACCACTTAAAGATTACATTTTGAAATTGACAAGCGGAAAAAAAGCTGTCTTGTTAAACACAGCGCTCTAAAGAAAAAAAATCTGACAACATTGTTTCTTAAGAACATGGTCTGTCAGTTTCACCGCAGGTGATCGCTGAAATTGACAAGCGATTGCTTCAATGTGAATAGGAAAGTTTTAGATGGATAAGTTGCAGATCAGACAAGCATATATGAGCATGTTGGTCAGTTTGGCTCAATGGGCTAAATGGCCTGTGTCCGTGTTATATGACTACGACTTAATGGCACCATTGTTTTTATATAATGCAATTTTTTTATAACACAAGGCTTCTTAGAAATGCAAGCATCATGTTATAGCAGAACTACCTGCACATAATTCTGAGCATGGTTGGCCAAGTGTATGTTTAAACACTAAACCCAGTCTCGCTACGACCAGTACAAAGCTTGTGCTGAGCCTGCTGAAGGAGCTTGTGGAAAGGGAAGGGATCTATAAAGAGGAGGGATTGAGAGGGATGGGTCTGAGTGAAGGTGAGGATTCTGAGGTGGAGGGAGTGAGGAAAGGGGAAGAGAGCTGACCAGGTGGGTGAGGGAAGGGAGAGGGTGCTGGGAGGGGGTGAAACTGAGTGAAAGAGGGAGAACTGGAGTGGCATTGTGTGTGTGTGTGTGTGTGTGTGTGTGTGTGTGTGTGTGTGTGTGTGTGTGTGTGTGTGTGTGTGTGTGTGTGTGTGTGTGTGTGTGTGTGTGTGTGTGTGTGTGTGTGTGTGTGTGTATGTGTGTGTGTGTATGTGTGTGTGTGTGTGTGTGGTGTGTGTGTTTGTATGTGTGAGTGTGTGTGTGTGTGTGTGTGTGTGGGCACGTTTGCATGTGTGTTTGTTTTGATGTGTTTGCGCACGTATGTGTGTGTGCGCATGTGTGCGTGCGTGTGTGTGTTTGTAAGTGTGTGTGTGCATGTGCGTATGTGTGCATGTATGTGTGTGTGTTTGTGCATGTTGTGTGTATGTGTGTCTATGTGTGTGCGGTGGCATGCAAGTACACAGGGGCACAGTCCCTTTTGGTCAAAGCACACTGAGCCTTTTGGTCACAGCAGACAGGACTGCAGCTCTCCTGCAGGAATGCCACTGTCTTTGATATAGTCCTTGCTTCATTTTCTTGAACATCACTGGCTTTGGTGTCCCGATGCAAGAGCCCCGTATAGGAGCTGGCGAGGTATTTGGGAGCTGTCTGTACGGGTTACATGGCCTGTCCAGCGCAAGTGTACCCTCAGGGCCACGGCCTGGATGCTGACCTGTGCTGAACTTCCAGGTTTGTCACCCTGTCCTGCCATTTGATGCCCATCGGTGACCACTGAGGTCACATGTGGAGCACATGGACCCATATGCTGCATTCATCAACCTGACAAAGGCCTGTGACATGGTCAAAAGTCAGCAAACAATGTCCCTGTCAAAGAAAGATCATTTATTTAGAGATGCAGCATGGAAACAGGCCCTTCGGCCCACTGTGTCCGCACCGACCAGCGATCTCCGCACATTAACACTACCCTGCATACAGTAGGGACAATTTTACACTTATACCAAGCCAATTAACCTACAAACCTGTACGTATTTTGGACTGTAGGAGGAAACCGAAGATCTCATAGGTCACGGGGAGAATGTACAAACTCCATACAGGCAGCACCCATAGTCAGGATTGAACCCGGGTCTCTGCCGCTGCAAGCTCTGCAAGGCAGCAACTCTACCGCTGTGCCACTGTGCTGCTCCATGTTGAACTACATGGATGGAATGGAACTACACCTATTTTTAAATGACAACCCCTTTGTATGAGGTGGGGAAAAATATGAGCACCTGGGAAAAAAACGAATGTTTCTTGGGCCAATGTTAACAGTCTCGGTGTTGAAGTGCCTATGTTGCTTTGACATCAAAATGTTAAGGATGTGCTTGGTTATGACATAAATATCCAGCAAGGGCAGAGGACAGAAGAGTTTGACTATCTGGAATTTCAATCTGTAAAGAGCCCTGTACAGAGAAGCAGTTTAGTTTAGAGATACAGCGTGGAAACAGGCCCTTCGGCCCACAGAGTCAGCACTGACCAGCAATCCCTGCGCATTAACACTATCTACACACACTAACGACAATGTATACTCATACCAAGCCAATTGACCTACAAACCTGTAGGTATTTGGATTGTGTGAGGAAACCGAAAATCTTGGAGAAAACCCACGCAGGTCATGGGGAGAACGTAAAACTCCATACAGACAAGCACCCATAGTCAGGATCGAACCCAGGATCTGGGGCTCTGGTGCTGTAAGGTAGCAAATCTATTGCCGTGCCACCATGCCGGTTATGGGTAATGACTGGCCCTGAATAAATACAGCAATAAACAAGGGTCTGAGGTACGTCCATACTCCTTTATTTTATTTTCCAGAGTCTACAATTAAAAGGGATAACTCCTGTTGTGCCACAGTGGCACTCAGGACATTTCAAAACTTTTATCCTGCATTCTCTTCCGCAAGCACGTGTTGACAAAAAGAGTGTGTCGTTAGGTTGTTCCACTGCTGGCATCATCATAGTCACACGTGAAGCCGCACCATTAGTGTGGATGAAAAGGTGTTCACTTCTTTCCTTCGAGGGTGAGACTAAGCAGAATCTAGGAATGGAACCAGCTTTACTGTTCTGTGCAGGAAGGAACTCCAAATGTTGGTTTAAACTGAAGATAGACACAAAAAGCTGGAGTAACTCAGCGGGTCAGGCAACATCTCTGGAGAAAAATAATAGGTTACGTTTCGGGTTGAGACCCTTCGAGACCTTCTTCAGACTTGACCTTTTTCAGGCTGAGCGATACAGATGGTGATATAGAGAGATATAGAACACATGAGTGAAAGATATGCAAAAAAAGTAACGATAATCAAGGAAACAGGCCATTTTTGGCTGTGGGTTAGGTGAAAATGAGTTACTGACAATGAAACTATGCACCACTCTACTAAGTGGTGGACTTACTAATCAGGCTGATCAGCGAAGCCCAGCACATGGTCCATATCATTTTCAGGACCATTCCATTATTTTGAATACGAACAAGTTCTTTTTGCTTAAAATTATTATTTTGAACAAATGACTGTTTCATTTGGTGGCAGCACCGCTGTGTGTGGAACAGATTATTATTGGTACGCCTTCAACCATAGAGACTTGAGCACATCTAGATTAGCTTGCCAATGTAGTATTGAGGAAGCATTGAAAGTCTGTCTTGGAGATGACTTGTCAAACCAAAGGCTTGTCTTCCCTTTCAGGTGGTGTAGAGGAACCCAAGGTACTATGCTAACTCTGACGAGTCATACAGCCATGGAATCACACTCTTTGAGCCATCAGGCATCTTGCATTGAAATAAATTCAATTTAGTCCAAGTAGTACCAATTGTCAGCCGCCCTCCTGCCTTACTCCTTCACTGGATGCTGCCCCAAAGCTTATCCAACCAGCACCAGCACCAGAAACATGCCTGCAAGGAAATTCCCCTCCAGTTCAGGTTTTGTACGTGGGCAGGAGATAATTCTGATGGATAAAATTAAGGAGATTTTTTTAAATTACAAAAAAAATAATAATTAGAAGTAAATACATAATAAAAACCATTTTGTTTGTGGTAGTCATACATTATTAATATTGTTTATATTATCAATTGTATAATAATTGTACTATATAATTTTTAATTTTTATATAGATAGAAAATAATAGAGAGGGAGAGAAAAGAAACCAAAGAATTAAAAGAGAATGGAATAATCAGCTAATTATACATCATTGGAGATATGTAAATTAAGGAGATTTGAAAGAGATTTTAAAATTACGCTATATAGCCCTTGAGAAAGCAAAACTGAAATATATGATAGACACAAAAAACTGGAGTAACTCAGCAGGTCAAACAGCAACTCTGGAGAAAAGGAATAGGAAGGGTTGAGACCCTTCTTCAGACTGAGCGTCAGGAGAATGGGAAATGAGAGCAGTAGACAATGTAGAGAGATACAGTGTAGAACAAATGAATGAAAGATATGCAAAAAGTAACAATGACGAAAGATACAGGCCATTGTTAGCTGTGGGGTAGATGAAAACGAGTACAGACAATGAGGCTCGACAAGACGACTTTGAAGCTGGTACGACTTGGATGGGGAGGGATGGAGTGAGAGGGGAGACAGGGGTTACTTGAACTTAGAGAAAAGTTAGATAAATCAATAATCATACCACTGGGTTATAAGCTGCCCAAGTGAAAAATGAGAGGCTGTTCCTGTCATCAATGTGTGAACCCACAGGAGATGGGAAACGATCTCAATTAGTACTTTTCCTGTCTTTACCATGGATAAAAACATAGAGGTCAGAGGACTTTGGACCATTAATGGAGATGTTTTGAGGACAGTCCGTATTATGGTTGAGGAGATGCTGGATCAGGCCTGATCAGATATATCTGAGGAACCTCTGGGAAGGCAGAGAAGAAATTTCAGGAGCCGTGGCTGAGATAAATGAATCATCATTAGACAGATGAGGTCCCAGCAGACTAACGTCATGCCTCTATTTCAGTAGAGCTGCAAGAAAAAAAGTCTAGTAATTACAGACCAGCGAGCCCTAGTTAGCTCTCTCTTGTAAGTATCAAGAGAACCGACCTCCACCGCCCTCTGAGGCAGAGAATTCCACAGACTCACAACTCTCTGTGTGAAAGAGTGTTTCCTCATCTCCGTTCTAAATGGTTTACCCTTTATTCTTAAACTGTGGCCCCTAGTTTTGGACTCCCCCAACATCGGGAACATGTTTCCTGCCTCTAGCGTGCCCAAACCCTTAATAATCTTATATGTTTCAATAAGGTCCCCTCTCATCCTTCTAAATTCCGGCGTATACAAGCCCAGCCGCTCCATTCTCTCAGCATTTGACAGTCCCGCCATCCCGCGAATTAACCTTGCGAGCCTACGCTGCACAGCATGTACTTTATCCACTGCATGGATAAAGTGATTGAACAGATAACCAAGAAGGTTGATGAGGGCAAGGCAGAAGACATTGTCTAATTTGACTTCATCATGATAAGGGTTCGACATGGTTTGTGGTCGGAAGGTTCAAGTGCAAGCGAACGATACAGAATTGACTTCCTGGGAGGAAGCGGAGGGTGGTGGTGGAAGGCTGTTTTTCAGATTGGAGGCCTGTGACTAGTGGTGTGCTTCAGGGCTTGGTGCTGGGCACATTGCTGTTTGACATTTATGCCAATGATTTGGATGGGAATGTATAAGGTATGAAGAAGTTTGCAGATGGCATCAAAGTAAGGGGTAGCCTGAACAATGAAGATGTTTTTAAAGATTAGAGAACGATCTTGATCAGCTGGGTACGTGGGCTGAGGAATGCCTAAAATAATTTAATGCAGTTAAGTGCGATGTGTGGCTTAGGTTAGTTTAGTTTAGTTTGGAGATACAGTGCGGAAACAGGCCCTTCGGCCCATCGGGCCCGTGCCAAACAGCGATCCCCGCACATTAACACTATCCTACACACACTAGGGACAATTTTTACATTTACCAAGCCAATTGACTTACAAACCTGTACGTTTTTGGAGTGTGGGAGGAAACCGAAGATCTCGGAGAAAACCCACGGGGCGAATGTACATACTCCATATAGACAAGCACCCGTATAAGAACCATCATGATGGTTCTTATACTTAATGGCCCAACCGATGAAGGCAATTATAACATTTGCCTTCTTAACAGCATTAACTACTTGTTTTTTTGTTTTTTTTAAATATTTTTATTATAGAAACAAAGTAATGACAAAGTACATTATTTTACAATAATAAAAGATACATGATAATAATGATAAATTCATACTGTTGATATTATTTGTATTATTATTAATTATAAATTTCAAGGTTGTATATTTTATATAATTGGGAATACATGGTATTAATGATACATTCATAGTATTAACAATATACTCATACTACCCATGATATCCATATTGTCTCTGATTTCCAAATACAGGACCCAATTTTATGTAATTAATAATACGCAATACTAATAAAACTTCTATGATATTCATTATATTTTCATAATGTTAACAATGTTTGTATTATCATTGACTTTAAATTCAAAATTATTATATAATTGAAAATACACAATTTTATATAATTGAAAATACACGACACTAATAATATTTTCATAGAACCAATGATATCTATATTCGTACTGATATTAAGAATTTAAGATAATGTGTTTCTATACTTTAACTACTTGTGTTGTGACTGTTAGGCGGTTCTGTGAGTCTCTACCTGCCTTCTTTATCCATAGCTTCCTATTCCTTCCTCTCTAACGTACCCATTTAATTTACCAATGTTGGTTCTGGCTCAGTTAGGAACACATTGCAGCATGGTATCACAGTACCTATGTTGGTCCTTGAGGAAGTACTGTAGTTAATATTCAAGTAAAACATTAATTCAAGCCTCTGACCAATCTTTAAGGATCAGTAGAGAAGGCCTTGACTGTAAAGGGAGTGGGACCAGAATCTTGCAGGAAACATATGTCACAAGAACTAATCAGAAGCGTAAGTCTGTCATTCTAATATTTGCCACAGTACAAGGATTGCCAGCAGCAGTTAAATAGTTAGGTGTAACATCAAAGGAATGCTGATTTTAGCGCCTCTGGGACTTTCTGTACTACTTTAATTGATTTCCAAGTGAAAGTCAATAGAATACAGGTTTGTCTATCTTGTTTTTTGTAGCCATTCTCTTCCCTCCCATATTGGGCCCCTGTATGCTGGCACACACATTGAAATGTATCTTGAGGCTCCAAAACCCATTTATCAGCACTACTAGATTCTGAAATTCTATTCCCACTACTGACAGGGTCTGGGCATTTGCCCATTGGTCCCAGAGCTGTTCAGTTTAGTTTAGAGATCAGTGCGGAAACAGGCCCTTCGGTCCACCGAGTCTGCACCGACCAGCGATCCCCGCACATTAACACTATCCTACCACACACACACTAGGGACTATTTACATTTATACCAAGCCAATTAACCTGCAGTACAAACCTGTACGTCTTTGGAGTGTGGGAGGAAACTGAAGATCTTGGAGAAAACCCACGCGGTCACGGGGAGAACGTACAAACTCCTTACAGACAAGCATCCTTAGTCAGGATCGAACCCGGGACTCTGGCACTGCAAGGCAGTGGCCCTATCGCCACACCACCGTGCTGCCTTCAGAGCTGTTCAATCAGCAGAACATCTTCTCTGAAATGTGGAGGAGGTAACTGCAGATGCTGTCGTTTTTCCAAAAAAAAAGTTCAGTGCCAACATGAATTAAAAGTGTAAGACCCATGCATTTGATCTGAGGGTCAGAACTTAGGGCACATCTGAAAAAATGATGCAGTCCAAACTATCGAGCCAGTTCAACTGGTTTTGAAAACAATTTAAAAGCTCTGTCTTTGGGTAGATTTTGTTTCTGATTTGCAAGGTGATAAAGTGTACCACTTTATCAGCGCCTGAGGTCCCGATGCGGTAGCCAAGCTTCTGTCTGCTAAAACGAAACAGCATCTTGTGATCAAGACTATCTCTGCACCAGAGAACAATTGTTACTTGCAGCCAATGATATTTTGTTATCGCTCAGGTTTGCAGAGACTGCCAGTGTCGCTGCTTCATGAATGTTTCAGATTAGTTTAGTTTCGAGATACAGCGTGGAAACAGGCCCTTCGGCCCACCGAGTCCGCAACGACCAACGACCACCCCGTACACCAGCATTATCCTGTACACTAGGGACAATTTGCAATCTTTACCGAAACCAATTAACCTACAAACCTGCACCTCTTTGGAGTGTGGGAGGAAACCAAAGATCTCGGAGAAAACCCACGCAGGTCACAGGGAGAGCGTACAAACTCCATACAGACAGCACCCGTAGTCAGGATCGAACCGGGGTCGCTGCCGCTGTAAGGCGGCAACTCTACCACTGCGCCACCATGTCGCCCTAATGTTCACATGCAAAACTATGGAAACACAAGAGCAAGATACCCTGATGCAATGTGCTTCGTGCATAGAACATCCCATCACTACATGTGTATAAATTCACAGTAAGTAGCTAAAAGCATGCATTTAATAACGCCTTTAATTAAGAAAATTATTCAACTTTTTAACTCGTTGGTTAGGATGAGTTAAGCAAAATGTTGGTCAATGTATGAGAATGGAGGAATTGAGCCTAAAGGCCCTGTCCCACTTACGTCTCCTTGTCACGCAAATTACGCGCCTTGTCGTCGCGTTGAGGCGCACGGGCATCGTGTGGGCGCGTGGGGCCGGTCCCACTGAGCAGCGCGGAGGGACATGGAGTTGTGCGCAGTATCGCGCGGCGCTCTGAAATTTTGTAGCGAACAAAATCTTCGCGCACCACAGGCCTGTCGCGTAACTGACAGCCAAAGTGGGACAGGCCCAAGACCCTGGTGCAATGCAATGTCTCACCTCCAACAGCAGCAGAAGCAGGCAAACGATCGCCGAGCTCGACCTGGGGCTCACGGCCGTTGCAGTTCGGATCCACTCCCACTTCTACTCCCAGAGCGGTGCCAAGAAAAGTGAAGATGGACACAAAATGCAGGAGTAACTCAGTGGGACCGGCAGCATCTCTGGAGAGTAGGAATGGATGACGTTTCAGGTCAAGACCCTTCTTTCAGACTGAACAAACATCTCCCATTGCTTCTCTCCAGAGATGCTGCCGGTCCCGCTGAGTTACTCCTGCCTTTTGTGTCCATTTTTAAATTATGTCACTCGCTCCAGACGGCTGTGCGGACGCATGAAGTCGTATGCGACCTTTGCAGGACCGTCACGGCTCATCGCAACCACGAGATCGCGTAATTAGCGTGCCAAGGACACGTAAGTGGGACAGGGGCTCAAGGATTATGCAGAGTGATGAGATCTACCTCAATGGTGACCCTTGGACTATCCTTGAGTGAACATTGCTGACTTTACCTTGCACTAAATGTTATTCGCTTATCGTAGATCGATACACTGTAAATGGCTCGATTGTAATCATGTATTGTCTTTCTGCTGACATGTACCTCGGTACATGTGACAATAAACTGAACTGATGAACTGATAAAATGCTGCCTCCCAGCAGTGGCCCAGGTTCAATCCTGACCTCTGGTGATGTCTGCATGGAGTTTACGCTTTCTCCTAGTAACTGTGTAGGTGGATGCTCGGTTTCCTCCCACAGCTCAAAGAGGTTGGATTATGTGGATGAAAACTGGAGAATGATCAGTATGAAGTCAGTGGAGGCAATGAGCCCAAGGGTGAAAATAAACAATAGACACAAGCTGGAGAAAATGAGGCAGAGATTCAGTGGGAGGGATAATTCACTGATACTAAAATTCTAAGAATAGCAGTACTTGCATTGCAGCAAGAATGAAAGGTCATAGATCCGTTGCAACCCATTATTTAGAATCACTCTGTACTTGAGTGTTGTTAGAATGGAGAATTCCTTTGAAGCAGACCCAAGTATTTAAACAACAGTGTGACAGAGGGTGAGGCATAATTGGCACCTTATAAAGACTTAGATGTCAATGAATACAGCGGAGTGGAGGGAAAAGCAGAATTTGTAATAGTGAATTTACAGCAGAGGTGCTGCAGAATGGAAAGACTCATGAAAGTTAATGTGAATGGAGTTAGAGCTCTGAATGTGACAAGCCAGCCTTGAGCCAACTACACAACCTGAGGGCCTGTCCCACTGTACGAGGTAGTTCAAGAGTTCTCCCCAGTTTTCCCCTGATTCGAACTCGGAGAATGTCTGTAGCGGGTCTGTAGGAGTTCGTGGATATCTCGTTGCGGCTCGTACGTGTAAAAAGTAACAATTTTTTTCATCACGAGTATTGTTTTACTTGTGGACATTTTTCACAATGTTGAAAAAAACGACACGATTTTACCGGATTTCCCCGAGTACCTACCGTTACTCGTACGAGCCGCTACGAGACATCCACGAACACCTACGGATCCGCTACAGACATTCTCCAAGTTCGAATCAGGGGAAAACTCGGGAGAACTCTTGAATTACCTCATACAGTGGGATATGCCCTTTAGGGGTTGCATATAGGAGTTGCACATAGCCTAGACCAAGTAAGGCTTGCAGAATCACTCCCCTGCAGGCCATCAGTGAGTCTGATGTTTTTTTTACAACAATCCAGTTGTTACCATTACTCATGGTTGGCTGACACTTTTGTTTAAGTTGCATTTTTATTAAACGATTTGAACTCCAGTTTCTGGTGCCATTAGGCCAGTAAATTAACCATTAATGGCGGCCTCTTCAAGCATTTTAAAATAATCTAGAGAAAGGTAATAGAATGTAATGCCTCATTTATAACGTTATAGCAAAAGGTGGACTGCCAGACTTGGCATCACATGGACACGTTGGAGGGAGATAAATCCTGCCCCGGGAACTGTGGACCAATCTGTTTCATATTGTTAGCAGAATTATGGAATCCTAATAAAAGAAATAAAAGGTCAGCCAGAAACAAAATTCAACAATCCATACTCAGCATGTACTTCAAAGTCTTGCTTGACCAACTCCTTTGAAGAGTTTAACAATAGAAAGATAAGACAAAGTTAATGCAATAGATTGATCTAGTTTTCAAAAAAGGCTTTCAATATGATATTAGATAGCAGGCTAAGAAAAAGGTTGGACTGTGATGCTGGTAGCAGAACTGTTAGCGAACTGACTGATAGATATGAAAGATAGGGACCCAAAAAGCTATAGTAACTCAGCGGGTCAGACGCATCTCTGGAGAAAAGGAATAGATTTTTTTTCGGGTCGAGACCCATCTTCAAAAGAGGGTAGAGTGGCAGAAACAAAAAAGGTGTAGCCCCACTGAAACAGTATTGTTCACAATTGATGCTGAATTAGAATTAAAAACATTTTAAAATATGATAATGCACTCTGATTGAATTGGTTGTTGAAATAATTAGTACAGAGGGGGAATGTGACAAGCTACTGAAACACATTATGTTCACTATATCAGTAAGTTAATTTCAACATCAGGATAACTACTGTGTTTTGGTAAGCAGGAAAAGAAGCTTATATGTTAGCTGCTGGAGAATAAGATTCCTAAGGTGATCGATGAACACCATTCATTTCAGGATGTCTGAAATACAAAGGATGCCAAATAGATTAATCAGGGCAGGTTAAAAGGCAAAACAAGGCTCTGGGATGTATTTTTAGAAGATTAGAAAGATTTAGATGGGGGGGCACGGTGGTGCAGCGGTAGAGTTGTTGCCTTACTGCACTTGCAGCTCCAGAGACCCGGGTTCGAACCCAACTACGGGTGCTGTCTGTACGGAGTTTGTACGTTCTCCCCAATTCTGGTTATCATATTTCAGATAAAAGGGATATTGAAGCACTGAAGAGGATGCAGAGGCACGACAGAGTATACAGACGTTCCGGAGAGGAGGTAGAGGCTCTGGAGAAGAAATAAAGCCACAGGGTAGGATACAGGAGCACTGGAGTGGATATAAGAAAACTGCAGAGTATATTGGAGCACTGGGGAGGGAAAAGGTGAACTGGGGACGATTTAGAAGCACAAGGGCAGGTATAGGAGCACTGGAGCAGATTTGGAGGCACTGGAGCGGGTAGAGGAGCACTGGGGCAGTTATAGGAACATTGAGGAGGAAATGGTGGATCTAGTGAGGATTTAAGAAGCACTGGGGAAGATATGGGACACACTCTTTACAACTAAGTTTCAGAATGGTGAATTGATCAATAAGGATCAACAGGCTGGATAGTATTTCCCTTGTGAACAAAAGCCAAAAGAATGATTTTGAGATGAGTAGAGCTTATTGTCACATGTACCAGGTACAGCAAAGAGCTTTTGTTGCCTGCTAACTGGACAATAAATGATTGTAATTGAGCCATTCACAATGTACAGATATATGATAAAGGGAATAATGTTTAGTGCAAGATAAAGCCCAGTAAAGTCCGATCAAAGATAGTTTGAGGGTCTCCAATTAGGTAGATAGAAGCTCAGGACTGTTCTCTAGTTGTTGGTAAGATGGTTCCATTGCCTGATAACAGCTGGAAAGAAACTGTCCCTGAATTTGGAGCTGTGCATTTTCACACTTCTATACATTTTGCCCGATGGGAGAGATGAGAAGAGGGAGTGGCCAGGGTGCAACCCCTTCCACCAAATTTCTGTCCTCTAGCTTCACGATTCAGTACTCTTCAACCCTTCTGTCTCACGCTTTCTCTCTTTTCATCTCCGGACTTTGTCCAATCATCTGCCTATCAAAAATCCCCCTCACCTGTATCAACCTGCAGTTATAATAGCCAGGCTCTGTCCTGTCATTCATCTCTTACAGGCTTTCTTACCTCCCTCCCCCACCACCACCAACCCCCCCCCCCCCCCCCCCCACAATCACTGAAGAAGGGACCCAACCCGCAACATCACCTATCCATGTTCTCCAGAGATGCCGCTTGCCATTAACCCAGAAACTTTGAACATAGAAACAAAAGCCCATGCCAATGGAAGAATGGAATGACATCGTGAAGGGTTGGGCATTTAATATGGGAAATCTAGATCTTAAGGCTTTTAAAGTCTCCTGGCCACCAATGACGCAGGGTGCACAAAGATCACAGAGATTTCGGAGGAGTTTGAAAAAGTTACATATTCACCACAAGGCATTGCATGATGCAAATTACTTTGCCCCAGTTCTGCATTCTTCTGTAGAACCATGTTGATGTATTATCGGGCATCACCTATCCAGCTTAACTTGGGAACCTTACACCTCTCCGCTATTGTGTCTTTCACACAATTATTTCAGCGTTATTATTAGGATGCTGTGCAAATAAAGGAAGGGCTCATATCACAGGGTTTTTTGATCTCACTTGTTTTTTGGTTTGTGAAGTTAGGCTTGAAAAGGTGTAATTGAATATCAGTGTTTGTTTCTTGAACTGATAAAGGAATAAATCATCGGACAGGGCCATCCACTAATGTCAGTCAAAGTCATGAATAATGCCATATTGCATGAATGGTTATTTGTTATTGACCTAAATGAGAAACAAAACCCATCACAAATATTCTAAGCATTTAGACGTACTGTAGCTTAATTGGTTTGCCCCAGTTGCTCAGCGGAATAAATAAGTAAGTAGCTAAATATGATAGCACAGGAAGGTGGACACAAAATGCTGGAGTAACGCAACAGGCCAGGCAGCATCTCTGGATGGAAACAAATGGGTGACGTTCTTTCTACCCATTCCTTCTCTCCAGAGATGCTGCCTGTCCCGCTGAGTTACTCCAGCATTTTGTGTCCATCTTCTGCAGTTCCTTCCAGCACTGAAAGGTTCCAGAACAGTTAATTTGCATCTGGGTCAGTAGTGCAGGGTTGTAATTAATTATTTTATCCTAGATAAGCAAGACTGCGTTCAGGTTCAGTTGTGAAACGTATTAATTTGAACAGCCACACTCAGTATTTGGTCTCATACACGAAGAACATCTGATGGAAGGTTGACGACTTGCTGCCCCTCCTGGCTGTCTAATCTATTTTCCGTTTCAGCCGCTCGTATGTTTTTCCTTTTTTTCAAAAGAAGATACTTGACTGAGGGGCTGGAGGAAATCTTTATCCAAGGAACAAGACACAAAATGCTGGAGTAACACAACGGGATAGGCTGCACTTCTGGATAGAAGGAATAGGTGGCGTTTCGGGTCGAAGAGTTACTCCAGCATTTTGTGTCAATCTTTAGTGTATAACCAGCATTTGCAGTTCCTGCCTACACTCTTTATCAAGGGAACTGTTTGGCAGCTTAGTGACATAGACTAAAAGTAAATAATAGATTTAACCTAAGATGTTCTGGTATGTTGCTTTCCTGTCACTCGGCAATCCTGCCACATAGTAACAGTGACTATTGGTGTGTAATTGGTGTGTAATGAACATTGACCTCCAATTTCAGGTAGTCCCTGCTTTCTCCTCCCCTTCGTAGCTCTTCCTCAGCCCACGGTCTCTGCCTCTTCCTTTCTTCTTCTCACCCCCCTCACCCCACCCTCACATCAGTCTGAAGAGGGTCTCGACCCAAAACGTTGCCTATTTCCTTCGCTCCATAGATGCTGCATCACCCGCTGAGTTTCTCCAGCATTTTTGTCTGCCCAAATCTAAGCCTACTTCGACAATGGAATTCTACCGACCACCTCTTGCACTACCACGGATTGCTTATTTTCCAGTTGTGTTTTGCAGATTTCTTCTTTTTTTTTTCTTTTATTGTCTTGAAGAATTTTCTTTCATTTATGTGTAATTTATGTTTTTGTGTATGTTTGTCTGAGTCTACATTTGATCTGCTGCCAGAAAGATTTTCATTATTTTTGTACCTCACCATACTTGTGCAATTGACAATAAAGTTGAAATGAAAGTTTGAATCATGTACTTAACACCCCACACAGGCCTTTGAATCCACAGTCTTGACCTGGAGGCATACAAAGGTCATCAAGGTTCGTGTGTTACTCCTTGCAACATAAAGTCAGGCCCATCGGCTCACAACCTTCAGTCTCAGGGTATGGCCATGGGGCATACCCCATGGGATGAAGGGCACATGTCAGAGGTACCTTTTCCTGACAATAAAGTTGCCATTCCAGTAGAATATTCTATTGGGTTAAGGCCAATGGGTTCGTATCAGTATTGGCATCCTGCGGCAGCGCCTGTTAGGGTTGCCTACGAATCACCCTCTCTGAGGAGGGAAGAGCAAATGGTCACGATGACTCCAGGCTCTAAAGATGTCAATAGAACATACTCAAGCACATATGTGCCGGCAGTGAACAACGCCAACAGGGGGATGTGAGAGCCAGCCGCTGAATCTGTTATTCAGGTAGGTCTATTCTACATGGGAAGAAGCCTGGCAGACGAATCAATTAGGCCAACGGCGGGCAAAAGTCATTGTTCAGAATGCACCCCAGGTGCTCATAGGCAGTAGCGGTTCACTGGAGCTGGGGGCATCATGATAGATCAGAAATTCCATGCACCTTCCAATCATACTCAACTAAATGGGTCTAGCACTTCCAAAATTTGGAGAGTGCACCATTCACAAGTTGTAATATTTACATTTATTTTGTATAACACACAAAGGGTAAAAATATTTGGTTGAGGCACAGCCGGAGCATTCCAAGTAAGTTTGGATTATGGCCAGGGCTTGGAAATTGGGCAAAAGTTCTCATGCAAACTACCCATGGAATAAGGCAGGAGTGGCATATGGAGATTATTGGGCATCTGAACTTTCCGAATATGAAAACTTATTTTCCTGACTACAACAGATTCATAAGGTAAAGGATACATGCTGTACAAATCCCATTACAGAGGTTATCAAAGACAATATAACTGTACTATAACAGTAAAGCTTTGCGGTATGGGATAAACTGTTTGTTGGTCATTGGGTTTTACCTTTAATTATTATTAGCCTTGTCTCCGCCTTGTGGCAAGAGATTGGAGTTATAGCAATCTGTTACAAAACTGAGTTATTTTCATCAAGAGTAATTGGCAATATAGCAGCTGTGTTTCAGCCAAGCAAATCAAGGGACTGATATTGTGTAAGTAGCAATTAGATCATTGTTAACAACCTTATGTTATTGTCAGCTGAAGCTACCACAGCCACAATGATGAAGTAACAGTATTCAGCATTGCTGAACATGACAATAACTCATTGTACTTGAAGTTGAAACTCGCTACAGTAGTGTGGCCGGTTGAATTCAGTTATTACAAACTGATGCTTAGGACTCTAAGATGAGAAGTTCCAAATACCATCACCTACTCAGAGATATTGGAGATTGCATGAGTTACCAATTCTTCAGCTGTTGGTATCAACTAAATATATACACTAAATGCACCCATGAGTAAGGGCTTTTTGAGCAAATATACATATTCTACATGCTCAAATTCAAGTTGCTATTCTATGATGGTGACATATGTTAGTCACATGGTATTCAAGTAAAAATATCCTGTAATTAATCTCCTTGCCACTGGTGTATCATCCAGTTCAGA
The DNA here is from genome assembly GCA_035221665.1 of Okamejei kenojei. NCBI lineage: Eukaryota > Metazoa > Chordata > Chondrichthyes > Rajiformes > Rajidae > Okamejei > Okamejei kenojei. The sequence continues at coordinate 65,220,755 of CM069141.1, read as the reverse complement.
TTGATGGAACACAGAATAAGTGTTGGATCTCAAAGTATGATGAAAGTATGGTTCAATACTACATCGAATATCGACATGTTGGTGCATGTTTATTCACTGATTGCAAAAATATGTGGCACAACAGTGCAGAGAAATACATTCTCGCTTCAATAGGAATGGTCTTTTTTGTATTCCTCATTTTTGCCTCATTAGCCGGGTCTTAAAACAGTCAGCAAGACCTCGCTTGGGTTCGTACTATTGGACTGGCCAAAAGTCCATGTTGCCTGCTTCATCAGGCATTATGGCACAACAATATACGGTTATTCCAAAAAACAAGAACTTGCTGTTTCAAACTGTGGTTCAGGAGACCGGTCTTTGCACAGTAAAACAATTATTGACTTACACATTTTGAATGGATTGACTTATGCCTCAGGTTGTCACATCAAGCCATGAAGGTTCTCACTGCAGTATGCAGGGATAGCACCCAAAAAAGCAGTACATTTTTATTGAGGAGATCAGAAGTTTTTTTTGTTAAGTGGTAATGTTACATTTTATACGTTACCGATAACTGACATTTTCCAGTTCATTTTAAATGATATTTGACAATAATTCAGTTATAGAGACACTACAGCTGCCACATAAGGGAACTGCGCTGCCGGGTTCAACCCGGATATTAAGTTGTTAAAAGATCTTGACACAAGTTCTCCCACTACAAGAATATGCAGTTGGTTATTGAAAATGTGTTAACATTACTTCACCAAGGGGTTCCAGCTACGTCCTTAGTTATAACACTAATATCAGCACAACGACGGCAAACATTGCAAACACTGTGGCTAGATAGGATGGAATTGGCTGCAGGTGCCATTACATTTTACATTCTGGTCTACACAAGCAGAGTCGACTAGGGGTGGCATGATTTAAGATCATTTTGGATACCCCACGGTCTCACGTCTATGTTATCAATGCCGCCAGAATCCTAAGAAGTATGGAATCAGCATTGTTTATTAGTAAGCAAACAACTACACTAAGGTAGGTCGCAGACTATTTCAAGGTGGCTGCAGCAGGTTCTGGGTTATACAGGTATTAACACTGACGATTGTATATCTTATTCCACCAGGTGAGCATCAACGTCAGCGTTTCATTTAGATAGTGTGTTTACATCTCTTTCCAATAGGGCAGCAGCTACGTCGGTGGCCAAGGCGAGGGACATGCCCGTCGATCATATTTTGGCAGCTGCCGGATGGGCAAATGATCTGATGTTTCAGTATTTCTATCATCGGCCGATTGCCGATCCAGGGCTGGTTGCCAATGCTATTTTAAGTTCTGTTTAAAGTGCCTGGGATAGAAGGTTACTGTTGTTTGTTTATATTTTTTAAATAAACTTTATTACTGCATTAAATGCAATGTTACTACTAATGCATTAATTTCTCATTCGAGTCAATCACTGCAGTGGGATGCCGAGATTTGTAATCTGCGGCAGGAAATCACAAAGCTTTGAACTCTTCACAGAATCACTCACGTGACTCCGAAGTAAAATAGTAAGATTAAACGAGAACTTAACAGTTTGAAGTTTGATCTTGATTTTATGAGGAGTTACGTTGGTGATTACGGGCCCGCCACGCCCAACCCTCCCTCATAAAGGATCATCTGGTAGTTCTCAAGTCACGCATCTTACTATGTCACTTCAGTGTTATTATTTGTGATTTCATACCGCTACTTTGAAGATTGGTGCGCATGCGGCCTGGCTGGTCTTCTTCACGTAATAACCAACATAACGCCTCATAAAATCAAGATCAATCTTCAAACTGGTAAGTTCTCACTTAATTTTACTATTATACCATAATTACAACCATGAACAAATTTTGGAGATTAGGAAAGGATGGGCAAAAATACGAAGTACGTAGATCTCTCCTAATCTCTCTTTCCTTTACTTTCTCCTTTTCTTTCAATCATTTTAGCTTCTCATCTCGGTCCTGTATTTCTTTGGCTATCTGTTTCTACTTGCTTGACTATCTATTCCGACACTCTTTATTTCTTTTTTCTCTCACTGTTCTTTTATTATTAAATCAAAAGTACGAAGTTGTACAAGAATGGAAATATGTATGTATGTATTAGGTGCTTAAGTACCACACTACTGTAGTTACTTCTAACAAAAATAAACAACAAAAAAAAAGGAAAGGATAAAGAAGGATAATCCAGTTGGCAGGATTATGACCCATTACTGCAGTAGCAAGATGTTTGATGATATTACTCAGGGATCATGCGGCAACAAGTCCATTAACTTCAGTTAATCAAGTACATTTCATACTTTTATGCAATTCCTACCACAACAGCAGCAATTAAACTTGTAACTTCATCTGAATGCCCTTCAGAATCAGCAAGCTATTGGTCATTACACCATCCTGTTAGAGACATAATTGTTGAAGACTATTTGTTTAGTTTAGTTTAGTTTAGTTTAGGAAACAGGCCCTTCAGCCCATCGAGTCCCCATCAAATAGCGATCTTCACACACTAACGGCCCTGTCCCACGGTACGAGTTCATTCCAAGAGTTCTCCCGAGTTTGCCCTGATTCGAACTCGGAGATTTACGATAATGGCCGCTCGTTGGTACTCGGGCTCTCGTGGACATTTATCAACATGTTGAAAAATCTTCACAAGTCTTCCCGTGCTTACCTGCCATTAGCGAGACTTCCCGAGTACCTGCCGTTGGCGTTACGAGCCGCTAAGAGACGTCCCCGAGCTCCGACGTACCCGCTACGTCCATTCTCCGTGCTTACCACGAGTTTGATTTTTTGAAACCTGGGAGAGTTCTTGGAATGAACTCGTACCGTGGGACAGGGCCTTAACACTATCCAACACGCACTGGGAACAATTTTACACGTACACCAAGCCAATTAACTTACAAACCTGTACGTCTTTGGAGTGTGGGAGGAAACGGAAGATCTCGGAGTAAACTTACCTAGGTCACGGGGAGAATGTACAAACTCCGTACAGACAGCACCCGTGGTCAGGATCGAACCTGAGTCTCTGGCACTGTATGGCAGTAGCTCTACCGCTACTCTACCGTTCCGCCCTTTGAAATCATTTGCACAAAGCAGAAATTATTATTATATTGACATATCGATACCCAGTCCGATGCATCTTTTATGGTAAACCCTACAAACCTAACCAATCACATTCCTAGTCGGGGACAATAAAACTAGTAGGGTAGGCAATGTATTTTGGAGACAATAATGGTTTCTAGATTAAAACATTCCACATAGATGCTTTAATGGTGTGCTTTAAATGTTTTAATTAAATCAATAAATGTAGTTTGCTCCCAGAATGTAGTTTCCTCCCAGGAATGAATATCCTTTAAGTATTTTGCAAATTACCAAAATTAATAAAAGCAAATCTTATTTTCCAAAATTTGATTTGCATTTCTGCAACTCAGATATCATTTTTTGAAGTTTATTGCACTGATATCAACATCCTGGAATCATCAATTATCATAAATCTAACTGGACCTGTCATGTAAATATTGTAATTATATAAAAAACACCCAGATATTTTATACTGCAGTATTCTCTAGTAAATGTGACATCTCTTAACTCTCAAACCGCTTTGTACATCCAAACGGCACAAGTGCGTGATGGACTCCTTTCTACTCACTGAGTGCAGTTCCAACAATGACCGTTGATGTACCCCGTGTGGGACAAAACAGCCCACTTCAGGATATCAGATGAACTGCAGCGACTCCATTAAGACTTCTTGACAGAATCTCATAAACTAATGATTTCTAATTTCTTGAGGAACAAGCACAACTGACACATGTGCACTCCACCACGGCAGTGCCCTTCCAAGTCACTCATAATCCTGGTTTGAGCAAGCAAGTGCTCCTTGCACTTGGAAGGCGGTGATTTACAGACTTTTTAAAACATTTTTAGGATGGGAAAGTTAGATCCAGAAATGCAAACATCTTCAGGACTTACCATGCAGGGTTTTAGTTCTTTAGTTTTAGTTTCAGAGATAGAGTTCCTCTCACTCCCCCGCCCGTCTCCAACCCCCCCCCCCCCCCCCCCCCCCCCCCCCCCCCCCCCCCCCCCCCCCACCCCACTCTCCCCACCCCCGTCTTTCTAAAAACTGCCTGCTCCCCTTCCTGCCCCATCCAGGACAAAGGTGGCCTACTTGATAAGCACTGTAAACTTCATTGTCACTGGTGCCACATTCTGGAATTCCCTTCATTGTAGGAGCTCCTTCAGCAGAAAAACAGCAGCAGTTCAAGAAGGCTGCTCACCACCATCTTCTGAAGGGCAATTTAGGATGGGCAATACTCTCTGGACTTGCTGGAGTCTGGAGATGTTCAGAAACCATGCAATGAATAAACGTAATTCACAACACTCTGATCTACCACAGCTGTTGTCTTTTTGAGGCAACAGCTGTGGTAGATCCCCTCGATGGAAGGAAGGTCAGAGCCGATGATGGACTGGGCAGTGTTTACTACTTTTTGTAGTCTTTTCCTCTCCAGGGCACTCAAGTTGCCGAACCAAGCCACGATGCAACCAGTCAGCAAGCTCTCTACTGTGCACCTGTAGAAGTTAGAGAGAGTCTTCCTTGACAGACCGACTCTCCGTAATCTTCTCAGGAAGTAGAGGCGCTGATGAGCTTTCTTAATAATTGCATCTGTGTTCTCGGACCAGGAAAGATCTTCACAGATGTGCGCGCCCAGGAATTTGAAGCTCTTGACCCTTTCAACCATCGACCCGTTGATATAAACAGGATTGTGGGTCCCCATCCTACTCCTTCCAAAGTCCACAATCAGTTCCTTGGTTTTGCTGGTGTTGAGGGCCAGGTTATTGTGCTGGCACCATATGGACAGTCGCTCGATCTCTCTTCTGTACTCCGACTCATCCCCATCAGTGATACGTCCCACTACAGTGGTGTCGTCAGCGAACTTGATGATGGAGTTCGCACTGTGACCGGCTACGCAGTCATGAGTATAGAGTGAGTACAGCAGGGAGCTGAGCACGCAGCCTTGAGGTGCTCCCGTGCTGATTGTTATCGAGTCTGACACATTTCCACCAGTACGAACAGACTGTGGTCTGTGAATGAGGAAGTCGAGGATCCAATTGCAGAGGGATGCGCAGAAACCCCAATTCTGCGAGTTTGGTAACCAGCTTGGAGGGGATGATTGTGTTAAATACCGAGCTGTAGTCAATGGAATAACAGCCTGACATATGAGTTTTTGTTGTCTAAGTGGTCCACAGTGGAGGGCCAGCGAGATCGCATCCACCGTTGATCTGTTGTGGCGGTAAGCGAACTGCAGTGGGTCCAGGTTTCTGTCAAGGTACGAGTTGATTTGTGCCATGATCAACCTCTCGAAGCACTTCATCACCACAGGCGTTAGTGCCATTGGTCGATAGTCATTGAGGCACATCACCTTGCTCTTCTTGGGCACCGGTATTATTGATGCCCTTTTGAGGCAGGTGGGAACCTCAGACCTCAGAAGTGGACAGGTTGAAAATGTCCGTAAAAACTCCAGCCAGTTGGTCCGCACAGGTTTTTAAAACACAACCAGGTATGCCATCAGGTCCAGGCGCTTGAGGGTTCACCCCTCTGAAGGATTTCCTGACGTCGGCCTCTGTTGACTGAGACTGAAATACCATCACAGCGAATGGGGGCTCGGGAAGGCACATCGGTGTTCTCCCTATCAAAGCGTGCGTAAAATGCATTGAGCTCATCAGGGAGTGATGTATCGCCGACATCTGAGCTGCCTCCTGGTTTCGCCTTGTAGGAGGTGATTGCATTCAGTCCCTGCCACAGCTGCCGAACATCTGTCTCATCCTCCAGTTTGGAGCAGAACTCCCTTTTGGCCTTTTTGATGGCCGTATCTGGACTTCGTGTAGACCACTGTATCATCAGACATGAATGCCCGGTGTCTGGTCTTCAGAAGAGTGCGGATCTCACAGTTCATCCAAGGTTTCTGATTGGGAAACACTCGGAAGGTTTTGGTGGGGATGCAGTCCTCGACACATTTCTTAATGAAGTCTGTAACGACTGTGGCATATTCATTCAAGTCCGTTGCCGAGTCCTTGAACATTGCCCAGTCTACAGACTCCAAACAGTCCTGTAGTTGTTCCTCTGCCCCCCGACCAGCTCTGTACTGTCCTCACCTCTGGGGGTGCGCTCTTTAATTGCTGCCTGTAGGCAGGAAGAAGCAGCACCGCAGTGTGGTCAGATTTACCGAAGTGAGGGCGAGGGATAAAGAGATAGGCATTCTTGATGGTGGTATAGCAGTGGTCGAAGGTGTTTGGTCCTCTGGTGCAGGAGGAGACACGTTGGTGGAAGTTAGGGAGCGATTTCTTGAGGTTTGCCTTATTGATGTCCCCAGCAATGGTGGTAAATGCCTCGGGGTAAGACGTCTGGTGTTTGTTGACCACGGCGTGCAGCTCCTCCAGTGCCAGACGGACGTCTGCCTGGGGTGGGATGTAGACCGCGGTCAGGATGATGGAGGTGAATTCCCTCGGAAGGTAGAAGGGACAGCACTTCACCGCCAGATGTTCGAGGTATTGGACAGGACTGCCACGTCTGAGCACCACGCAGAGTTGACCATGAGGCAGACGCCCCCTCCTCTCCCTTTCCCCGATGCCAGTGTATGGTCCATGCGGTGGATGGAGAACCCTTCAGGCTGGACCGCTGAGTCTGGGGAGCTGGGGGTGAGCCATGTCTCTGTGAAACAGAACACAGAGCATTCCCTCAGCTCCCTTTGATAAAGCAGTCTTGCCCTTAAGTCCTCCACTTTATTTTCAAGGGACTGTACATTGGCCAATAGGATAGTAGGGAGAGGGGGTCGAAGTCCCCTGCGCTTCAGTCTGACCTGAAGTCCTGCCCGCCGGCCACGTTTCCGGACACAATGGAGGCTTCCCCTTTGTTTCCAGGTACTGGGTTGACTGTACCTGCTGTTTCTGCGGACCTGCGCTGGAACGGGAATTCCCTCACAGATGGCAGCTCCAGCTCCGTAACGAACGGGGGGTTCCCTCAAATGGGAAAGTTTAAAGTCCGGGGCTCCCGCAACTGCGGGAGATCGCGAAATTTCCAGCGCTTTCAGCTGCCCAAGCAGCCTGTCTGAAACGGCACCGATTACTGCCGTTTCCCTGATGCGGGTGAGTTGATAAAAGTTGTAGGTAATTCTTTTCTGTTCTGGTGCTCCGCAAAAGTCGCCGCAGACAGGCGCCATCTGGATATGTCCCATTGAAGTGAAAGATACAACAAGGGAAACAGGTCCCTCGGGCCCACCGACTCCACGACAACCAGTAATCACCTGTTCGCACTAGTTCTGTTTACCCGACTTTTGCATCCAGTCCCTGCACATCCAGAGGACAATCAACGTACAAACCTGCACATATTTGGGATATGGGAGAAAACTGGAACAAATGAGCAGGGTCATGCGAGAGGAAGAACATACAAACTCCACACAGACAGCACCCATGGTCAGGATTGAACCCGGGTCTCTGACACCATTGTGCTTCCTCGTTTTGCAGTTTATCAGGAAAAACTAAAATGATGAAAAACTCAAAGCACCTAAAGATGAAAAGGCAGGTTTGTGTGTGTTCCATTTGTTGCCAGGTCCCCCTGAATGAATCCCACTAAAACTATGATGCCTGTAATACACGGAAGAGCTCACCACTCACTAACTCTGTGTTAGTATTAGTTGGAGTCAGTTGCTAATGGAGTTCCACAAGGCCATGTGTGAGCCACAGACATCTGCCTGTGATATCCTCTGTGACCTGGGTGCCGGCATCAGATTGCTGCTTGTGTTAGCAAGCTACAGGACATGTTAAGGAAATGACTGTTTGTGATCTGCTGTTTGCTGAAGACAACTCTACCAGTGCCAATCTGTGGCAGAGTATTGATCTCTTCTCTTCACCTTCTGCTGGCTTCAGTCTCACTAGCACATCAAGGAGATCGATGGACCAGTGTACAAAAGAAATTCTTGAGTAGAGCTTTTCATCACAGTGAATGGCCAAAGCCTCTGTGGAGTAGCCTTTCCCCAGGCGCTGAACATCATGAGATGTTATTAATATTGATGATGAAATTATGTAAGTTGCCAAAGAAACGGTGGCCTCAACATACTCTGAGAGCACGAAGACATCAGTCAGCAATCAAGTAAACATAAAATGAAATAAATAATAAAAAGCAAAAAGCTCCGTAAAGGAGCAGTTTGGCGACCCAAGTTCAGGGTAGGCCAAGGCCAAAACGGCAAAATGTCCAAATGGACAATATTGGGCAGGAAGGTACTGCCTCAACATTTTTTGAGGATATCATCTGTAGGCCTGATTGAGAGGCTGGTCGAAGGGAATGTGTTGCGCACACTGGCGACCAAGACAGGCAGTTCCAGTCAGAGGTTTGCGGCAGCAATACCTGGTTCAGGGTTGCATTATGATATCTCCCACTGTGAGGAGGGGTTTTTTGAGAATTATTCGTGGAGACTCTGACTATGAGGTAGTTGACAGTGAACTTGAATTCACACATCAAGTGGATGATATGTTTCAACTCAAGTCTCATAAGGATCTGCTGGCACTTGTGACTAAATTTTGCCATCCTTTCAGGGATAGGAGAACCGTTAGAGAAAGAACTGGCGAGTAGCATTCGTTATTTGACTTCTCATCAGTTGATTGAGAAGATCATGCAGGACTGCTGGATAGTATGCTAGTCCTGATTTCTGCCAGACACTGGAGGTCTGTAGGTTAATGCCACCATTTGGGGCTATCTGAAGGGTAAAACAAAGTCAAAAGACTTTAAACTCCAGCGAGTTCAGAGAATTCTCAAAGAAGTATAACGGCATTTGCAAGGTCAGTGGAGGGAACACAGCTGTCTGAATTGCAGTAGATGCCTTAGCACTTTTGTGTAATACACAGTTCAAACTCAATTGTGCAAGGAATAGTATAGGCCTGAGATCAACCCAATATACGCTTATTTTGTGCACGGCTAGAATGTGCAGTCTGCAAGTATCTCTTTGGAGAAGACTTGGGCTAGCAAGTAAAAGACTTGCAAGAGGAATTCAAGGCTGCGGTGGGTGTGGTAAAGACACCCTTTGTGGATAAGACTCCCGTTTACCTGCATACATATCATCCCGGCCAAACTAGTGGCAGATATCGCTACACTGAGGCTGGTTGGAGCACCAGGCCCTCACAATTAAAACCAAACCAGAGGGCTTTTTATTCGCAGGTTTTAGCGCTCACCATGGAGGCAGCGCACTCCACATACTCAGTATCGTTCTCCAGCTGGCCACGATGTCTGAGCCAAGGGGACAGAGCAAAGTCTAGGGTCAGTTGACTCTTTTGATCAACCGCCTAAGGCCATTTTTGCTGGTGTCAGTCTCATGGGTTGCTGGATCTTGGTGGCGGCGGGGGGGGGGTGATTATCACCTTTTGTCTATTATTTTATTGGCAGCCTTGGTGGTTTTTATAGCAAGTGCTTTCCAAGAAACTGCCTTGATCACATCTACAGCCACCGTCTGTCTCGTTATGGACAGCAAAGCGACAGTGAGGTGGAGGCCGTTGAGGTATGTGAATATTATTCCATCAGTCGCATGAGATGTGCTGACGATATTCAAATCGGAGATGGGTTGAGATGGTTCAACAACAGGTGTGGACAGATAACCTCCGATCTTTCCATTTTACAAATCATAAACGGTTATAAAATTCAGTTTCTGGCTGATTAATTTCCTCTGCGGCAAGAGAAGCCTAGAATTCCGTACATACTGTCTAAAGAGGAAACTATGGCTATCCAAGTTGAAACAGAGACATTTCACAAAAGGATGAGCAGTCTGCACATGAACAAGAGGGGTATATTTCTAATATCTTCTCACAGTTGTAGAAAAGTGGAGGATGCCTAATCATTCTAGGTTTTGGCTAGTCTGAACATGTACTTGGAATAATCATTTTAAGATGGATAATTTTCATTCAGCAAAATAGCTGATTACAGAGGATTGCTTTTGGGCCTCAATCGATCTCGAAGATGCATACTTTTCCATATCAATACACGAGAATCACAGGATATATCAGAGGTTTATCTGGCAAGGCCAGTTGTGGAAATTTTAGGCTCCACCTAAGGGGTTGACATCAGCCCTAGGCTATTTACAACGATTCTAAAGTCAATGCTGCCCTACTCAGATCTATAGGGAATTTTGTCATGGAGTTTATCGAGGACAAACTTATTGTAGGGAAGAGATCAGATGTTACAGAGTTAGCCGTTTCAGCAACCAAGGCGCTCCTAGAATATCTAGGGTTTGTTATTCATCCAAGAAACTCCATATTGGAAAGGGCATTATCTATTACATATTTAGGTTTTGTCATAAACTCTGCAGATATGTCTCGGACCCTACCCACAGATAAGACTCAGTGTATTTAATCAGTAAATGCCTCCTAAGATAATTCAAGACGAGGCAACATGAATTATAGTAGTGCCAAGTGTTAAAGAAGGAACTGCAGATGCTGGAGAATCGAGGGTTACACAAAAAGCTGGAGAAACTCAGCGGGTGCAGCACCATCTAAGGAGCGAAGGAGATAGGCGACGTTTCGGGTCAAGACCCTTCTTCAGACTGGTCAGGGATCAGGGAAACGAGAGATATAGACGGTGATGTGGAGAGATAAAGAACAATGAATGAAAGATATGCAAAAAAGTATCGATGATAAAGGGAACAAGCCATTGTAAGCTGTTTGTGGTGTGAAAATGAGAAGCTAGTGCGACTAGGGTGGGGGAGGGAGATAGAGATAGAGGGAATGCCAGGGCCCGAGGGCTGAGGGAGAGGTGGGAAGGGGAGGAGACAGCAAGGGTTAACAGAATTGAGAAAATAGTAGTGCCAAATTGGCCTACTCAACCGTGGCTTCCATTGTAAATAAGTCCGCTGAAAGAAGCTCCTATATTTGCTCGAAGACACGAGCGGTGGCTTTTTCAACCTATCTCTCGTGCATCTATCACAGCATGGGTGTATGAAAAGTGTTTGTGAAGAGACACATGTGAGCTACTTTTAAACAGAAGTAGCAGAGGTTTGTGGTTTTCTTTCAGTTTGGGTTTAAGAAAAGCGACTATCATATAGCGCAATTAACACTGCTCGTACTGCTTTGTTGTTGTATCTAGTACTATGTGGGACAATAAATGATTGGTTCTCACCCACTGTTGACTAAAGTCATAGAAGGTGTCTTTTATATGAACACTCTAAAGCCTAGATACAAAGTAGTGTGGAATGTGTAATCAGTATAAATGTTTATGCAGATTATCATCAGCTGCATTCCAAACGTGGGAGCAGTTACTCTTAAGTTAGTCATGCTTATGACACTGATTTCAGCAGGAACAGCACAGTCTTTACACAATCCCCGTCTGGATCTCTCGGTCATACCTGACAAGAGGGGAGCATTTTATGTGAATGAACTCATAAAGCAGAGCTGGCACGGTTGGGTATGAGTTGACAGCAGACCCACCAGATCGGAGACTGGGGGGTGCTTATTATGTAAAAAGGTACACTGAGGTTACCAAGAACCTATGAGATGAAGGAAAAGTTTCTTCATAGTTATATAATAGTTTCACAAGAGATTGTTGGTGCAGACTATTTCAAGATGGATAGAGTGTAAGCAGCTGAAAGCAGGAGTGAATACAAATCTTTTCAAGTCACACTCTACCAGGGTGGCTGGATCGTCAGCAGCCAATAGAATGGATTTTCCCCTTTGATGACTTTCTTGCAACAGCAGGAGGCTCAGATAAGCGCACTTTCAGTAGAAGTTATAACATTTCATTGAACATGTCTGGACGGTTGCAGATAGAATTCTGAACAGTGTTGCATGAGCTATTGTCTAACCCAAAGGCAATTGGGAATGTGGTCCAATTAAGAGCGATGTAAGTTAGCATCATGCTGTTAATGGCCCCTGTCTTTTCTACCATTTATGGTTTATCTGTTTAGTGTTTTCACACACTGATTGGTTTACTGCATGTAACCACAGGGCTTTGAAGGCTTCATGTTGTCTCATCACGAGACTTCAATATAAAATAGAAAGATTAAACCAGAACTTACCGTTTGAGGTTTGATCTTTATTTTATGAGAAGTTGGAATGAGAGACTATTTGCCCTGCACTACCAACCCTGAATCTCATAAAGATAATTTGGTAAGTCAAGCGTAATTAATCTTTCTATAGTTTAATTTGGTGCAAGTGGTCTGTGGTTTCACACAGTTATTTTGAAGATTGATGTGCATGCGGGTTGGCAGCTTCTTCACATAGTCTCTCACTCCAACTTCTCATAAAATAAAGATCAAACCTCAAACGGTAAGTTCTCATTTAATCTTTCTATTAAAGAATCTTGACTATTGAAATTTTAACTCTTAATTTTTGAAATGTTGTGAGCCAAGGCCAAGAGGGGAGATATTTAGTTTGGTTTCATCATTATTATTAGTTATTGTTAGTCATTTTGTTTAGTTAATATTGTCATATGTTCCCAGTAAAAGTGAAAAACCTTTGTTTGCGTGAAGACAAAGACTACAGATGAATCCAATCAAGCTGTTCACAGTGATATAGGATAAAGTGTATAACATTTAATGGATAAAGTCTAATGAAAGAAAGTTCAAAGGTCTTCTTCCATGAGGTAGATGGGGGGGGTCCGGACCACTTTCTATCCAATGAGAAGACCGTTCAGTTGCCTGATGACTGCTGGGAAGAAACTGTTCCTGAATCTGGAGGCCTGTTTCAAAACTTCAAATCTCCAGCCTGACAAGAGAGGGGAAAGAGGGAGTGAGCAGGTTGAGACTCATCCTTGATTATGCTGGCGGCCTTGCTGAGGCAGCATGGTGTAGATGGTGTGGATGGAAGATTTGTGTAATGGTTTGGGCCACGTCCACTACTCTCTGCAATCACTTGTGGTCTTGGATGGAGTTGTCCCCAAACCAGGCTCTGATGCATCCTGATAAGATGCTTTCTATGGTGCATCGGTAGAAATTGATGAGGGTTGTTGCAGACATACATAACTTCCTGAGTCTTCTAAGAAAGTGGGGGCATTGGTGTGCTTTCTCATATATATCTTCAATGTGGCTGATCGAGAACAAACTGCTGTTGATATTTATTCCTAGGAACTTAAACCTTTTAACCATCTCCACTTTGGCACCATAATGTAGACTGGGGTGTGCGAACTATTTCATTACCTGAAGTCAATCACATTATTTTTTGTCTTGCTGTCATTGAGGGAGAGGTTGTTGCCTTGGCAACAAGTTACAAGGTTATCAATTTCCTTTTTCTACTTTGTCTTGTCAATATTCGATATCCAGCCCACTACAGTGGTGTCACTTGCAAAAGTAAATAGTAAGATTAAATGAGAACTTACCAGTTTGAAGTTTGATCTTTATTTTATGAGGAGTCGAGTTGAGGGACTACGTGAAGAGAAGCCCGTACAGCCGTTGGTGCGTCAATCTTCAAAGCAGCGGAATGAATTCACAGCTAACAATGACCGAAGTATAACGGTAAGATGATAAAACTAGAACTACCAGATGAGATCTATGAGGGTGGGAGCGGAGGGCACGTAGTCCCTCAACTCGACTCCTCATAAAATAAAGATCAAACTTCAAACTGGTAAGTTCTCGTTTAATGTTACTATTTTACTTCGGAGTCACGTGAGTGACTACGTGAAGACTTCAAAGCACTGTGAATTCCCGCCGCAGACCAAAATCCGACGTTCACACTGCCTGGATTGACTCAAAAGTCGTTAACAATCAATCATGCATCAGTAATACATTTGTTAAATGAAATAACAGTTTATTTACAAACAAATCACAACAAACCCCTCTAACTCAGGGGAAAAGTGTAACAGTACTGAAACCAGAATCAGCAAACACCCCGAGCCTTGAAATCGGCTTGTGATAAAAACCTCTGAAAAGTTAGCTCACTGGACCATCCTGCGGCCGCGAGGATATGGTCTATTGGCAAGTCCATCGCCCTTGCCGTGGAAGTTGCTGCCGCCCTGGTGGAATGAGATTTGAATTTATCAGTATCAATTCCAGCACTTGCCAGGACTGCTTTAGCCACCTTGAAAATCGTTTGCACCGACACCTTACTGTGTGTTTTTTTTGTGACTAATAAACAAAGCCAACTCTGTTCCTCTCAGAGGTTTAGTAATCTCAATGTAACAAGATAAATGTGAGACTACACACAAGCGATCATCTGCGGGGTATGCTGAAAACACAATCTTACATCCTGTCATGCCTCTTCTATTATGTTTTAAGCAAATCATAGACATAAAATATAATGGCATCAGCCGACACATGCATTCTATCCAGCCGTAGCTTTTTGCAACATTTGTACACGTTGGGCTGAAACCAACGCCATAAGCATGACCACCTTCATAGATAATTTGGCTACTGATAGGCTTGTAACCGGAGCCCACTGGCGAAGAACCATAAAAAACCTCACTCACATTCCAAATACCAGCATACCTGGGTTTAGGAGGATTAGAATTGAAAAACTCCCTTTATGAATCGTGAAACTAACGGATGTGTCCCTACTGTATGCAATTCTGCATTCATAGGTAAATAAGAAGACAGAGCACTTCTGGCTGAATTAATCGCACTGTTAACTTAATTTTTTGGTCAAAATAAAGAGTTGACAAACTCCAATATTGCTGCTGTGTACTATCCCTGCAGGCCAACGTGAGAATATCCACAGTCCGATGAGACAGTCCTCTCCCCAGGTATGGCCCTCCTTAAAATCTGCAAATTAACAGATCAATACGATCATATAAAGGATGTTGATCCCCAGTGACTGGATTTACCAGTAGATTTTTATTCTTGGGCATAAGCATGTAAGGCTCCCTAGCCATTTGTAATACAATGGGAAACCACGCTTGTGTAGGCCAATCTGGCACTACCAATACCCCTGAAGCGGAGTCCTCCTTGATCTTTTGCAAACATCTGCTGATGAGACAGAATGGAGGAAATACATACACAAACATTCCTCCCCAATGCAGCAAAAAACGCATCCACTGCTACTGCCCCAATATCTGGTTCCCATGAAACATATCTAGGTAACTGATGATTTAATCGAGATGCAAACAAGTCAATATCTGGTAATCCATACTGATCAATCATTTGGTTAAATACATCCTGATTTAACATCCATTCAATGTTGTCATTAAACTGACGTGACCTCTTCCTGGCGAATAAAGTGCTGAAAGCCAGATATTTTGGTCAATACACCAGCTCCAAATCTGGTTAGCCAGTCTATCACAAGACTGTGACTTAACTCCACCCATGTGGTTTACATATGCCACTGCTGTGGTGTTGTCAATCTGACCTGCACATGCAGATCCCTCCTTGTAGAACAATAAGCTTTGAGCCCATACCAGGTGCCCAACAACTCTAAATAATTAATCCCTCTTAATTGAGGAAGCGATGTCTCATCCACATTCCATCTGCATCCACAACTAGAAGACATATCTGTTGCACCCCAACCCAGTGCACTTACATCAGTCTGTAATATCAGTGACGGTGATTCCACCAAAACCTTCCTTAAACTTTTTGAAACATGTACTATCCACCATTGTATGTCAGCAATCGCCCCAGCTGACAACTGCATAGGCCTATCAAAAATGGCCCCTTTGTATTCTCAGTGCCTGTTCCTTTGATGGTTGTAATTGTTGATAATGCAGAGGACCATACTGCACAGCTGGAAAGGCTGCAACAACTTCCCAATTAAACTGGCTACTTGTCTAATCGAAGGCCGTTGTTCTCCAACGAGATTAACACAGTCCTCAATTAACTGATTCAATTTATCCCTGGGCAAAGTTACCAACATGTGATTGGAATTAATGGTAAATCCCAGATAATCAATAATTTGGACTGGTGATAATTTAGATTTATCTGGGTGAATAACAAATCCCATTTGTTCAAAAGTGATTTTAACAACTGAAACTGATGATTGCGTTTCAGCATGAGTCTTTCCAACAATCAGAATATCATCTAAATAGGCCATTACCACATGCCCCTGAGCTCTAAGTAATGCTAACACAGGTTTTACCAATTTAGTAAATAATCTAGGAGCTGAAGTTAATCCATTCGGCAATGCCCTGAATTGCCACAGCTCAGTCATCCAAATAAATTTCAAATATCTTCTATCATCACCATGAATAGACACTGCGTAATACGCATTCTTTAAATCAATGGTTGCCATATAATACCCTTTGGACACTAGATGTTTGCCCGTGGTAAAAGGTCTCCATTTTGAAATGCCTATAACAAACAAATTTGTTCAAATTCGATAAATCCAGAATAATTCTACATCCCCCAGTCTTTTTAGATCTGGGAAATATACTTGACAGAAATTGTTGACTTTGATAGACAGAAGGCTCAATTACCCCTTTCTTATGTAACGACTGAATCTCTGCTTGAATAAGCACATTTTCCTCATCTGAAAAAATAAGTTTACGACTAGGAAAATGTTGATTAGGTAGACTGTCCTTAGTGTAAAAATTCAATTTTTCACCCCTTCAATACACTAAGTATGAACAAATCTGATGTCAACTGCTGCCATTGTTTGAAAAAACAATTTTAACCTTCCCCAATTTGAACAGGAACATCAGTTAATTCATCGTCTGTCAATGTTATATTCCTTACCTGCATCTTTCCTTGCGGACCTTGTTGTCCTCGACTTCTTGTAGAGAACCTTTTTTGCCTTGCTTGCCAGCTGGCTTAATGAGGGCCATGGTTTTAACAACCTCATGACAGTCTTTGACCCTTTTTGCAAGGTTACCACCAAACAACAGATTTCGTGGTGGTACACTGGTCGGTTTGCACAAACTCGCCAAATTCGGATTAGCACTGGCCTAATAGCGGCCCTCCCGATATTATTAATTTCAAAATGCATTACAAAGGAATCCCAGTTCATCCTGGTGTGCTTCAACCATATCACTTGTATCAATAACTTTCACCACAGCTGTAATACCTGCTGACAACAGTTTAAGCACTTTTTTTAAACTTCATCTCCTGGGCCCTAGCAGGCATACCCATCTATGACCAAATTTGGTGATTAACCACCGGTACCGTCAGGAGATCACAATTAACAGGAGCTTTATAGTTTTTTGCTACTTCATCCATAGCTAGCTCCTGTAACTGGTGGGAGAGCATATACTGAATTGCTTCGGCCAATTCTACATCAATCGCCTTTCCTGCCTCTCTACGCTCAGCAAACCTCCCAGCAATGTTCGGAATTACCTCCAACCGAACTCCTTTACTGCTCTCCCCCAGCATAGAATCAGTGTCAGCAAACTGCACTGATAGAACATCCTCCTCACAGGCAGGATAGTTCTGCAGCCCTGAAACAGGTGCTGCTAGCACAAGCTCTCCATCAGCCTGGCTTGGGCACCACTCCTCCTCACGGAGCTGGTCCCTGTTGAGCATTATTTTGTAATAGAATCTCGACGTGGGAGAGCCGTGAGCAAACGGACTCTCCTATGGAGGGTATAACCTCCAGGCCCGACTCATCTACGGGCCACAGAGACTTGCCAGTGGCCTTCCGCCCTACTGACAAGCCTCCACTGCCCCCCGGCAGTGGGTCCGCAACCACTGGCTGTGTAGCCAGCACCGGACCAGGTGTACCAGACGGGCCCTCCATCCTCAACACTCTCCTGGCCACTTTTCCTTTCTACCCCCGGAGCGCCTCGCCGACACCTTCTTCACTTTCTGCAACATATCTACCAGAACTCCAAACCGTCGCAGAAAATGACCTGTGGTAAAAATTTTTTAAAAAACCTTACCTTCGTTTAAACTTGTTAACAAAGAACTGCAGATGCTGGAGAATCGAGGGTGAAGTCTGAAGAAGGGTCTCGACCCGAAACGTCGCCCATCTCCTTCGCTCCTTAGATGCTGCTGCACCCGCTAAATTCTCCAGCTTTTCGTGTAACCCTCTGTTTAAACTTACCGCTCGGAGGAGCGCTGCTGCTCCCACCGGCCGACTGCACCAGCGTCTGACGTCATGACGCACCAACGGCTGTACGGGCTTCTATTCACGTAGTCACTCACGTGACTCCGAAGTAAAATTGCATTGGAATGGCATTTGGCTACTCACCTGTGATTGTATAAAAAGTACTAGACTAAGTGTGACCCGTTGGGTCCCATGTTCACATGGGAGGGTTGGTCCCCCAACGCAATATTCCACCTCTCCACCAATTCCAATATGTGTTGGCAGCTCACTCACGGCTGGTGGGCGAGCAGTTGACTCATGGCTATTCCTTGAAATTCAATTTCAAACAGGATGCAAGGCCACCAAATTCAAATGCAGTTTCCTACCATTTCAAGTTGGGTGCAAAGGTCACCAAATTTAAGTACAGTTTCTTACCACTTCAAGCAGGGTGCAAGGCCACCATATTCAATTGCAGTTTAATACCACTTCAAGCAGGGTGCAAGGCCACCAAATGCAGGTGCAGTTTCCTACCACTTCAAGTAGGATGCAAGGCCACAGAATTCAAGTGCAGTTTCCTTCCACTTAAAGCAGGGTGCAAGGCCACCAAATTCAAGTGCAATTTCATACCACTTCAAGCGGGGTGCAGGGCCATCAAACTCAAGTGCAGTTTTCTACCACTTCAAGCAGGGTGCAGGGCCACCAAACTCAAGTGCAGTTTCCTACCACTTTCAAAGCAGTTACCACCACCAACAACCATTTGCAGTGCAGCATTTCATAGCAGTTACCACCACTAACAACCATTTGCAATGCAGCATTTCAAAGCAACCACATTTTCATTTTTAAACTACATTAAGGGCACTCACAGTTGAGTAGACATGTGTTCAGTGTTACTCACAGCTCAGAGAGACATGACCCTCTCGCTTCCTCCATCTTGCAGAGACTGAGTGAGGCACAACACTTCTGGGTTTTATAGTCCCTCCCCCCTTCCACCAGCAGGGACAGCAGAGAGAATGTCAACATATTTTAAACATTAATAACTTTTTTATTTTTAATCGATGGGAAAATTCCTCTTGTCCTACGCAGCGGATGGGGACACTGAGTAAGATGGCCAAATATCACAGCCGTAAGTGGCAGCGTTTTTTCAAAAATCATGAAACAGAAAAACAGGAAGTGGTCAAGATCTTACTTTTAGTAATATAGATGGTGAAGGGCTGAGAACACATCATTGGAGGACACCAGTGTTGAGGATTATCATAGAGGATGATTTGTCCTCTATCCTCACTGATTGTGGTCTGTTTGTCAGGAAGACAAGGATCCAGTTGCAGTGTAGAGTGCTGACTCGACATTTCACGGGTTTGGAGATGAGCTTGGTTGGGATAAAGGTATTGAAAGCAGAGCTATAGTCAATGAAGAGGAGTCTGGCATAGATGTTGTTTACTATCCCGGTGTTTCAGGGATGAGTGTAAGGCCAGGGTGATGGTATCAGCAGTAGACCTGTTATGGCAGTAGGCAAACTGCAGGGGATCAAGGCTGCTTGGTAGACGGGATTTAATGTGTGCCATAACCAGCCTCTCGATGCACTTCATAATGGCAGATGTCTAAGGCATGAGCTCTTGCTTATCTTTGGCACCAAGATGATTGTGGTCTTCTTGAAGCAGGTCGGTACCTCAGAATGGATTATGGAGAGATTAAAGATATCCGTGAACACTCCCACTTGTTGGTGCACGCAGGTCCTAAGGATGCAGCCAGGGACTCTCTGGGCCAGATAGCTTTCTGTGGATTCAACCTCAGGAAGGCCACTGTTAGTTCTGCAATATGATCCAGGGACCGAAGGGAATTTCTGTCATAGGATGAGGACCAAGATAAAATTGAAGACACAGATTTGAGTCAACTTGAAGTAGGACTTTAAGGTTTTTTCCGTGGTAGCTAGCTTGTCTGGGGGGAGGATAGACAGGAGGAAAACTGGCTGGAAACATGAGGTGCACCCATCATCTATACTGACATGAAAAAGGGTCCAAATCCAAAACGTCATCTCTCCATGTTCTCCAGAAATGCTGGCAGAACTGCTAAGTTACTCCAGCACGTTGTGTTTTTTTTTGTTGCAAACCAGCATCTGCAGTTCTTTGTGTCTCTATCTATACTGGAGCGGCAGCTATGGTTCAAGAAAAAGGAAAATATCACGAAGGAATCTGAGTGGAATGTATCATTATCAGAATAGAATATGAGTGAGCCCGAGAAACTGGGAGAATGGATCAGAATCCTCACAGCCTGTAATTGAGGCCACCATGGGACTTCCACTACAGAAAAGATTCCGAGGCCTGCTCAGCACATTTTAACGACCGACACCCATCCAATCTAGTTGACAAAAAGGACAAGGAATTCCACTATAATCTATGTAGGAAGGAACTGCAGATGCTGGTTTAAACCAAAGAAAGGCACAAAAAGCTGGAGTAAAACACCGAGTCAGACCATCTCTGGAGAAAAGGAATAGGTGAACAGTCTGAAGAAGGGTCATGACCCAAAACATCACCAGAGATGCTGTCTGACCCGCTGAGTTTGTGTCCAGCCTTTTGTGTCTATCTCCACTATGATCTAATCGGAGTGGGACAATTTCCCCTATGTTTTTTAATTCTGTTTACCATTTAATACTTCCTGTAAACATCACTTAATATTCACCTGCACAGCATAATTGTGTCTCTAACTTTGCCTTTTATTATGATATGACACCTAGCAACAGGATGATTGTTGCAGACAAGGTGTTGACTGCAAGGCAGCTCTGCCCAAGGATTATGTTCAAGAAGATGAAAAATATGTAATTGTAAAAAGTGTTAGTGACTCGCAAAACGACTTACTCCATAGGAAGCAAATATTGCTGTAACATTATATTTGCAAATGTCAAGCATATTGCCAGATTGAAATACTTCATTATATTGCTTTAAGGTATGTTGTGCTTTGTGAATTTATGACTGTCAATATCGTTAAGTGTATTATTACATTGACATAATTTATGTTTGCTTTCATATGGCTCTTCTCCCTTTAATGGCAATTTAAGTAGATGTAGGATGCATTCACTTTTTGTACAAACAGAGGATAATGGTTCACTTTGAGAGTATGCAACGGTAACATTACCTTGTATCAGTAAAGTTGCTAGTAAAGTACTGTATTTCCATATTTATTTTCCAAGGATGTCTTTAACTTGAGTGAATATAACTTTCCCAGCATTCACTGTGACTTGCGTGGTGCCAAATGCTTAGACAGGGAGAAAAAAGGGTTTCCTGAAGCAGTATGTAGATAGTCCAACCCGACAAGTGAACATACTGGACCTTGTGTTGGGAAATGAGCCTGACAGGTGACTAATGTTTCAATGGAAGTGCATTTTGAGGGTAGTGCACACAACTCAGTGCCAAGGAGAAAGACACGAAGGACAGTGAGATCAATGCAGAGAATACTAATATGCAAGGGCAGTTTGAGATCGAGAAGGAGGTGGGGGTGGGATAAATTCCCAGGGCCTGATGAGATCCACCAAAGGTTATTGTGAAATGCAATTGAGGAGATTGCAGGAGATGCAATTTGCATCTGCACTAGCCACAGGCAAGATCCCAGAGAACTGGAGTAGCTAATGTTGTTCCCATGTTTAAGAAAGAAAATAAAGAGAATCCAGGGAATTATAGCCCAATTAGTCTCATATCAGTGATAGTGGAAGCTATTGGAGAGGATTCTTCAGGATAGGATTTGCTTTCATTTGGAAAAGAATGTGTTAATTAGGGACAGTCAGCATGGCGATGTATGTGCAGGTCGCGTTTTGCAAACTTGATTGAGTTTGTCTGAGGAGGTGATGAAAGAGATGAATGTGGGTGGGGAGGTTGGATGCTGTCTACATGGATTTTATTGACATGTACGGCATTTGATAAAGTTCCGATAGTAAGATCCAAAAGTTTAATTTGCACAAGGTTTAGGATAAAATCATATGGATTCATAACAGGTTTACAGATAGAAGACAAAGGGTTGGGGTGGAAGGACAATATTCAGGCTAGTGGTCTGTGACCAGTGGAGTTCTGCAGGAATCTGTGTTGAGACCTCTGCTGTTGTGAAAAGTATAAATGATTTGGACATAAAGGTAGATGGGATGATTAGTAAGTTTGCAGATGACAGCAAAATTGCTGGAGTTGCTGACTTTGAGGAAGGCTATAAAAGTCTACAGTGCGATATAGATCAGCTATAGAGATGGGTGGAGAAATGGCAGATGGAATTTCATCTGTGCAAGTGCGAGGTGTTATACTTTGGGAGGTTGAATGTAAGGAGAAAATATACAATTAATATCATGATCTGGAATAGCGGAGGCATCTTGCGGCTCCGTCCTTAACTTACCAATTTTCCAAGTCCAATATCCACAGACCAGGCAGCCATTCTATATATATATATTGTATAAAATATTAGGCCCGCAAATCTCCGTTAAAATTTCCCCCTCTGACTTTAAAGTTACGCCTTCTAATCTTTGACATTTCTCCTTGGGGGAAAAGGTACTGAAGGTCTACCCTATCTATGCTTGTCATAATTATATATATACTTCTATCTTCAATGCTCCAGAGAGAACAATCCAAGCTTGTCCATCCTCTCCTTATAGATAATACCCACTCATCCAGGCAGCATTCTGATAAATCTCTTGTGCACCACATCAAAAGCCTACACATCCTTCCTGTAACAGCCAACCAGAAATGCCCACAAGCCTCGATATACCTTAAAGCAACTTCGTGAAGTATCGGTAAGATGCCAGAGCATTGTTGGACAGTGTCCTCATTTTATATTTATTTGAAACTAAATCCAAAACTGATCCTGAGAATATGAAGATGCTCAGAGTTCAAAGTTTGATTATTGAAATGAAATGCATTTGGAAAGTCTGCAATGTCCTGTTTTTCCTTCAAATTCGGAAAAGTCAGACTGGGAAATAAATGCATTGGAATGAAGTATAAATAAAACAATATCCACTAAGATCCAGTTTCTGAAATAAAGGCCTAAAATACTTTTTCCGGCTAAGTCTCAATCCATCCCACCTCCCCACACTGTCCTACTTAGACACAAAATGCTGGAGTAACTCAGCGGGAAAGGCAGCATCTCTGGATAGAAGGAATGGGTGAAAACCCGAAACGTCACCCATTCCTTCTATCCAGAGATGCTGCCTGGTCCGCTGAGTTACTCCAGCATTTTGTGTCTTTCTTTGGGGTAAACCAGCATCTGCAGTTCCTTCCTACACATTGTCCTACTTCCTATTACTCCCTTTCACTCAAACCTACCACCTTACCTGCAGTTTTTTGAAGTTTGTGGCTGATATGAAATAGGATTAATAATGGTGCATTTTTTGGACATTACAGGAGGTAACACTTCAATTAAAATGTCAAGTGGCTCCATCCCTCTCACAAACATGTATTATTCTGTTAGTAAAGCTTAGAAGCATTAGGAACTTTGAAAGACAAATCTATCATTGGTTTGTGTCAACACTATATAATAACAAATACACATTAAAGGCTCGCATTGAATCAATCATGTTTTGTGGACATATAATTACGCTGCTGTTCCCACAAACGACTAAATGCATGTATAGGAAGGAACTGCAGATGCTGGTTTAAATCAACGATAGGCACAAAATGCTGGAGTAACTCAGCTGGACAAGCAGTATCTTTGGATAGAAGGAATGGATGACCTTTTGGGTCGAGACCCTTCTTCAGACTAAATACACAGCAACTAATTTAATTAATTGCCAAATATTATTTAATTTATGAGGTGGTTATTACTTAAATGTAGTGGTTTTATAAGACACATTTTAGATAAATCCATATTACAATCTGTATGTGTAGTTTACCCTTTGTTTTCCCTTTTAAGATTGTTTATATAAGGAAGTTAAATGAGCAAGATCTGATGCAGTGCCTTAATTAAACTTCATAATTGAGCCGTAAGGTAGTATTATTTAATAGGTCAGTGAAGTTGACACTGGTGTGAGAGCCAACATATTCAACACACCAAGCAATAACCTTTTCAGGAGTGATCTTTGAAATTCGGACATCCAACAACTGGAGTGCAGCGGTCTCTCCTACTGGTGAATTGGGTGTTTGTGTTATAGGAGTGTTAATTCTGGCCAAATTGGAGATGCCAGGACACTAAATTTGAGTAAAGGCTTCGGGCTATAGGCCTTTTGATCAATTTAAATGTGCCTTCTGCAGAAATGGGAGACCATTTGTCTAGGCTCTAGACAAGCTGCAGAATGGTGCCAGCTTGTCTAGAGCCTAGATAAGAGTTGCAAGGAAAGAATGGGACATCTGCAGTTTCTTACATTGATGTGTAAATTGCATGAAGTGGATTGGGTGAATGCAAACCAGACATACACATTGTAAACATTGTTGCAAAGCTTTACTTTGCTGGATGTTGATTGGGTTAAGTGTTGAGCCTTGTCTGGGTGAATATAATGTATGGGCAAATGTTGCTATGTTTGCTTCCTTCCAGAGTTGAGCCTTGTCTGGGTGAATATAATGTATTGGTTACTGTATTATTGGGTTGGGGAAATGTCTAGCATGTACTGTGTTAATCAATATCTGTTATTGGACTGTATAGAGACCACCCGCATGTCTCGGCCCCTCAAGGTTTGGGGACCTATAAAAGGTAGCTCCCACGAGGTCCCGTGTTGATCTTCTTGGAGAACGCTTGGGACTGCATGACCTTTTGGAGTGTCTCTGCTTGCACGAGGCTAGGAGGGCTTGGCCAAGCAGATACAAGGATCGAACCCGCGGTGGTTAGGTACAGTAGAGGGGAACTGTTATTATGTTTTTCCAAAATAAAGTTTTGTTGCGCAAGTGCTTGACTCAGTATTTTATTGACTGAAACTAGACTGGGGGGAAGCTTAGAATGAGCTATTTACAGAAGTTATGTGACCAGCCCTCTTCATGTGCTGATACTCAGTGTTAACGTTACCACCCACACCTAACAGAAATATGTTTCAATTACACGTGCAATGCGTATTGCAAATGCCATAAAGATCCCACAAACACTGGGATCATTGCGTAAGAAGGTGTAATTAAACTGTACAGCAGAAAGAAAACATTGAAGTGCTTTTGGGGAATAGTTTGAGGAGAAAATCATTGTCAGATCAGAGTGCAACAGAATATTATGTGATGATGTTGGAAGCTTTTGACAAACACTTTATTGTTTTTTTGTCCAAGTTATTGTCACTGGTCAATGGCAAAAGCTTTGGTGGCAGTTATATTGAAGAACTTAGTAGGGCAGCACAGTGGAATAGCGGTAGAGCTACTGCTTTATAACGCTGGAGACCTGGGTTCGATCCTGACTATGGCTGCTTGTCGATAGAGAGTTTGTACGTTCTCCCAGTGACCTGCGTGGGTTTTCTCCAAGAACTTCGGTTTCCTCCCACACTCCAAAGACGTACAGCTTTGTGGGTTAATTGCATTGGTGTAAATGTAAAATTGGCCCTAATGAGTGTTAATGTGCGGGGATCGCTGGTCAATGCGGTGGGCCGAAGGGCCTGTTTCCGCACTGTATCTCTAAGCCAAACTTTCCCCAGGCAGCATTTGAAGCAAAATAAACATTGTAGATGTACAAGACACAAAGCAGGGACTGATGCACAAGGTAAAGATTAAATCAGGAGGCAGTATTCCTATAAATGGAGATGAGTACTGAGCTGGTCATTCGTAACACTTGTAAAAAAAATGTTCAAATTAAGGCTGCTTAAACAAAGTAATGTTACACAGCTCCTGGAAGTCAGAGACACACAGCTTTGAAGGAATACACTGTAGATTTGATTTTGAATGAATGGTTTTCCTTCATTATAAGTGATACTCTCCCAAGTCTCAAGATTGATGCCGCTTAGCATCAACAATTATTTGAGGGAATCCTTGCATCGTTTCACGGAGGGTGTGAGAGCTTCAGAGAGAGCTTCACAATGAGCTTTCCCCATCCCTCTCTCCAGTGGCAGTCATTTGTCTGACACTGAGGTAGCATGACATGCCCATCTGTGATCTTGACAGCTGCTTCTTGAATGTCTGCTATTTTGTTCTCACTTGTACTTAGCTAGGTGCAGTGAAATTATTTGTTTTTGTGTACAAAGTACACAAAAGAGTCTCAACAAATGCGCAGGCAACTTTGCAAAAAAATGCATGTGAAGGCCTCAGTTTGTGGCGTCCTATCCTATCCTGCCACCTTTAGACGGTCCATGTGAAAGTGGTTGGGATTTTACAGTGTGGTGTTTGGGAACCAGCCAGATTTCACACGCATGGATCAGGACTTCCAACACAGTGGTTCTGTAAACATTCAATATTGATTGTAGACAAAAGTGCTGGAGAAACTCAGCGGGTGCAGCAGCATCTATGAAGCGAAGGAAATAGGCAAAGTTTTGGGCCAAAACCCTTCTTCAGACTGATGTACGGTGGGTGGGGGGGGAGAAGAAAGGAAAAAGGAAGAGGAGGAGCCCGAGGGCTGAGGGAGAGCTGAGAAGGAGAGGAGACAGCAATGGCTACCGGAAATTGGTGAGTTTCTCCAGCGCTTTTGTCTACCTTCGATTTTCCAGCATCTGCAGTTCCTTCTTAAACATTCAATATTGATTGCTGACTGATGTCTTTGTGCTCTCAGAGTATGTTGAGGCCACCGTTTCTTTGGCAACTCTGACATAATTTCACCATCAATAATAATAACATCTCGGGATGTTCAGCGCCTGCGGAAAGGCTACTCCACAGAGGTTTTGGCTATTCACTGTGATGGAAGGCTCTACACAAGAATGTCTATGTGTACACTGGTCCATCGATCTTCTTGATGTGCTTGTGAGAATGAAGTCAGCAGAAGGTGAAGAGAAGAGATCAATACTCTGCTACAGATTGGCACTGCTGGAGTTGCCTTCGGCAAACAGCAGATGACGAACAGTAATTTCCTGTAACGTGACCTGTAGCTTGCTAACACAAGCAGCAATCTGATGCCGGCACCCAGGTCACAGAGGATATCACAGGCAGATGTCTGTGGCTCACACATGGACTTGTGGAACTCCAATAGCAACTGACTCCAACTAATGATTCAGACGACTCACCACACACACAGTGTTAGCGAGTGGTGAGCTCTTCCATGTATTACAGGCATCATACTTTAGTGGGATTCATTCAGGGGACCTGGCAACAAATGGAAAACACAAACCTGCCTTTTCATCTTTAGGTGCTTTGAGTTTTCAGCATTTTTAGTTTTTCCTGATAAACTGCAAAACAAGGAGTCACAATGGTGCAGCTGGTACAGCTGCTTCCTCACAGCGTCAGAGACCCGGGTTCGATCCTGACCTCGGGTGCTGTCTGTGTGCAGTTTGCATGTTCTCCGTGCAAACGCATGACGTGCCTCATTTGTTCCAGTTTCCTCCCATATCCCAATATGTGCAGGTTTGTAGATTAATTGGCCTCTGGAAAATGCCCCTAGTGTGCAGTGACTGGATGCAAAAGTTTGGTAAACTGAACTAGTGTGAACAGGTGTTACTGGTTGTCGTGGAGTCGGTGGGCCGAGGGGCCTGTTTCGTTCACTTCAATTTAATTAAATTCAAGGGAAGTGGCAATTTTCTTTTTATCTAGCGAGTTACAGAAAAGTGCAACTTTCAAAAGGACTTGTTAGGAAAAGGAATATTTTGGGGCGAAGGGGACAAAGTGAAATATTTTTATTCATTGCATGGTTTCTGAAGATCTCCAGACTCCAGCAAGGCAAGAAATGATTGCCCATCCTAATTGCCCTTCAGAAGACGGTGGTGAGCAGCCTTCTTGAACTGCTGCTGTTTTTCTGCTGAAGGAGCTCCAACAATGAAGGGATTTCAAAGATGTGGCACCAGTGACAATGAAGGACTGATGACATATTTCCAAGTCGGGATGATGTGCAACTTGGAGGGGACTTGGAAGGCTCATAGGTTTGAGAGGTGTTGTGGAGTAGCCTGTTAGAGTTGCCCAGGTAAGTAACTGTGGTGCAGATTGTAAATGTTATACACACCAGCCATTGTGCATTTATGGAATGAATGTTCAGGGTTAGAATGTTTAAAGTTTATAGTGCCAATGTTAGGCCACCTTTGTCCTGGATTGGATAGGGTGGGAGTGGGGGGGGGTGGGGGGGGGGGGGGGAGGTGGGGGTGGGGGGAAGAGGGGGGAAGGGAGGGAGGGAGGGGGGAAGGGTGGGAGAGAAGGACAGGGGGTAATGGGAGGATAGAGGGGGGAGGGCAGAGTGGGAAGAGGGAGAGGGAGGCCAGGGAAATGGGGGAGGGAGAGGGAAGGGAGGGAGGAGGGAGGGAGGTTGAGCAGGGAGAGAGGTGGGAGCAGTCGAGCTTCTTGAGAATAAAGGGGCTGTCCCACTGCGGCAACCTAATCTGCGAGTTTAGAAGAGTTTGCTCTTGACGCAAACTTGCTGCATGGTCGACATGTGGTCCTCGGTGGTCCTGTGAGGTCATTGGAACTCTCCTTCATGCTCGAGGGAAGTTCCCGCATACTCGCAGCGTCAGCTAGTTCGCGGAAATATTTTCAGCATGTTAAAATTTGGTTGGCATGGTTCTTTTTAACTTGTAGTGCAGTGAGGTGGGGTCGCTATTTAGTTACAGGCAGTCGAGGGCAGCCGTAGGCAATCTCCTTTGTTGACCGGGCATTTTGATTGACTCATTGGAGTTTTCAGGACCCAGGAAAACCGACCGGTAGATAAAATGCCCGCTAAACTTTATTATACTTCTTAAAAGTGTCTGCACTCCTTCTCTCCCCCCCCACCCTTCTCCCCTCTCTCCCCCCTTCTCCCCCCCTTCTCCCCCCACCCTTCTCCCCCCCTTCTCCACCCCCCCTTCTCCACCCCCCCTTCTCCCACGGTCTCTAAAGGACTTACCATACACTGTGCAGCCGTCTTTCCTTCCTCTTCATCGCGGGTGTGAATTTCAGACAGTGCTCCCCCGCCTTCCCCGGCCACCGCCTTTGCGATGTGTTTGTGTGTGTGCGAGTGTGCGGTCGGTCAAACCAGCTCGTGGTTTTCCAGGCGTGTGCCCTCGAGCACGAAGGTCGATGACACGCTTCTTAACTCGCGGATTAAGTCGGCGCAGTGGGACAGCCCCTTAACACTCACACGGGCAAGTAGTGATTATTACATCTCATGAGGGAAATTGAACAAATTTATATTAAAATCCTGGCACAAGGTTTATGGGCTACATGACCTCCTGCTGTGCTGTAAAATGTTCATTGTTCATGGACAGGTTGGCAGGATAACCAACAAACAATCAGTGAGGAGAGTTGAATTGTGAAAGGGAAGCTTTCCGTAATTGCTTTTAGTAATTTTCATTTGATTACTGTTGTTTTACTAATTGCAGCCTGCCATTGCCAACGCCTGCTTGTAAAGTTTCATTTGTGGAGTTTCTGCAGTACCTGCTTCCTTCTTCCACATACTACCCCAAACTGTGGAGATTTAATAACTACCTTGGTGTATCTAACAAAGAGAAACAGAGAAATAACCTTCTCTAATTCACCTTATTTCTAAACAGATCCAATAATTAAAGGGAAATTAGCTGTTCACTTTCAATTATGTTGCCTGTGGTTAATTAACCATATAACAACCATATAACCATATAACCATATAACAATTACAGCACGGAAACAGGCCCTCTCGGCCCTTCCAGTCCGTGCCGACCATTTGTTTTCCCCTAGTCCCATCTACCTGCACTCAGACCATACCCCTCCATTCCCTTCACATCCATATACCTATCCACTTTACTCTTAAATGTTAAAATCGATCCTGCCTCCACCACTTCTGCTGGAAGCTGATTCCACACAGCCACCACCCTCTGAGTAAATTAAGTTTCTTAATCTCGGAGTGGGGCATATCAATAGGTCGAAATCCCTTCTTGGCTCCCTTAAATTCAATGCTATAATTAAAGCTGATCCCAACAACTAAATAATTATTAAATTTTAGACTAGTTCCTCTTCTCCACTCATTTACTTAGCAGTAATCCTTGGCCTTTGTCTTTGCTACCTGCACATGTACAGTGGCTTGCAAAAGTATTCATACCCCTTGAACTTTTCCACATTTTGTCACGTTAAAACCACAAACGTAAATGTATTTTATTGGGATTTTATGTGACAGACCAACACAAAGTGGCGCATAATTGTGAAGTGGAAGGAAAATGATACATTGTTTTCAAATTTTTTTACAAATAAAAAACTGAAAAGTGTGGCGTGCAAAAGTATTCAGCCCCCTTTGATACCCCTAAATAAAATCCAGTGCAACCAAATGCCTTCAGAAGTCACTTAATTAGTAAATAGAGTCCACTTGTGTGTAATCTAATCTCAGTATAAATACAGCTGTTCTGTGAAGGCCTCAGAGGTTTGTTAGAGAACATTAGTGAACAAACAATGTTCCTTGGGCTTCATGGAGCCCAAGGAACACACCAGACAGGTCAGGGATAAAGTTGTGGAGATGTTTAAAGCAGGGTTAGATTATAACAAAAATATCCCAAGCTTTGAACATCTCACGGAGCACTGTTCAATCCATCATCGAAAATGGAAAGAGTATGGCACAGCTGCAAACCTATCAAGACATGGCCGTCCACCTAAACTGACAGGCCGGGCAAGGAGAGCATTGATTAGAGAAGCAGCCAAGGTAACTCTGGGGAAGCAGCCATGGTAACTCTGGGGAAGCTGCAGAGATCCACAGCTCAGGTGGGAGAATCTGTCCACAGGACAACTATTTGTCATGCACTCCACAAATCGGGCCTTTATGGAAGAGTGGCAAGAAGAAAGCCATTGTTGAAATAAAGCCATAAGAAGTTTTGTTTGCAGTTTGCACAAGCCATGTGGGGGACACAGCAAACATGTGGAGGAAGGTGCTCTGGTCTGATGAGACCAAAATTGAAGTTTTTGACCTAAATGCAAAACGCTATGTGTGACAGAAAACTAACACTGCATATCACCCTGAACACACCATCCCCACTGTGTAACATGGTGGTGGCAGCATCATGCTGTGGGGATGCTTTTCTTCAGCAGGGACAGGGAAGCTGGTCAGAGTTTATGGGAAGATGGATGGAGCCAAATACTGGGCAATCTTGGAAGAAAACCTGTTAGAGTCTGCAAAAGACGAGACTGGGGCGGAGATTCACCTTCCAGCAGGACAACGACCCTAAACATACAGCCAGAGCTACAATGGAATGGTTTAGATCAAAGCATATTTATGTGTTAGAATGGCCCAGTCAAAGTCCAGACCCAAATCCAATTGAGAATCTCTGGCAAGACTTGAAAATTGCTGTTCACACTCTCCATCCAATCTGACTGAGCTTTTTTGCAAAGAAGAATGGGCAAAAATGTCAGTCTCTAGATGTGCAAAGCTGGTAGAGACATACCCCAAAAGACTTGCAGCTGTAATTGCAGCGAAAGGTAGTTCTACAAAGTATTGACTCAGGGGGGCTGAATACTATTGCACACCACACTTTTCAGTTTTTTATTTGTGATAAAATTTGGAAACCATGTATAATTTTCCTTCCACTTCACAATTATGCACCACTTATTGTTGGTATATCACATAAAATCCCAATAAAATATATTTACGTTTGTGTTTGTAACGTGACAAAATGTGGAAAAGTTCAAGGGGTATGAATACTTTTGCAAGCCACTGTAACTGGCAAAGTGCTTTTTCAACCCCCTCTCCCCCCTCCCCTACCCTCCCTCTTCCCTCCTCCCACCCCACCCCCTCCACCCAAAAAAAAATTGTTAAGCACTGAAAAACAAGAGTTGGGATCACAAT
Organism: Okamejei kenojei; assembly: GCA_035221665.1. Lineage (NCBI taxonomy): Eukaryota > Metazoa > Chordata > Chondrichthyes > Rajiformes > Rajidae > Okamejei > Okamejei kenojei. The sequence continues at coordinate 65,189,088 of CM069141.1, read as the reverse complement.
ATGAACTAAACAGTCCTCATTTAACCCTGTGTAGAATACACACTATCATCCTAAAGGCTAAATACACAATGGCACTACTTAAATAGAAAATTGAATTCCCAATTTCATCAGTTGCTTTCTGACAGCCTAGGTGGAGATAGTTTCTCTGTCCCCACCATTTTTCTCCATCTCCTTTTCCTCAATCATCTCCTCAGGTATAGGTGAAGAATAAGCATGTTTAATTTCCGGTATTCTCAGGTTACAGTAGGCAACTCAGCGGGACAGGCAGCATCTTTGGAGAGAGGAAATGGGTGATGTTTCAGGTCAAGACCCTTCTTCAGGCCCTGACCACGGGTGAACAAAGAGGAAGATGTTGAAATTTATTACCTTCCATCACAGTGAGGAATGTGGATTCTGCTGTGATGGATGATTATGTTAAATTTTATTTTATGTGGCTGTGTGTCTTGTTGCTTTCTACTTAGTGTGGCTGTATGGTAACTCAAATATCACAGTACCTTAATTGGTACATGTGACAATAATTTTGAACTTGTAGTATGTAGCAAGGAGCCCCAGTGTTTCAGGCAGTTGGAACATGGCTCTAGGGCTCTGATGTTATGCTTTACAATGCCACTGGGGGTTCCTGATATAATACACTGACCATTGGGATAAACATTTCTAAGAGAGAATACCTGCTCCCCCAAGGCTCAAAATCAAGGTAAAATGGATTGTAATAGGATGAAAAACCTATGACTGCTCCCTGAGTGATGGACATTGAGAATGGTCCCAGAGCACTTGTAGTTTTGACCAAGAAATGTCCCTGTTCTTTAATAAATGTGGTTTTCCCACTGCTGTCATAGATGGACCCCTCTCCCACTTCTCCTCTGTGAACTAAAAACTGTAATGTACAGATTCAGTAACAGCTTCTTCCCAACAGCCATCAGGTTATTAAACACTACAACCTCAAATAAGCACTGAACTACAAATGACTATTATTATTATTATTATTATTATTATTATTATTATTATTATTATTATTATTATTATTATTATTATTATTGCACTAACATTGTTTGTTTTTTGAGTATGTGTGTACGTGTATGTGTACTTGTGAACTTTTCTTCTTTTTTTTCTCTCGTTTATCATATTGTTTACAGTGTACTATGTTTAAATATTTTACTTCCGAGTCACGTGAGTGACTACGTGAAGATCCCCGTACAGCCGTTGGTGCGATATTTTAATTGTTGGGAAGACTCGGGCTGGAGCTGAATCATCTTGTGGCTGAAGGGATCAGGGGGTATGGAGAGAAGGCAGGTACAGGATACTGAGTTGGATGATCAGCCATGATCATATTGAATGGCTGTGCAGGCTCGAAGGGCCGAATGTCCTGCTCCTGCACCTAATTTCTATGTTTCTATGTTTCTATCTGTTTCAATTGTTAAACTCACTTTTGAACAATTAGGGTTCGTCATTCATCCAGATAAATCCAAATTATCACCAGTTCAAATCATTGATTATTTGGGCTTTACCATTAATTCAAATCACATGTTAGTAACATTGCCTAGGGACAAATGGCAGCAGTTAATTGAGGATTGTGTTAATCTCCTTAGAGAACAACGACCTTCAATTAGACAAGTAGCCAGTTTAATTGGTAAATTGGTGGCTGCTTTTCCAGCTGTGCAGTATGGACCTCTGCATTATCAACAATTACAACGAGAAAAAGAACAGGCACTGAGGCCACAAGTGGGCCATTTTGATAGGCCTATGTAATTGTTGGCTGGGGCAATTTCAGACATTCAATGGTGGATCATAAATGTTTCAAAAAACTCTAGGGAGGTTTTGGTGGAACCACCTTCCATAATATTGCAGACGGATGTCAGTGTGCTGGGATGGGGTGCTACAGACATGTCTTCCAGTTGTGGAGGCAGATGGAATACTGATGAGACATCCCTTCTTCAATTAAGAGGGATCAATTATTTAGAGCTGTTGGGAACCTGGTATGCGGTTAAAGCTTATTGCTCTGCTAGGAGTGACTTGCATTTGCAGGTTCAGATTGACAACACTACAGTAGTGGCATATGTAAACCACATGGGTGGAGTCAAGTCACAGTCTTGTGATAGATCTGGAGCTGATGCATTGACCAAAATATCTGGCTTTCAGCAATATATTTACCAGATAGATTCACCACAGTAGCTGACATTAGGTCACGCCAATTCAATGATAACATAGAATGAATGTTAAATCAGGACATATTTAATCAAGTGATTGCTCAGTATGGAATGCCAGATATTGACTTGTTTGCCTCTATACTCAACCATCAGTTGCCCAGATATATTTCATGGGAACCAGATCCTGGTGCAGCAGCGGTGGATGCACGCTCGTTGCATTGGGGTGGAATGTTTGTTTCTGCATTTCTTCCATTCTGCCTCATCAGTAGATGCTTGCAAAAGATCAAGCAGGACTCCACTTCAGGAGTATTGGTAGTGCCAGATTGGCCTACACAACCATGGCTCCCTCTCGTATTGCAAATGGCTAGTCAGCCTCACATGATTATTCCCAAACATAAAAATCTTTTGGTTAATCCAGTAACTGGCGATCAACATCCTTTACATGATCGTATTGATCTGTTAATTTGCAGATTTTAAGGAGACCATACCTGGGGAGAGGACTGTCTGATCGTACTGTGGATGTTCTCACGTCAGCCTGCAGGGATAGTACTCAGAAGCAGTATATCATCTCGATAAGGAAGTGGGAGGAATTCTGTCTACAGCAGAATATCTCATATCAAACTGCAGGCATCCCAGATGTACTGGAGTTCTTGTCCATTCTTTATTTTGATCAAAAGTTAAGCTATAGTGTGATCAATACAGCCAGAAGTGCTCCATCTTCATATTTACCCATGAATTCCGAATTACATTCAGTAGGGACACATCCGTTAGTTTCTCGAATTATGAAGGGAGTTTTCAATTCTAATCCTCCTAAACCCAGGTGTGCCGGTAGTTGGCATGTGAGTGAAGCTCTTATGCTTCTTTGCCAGTGGACTCCTGTTGCAAGCCTATCTCTAGCCAAACTAACCATGAAGGTGGTCCTGCTTATGGCATTGGTATCAACCCAATGTGTGCAATCATTGCAAAAGCTACGACTAGACAGAATGCAGGTATCGGCAGATGCTATTACTGTTTATGTCTATGATTTGCTCAAACATAGTAGAATAGGCATGACAGGATGTAAGATTGTGTTTTCAGCATACCCCACAGATGCCCGCCTGTGTGTAGTATCACATTTATCTCGTTACATTGAGGCCACCAGAGCCCTACGAGGAACAGAGTCTGCATTATTTATTAGCCACAAAAAACACACACAGTAAGGTGTCGGTGCAAACATTTTCAAGGTGGCTAAAGCAGGTTCTGGGAAGTGCTGGGATTGATACTGATAAATTCAAATCTCATTCCACCAGGGCGGCATCAACTTCCGCGGCAAGGGCGATGGACGTGCCTATAGACCATATCCTTCGTGGCCGCAGGATGGTCCAGTGAGCTGACCTTCAAAAAATGTTATAAGCCGATTACAAGGCTGGGGGTGTTTGCTGATTCTGTTTTGAGTTCTGTTATAGTTTCCCCCTGAGATAGAGGGGTTGTTATTGTTTTGTTATTGTTAACAATGTCATGATTGATGCATTATTGATTATTAACAACTTTTGAGTCAATCGATGCAGTGTGAATGCCGGATTTGTGTCTACGGCATGAAATCACAGTGCTTTGAAGTCTTCACGTAGTCACTCACATGACTCCGAAGTAAAATAGTAAGATTAAATGAGAACTTACCAGTTTGAAGTTTGATCTTTATTTTATGAGGGGTTGTGATGAGGGACTACGTGCCCTCCGCTCCCAACCCTCATAAATATCATCTGATAGTTCCAGTCTTTGTTATCTTACAATTATACTTCAGTCATTATTACCTGTGATTTCACTCCGCTGCTTTGAAGATTGATGCACCAACGGCTGTACGGGCTTCTTCACGTAATCCCTCATCGTAACGCCTCATAAAATAAAGATCAAACTTCAAACTGGTAAGTTCTCATTTAAACTTACTATTCTGTTGTGCTGCAGCAAGTAAGAATGTCATTGTTCTACTGCATCTGGGACATATGACAATAAAATACTTTTTACTCTTGTCCTGATGTTATGCTCTCACTCCTCCCCCCCAGACAGAACAAAGATATTCTCCTCATTCACCCCACCCACCTTCGCATCCAACCCAAACTGGAGGAACAATAGCTCATATTTTGTTTGGGTAGCTAACAACACAATGGTATAAACGTTGAATTCTTCAATTTTAGGTAACTACAAAACCCTCTACTCTTCCTTCTTTCCCAATATACCCCCCTTTTTCTCACCACCACCCCCTCCCCTGTGCTCCACCTATTTTTACCCTCCCCCTCCCCTTCCACCTATATGTCTTTCTTAACCAGGGGTCACAGTTTAAGAATAAAGGGTAGGCCATTTAGGACTGAGATGAGGAAAAAAATTTCACCCAGAGAGTTGTGAATCTGTGGAATTCTCTGGCACGGAAGGCAGTGGAGGCCAATTCACTGGATGTTTTCAAGAGAGAGTTAAGAAGAGTCAAGAGTCAAGATTGTTTTATTGTCATCTCCCGGATGGGACAATGAAATTCTTACTTATTGCAGCACAACAGAAGATGTGAAAATGTAAACATAGTACATAATGGGGGAAGAGAAAAAAAAAGAAAACGTTGAATAAATAACATATTTTTTGGATTTAGCTCTTGGGTCTAAAGGAATCAAGGGATATGGGGAAAAAAGCAGGAATGGGGAACTGATTTTAGATGATTAGCCATGATCATATTGAATGGCGGTGCTGGCTCGAAGTGCCAAATGGCCTATTCCTGCACCAAATTTCTGTTTCCGTGTTTTTATGTTTCCTCTACATTTACAATTAACAACTCTTTAATCCTTCTCTCACACCTATTGTTTTTTTCATCTCTGACCTTTGTCCAACCATCTGCCTATCAAAAACCCCTGTTCACCTGTATCAACCTGTTACCTGCCAGGCTTTGTCCTTCCCCATCTCATTTCCAGCTTTCTTTCTCCCACCCACAACGTCTGATGAAGGGTCCCAACCAGAAATATTGCCTATCCATGTTCTCGTGAGATGCTACCTGACCCCATTGCTCCACCACTTAGTGTCTTCTATATTCTTCACTGGTATAGCCAGTCTCGGAGCATGCAAACAGGCTATTTGGCAAAATGATTCCACACTGTCCGCACTTCAGTCTGAAGAAGGGTCGGGACCCAAAATGTCTCCCTTTTCATCTATCCAGAGATGCTGCCTGTCCTACTGAGTTACTCCAGCATTTTGTGTCTATCTTCAGTGTAAACCAGCATCTGCAGTTCCTTCCTCCATACTGACCATCAAGCACACAGCCATAGCATTCCCATTTTACTTCGGAGTCACGTGAGTGACTACGTGAAGAACCCGCCTCACGCTGGCAACGGCATGACGTCAACGCTGACGGCGGAAGGAGGAGCTGCAGTAAGGAGCAGCTCCTCGCAGCGGTCGGAACGGCCCGCAGGTAAGTGCAGCTAGATCGGGGCGTTTTTTAGGTTACGCTGGGTGGCTCCAGCAAACGAAACCAAAAGTAAAATTTAGAGCCACGTTAACGTGCTGATTGAGCACTGATTATTAAAGAAAAATGGAGAAATCGGGAAAGAAGTTTTCGCGGGTAAAAAGATCTTCCCGGGGTGAAAGTAAAAATACGGGACGCGAAGTTAGTGCGGACCCGGTTCCGATACCGTTGGCCGCCGATTTACCTGATAGTGAGTTTCCAGATTCTCCAGAAATAATAACCACGGAGGAAAATGTTCCTAAAAAATGCAAAAAGAAATCTGAGAGGCCCGTGGTTTCTGATGACTCTGATACTGAAAGACCTCCAGACAATAAAACTATGTGGCTAAAAATGGAGCATATGGAGAAAGTTCTCCAAACAATTATGAGACAAGGGTCACAGTACCCAGATGAATCCCAAAAAATCCCTGAGGGGTTTGAATATGAGGAATATGGCTGTGGGCCAAGTTGGGAATATGATACTCCGGACCCAGGATTTGGGCTGGAAGAAGTCTCATGGGGTGATATCCCAATTGATTTAGGGCTGCAGAAGGCAGACCCTGCTGGTGGTTATATGGCTTTTGAAAGCACACCACAAAGTAAAAAGAAAAGGCCTAATGTGCCTGGGATAGCACAAGATTTTGCTATACCTGAAGGAAGTGGTGAGGCTATGGAAGAAAACCTATCTGCCAACATAAATTATATGGTATCTCACCAACTTCACAATTCTGTGATGAATGAAACATCAGAATTATATAAAGCTCCAAGAAATTGTGCCTCATTGGAAGTGCCTACGGTGAATCCGATGATATGGACGTCTATGACTCCAAGTATGAGAGCCCAAGAAGTGAAGTTTCAAAAGGTGCTCAAATTAATTTCTGCTGCCATTACGGCCTATGGCAGGCAAATGGAGAATATGGAAATGGAAAAGATTCAAAAGGATACTTTGGGCTTATTGTGTAATTCGTTCTATGAAATTAATTGTATGAGGAAAATGGCGATTCGGCCCATATTTCACCCTAGGTTTGCAAGCCTGTGTCAAGAAAGTGGTGTTCAAGCTCCTGGGTATTTGTTTGGAGAAAATCTGCCGAAACAGCTGAAAGAGTTGGATGAAGAAGCTAAATATTTTAGCAATGTTAAACCATTTGTCTTTGGACAAAGAAGGGTTTTTTCGACCCGAAGGGGTTTCGATTTTCATTATAGAGGCAGAAATTTGTCACGAAAATACTATCGTGCTGTGCAGGCGAGTGCTTCCCTGTATTCGGGAAGAAGGAGACCACCACGCTCATACGGAGAGGTATTAAAGACTTATATCCTTAAAGAAACTGTGGATGACTCTCCAGTTGGAGGGAGATTGCAAAATTTTATAATGCCTGGCTTAACATTACTTCTGATCGATATGTATTACAAGCAGTTTCGGGAGCCGTTATTATTTTTAAAGAAGGGGTTAATCTTCCTGTACAGAATAAACCTGCTTATGCTTATGTGTTTTCTGCAGAGGAAAGAATGGAGATTAATGTGGAAATTGACAAATTATCTGGAAAAGGCGTAATTGAAAAGACATGAACATAAGCATCAATTTGTCTCTAATATATTTCGAAGAGATAAAAAAGATGGTGGTTGCAGAATTATTCTGGACCTTACAGATCTAAATAAGTTTGTAGAATACAAACATTTTAAGATGGAGACATTCAGTACTGCAAAATATCTTATCTCAGCAGGGTGTTATATGGCTAAGATTGATTTGAAGGATGCCTATTATTCTGTAGCAATTCATCAATTCTTCAGGAGGTACTTAAAATTTAATTGGCTGGGACAATTATGGCAGTTTAAAGCTTTACCAAATGGATTGAGTTCGGCTCCTAGACTCTTTACAAAACTGTTGAAACCAGTTTTAGCCCAATTAAGAGCACAGAAACACATTGTTATGGCTTATCTGGATGATATTCTGATCATTTATGATACTCAAGAGTCAGCTGAGCACTCAGTTTCAGTTACTAAAGCTTTGTTTGAAAAGCTAGGGTTCTTGATTCATCCAATTAAGTCCCAGCTGCAGCCAGCACAAACAATTAACTTTTTGGGGTTTGTAATTAACTCAGTGACTATGTTAGTTACTTTGCCAACAGAGAAGGCCAATGACATTTTGATGACTTGTAATTACCTCATTCACAAACCTTATCCCTCCATCCGAGAAGTGGCGAAAACCATTGGTAAACTGGTAGCAGCATTTCCGGCAGTGGAATTTGGTCCATTACATTATCAAAATCTTCAAAGGGACAAAATAAGGGCTCTTAAAGAGAAGGCAGGTCACTTTGACAGGCCTATGCAATTAACAAAAGAAGCCGTGTTGGAATTACAATGGTGGGTTGAAAATGTCCCACAAGCTGCTAAGAATATCATGATTGAACAGCCTGAAATGGTTTTACAAACGGATGCTAGTGCTCTCGGATTGGGGGGCTACAGATTCGTCCTCCAGTTGTGGAGGTAGATGGAAAGCTCAAGAAGAAGCGTTTCTTCAAGCTTATGGTATTAACTATTTGGAGTTATTGGGTGCTTTTTATGGACTTAAAGCATATTGTTGTGCTAAACAAGGTCTACATGTGTTAATACAGTTAGACAATAAAACGGCTGTTGCATACATTAATCACATGGGGGGAGTTAGATCAGTATCATGTGATTGTCTGGTCAATGAGATATGGCAATGGTGTATTGGTCGCCAAATATGGATTTCAGCAAGCTACATTCCAGGTAAGGACAATGTGGTAGCAGATGAAAGGTCCAGGATTTTTAAAGATAATACGGAATGGATGCTTAAGCCAGCAATATTTAAGAATATTGTGAACCGATTTGGGTTGCCAGAAATTGATTTGTTTGCATCTAGGCTTAATCATCAATTGCCTACTTATGTGTCTTGGGAACACGATCCAGATGCAGTAGCAGTAGATGCTTTTTCATTACACTGGGGAAAGATGTTCTTTTATGCTTTTCCACCATTTGCTTTGATTCAGAGATGCCTGAAGAAGATAGAACAAGATTCTGCTTCTGGATTGTTGGTAGTTCCAAATTGGCCAACTCAACCTTGGTTCCCAGTAATGCTGAATATGATTAAAGAACCATATATGTCGATTCCTAACTGTAGTGTTATCTTGACTAATCCGGTAACTAAAGAAATTTACCCATTGTATGCATATATGAATTTATTAATCTGCAGGTTTTGACCAGACCACTACAGGAGCTGGGATTGTCGGACAAAACTATGGAAGTTATAGTCGCATCATGGCGAGATAGCACACAAAAGCAATATATGACACATATTAAGAAATGGGAAGACTTTTGCACACAGTCAAATATTTCTTATGATACTGTAAATATTGCAAATGTTTTGGAATTCCTTGCCAATTTGCATTTTGAGCAACATTTAAGTTACAGTGCCATTAACACTGCACGCAGTGCCTTGTCGTCCTATTTAGGACATGACTGATCAGAGATCAATTGGGTCGCATCCATTAATATCTAGATTCATGAAAGGAATCTTTAATATTAATCCACCCAAACCAAGATACACAGAGATTTGGGATGTGAGCATTGTACTTACGCTACTTAGACAATGGACTCCAATTGAAGGGTTGACATTGGAAAGATTGACATTGAAATTAATTATGTTAATGTCACTGGTCTCAGCTCAAAGAGTGCAAACTTTACAAATGTTGCGTTTAGACTGTATGCATGTGACTACAGATAATGTTGTGTTCTATGTTTACGATCTGATCAAACAAAGCAGACCAGGGAGATCTGGAACAAAGGTAACCTTTCAAGCTTATCATATTGATCCTACTTTGTGTGTGGTTAAACATTTGAACCAATATATTAAAGTTACTGACACCCTTCGAAGAAATGAAAAAACGTTAATGGTTACGCACAAAAAACCACACACAAAAGCTTCAGTTCAAACTATCTCAAAATGGTTGAAACAGGTGTTGGTTTTAGCGGGAGTAGACACTGATGTGTTCAAATCTCACTCCACCAGGGCGGCAGCTACGTCCGCGGCGAAGGGGCGGGACGTACCTCTCGAGCATATTTTAAAAGTCGCAGGGTGGAGTAAAGAAGAAAACTTTTTCAAAGTTCTACAATAAACCTGTTCACACTATGACAAGGTTTGGACACGCGGTGTTGGGAGCACTATAATCACCTGCTTTGTTTACTATTCATTGCTATAATCAGTTGTGTAGTCACTTCTATCTTTTATCGCTTGTAATCATTTCCCTCAGATATAAGGAGGGTTATTATATGGTCTTTAAACCATTAAAAAAGTTAATTGTGAAATGATCTAACATTAGTCTGGTTTCTCATGTATGTGTTTACTTAGCCGGACTGTCGTACGGATTAATTCTACGACATAAAAAACACAGAAAGCTTTAAAATCTTCACGTAGTCACTCACGTGACTCCGAAGTAAAATAGTAAGATTAAACGAGAACTTACCAGTTCGAAGTTTGATCGTTATTTTATGAGGAGTTACGATGAGGGATTACGTGAAGAACCCGCCTCACGCTGGCAACGGCATACTTCAAAGCAGCGGCATGAAAAACACAGAACACCAAAAGCCGGAGTAACATAGTAAGGCTTCATAAAAAGACTTAGAACTACCATTTGATCATTTATTTTATGAGGGCGGGAGTGGAGGGCACGTAATCCCTCATCGTAACTCCTCATAAAATAACGATCAAACTTCGAACTGGTAAGTTCTCGTTTAATCTTACTATTCTATTCATCTCACATTCCCATTGATTCCCCTAAGAGTCGACCACTCACCCACGTAGTCCGGCAATTGACAGTGGTCAACAAATCTAACACCGAGTATATCTTGAGATGTGAGACCAAAGTGGAGCATTCGCAAGAAACCCACGCAACTTGCAAATTATACCCAGACAGTACCTGGGGTCAGGATTGAACCCTGGGTCATTGGAGCATGATGCCTTATGATCAGAATGAATGAATTAATACGTTATTGTCACATGTGACAAGTCACAGTGAAATTCTTTGCTTGCATACACAAAGTATGCAAATAGTCGCTCATAAAGGGCGCTTACCAAATTACGAAGTATCCGCGCCACGCCCCCCCTCCAAATCCCTCACGGTGGTCCCGCCGTGCCGGGTCCTCCATTGATCATTGTTCTTCCCCTTCCCTCAAGGTGGTTCCCCCCAGACAGTGGTCCCCCCACACAGCTGTCCCCCACACAATGGTCCCCCCACGTCGGGTCCTCCATTGTTCCTTCCCTGTGTCCTTCCTGATCTTGTGTGGTGACCTCAAGCCAAAGAGAGTGCATTTGCTGGATCCTTGCACGGTTGGAAAGCCTCCAGCCTTTGAGGATTGCCAGACACGCTGCGCACGTTGCTGTGGCAGGAGGAGAAGGGTTTAACTTCTTGTCTCCTTGAGTAGAGAAGCTACAAAATGCGGACGTTTGGACCAGATTGGGAAATGATGTCCACAGCCTCTGGCTGCCAAGAGTGGTGGCATGGAAATTAGCAACGACTGAGACCTCTACTGTAACTCGATGTAGGCCTCCTCTCCATCAGCATCTGTGGTCGCACCAGGTGTGTGAGCACCTCTGTAAAGAAGCACAATCCCCTTGTATGTCGATCCTCATGTGTCAATTCAGCAAGCTTTATACACAGGACCTTCTTCATACATTCTTGCTACCCTAGTTGGACTTGCTTTATGGATGCTCTCCTTCTGCTCCGAGTTCCACCATCAAAAGTGTTCAAAAGCAAGGGATACGGGCCAAATATAACATGTAACGTTTGTTAGAAGATGTTGTGAAGATTTCCCAAACTGCAACATTGTGCAAATATCAAAGACTAGCAAAAGGTAGAGAAACTCCTCTGGCAGCCGAGACATGCCATTTAATTGCCGATTCCTTTTATTCGCAGATGGAAGGTGGGACAGTCAGATAAAGTGGGGTTGTTGCTTCTTCATGATGCTGAATACTGATTCTTTATCTGCACAACCTATCCTCGATGGGGGATTGGGCCGCTGGAGGTCTTGCTGGAGGCTCGTCCACCGCTCCAAGTGGACGAGCGCATGGACCACACGCGGCCTACAGCGGTGGAGGACACCAACGGCTGCACTTGGCCAGGCCCACCCTGCAATGCCACCAGAACAATGGGCCTTCATGGTCAGGCCAAGAACCTTGTGCTTGCAACAACTGGACCTGGAAAATGGCGCCAAACTGATGACTCTCTGTACTGTCTCAGTGCACTACTGCTATACACTTGTACTGTATCTGAGATGCTTATCTAAGATCTATCTAAGTGCTTCTGTGTAGTGATACTGTACGGAACTATATACAAAAATGAATTTCACTATACCTCGGAACACGTGACAAATAAAGTACCATACCAAGTACCACCCTACCAGATTACATCACATTAGCTCCATCATTGGGGTTAAATTTAGCCACTGCCATAAAATAGAAAGATTATATGAGAACTTACCAGTTTGAAGTTTGATCTTTATTTTATGAGGAGTTGCGATGAGGGACTACGTGAAGAACCCCGTACAGCCGTTGGTGCGTCAATCTTCAAAGCAGCGGAGTGAAATCACAGGTAATAATGACTGAAGTATAATGGTAAGATAACAAAGACTAGAACTACCAGATGAGATCTATGAGGGTTGGGAGCGGAGGGCACGTAGTCCCTCATCGCAACTCCTCATAAAATAAAGATCAAACAACAAACTGGTAAGTTCTTGTTTAATTTTACTATTTTACTTCTGAGTCGCATGAATGACTATGTGAAGACTTCAAAGCACTGTGATTTCATGCTGCAGACCCAAATCCGGCGTTCACACTGCATCGATTGACTCGAAAGTCGTTAACAATCAATAATGCATCAATTATAACATTTGTTAAATGAATAACAGTTTATTTACAAATGAAACCATAACAAACCCCTCTAGCTCAGGGGGAAACTATAACATAACTCAAAACAGAATCAGCAAACACCCCCAGCCTTGAAATCGGCTTGTGATAAAACTTTTGAAAGGTCAGCTCACTGGACCATCCTGCGGCCGTGAGGATATGGTCTATAGGCACGTCCATCGCCCTTGCCGCGGAAGTTGATGCTGCCCTGGTGGAATGAGATTTGAATTTATCAGTATCAATCCCAGCACTTCCCAGAACCTGCTTTAGCCACCTTGAGATTGTTTGCACCGACACCTTACTGCATGTTTTTTTGTGGCTAATAAATAATGTAGACTCTGTTCCTCGTAGGGCTCTGGTGGCCTCAATGTAGCAAGATAAATGTGAAACTACACACAGGCGAGCATCTGTGGGGTATGCTGAAAACACAATCTTACATCCTGTCATGCCTATTCTACTATGTTTAAGCAAGTCTACTATGCTACTATGTTAAGCAAATCGCCTATTCTACTATGTTAAGCAAATGACGGATGTGTCCCAACTGAATGTAACTATGAATTCATGAGTAAATAAGAAGACCAAGCACTTCTGGCTGTATTGATCGCACTATAGCTTAATTTTGGATCAAAATAAAGAGTGGGCAAGAACTCCAAATATGTCTGTGATCCCTGCAGTTTGATATGAAATATTCTGCTGTAGACAGAATTCCTCCCACTTTCTTATCGAGGTGATGTACTGCTTCTGGGTGCTGTCCCTGCAGGCCGACGTGAGAATATCCACAGTACGATCAGACAGTCCTCTCCCCAGGTATGGCCTCCTTAAAATATGCAAATTAACAGATCAATATGATCATGTAAAGGATGTTGATCCCCAGTAACTGGATTTACCAGTAGCTTTTTATGCTTGGGAATAATCATGTGAGGCTGACTAGCCGCTCGTAATACGAGAGGAAACCATGGTTGTGTAGGCCAATCCGGCACTACCAATACTCCTGAAGCGGAGTCCTGCTTGATCTTTTGCAAGCATCTACTGATGAGACAGAATGGAGGAAATGCATAAACAAACATTCCACCCCAATGCAGCGAGAAAGCATCCACCGCTGCTGCACCAGGTTCTGGTTCCCATGAAACACATCTGGGCAACTGATGGTTTAGTGTAGATGCAAACAAGTCAATATCTGGCATTCCATACTGAGCAATCACTTGATTAAATATGTCCTGATTTAACATCTATTCTATGTTATTATTGAAATCGCCTGACCTAGTGTCAGCTACAGTTTTGAATCTACCTGGCAAATATATTGCTGAAAGCCAGATATTTTGGTCAATGCACCAGCTCCAGATCTGATTATCCAGTCTATCACAAGACTGTGACTTGACTCCACCCATGTGGTTTACATATGCCACTGCTGTGGTGTTGTCAATCTGAACCTACACATGCAAGTCCCACATGGTAGAACGATAAGATTTAAGCCCATACCAGGTTCCCAACAACTCTAAATAATTGATCCTTCTTAATTGAAGAAGGGATGACTCATCATTATTCCATCTGCCTCCACAACTGGAAGACATATCTGTTGCACCCCAAACCAGCGCACTTACATCAGTCTGTAATATTATGGAATGTGGTTCCACCAAAACCTTCCTAGAACTTTTTGAAACATTTACAATCCACCATTGAATGTCAGAAATTGCCCCAGCTGACAATTACATAGGCCTGTCAAAATGGCCCACTTGTGTTCTCAGTGCCTGTTCTTTTGCTCGTTGTAATTGTTGATAATGCAGAGGACCATACTGCACAGCTGGAAAAGCAGCCACCAATTTACCAATTAAACTGGCTACTTGTCCAATTGAAGGCCGTTGTTATCTAAGGAGATTAACACAATCCTCAATTAACTGTTGCAATTTGTCCCTAGGCAAAGTTACCAACATGTGATTTGAATTAATGGTAAATCCCAAATAATCATTGATTTGAACTGGTGATGATTTGGATTTATCTGGATGAATGACGAACCCTAATTGTTCAAAAGTGAATTTAACAATTGAAACAGATGACTCAGCTTCAGCATGAGTCTTCCCAACAATTAACATATCATCTAGATAGGTCATTACCACATGCCCTGAGCTCTGAGTAATGCTAGAACAGTTTTTAACAATTTAGTAAATAATCTAGGATCTGAAGTTAATCCATTAGGCAGTGCTTTGAATTGCCACAACTGAGTCATCCAGATAAATTTCAAATTATTCCTATCATCAACATGAATAGACACTGAATAATATGCATCCTTTAAATCAATGCTTGCCATAAAACATCCTTTGGAAACAAGATGTTTGGCCGTGGAAAAAGTTTCCATTTTGAAATGCCTATAGCAAACAAATGTGTTCAAACATGTCGGATAATTCTACATCCTCCAGTCTTTTTAGACCTTGGAAAAATACTTGCCACAAACTGACGACTTTGACAAACTGACTTCTCAATCACCCCTTTCTTGTGTAATGTATAAATTTCTGCTTGTATGAGCACATTTTCTTCTTCTGAAAATATAAGTTTCCGACTTGGAACATGTTGATTAGGTGGACTCTCATTAGAGTAAAATTCAATTTTTACCCCTTCAATACTGTTAAGTATAAATGAATCTGATGTTAACTCCTACCATTGTTTGAGAAGCAAATGTAATCTTCCCCCAATTTGAACATCAATGTTACTTAATTCATTCTCTTTAAGAGGCATTTTTCTCACCTGCATGCATCCTTGCAGAGCTTGTTGGCCCCGGCCCCTTGTAGGAAAAGACATCCTTCCCTTCACACCAGTGGCAGCCTGCCAGTTCTGATATTGCAGACCTGAATGCCTGGTTCCTTTCCCTGCGTCAGGGAAAACAGGTACCCCGCCGGTAAGGAAAAATCCTCTTCCGCTGTTTGACGCCTGGCTTACTGAGGCCAATAGTTTTTGCATCCTCATGGCATTCTTTAACTCGCTTAGCAAGATCTACTCCAAATAACAGATTGGGTGGTTGTACGCTAGGCGGCTCGCACAAAGCCGCCAGATTGGAAAACTTCATTTCCTGAGCCCTGTCTGACACCCCCAACTGTATCCAAATCTGATGCTTGACCTTCGGCACCTTAAGTAAGCCACAATTTATAGGGGCTTCATATTTTTTAGCCGCCTCATCCATGGCCAATTCCTGTAGTTGGTGAGGGAGCATATACTGTATTGCTGAAGCCAACTCTTCCCCAATCGGCTCTCCTGCCTCTCTAGGCACTGCAAACTTTTCTGCAATGTTAGGGATAATTTCCAGCTGTACTCCATTATTGTGCTCTCCCACCGCTGATTCGGTGTCAGCAAACTGCACCGTTTGAATTTCCTCCTCATAGGCAGGATATTCTTGCAGCCCTGTTAAAGGTGCTGCGAGCACAGGCTCTCCACTAGCCTGGTGTGGGCACCACTCCTCCTCACGGAGTTAGTCCCTGTCGAGCATTCTTTGCAATAGAATCTCGACTTGGGAGAGCCGTGAGCAAACGGTCTCTCCGATAGAGGCTACAGCCTCCAGGCCCGACTCTGGGTCCACGGGCCTAACTGACTTCCCAGTTGCCTTACGCCCTACTGGCATGGCTACACTGGTCACAGGCAGTGGGTCCGGTGTCGCTAGCTCTATAGTTGGTGTCGGACTAGGTGTGCTAGACGGGCCTCCACTCACAATACTCTCTTGGTCATCGACCTTTTTCGCTCCGGAGCACCTCGCCGCCACCTTTTTCACCTTCTGCAACATCACTAACGGAGCAATGCCAACCGCTGTTACAGAAAATAAATCACTGAAAAAAGTTTAAAACTTACTTTCCGTTTTAAACTTACCACTTGGTGGAGCTCTGCTGCTCCAACCGGCCGACTACACCAAAGCGTCTGACGTAATGATGCACCAACGGCTGTACGGGGTTCTTCACGTAGTCACTCACGTGACTCCGAAGTAAAATAGACATAGGATGTCGACAGTTGCCACAATTTGCCTCCTTCTGGCATGGTTGAAATGTGCATGTCCTACTATCCTTCTGAATGAACTGAGTTATGCTCGGAAACATATGTGCATCTCCGGGAATCTCACCTAGAAATGAAATCAAATATAGTTGCCAAACAGACCGTCTTGCGGATTAAATTGGGCACAGGCATTTACAACAAGATAAACAATGGGACTTCAATGTTAAGATAAACAATGTTTCATTGCCAACATGAAAAGCAAAAGTTTCCCTTTAGACTAGCAAATATGAACTCCATTACCTAGTTTAAGGTCCACATGGCAACACTAGGAACAGACTGTTGGAACACTATATATATTGCCCATATTAATGGAAAGAAAAGCACTATCGCAGTTCTCAGTTTCTCAACTCTGATTTGCAGGTAAGTAGCAGTGATCTTACCTCATTCCTTCCATTCCTGGTCCTACCCCCAACCATCCTAGGATTGTCTCACTTGGCCATTCTCTCCCCATCCTTTAAGCCAACAATCATCCATCTTCCGTACTAGAAGCATCATTCCCCATTACAGCTCAGTAACCAAAGCCAACTATTGACTTTTCTTTTCACCATCTTCTGCCTAGCCCACCATGGACATTCAGTTTCAATCTGCCTTCCCTATTCACCTGGTTTGATTTCTTGACTTCCCCAGATTCCATCCCTACTGTATTCCACAGCCGTCAGTGGAGGCATTGTCAATTTCCAAGTCCATGCCCAGCTTTGAACCTCTCCAAGACATGACAAGAAGGCAATTATTTTCAATGCTATAATGACATTTATCATGTTTGTGACAAGGGTAATCATTCTTCCTCAGGTACATAGTCAATTGAAAATGGCATCCCAGGTAGATAGGGTGGTCAAAAAGGCTTTTGGTACATTGGCCTTCATCAGTCAGAGTATAGTAATTGGGAGGTCATGTTGCAGTTGAATAGATGTTGGTGAAGCTGCATTTAGAGTATTGTGGTCAGTTTTGGTCACCATGTTTTTTGGAGAGATGTTATCAAGATGGAAAGAGTGTAGAGCAGATTTACGAGGATGTTGCCAGGACTCGAGGAACTGCGCTATAGAGAGAGGATGAGCTCTTGATTCTTTGGAGAGCAGGAGGATGAGGAGTGTTCAAAATAATGAGATGAACAGATCGGGTAAACTCAGAGAGTCTCTTGCCCTGAGAACATAGGAATAAGGTGAGCAGGCAAAGATTTATTAGAGCTAAGGTGTATCTTTTTCACACAATTGTGGTGGGTGTATAGAATGTGCTGCCGGAGAAGGTCATTGAGGCAATGGTACTATCGCAACATTTAAGAAATTTGGACAGGTACATGGATAGGACAGGTTTAGAGGCATATAGGCAAAACGCTAGTGCATATGGAACATATTGGCCTGAGTGGGCAGGTTGGACAGAAGGGCCTGTTTCCATGCTGTAAGACTCTACTACTCTATGACTAATGCCTTTAGGAACCAATGGCATTATTTTGTTTCCAGCATTGGGGCAAGAATATATTCCTACTTCCTTATGGCATCGAAGAAGGCCATTTGGCCCATCCTCTATGTGCCGCTCAGAGTGATTATTTGTCTTCACTTATCTCCGTGTGATGTATTCTCATTCCCATGCCATTCACTCTGATTACTCTGAGTTCCTCACCACTCACCTGCACTCAGGGATAATTCATCGTAACCACATAACCCAACAACCCGCATGGTTTAGTAATGTGGGAGGACACCGGAGCTCCTGGGCTGATGTGGTCACAAGGAGATTGGCACGTGCCAATTCTAAGCAGACAGCACAGGAGGTCAGGATCGAACCTGGGCCACTGGAGCTGAAGCAAATACACTACCTACAACTCCATTGTACCGTTCCAGCACCACTGTGCTATACTCTGATTTGCCGGATTCTGTCTCTGGCTACTTTTATCTCACTTACATCTCTGTAAAGCCTCCAATTGCACATGCAGTGAGTACATGGAAAGAACAGGTTTGGAGGGATGTGAGCCAAATATGAGCAAGCGGGACTCATGTAACAGGGACTTTGTTGGCCGGTGTGGGGAAGTTGTGCCGAAGGGCCTGTTTCCATGCTGTATCACTCTATGACAGTAATTTAAAACACACGAGGAACATTCAGTGCTCTGGCCCTGGACTGCTACGAGTAATCTTCTGCAAATTTCATGTGTTCATTATAGGTCCAACCTTGATCATCATGCTTTCTCAAAGATTAATAAGCTGCATTAGTTTACGAAGCCCAGTGATTATTAGAGAGAGGGAAATTAAGGGTGATGGAAAGTTCCATCACTGTGAGCCCTGGTAAAGGAGGAGATATGGAGCGGAGATTAGAAATCAGTTCAAAAGTGAGCTGTACTTTCTCAGCTTGAAAAAAAACCCTGAGAGGAAGAGTGACCAAATAAATCAAGACGGACAAGGATGGTTTTGAGGAAGAAAGATTAAAATATTTGATGCAAAAGGCAATTCCTGGTGGACCAATAAACCAAATTCATACAAGCCATATATTAGAAAGTTCTCAGAATCTTCTGTAACATTGTCAATTAAGGAAGAGGAGATTATGTTTTCAAAATGTTGATGCATATAACTGGGTGTCACTTTTAAGCTTGGATATGCGTGCCCCTTCCTTTGTATGAAACTCAGAAATACCCCTAAGTACATAATTACCATTACAGCAATAGAAAAAGAAAGTATTCCAATATAATGAAACTAATGGTCAGGTAATTTGGTTCCACTTTGAACTAGTATTAACACTGAAGGCACATTGCACGTTATGAGAGTGTGTGACTGTTCCTTGATTAA
Organism: Okamejei kenojei; assembly: GCA_035221665.1. NCBI lineage: Eukaryota > Metazoa > Chordata > Chondrichthyes > Rajiformes > Rajidae > Okamejei > Okamejei kenojei. The sequence continues at coordinate 65,169,769 of CM069141.1, read as the reverse complement.
GGTGTAAACAAATACAAGATCCAGTATTATATGAAACTGGATCAGGCTTTTATTGTTATTAATGTTAAAGACTTTGAAGAGTTGATCTAAAATTGCCATTCATTAGCAGAGTAATTTGTGAGATTTATTTACAAGCTGCCGTAAAGGTAATTATGTTTACAAAGAGTTTGATTTAACTTTGGATCTCAGCCTGGAGAATCTAACTGATATCTAGCAGGTTCCTCTTCAGTTGCTCTCTCAAGCAAAGCAAGCAAGATTAGTAAGATTAAATGAGAACTTACCAGTTTGAAGTTTGATCTTTACTTTATGAGGAGTTACGGTGAGCGATTACGTGAAGAAGGCCGTCAGCATGCATGCGCGTCAATCTTCAAAGCAGTGGTGTGAAATCACAGATAACAGTTGTTGACCTGAATATAGTAGGATTGGAGAGAACTTGAGAACTACCAGATAACCTTTATGATACGAGGGTTGGGAGCGGTGGGCACATAATCGCCCATCGTAACTCCTCATAAAATAAAGATCAAACTTCAAACAGGTAAGTTCTCGTTTAATCTTACTATTTCACTTCGGAGTCACATGAGTGACTACGTGAAGACTTTGAAGCTCTGTGATTTTATGCCGGATACGAGTCCAGGAGTCACACACTGCATCAATTGACCATGGACGAGTGAAAAAGATTAATGCATTCAGCCATGACATAGTTTGTTAAAAATGCTGATGCTTTAATCATCAAAGGAGAATAGTGACCCCTCCCATCCTGGGAAAACTATGAAACAAACCATAAATGGAATTTGGCAAATACCCCCGGTCTGGCAATGGCTTATTATAAAATGTTGGAAAGTTTGCTCGTTTGACCATCCTGCAGCCGCTAGGGTGTGGTCCAGTGGAACGTACATGACCCTTGTTGCTAATGTAGTAACAGCCCTAGTGGAGTGAGATCGAAAATATATTATCTACTTCTGCATAAGCCAAAAACCTGTTTGACCACCTAGAGATGGTCTGGATAGATACCTTTTATGAGGTTTTTAGTAACTAACAAACATTGCTAGTGCAGATCCTCTAAGGCTCTTGGTGACCTTGACGTATTGTTGTAAATGAGTGACTACAGACAACCAAAGGTCCATGGGGTACGCCATGAGAAATAGTTTGGGACCTGACACCCCTGGTCTGCTCTGCTTAACTACATCATAAACACAAAATATTATATTATTAGCAGATGTAACCATCCTGTCCAGTCGCAATATATGTAGTGGCTGGACCAGTTGCGCTGAGACTAGCGCCATGAGCATAACCACTTTGTAAGTGAGTTTGACCAGGGATAGAGATGTAGCTGGGCCCTACTGGCGAAACAGTTTAAGAACAATGCTAACATCCCATATCTCCGAATAACGGGGCCTGGGAGAATTATGTTAAAGATATCCTTATAAATCTGGATATCAGAGAGTGAGACCCGACAGAGTGGGTCCCGATCGCTGCAGCAACTATGATGAGAAAGCACGTTGGCACAGTTAATGGTGCCAATTTAATTAATTGTCAAAGACCCATCTGAAAATGAACTCAGAGAGTTAGTTATCCATGCCGTATTATATGGACCATTGCCATTAAAAACAAAACACTTCTCATCTCCTGATGAGGAAAAAAATGTGCTGCTTTTTCGGTGCTATCCCTGCACTCTGCAGTGAGCACGTACATAGATCGGTCTGGCAACCCATGCCGCCAAATGGTCTTCTCAGAGACTCCAAGTGTATAATTGATTTTATCATGCAGAGGATGGTTTCCTCAGTCATGGAGTGAACCATCAAATTGTTGTGTTTAGTATAACCATATAAGGTCCTATAATCATTCCAAACATTTAGCAGGAACCATGGCTGCATAAGCCAGTCAGGCAGTACGAAATGCCTGAGGCGAGATCTCGCTGGATTTTGTGCAAGACCTGACTGATGATGCAAAATGGAGGAAAGACATAAAGAACATTCCTCCTCAGTGTAGCGAGAATACATCTATTGCCACTGTGCCACATATTTTTGCAATGCTGATAGGGGTTGGATGCAAACATATTGATACTCAGTGTTCCATCGAACCACAATGTCATTAAATACATTGTGATACAACATCCATACTGTGTTGTCATAGATTTTTACATGATGATACACCAGCGTCAAATGCCCCCACCATAGTGTATCAACTTGGAGTTGAGCATGCAAAGCCCATCCGCCTCCGTAACTAGAGATGGTATTCATAATTTTTCATCTTTGAGTACTAGTATTAGTTTGTAATATAACTGAAGAGTTACTGAGCAAAAGTACAGGATCAATGTAGAATAGATTTCATCCACCATTGTGACTTTGATAGCTTCAGCTGGTAATAGGATAGGTCTTTTAGTAACGACCTACATGGCACTGAAGAGGTTACTCCTTTGTACGTTATAAGTTCTGATAATGTAAAGGTCCAAATGCACAGCTGAAAACACAGCCACTTTATTGCCAATACTCTTGAAGAATAGAGGCTGCTTCATAACAACAAGGTTGTTACAGGCTTCTACAAGTGTTTCCAACTCGTAAATGGTCCACATACCCCATGTTTCGGAAAGAACCAGACCCACCTACCTTCATGGTTGCCGGTGGTCTTATGGTAAGCCCAAATGCCCCTGATGCGGGTTCTATTTCTGTCCTTGATTGGAGAGTAGGACTGGGTAGCGTACGTGGATTCCATATTTTCCTGAGACCGGCTTGGGCCTTGGCCTAAAAGCCCTCTGCCCAGCTTGCTGGCTGCCACCAGCTTCAGTGAACCGCTTACTGCCGATGGAGGTGTGGGGTGTATTGTCGCCAAAACGATGAGGCTGTACTTGTAGTTCGACAGCTTTAGCTCCCTCATGCAGGTCTCACCTGTTGAATAGGTTTACCTGAATAGCAGATACGGCGGCTGGTTTCCTGGGGTACCATGCCCCTCCAACGTCACCCGTGATAGCGCTGTTCACTGCCGGCACTTTCAGGAACTCCAGTATGTGCCACGGAGTTTGGAGTCTGTTACACACTGACCCCGACTGCTCCCCTGCTCAGAGAGGGAGACAGTGTGCAGCCCTGTACACAGGTGCTGTTGCCGCAGGCCCCCAGGAGACCTGCGCTGATGTGGCCCCTCCACGGACCATATCCTTCGTACCTTGTGCTATGCTCCCGGCAATACCTCCGAAATCCGAGTCAGACAGAACTGACCCCGACTGCTCCCCTCCACAGAGAGGGTGACAGTGTGCAGCCCTGTATACAGGTGCTGTTGCTTCGGGCCCCAGAGACCTGCGGTGATATAACTCCCTCCTTGGAGCATACCATTGTGGAGCACCTCCCTTTAGGTGCTCCCTGTGGGTTTGACATCCAAAGAATGTTACCCATTGAAAGAGGGGATCCTCTCCATCAGGAATCCTCCTGGCCTGACTCGTTTGAGTCAACGGTCCATACGGACTTTCTCCGTGGCTGCCCTCCAAGCGGGTTTGCCAAGGTGCTGCAGGCAGCAGTCTGAAGCCACTGGCTCCACCGCCAGCGACTCTGAAGGCGAATTTGACCGCCGCCGCTACCCACACTTCCGCGGTCTCCATAGCCGGTTTCCTGCGCTCCGTGACCGGGATTCCCCGAGGTCGTGACCGGGATTCCCCATGGTCCGTGACTGGGACGCGGTCCATAAAGGTTTCCCCGCAGCCCGTCCCGACTTCGCCCCGAAATCCACCATGAAACTCTGTAAGAAGAGATTACTGTGATAGAAACACCTTCAGGTTTAAACTTACCGCTGACAGGAGCAGTGCGCCTGCCAGCCAGCGTTGCACCATGTGTCAGACGTAATGACGTGCATGCGTGCTGACGGCCTTCTTCACGTAGTCACTCACGTGACTCCGAAGTGAAAAGACCGATATGCATTCATACTGCACTCTTCAAAACCCTTGACCAAACTCCAGTGGCTAATGGGTCAATGTAGGTCGATCTGATTTTAGATCAGGAGTGTAATGACCAGATAATAATCCATGTTACAGTGTTGATTGAGGAATAAATTGTGCTGGAAAATCATCAGAACTACTTCACAACAGTTACAGATTCTTTTGCATCAATTAGCCAGTGCATCGATGCATCCCAGTCACTACCCCAGAGGGTGCAACATTAGGGGCGGTACTGTGGCGCAGCGGTAGAGTTGCTGCTTGACATCACCAGAGACCCAGGTTCGATCCTGACTATGGGTGTGGTCTGCATGAAGTTTGTACATTCTCTCCGTGACCGCGTGGGTTTTCCTGCATTAACAAAACAGTTATCGTCCATCTGTGTTAGAAACATTATGAGGTGGAAGATTGCAACCTTCACGTGGTCTGCCCTGTTTCGACGAATGCAATCAGCCAGGCATGCACAATCAAATAAGATTAAATAGAACAATTTGTCGTACAACTTTAGGCTGTGCACACCATACGCAAGAAGAAGAAACATTATTTTCTGAGGGAACAAAAGTTGGTCTTTTTGAGATCAACTTAGCTTTTCTTGGCTAAAAAGACAAATTTTGTTTACAGAAGATAGGCACAAAAAGCTGGAATAACTCAGAGGGACAGGCAGCATCTCTGGAGAGAAGGAATGGATGATGTTTTGGGTCGAGACCCTTCTTCAGACCAGTTTAGGGAAAGGGGAACGAGAGATAAAGAATGATGATGTTGAGAGATAAAGAACAATGAATGAAAGATATGCAAAAAAGTAATGATGATAAAGGAAACAGGCCTGAAGGCCTGACCCAAAACGTCATCCATTCCTTCTCTCCAGAGATGCTGCCTGTCCTGCTGAATTATTCCAGCTTTTTATGTCTTTCTTTTGTTTAAATCAGGATCTGCAGTTCCTTCCTACACATTGTTAGCTGTTTGTTAGGTGACAACAAGAAGTTGCTGCAACTTGGTGCGGGAGGGATGGAGAGAGCGGGAATGCCGGGGTTACTTGAAGTTAAAAGCATCCATATTCATACCAATGGGCATCAGGCTGCCCAAGTAAAATATGAGATGCCGTTCCTCCAATTTGCATTTAGCCTCACTCTGACAATGGAGGAGACCTCAGCCAGGTATTTGACAAGGTTCAGCAAGGTAGGTTGCTCTGGAAGGTTAGATCGCATGGAATCCAAGGTGAGCGAGCCAACTGGATAGAAAATTTGCTTCATGGAAGGAAGCAGAAGGTGATGGTGGAAGGTTGTTCTTCAAACTGGAGGCCTGCGACTAATGATGTGCCTCAGGGTTTGGTGCTGGGCCCGTTACTGTTTGTCATCTACATCAAAGATTTGGATGAGAATGTACAAGGCAAAATGAGTAAGTTTGCAGATGACACTAAAGTTGGTGATGTTGTAAATAGTGAAGATGGGTGTCAAAAGTTTCAGCAGAATGGGCAGATGGGCTGAGGAATGGTTGATGGAATTTAATACAGAGAAGAGAGAGGGATTGTAGATGATCAGCCATGATCTTATTGAATGGCGTTGCTGACTCGAAGGGCCGAAAAGCCTACTCTTGCACCTATTTTTTTGTTTCTATGTTTCTAGAAAAAGTAACTGCACAGGGTCTTTTATCCTGTTGGGGAATAAAGAATCAGCGGTAGTTGAGGCAGGTACCATCACATTGTTTAAGAAACATTTGGATAGATACATGGATAGGGCAGGTTTAGAAGGATATGGGTGAAATGCAGGCAGGTGGGACTAGTGTAGATTGAGCATATTGGTTGGTGTGGGCAAGTTGGGCCAAAGGGCTTGTTTTCACATTTATGAATCTATGTATGAATTCCAGGTATGATTATTCTTTATTCATTCAATCAGAAGGCCCTTAAAATTAAATCAATATCCTATCCGCTCTCCCAAAGGTTAAAATGTTCAACCCTGTAACAGATTTATTTATAAGTTTGCCTCCAATAATTTTCCTTCCTTCCCAGAAATGGAAAGGTCCACCACATTGAAGCTAATTCTCTTTCCAAAATCTCCGCAGTGAATAACAAAAAACTGCAGATGGCCTGAATCGGAAATGAAAAACAGGAAATGCTGTAACTCTCTCATTATGTCTGACAGTATCTGTGGGGAGAGATACAACAGTAAAGGTTCAAAATTCCAGCCACATAAAACTAAACCCCAAGAGGAAAGACAAAGGCTATGCTGCAATTGGCCGTTCACTGTTTGCATTCCTTGTCATAAGTGAACTTCATCTCCTGATCCCCTACTGACCCATTGTATGGTCAAGGGTTTGATCCTCATGTGCAGGAATTCACATCCTAGCCTCGGCAAGACCACCACAAATAATCTAGCACCAGTCTCACCCCGGTCACACCTACTTCTCCCCTCTCCCACCAGGCAAGAGGCACAGAAGTTTGGAAACGCATACCTGCAGGTTCAGAGACTGCTTCTTCCCAGCTGTTATTAGGCAACTGAACAGTCCTCTCATCAGCTAGAGTGATAAACCACCCATCTACCTCATTGGCGACATTTGAACTATCTTTAATTGAACTTTATCAGACTTTATCCTGCTGTGCCCTTTATCCTTTATCCATGCACTGTGTATGGCTTGGTTGCAATCACATATAGTATTTTCTTTGACCGGATAGCACGCAAATGAAAACTTTCCACTATACCTTCGTACATGTGCAATAATAAATTAAACTTAACTAAGTTAATCTAAACTACACTGAACAAAACAAACAACTAAACTAAACTAATGAAACTAAACTAAACTAAACTAGGTCCGCCTCTCTTCTGATCTATGCTTTCTGATCAATCGAACCGCAGTGACCGGATTTGGGAGGAGATGAAAAAGAAATATATTAAAGTTGGAAACTGCAAACAGACAATCCCTACTGGCGTTTGCCTTCCACACCAGCAACTAGTTCTTAACTCAAACGGTTTTTACCCACTTGCTCCAGATTGCTCCAACTCCTCTTCACCTTTCGCTTTCCTCTTCATAAGTAAACGTTCAACTCCTGAAGCCCCACTGACCCACTGTGTGACCAAGGCTTTGATCTTCTTGTGGACATATAATGCCTTGTGGACATATAATGCTTGTATTGCACTGATGACCGTTCCTCTGATCCCAATGCTTCCAGAACAATTAAACAGATGACCAATGTGACCTAAATGTAGGAGGAGATGAAAGAGAAATATATTCAAAGGTTCAAAGGTTCAAAGGTTCATTTATTGTCACATACACCAATTGCTGTAGTGAAATTTGAGTTGCCATTGCAGCACACTAAAAAGAATACAAAACAACATTAAAGAAGAATTTAACATAAAACATAAAAACATCCCCTCACAATGGTTTCTACTGGGAGGGAAGGCACAAAGCCTGGTCCCCATCCCCTTGTCCACCCATAGTCGGGCCTATTGAGGCCTCCGCAGTCGCCACTACGGGGCCCGATGTTTCAGGCCGTTCCTGCCGGGTGATGGAGCTCCGGCATCTGGAGAATCCTCTCAGCGGCTTGGGATGCCTGGAACGTCCGCTTCTTTACTGGATACCCCTGCTCCCGAAGCCAACAGGCTGTACTGGTCGGAGCTCCACCACTGGCAATCTCAGCGAAAGATCGCAGGCTCCCGATGTTAAAGTCAGTGCGGCTGGCCGCTCCACAGACCCGCAGCTCCAGCACGGCGACCCGGGCAAAGCATTGCCCACACCGCGATAGCGCTCCTGCGCAGCGCCGCTGCCGAAGCCGAGGTTCTGGCCGGTCCCGCCAGGAAACGCTGCTCCAGACCCCGATGGTAGGCCGCGAGGACGGGTCGAAGATGCTGCTCGGGGGAAAGCCTGCCTCTCCGACCAGGTAGGGACTGAGAAATACAGTTTCCCCCTTGCTGCCCCCCCCACACATAAAAAGAATAGACCTCCAAACAACACTTTTTAACGTACTAAAAATTGAAAAAAGAAGTGAAAGGACGGACAGCTGCAGGTAGGGCAGCCATACCCAACTGGACGGCAGCCCCCCTATTGAATTTGCAACTTGATATGTTGCCCAAGCAATCCCTATTGGTGTTTGCTTCCATAGCATCAACTAATGCTCAACTCAAATGGTGTCTAGACATGGTTATCCAGACCTCTGTTCCAAATCTTTGGAAATGAATTATCTATTATGTGACTTCAAGAGTCAAGAGTTTTTTTATTGCCAAAAAAGGAACAATGAAGTTCCTACTTGCAGCAGCATAATAGGTAGGTACTCAGAGATAATACTAGCAACAAACAAAAGAAAGTTCAATAAATTAAAAAAAAAAATCAAAATGTGTACAAAATAAAAGGCCAAATTTGCTAGTGCTACCAAGACAGTTTGTCGTTTGTAATTTAGTTTGTAAACTTAAGGGCCTGTCCGACTGTATGAGCTAATTCAAGAGTTCTCCCGAGTTTCCCCTGATTCGAACTCAGAGAATTACGGTAATAGCCGCTCGTAGGTACTCGGGGCTCTCGTGGACATTTTTCAACATGTTGAAAAATCTTCACGAGTCTTCACGAGCTTACCGCGTTTCCCGAGTACCTGCTGTTAGCGTCACGAGCCGCAAAGAAACGTCCCGAGCTCCGACATACCCGCTATATACATTCTACGTGCTTACCACCAGTTTGATTTTTTTTTAAACTCGGGAGAGCTCTTGAATTTCCTCGCACAGTGGGACAGGCCCTTAACAGTTTGTAACAAACTGATTCAGTTGTAGCGTTTATTTTGAGCCTCAGATATTACAAGAACATTTCTGTCTAACTTCTCTTATATATTTGCAATTTTAAATATACCTTTATGTTTAAGAAAACCCACAATTTCAAAGACATGCTTTATCTGTTTATTTCTTCGTAGCAGGCAGCACCTCAGTGTTATAAAAACAGGATAAGAAACTGAAGAGAGGGGAGAAGTTCTAATGGCCATTGAGATTTGCTGGCTAATACAGTTTTCTCTTCAGAAGGATTAAACAATGAAAATAACAGAGACTATGAAGGGAGGAATACTATTCGTTAATTTTTTTCTGTTTCATGAATATGTGATTGACACGACAGCTTTTATAAGAGGTGGAATAATACAAAATCTTTGTGACATGAGATTTTCTCTTTGTTGTACAAACACGCTATGTCCTTTATTCTGCCGAACCTACCAACAGCAATGCTGAATTCTGAGCAGGTGCAGGTATCATTGCCGGAGATTGATGGCTATTACTTGAAGCAGAGAGGCATGTTCGCTCATGTCACTGGAGAGCAGAGAAAGTGATTCGAGAGATTCGGTGTCTGAGGCTTGTACTGATTACAAGCTATTCATGCACAATGGAACTGAGTGCACCTGAAAGACTCATTGCATGCAAGGCATAATTCAAAGCCATTGACAAGTTAAGAACACGAGCGCAGCAGTCAGTTGACTCTTCTGAATGTTATCTCCCAAATCACTGACTGCGTCTATGCAACATTCAGCATACCCAGCCTTATTGCAGATTATGTACCCTATATCTAGCATGGATGCAAAAGCAGACCTGCCATTCCATCATAACATGGTCCATCTGTACTTTCTCTCCACATAGCTTCTAGAGCACTTATGTCCCACATATCAAAGGTACATTAATCTATTTTATTCCTTTTCTCTCCTCTGAATATCACAAGGAAGGTTTTTGCGACAAATTATACCTGATTTATATGGCTCTTTCAATTTATACCAAAGGCTCTGTCAGAATTATTATTTTTTGATTGATGGGAAAATGGAAACTTTGTCAATTCTTTTTCTTTTAAGTTGCTGTTTAAACCATATTGCTTTGTCTTCTTTGGGCTCGGGAGAGATTTTGATTACAATGTTGCATTGAACCTTTGAATCTATAATTTTAAACATAATACAGGGTCTGAGAGTCACAAGACATGGAAACAAGCCCTCTGGCACAACCCAATAAATAAATTAATCAGGATTCTACCACTCACAAGAGAAAACAATTTATAATGCGTAGACAATAGGTGCAGGGCAATAGGTTATCTCCTCTCAAGCTCCCCATCCTGTGGCTATTAACTCATCTTTCATGGCTCATAATTTTGAATAACAAATCAGATTATCGAATATTATCTCTGAATTTGATGCTTGGCTGGAGAAACTTAAAATTAATCAGATTTCATTCTCAACAAATTTATTTCAATTCATGATTCTACCACTCACCCCAAGAGAAACAATTTATAATGACTCGTGAGGCAGCATCTATGGAGTGAAGGAAATAGGCAACGTTTCTGGCCGAAACCTTTCTTCAGTTTGAAGAAGGGTTTCGGCCCGAAACGTTGCCCATTTTATTGTTTTGTAGTCTTTGGTTGTGGGCTAATTATTGATCCAAGTTCTGGAAGAATTTGCTGATATTCTGTGGAAAGCAACATGGCCTCATCAATGGCCATTTAACCTGGCAGAAGAACCACCTTTAGTTGTCATTTGATGGATGGTTTCTCCAACATGCATTCTTTCTGTACTGAAGGTGGTCATGTTCCTGATCTTCCTCAGAAGGAGGTCAGATGTATCAATTGGACCAAGTTGACTTCCAAATAATAAAATAATAACATTCATGTAATTAGGATTGCCTGAAATTCTTCATCCATGAGTTGTAAATCAAAGAGTACTAACTGTAACCAAACTTTTTTTGTCTGAAGATAGACACAAAATGCTGGAGTAACTCAGCGGGACAGGCAGCATCTGTGGATAGAAGGAATGGATGATGTTTTGGGTCCGGATAACACGTACATTATTACCAGATCTAATACATGGCGTTCTAATCAACATTTCTGCACATAAGCATAAAAGATCGAACTATTGCAGAGAGGGTCAGAGACACAATGGTTATCTTGATCAGGTCGTCACTTCACAGAGTGCTCCCATTCCTTTACTAAACTGAAGCAATAAGTAACAGCACATTTGTAAATCTGCTATTTCAAACAGTGTGGGGAGAAAGTATGGTCAGGGTGAAGAATAGGACAAGAGTTAGGCTAGGTTGAGAAGTAGGGATTAGGGATATCTGTAAGTTTAAAGGGCCTGTCCCACTATGGCGACCTTATTGGCGAGTGTAGGAGACTCTGCGCTCGCCACAAGCTCGCAACCTGGTCAACACATGGTCGTAGGTGGACTCCGGTGAGTCTCCTTCATGGTCGAGAGAAGTTTCCGCATAGTGGTTGTGGAAATTTTCTCAACATGTTGAAACATTTTCTGCGACCAAAAATTGGTCGGCATGGAGAAAATCGATACATTTGTAGTTGTAGCACTAGTCGAAGTAGGTCGTCGTAGGTCGGCATGTTATCGTAGGCTATCGTAGGTAATCGAAGGTAGTCGAGATAGCTGTAGATGGTGTTAGTATGTCACCTTTGCTCGTTTCAATGGCTTGTTGGTAGTCGAAGCTAGTCTTCTACATAGTCATAGGAGGTCTCCTACATAGTCGAAGGAGGTCGAAGGATGCCAACTTTTCGGCGATTCAACAAGACCATGACAGTCTCCTAAACAGGCCAATAAGGTCGCCATAGTGGGACAGGCCCTTGAGGTAGGTTATTTGCTCCAGATCTTGTTACAATGGCTCGTTCCCTTTTCATCGAACTTTTTTGCATATCTTTCATCATTGTTCTTTATCTCTCACATCACCGTCAACTCGCCTAGACGCTGTGCACCCGCTGACAGCATTTTGTGTAATCCTCTCCTATATTGTTTTGTCAATCCTCTCTTTAATTGATTTACAACCTTGTAATCTGACAGGCACAAGCAAGACACAGCAATTGCATGCTATGATAGCAAAAGGGTGCATTTCAACCAGCAGACATTTCTACATTATCAGCAGAACAATATATCACATGCCATAGAAGTCCTTGTTCAAATATATACGTGGCAACTGATTTACAATGGAGCAATGTTGTAGGAGCTTCTGGCAAACCTCAGAATGTTGGAAAAGTTCCTGATTATATACTGTAACTATAAAATAAAATTGTCTTCACATCAAAGAGAAATTTTACCGGAGTCACGTGAGTGACTATGTGAAGAAGCCCCGCCAGGCACATGCGCGTCATTACGTCCGCGCATGTCGCACTGAACGGGCTGGAGGGCACAGCTCCACCAGCGGGTAAGTAGGAACTTCTCAGGTAAGTGTTTTAAAAACTTTACCCAGAAGTATTTACACTCCGTAAAGCTGGCTCGAGCAGTCAGTAGGAGTTGGAGAAATGGAGCGGTCAGGTAGGAGGATTCGTACTAAGCGTGGGTCCAGTGAGGATTCACAAATTCGATCGGGTCGGGAGATTAGCGTGGCAACTCCGGTTCTGATACCGGGTGCTGTTTTACCGGCAGCAGTTATGATAGCGAGCGTATCTTCCGCACTAGCTCCAGATACTCAGCAGCCTGAGGCTACTGATAGCCATAGAAAGGCAAAGAGAAAGTCTAACAGACCTGTGTCGTCAGACGAGTCTGACGACGATGGTGATTCTCCCCCTGATAATAAAAGAATGTGGGGGAGGATGGAAAAGATGGAGCAGATGCTCCAAACCTTGATTACACAAGGGTCCAAGGCCCCAGTGCTTTTCCAGCCAGCTGTCCAAGAGGGCCCATACCAAGAAGAATATATGGAGTACCAGCAAGGGGATTTCCTTCCAGCGCCTTGTTTAGGACTGGAGGATGCCTCCCTACAATATGATTTGGGAGAAACAGGGCAGGATGCAGCTGACCCTGATTCTGGTGTCCCTGCTTATGTGCAAACACCAGCGCACAAGAGCCACGCTCCGGGTGTCCCGGAAATAGCAATGAGCAATGATCAGAAAAAGGAAAAATACTAACACTCCCCAAAGATATTAATGACAGATTTTTACAATACTATCAAGATCTTTATTCAACTAAAGTGACACAACAACCAATAGGAATGGAAGCATTTTTACAGAAATGCAACCTTAAAGGCTTAGATTTGCAAGAACAAGAATTATTAGGAGCTGAAATAACGACCAAAGATATTGAAGAGTCAATTAGATCTTTAAAAAATGGAAAGGCCGCCGGTCCTGATGGCCTAAGTTCTGAATTCTATAAAAAATTTTATGATCTGATTTCTCCACGCTTACAAACACTGTATAAACATGTTTATACTCAACAGCAACTCCCGGAATCTTTAAATGAATCTACAATAATACTTATACCTAAAATTGATAAGGATCTAGAAGACCCTGCCTCATAAAGAGCAATAGCTCTATTAAATACTGATCAGAAAATATTAAAGAAAATCCTTTCTCATAGATTGAGCTTAGTAATTAACAAATTAATACACCCTGATCAAACAGGTTTTATCCCTAAACGTCATTCATTTTATAATCTTAGACGATTGTTTAATATTATATATTCAAACAGAATTGCTAATGATGATCTAGCAATTATATCGCTAGATGCTGAAAAAGCCTTTGATGAAGTAGATGGCCATATTTATTTTCAGTGATGGAAAAATTTCAATTGGGAGAGAAGTACTGCGCATGGGTTAAATTGTTATATTCTAACCCAACAGCTAGAATACTAACAAATCAAATGTTATCAACTAAATTTAATCTTTCCAGAGGTTGTAGACAAGGATGTTCGTTATCTCCATTATTATTCGCTTTAGCAATTGAACCACTTGCAGAAAATGTCAGATCTAATCCAGAAATACATGGGTACAATACTAAAGATACAACGAATAAAATTTCTCTATATGCAGATGATGTACTAATATATATTACAAAGCCGGAAATTAGTATTCCAAATTTATTAAATCTAATAACTCAATTCGGTCATTTCTCAGGATATAGAATTAATAATCGGAATAAAAGCGAAATCATGTCAATAACGGGTCATAATATACATATACTACAACCTTTTAAAATAGTTGACGAAAAATTTAAATATCTAGGTATTTATGTAACTAAGGGGTATAGCTCTTTATTTAAATCAAATTTTCCACCTTTAATGAATAAACTAAATAAGAATATTCAATACTGGAAAACACTTCCTATCTCAATGTTCGGTAGAATTAATGCTATAAAAATGATTTTTCTACCGCAATTATTGTACCTATTTCAATCAATCCCGATATATATTCCAAAATCTTTTTAAAGAAAAGTGGACTCTACTGTTACAAGTTTCATCTGGGACTACAAGAATCATAGAATAAATAAAAAACATTTATGTAAATCAAAGATTAATGGAGGTTTAGCTCTACCAAACTTTTTGTTTTATTACTGGGCAGTTTATATTAAAAACATGCATTTTTGGCTGGAAGAAATGGATCAACAACCAGAATAGTTAAGGATGGAAAAGGAGGATTGTCTACCTTTTGAAATCGGCTTGATTATATTTGCACCGACAAAATTGCACAAAAAAACTTATGGGGAAAACCCTATAATATATAGTGGTATACGAATCTGGAAACAACTTAAAAAGGCTCTAAACTTGGATAATATACCACTCTATCTCCCTATTGTAAACAATCCAATATTCAAACCTTCCATACTAGATAAAGGCTTTATACAATGGAAAAACTATGGAATCAAAAGGGTGGAACACCTTTACAAAAAAGGCACTTATCTCTCATCTCTCATGGGTTACACTCAAATAATTTTTTCCGATACTTACAACAGAGATTATGTTAGGTCAAATACACAAGATTATAGGAATAGGGAACCAGAAATCTTAGATGAATGTCTGAATAAGCATCCTATCACAGAAAAATTAATAACTTATATTTACAACACCCTTTTAGACAGTGAGATACCATCAACGGAATCATATAGACGCACATGGGAAAATGAAATAAATCAATCCATAACGAAAGATTTATGGGACAAAAGTTTATAATACATACATCAATGCTCGCTAACTTCCAGACATGCTCTAATACAATTTAAAGTTTTACATAGATTACATTACTCCAAAGTTAAACTAAACAGAATCTTCCCACAAATATCGTCTACCTGCGATAAATGTCAACATCTAGAGGCTAATTTAACACATACCTTTGCAAATTGTATACAAATTAAGAATTTCTGGACTGAGATTTTTAGAATAACTTCTGAAGTTATTAATACTAAACTGGATCCGGACCCAAAATTAATAATACTTGGAACATCAGAACAAAGTTTAACTCTTACAACAAGTCAAAGAAATTTCCTAGACTACAGTATAATAATTGGGAAAGAAATTAATATTAAAATTTTGGAAAGGCCCTATATCCCCCACAATTAAAATGTGGATTATGGAAATGTGGGAGACCCTACACCTGGAAAGAATCAGATTTGCCTTAATAGGACAAACAAGAAGTTTTTTGTTAGAACATGGTCTTCTTTCATTGATTACTTAAAAGGTAGAATGGTTCGGCAGGGAACCCTAACTGAAACTTGGTTAAGGAATAGATGAAAAGTTATATTTATATTCTTTGATCTTATCTCCTACGATGTATTAATGGTAAATTATTCCTTTCTTTATGATTTTCTTCTTTGATGCAGATTTTTATTCTATTTTTCTTACTGTTCTCTCTTTTATAAAAAAAAACTATTAGAGTCAAAACGATACACCTGATAATATTAATAATGTATGCTTGTTGAACATGTAATATGGCTATCATAATATATGTTTGCTAATTCACTGTCTAAATACTCTAATAAAAAATATATATTCAAAAAAAAAAAAAAGAAAGCCATTACTCATCCTCAACAATTTGTGTCTAATATTTTCCCCAGACCTTAAAAAGATGGGGGTTGTAGAGTAATTCTGGACCTCACTCACTTAAATTCTTCAGTTCTCTATAGGCATTATCGCAGGTACTTGAAGTTTAATTGGATGGGACAGCTGTGGCAATACAACGCATTGCCTAATGGATTAAGTTCAGCACCCAGGCTATTTACTAAATTGTTAAAACCTGTGCTGGGGCTATTGAGGGCCCATAATCACATTGTAATGGCTTATTTCAATGATATCTTAATTATCAGCAACACTAAAGAGTCAGCTGAAGAATCGGGTGCAACAACTAAAAATGTGTTTGAGTCATTAGGGTTTTTGGTCCATACAACTAAGTCCAAGTTACAGCCTACCCAAAATATTGAGTATTTGGGATTTCTTATTGATTCAGTTGATATGACAGTAATATTACCAAGGTTGTGGATATTGTTGCCGTCTGTACTTGCCTCACACAAAAACTTTATCCCTCCATCCGAGAAGTCGCTAAGGTCATTGGAAAATTGGTAGCAGCTTTTCCTGCAGTACAGTTCGGGCCTTTGCATTATCAACATTTGCAGAGAGCACGAGAACAAGCACTGACATCGAATGCAGGCCATTTTGATCGGGTTATGCAGTTACCAACCACAGCTCTCGCAGAATTGCAGTGGTGGATTGTTAATGTAAATCAAGCTACCAATAACATTTTGGTACAAGACCCTTCACTGATCTTACAGACTGATGTCAGCGCTCTCGGATGGGGGGCTACGGACACCGAGTCTAGCTGTGGGGGTAGATGGCATGAACACGAAGGGTTGATTCTCCACACACACGGGATAAATTCTTTGGAATTATTGGGGGCATTTTATGGGTTAAAGGCATATTGCTCCTCACTGAAGGATTTACACATTCAACTCCAGATTGATAACATCACAGCAGTGGCATATATTAATCATATGGGAGGAGCACGATCAATATCATGTGATAACTTGGCTAACGTCATGTGGCATTGGTGTATTTCCAGGAATATCTGGGTTTCAGCCATTTATTTACCAGGTATAGACAATGTGGTGGCACACCATAGGTTGCGTAAGTTTCATGACAATATAGAATGGATGTTGAATTCTAAAATTTTTCACACAATTATCACTCGATTTGGGTTGCCAGAGATTGATCTATTTGCATCCAGATTAAATCACCAGTTGCCTAAATATGTTTCATGGGAGCCAGATCCAGGAGCAGTAGCCGTGGATGCACTCTCGTTACATTGGGGGCACTCATTTTTTATGCATTTCCTCCATTTTGTCTCATCCCGAAATGCCTCACCAAAATAGAGCGTGACTCCGCCACAGGCGTTTTGGTGGTCCCAGATTGGCCAACTCAACCATGGTTCCCATTAGTGCTTCGAATGATGGTTCAGCCATTCATGATGATTCCCAGCTGCAGTAATTTGTTGGTGCATCCGGTTACAGGAGAAAGTCACCCTTTACATGACCGTATTAATTTGTTGGTCTGCAGGTTCTGACCAGACCATTCCAAGAACTTGGATTGTCGAACAGGGCCATGGAGGTTCTCACTGCAAGCTGGAGAAATAGCACTCAAAAACAATATATGGTTCACATAAAGAAATGGGAGCTGTTCTGTGTACAATCCAATATATCTTATCATAATGCAAGCATATGTGATGTGTTGGAGTTCCTTGCTAAGTTGCATTTTGATGAGCACCTGAGTTATAGTGCCATTAACAGTGCTCGGAGTGCGTTGTCCTCTTGACCTGTACGTCTTTGGAATGTGGGAGGAAACTGAAGATCTCAGAGGAAACCCACACAGTCATGGGGAGAAAGTACAAACCGTACAGACAACACCCATAGTCGGGATCGAACCTGGGTCTCTGGCGCTGCAAGCACTGTAAGGCAGTAACTCTACTGCTGTGCCACCGTGCTGCCCAAAACCATGATGTATGGTATGATTTCCCTCGATGGCGCGATAGTTTTTCACTATATTGTGGTGCACAGGACAATAATAAACCATTAGCAATGAGTCCATCTTCCCTCTCACTGATGTCAGGGTTGGAGCACCACATATTCTACTTAGGCAGCTTATAACCCAATGATATGTGTATTGGATTGTCCAATTTCAAGTAATACTCCCCTTCCCCTCTCTTTCCTGTGCCCCTCTGCACTATCCCACTATTCTCCCACTATCTTCCATCCTCTAGTCACCTATCCCACCATCTTCACATTTTACATTTCACTCCTCTGACACCCCTTTGTCTCCATTTCACTTCTTGTCTTTGTCACATTTTCCTATCTGCTAATCATGTACTCCTCTGACCTGTATCCACCTATCACTTGAGAGGCTCTATCCCGCCCCACCTGTAACTTTCTAGCTTTTATTCCCCATTATTACAATTGGTCTTGAAGAATGGTCCTGACCCGAAATATTACCTATATATTTTCTCTTCAGATGCTTTTTGATCTGTTGAGTTCCTCCAGCACTTTGTGCTTTGCTCAAATTTCCAGCATCTGCCGTTCCTTGTGTCTTGATATAATATACAGGCAGAAACAGAATCTCCATCCAGTCTATGTCTCCACTGATTCTCTTTTGCTGGATCAACACTTATATCAAATATTCTTCTTTTTCTTCTTGCGTATGGCGTGCACAGACTAAAGTTGTAGGGCAACTTGTTCTATTTGATCTTATTTGATTGTGCACGCCAGGTTGATTGCATTCGTTGAAACAGGGCGGACCACGTGAAGGTTGCAATCTTCCACCCCATAAAATATTCAATCACTGGTCAGTGTGCCTGCATGTGGTCATAACATATTTTCCTCCATACCAGCATTAACATGCGAGTGAGTTCAGAGTGAATGTCTTGCTCAGTTAGATTATATGTAGATTTGATCTTCCACTTGTCTAATATCCAGTTGTCTAATAGTTCTGAGAGATGCAAAATAAAGCTTTCTACTGTACCTCGGTTCACGAGACAATAATAAACCTAACCTTTGAGGTTATGCTTTTCAAGTTAGCTCCCAACTCTTTATGTTATCTGTAGATTGGCCATAGCATATTAGCCAATTAGAATGCTTAGTAATTATAACCCCGCCCAATTTTAACATTCATAGTACAAGATACTACCCACTGTCTACCAGTTAGAGTAGCAGTGAGAACGTGTGATGACCTGCTATGTAGTTGTGACCTGAGCAATAAAGATGCTTGTGTTTCAACCTGTGTGAGTTTGAGCTCTTTACATGGTGTCCGATTATTGGGTCTACCCCGGGTCTGTTTACCACGATTTATTTTGATTACCAGTTTTTATTTGCGTGTTTTTTTGTGATTTGGGGATATGGCTAACATGCTATAGGCACTCTACAACTCTTCTTCTTATCTTTCTTTGTGGTGACAAGCATGGTGGAAACCTCCCAAAACACACTGCCATGGATAAGACCTCCCAGCTGCTAACCTCGATCATTAAAGGCAGTTTGCCAAACAAACAATCCAATACCCCTGCTGAACTGAGACCCTACTTTCTGGTACGCGATGAACTTGTGCTACAGGACGGAATGATCGTAAAGGGTCACAAGACGGTCATCCCCCCTTCTCTACGTAAGGAGTACTACGAGGAGATCCACAGTGGCCACACAGGCGTTGAGGCCACCCTACAATGCGCTTAAGAAATGATCTACTGGCCCGGAATGACCAAGTACATTCGGGAAAAAACAGAGTCATGCGCGATCTGTAACAGGCAAGCGCCACACCAGCAAAATCAACCGCTGCTCTCCCAACCTGGCCCCTCCCTACCATGGTTGTCCGTGGCTGTCGATATCTTCGACTGGCACGGGAAACACGATCTCGTGTTAGTGGACTCGTACTCGAGTTGGTTCGAAATTGATTTTCTACCAACCATCTCCTCTGAAATAGTTATCCAGAAACTCCGGCAGCACTTCTCCGTACACGGCATTCCAGCCCGCCTTCAGACTGACAACGGGACTCAATTCACCAGCCAGAAGTTCAAAGACTTTGCCAAGCGCTGGAACTTTAAACCTGTCACCAGCAGCCCAGAGTACCCGCAGTCCAACGGACTTGCCAAACGCATTGTTCGCAGCGCTAAACATCTTATGGAACGCTCCTCCCTGGCAAAGTCTGACATCTACCTAGACCTGCTGAACCTGAGGAACATTGCCAGAGACAGTGCTTTAGGCGCTCCAGCCCAACAACTGATGTCCCGGCGAACAAGACCTCCTCGGCCCGTGACATAGGATCACTTAAAGCCTAAAGTTTTTTGCCCCACTGTAGTTCAAACGCGCGTACAATCCAATCGAGACGCGCAGAAACGTGCCTACGACAAGACCAGCAAACCACTTAAGCCACTAATCCAAGGCCAAGCAGTTAGCTTACTGACAAGCAAAGGACATACCAAATTGGGGTTCGTCTATGGCCCCCCGAAGGAGCCACGCTCCTATCTTGTTGATGTCGGTGGCACCATCTACAGATGCAACCGTCAACACCTCCTTCCAGTGAAGGAACAACGTTCGGCGCTCCAGGTCTTGACGCCCCTCCACTGAACTTTAAATTGATCGCTGTTCCAGTCATTCCAGTGCCTGCAGCTGCTACCCCCCCTACCACTCCCCGCATTGGTCTGCACCCACTTCCCCCTTTCTAACCGGTTCACCGGTACCCCCGCGATGGTCCTCCCCTATGGTCTCTCCCCAAAGCCCTATTGGCTCACCCAAACATTTAACTTTGCCCTTAACTTTTCGGAAGACAAGGTAGATGAGGCCGCCCCCTACCGTACGAGGACCGGGCGGGTTAGTAAGCCACCTGTTAGATACAGCGAATACGTTTAACCTCATTATTATTAGATGTGGCATTTTGCATTTAATAATTTATTTACTCAACGTAGTGATAACGCTGTATCTACTTTTCATTTATAGAAGAAGAGATGTAGAATGGCTATAGCAAGTTAGCCAATTAGAATACTTAGTAATTATAACTCCGTCTAATTATAACATTCATAGTGTAAGATCCTGCCCACTGTTAGAATAGCAGTGTGAATGTGTGATGACCTGCTGTGTAGTTAATGACCTGAACAATAAAGATGCTTGTGTTTGAACCTGTGTGAGTTTGAGTTCTTTACATTATCTATGTCACTGGTGCGACATACAGCAAAACCATCAGTTCACCCTCCAACTCCTGCCCACTCATAACATAGAGGTAAAAGGGTAACTTCACAAAGCTGTTTGTAATGTAATTGAGAATTGGTTTTATCCTGAGTAAAATATTTTTCAGATAGGCATCCAATATAATAGTAAGATTTAACTTCGGAGTCACGTGAGTGACTACGTGAAGACCCCGCCAGGACGCATGCGCGACTTATCGTCGAACGCATTGCGGAAGCGACAGTCGGGAGGAGCGCCGCTCCTCCAGCGCAAATTTTGAAAAATTACTGAAGGTAAGTCTTACCTTTTCTGGTGAGCGTGGCGACTCGGTGTAATTTCTTTTTCAGAACGGAGGAAGCACCATGGAGTCGCGCAGGGGAGAGCAGCAGCTGATACCGCTGCTGTGGAAGCAGCCAGCAACGTGCCGTCTCTCCAGAGCTGCAGGTGCTGCCAGCAGCTGCCGGCTTCTCGCCGCTACAGACCGCAGGTGCGCCGCGGTCGGCGGGAAAAACCACCCGGAAGTCGGACAGGTCCGTTGACTCGGCTGGGTCCGGACCTGAAGACACCCCGTTCACAGATAGCGACGGCGGGCGTCTTTCCCGCGGGAGCGGGTGGGGAGCAGTGCTCCAGCGTGACCTGCTTATGCAGGGGCAGAGTCACAGTGGGTCTCCTCGCAGACCCACGGCAGCATCCTTTCAAGGACTGCCAAATGTCTCACCCTCTTCACAGGGGAGCATTAGGGGTCAGAGCTGGGCTGACCCTGAAGAAGGGGCAATGGCTGAAACAGTCAACTGTGAGGGGTGCCAGAAGAGAGAGCAGCAGAAGATTGTGGGACACATGCTGTATCAACTCAAGAAGGACTGCCTATACAAAGCTGCAAGCCAGTAAAAAATACATGGCTACAAACCAGCTACAGGAGCAAGCCATTAACTTTATGGATTGGAAGTACATTGCTCCAGAGAACTCCATTTCTCTTAAAGTACCAGCAGTCTATGACCCCATCTGGGGCAACAGGAGCCCATCTATAAGGAGCCAGGAGGTGAAGCTCCAGAGAAAACTGCTGGCTGCTAAAATCACAGCAGTACCAGGACAACTGATGGGGTTGATTTGCCTGCAGAGTTACGTGATGCTCTAGCATACTGTGTACTATTCAGTGGAGATTTACAGTTACAGGAAGAGCATCATCAAGAAGTGCGGAATTATGCAAGACAAGTAGCACACAGGCGCCAAAAATTGCTGTTGGGGGACCTCCCGAAGCAGGTGAAAGACCTGCATGAGGAAGCCAAGGCTATAGGCCTGATCAAGGTGCCAAGCACCTCTAAAACCCACTATCAACAGCGGCAGCACCCCTACACACCCACCAGACATCGGTGCTATGGAAGACCATCTGGTGGTGAAAGCTCGAAGGCCGGCCCACCTGCACAGCGGTCTTTCAGACCATGGCCCAGCCCGGCCTTCATGGAAAACGCGCCAACCCCACAACGCAGCAACACAATACCAGAAGAAACAACTGCGGAGACAACCCACACAACACCGGTAACCATGGAGGTAGGTGGGTCTGGTTGTCTTAAAAAACATTGCATGTCACGATTCATTAAAGTTGGGGGACGGTTGCACTTGTTTCATCATGTGTGCTGCACTTTTACCTCTGAACTTTTACATACTCGGAAGTATTCAGAATTACAAAATTGAATTTGTATACGAACTACCGTCCCAGTTCAGCATACGCCTAGCAGGAAGTTCATACTTCACAAAAAGAGAGAACAGCAGGCCATGCTGAACTGTTAAGACTAAAACACAAAAGGGATTGAGAAAACAATCAGAGAATTTCAAGAGTTCGTATCAAATATATTTATAAAAAAACTAAAAAGATGGTGGTTGCCGTATCATTACAGATTTGACAGAACTAAATACTTCCGTTCAGTATGCCCATTTCAAATTAGACACGTTTGTCACACACAGGGTCATCGTAAATACCTGAAATTTATCTGGATGGGACAGCAATGGCAGTATGCCTTATCCAATGGGTTGTCATCAGCACCCAGGCTATTACAAATTTATTAAAACCAGCTTTAGCATACTTAAAGAAACATAACCATATCGTCATGGCTTACCTTGATGATATTCTCATTGTAGGTGAAAATTGGAGCTGGCTACATTGGTGGTATCAGCCACAACAGAGAGGTTTAACATACATCCAGATAAATCAAAATTGGAACCCTCCACTACCATGGATTATTTGGGGTTCACTACTGACTCTGTTCATATGTCTATCACCTTGCCACCAAACAAAGTGACAGACTTGATGGGAGTATGCAAAAGCCTCACTGGCATCAGGGAACCATCCATTCGGCAAGGAGCAAGAGTGATTGGGAATTGGTGGCTGCGTTCCCAGCAGCACAATTGGACCACTCCATTATTAAAACCTGGAAGAGGGAAATTTTAGCTCTCAAAAATCATACAGGCCATTTCAATAGGCCCTATGCAACTACCAGGGAAAGTAAATTAGAATTAAACTGGTGGATAGAAATGTTCCATATTATCCTAACCCCATCACCCCATTCTATATCCCTAGGGTACATTACAGACTGATGCCAGTGCTAAAGGTTGGGGAGCAACTAATACCACCGCAAGTTGTGGTGGCAGATGAGTGCACAAAAATTATTCTGTTTAAAGCACTAAAATTAATTATCTAGAAATGCTGGGAGCGTTTCATGGACTCAGGGCCTACTGCTCAGATGAGCACCAGTTGCATGTACGGTACAGATTGATACCACACTGGGGGCCTATATATAATCATATGGGTGAAATAAAGTCGATATCATGTGATGAATTGCCTAATAATATCTGGCACTGGTGTCTGGGAGAGAGATTTGGATCTCAACCACTTACCTTCCAGGTAAGCTAAATACAGTGGCAGACATCAGGTCACGTAAATTCAACGACAACATTAAATGGATGTTGGATCGGAAAGTGTTTACAGATATTATAGACCGGTATGGGACACCAGATATCGACCTTTTTTCCATCAGGACTAATTCACCAACTACCAACAGTACAAAGATGGTCTCAGAACCCTGCATCTGGATCAACAACGGCCAAGGAGGTTGGCCACACCCCGTGCGGGAAAGTATCCGTGCCATGACTGTATGAACTTGTTGATTTGCAGTTTTAACAGGCCATTTCTGGGATACGGACTCTCCGACAGGACGATCAATGCCATCTCAGCGTCGTGCAGGGAGTCCACGAGAAGACAGTACCTGACATATGTCAGGAAATGGGAAGTGTTCTGCACCAGGACGAACACTACATATGACTCAGCCACCAACACTGAAAGTGCTGGAGTTCTGGCCACCCTTCATTTCGATGAAGGATTGAGTTACAGTGCCATTATTGTGCAAGGAGTGCCCTATCTAATATCTGGGCAGAGGGAGTGATCACCTGGCTATAGGATCACACCCACTAGTACCTAAACGAATGAGGGGTATTTGTACTCTATTCCCCCCAGGCCCAGATACACCCATATATGGGACATAGGTAGTACACCATGTTACGAGGATGGACACCAATATCGGGGCTCACTCTGGACAAACTAATATCCTAGATGGGAATGATTATAGCACTTGGATCAGCACAACGGGTCCAGTCCTTACACAAGCTAGAATAGGACGTCATGTCTGTCACAAATGGCAGATAACCTGCTACATACAGGGGTACTTAAACTAGGACTGACCCGGTTCCTTTGGCCAATATTAGAGTTCTGGCCTATCCTGCAGATAGTCGGCCCTGCATAGTGACACATACTTTCCAATATATAGTCACCAAGACACTTATGGGCACGGAGAGAGCTTTCTCATTGGCCATAAATGCCCTCACCTAAGGTCACAGTGCAAACCATATCCCAGATGGTTCGGGTGGTATTACGTGCAGTGGTGAATACTAATGTTTCAAATCTCACTCCAACAGGGCTGCATCTACATCGGACGCTAGGATGATGGGAGTTCCTATGGACCACATCCTTGCCACAGCGGGGTGGAGCAATGAACGCATTCAATGCTTTATAATAAACCCGTGGCCGATCCTGAGACGTTTGCAGGGAAAAATTAAGTTCTGTAAAATAAATTACCCAATGTGGGGCATATTATTTTAGGTATGAATAATACCTTTATTGTTTTTCAGCACAGTGTCGTGTGTGAAATACGTTCATCCTCCGTCCCAGAATGGCAGTGTGTGAGCATGGTCTCGTTCCAGGGCATGAAATCACAGAGCTTTGAAATCTTCACGTAGTCACTCACGTGACTCCGAAGTAAAATAGTAAGATTAAATGAGAACTTACCAGTTTGAAGTTTGATCTTTATTTTATGAGGAGTTACGATGAGGGATTACGTGCCCTCCGCTCCCAAAACCCTCTATTATAAAGTTCAACTGGTATGGAAGTTCTCTCTTATCTTACTATATTAGTCTACTCTGGTATCTGTGATTTCACACCACTGCTTTGAAGAATGTAGCGCATGCGTCCTGGCGGGGTCTTCACGTAATCCCTCATCGTAACTCCTCATAAAATAAAGATCAAACTTCAAACTGGTAAGTTCTCATTTAATCTTACTATTAAATGAGAACTTACCAGTTTGAAGTTTGATCTTTATTTAATGAGGACTTACGTTGGTGATTACGTGAAGACACAGTATTAACAGTAATTTAAGTATAATAGTAAGAGCAGAAACCTAGAAACTACCAGATGACCTTTGTGAGAGAGGGTTGGGCGTGGAGGGCACATAATCACCAACGTAACTCCTCATAAAATAAAGGTCAAACTAACTGGTAAGTTCTCATTTAATCTTACTATTTTACTCTCGGAGTCACGTGAGTGACTACGTGAAGATTTCAAAGCTCTGTGATTTCATGCCATAGATTCAAATGCATGCGTCTCACTGCATCGATTGACTCATAATGAGGAAAGAATCAATAATGCATTAAACCATGACATTGATTTTAAATGTAATAACGGTTTAGTTTTTTGAAGAAAACAATAGCAACCCCTCTGTTCCAGGGGGAAACTATAAAACTGAACTTAAAACAGAACAGGCAAATGTTTTTTGCTTAAAACAGAACAGGCAAACAGGCAAACCCCTGGATCAGCAAGTGGTTTATGATATATTGCTGAAACATCCGCTCACTTGACCACCCTGCGGCCACGAGGATATGGTCTATGGGGACGTCCATTGCCCTGGCTGCCTGACGTTGATGCCGCCCTGGTGGAATGAGATTTTTAAGCCAGAACCTGCTTTAGCCACCTTGAAATAGTCTGCAGACACCTTACTATGCGTTTTTTTGTGGCTAATCAATAATGCTGATTCCGCACCTCTTACGGTGCTGGTGGCCTTGATGTAACATAATAAGTGTGACACCACACATAGGCGTGAATCCATAGGGTATGCCGAAAAGGTAATAACCCTGTCACCCCCGGTCTGCTCTTTTTGAGTAGATTGTAGATGGAAAACGTAATGGCATCTGCAGATACTTCCATCCTGTCAAGTCGCAGCTTCTGCAATGTCTGCACCCGTTGTGCCAAAACCAGTGCCATGGGCATGACTACCTTCATGGAGAGTTTGGCCAAAGACAGGGCTGTGATAGGAGTCCATTGACGAAGGAGCATAAGTACTTCGCTAACATCCCAGATTGTCGAATAAGTGGGCCTGGGAGGATTGGAATTAAAAGTTATCTTCTTAAATCTAGAGATGAGAGGGTGTGACCCCATAGAATATCGTTCTGGTCCCATCCATAAATATGAAGACAGGGCACTTCTGGCCATGTTGATCGCACTATAGCTTAATCTTTGATCGAAAAAGAGAGTTGACAGGTCAGAGATGCCTGCTGTGTAATATGAAATATTTTGCCGGAAGCAGAACACCTCCCATTTCCTTACATAAGAGATGTACTGCTTCTGTGTACTATCCCTCCAGGCTGCAGTAAGAACATCCACAGTGCGATCGGATAGTCCTCTCCCCAGGTATGGCCTACTTAGAATATGCAAATCAACAGATTGATACGACCATATAAAGGGTCATATAAATACGACCACCAGTTACAGGGTGTACCAGTAAGTTTCGATGTTTGGGAACAGTGATAAGTGGCTGTATGTTTATCTGCAAAACGAGGGGGAACCATGGCTGACGTGGCCAGTCGGGTACCACCAATACTCCTGAGGCGGAGTCCTGATTAATTTTTTGCAGATACCGACTGATGAGGCAGAAAGGAGGAAATGCATACACAAACATTCCGCTGCTGCCCCAGGGTCTGGTTCCCGTGAAACATATTTAGGCAACTGGTGGTTTAGTCTGGATGCAAACAAATCGATATCTGGCATCCCATACCGAGCAACAACATCATTAAATATGTCATGATTCAACATCCATTATGTGTTGTCATTGAATTTGCGAGACCTTGTGTCTGCCACAATGTTGAACCTACCTGGTAGGTCAATAGCTGAAAGCAAATGACCCTGGAAATACACCAGTCCCAAATCAGATTTGCCAATCTATCACAAGATTCCGACTGGATTCCATCCATTTGATTAACATACGCCACTGCCGTAGTGTTGGCAATCTCAACTTGAACATGCAAGTGACATTTAGTAGAGCAATAAGCACTCTACTTTGGTGCATGACTACAATAAACCCAGACCTAAATGCTGACAAATAATCTATCAAACCTCTACAAATATATGGTAGAGAGCATACTGACTAATTGCATGATGGCCGGGTTCGGTAACTCATATGCCCAGGAACAAAGGAGATGGCAGAGAATGATGGACACTACATCCAAGTCCATCACAGGTACTGACCTCCCCACCATTGAGGGGATCTATAAGAGATATCATAACCGATCCGCAGCACCTTACCCACGCTCTCATTTCACTATTACCATTGGAAAGAAGGAACAACAGCCTGAAAGGTGCAGAAACAATTTCTTCTGAGCAACCATCAGGTTCTTGAAAACTACACAACGCAAACGGCAGTGACTATGATCTTTTGCAGACTGTGTGTTTGGTTGCTCTACGGACAATTAATTTTGCACTATTATAGTTACCATAATATTCATTTATTGTATTTTTGATTATTATATATTATCTTGTGTTATTGCATTTAAAGACCTGGTGAGCTGCAGCAAGTAAGAACTTCATTGTTTCCATTGTCGGAACATATGATAATGAAACCCTCTTGAATCTTGACTGGTTGCA
Source organism: Okamejei kenojei (assembly GCA_035221665.1). NCBI lineage: Eukaryota > Metazoa > Chordata > Chondrichthyes > Rajiformes > Rajidae > Okamejei > Okamejei kenojei. Next base: position 65,141,723 of record CM069141.1, on the reverse strand, counting down.
TGCAACAAAAGCTCTTCACTGTACCTTGGGACACGTGATAATTAACTAAACTAAACTAAACTAGTTAGTGGGCCAAATTCTGTGTCTGGTTGGTCAATGATATACTAGGCTGTTGTCAATGTTGTCAATGTTGTCAAAGTGATCACCACAGCAAACTTGCCCCATCTGCTGGCCAAGGGTTTTAGAATAAACTTCATAGCTCATGCCAATTAACCGTGGTGTGTGCATTAGGAGGGCTATGTTATGTGAATGCAGCTCTAAGTTGATGATTTAACTGTGGCTGGTTTAGTTGAGTTTATTTTATTTTATTTTAGTTGAATTGAGTTGAGTTGAGTTGAGTTTATTTTAGTTTAGTTTAATTTAGTTTATTTATTGTAATGTGTACCGAGATACATTGAAATGCTTGTTCTGCGTGCTATCCAGTTAAAGCATGCTGTACAGAGTACATTGGATACTCTTAAGAGTTTTAAGAGTTTAATAGTATTTCATTGACCAACGTATCAACAATGCAACAATGAAATTCTTACTTGGAGCAGCATAACAGGCTTTTAAACACATAAATACTCATAGAAAATATATAATGAACAAAAAAAATCAATAAAAAATTCAATAAATGAATAAGCTCTTCAGGAACAGCAAGGAGAGAATTGCCATGTTATGGAGCTAACGTCTAATCTTCTGATATTTGCCAAGGAGATATGCAGTTTATTATTTTTTCACTTTAACACCTGGTGTCCCGATGACACTAAAGTGAGCATGTCAGGGTCAACCTGCCCAGCGCAAGGTCATTAACTCCTTCTACGGTTGTTCTGTGCAGCTGCTGTAGCCTGCGCTCGATTTACTTGCTCACTTGGCTGCTGTAGGGCCTCGCACAGCCACCTCTGCCAATACCACCGCCCGCAACCACCACACGGTGCCAGGCCATCACTTCCAGCTAACGCACCTTCACATCTGTGCATCGCGCTGCCATGCCCGGCTTCCCAATCTGATCACGGAACTTCAGGATGATTTCCAAAGGCTTCCAAGACAGTTCAGTTTGATTTTACTTCGGAGTCATGTGAGTGACTACGTGAAGACCCCGCCAGCACGCATGCGCGATATATCGTCTGCCGCATTGCGCATCGAGCGGTAAGTTTGAAACCTGAAGGTATGTTTTTCAACTTAACTCCAGGTCTGTTTATCTCCTTGCAGGAAGCTCTGTGCACAGAGTTCCTGCTGGAGATATTGCGTTCCCCTGCACTGCGGAAATCCCGGCTGCAAGACAGGAACCCCACCACAGACTTTGCAGGGAATCCCGTCTCCAGGGACCGCTAGGGAATCCCGGCTGTGGTAAACCGCGGAATCCATTCCACGGGGAACCCGGGACAACAAGAGTAGCCGTGAGTTGAACCCGGCTCTGGGAAACCCGGCCGCGGGGACCACGGGAAGATTCTGGCCGCAGGGTGAACCCGGCTCGGGGAAATCCGGCCGTGGGGACCGTGGGAAAAAGCCAAACCGCGGGGTGAACCCGGCTACGGGGACCGCGGGAAGATTCTCCACGGGGCGAACCCGGCTCGGGGGAAACCCAGCCGCAGGGACCATGGGGAGAAGCCAAAACCGTGGGGTGAAACCCGGCTGCGGGGACCGCGGGGAGACCATGGGATGAACCCGGCTCGGGGGGAAAACCCGGCTGCGGGGGGAAAACCCGGCTGCGGGGACCACGGGAAGACCACAGGATGAACCCGGCTTGGGGAAAACCCGGCTGCGGGGACCGCGGGAAGACTACCATGGGATGAACCCGGCTGGGGGGAAACCCGGCTGTGGGTACCGCGGGAAGGCAAACCGCGGGATGAACCCGGCTCGGGGAAACCCGGCCGCAGGGACCGCGTGAGGGGACCGTGTGAAGACACAGCTGCGGACCACAGAAGTGCAGATAGCCGGCGGCATTTTTCAGACTCCAGCGGTCCAGAGAGGTTCAATGGCATCTGAAAGGCCTGGGCAGGCCAGGAGGGTCCCCTCCAACATGGGTACGTCCTCGGCCGTTTACCCATGTGGAGCATGGATAGCGTCAGAGAGCGCTCATCCCACTCATGCTCCCTCCTGATATGGTCCATGTATGGCATATCAGTAGAGATATACCGCTGACGGTAAGCCCAGTGACCTGCAGTGTCCGAGCTGCGAATATACCATCGGTGGATGAGCCCGTACACTCGGAGGGTCCGGGCTCTAAGATTACCGCCTGCGAAGGAGTTTCCCGCCGGCGGATAACCTCGGAGACTCAGCATGGATCCAGGCTGGAAGGTCCACCGCCTACGTATCCCGCATGAAGCGGAAGACTCAGAAGTATGTCCAGAGAACATACTGGAGTACAAACGTGAGGTTCCAGAAAATTCTGCCGTGCCATCAAGACCTTCGCTAAACGAAGCCTGAAGGCCAGAGTTCCCTCGTGAAGGAACAGCCACCTCACGCCACATCATTACTAGACAGGTGCCGGCGGTGGGATACCATACACCTGCAAAATTGTCCCTGAAAGGACCAGCAGTGAACAGCGCTATATGGGGGTACAATGCACTTCAAAATGAACTGCTTCCAGAACAACGCCATCGGACCTGCCTTAAATTTCAAATCTGTAGGTTCAAGTGAGGCCAGCAATGTCTAGCCGCCGAATCCTCCCTTCAGGAACCTGCCCAAACAGGTAAGACCCGGATGCAGAATTAAAGCTGTCCGGCTTATCAAGGGACCACGGCAACACACCCTCTATCGGCAGCAAGCGTTTCACTGAAGCTGGGGGCAGCTTCAAAACTGGGCGCAGGCTTTTCAGGCCAAGGCCCAAACCGGTCCTCAGGGAATTGGGTCCACACACCCCAGCAATCCTACTCTCCAAATCTGGGACGTAATTAGAACCCACACCAGAGGCCTTTGGGCTTACCATAAGACCACCAATAACCATGAAGGTAGGTGGGTCTGGTTCTTTCTGAAATATGAGGTATGTGGACCATTTACAAGTTGGTAAATTTACACTTGTTTATGCAAGACAGAGTTGCCTTTCAAGACAGGCCGCAGTTGCGGGCCGCTCATTGTCACAGTGAAAGATACCGGTTTCAACTCGAATATGCAGTATAGACTTTTCTGAATAGAAAACTTCATTACTGTCTAACAACAGGGGAACAGTTTCCACTGGACTCACCTAAGATATTATGGGCTATCTGGATGATGTTCTAAAACACTGTATTTTGCCAAATCAGCAGTATCATCCACAAACCATTCTGCAGAAATTGGATTCTCATCCATACAGTAAATTTAAGTTGATACCAACTGAAATTATTAAATTATCTGGGATTGGCAATATATTGGTTTCAGCTGTGCTATTGCACCTTCTGCACCATCAGAGCTTTACGGCGTGCAAAGGAGCAAGCTCACAGGCTATTCCCAGCTGGCAAAGTCACCATTGTGGACAAACAGTATTCAGCATTGCCCCACTAACCTTCATCAGTACTCGTCAGTTAATTACTAACTGATGCTATTGCTTAAAGATGGATAATTACTATATACCATCTTTAGTTACGGAGGCGGATGGGGTTTGCATGAGTTACCAATTAATCAGTTATATGGTATCAACTACCTATTCACATTAGGTGCATTCTGTGGATTAAAGGTTTGTGCGAATATGCATATCTGCATGCTCAAGTCTAACTTGATACACTCTGGTTGCTATTAAATGTTAATCACATGGGTGCAATCAAGTCAATGTATCCGGTAATAGTTTACCTAACTTCATTGGCATTGGCGTATCAGCAGGAAAACGCAATGACAACACAGAATGGGTGTGGAATCGCAAGGATTCAAGGACATTAAGGCTCGATGAAACACCTACAGATCAAAATGTTGCATCCAGGCTCAAACGCCAGTTGCAAAATACGTGGCGTATCAGTGGCGATGGATGCATTCTCGCAACACTCAGGAAGAATTTTCATTGTGTCCCTCCATTTTACCTTACCAGACAGGTCTTGCAAATTCAGCATTTCCCGCTTCAGGCATTTTCGGAGTGGCCAATACAGCCATGATTCCCGCTGATGTTGGGAATGATGATAGAACCCTATATGGCTTCCAGGCACAAAATGGCTGGTTAGCCGTGACCGGGAACCATCCTCTGCATACTTAAATCTATTCATTGACTTGCAGACTGGGAAGACCGCTTCCTGCGGCTTAGAATTGTCAAACCAAACTATGGACGTGCTCACTGCAATTGCAGGGTTAGCACCAAACAAACAGTGCTTCCCTCATAGGGATGGGGAGTATTTTTTGTTAACACAAAAGTTAACACAGATGACTGACGTCTTAAGTTCAGTTCCATATGGGGTTGACAATCATTACAAGAGTGCCATTACTGGGCCACACGTGCCTTCTCAGCATATTGGCTGCGAGGAGCAGAATCCACTCTGTCGGGTCACCTTCTGTTATCGTGATTATGAAGGGTATCTTCAACTCGACACCCCCCAGGCCAGGTACGCAGAGATATGGGATGCTAACATTGGAACATCCCTGCCCTTGGCTCACTAAACCAAGTGGTTATGCTCATGATGCTGAGTCAGCACAACACGTCCAGTTTGCATAGCGGTGACTGGACACGATGGTTATTCTGCAGGGAATTACATTTATGTTATCACTTAATCAGCAGAATACGCCGGGGACATTAGGTCTCATACTAGAATTGCTGGCATATCCCATGGACCTTTGGTTGTATGTGGCCACACATCTACACCAGTATGTTAAGGTCACTAGAGCCTTAGAGACTCTGAACTAGCTATGATTGTTAATCACATGAAGCCTCACAAGAGAATTCACTACAGACCATCGCCCGGTAGTTAATATGGGTTCTGGGATACTGGAGTGAACACTGACATACAAGTCTCACTCCACCCAGGCTGCAACTATATCAGCAGCAGGGGATGGATGTTCATGGGACCTCATCCTAGCGGCTGCAGGATGGTCTAACGAACAATTCCAAACATTTAGAAATACCCTTGCCAGACCAGGGGTATTTGCCGACTCTTTTTAGGTCTGTGTTATAGTCCTCCCGGGTGTAGGAGGTACTATTATCAATATGTGTATACCTATGTCATGTCTGAATGCATTATTAAAATTAGCTCTTCACTGATGCAGTGTGTGATACATGGATTCGTCCACAGCATGAAATCACAGAGCTTTGAAATCCTCACGTAGTCACTCACGTGACACCGAAGTAAAATAGTAAGATTAAACGAGAACTTACCAGTTTGAAGTTTGATCCTTATTTTATGAGGAGTTGCGATGAGGGATTACGTGCCCTCCGCTCCCAACCCTCTATATAAAGATCAACTGGTATTTCAGTTCTCTTATCTTACTATACATTCAGTCAACTTCTGTGTTCTGTGATTTCACACCGCTGCTTTGAAGAATGTCGCGCATGCGTGCTGGCAGGGTCATCACGTAATCCATCATCGCAACTCCTCATAAAATAAGGATCAAACTTCAAACTGGTAAGTTCTCATTTAATCTTACTATTGATTGTCATGTGTACTGAGGTACAGTGAAAAGCTTTTGTTGCATACTCTCCAGCCAGCACAAAGACAATACATGATTACAATCGAGCCATTCACAGTATACAGATACATGATAAAGGAATAACGTTTAGTGCAAGGTGAAGCCAGCGAAGTCCAATCAGGGATAGTCCAAGGGTCATCAAAGAGGTAGATAATAGTTCAGCACTGACAGTCCACTGTTCATGGACTGTTCTTGGACCATGCTGGATAGATGCCGTCATTGTGTCCTCTTTACTTATGTTGGAGACAGCTCATTTTACTAGTGTGTAATGGTAGGGCTAACAAGGTCACAGTCCCACACCCCACACCTACCATACCCATAATCGTTGACAATCTTTTTCCTTTTTTGCAGATTTACTCTTTGCACTTTATGCTATCTATCATTGGCACCTATTAGCTATTAGTTATGGTTAAGATATTTGCTTGAAACGCCCAAGCTATGAACGCACACTTGCGACTGGACCTTTTAGCATCTGCGACAGATGAGCCATTTCGTAGTCCTTTCTATTTCTCTTTTCATTGTCACTATATTTAACAGGCCCAATTCTTTGTCCAACTAAAATTTGAAGTGAAAGATCTGTCCCATTTGACACTTTTATCAAACAGAGAGTCCGGATATTACACATAAGTCTGCGTTCAATAGCACTGCATGGGTTTACAGCTAGAATAGTCAAATTATCGTAAAGACAGCAGTGAGCATCAGTACCAGGCAGAAAGTATGAAAACTATCGGAGAGTCTAGGGCTAGAGTTCATAGCCTCAGAATTAATGGAAGCTCCTTTAGGAAGGAGATGAGGAGGAATTTCTTTAGTCAGGTGGCGAATCTGTGGAATTATTTGCCACAGAAAGCAGTGGAGGCCATGTCTGAATATTATTAAGGCAGACAGATAGATTCTGGAATAGTACAGGTGTCAGAGATAAATGGGAAGAAGGCAGGAGAATGGGGTCAGGAGGGAGAGATAGATCAGCCATGATGGGCCAAATGGCCTAATTCTACTCTTATCATTTATGACCTTATGACCTTATGACATGTTTAGTTTAGTTTAGTGCGGAAACAGGCCCTTCGGCCAACTGAGTCCACCCCAACCAGCTATCCCCGCACACATAGACTATCCTACACACACTTGGGACAATCTACAATTATACCAAGCCAATTAGCCTACAAACCTGTATGTCTTTGGAGTGTGGGAGAAAACTGAAGCACTTGGGAAAAACCCCACAGTCATAGGGAGAACGTACAAACTCCGTATAGACAATACCCGAGGTCGGGATCTAACCTTGGTCTCTAGCACTGTAAGGCAGCAACTTTACTGCTGTGCCACTGTACATGCATATAACAGGCAAGCACAATGGATGATCAGAAGGTTTTGCTACATCCATATTCTTGGACCGATTTTTAGTTTCATGAGATCTTAGGACATAGTTTGAGCACACGATTACAGCACAGAGTGAATCAAAGCAAGTGGTGATTCTGTCTGTGGTCAATGATGTTGTAATGTGTTACAGGCCTGTTATGCAGCTGCAAGTAATGGCCCTGTCCCACTTAGGAAACCTGAATGGAAACCTCTGGAGACTTTGTGCCCCACCCAAGGTTTACGTGAGGTTCCCGGAGGTTTTTGTCAGTCTCCCTAATGGTCAAAAGTGGTTTCCGCTTCTTCTATGTTCCGGCGATTATTTCAAAAAATTCAAAACCGGCCGCGACTAAAAACAGGTTGCCGTTTTAAAAATCGGTAATTTTTTAGTCGAAGCCGGTTGCGATGCAAGTTGAAGGTGGTTGCCGGAGGTTGCAGGTAGTGGAAGGTAAGACCTCCCTGGTGGAATAAAAATGGGTGAAAAAAAGGTCTATTCTATTGTCTATTCTATTGACGACACATATGACAATTAAACACTCTTGACTCTTGACTCATGAACCTGCACTGTTAATGCCATGGGCTAGTTTTGCTATTTATTATTTGCCATCTCTATTCTGATACACAAGCACATGCTCTATAAAAACCAAGGCATGCTCATGTTTGCTCAGGAACTGAACAGGAGCCATGCTGATATTGCGATTGCGATTTCCAATACTCTTACACCTTCTTGCTTGACATTAGAGGACAGATTCTATTACCCACTGTCATAGACACAGAGTGATACAATGTAAAAACAGGCCCTTCGAATCAACTTGCCCACTCTGGCCAACATGCCCCATCTACACTAGTCCCAACTGCGTTAGTTATTTGGTATCACAGTTACCTTTTGCTATGGAGCCATTTTCATCAGTTGCATGAATTGTCATTTAAGCACAACATTTTTAACTCAAAGTACATGCATGGAAGATTTATTCTGGGACACCCCTCACTCACTTATACCTTTCTGCAGAGTGGGTTGGACTGACATGTTGTTTTGCATGAACTAGTGCAGTTGGTTGCATTAAATGACAGTACACACAGTGGTTCTTCCTCCCTTTCCTCGAAGCCCCCAGATGGACTCTCCCATTTCAAATGAACAGACAGAGTAATAGCTTTCAAATATCAACGGGAGGCACTGGACTTTGTATCACTGAAAACCAAACAAGCATTTCAATTATTCTTGTCAAAGTTGTTCTTGGAATAGCTTGGCCTGTCATACAGACAGCTGAGTACTTTACATCGATTGAGTCAAAAGAAACTGTTCTCTGGGTGAAGGCAAAGTGCCTCAAGAATGTGAGAATGAAGCCAATGAAACCATGATGTAGAGAGCCCAGAGATGCTCATTCATATTGACATTGCAGTCAACTAATTCCTTACGGGAGACCATCCATCCTCTTACC